>CM056993.1:129729412-132129412 GCA_029891345.1 Dryococelus australis
TGTATAAAAATATACCAACAAAAAATAAACCTCGTAACCCCACTAACATTTCAAACAAAAAAACCCTTACATTCAAAATTAATTTTTAATTCAAATTAATCTTCAAATACGGGTTAAATTGCATACATGTCTAAATTATTAATAACTATTGCAATAGGCATATATTTGCCTTCGGAAATGTAACGATTTTGGTCTTTCCTGTAAAAAACTGAGGTTTTCTCGCGACTGTAGCGATGTTTTAATTAAATCGCATTCTCGACCAATATTGTCGTCTTTCTCGGGGGCTGTTTCGAGGTCGTTACTCGCTACATCGTTAACGCATGAGCCGACGACAGCACGGCCGCCGTCTGTCGTCGTCAGCGAGACGCGAAGTGATTGTTGACTTCTGTAGGTGCGTCGCGATACTGACCGCTTTGTCCTTCAGCAGGCAAGAGGCCAAGCCAACAGATGCTGTCCGTGAGTGCGTGGACCTCAGACTAAAGATGAGGTAGACGGATCTCGCTGGCTACGCACAACCAATCTCCGTGTCCCAACATTGAACTGCTCACCTGCCAACATGCCTAGCGAAAGCGGCATGGTTTGGATTTTATGTTAGAAAACTGATTTGTAAACAAATTTCGAGATGTTCGTATACTTCCTTTAACCATTTTGTAATGCAGTTTATTTAATTCAAATTGGTAAAAGTATATTATTTATATAATAGTGTGTCATTTAAATATTAAGGCATAAACAAACACTTTAATCAGTGTTGACCATATGACTGACAGTTGCGTATGATTGGGGTAGGTCAATGTTGGGTACATGCGCAGAAGACAAATAAGCGGTCTACCTCGTCCATAGTCTATGGTGGGCCTCGGTCCAGGAGCAATGGCTGCACAGAGCACGGTGAAAGTTTTAATCGTCAACGGGGCTGCTACATAACACGATTGGCCAATTCGCTGGCAAGTCATTGCCGGTGGCAGGATAGCGCTCACGTCTGAATTTTGCGTTGCGCCCTTCTCATTCTCTCAGTGCTGCCACCAGTGTAATGCTGATCTGTGGTTAGTGAAATCAAAGAAAAAACTGCACAGGAGTCCACGCGCAGGGCGAGTCCACTGGTGCTACACGAAGGAGTGGGGCTGAGTTCAGTAGCGACAACGGTAGAAGGAAGACAGGCGACAGCTGCTCCGTACGCGCGTATTACCTGCCGAAAAAACATGTCACGCAGCGCGGTATTTAATAGCATGGCAGAGAGCTTGTGTTAACAGTTTGGTACATACAGCGCCAACAGTATCATGTGGTTTCCCTCCCTCCAAAGGAGAGCGTTAGAGTGTCTCCTCCCCTACTCTGCCTCCCATCCCACTAGCTGCGCGAAGATTATTTTCTCATTTGAACTGTACTATAACAAAAGTTCTAGGTTTTGTTTTTGCTAGGTTCATTCAGTCAATACTTACTTGAACATATTCTACTGAGATTAAGAACAAAACGAGATTTCTTGTGGGAGAGTTTGGCACAGGCAATTTTCCGCCGTTAGGTGCGCATTGTTCCAAAAGTTAACTTTCGATTAAAATTTTAAGCTACGTGAATAATAAAACAAATATTTAACTTAGTTCAAGCCTGTTCACGATAAAGTGAGCACTTCCCTGCTGACATATACGTCAACGGTGCACTGAGTAACATGCGCCCGGTAAATATGGTAACGATAGCTGGAAAGTAGTTCCGTATCATAACGTCGAATAAAAAGTGTTAGGTAACCATTTGTGATAATTCAATTATTTACTTCGCTTTTCTGTTTTTTAAATTCATCAGAGTGAAAAAAGAATGTATCAGATTTATAAAATGTTTACTTTTATAATAATTTCACAGTTTCACTTGACCGACGCATGAAATAAGTGATGAGGCCCACGGCAGTGTTAATTTTACATATCGCGGAAGAATACATGACGTGCATACAAGTAGATTTTAAACAGAGCTTTCGAAATTGCTCATTTTACCGTGAACAGCCTATACCAATCTATTTTACATTTTACTTATGGCATTGGCAATTATCCTGTTCTTCAGACGTATAATATGTAGAATATCTGGTATTTTTCCCACAATAGCGCTTACCCAGTGGCAAAAGTTTTCCTTTTGCTAAACTTCTAACATTTATATATCTTCGCAACCTGTAGTAGAAGCAAACATCGTTCAAGTATGTCTCCAATCATGCCGACCACACAATGCGTTAGGGTGAACTCTAGCCACCAAACCCAGGTTGGTAAGTGCGGGGGTCAATTGGCCAACTACCCCCATTCACAAATACACTACATATTTAAATCACGCATACATACACAGTGAACGGTTAGAACTGACAGTCACGGGCTACCAAGATCTTTCAGCAAACTTGAGGTCCAGGGCGACCCATATAGCTTAACCTTATCTATTGTTGAGAAGTGGGCTCCGTCACGTATGTGCGATGTAAATAGTTCGTTACCACGTTTTGTATTTTTCAGCCTCTTCCCGTTTTTAGGGCCGGTTTCGCCACACAAGTTTTACTTATTAAGCTGAGTTTAAGAACGAATTAGCCAGGATTACTGATCAATTACATTTCACCACTGTCAAAACGCGATTAACTTTAACTTACCCGAGTTTAAGTTTAAACGCCCATTTTCGGCCGTTTAACTTCTTAAACTCCGCTTACGAAAGAAATATGACAACCGAAACATATTACGATACTTTTAAGGTTATGATAAATTCGACAGACGCCTTCGTTGCGATCACAATATTAATTGCAGTTCCTGCGATATAGTTTTGATTGATATTGGTCATATGAATACATACCAAAATGTAAGTTAGATTGGCTATGCAAAAGGTATACGTCAAACATTTTTATATAAAATTAATAAAGAATATTATGCATGTTATGTATAACTGTTAGCCCACACTAAAATTATGATAGTATTTTACTGTCTCTTTAAGCCAAGTACAGTGAGTTTGACAATGAAGTCTAATTCTATTGTTCATTGCTGTGATTTGCAATTTTTTCTACATATGGCAGCAATAATAAACATTTTGATGCCCGAGGACAGTGAAAATATGATTCACAAAAAAACCATGTTATATGTTGGCTGAATTAAAATGCGCAACAATTATTATTCAACCTTGCGATTTCCCATTCGATGACATTATTTTGTCCTATTGTATTGTACAACATGAAAGTTTCCGCACGCTGTTTCCATCTGTGTTTAATATTTAATATAATGTACGTATTTCTTTTTGCCAGGATTCCAAAGACAACACAACTCAGATTCCATAGATTAGTGAGCAAAATCCTTGACACCGCCTTCCAGATGCACCATTTTCTTCAAATGTTGGATCCTAAATTTGGATTTACTACACGGGTTTAATTTTCTGCTAGATGTGCGTGGTGAAATGTACCGACCTTAAACACACCGGTAAATGAAGAGTTAAAAATTTACCTTAGTTTAGTTACGCCGAGTTTAATGAATAATTGGTGAAACTGGGCCTTAGTCGCCCGAACCTCGTGGTTGCATCTACTCGCCGTGCAGTAATGCTTAGCGGGTAGCCGCATGGAGTTGTTAGGGGTTATGAAGCTCTTGTTTTTATAGGAGGATGATTTCGAATTTTTAATATGTCCGTTTGTAAAGATAGCGCTGCAACCGTAAAGACTGTGCTGGGTGACGGTCTATAGAGTGGGGGAGTGGTGATGGAAGGGATCTGTTGCATATAAATATTGTTTCTGGGGTGAGTCTCAGACTGGTGTTTTTTGAGTACTGCCTGGAGCTGAAAATGTGGATTGTATTACCGTAGTTTGAGTACGAGCTGAAAAGTGGATGCAAGCCGTGGTCCCGGGAGTGAATGACCAGGTTGTTTTCAGCCTTGTACGATGGTTGTGGATGCGTCGCCGATAGTGAATAGCATCGGGGCAAGCGTTTACCGTCAAAGCGAGGAAGATTGGATGGTGGCCGAGTGGCAGTTTATTTTGTGGGGTTACGGACTGGAAGTGTACGCAGTACTGGAGACTTAGAACACGGACAGTATGGCATGGGGTGTGAGATGTGGTTTGTGTTATGGTTTTGTGAATGGGTGAACTAGAGCACTACCAGCATTCAGTGTTATGTTGGGGCTAATATCCCTGCGCTCGTTTACCAGTGTTTTTTTTTTCTGAAACAACTGTGGAGTGTATGAAATTTACAGTGCACGACTTAGTGTTATGGTGCGGACAATATCCCTGGGCTCAGAATCTAGTGGTCTGATTAATGTTGATTTGATGGAAGTGTGTGTGGGTAGCGAGTTTAGTTTGGAATTTACGATTTTTTGGGGCGATAAATTGCGTTACATTTACAAGCGCTCCTAACACAATTTTGTGATTCGACATTGTCTGTAAATTAAAATGTAATGAGTGTGTTGTGTATAGGCAAGAGTTTTATAAGTGCCTGGATGAGTTGTAAAAATAAAAGTGTCATAAGTGCCCAATTTTGTGAGAGCTGTGATGAAGTTGATTGTAATTTTCAGGTGAAAGTCGATACTGTTAATGAGATTTACTTGTTTTGTCAGTAATTCTTAATGGAATTGTAATGTTTTAAAGGAAAGTGTAATTTTGAAGTGAAGTGAATTGTGCTGGAGGAATGTATTGAGTTTTTCCCTAGACAAAGGGATAACTTGAATAGAGAAAGGGTTTAGCCTATTGGGCATAGATAAGCCATAAAGTAATGGTTGTGGTCTTTGTAGAGGCAATTGTCTTCAGTATTGTGTTAAATAATTTTAATGAATCTGTATAATTTCATGGAGAGTTTTTTAAAAATATGCTCACGAACGGAGCATTTTATGTATTTTTGAACAAAACCTTGCTCTGCTGCTATTTTTTTTGTGTGTGTGATGGTTTTGAGATAGTTTTCCCGCCGTTTCGTGATCCTGAGTGTGATAGGGTTAGGAGTGTTGGGAAAAGCTGTGTACGGTGTGCAGACCTCGGCCACACTATCCCAGCACAAGTTCAATAAAAAATAATTTTTAAACAAAAAAAATGTTTTTAAGTTATTTTACTTATCTCATGTATAATGACAAATCCCTCACATCTGAGCGTAGAGGACTATTGCAGATCTTGACGCAGCACAATAATTTAACTAAAATTCATGCAGATTTCTCACTTTCAAGCATCGATTTTTCAATCTCTTCTTCAAACATGATTCATATCGTCAATCTCACCCCCAAAATCAAGATAGTTTGACACAAATCTTCATTCTTAATTACGCGGACTTTTTTAGGAAACATGCTTTGTTCAATCTTTGATCAGTGGTCCATTTTCAAGGTGAATTTGGCTAAATTTAGGTCAAAAAGGGTAAATATTTACTTTAAATTTGAAAGCCAAATCAATTAGTCCAAAATAATATCACAAGTAAAGTATTCCTGGAATTTCATCAAAAATCTGACGATTTAGCTTGAAAATGAGTCTCTAAAGAACCACACACAAAGAGTGAACACAAGTTGACAACTGATTTTGATTTTGACCTTAAATACGATTGAATTTTAGTTGCGCTTTTGAAATATTTGACGGGGAATCAGAAATCTGTTTGAATTTATCTTGAAATTGGTTGAATTTTAGTTAAATTATTGAGTTGCGCCAAGATCTGCAATAGACCAGGAATTTCTGATGCGTTAGAGCATATACAATAGCTTCCCAAACATTCTGAAATTGTTAGAGCTTCCTACGCGTAACATCCGAGAATAAATGAGTGATCATTATATGCGGGGGACAGCGTAGGTGTCGTAAACAATTACAGCAGCCGTATGATAACAGATTTCTGGAAGTATACTACGGATAAGTTATGCGAGCTGCGAAGTGTTTCCTACATTGCAGGGATGAACACCCATTAGCGGGGATCCCTTTTTACACTATACTAAGTTAATTTACACACAAACATGAGTCGTAAATCTCTTAACCCTAACAACTGCACTGTAGGCGTTATCTTTAAAAAAACAAAGTTTCGGTTGTCGCATCAAGGAATTTACTTCAGAAAAGGTCAAGCGCCTGAACGTATCTTAGTTCGAATGGGTGCCGCCAGTTTAAAACTCCTCACAGTCAGACTGTTTAACAACTATTGAAACAAGTTTTCAGTTATTCCCAGCTCGATAACTGTACGTCAGTCATATACACGAACTATACGTAATATACAAGAACTATACGTGATTGAGATGATTTTGCAGAATATTTAAAATTTCCATTCCTTTTCATTTCAGTTATCTGCAAACTGTCAACATGTGGCCATTTTTATAAACTGTTCTGTCTGCAGGCTTCGTGATAGAATTTTAAAACAGTAACATTAATATAATTACACCATTTCTGTGACGCACGTGCCTCCGTTCTCTCTAAAAATGTCACGTTCCCGAGGGCCGTAACTTGGTCCAAGCCCCACCACAGCTGGCTACTTTTCCCCCACCTCTCTCCGCGGGCTGGAATGGCACGCACCAGTTGGTTTCACACGGCTCACGCACGATGCTTACGTTATAACTTTGGTCCAGAGAGCACATTAATTCACGTATTAAAAAATCGCGTATGTTTTATATGAATACACGTATGAACACGAGTATTTCGTACACCACTGCAACGGAAAGTACGTAATATGAGATAGCTTCTTAAATCTATTTGCGGTTTCTTCACACTTTTTGAATAGAACCTCTGAAAAATCACAACTTATATGACGTGCTTGATTGTTTCCTAATGTGTTATTTATCACAAGCGTTTTACAGTCGTATTAACATGAAAAATAACTTATTTGTTCAATTGAAAATTTACTTATATTTTATATATTAATGACAATATTTGTTTACAATTAACAATAATAAAATAGGAAGAAAATAGGTGTGTCTGTAATGCCTAGCAATTAATTGCTCTTATGCTAAATATTATATGGAGTGCGAACGAATGCGGTGAGTTATCTAATTGGCTTAGTTTTTTAAAATCCGTTTAAGGTTTGGTTGCACGAGGAGAAGGTATATCCTGGTATAACTTTAGCAGGGCTCCAGAAAATATGTAATTAACCGTGAATGGACTATATACACACTACACGTGAGGAGGCTGCATTTATTTGAAAATTATTCCTGTGAAATTACGTATTAATTGCTGGGAAGAAAAATCAGCCATAAACAAAAATATTATAAACCTGATATCCTACTATTGTTATGTTGAATACATGAAAGCAGGAGCACGTTTTAAAAGGCGTTATACATACATTTGAAAAATTTTACGCGACTTAAAAAAACGCATGTCAATACTCTATTGTATGACATTACACTAACGTTTTTAAGCTTACGTTAAAAGCAGTTAGAATATTGAAAAAAAAAAACTAAGTGATGATAACGTATGAATGAGAACTGCGACTTTTTCTAATAAAAAGCTATTGAACTGAGTTAAAGTCGCACGCACGCACACACACACACACGAATCCCTCTCATTTAGAATTATAAACAAAAATATATTTTACTGTAGCCTTAGACATTAACTTTAGTTCCGGTGAAATATATATTATGTGTGTATTGTTTATTACTTACACAACAATTTTTTATTTAAAAAAATGGCTGGTAGGAAAAAGGAATTAGGGTCTCAAAAGTGCTCTCTTTACAGTGAACAGCATATCCATAAGGATATGTTTCTTTCGGAAAGCAGGCTTAAAATATGGTATTGTATTAAATAGAAAAATAGCAACAAATGCAAAACGCAAAACTAAATGGAAAGGGAAGTAGTAGTAAATAGACTTAAGTTCGGACAAATTCAAAAGCGCGTGACCCGCTCGCTAGTGCAACATAAAAATTTCTTATTGGGGCATTACGACCGAAACTCTCTAGGATCTTCAGACTTGAAGAGGCCAAACTTGTAGACGCGATGTTAAAAAAAGTTTTGAAAAGTTATTCGTATTCGTGATGGATGGACGTCTTAATAAAAATAAAATAACTAAATTAGACTAATTTATTCTTTTAATTTATTCACACAGCTATTATTTACAAAATAAAATTATTTATCTACACTATTAGGGCCTACTTTTTACTCTCAGTAAGCACAATACTCGCTCTGTTGGCTCGTCGTCTCCTCACAATCCCTCCATGCTCTCAAAACTCTCGGCTCAACGGCCCGTCGCAGATGGCCTCATCTGGAATCTTCCCTGCACCCCGAGTCGTGGTGAGAGGGTCTAGGGGTATTTAAACGGAACATTCTTTCACAATTAACGGCAAAAATTCAATCCGCTGAAGTTGAGGAGAGTGAGAGCCGCGACAGGCTTATCGCGGCGGCACGACTTTGTTATTCAGGTCGCTAGCCCAGCCCTTGCGCACTACTACGCCCGCACTACAGGGGCGGACTAGCGAATAGATGCAGTCCAGCAAGCATGTGGTGGGAGCGGCCCCACCACACATCTTGGGTATTCCCAACGCACACAGACTATAACTTGGAAAGGAAACATCAGAAGGCGACTAATGAGTTGAGGGGCCACCCCCCCCCCCAAACACAGAAGAACCCTAACATATACAATGAGAATCAAAACAACGAACAAAGGACTTGAGAAATCGGAATAGCAATGACCAAGACAAGTAAACAGGAAACGGATCAGGCCGCTGACGACTTGGGCAATGTATAAGGAAAAAAGGGTAATGGTATGACAAGGTTCCAGACTAAAAGACCGAACACGGGGGAGGGGGATTGAAAAGGAGCCCACAGACCTTCCTCTCAGCTGACAGTTCCAAAACTGGTGGCTGGAAATGCAATAATTTAAGTATAGTCCATTCCCGATTGGAAGCGACTTATGAAAATCAACCTTTGAAAAAACACTATACATAACATGTCAACCTGTTTTTTCCATAACCTGTATTCCACAAATATATAACACTATGGTTAGCTTGAGAGTACTCTATTATTGAATAAATGAAATTTTACCTTAATATCTTATATAACGTGTAATATTTATTTATCTTTAAATATGAATTAACTGCAGCGACGTGTTGGCAACGGGCGGTAAGAAATAGTTCACAGTTAAAATATTATTTTGACCTAGTTTTTTAGTATAATATTTGTAAATTAAACGATGCCTATTTAAATATTTAGGTAGCCCCGATAGCAACATCTCATTTGTACAGTTTAAAATAACAGCGGAAAATATCGTGAGTAGGCCGTAATGGTACGGTGTTGCTTTATCGAGCTAGAAAGCAACACTGTTGGGCGAGGCTTCTCTCTCTCTCAGAAGTTTCACTTTGCTAGTAAACAACGAAATTATACACGTTTTCAATTGTAGCATTTCATACTTATTACAGCAAAATAACGATTTTTGAATTTGTAATTTACAACTGAAAAGAGATTTTAATGCTTGAATACTTTTAATATATTTAGATATGATGGCAAGCCAGAAACAAAGTAAAGTTGGCAGACGTTACGAGCCATGACATGGCGTGTTGCTTTTTTACCAAACGAAGGGTAAATTATACTTACTCCGAAAAAATACTTCAAATTACCACATCACATTTGTAGACGTGTTTTTTAAACTTACGTAAGCAAGTTACGATGTTGTGATGAATCTGTGTTTCCGCGGCAGTAATACAAATACTGTTACGGTGTTTTTCATTAACCACTGCGTGTGAAATAGCGTGGCGTGGCTGCGTGGTGATCGTTACGCTGGATCTGTTTTAAATGTGAACTGTTTTTATGACGAAGTTATTTATTTACATCCACAACTGTTTATTTATCACAACATTGTACCTTCGCCCTGGCTGTTTGAAACACAGTCGTGTAACGTGGTTTACCACCAATCCCAACAAAATAACCAAGTCCAGCCCCAATAAATTTCAATAAACCTAACACACAGTAAGTAGCAATAAATCTAAATATGAGCGGAATAAAAGATACCGTAGGATTATTTGTGTGCTTGTTCACCGCTGTATTTTAAGTTTGTATGTCAAAAAATTAGCGACACGAGTTGCGTGCTAGATTTTAATGTCTCTTTTTCGTAGTACAGGTTATTCCTTCGTTATTCAAACTGAGGCCGTCCTTTCAAAAAAAATAAGCAAACAAACATCAATAACAAAAAGTTTAGTTCATTACCCCGCAATTGTAACAGTGTTAAACACAGTCGCGGCAAAATATTAACGTGCATTACGTGTAATGTGCTACGTGTGGAAAAAACACATGTTAATGTAAGCTAACCGTAAGAACTATCGTCAATTCAGGCATTTTTAAAACGTCTTAAAGCTGACCTAAATAATGTTATAGGACTAAACTGTGAATATTCGCACAAAATGGTTTGAAATAGACCTACGACAGAATTCTTTGAAAAGTTGTGAACAGTAAACAACATATTTGACAGGTATAAAAGTAGAAGTCACATTTCAATGCTTATATTTAGGTGTAGCGAAAGTATACGAACACATGTACACACATGACATGTAAACATTGATTTTGACAGATGCTACACGGCAGTCACGTGGCAATGTTTGCTTACATTTAGCGGAAGGATACGAAACGGGCCTGCAAGTAGATATTTAGCAGGGCTCCGAGAAAGTTGCTTCCAGTGGGAAATGGACTATAGTAGTAGTTAAGTGCCGCAATAAAGGCATACTATAATCATTAACAGAATAGAATGTCAAGAAATTGACCCCCAAGCTGCTGGGGGAGTCGGGTGGAATGCAGGAAAACTGCGCTACTCTTACCGTCTATGCAACTTGGTGAAGCTAATTTGTATTATTACATTGAAATGTAATTCATAAAGGCTGTAATGGGAAAATAAAGTACCAAATAAAAAGAAAAAAGAACATTCTAGACCTCTATTACCACGGGGGTGATAAACATACGTGACCGGCCTTGGCTGGCCAAAAAAAAAAATAGTCCAGTAAGCAGGTAACAATAATGCCATGTCTCGTACTTATTCAACCTTGGCAAAGCTTTCTGCGGCTGTACTATACGCGAAGGCTCCAAGGTGAATGCTTTTTAACATGTAAAGCATTTATCACCGAGGAATGGCTGATTCAGGACTAGACCCAACTTTGCATTTGCAAGAGCCCTTCTTGAATTACTCTCTCAGAGCATTGTGTATTTCCGCCAAATATACTAAATACTTTCGGGCCAAAATACATATCCATGCGTCGATTAACACATAACATTTTTTGAAAGTACAGGTATTTCTACGTCATTGAGGCTTTCTTTAATGAAAAAAATAAAATAAACCAATGCCAGTCGTCAAAAAATTTGCATTCGACGTAACTGAGACGACAGAAGAAAAGTTTCTGTGGACCGACGTGGCCATTGTTATGTGTTTGTGGGCGGCCATCATACCTGCGCATGAGCGTATACGCTCAATTTTCCACTTAGTATCTCCACATAACAGGACCACCAAATATTACGTAGAATAGGGTTTTTTTCTTGTTTAAACTAACCTAGTATAGTAGGTGAATAAGTGAACTATTTTCGCAAGCGCGTACGCAATATTCACGACTACGAATGTCCTCGGGAGCTTTCGTCAGAACACAAAACTTCAAGTTTCACTGCCAAAATTCCTGTAGAAAATAAACACCTTAATACCTGTTTCTGCCATAAAATTCTTTCATGGAAATAATTACAATTGCCACCCTTATTTCGTCTTCATCTCCATGACGTAGCAGCGCATTCGGGATTTAACAGACTTGTCACGTTAACATTGCACATTATCCATCCACTTGGTGCTACATTCTAATCCATTCTCGGTTACTTCAAACTTTTATGAAGCCCTGCTAAAGTTATACTTCCGGGATATTCGTACGGTTTATGTAAACTAAGCTAAACTAAGTCTAGAAGATTGCATCAAAGGACAACGCACCGAATTTTTTCGCACTCAGTTATAATAATATTTGCATTAGAACTATTTCTTACTAGGCGCTACCAACACATACGTTTTCTCGCTGTTTTCGTTCATATTTATTATATATTAAACATATTTTATAAATAAAAATAGGTAAAACTTCAATCTAATGAGAAATGAGATACTTTAATGTTAACATAAGTACTAAACGCTTGTGATAAATAACATATTTAGGAAATAACTAAACACGCCATACATAGGGTGGTTTTTTCAAAGGTTTGATTCAAAAAGTATGAAGAAACCGTGAATAGACTAACTATTTTCTCCAATACGTCTCGTTCTTCGGATCAAACTTCAAAGATTTGTACCGGGTTAATCCCAGAAAAACCCTCAGTGAATTGAATTTTAGGGTAGGTTCAGCTGTTAATTTTCACCAACTGAGGGTAATTTCAAATATTTGCGTTTTTTGTGCCACTGTAGAAACCACAACCACAGTATCAAAGTATCGTTATGAAAGTGGGGAGTTAAATACGGAAAAATATGATTGTGTATTAGGTAAATGTAATAGTGATAATGTTGAACAAAGTGGAAAATACGTTAAAGTGCCGAACTCGTTTAAGTTTCATGAGTTATTCAGAAAAGAAACTGTGTAAGTCAAGAAAAGAGAAACAAAGGCATGATTAGGGGGGTAAAGAAGACTTACAAGAGAAAAAAAGGATGTAGTTTCAGGTGTACAGAAATTGTGAAATATGTAGTGAGGAAATGTGTTAGGAAGAGAAAATTGTGTAAAGTGATAATGATGAGGAAGAGAAAGAATAAACACAGTATACCTAGTCGGCGATTGAATGTAGCCTAATATGATTAAGTAGTGTCAATTCATATGTCATTACTATGTATAATTTTTTTTTTTATATAAATTAAAGTTTCCGCCTTCTTTCTTCGTGATTAACCATCATACATCGCGAACAATCGTACGCAGTTACGGATAAGCCCTGTTCGCGGTTTCTTTACACTTTTCGAATCAAACTTTTGAAAAATCATCCCATGTATGATGCGTTTGTTTATATCCCAAATATACTACGTATCTCAAGCGTTTTATACTTCCGATTATTATAAAATTATATTATTTTTGATTAAATTAAAATCTACCTTACATTTTACAATGTAAGTTATAATATTTCATTTGTAATTAATATGAATAAAAACGGGGTGAAACTAGGTGTGTTGGCAATGCCTAGTAAAAAATAGTTCATAAAAAATATTTTTTTTATGTTGATACGCAGAAGTACTCTGCGTTGTCCCTTTGCTGAAACTCACTAGATTTAGTTAAGCTTTGTTTGCATGGGGCGGAGGAATATCCTGAAAGCAGAACTTTAGCAGGACTTCAGAAAAGTCGGAATTAAACATGAATGCATTGAAAAAATAATATTTTATGGCAGCCACACAAATATTTTGTTCAGTGTGGACTATAGGGATAATTTATTCTCCCCCTCCCAAACAGGTTGATTACTTAAGTAGTTAATTAGCCACGAGTCAGTCGCGGCATGTCGTCGCGAGAGGGGGGGGGGGAGACATGTGGGGTGGGCAAGGGAGTTCCCACAGACGGCAGAGGAAGACGCGAGCCGAAGACCGCCGTCGTCAATTATGCAGCCGGGTCGAGTGAAAAGCAGCGGCGACGTGGGGAGGGCGGGGCTACCCCGGGCGACGCGCGGTAACAAGGTGCGAGGACGGGAATATTTCATGAGTCGGCCGCGGGGAGGCACGCGCGAGAGCTCCCCCTTTCAATACCGACGTCGTGGATGGCATCTTGTCGATACTGCCCGCCAGCTACGACCTGGCGCTGCCGACGTCTTCCTGTACGCTACACGGAACAACCTGTATAGCATGCCGACATACCTTGCCCCATCGGATTCTTGGTTGTTATAGCTTAAAAAAAAGTAACACCGCAAGTACTAGATGAGAGCCGATGAGGGCGAATTGAGGCGATTACGGGACAGCGCCGGAGTGAAAATGGCGGGGGGAAAAGGAATATCCCCGAGAAAACCCGCCGACAAGTGGCATCATCCCGCACAGCCCCCCTCCCCCCAAATGCGAAAATCCGGTCTGAAAAAAAGGCAAGAGTACCAAGAACTTATAATTAAATCACTATTAACCCAGTCAAAATTTGGCAAAATCAATTTTGTAACGTTAACGAGTACGTAGTTCAGTAGTTTGCGGTGCACGATCAATAGTTGCTCGGGTATAGGGGGGGCACTTTCGGAATTTTCCTTTTTAAACAGAGCCTCACAAGCTAGAAGAAAAAAATCCAATATAGCTGTGTAAAGTTCCCCCTTAAGAGAATTATGAATTAAAATATTTTCTGTGAAATCATGTTTGCGCGAATACGACTAGAAGATAAATGTTCTGTGAATACGACTTTTTGCCACTTTCTTCACATTCAGAGGGCAGTAGTATTTACAACATAAAAGAACTGAAATGGGCTTAACACTCTCCTGTCTTAGCCAACATTTTCGTTGTATATTCTGAGCAAAAAGCAATTAGTACCAGCGAGTCAAAATAAATGCTGGTACGGAAATTTATATTATATGTTCATCATTTGGAGCTAAGGAAGGAACAAATTACAAGAATTCCTCGAATATGTGGACAACATTGACCCAAACATCCAGTTCACTAAGTCATCAAAGTTGGACAACTACATTTTCTGATATACTGGTAGAAAGAGGAGAGGACGACCACATGGGCCATAACGGCTAATCGGAAGCAAAAAAAAAAAACACACACACACGCCTACATACAGGCGAATTCACACCACTTGCCTCACATAAGAGAAAAGTTACTTATTTCTATTTGCGAGAAAACCAACTTGGTAGAAGAGCATAAACACCTCGCCACTGTCCTCCAAATAGCTGGCTAATCCAAAATTCAAATTAGCAAAACTATGAAGTTACCCTAAGATCATAAGAGCGTCGAAGAACTTCCAACAAAGCCATCATTACTTACGTAAAAGAAGTCTCCGAAAGAATTATTCTACCTCTCAGGTAAAACAGTATATACACCATACGAAACAAATAAAAAGGTCGATAACTCTGATCTTAGTGAAAGACAAGATACCATCAGAAAACTTGGCCAGTGTATACAAAATGTCCTGCTTTTGTGGAAAGGCATATATAGGACAAACTGAGGAACCAAACAATGCCAAGTTCTACAAATTTAATGCAACAACCAATACTCCCAACTATATGTAGTTCACGGTAAAGTGAACACTTTTGAAGTCCTAGTTACGTCTTTCTTTCGACCAATTTATATCCTTCCACCACTTGTAAATGTAAACCCTGCCATGGGAGTCATAAACACGCTGTATACATTCACTATTCCCAAGAACCAAAAGTCAGAGGTCACAATGAAATGTATTTATTGATTATTATGTGTGATGCAACAGCTTAAAAAAGTGCTCACTTTACCGTGAACGGCCTATGCAATAAAAGATGCATCCAGACCACCGAAATAATCAAACATCCCCTTAACATAAGCAGGGAAGATGTGTTTAAATAAAGCTTTATCAGGGCTTCACTTTTTAAAAACTACCAAATCCATCCAGCTGGAACAGACGACAGAGGAGAACTCTGTCTAACCAACCAGCCAGGCCAATCAGGAGGGAATCAGCCTCAGAATGGCCAACAGACCCAGCCAATCAGAAAGCACCCCTGACCAGCCAAGAATATAAACGGCAGGAAGGCTACACAGAGCTTCATCCCCTTCCTAATTGTTCATATTTTTATGTCTGGAAACTTAACACTTTTTTCTGCTTCCAGAGAGATTACTGACATCTGCGGGCGGGTGGCGCATTTCTGTACCCCGCCTCCAGGGCCGTGCTACTGCGGTACGACCCTAGATACATTCCAGCAGCGGATCGACACATTTGATATCGCCCCCATTAACCTCGCAGAGTCTATCTTAGCGAACTAACAACTACCCTACTTTCTCCAGCCCTAATCCAATAAAAGGAATTCTTTTTATCCTCCGTGACTGTCGCATAGTTTTTCCCAGGCCCTCTCCGCTTTGCCTGGTTTTCTATGTCCCTTACTAGACCCTTCTTTCGGGGTGTGTCCACGGCTACAATTGCAGCCATGGCACCAGACAACCCTGCTCAGCCGCGATGCATGCGCCCAATTTCATTAATTAACCATGACCTAAAGCGTAAAGAGCTTGTCCTGAGACGCATCCCATTCTCCAACCGTCTTAGCTACTAATATGCATGCCAGAGGGCACACAGGACTGTGAAGGTGCTCACGTTGGCGTAGCGGGATCTGGGAGCTCGCCAGAAAAAAAATCAGATCTTCAGTACATATATAGATATACGCCTGCTGCTGGTGCCGCCGCCACCCGCCTGCCTCCAACCGTCTCCACCTGCCTGTCCCGCCGCCACACCCTGAAGATGGAGACTTCAACGTTATTCGAAACTTCGAGAGAAACTGTGACGTGTACCGCACTAAAGCCAGAAATCCGAGGACCCACGAAGCTGTCGAAAAAAAGGTAAATATGCTATAAGAGTAATTTTTACTCACGTATGTGTAAAAAAAACATCCAATGACAACCAATTCATGCGCTTCACTTTTCATGAGAAAATATCACGTCCTTCTAACACTACCAGCATCAATGAGCATGCGGGCCACAGTGTCAAAATTTTTCCAGATGAACGAGACTTTCCGAAACTTTCGAAAGTATTTAATTACTCAGTATACCAGCTGAAACAGATACAAGAAATGAATGTTAGAAATGACTTTCTCACATAGAAAATTCACAAGAGTTGTGCCAAGTATCAGCTGATTGGATAATGAAGGAGCGAAGGAAGGAGATGAGCGGGGCCGCGAGCAGACTACAGTTCTCAGGAGGGAGGCTGCGGCTGGACCCTCAACGGTCGACATCTTCATCTCCAGCGCCAAGACTCAGGGGGTGGTGGTAGAGACGCGGGCGAAGGGGGGCAGCACAGGGAGGAAGACTTGTAAGAGGAAACCAATTAATGGAGGAACGAATGCCGGCCCGGAGATTCTCTTAATTATCCCAGTTAATTACAGCCTGCTTTGTAGCTCGCTGGCTCGTGAGTCATCCCCTCCTACCTCCCCCGCGTCCTTGGCTTGCAGGTGTGCCAACCCCCTGGCGGCAACAAAGTCACTAACCCCGACGGTGAGACTTGGCCCCTCCCCCTAGCGCGCCCAATTATCTTGCTCGGGTTATTGCCAAGGGAGAAAACACGCTTGTCAACATTACACAGGCCGCCTTGGCGCAGGGCAAAAACGACTTTCGTAACCGGCAAGCTATCCGTACTAAAGGCGCCTCCTGGCTGGATGTGTTCTGCGTTTTCCAGGCCTGCAAACGCGGGAGTTATCAAGACTGACGCTAGCAAGTGCTTTCCATCGCCTCTTTACACAAGTCACTGAACTGGCAGGCCTTTTCATTATTGCCTTAACACCTTGGCACAAGTACTGGGCTTTTAAAATGTTATGGGGAAATCTAAAAAAATTCAGTGCAGTCACCCATACAAGTTTCGCAGATACTTTGTATAGTTTACTACACGATAAACCCAAAATATCATTTGGATTTACAACTCCAGAACAATGACTGTAATTTGCTAAATGTCGTGAAATTTTTTCAGCAACATGTGAAAGTTACTTTCGGTTAAAATAACTGCAAATTTATTTGGTTGTTTCTGGTAAAAACAGGTATTTATGATAGTACAATTTAATTCACGCGCCAAAGAGGTGGAAGGCGCAATAATAAAGATGGTTCAGAATGGAAAAGGACATCTGTATACCAACAACATTTTGGTAGTTTAACACCTTAATGTTAGCAACATTGAAATTTATCATTGCATTATTTTAGAGATAACTGGGAAAATACGGTTGATTCATTGTATACTTGTGTTCATCATACTAATTTTGTAGTCTTCAGACACTTGCAAAAATTTAGTATATCATTATAACGCTGCAACTAGTGCTCGTGCGTTGTTCAAGTGGACTGATACGTTGCTACGGCCAAAAGAAAATTACTCATTTTTAAAATCACACGAAGCATTGCAAATCAGGTTAAAAATGAATGCAGTAGTAACACCATAATGCTGTGTTTAATTACTGAGGCAGCGGTTTTTTATCGGTTTATATATTCTATTAAAATATTGCATATAAGAATTCTTGTCTTATAAGAAGTGCTTTGTTTTACGGTTTTATTACGCCAACTACAGTTTTTTTTTGCGATACTTTGGAATGCACTTTTATGAATTTTTCTACAATTCATTTTCCTGCATAGTTATACAAAATATTTATAATAATTGTAAATTTATTTTCATTTAATTTACCCAAACTAGCATGTCATATGGATGCTGACCAACTCTGTTACAAATAAACGTATCGTGAACAACATTTTCTTACAAATACGTGACGATTTATATTTATATCTTGTTTCATATTGTCTCATCAAATACGTGTTCTCAGCTTGAGTCAGAAGTTATTACAGTAGCTTATCAAAACCGACATTTTGATATCGATTTCATTAAAGAATTTTGCTCATCTTTTGCGCCAGTTTTATGAACGGACCCACGGGAATGGTACCTTCTGTTAGAAAGCTGCAGTACCTTGACGAACTTTCAAATACAAAACGAAAGTGTTTTAACCCACCATTACTCGGTGAAAGTAAGTAGGCGAAAGACAAACACACTAATTCTGAACAGTCAATTAAATGAAGGTGGTGCATTCCTTTACTCTCTGAGAAGAAATGCGCAATGTGCATTTTTTAATACTGAAGTAATCGATGCTCTAAATCTACACTAACCCGTTTCACTTCTGTTACTCTCAATTCAGGCGTATTAGTAAAATTTTGCCATAAGCTCTGCGTACTGCTCTATTTCTTTTACTCTTTACTCGAATTTATCTGTGGAATTGTTTGTTATAGAAGTTCAGCGCAAGAGTGTTAGAAGTTACTTAGCTCTCTGTCATTAGAGAAGACACTCCCATGATGCTTCGAAGGCAATACCGTGTTTCTAGGTACTGTCGTCTAAAGGTTTATCGTAATATTTTGACTGTTAATGTTGATAGAGAAGATAATTCATGGTGTCGTTAAGTCTTTAGTGTAGAAGAGTTATATTAGTCTTTTCTATAGTTTCGGACCTCAAGGAATAACGGCTAAAGTCGGTGGTGGGCTTTTGGAATTTTTATTTCTTTCGTAAGGGCTACAATGCAAAAGAACTGACATTTAAGGACTTGTCTGAATGGGATCCGCGAGACATAATTTGTTAGACTATTCCTGTAGATGAAGCTGCTGCTAATCTGACTGCTATAATTATAATGTACTCTACAACCATGTTCTTTTCTTGGAAGATCAAGTTGGAGATTGATGATCAAATTTGGCTTTATAAGAAGTTAGTTGGTACTACTGGTAACATGCACGTAGTCGGTCATGTTGAAATGTTGTTTAATCCACAACATAAATTAAAAAGTAATTATCGGAATCTTTGTTTAGTCATTTGTGTAATTAATAGTTGTGTTTAAAACAATTTCATTTTTATAAACCAGACAAAGATTAAGGCATTATGCCTGCAATAAACCTTACGAAATTAGCAGCAAACGATTAGAGCGCTTCCTCAGCAATTACGTCCAACATAATACACACATGCATATAGGCTACATGGCTAAACATAGACACAAATGTTTCTCTAAAACAGCTTTCTCACAAAGATATTAGTGTTCTCATGTAGATGGATTATGCCACTCTTTAACGCTCTTTTTCGGCTACTAGTGCAACCAGTAATCTGAACCATTTCGTGTTTATTCTGGTAATTAAGTGTATCCGGGGGAAAAAACGCCGCCATCTTTAACAACTGACATATATAAAGAAAAGCTATAATTAAACTCATTTATTTCCCTCGTTGCACTGAGAGGCAAAATTATTCAACAGTTCGATAACGCGCACGCAGAAAATAAGCATCCGCAAATAAAATAAAAAAACGAGTCGATGGTAAAACCACTCAAATCTGAGCCTGACAGTTTTTAAATTCAATTTTTTATGTTGTTAGAAAATATGGAAGTATGTACGGATCCACGTGACGCTGACAAATTGAACAGTAATTCCGGAAAGGCATCTTCAGATTCTATCGATCTATCTGACGGATGACCTTCACTTGTCGAGTCCAACAGTCTCTCTTCAGATATGGGAAAAATTAATTCCGCCTTTACTGTATTAAAGAGTATTTCTTCTTGCGTGCAGTAGTGGCGGTGTTGGTTTCGGGTTGGAAGGAAACTACGTCTATTCATAGTTTCTTCGCACTTATTGAATCAAACCTTTGAAAAATCACCCAATATATGACGTCTTTAGTTATTTTCTACATATACCATGTATCAAAAGCGTTTTATATCTGTCGACATAAAAGTATCCTATTTTCCGTTAAATTTAAGAGTTCTTAATATTTTATACATAAATTATGTTTCATTTATAATAACGGCGAGAAAACACGTGCGTTGGTAGCGCCTAGGAACAAATAGTTCTCGTACAAAATATTATAACCGAGTGCGCACGAATTCGGTGCGCTGTCGTTTAGTGTAATTTTCCAAGCTTAGTTTGGCCGAGGCGGAGGAATATCCTGGAAGTAGATGTTTAGCAGGGCTTCAGAAACGTGCGAAGTAACCGTGAATGGAATATAGCGCCGACGTCGCCAAGCTACGGAGGCGAGGCGGAATAATGCAAGATGCGGGTATCTGAAGTCTCCGAACGAACGCAGGCGGTAAATGCACGACAGCTTCTGACGCGTCACGGGAGAGGATGTCTGTCAGGGCTTCACTTCCAGGAAGACGAAGCTCCCTCCCCAGATAACGCGTCGATTGGAAGTTGCGGGAGTGATTACCAACCGATGACGTGGAAGTGTATTTGTTCTGGAAGGTGCCGCTTTTCTTCACACGCCCTGACGAGATGTTCTGTGCAAGTAAAAATAGCAACGTTAAGTCTGGCTGGTCTTACGACCGTAGTCCCAGAGGGTGAGGAGTCTGGACAATCTACATCAAGGCTTCCGACGCGAATGAAGACTGTTACACCTCTCCACATTGACTGCACAGACTAGAGTGAGTGAAGAGAATTGGACGGCTCTTAACGTCGAGGTCTTGAGAGCCGATGAGGGCGATTGAGGTGAATATGGAGCAGCGCCGGAATGTAAGGGCGGGGGAAACGGGAGATCCCCGAGAAAACCCGCCGACGAACAGCATCGTCCGGCACGACTCCCACATGCGAAAATCAGGAGTGACCCGGCCGGGGATTGAACCCGGAAAACCTTGGGAGGCGAGCAGGCTAACCGCTCAGCTACCGCGGCCCCTGTACAGACTAGAGTTTCTCGCGTTAATGTGTGACATCAAGAGTGTACACTTAAGTCGCAGACACCCACATTGAAAGCATGACTAACAGGAAATGTAGGTACCATGCGCTGAAAGTGCAATGTTGGGATGGGACTAATTAGTAATGGGATGTAAAACGTTATCGGGGGAGTACGAAAAGAACTATACGAAATATGACCTACTCAAAACTATTCTGCATTATCCCTGGTGAATTTTCTGTACCCCTCAACATTCAAATGGTTGTGTGCAGCAACACGTTCTTGCTAACCCGATTGCGCTCACAAACATATCACGAGAAATGGGGCCGAAGCCTTGAGCGAATAAAACAAACTCCCCTCCAACGAGTCGAAGGAAGGGCCGGTTGTTATACAACACGGGCCAATATTAAGGCTGGAAACACGGCGAACGAGGCCTCTGCCATTGAGACACTTCACGTAGGCGTGCCGTCCGCCGAGATTATGTCTAGTCCATCAGCCTTCGGCATCATGTTTAAGGTGACTACGTTCCTTATGGACTAGAGTGGCGTGGCTTTAATTGAATAATTAACCAATTACTTAATAATACTAATATTTATAACAGCTCCTCCGAGTTAAAGGTTAACTAAAAGACTTTGTAAACGAGATGTAATTGATATTCATTTAATAAAGTGACGATCAAACTTATAGTGTTCATCACCTGAGCTATGCCTAACCCAATTTGTACGTTAATGTAGTGCGCGTCAACTATAAAGTAAACTTCAGATCAAAATAAAACTTAACAAGATGAAAGTGTTTTAGAAATGAACATAATATATGTGCAAATTTTTTTAAGGCGCGTGCACGCGCGCATAGTTTACATGAGCCAGATCTTTATTGTCGCTTCCAAAAATTCGATTTTCTTAATGAGTCTTGCAGCTATTTACCGATTAAATACAATTTACCCCACAACCAACTTTCACATTTCGTTAAACTGATTTTACCAGTGTAAAAACTATATGCAAGTGAGGTTTCTATTACAGGAATAAGCAACGTAATGCCACAAATTTAACCACAAGAAAATAACAGGAGCACTTTTTATCTAGTAATAGAGCTTAATAAGTACAAGGCAACGTATATGTAACACAAACTATTGTCGACATAAATAAAAACCAGATATAAGTCTACTTATGTTGGTCAATAGCATTCGTACGTTTTGGCATTTCACAATATTCACAAGTCCCTATAAAAAATAATTTTCAATCCTATCAGTAATTCTGACCCAAACGCCAGAACTTCCTTATTAAAATATTGCAATATTTCTTCCAAGGGGATAACGCCACGCTAAAGTTCTCTCTCTACCGCATTCTTGGTACTGGACCTAATAATTAAGTGCCTCTCTCAAAAATGGCGACAGGCAAAAATTCACTATCCCATACACGCTCGACTTAAAACTGAGTCATCATCATCGTTTAAACAAGATAGTTTTTCTCTCAGATAAATTCCTTGCGTTACATTTGAAGACAAAATAAACCAAGATGGATTTAAGTCGATAACGTTGCATGAATCTCACCGAACGATAATTACATAAACTAACATGACTTAACATAGTTTCACTTCCAGTTCCAGTAAACATAACGCCGTGGTATCAGCTAAGAAACCCCTCAACGCTGTGTGTTGGTAGAGGTAACATGCAACTCTGCGCACTATGTAAACAAGATTCAATGCCTTATTTCCCTACCACTAACGATAGTCCCTGTAACTCAAAGCTCTATCACACACAAGATTGCCACCATATAAAATATGTAGTACTCTATCGACCAAAAAGTAATTGGGCACCCATGAAGATAGGAAATTCAGTAAGTCAGTTGACTTGTGTGACCGCCATATGCTGCAGGCCCGGTGTAGAACCAGTTGACAAAGAGACGGCACGAGGTACAGAGCTATCCGACTTCGATAAGTGCGTGATTGAGGGCTGCCATCTCAGTGGGCTGTCCTAGCCAGGCGATTGCACGGAAGGCAAACAGGCCCAAATCAACGGTCGCATTCGTCCTGCGTAAGTGGAAGGTCAATGGGCATTGTGCCACTGCTGCATGTTCTGGGCGACCTCCAATCTTGACCGCCAGAAATCGCAGAACCCTGAAACGTGAAATTGTCAAAAGTAGGGCACAACCCATTACTACCATCCGACAGGAGTTTCATGCAGCAACAGGAGTATCGGTTTCCATTGGAACATTGCGCACAGAGGCCCACCGACGTGGGTATTTCGGAAGAGCAGCGGCACATAAGCCCCATATCACGACAAGCAATAAAGCTCGGCGACTCAGGTGGTGTTTGGACCGTCGCAACTGGACACTGAGGCACTGGAAATCGGTTCTATGGAGTTATGAGTCGAGGTTTACATTATTCTGGTCCGATGGACGTGTATGGGTGTGGCGTCTACCCCGGGAACGGCTTCTGTCGGAGTGTATAGTGCCAACTAGGAAATTCGGTGGTGGTGGAGTGATGGTGTGGGGCTGTTTCACGGCCTTCGGCGTAGGATCGCTGGTGTTTGTCCTTGGTAGCATGAACACTGAGGCCTATTGTAACATTCTAGATAAGGAAATGCTCCCTACATTGTGGCGTTTTTATGGAATGGACCCATGTTACTTCCAGGATGACAATGCCAGGTACCATGTTGCAAGGGCTACTATGCAGTGGTAAGTGGTACGCGCCGACAACAATGTTCGCCGATTGTGTTGCCCGCCCAGAGCCCCGACCTCAACCCTATAGAACATCTTTGGGACGAATTGGATCGTCTGGTGACGGCTCGTCAGGCACGGCCAAAATCCATTGCTCAACTCATGGAATGGTTGCAAGAGGAATGGCGACGAATCCCCGTGGATGTCCTGCAAACACTCTTAGAGAGCATGCCAGACAGGGTGGCCCGACGAGATTCTAACGAGGTGACAACCACAGAGCAAACATTGTGGACAGGTGCCCAATTACTTTTTGGTCGATAGCGTAAAATTTGAGAGAGAAATTAGGGATTGCAATAAAGGAATGCTAACACTTTTCGAAGAGTAGCCAAGAACAAGTGTCTCTTTCAGACCCTCTCCGGTTATGCTGTTCATCCAGTAATTACCGGTTATTTGCTACGATTTTAATCATGTGTAATTCTGGGGCACTGTTTGGGAGACATGAATCCTATTAATAATTGTAATAGTCTTCAATATTGTTTCGATTGAGTAATACAGAAGGTCGAAATAAATTATATTTATTTTAAGGAAGTTTCGGTTATTTATAATTTATGACATAATGAATATTTATTATTACGAAGAAAAGTCTAGATGCACATATTGTATGTAATGTGAAGGTTTTAATTATTTTTAATGTTTTGAATGCCTTAGAACGATAGGAAAATATTATATGTTACAAAATTGTCAAAATCATCATAATAGTCGCATTTTTTTTACTGGTCTTTAGTTTCATGAAACTTCAATGCCGGGCTATTCATCTTATTCATGTTAGTGGTTGCGCTTGTAAGAGAGATTTAAAAAATGTGCTGGAAATTTTGATCGTCCTCCGTTGGCGCTGAGGACTCAAGGAGACTGACTCATGTAATGAAGTCAAACGATGTAGCGTGTGGTACAGAAATGAACCAGTAATTGGTTTGAAAAATTGAGTTATTAAAAATTGCTATTAATTACATTGCTGTTTATTCATCAACCATTTACAGCAAAAAAACATATGCAATTAGCAGGATATTTTCTCCGGGATACACAAAAGGCATTGGCTGTGAATCTGATATATTTATATACGGCTTTGTTTACTTTGAATACAATTCGCTTATTGCAGTGGTGCTTTTCACATTTAATTTACAACGATCTCTCTCAATGGTAGTACGCAGAGCTCGCCTGTGCTCACGCAACCTAATAGCTGTGGTGTTAAGAGGGCTGCGTGCTGCAAAATTCACAGGCGTTCCACTCATTCAAGACGAGAACATGCAGCTATGACAGCCAACAGAATGAGCTATTAAAAGGGACGTGATAAGCACGCGCTGTTGTTCGTTGGCGTAAATTAGTATCACTTTCGCCATTGGACCATAGTTTAGATGGCGCGCCCTCAATGACTAAATACTTCAAATTAGTGGGACAGCAGCGCGTTGCAAACTCAAGACTAAAAATGGCGTCCCGTCAAAACAGCAACCAATGGACAATATTGCGGAATATATTACCTGTAGTTCTGTGATGTTTAATCTGCCACTAGGCAATAACGTGTTTTTTGTCTATCTCTAGACAGGTAGATGACTGCTAGAAACCTGCGAGGGGAGAGATTGACAACGGGATTTACTTAACCTAACTAAAATTTACTACAACAAAAATATATTGAGCTGTACCAGCCACACCTTTACCTTCGAAAGTATTTTAATTACATTTACACCGCCGACTCAATGAAACACCCCTCGTCTTTGCGATCTTGCAGACGAAACAGAAGAAGAAAAAAAAGTGTGGATTATGTGCGTGTCTGTGTATTCATCTCTAAGGACCAGGCGTATCATGTAATAAGACACGGAATACGGTAATCTTGCACTATAAGGCATTTTCTGTAAACATCCTAATGTTACAGAAAAAATTCGCAACCTGTTCAGCTGAAAACCATATGAAAGGTTTCCCAGTAGATACTCACTATTCTTTTCGGGTGTTGGCAGATTATTTCGTAAACAGAGCCGACGTATTATTTAATCGATCAGGAACTAATATTTTAGCATTGTTTCGATTAGCTAATCGTTACGCAATCTTGCGTAACTTAAGAGCCATACTTGCCTGAAGAGAGGGTAGTATGCTACTGTCGAGATTTGCTGAAACACAATTCCCAGACGTGGTTCAATGCCAATCTTCACAATGTGGGCCGCGTTGAATGTTCAGTGTCAAAATAATAACTATATGAAGGCAAACACTACCCACAAAAATTGGGTTTGGCTGTGTTGGGGACACAGTTTGCAAGTCTACGTTGACGTGTTTGGGCATTGATTATTTTTTTTTTACGTTCCCGACACCGCTTCACTCAATCATAGGAGGTTTTATGGGTATCACTGTATTACTTTTGAGAAGTTATTTCCAACCGTATACGATTCCGTATTTCTACGGCTTTTTGACAAGTACAGGCCGACACTGTGTTAAGTTTTCTTAATTTTATTAACATTAAACTCTTACAATTTCACCATAACCGCGCCACATAAATGTTTTTATACACGCAATCGATTGATCTTGACGAGAACTGTCGATTATAACTTAAACGAGTGTCGTAGCTTCTCCCGGTCCAAAGTTATACTACGCGGAAATTATGAGACGCGGCGAAAGGAACTCAAAATTGCGCCCCCCCCTTTTTTTTCACAAGCCTCGCGCGATGCTTCGCAGTCCTCACTCGACGACGTAACCCATTGTTTGATCCTTTGGCAATCGAGTGGTAATTGAATTTTGAATGTAGACTATGGATTCGGAGTTGCAATGCCCAACTTTACTCCCCGATTTTATTATCATCGGATTTTCTGGATTACCTCCCACCATGGTTGCAAATTTAAAGACGTATTCACGTCAAAACACTTCTGGACCAATTAGTCAAGAGGATGAAACGGCAGGGAAAAACGTGGGAGAGTGATGGGGCCTCAGATGTTCCGCTCATTCGAGCCCTGTTAACACTTAAGTCGGCGGGCTAACGGTACCCTGGACTGGACGTCACGTCCCCCTAAGGTTCGAGTGGAGATATTTGGGCAGCTCTTAACATCGGGGTCATGAGAGCCGATGGGGGTGAAACGAGGTGCATACGGAGCAGTGCCGGAATGTTTGGGCGGAGAAAACTGCACATCCCCGAGAAAACGGGCCAACCAGCGGCATTGTCCGGCACAATTCCCACATGCGAAAGTCTAGGAGCGACCCCGCCAGGAATCTAGCCCGGTTCGCCTAGTAGAGAGGCGACTAGTCTAACCACTACACAACCGCTGCCCCTCGAGGCTCGAGACTTCTAATCTCCTCCGTCCGATCCCTAACTGTGCGTCTTGGGGCACGTCCTTTATTTCTGCTACTTTCCTAGCAAACACTTAAGCCACACGCCTCGTGCTGGTTAGGACCCTGAATGTGAAAAACATATTTTTGTTTATTTAAATTGTCGTGTTTCAGCTTTTCAGTAATATCAGCTTTTGTCTCCACCCTTAACAGCGATTTAATAAAATATAAAGACGATTTAATGCAATATACAGACGTCACAGTCTAACATGTTAAACTTTTTTCCGTCTGTTCGAGTGGACTTTCATTACCGTTTCCATGATCTAGGCACGTTACACTTATTGCATCATAAATAATTGTGAGTGCTGGCAAGCAATTAATTACGAATAAAAATCACTGCTGAATTTATTCTGTCTTTCATGGTGTATATCTCATATTTTATTTCATACTACAAGAATATGGGTTTTAGAAAATATTTAACATAGCTACAGTCTCTTACACCGTATATTTCGCTATATTCAAATATTCCAGGCAACAAAGTAAAAAATTAAATGTTATCTGAACTTCTAAATTCCTCCTTTCTATATGTATGTACGTATTGGAGATAAAGTGGCTTTATTTTAATCTTTAGCGGGTATCCATAGTACTTATTTGTCCACTTCTAGCAGAACTGTCAAACACCAGGCGATCAGTGGCGTTGGCGTGATGTTTAAATCACGTTTTGCAATTGATCCATAGCTTTATAAAAACATATTTGGCATACCTTTACACATCTTATCTGTACAAAACCTTAGAGGAAGTGAACTAATATTCCGATACACGTATTTGTACCATGATTGTTCTGCTCTCTAATCCAATCTCGATTTGATCATTCTACTGGCAAAACAATGTATATTTTGGGAACAGGGAAATTGTTACTGCGCAGCTGATACGCATACCATCACATACTCCGTTCAGAACTGTTTATCCTTGCACTAAGACGCAATTTCATTGAGTATTTAATCAACATGCAGCGATGGTGGCACTGCAGCGGCCGAGTTAGGCATCTACATTTCGATACATTACCACTATCTAATCTGTGTTGGTCCCTGTTTTGTATTCTTCTGCTTCCAGCTCACCCCAAGTGCACTTATTCGCTGTTATCATGGTAAGAGACGACCACGGAAGTTCACGCAAATTGCGTGGCTTAATCTCAAGTCTTCACATCGGGTGCAATTTGACGAGGTTCGTCTTTAATTCTTCTGTGTGGTTCGTAGGGGTTTTTGGCCACTGCGTGCTTTGATACAGACGGAAATCACTTAAGTGCAGTATCTTGTTGGACATTAAGACATTTATCGCTCTGAATTCATTTTCAAACAGCACTGATTTTCTTATAGGACTGCTCGTGCCTCCAGTGCACCCTCCCCCCCTTTTTTTTTCTTCTAAATCTTCAAGATTTCCTTAGTTCCGATGCCCTTCAGACTTTAGGTGACCACATTTCCGGAACTGAAGAGATTGACTAGCTAAGCAATCTTGCGACCACGTGGTGTTCAACTCTAATCTTCGGACCTCTCGCTTTCAAAGAACTTGTTGATGGGCAAGATACACTAGATTCTTGGTACGCATGTAAAGGCTGAGTGACTGGCTGTTTATCCGTCTACTTTGCTCACTGTCTCATTCCTTACACTGTAAACATTTTTCTAGTACACTTCCTAAATTGTAATGGGATATTTACCAAATATTGTGTTCGATATTTACCATGCATTGTATGTCATATTTGCCATGCATTGTATGCTATATTTTCTATTTATAGTATGCGATATTTACCATACACCAGGCTGCAAATCTAGAAAAGCCTCTGTATGCAGCTGGGCACTTCCCTCTGTTTTTGGCTGTTTCCTGCGCAAATGTAGGAAAGCTGTCATGGATGTATGGGAACAAAACTTTACTACCCTCTCTTTCTCACTATACGTATATACTCAAGTGGCAAATTTGCGAATAATTTCTTACAGTGTACCACGCAAGCCGGGTCAAATCAACGGTAGGGTAAAACTCTATAATCTCCACATGACGCAACGTGGGTGACATGGCGAGCCCGTGAGTTTTCTACACACACACAGTTTACCCCGCCCTTGCAACCTTAATTTCGCCGCCACACAATTTCCATAAGCACAGCTACGCTAAAACAGTTTATTCAAAAGCTGTTGAATACCTCGGGTTCATTCACCAAGTCCGTGAAATTTTACGTTTTCTTTTTCCACGGGAGAGACCTATATGTGCGGTTTAACTATTGTAGAATTGCTTATTTATATTTAAACATCTTACAAACTATTCAGTGCGATGGATACCTTGTGGTCACAGGTACACGTCTATCTAGAGTCCAGCTTGACCTACACACTTCACAACATATCAAGAGTAACTGGAGCGACGGCAGCTGTGATGTTTCGCAGATTCCAAAGGTTCTGTGAAGGGGAGGGTGCGAATAATTTTGTTACTCAGATACTCGCGAATTTCAATATGTAAATTCGGCGACCCGCCATTCAACTGTAGCTCGCTGTCAGTCTTTGGTAAGGACATGGGCAAGAACTGTAACACCCCTCAAAAACGACGCAATAAAAGTTTTCCGAACGAAAAGGAGGTCAACAACATCTTAACAGGGGGGGGGGGGGGACAGTGTGCAAAACACGATTTTTGGGGAGTCCTGAGCGTGTCCCTTGTAGCATGGGTGTTTTATGATCTCCATATGCGAACCTTAAGGCGGTTTTACATATGCCGAAATGAGGAAGGCTGAACTTGCTTTTGAAACTCTATTCTTCTCCATGTTACATTTCGGTAGACAAAACCAAGGGCAAATCTTCATCATTGGAATAAGTGCCCCTCAAGCGCTGCAAGTTTTACAGTTTCCCTTGTACATGTTTGCGAAGGATTTTCCAGAGAGTAGCGTGTGGGATGTTGTGATTCCGGCTTCCCCTTCGCTTGAACCTTGTGGGACTTTGCTAGAGAGCCTCTCTCATTTGTTCCGCCTTCTCTTGCGATACACCAGGGCGGTCCGAACTCTACAATCGCGCAAACAACCCTCTTCGTAATATTTCTTGTGCAACTTCAATATGCTGTTTTACACGGGTCGATCCTTTCGGTACTTGCCAGAAAACACTACACGTATATTCGCAACGGAATAACAACGGACAAATTTATTTTACAGTCATAAATAGAACACGTGTGTGTGTGTGTGTGTGTGTGTGTGTGTGTGTGTGTGTGTGTGTGTGTGTGCAAATACAGAAAGTTTCACGATTAAAAATTTATATTTATGACCAATAATCTGCTTCCCAATAGCATATAAGGAGCGTTTAGCGTTCGAGTAGAAGCTTCTGTTTTCTACTCCTGTCTGTATAATTTCGTAGTGAAAACTAAGGGAACTGGCGTGTTAAAAATAATAATTTTCATTTTCATATGTAAATGTAGTAGATCTACACTTTTTTTTTAAATACAAGATCGCGAATAATAACATTATTATTACGCTATAAAATGACAGGGTTTGCGCTAAAACCTTATCCAGTCAACTATTTTAGACGTACAGGCTACACGTAAGTTTAGTGCCTTGGGCATATGATGCGTGTGCCTGGATCACCCATAAGGGGGCCTCCCTAGATGCCACATGGGTGTCAAGTGTAACTTATGCAGTTTTGTGGTGTATTCAAATTTAAAGCTAACTATAGAACGTTTCAACGAAATTCTTTTTTCACGGCAGGAATGAAAGTCGATATTTTGTTGGCAACCTACAAACTTGGTTACTAAAACATAAATGTAGCCATTGAAAAGTGTCAAGGTCAGCAAAAATAACTGCAAGTTACAATCTTTTTAGGATACTTATTTTCCTGTGAAAAGCTGTCCCGAAAGTCTCCGTACATAAGGAATATACAACTTTACAGAATGTTCTCATTATGTTCGCTATTAAATTGCAGGCGCCGAATTTCCCGCAAGATGCCAGGCGTCACTCGGGCGGATTATCTCGAGGCGGTCTTGGCGTGACAACGGCATTTTACCTGCAATAAAATCCGACATCTTGCGAGATGTTCGGCAAAACCGGCGTTAACGCGTTGATCTGTGCCTGCAATTTTATGGCCAACATATTGTAAACATTCTATAAAGTTGTATGTATATTCCATATGTATGGAGATTTTGGGACATACTGTACAACGACAATGCTGCATCTCTCCTGAAGAGATTGCCTGTGTAGAAACACTTTAGTCACGGCTTAAAATTCTGAGGAAAGAGAATACACGGAAATATTATTTATGCTATTTTTCTTCGGCGTCGCAATACTTATTTACGGCCGGGTGCGACATAGCTCCAACGCCTATACAAAATACGTTCTAATGGCAGCTCTTAACATCGAGGTGTTGAGGGCCGATGAGAGTGAGGCGGAGGTGTGGAGCTGTGCCAGAGTGAAGAGGCGAGAAAACCCGCCGGCCAGCGGCATTGTCCGGCACGACTCCCAAGTGCCCAAATCCGGGAAAGATCCCGCCGGGAATAGAATCCGGTTCGTCTAGGTGGAAGGCGAGTATGCTAACCACTACACCACTTCGGCCCCACGTCTTGCTGGTATACAGCACACTTGAAAGCCCACAAACTTTTGTTCGAACAAGTAGGAATTGCATGGACGGGAAGGGGGGGGGGGCGAATTATATGCTGTTCACGGTAGAGTGGGTACTTTTGATTGAAAGCCCTCTCATTTGGAATAATAGTCAATAAATATATATTACTTTAGCCTTAGACTAACTTCCAAATGCAGTGGAATACACACACTGTGTTTATTACTTACATGGTAATATCGATTTTAAAATGTGGTCAAGGAATAAAAAATGGTTGAAAGAAAAATGTAACTAGGGCCTCAGAAGTGCTGACTTTACCGTGAAGATCCTAAAGGAAAACGAAAGACGCCAGGCGAGTGGAGTGGACGATGCTAGGGGTGCGTGGCACGAGAGTTAGAAGCAGCAGCGGAAGGGGGGTTGGGAACACCGGGCGCCATGTAGCAATCGACAGGCGGCGTGTCGCAGGTCGCACGAGGGCTATTGGATTATGAAGGCCGCGCAATTAGGCGGCGCGCGCGCGTGTTCCGGTCCATAAAACACGAGTCACACTGGCCGCTGGCCCGGCGAGCCACAGCGACACAAGCGACACACGTGACAAGCTGGCCGTCAAGCGCAAACCCCGCGCCATCATGATTTTTTTTCTCCCTTACACTCTAAGAAATTATTTACAAATTTACTACACGAGTGCCTACGTAAGGAAAACGTGACTGGTAAAGTCATTTCTCATACTTTCGTGCTAGCGTTCCTACATTCGCTCAGGAAGCAGTCAAATGTGTACGAAACTTATCTTTGTATAGTAGCGACGCTTAAGATTCCATATCTGTAGCCAGATGCGTGGTATTATTTCCATACGATATATGGGTTAAAAACTTTTATAGGATATTCACGGTAAAATGAGCACTTTTGAAAGCCCTGCTTAAGATCTACTTGTATGCACGCTGTGTACTCTTCCGCCTTATGTAAGATTAACATTGTCTTGGGCCTCATTGTTCTATTCATGCGTCGGACAAGTGAAACTGTGAAATCATTGCAACAGTAAATATTTAAAAAATATGCTATTTTCTTTAATTCAGTGCATTAAAAAAAATTAACAGAAAGCGAAAGGAATCATTTAAGTAATGAAAAATTGTTATCCAACACTTTTTATTCGACGTTAAGATACGGAAATACTTTTCATCCATCGTTACCAACTTTACTGGGCGTATGTAACTCAGGGCGCTAGTTAAAATACATGCAGGTAGAGACAGTAACTTTTTTTCTAAGGTTGAATTAAAAAGATCTCACTTTAACGTGAACAGCCTTTAATTCAGTTCAGGAAGTTAACGAGAAATTTTCTTAGAGTGGACCTTTTACGTATTCAAGTAACCAGGTGGAGAAACTATGGGAACAAATCGCACAGAACAGGGAGGGGGTGGGGGGAGTGGGGTCTATCCCAATGTAGACGGCCGGCACTAAACCCACGACGTTGCAAATGCGAGTTTCCGAGGCTACTGGAAGGCCAAAGACTAACAAAGTCATTGACTGCCGAACTTAACCTCTGGTATGACCTACAAGCAAGCAGATGTCCGTAATTTACTGCATTTTCATAACGAACTTTTGCAAATCGGTAAGCAAATGCGTTGATATATTTGCTTTTGTTTGTCTCCCGTTACTATTGCAGTAATACCGAGGCATTTCTTTTCTACTGCGAAGAGAACTAAACATTTCTTTCTTTTGAATCAATTTCTGTGTTGATGCCTTTACACAGATACGCCAGTTTAGAGTGCCATGATCTGCTTCCCGCTTATATATTATGACAACACTGGCATTTATTTCAAGGCGGAATAATAAACGTATGAATTCTATCGTCACAACACAGTCACTGGCTTGTAAATATTTGCACTGAATCTCCTCGAAAAAAAAAAAAAAAAAACAGTTTGCGATACTTGTTAGTTTTATTTCTTAGAAAAGAATGAAGAGAGAATAACTTGAGGTATAATATGTGTGTTACATGCGAGAGGGACAATGTAAAACATATTAAGGTAAGAAATTATTCGGCGTTTCAGAAGCAGTAGCACTGCGGGGTGATCATACAGCAGATAGCAGCAATATAGTAACAGGGAACTCTAATACTTTGCATCGTGTGCTATGCTAGTAATTCGATCCTGGAGGTGCAGATTACGCGGCCTAGAAGCGAGAAAGCGCTGTAGGCGAACATATATAGGCTGTTCATGGTAACGTGAGCACTTTTGAGGCCCTAGTTACTTTTTCCTTTTCCGTAATTTCTATCTTTCGACGACCTTTTGTGTTAAATATTGCCATGTAAGTAATAAACACGGTGTGTATATTCCACCGCACTCGGAAGTTAACATTTAAGGCTTAAAAATAAAATATATTTATTGACTATTATTCCAAATGAGAAGGCTTTCAAATGTGCTCACTTTACCGTGAATAGCCTATAGCGCACTAAGGTACCCCTTCGCTTCCTCGCGCAAAGCAATGAACTGGCGTAAAAGCCTTCCTTTCGGCAACTTACGTCTATGATATTCCAACGGTGACTGCTTATTTTATTGCGCCATAATTAAAGCTGTGCTACACATTCCAAAACTACTATGCACGTATTTTCACACCTAAAAATTGTGAAAAGGCGAGTTTTGTCCACTCTTTTTATCGAAGAGAAGACGATAGAGAAATAACAGAAGCAAAGGAAAGTCTTCGGACTCGAAAAAAAAATCTATGCTATCCGTAAGCACACCTTGCCCGATGCTTATACCGCACTGTTTTAAAACGAAATATAAAAAAACTATTTTTGCTTGCTATCTTACAGCCTAGGTAGCAGATAGCGTTTTGATCAAACACAGGTGGTCTAACTCGCCAAGGCAGACAGAAAAACTAGCTCCACTATTCACATTTTCACCTTTTCCAATGCCAAGCCAACTAGAAATTTAATTACCTTACAACACATGGAGACTACAACTTTGTAAGGCCAAAACATTGCATATTTATTAAAGACGTATTTCGCTTACTTTTTATAAATAAAATTGCGCCTCAGAGAGTTTTTATAACTGAGCAAATGGTACTACCAAATTTGCATTCGTCTAGATCTACATTGAAATTACAAAAGAAACGATTCCAAAATTGTGAAAAAGACACTCGTTATCTGCGTGAACTTCACACTGTTTACTTCGTTGTTTTGCTTCAATTTGTTCGCTTCGATGGCTTCGTTATTAACGCACACACACACTTGTTTCCATCGAAAACATGAAACCTAACATAAAAAAATTGCTTACAAAAACTACGTAACCATGAGTGGCCTGAGCTTGAAACCCTGGAAATTTTAGTCCAAAGATTACTTCACGATCACAGCTATAGATATTATCGCATAAGGAAAGATGCGATCATAAATTCAGAATAGTGTATGTCTTTCAGAGGTATTGCAAATTTGCAGGTAATTCGCGAACGCCATTTGCAATAAAACTAAGCATTTTCGGGAACATGTCTATATACTCTATATTTTCCTACGCACGCTGAAAATTCTCCAAACTTGGAGGCACATTGGGTGGTGTAAATAAAAGCAAGCAGCTTCTGAAAACTCGAATTTTGAAACCTCTGCCCGGCTTCGTGTGAATGAAAACAAATTTCCTCCTCGCGAGCAGCTACTTGATAGCCTTGATCCCTGAATCGCTGCTCAAGATTTAGTGTAAATAAAATTAAGCTACTGCTTACTATTACGAGCAATTGCTTAAATTATTTCCAGGAGGGTCTTCATTTGGTGTCTCAGCTACTCAAGCGCTCGCGATAAACGCAATGGGTGATTTAAGGCCAGGCTTCATGCATGGGCGCATAGGGAATCAAAGGATAAATTTCGACTAAGATCTCGCAGTCGTTTTTAGTGGTAGTATTTTCAACTAAAGATTTTTTGTTAGAGATTGAACTCGTCTAGATTTATAAACCTTCCAGATTTTAACTTCTTAATTTTAATTGCCCTTTTTCAATATTTGTAAAATGGCTTCATTTTATAAATACTGAAAAAAATTCATTTAAAATCAATAAATTACAATTTGGAAGGTTTACAAATATAGACGAGTTCAATCTCTAACAAAAAACATTTAGCTGAAAATACTACCACAAAAACGACAGATGTTTGTGCGAATTTAGCATTTAATTCCATATACGCACATGCATGGTGAAGCCTGGCCTTAATGTTGGAAGTTCCGGAATTGAGAATAAAAATACACAAGACGCAGGAACTGTAAGAACTGTAGAAGTTCGGAAAGAAAAACTTAGAACCTCGTGGAAATGTAAGAAGTTGCTCGTGATCGGGAAGAGTGGCTTACGTTTATTTATAGAAAACCTTTGTCGAGGCCATCAGGTAGTTGCTCACAAGCAGGTTGAAGAAAGCTACTTATACCAAGCCGAGCTGATGCTTCAAATTCATGGGTTTTGAGCAGCTGCTTACATTTATTCGTACCACCCATGACCATAGACTCACCAACGCTTCTAACATTCAACTTACGCATTTACTGACATGTCAATTCGTATTGTGTACAATGGAGAGGTAAAGTCTGACATACACGGAAAAGACTTATGTTTTACAACGCCGTAGCTGCTCTGTTGAAAACGAAAACCGGAACACGTCAAAGAATGCAGTTGCGTATTAGAGTTTTATCAATATGGGCAGTAAAATACTGCTTGCAGTGTACGTTATCAATCACATCTAGAACACAGTGATAAAAACCTTTCTGCACCTTGAATTTCGTAGTTAGGGAATATCTGTGGCACTTCGCATCATGTTTCCGGCAACCACAGTTGCGATTATCAGTTGTCTTCTCGTGTCGAGCTGATCTGATAGATCCTGAACTATTAAAGAGGGGTGTATATTCGATTTTTTTTTTCCATTTACGGAACATGTATACATCATTCTAACAGAATAAACTGAATTACCTCTTTCCTTCCTTTAAATATAATCGCAGAACACCTTCAATAAATTTACTTCAACCAAAAACTCTTTTTTAAAAAAAAGCTGAAAAAAATGTTTATTGAATGTGCATTTTATAGTATTTCATTTCTATAACATTTCATTGTACGCATTTCTTGTTTCGGTTTTTCTCGTTCACTTTTTCTTCTGTTTCGGCAAAACGATGATGACCGACAGCACACTGGAAGGAGATTAGTCACATTATGAAGGAAGATGTGTGTACGTGCTCACACACAAACATATTATATAATATGCGTGCGTGTTTTTTTATGTATAATGTATAAACTTTGTGTATTGTAATTTGACTTGTCCAATATCTTTGTATTGAAAGAAGATCTTACGGATGCAACATACACAGTACTCCAGGTTAAGGTATTTTTGCTCATCGTGTGACAATGTCCATACCTTCTCGCTCGCGTCATTCACTGCAAAGCAGCGCTGGTGAGGCGATTGCAGCAAGGAATTACTTGCTGTTTCTACCCTGCAAGCAGATTTCAGGTACTAAATGAAGTGCCAAGACGGTTTTCACAAATACGTTGATGTTAAAGCTGTTTATTCAAATACGCACAGCGCTATTCGAAGCGAAACCTTCACATGATATAATGAAGAATTCGCATGAAATATGGCAAATTTTCAATTCTGTTACAGTCGCCTGCAATCATTTCTGGATTTATTTAAGAATACTTGCTTTCAGTATTGCGAAAACTACACCGCAGTAATTAAACGTCCCACTTGAAATGTAGCGGTGTCACTAGAAGGCGTAAATTCAGCAGAAAATGCAGTGCTGCTTGCAGCATCAACTGGCAGAGCTGAAGCAGCTCTGCCAGTTGATGTGCTCCCTATGTTTATTTTTACACGAGGGGAGAGGGTGCGCATATCGACGAATGTAAACAGAACTACAAAAAGCGTTCAGTTAATTGTCGACCAAATCTATTTTATATCTTTGAAACTGTACTGTCAACATGTCACACTAAGAAATTATTTGAAAATTTACCCCTTCAGAGTATATATGTATAGTGGGAAAGCGCGTACGGTAAAGTAGTGGTAGCGTTCCTACATTTGCTCAGGAAACAGTCAAATACGTAGGAAAGTTTCCAACTTTGTCTAGTAGCGATACTAAACGTTCCTACATTTGCTCAGGAAACAGTCAAATACGTAGGAAAGTTTCCAACTTTGTCTAGTAGCGATACTAAACGTTCCTACATTTGCAGTTTGATTTGTGGCAATATTTCGATACGACGTATAGGTTAAAAACTTCCAACACAGTTCAGGGAGTTTACCAGAAATTATTTTACAGTGCAGATTTAAATTTCTTACTTTTATCTCAAACAGCATCTACACAAAACACCAAAAAAAAAAAAAAATAATAATTACAGCCGTTTAAGCATCGTTTTCAAATAATTTGCAAAACGGATTATCTGACGCACTAAGTTCCATATCCCTATAGCGAATGTTTAAAAGAGTTTTCTGTTATCTGCTTGACTGCATTCACGAAGGGAGATTACAAACGAAACGAATACCGCAGAACAGGACTAACGTGTTGTGCCTCTAACTTTCTCGTCTGGGAGTTCACCATGCTGCATTTCTCTTTGCGTTAAGGGCAAGTTAAAAAATATGTAGTTCTGGGAGAAAAAAAAATCCCAGCCTACTTCCTTGCATTTCTAACACAACTGGCAGCTGTTGGAGAAAAGGGTTTTAAAAATGCAATCCTTTAGCCGTAGGCTTCGAAGGAAAACAATCTTTCCTCGTGTTAAATATTAAAGGGGACTTTTTCTCTTGGAAATAATCCTCTCATTTCTTGTTAGCGTAAAAATTCTTTTAAATCAGAATTTCAAGCTAAGTCTGCTGAGACAACAGCGAACTGTAACCAATTTTAATGTAATTGTCATAATCCCCGATATTACACAGAAAGAATTTCATTGTGTTTCAAATACCTTTAGCATATCCGTTCATATTGGAATTACAACATGTTCTTGTAATTGTATAAGATTTATCACGTACTATGCATCACGTGATAATCTTTTTTTACCATTCCCGAAAAAATGTATGAAATTTTATAGTCGCCTACTGCTCTATCAACCCAACAGCATAGAGGCTTACCCAGAATTACGTAATTTGTAATTTATATGTTATTATTATTATTCTGTGTGTGTGTCCCTATAAATTTAACTGTAAATTTTCTAAGAAGAAGACGTAGCCGAAATATTTAATAAGTAACTATTTTGGAAAATTTGAGGATTATGTAAATCTAACATTTCTAAACTGTCTAAATGATACCGGTATTTCATCCGCCCAGATAATACCACACGCAGAGGTCTGATCAATTTAAATGGCCGGTATATTCACAATAAAGCGGAAGAATAATGTATCAAAACCTGTTTTTTTTTGTTTATACAATCTCCGGCGACGTGGCGGTAGAAGTAAAGGCTAAATAATCATGCTCGAGGAGAGAGACCGAACCATAGTTAATTCGCGTGACAAAACTTGGAAAACTTAATTCTCGCTCTGCTGTCAGAACAGAAGACCCGCAAATTTGGCAACTACACTACACTGAATTCTTGTTACAGACTTTCGACTTATAAATGGTAAGGTGACCTATTCTGGTCCTATGGTCGCAGACTGCTCAGTGGCGTTACACTTACGAGGTAATGTGGTACTTTAATAGTGTACCAGTGTAGCCCTTGTCGCTATCTCAGATTTATTCATTTTATTCTGCAGTAAGCTCCATTCCCGTACATTTAACGAAAATTATCGTGCGACAGAGTACAAATAATATCTTCTCGAGCTTGATCAAATTTCTACAGTCGACAGTCTCAACTAATTTTTGACCAGTGAATGCCGGCAAGAAAAACACATTATTTGTCTTGTGGGCGATTACAGTTAATAATACTAGCAACAAAAGTCAAACAGTGCATGTTGATAACTTATTTAGAACACTCCCCTATGCCCTGACAATGCCTAAAATGCTATACAAAACCTGTTTTTGCAAGCTGCGGCGAAGATTTTATATATCCAATTTGATGGGGAAGTGATCGCCCTTAAGGGTCCTATGTACTGAAACGTTTTCTGTGAAATCGTTTGCGCGTAAACGCGTATCTCGGTAAATAAAAGTTCTGGAAATATTACTTTTTGTCAGAAAAAAATAAAAATCATCCATGGCCCAATTTTTTTACTTTTGTCATATTAAGTGTATTCTTGGAGAAAAAAAAAATCGTGAAAATGGTGAAATATCGCATTTTTAAAACTTGCCTGTGCAGATTCGTTAAGCGGCAAGAGAAAAGTACAAATATATGGAAATAGTTCGATCTGTAGTATTTCATCGCGTGTAATAAAACGACCCTGACAGATCTAATTTGCACAGTAAAGCATTACGTCGGAAACACTGCACGCCATGCGCGTAGGAGCGATGAGGCGCTACACGTGCGTGTAACTGTCGCCCGTATCGCTCCCTCGCTTCTCGACCTTGGACGCCCAGCTTCATAGTCCCTTTAAGTTACTGGAAGGTTGCTGTGTTTCACTTTGCGAGCGATTCTACACCAGCCAGAGATACAGAGGAGTGTTGAACCCGCCTGCCATGCTGTCGCTTGTGCGGTTGTCGGCCCGGGCGCCAGCCATCAGCAGACCAACGGACCACCGCCTCCAGGGAGCAATACAATATGGACTTAATATTTTGCTCGCATTGTAAAATCATGTTTATTGAATTCCCCCGCGCTGGCGGAATTTAATCAAGCCGGCAGGGGGAGGGGCCACTGGCTGCCTGGTAATCAAGAAGCCACGACTGTCCGGGGGAGGGGAGGAGATAGTGGGGGCTGATCAAGGAGCAGTCCACAGCAGACGTATCGGCGCACGAGATTCCTACTTCCCCGCCCAGCCGGGTGGGATCGCCCGGTAGTCATTTCACCGATGTTGCCCGGCGTACGATAATTACCACGTCTGCATGATAATATTAAGACTTACGTACGATATACAGTAAAAGTACAATCAAGTTAACCGCGCGACAATTATCCCGTGTGTACGATTCACCGTGTGCATGCCACAATTATGGCGTACGCGTTATTACGTACACACTTTTGGCGCTTCTATATCTTTTCCGAAGAGCCACCATGTGGTTTTCATCGTTCTCCCTCTCCCCCTCTCCCCTGTTCCACTCAATTTCCCGTAACTAATGACATCTACCGTCAATTATTTATGAAGTAGTGGTTGAATTCCTAACAAATATTTTCCAGCAAGCCAGTGAGTCATAACGCTCATACAAAATGCTTTCACCACCATTTAGGTTTTTTGTTTATCTTTTCTACGAACAAACGTGTTATGTTTTCACATGTAGGCCTACAACATATAAATATATCTTACCACATCTTGTCAAAGACCTGTTGTAAATTAGGCAACACACTCCCACGAGATTGAATCTTCCCTAACGACTGGGAAGACACGAACTTTGTCTTTACTGACGAGTTGCCACAACTGCACAGTTTTTTACTAACTTTGTAGTTGGGAATTACGATCTCACTATTTATCTCTCTCACACAATGGAATCCAGGCCAACTGCCTACAGAAATTCTTGGAAAGTTGTACGATAAAGCTGTTACATTACAACGTTCTATTTATTTGCACTGTTTGGCATTCTTATCATTTGCCCTAGTAATGAAGGCCTCGTAAAAATACATATCACTTTTTATTTTTAATTTATAAAACTTGAAAAATCAAAACCATGCAGTGAAAATTGTCAGCATGTCCTTTTACACTCCATATGCAACAATTTTAAGTTATCAAACTTTTTAGACTTGACTGAAGGTTGGGAAAAATTAATGTTTACAAAGATATTTATATCAAAGTTTTGGTTTCACGAAATACAATTCAACTCCATACGATGACATTGATGACGTGGACTTCTATATTGATGACGTGGACAGAATATTACCAAAATAGGTTATGTTTTAAAAAGTATAAACATTTGAATTCAATGTTATTGAAACACTTTCACGTGTGCTTTAGACATCAATTACTAACAATGTGGTAGGATGACACGTTACTTTCGCTTATAACAATCTTACCGATGGACAAATGTGATTTTATAGGCTGTTCGCGGTAAAGTTAGCACTTTTGAAGCCCTAGTTACTTTCTCCTTTCAGATATTTTATATCCATTATTCACCTTTTAAATTAGTACTGCTATGTGCCTAATAAAGTGTGTATATTTCACCATACTCTGAAGTTAACGTCCAAGGCTAAAATAAAATAAACTTATTAATTATTACTCCAAATGAGCGGGCTTTCAAAAGTGCTCACATTACCGTGAATAGCATACATCATGTGACACTTGTTCTATTTAAATCAGTTTGAAGAGTTATCATTGTGTGTTTACGACGTAAGCTGCTGCAAAGGATATAGCCCCATGTGGAACCGGTAATGGTTCGCAACCCATCTACGAATATGCACTACGTACAGGACTTCCTCACATGTAGTTTTCCCAAGAAATAACTGCGCGATGCCAACCTATGTATTTTTTTGCCATGCTACCTATGCTTTTATCAGTTTCCCATACTTCCCAAAAAAAATAACTTTTAAAATCTTTGTTTACATCATACAGTTTAACGGATATAAAATACTGATGTGGACCTAAAGATTTTGGCGTGTTCTTGCCACCTGAACAACCACTCTGTGCTCTTAAATTAAATCATGCCGGAAGATAGATGTGAAGTACCGTTGACACAGCCTACTCGCCAGATGAGCGTGACATCATAGGTTGTCGCACTGCTAGCGAGACACCGGAAGAGTGAGCAGTATTTTTTTGTTTTCACAAAAAATAACTTTACTAAACGTCACTCCGAGAGTTATTTTTTTTTTGGGCTATCCACGGTGACATGAGAACTTTTGAAAGCCCTGCTTAAGATCTACTTTTATGTACGTTGTAAAATTGACATAGCCATGTGCCTCGTCGCTTTAATCATGCGTCGGTCAGGTTAAACTGTGGAATTGTAAGAAATGAGAATATGTTACAAATGTGGTAATTTTTACCCTTCGAAGCATTCAAAAAACAGAAAGCGAAATAAATAATTTAAGTTATCACAAATGGTTACCTAACACTTTTTATTTAACGTTATGTTATAGAACTAGATTCCATCTATTATTACCAACTTCACTGGGCGCATGTCACTCGGTGCGCCCGTTAAAATATATGCAGGCAGGGACCGTGACTTCTTTCTAAGGCTGATTTCCAAAGTTCTCACTTATCGTGAGCAGCCTTTAAGCGCTGTAATTGCTGAACAAAAAAAACTGTAATTTCTCCAACTAACTTCTGGTCGATGAGAAATTTGCTCCACAAAACAAAGCAAGGTTTTTAAAATGCATGCACCTTATTCTTTCTGCGTCAAGGACAAGTCCTATGTATATGATCGTAATAATTCCCTGCAATGTATTAAGTAAGCCAACAGTCTAATAACTTGTGATGGCTGTCCATATAACTCGCCACACGTTGTAGAGCATTTCAATAGCTGTCACAATGGACGATGGAGCAAGTACAGAGAAAGAGTGATAAGCAGCTCAACTGTGTGTGCAGCGTGACAGCTGGAAATGCTAGCGGCGCTTACCTCGTACTAGGATACCTTGTATTTATGGCAAACTGAGGTGTTTTATGTGCTTCATATCGACTCCCTTGACAAAAAATATCACAAACGATTTATCAGGTGATGACTGAACTTTAGAGCGTCACGAAAAAAAGCCTACACCTAGTAAAATCGAATTTTAAAACATTACATTCCATTTTCTCATTTTACGGGCTTATTTCATTACCTAGAAGTGCTAACCTACTGGAAGTTGTGAAGCAATTTTTTGACCCGGGGAGGGGGGGATGGTGTGCTGTACTAGTTACAGTATCATTACAGTATCAACCCTCCAGCATAAAGTTGAGTTCTTAAGAAGCGACACGCAAATACATTATGTGATTCACCGAGGTGTATCTCCGGAACCAGATAGTTTTGTTTTCCTACGATATTGTACTGGTGTCAAGCCGAACACATCGAAAATCCAAAGATAAAACAAAAGAACCCTCGTAAAGCCTGCGAGTATCTGACCAGGCAACATACGACTTACTGAACCAACTAGTAGCTGTATGAGAAATAATTTTGTAAACCTTCGACAGCAGATTCAAAATACATTTAATTAGGCTACTAAAACTGAACGAAAGAAGAAAATGGCTGCAGATTACTACTATGGCGATCCGTAAATCATTTAACTAATTTTAATACGTTATTTGTGATACCAGAGTACTTCTAATGCAGATGGTCTAACCAGTAAAAATTAACATCTATGACGAATCCCAACGACATATGTAATACAAACAACAAAAATCAAATACTATCAGAATTATTGAAATAATCACTAAGCTTGCAATGTGAGACGTTTGTGGCAGCGTTTGAATTAAAATATGGGACATGCCTCGTGAAAATTAACGTATTTTGCACGCAAAATATCTCCTCAAAGTCGCTCAGGAGCAATTTTTCCCTCAAAGTATTTAAGACATGTTATGGTTTCGTGTATACCAGTAACTAATTAATAAAATGCCAAATAATTTTTAAAAATTACTTTAATATTTTAGCGTACATTTTTGGCTTTTAACTCTAGTTATTAATTTTATTTAAATAAGTTGTTTTTAAAGAAAATTCAGTTTCACCTAAGAGTTTCTTTAAATCACAGGCGTGTCAGGTTTCAATTTATTTTAGATCTATAAAGTTAAAATTTAACTAAGGATTATCTGAAAGAAAGCCAGGGAAATATTGTAATGGCATTCTAATAGCACGGCTAATTGTTTTCAGTCGTAACATAAATTATTTTGTTTAGTTATGAAATAAAAATATATTGGAGTTAAAATACCGTAGTCCCTTTCCCTAGTTTTTAGAAGTAATTTTCCCCGAATTTCGTAATTTTTATACTACTAATGTTTCACGTCACAACGAAAAAATACGTAATAAACTAAAACCGTAGAAAAAATTCGGGATTAACACCCATGAGACTGTCTTTTTCTTTAGCCAGAACTTTCGTATAAATGTTATCAACGGTTTTTGAAGGCCAGTACATTTCACAGTTCAAAATAAAAAACCATAGCGACTTCTACATCTTTTTTGGTAGTTATCCTTATCTATAAACTTTTTAATTCGATGTCAAACGAATTCCAAAAGTTGTGACCAATATTACGTACAACTAGCGAAGCAATTTGGAGGAGGCGTTGAGAATGGGGTTGTGGGCGGTGCGATGCGAAAGGCAGGGACGAGATGAATTGGTTGGTAGAGACACGCCGGATGAATATGTAACCCGCCAGGCATGCACGCGCGTGGCCTATACGCCAGGGGCGAACGGCAGCTGCTTCCGCATTCTGAGCCGCACATGCACCCTGCCCTCACCCGGACAGCTTAGCGCCGCGCTCGAATCGGCAGATTTTGGTGGCTGAACCGGCCACGTCAAACGGCCGGTCTAGTACAGAAAGTGAAAATTAAAACCCACATGTTGTTCCCGCCTGGATGGATGAAAGTACGCTGGCGCTAATAGTCCATTCACGGTTCCTTCCAACATTTCTCAAGCCCTGCTAAAGTTCACTTCCAGGATATCCCTCCACCGGATGCAAACAAAGCTTAACCGAGTTAAAATAAAATCAAAGGGAGAATGCACCGCATTCGTGTGCGCTCAGATTAACAATATTTTGCATTACAACTTTTTCTTATTAGGCATTACCAACACACCTATTTTCTCACACTGCTTATATTCGTATTAGTTATAAATGAAATATTCTTATTTATAAATAAGATAAACTTTTAAACTTGACCAAAAATAAGGCACTTAAAATTTCTTTAATGTTAACGCAAGTATAATAATAGTCTTGTGATATATAATTAAACTAGGAAACAACCAATCCCGTCATACATGGAGTGATTTTTCAAAGGTTTGATGAAAAAAGTGTGAAGAAACAGCGAATAGTCTATAATTAGAGCCGGCTGCCCTACCCGAGGGACATATTTGACGCTACGGCAGCCCAAAGTATAGGCGAGGTGAGACGATACGGGGGTGTAGATGCAGCAGAATGAATACGGGGGAGTAAACGGGAGAACCCCGAGAAAAAATACCAACCCGACAGCAATGCTCATACTCCCGAGGAGACAAACCCCGTCCGTAAATTTTCTGGCCACCGCGTTCTGGGATTGAACAGGAGACCTCAGAAGAGACGCCAGTGGCTGAGCCAACCGTCGCACGAGTAGGCCTATTATCAATTTAGTATCAAGGGCCGGCCATCTATTTAAGTGTGAAATATGGGATGGGTGAAATACTGAAAATTAAACTGAAAACTCTTAATAAAGGATATAATGAAAATGCTTAATCACACAGATTAATAACCGAGATGGTAGCAGATTCCAGCGTACTTTATTAGGTTAGTAATATAGAAAACTAATACAAAATAAGGCCGACGGTGTTACGTAGACCACGAACTTTGCCTTACACTGAAGATAAGATGCTACCAATGCTAAAAACTGTCACCGCTCGTTGGTCGTGCCTGAACCTCATCGTATGATTTCTCATGGACGCTTTTCGTTGTATTTTTCTACTGCAGTGTGATATTCTCTATGCGTTAATGCCTGAAGTAATCAGAATGTAACGTTCCGTTTGGTAGTTATCTAGAATACACTAAATCCTTGCTTTAGTTTCGACTTCCTAGTTAGAGGCGAGTGAAAAACTGTCGTATGCCAGAGACCATTATTCAAGAATTTAAAAATTAACCTTCAGTTTAGGCAAGATCGTCTTTCATTTCAGCAGGAGGACTATTTGTTCAGAACGTGCGCAAATTTATTTCTGGATCCTGCACCCCAATAGCTTGCGAACTTTCCCAAGTCAGCGTAGTTTTTTTTATTAGATCAGAGCACCTTTGAAGTGTGATCTTGGTTCACCGACGAGCTAAGCAATTTATTAGCAGCGTATATTAGGGATTATTACTCGCGTAGCATTATTGTGTCTACTAAACTAATAACTCGCTTAACATGATATACCTCTTAAGACGTGGGCATTGCATCCAGGATTGTAATATAATTATTCGGACAAGTTAGTTGCTCCATTCCTAGAATATTTCAATTGTACTGGAAACGACGAGTAGGTCATCCGACAGCCCTTTGTAGTCGGCAAGTTAACAGCGACACCGCATTAACCTATATCTGGAACTACTTGCGCGTATTCGCTTCCTGTGCCACGCTTGTCTCATTTCCTGCGTTAGACTCGAGTCTCCTGTGTCAGCAGCGATGGGCTCTGCCACACTGCGTTTTAGTGGGCGGGGGGGGGGGGGAGGAACCGGTCGAAAGGAGCAGGGCAATGTGAATCTAGCTGAAGAAGAGTGAAATGGGTGACCCTGAAAAACGGAAAGTACGACACTAAGGGAAAAGAAAAAAATGCCCCGAAGAAAATGCGCTGGCGAAGGAGAAAAAAGAATGGGGGGGGGGGGGGGGGGAGTGGAGTTGAGAAAGCAGACCGCGACAGCTAATATCAGCCTGCTGAGGGATAGGGGGAAAGAAAGGGAAGGGGGGATGGCCAAGGGGAAGTATGGCGGGTCCCTGCCTAGCAGGTAGTGAGAGAGGGGCGGGGGAGAGATTGCACGGATCGATGCACAAGACGGCAAACAGCAATCTGAAAGGACTCGCCAGAAGCTTGTCCGTCAACACACTCACGGCAGGAAAAGGACTTCTTGTTCGATAAAAACTCGCGTCGTCCGGATTCCTTTCCGCGAGGCGAGGAAGTACGTTCGTGAAAAGGACAGCAGTCCCGAGTGAAGAATCGGGTGCCACCAGCGGGTTCTCCTCCCCCCCCCCCTCCCTTCGCCGCTTTATCAAACACTCCTTAAAGCCTGTTCACGATAAAGTGAGCACTTTTGAAATCAACCTTAGAAACAAGTCACTGCCCCTGCGTGCATATATTTTAAAGGCCGCACGGAGTGACATGCGCCCAGTAAAGTTGGTAACGCTGGATGGAAAGTAGTTCCGTATCTTACTGTCGAATAAAAAATGTTATGTAACCATTTGTGATAATTTAAATCTTTTCTTTCGTTTTCTGTTATTTTTACTGTTTCGAATTGTAAAAATGATCAGATTTGTAAAATAATTATTTTTCTAATAATTTCGGAATTTCGCTTGAGCGACGCATGAATAAAGTGATGAAGGCCAACACGATGTTAATTTTACAGAAGGCGTAAAAATACACGACGTGCATGCAAGTAGATCATAAGTAGGGATTTTGAAAGTGCTCATTTTACCGTGAATAGCCTATATCAAGATGTGTGTGGGTGCTGTACCGAAGTAGACGTCAAGGTGGCAAAAAGGAAGAGTTGCGTAATGGTTCGCACCTGCCGTCCGGCACGATTGCGAACAACGAATGATTATCGAAATGGTTCGGAGCGCACACATCAAGAGACACCACTGTAAGACGGGAAACAAAAATATGCGGGGGGGGGGGGGGGGGGGGTTGAAAGCAAAAAAATTTCTTATACAATATGCTCAACCGTTGACACCGTCTTTTCTTCTGAAGGAAACTTATATACACACACAGATATGATCGTGATCAGATTAGAGAAATTCAAGAGCTACCATTCCACTCAAGACATACAGAATTAGTGAGGTGACTTTGGATTTATAAATAATAAATCAGTCAAGTTAACACAAAATATTTTAGAGGTCGAAGGAAATCAGGAGGGTCACACAATACAAGCAACTATAAATTTTAACAACTTTAAGGCCTAAGTGGAAAGAATAAAAAAACGAAACAAGAAAATACTGCCGCAAACATAATATGTTGGATGGTGGGGGGGGGGGGACAAACCAGTGTAAAGATTTTCGCTGCCAGCTGAGCAACATTGATAAGCGGGGACACGAAATGAGTAAGGTAAAAATATATCAATTTCGAGACCTTGGGAGAAAAAATACTACAGGAACCTGGTACCACTATTTTGTGTTCAACATCCTGTCGCGAACAGTTGAATTTAGTGATTGAAACACAAGACACCAAATTGATTGACTTTGTGAAACATTCCTGGCTGCAAAATATTAATTCGTTATCAAAGAAAAGACACTAGGGTACTTTATACAACTTGTACATTAAGGAAATTCTATTTTCCTTTAAGTGTATGTCCTTTCACAAATACGTACGACTTATACACACACACCTATTTACATAGTGCAAAAATTATATATGGACTTATTATATACGCATTTAGCCTACATATAGAAGCCGAAAATACACTCCTGTTCATTTTGTCCTGAAAAATCTTAAGGCAAGCATTGAACAAACTTTTTGTATGCTCTCGCATAAGGTCAGCTTCTCTTTGTTGTATTTACACAAAGAATAGAGCTAGCAATATTGCGGCGAGGTCGGAAAGTTCTTACTGTTAATTTCAGTCTCAGTGACAGAACCATAATAAATTATTTTGTATTGTAAAAGACTTTTTAACGTTCCCCGGTTTTTTGTTTGAAAGCTTAACAGGGGACGGCTTACAGACTAACTTAGAACCTAACTTAATTAACACCCATGCCTTGTCCGGGATTCGAACCCAGAGCCTCCCGCACCCCAGATCGGTAGCGCACCAACAGACTGCGCCATGGGAGGTCGACAGAGCCAAGATTAGTTCCCAAAAATGACCCTACCTGATGGAACATCTAAGATTCATATCGAATGTAAGCTGCAAAATTTTGCCGCGTATATAGCCAACAATCTCGGCAGCACTCTTACACACACTTTAACACAGAGTGCGTGCTGTCTGCTGACTTAATTGAACACGTTTGAAATCCCTACTTAGTCGTTTCATTTTGTCCATTATATATTCAGTCTTCTACTAGGATTCATGATTAAGTAACCACATCAAATAACACATGCAAGTTTCTTAAAAACCAAAACACTAAGTGTATATGTAATATGAAACAAAAGTAACAAATTAAAAAATTACAGAAGTCTCTTAAAACACAAATACATCATATTGCACTGTCAATATTACTGCGGATGGAAAAAAAAATTATATTCTCGGTTCATAAGCTCAGACGGAGCAGGGTGCCAGTTATAAAACGGCTGCGACCATTGCGGAGATGATAATTACGGACAAAAACTGCAAACATTTAAATAATCTAATAAAAGGTAAGTGATATCTTTTGCAACACGCAAATGTGCAGTTATTTCATAGAGTGTATACACTATGTATATGTTAGAGGAAAGTTTTAGTCAGATTCGAGAAAAATTCTGTTAAATCCTCCCGGATTTTTGTGTGTACGCTATGTAGACGTGCGCCTATCTTCATTCCAGTGTGTTGAGAGAGAATCGCAAATTTATAAAAGTTTTCTACGCTGTGAAATAGAAGCAGAAATAAGTAAGCGCTGAAAAGGAAACTGTTGCACGAAAAGGTCACGAGTAACATGAACCACCGACAAAGTTCCAAATTATAACTGACGTATGTCAGGGACTTGCCTAGCAATGTGCAACATTTCAACCGCCAAAGCAAAGCCATAGGACGGTGGGTTCTGTCGATACTTCTTCCTGGAGAGGAAGGTGGGGGGGGGGGGGAAGCAAGAAAGCTGTTTCTTTTAGAGTTAGGGAACGTTCATCTAGAATTGCCTTCCCAAAAAATAAAGAGTCATCACAAGTTTCGTGGCCTTTCATAAATACAACCATTCACTAGTTACTTTTAACAACTTATCCAGTAACTCGCCCCTACAAAAATTGCTACGGTATATTCGGCGGGTAATTAAATCAGCTGTAAGCCGTAAACGGGTTACGTAGAAATTATTGGCTGCCTCGGATTCGTGTTTAGGGCATAACCCGTTGGTTTTTAACAACAAACTCCGGCAGGTTAATACTTACGAAAAAGACGAAAATATACGTATCACTTTATGCGCCCCCAATAAATCGAATTGAAAAAAACTTTTCGTTCCAAATATCAAAACACTACTTGCGATTAAGTAACATATAGGCGTTTGATGTTTTGTAGAACGGAGATCTCTCACCTCTGAAAATGAGACTGGAAATGAGATAATTTTCCTAAGCGGTGAAAATGGGGGTTGGCATCTGACTATAGGATTGTTACGTTTGCGACATCACAAACGAGTCCAAGCACAGCGGGAAGACGGCCAACGCTCGTTTTATAAACTGTAACTGCAGAAAGAGGACAGCGGCGCAACGGCGGAAAGAGCAGTGGGCTACAGGAGTTAGCAGAAAATGTGGTTCTGGCTGACATTGAAGATTGGGGCAGCTCCCATCAGCAATCGTCCCAGTAACCTCGCCCAAGCGACGTGGGACAGCCAATGGGAACAGAGGATTTCGGAGAAGGTGGGTGTGAACGAGAAGTGTGGTGGTCGGAACAGCAGTGGACCAAGGTGTCAGTCGGCGACGGCCCTCAGAGGTCTGCGGGTTCCGAGCGGCGATCAGGGGTGAGTGGCTTTCAGCTAGGGTGAGCGAGAGCTTGCCCGTTCCATAGCCCTTTATCCATCTAGCCATGTCCTTCAGCTACCCTAAATCCACCTATATTCTATTACATCACATTGTTTATACCGTATCTATATTTGTTAATTGGGAGTTATTTCTTAATCACGTAAATCCCTACCCTAATCAACCACCGCCAGGCTCATGAGTTTATATTACACCTAGGGGGGGAGGGGTATATAACGGGATGGAACTCTATAACGGAGTTGCACGCGGATTTTCTATAACTTATGTTGAATCAGCGCGTCTCAATAAATATTGTCATGTCGGAACTCTCTCAGGTAAACAATTTTCGAGAAAACTATGGTCAAATCCCACAACAGAACGTGTGTGGGCCTAACACTTAAGGCAACACACTATACGCACGGAAAGCATTTTAAATTAGGATTTTGTGAGGGCGACAGCTCCCTCAAAAATCACTCCAGGGAGAAAAGTATACGCACATTTTCGTCTTTCATTTTCACGAGGAATAACCTGGCGAAGTTCGCTCATGTTGTTCTGAAACATTCAGTATAGCCAATAGAATCACTATCGCTATACGTAGTTTTATTTCCAAACGAAATTCCGAAACCGCCAAAGGTTATTCGACCTGCCGGTTAAAGTTATACACTCAGATTTAATTGCGAAAGGTAATACATTGTCACCAAAATGTATTTTTACTACTTCGGCCTGTAGAATTATGTACAAATTTGTTCAAAATTAAATTAATTGTATCACTTTGGGAACCCTGCTAATGAACTACTTTTTCATTTTTGTATATTTCCGCTATATATTATTTTTAATGAACTCTGCCATGTAACGGCTCGCTTTATCCACACATGGAAGTTACTCTTACGCCAGTTGTCTTATGCACATAAATGAAATACTGCTGCAGATTAAATACTAGAATTTTAATACGACTACGATATCGGGATATTTTTCGTTCATCGCTTTTAATTAAATTGGAGTGTATCACTAAATAAGGTAATTAAAATATACGCGGTAAGGAGAAAAGTTCTTCCGGATATTTTCGTATTCGCGCTAAACAGGAATAGGGTATATATTTCAATTATTGCTCTCTATTCACCTCCGTTTGATTGACTCAATATTATACTAACGTAAAATCGCATCAAAAAAGAAAATTCTCGACTTAGGAGCTCAAACTGACGGAGTCTTGGCTATCTCAGATACGTTATTTTTTTGGAAACCACAGGAGATATCAGCCCCCAGCATGTGCTCTGCATGACATAAGGGTCTGCCCATATGAACCGGGAATTCAGATACCCTTATATCAGCACAATTTACCTCTGGCTAACCCAGTAGTTGGCCAGACAGTCTTCAGACACCTCGTACTGAGATCCTCAAAACTAATGGCCCAGCCATTTCGTCTTATCGGACAGCATACACAACGTAACCCTGGCGCGTGGGAAATACTTGGCTAGGGTTCAAAACGGAAATGATTTCACCAATAAGTCAGCAGTTTGCCGACTTCACTTCGAGATAAGTGTCCTAGTGCTACATCTATTTACGTTTAATGTTACGTAATCAGAGCGAGAGTTTTAGCAAACGGCCACAGAAGTAGAGTTGCAACGCGTAAATAAATCGGTGTGCCAACATATTGTGGCTCGGATCCAATTCTGCTCTCCACATTCTCACAACTCTGTAGTATTTATTTAATAAACTCCGGCTACAACTAGCCACTGGCACAATTGACCTGAATTTCCATTAGAACATACAGTGTCCAGGAAATCCTTTTAAATAAGCTGACATTTAAAGAGATTTGATGTTTGAATACAGAAAGTTTTCGTAAAGTCGAGGTACAAAAGTAGTCTCTGAAAAATGTAGTGCCCAATGAATGAGGCATCACCCCTAAACGCACCAAGAATTTTTTAAAGACTTTTACGGACTTGTGTAGTATGTACTAAGAAAATTATATACTTCCTAGAACAAGATTTATTTTTAAACAATACAGAAGGAGCACGATCACTTCCTTTGTGTTAACGCTCGTTCTTCCTTGTGCTCACAGAACAAGTATTCGAATACAAGGCCTGCGTTCACTATGGCTGACACGTATTTAAATATAGTACAACAGAGCTGTAACTGAAAACAAGACTTGTAAATCAAGCTTTTCCTCACTGCACTAAATACAAAGAAAGTCACTTCAGTACGAGTGTAAATTGCTACGTCCATAATCAGCTAGCAGACAGACATGCCAGTAATCGGTGTGGGTTTTGCTTCAAACCATTTAGACTCAGTGTAAAAATGCGTGCCCACGCACACGAAGGCTCAATACACAATGATCCTACCTATGGATACCCGATTGGTAAACCGTGCTCTGCTCTGGACTATGAGTGAGTGAAAAGATTTGGGCGGCTCTTAACAGCGAGGTCTCGAGAGCCGATGAGGGTAATCGAGGTGAGTATGGAGCAGAGCCGGAATGCAATGGCGGGGGAAAGGGAGATCCCAGAGAAAACTCGGCTGCCAGCGGCATCGTCCGGCACGATTCCCACATGCGAAAAATCGGGAGTGGTCCGGGCGGGGATTAAACCCGGTTCGCCTAGGTGGGAGGCGAGCAGGCTAACCGCTCAGACACAGCGCCCCCCTCTGGGCTATGGATTTTTAATTTTACTATAGCCGAGCACAAAACCCATAGTGGATTGACGCTGATTAAAAAAAAAAAATCACTTTCTTTTTCACCTTACGTACAGCAACGAACAATTCTTTCTTCGCAACACCTGAAACCATAAGTTAAAGTGGTTCTGATAAGGATAAGCGCCCAGTTCAAAAATTCTATTTTATTTTTAACATAATATGTGGTCTTTGTGCTGTGTTTTAATCGGCCCGCCTTAAACTTCAAACGAAACAGGCTTTGATATAAATGAAATTACGGAAGTTGTTTATCTAATGAGATGCAACGGTCCTATTGCTTGAGCGCAGCAAACCAATAAAGTCTAGATTTTTTCATAAAATAACTTTTTTTGGGATACGGAATAGTCACTCTAGGGTAAAAATCCAGAACCCAGAATAGTGCGAAAACTAATAGGGAAATTTGATGAGTGTTATTAAAGTCTGGGATATCGCATGTCTGGTATGAATGAAATCGCATACAGCTCCAGTATGTATATACAGTCACCAAAAGAGTGACGAATCTAAGTTTACATGTAATACTGTCTTTACGACCAACAGTTTTGATTTCTGGTGTTGTGCTGAGTCCTGAGCATCAGTATGGGAGAATCTAGGCCTTATTTTCTAACACGCTTACACCGATCACGTTGAATCAGCCGAGAGCTATTTGTGCAGGAATACTGCTTTAACATTCCACAAATATCTACATTCAGCGGATCTCGAAAACGGAACGGAACGAAACACGTCTGAAGCGGAAGCGAACGGGGCTAAACAGTCCCGACTGACTGCTTTCGGAAGAGAGCTGTTCACGCACGCGTTTCTATTATTAAACTGGTGTAAACAAACGAGGTACGGTCGGCGACGGCCGAATGTCGTGTTGTCGCACCCAATAAGAAGCCCGCGCACGATCATTAAATATTTACCACTGAGGTCGTTCGTTCCTCTTGAAAAGGAGGAAGCTTCTTGGAGCACGCAGCATCCCGCACCAACGCGTGTTCTCTCCCCCCCCTCCCTTTTTTTTTTCTCTCACACACACACTAATACACACACACGTTGCCCGCCAGTTGCCATACCTAAAAAAAGTTTACGGCTTCCCGTTTATGTCCTGCACGAGACTGCCAGCCTTCCAGGGAGGCGACACGTTCCAAAATGAAACTCATCCTCCCTCCCAACCCCCCCCCCCTCCCGCCATCCGAATTCTAAAAGCTTCTGTCAATCCCGCTAAGGCCATCAGAAGCACGACGCGCGAAGATGGAGGCGGAGACGGTCCTGGAAACTTTGGGCGAAGACAAGCGTCGAGCGAGCACCGTGTGTTGCGAACGCGTGAAGGCCAAGCGCGGCAGTGCAATGGTTACACTACTCGCCTCGCACCAAGGAGAACCAGGTTCTATTCTCGGCAGGATCACCTCCGGATTTTCACATGTGGGAGTCGTGCCGGATGATGCCGCTGGTCGGCAGGTTTACCCGGGGATTTACCGTTTCCCCCGCCATTGTATGCCGGCGTTGTTCAATGCTCGCCTCGCTTCACCCTCATCGGCTCTGAAGACCTCGATGTTAAGAGCCGCCCAAATATCTTGGCATTCAATTAGCTTCTCTCTAGGTTATTGTCAATTATGTTTGACATAGTATCTGGATAATAACTCTGTGGTAAATGGATTTAACTGTTACTATTATGGAGTAGCTCTGAATCCTCTTACAAATCCCCCAAATAAATACAAATTTTAGATGAGAGTCTTTAAAACATTTCCAATTTTCTTAAATTTGTAACAGCAGGCACGAGACGGTGGGCAAGGAAAAAGAAGCGGGGCAGCTGCATGTAATATGCTTCGGATTGTCTAATTAGAATAACAGGTAATGCACAGGCATGCATGCATGCCATCTTTGTTTTAAAGTTTCTATTGCACTGTTTATTATACACGCTGTTCCCTTATAAGCCTCTACACACGGCGAGGGCGCTCATAAACAGATTTTAAAAATTCAATCAGATATATTTAATAGGTATCGAGATAAAATTTGAAATATTTGTCACTTCAGAAGATCCAGAATAAGCACGTGCCCAGGCCCCGAGTCATAGAGCGCCGCAAGTAATACACAGAACGCCACAAATTATCATTTCAGCTAGTATGTTCTAAACATTCATGTAATAAATTAACTCTGAAACGTGTCTATCGGAGGTTGTTAGCAAGTTCTATTAATTGAAATTTTCTAGGTTAATCACCTTAACGTTGACCTAAATTTCAATGTCAGTAATGCAGTGTTTACTCTCAATCTTACATTGCTTTTTATGAAACAGTTAAAAACTTATAGACACACTCATACAAACCCGGTGGATTATTATTCATTTCTCTTGCAACTTATTAATTTTTGCTAATTTCAGTCGAGATTTCGGCACCATAATTCGTTTAACCGTGTTAAATAGGCCTACCTGAACCTCGCATGTAAGAACATGGCTTCTTAATGAAGAGAGAGAGAGAGCAAGAAATAAAACACAGAAGTAGTGGGTTCGACCAGACTGACTGGAATGGGTGTGGTTTTTCTCTACGTTGTTGTCTATCCCGGTTCAAACACATCGGCGCTGGTAAATAATACTTAATTTTCTGGATTCACGATGGATTATACCAAATATATTTATATGCCATATACATGAAAGGAATAAAGATTACTTAAATGGGTTACAGGCATACAGTCGAAGAGTAAAAGGAAACGGCAAGGGATCCTACAGAACAAAAGCTGCACACGTGCTATAGAAGGCGAAATCGACGTCTAGATTTGACGTAAATGTCACAACAAGAACGACAGCTGACACTTCAACCGCACGAGAGCGCGGGGTTGGAAATGTCAGATCACTCTGCTGTTCACGTGTACAAAGCAGATACAGTCTATGGCCTGTTTCGCCTCCAAACCTGATGTGGCTACCACACAAATTCCGTCTACGATTAATTCGGCATTACCAAATGCGTAAGACATAGATACACGTTGAACAATGAGGGGGGCTATACCCAACGTTACACGTCACAGCGACACTAAACATATCGTGTTAAAGTACTGCCAACTTCCAATTCTCGGCGTTCACTACCTAACACCAAAAAATCAGGATTCGAGACGTCACAAAGAAGCGAAAACAAATAGTATGGCATTCGCCAGTAGATAGATCCACCATCCACTTTCGTTTTCGTTTTGTTCTATTATAGGCCTTACGAAATCAAAAAAGCAAAAAGCATTTTCAAACAATTTAGCGAAACTATAAAGTCTGCGAAGTACATTGTTTTACAAAAACTATCGACGGTAATTACTAATTAACGTTAATTTTCGAACTGCCAGTTTTATCATGGCTACCTCTAAAAACAATTTTGTACTTTTACATGAAAAATCTTCATAAACACAGTTATCAAAAAAATTCTTTGTAAAACTAAAAACAGTTTTCTTGTAAAATCTGCAAATCATTTATTTGTAAGATCGCAAATGATAGCCTTGTATTACAACTTACATCATTGAAAAGTGTTAATAAAATTAAATATTTTTCTTCCAGAAAACAAAAGTGAAAAATTAATAACAGCGAATAAATAAAATATATTTCAAAATATAATTTATGAAAGAAAAATATTACATTTTCTCAGCACAGGGATTACAACCTACACCCCTTGTATTGTCAGCCCTCAACGTTAACCACAGAACTAACTTCACCTAGGAGCTTAGCACGAAATATATCTTCAAGTACCTAAAAAATATTAAATTATGTATTTGATTAAGAACAATATATTTATTTCATTTTAAGAGGTCTGTCTAGCTAGGAAAAATTAACAGTTATAAGCTGTTCACGGTAAAATGATCACTTTGGAAATCCTGCTTAGTATCTACCTTTATACACATTGTGTAGTCCTTTTCACCTTATTTAAAACTAACACCGACATGGGCCTCATCACTATTCATATGTCGGTCAAATGAAACTGTGAAATTATTAAGGAAGGAAATACTTTACAAATCTGCTCTTTTTTACACTTCGATGCATAAAAAATAATGGAAAGAAAATTATTTTAAGTTATCACAATAGTTACCTAGCACTTTGTATTCGACGTTAAGCTATGGAACTACTTTCCATCTATTGATACCAACTTTACTGAGCGAATGTCCTTCAGTGCGCCCATTAATATATGCATGCAGGGGTAGTGACTTTTTTCCAATGTTCATTTCAAAAGTGCTCACTTTATTGTGAACAGCCTTTAATGAATAATACTGTAACGTTTGGTTGAAATTGTCGTTTTATTATGATTATTTGAGTTGTTTTAAGTGTTTGACGTTGTTTAAACTTGCAATACATTTCTTTTTGGACGCAACTACCCTTTACATTACCCATAGTTTTAGCACAAACAGCTATATACGGTTTTACGTTGTTGAGCGTCAACCATTTTGCTGAAGCTCGTGGATAGGGGGTCAGTATTGTACAAACATTTCTTAAGGTCTATTACAAACACACCCGTTTTAGTTTTACATACGAGTAGTTTTAGAAGATGCATATTTGTACTTTTACAAGAATTTGTAAAATTACGACCAATTTCTCAGTAAAAATTGCAAGTTTTTTTTTACAGTGTACAGTGAGCGACTTCATCTTCTGACAATCTCTATAATTTTTTTCCAGCTGGTATTGCTTTAGTAGGGCAACTATATATATATATATATTTTTTACTTTTCCTTATTTTTTCTACGCGTGAAATAAACTTGGTTCTAGACGCGACTTCCGACGACCGTATTTATGTTCTACGGCGTATTACTAAACATTTTCTATGTCCTTTTGGCAGCCCGCGGGACAAAACTACGATGCCAGATATTTTCGGCTCTCTAGCTTGGCGGAAGATGTTTTTATTTTTATTTCAACATCTTTACGCTCGTATTCAGTTCGTAAAGAGTCACTCACACTGGATTTTACTCATACACGCTGACCAATATATCCTTCACGGAATTTTACGCGTCAGGCGCGACGCACTGGTCGAAGAGCGATGGAGGGAGGGAGTCGTATCTATAAATGAGGTTCGTTGCCGGGGTGAAACAAAAAAAAAAAAGACACTGCTAGTTGAAATATATGTCCTGGAAGCGCACTACATGCACGAACCTCCAGTCCATCACGGACTGGACGCGTTCCAGCTACCCGAAACATAGCATTTTATTACAGGCACGATATTTCATTACTCTTTGTGCGGCGCGATAATATCTTTCCTCGCCCGTGAATAATATCGCTCTTTCATTTCCGCGCCATTTTCAAAAGAGAGAGAGACAGCGGGGAGAGGGACAGATAGTCACACACCCCTCTCCATCCTTTCTGCATATCCCCCTCGCCCCATCAACGAACGGCAGTCCCCATTTACGATTATGAAAACGGGGCACAGAAAATGGGGAGGGAAGCGGGAAAGAGATACGCTGTACACGGGAGCAGCATTAAGTCCGATTCTATTTCCGCGCGGTATTTCCAATAGCCGACACGTCATTGGCTGACCAGGGAGGGTACGAGGGTGTAGGATGGTGCGTGGGTAAGAGAGGGCGGGCCACGACTTATTGCTGACGCAGGAGAAAAAAAAAAAAGAGTACGTGTGCAGGTGGATTACTGTTGAAAGCTCCCCGGCTACGCTAATGACTGGACCACGCAGCTTGCACGTTGCCCAAGTCGACCCTGGCTCCAGTTGCAAGTTTTTCCTATAAGGAGTTTAACTTTTCATGAACATCGTATATAACTTATTTGGCGGCAACTGATTTGCAAAGCGTGTTACTGGTATATATGACGACTGGTTAAAACGTGGTAATGATACAAGTTCTTTGCAGACTTAAGTACAGCATGCATCAAAAAATTCCTCATTTGCAAAACCAGAAACCATAAATTAATTGGGAATAAAAAGATTAAGAAAAAAAAATTTCACTTCTACCGGAAAGGCAAATGTCTGATTTTTTTTTAGTGTTTATATTTCAACTAGATGTACCCTCGCCCGCTTAGCTGGGAATGGATTTATTTAGAATTGTGTTTTATATTACAAACATTCAAATTTATGTTTTAAAAGTAACTGTAAAAAATTTAAATTCTTCGTAAACTAATATAGTTATGCCAAAAATGGATTGTTTTTATTATTATAATTTTGTAGTTAATTAAATTCTCTAAAAAAATAGTCTCGGCATTTTTACGTACATATAATTATTTCGCCTTAATTGCAAGTTAAAGCAGCCTGCCATCGCTTCGCCCAGGTTTTACTAAGTTGATATATTTATTGATATTTTATAGCCACCGAACCCCTACGGCCGCACTTGGGATCGCTCTAGCTAGCCCAGTGGCTAGAGCGAACCCACGTGGGGCCGCAGTGACCCATTGACCACTCGAGTGGGGCTGTAGTGACCCAGCGGCTACAGCACTCGAGTGGGGCTGTAGTGACCCAGTGGCTAGAGCACTCGAGTGGGGCTGTAGTGACCCAGTGGCTAGAGCACTCGAGTGGGGCTGTAGTGACCCAGTGGCTAGAGCACTCGAGTGGGGCTGTAGTGACCCAGTGGCTAGAGCACTCGAGTGGGGCTGTAGTGACCCAGTGGCTAGAGCACTCGAGTGGGGCTGCAGTGACTCAGTGGCTAGAGCATTCAAGTGGGGCTGTAGTGGCCTAGTGGCTAGAGCACGCGATTGAGGCCGTATTAGCTCAGCAAAATAAATAAATTTTTAGTTATCAGGGTTACCTAACACTTTATTCGACGTTAAAATATGCAACTACTTTCCAGCCATTGTAACCAACTTTACTGGGTGAATGTCACTCAGTGCGCCCGTTAAATGTATGCAGGCAGGGGCTTCTTTCTGAGGTTCATTTCTAAAGTGCTAACTTTATAGTGAACAGCCTTTACCTTAAAAACATTTTGAACGCGAGGGGAAAGAAATTGGAAACCAGTTGTTAAACAAAATTGTAGAGCTACAACTGTCTTTTTCCGTAAAAGTTGCACATTGAATCCTCGTATTTATACTTACATGATTGAAAAGTGGCAATATAAATATTTTTATGGCCGAAACAATTATAATGGAAAAATTAGAAGGTAAAATCTTTCGAATTGCATTCACGAAGGAAAACGTTAGACTAGTCAATATCCATAGTGTTGAAACTTCGTCTCAGCGCCCTGCTTTACATTTTGACGGTACGGTTAGTGTTTTAAGTCCGCCAAGAAATTACTACCTCTTGGTTCAGAGAATCACTGTACTGCAAAATAAGTCTGAAGCCATATTAAACAGTTTCGCACACAATTTTAGATTTTTTTTTTCGAAGGTATTATTTTTGAAGTGCTCACTGTATCGTGAACAACCTTTCCAACATAAGGCACCAAAGATGCGAGCACAGCAGGCGACGACAATGAGAAATACCTCCCGTCAGGGCGAAGCACGCGGGACAATCAGCACGTGTGACAAACGTCGGCACATTTGTCCGGCGGCGCACGTGTTCCACACAGCCCCTCGTGTAAACAACGCCCTTAACGACATCCGCGAGAGAACAACCGGGGCGAACAAACGATGCTACTGCCGCGCTCGCTCAGTTTCTCCGGCAGTCATCGTCGCGACGGCGCTTTTTTTTTTTTTATCTCGCCGTGCAACGCAGGAAAAAAAAACCATTCATTTGTAATAATGGTCAATAAATGTATTTTATTTTAGCTTTAGACGTTAACTTCCAAGTGCGGAGGAATATGCACACTGTTCATTACTTACATGCCAGTGTTTACTTTAAAAGGTGGTTAAAGAATTAAATATGGCTGACAGGAAAAAGTAACTAGGGCCTCAAAAGTGCTCTACCGTGAATAGCCTATATATGCTGTTCCTCCATCTACTGGGCCCATGACAGTCTGTGAACCCGTTAAAATACACTGACAGGCATAAGTATTTGAACAAAAGATGTCTGCTTTACGAGGTGGTATAGATATTCAAATAACATACTGGAAATGCAATGTATAAAATATATTTGACTTAATCGCAAGTCATAGTATCTGTAATAAAACAAACATTATTTCTAATTACTGACAATTTTCCAAAGAAAATTAATTGTTTTGTCTTTACTTTAACTGTAAATAACTCGACAAAAGTATTGGAACATAACTATTTTACAAGATTCAGTACTTAGTTATTTGTCCTTTTCTTACGATAACTACATAAAGTATTTCTGGCATTGAATTGACGCATTTCCTGGTAAATTCTGAGCTTATGTTGTTCCATTCTTTCATAAGCATTTCCTTTAGTTGTGCTTTGGATGCTATGTGATGTTTCCTAGCTCTTGTTTAAAGTTCATTCCATAAGTTTCCAATCGGATTGCAGTCTGGGGATTGTGACGGGGTTATTAATGCAAGAGATGTATTCCATAGAATCCATTCCTGAATAACTTTGACTGTGTGCTTTGGATCGTTGTCTTGTTGAAAATATAAATCGTACCCTAATCCCAATTGCTCAGCGCTGTTTTGGAGATTATTCTGCAAGATGTATTTATGCACAAACCTATTCATAATGCCATCTATAAATACAAGATTACCAACACCATTAGAAGCCATACAATCCCAAGCGAATATCCCTCCACCACCATGTTTGAGTGTGCCTACCATGATATTTGGGTCCCATTCGGGATTACCCTTTCTACCCACTGGTAATCTCCCGTCACTGCGATAGATGGTGAACTTACTTTCATCTGACCAGAGTACTTTATCCCAGAAGCCAACATTTTTAGAATCATGGTATTTTGCAAACTACACACGTTTCTTATTATTAACCTTACTTACGTGTGGTTTCCTTCTAGGAGCTCTAGCATTATACCCATCTGTTAAGGACCCCCTGAACAGTCCTAACGCGAACATGCTTGTTTAGGTCTTCTTGTAGCTGTGATGTAACCTCTACTGCAGTAACCATGGGAGTTTTCTTCCCCTGGAGGAATATTTTCCTCCGTTTCCTTTTGCCAAGCATCTGTGGGTTACCAGTCCTGGGGCAATTTAGCACTGTACGAAACTTATTAAATCGCTGAACAGTGTTACATATTGTTGTCCGGCGTCTGTTAACTGTAGTCGCGATCTCGGCATAGGTTTTGCCTTGTTTGAACAAATTAACAACGATGTTTCTCACATCTTCAGTGGTCTCTGTACCTTTGAGGCCCATGTTGACTGCTTGCTCTGTTCGCGTAATGGCAGATTACGTCTTTGCCCCAACGTAGAGAGGAACGAGAGGAGAGTGCATCGAGAACAAACAAGTGACAGACATCCATATACAACTTCATTCTCCAATTCAAGCGTGTTCCAATACTTTTGTCCTGACGAGGAACAGTAGTGAAAAACAGTCTGTTCCCGTGTTCTATACTAATCAACGCTTACAATATGTGTCTATATAATGATAGCGTAGGAAGCCAAGAATATCTGTAATTCAAATTCGAACACCCCAATAACCCCCAATCTGTAAGAAATATATACTTGACTGAAGTAGTGACCTGCCCCTGTTCCAATATTTATGTCTGCCTCTGTATCTGCAGGTAGATGTAGTGACATTCAACGATTGATTTCACTAGTGCTCAATATGAACAGCCTATACGATTTATAATTAGTTACGTTAAATTTTGCTTCATTGCACATTTTTCAGTTAACTTTGACTACGTATTAGCCTGGAGTACAACTTATCGATGCCAGGGGTCGGCGTCTGCTAGATCGGTTGGTGGCAGCGGAGAGAGTTAGTGAAGATATTTGGACAGCTCTTAACATCCAAGTATTGAGAGCCGAGGAGAGTGATTGAGATGAGTATGGATCAGCGCCGGAATTAAATGGCTGGGAAACGGGAGATCCCCGAGAAAACACGCCGACCAACTGCATCGTCCAGCACGAGTCCCACATGCTAAAAGCCGGAATGACCTGGTCGGGGATTGAACACGGATTGCCTTGGTGGGAGGCGAACAAGCCAACCGCTCAGCCACCGTGGTCCCGGCAACGGATAGACAAGTCACAGTGCAGCAGATCACTCGCCAATACAATGCTGGACCACAACGACCTGTAATCAAGCAAACCATTCAGAACCATCACCTCGTTGTGGGATACAGAAGCCGCCGATCCCCTAGGTCACCTCGGTTCACCGCATGTCACGTGGCTGAACGATTCATGTGGGCGTGAAATATGATATTTAGCTCAAGGATCGAGACTAAAATGTAACTGCAATCCATGTAATATCCCGGCGACTCTGCGTGAATATTACTGCTCTTATGTTTGAAAGATCATACACGACGTTCAAATAAACGCATCCAATTCCTCACGCAGAGAGATCTCTAGTTGAGAAAGTGTGGTTGGAGTTGATCAATTAGTATACACTTTGGCTTCTAAAATACCACATAAAGGTTCAGGGGACTTGATAGATGTTGCTATTAATCTTCATCAACGCTATCTCCTTACCATGCTTGGGCTCACCGATCAGTGGGATAGACTCATTGTTTTAACGCAGGCCATTCGCCAGAAACATATTTTGAACTCTGGATGGAGATAATCGCTCAGAATTTTGAGCTCAAGTTTTGCTGTAACCAGTGACGTGGGGTGAACTGTTGCAATGTAAGCTGGCGTTAGCTGTGTGCTGTACCCTGTTGTTTACTAGTTTACACTTCCATCACTAAAACATAGCTCCGCAGCTGACGCTACAGGACGCGTGTAATGGGTCCCTTGCTGCTTGCTTGAGAGTGGTCTGAATGCATTAAGTTTCCCTAAGCTACACGGTGGTTGCTAGTTCCTGCTGCGTGTACCGAGAATGTACAGCAGTGAGCAAGCACCAGCTTACAACAGTTCACCACACGCCACTGGCTGTAACCTTCCCACACAAGAGATGTTTATCCCAGGCCATGACAAAATAATGCGCCCCCATACCATTACAAATCCCTCTGCATGCGTAAAAATCAGTCAGTCAACGTGACATGCTTCTGTTAGCATTCTCCATACACGTTAGATGATTTGAATTTTAAACGCAAATCCGTCAAACTAGATGACCTGCTGTCCCAATACGTAACGTCTGTGTTTTTGGCGTCACTGCCGTCACTTCAAAGCGTTAGCGGAGTTTGACACGTTTTAAATCACTGCTCTGCCAATAATGAGTCGCTGCAAACAGGTACCAATGGGGCACTGGAGGCAGACCATTGTCTCTTAAGTTGACATGACTGTTTTGTGATTGCGGGCCACTGTCCACGTTAGCGCACGTTTTTCTCCGCTGTTATTGTTTTGAGAATCTTTTACCACATGGAGTAGACCGTCATAAAATTTGACACAGCTCGCATTAGAACATCCACGAAGTTGTTTTGTCAGTCAGACTCCAGCGAACTGTACTCTTGTTATGGCTTTTTCAAAGTCACAGGTCAGACATACTGTATGACCAGGAGTATGAGAATCACACATTTATTTGGTGATAGGTTGCAGTTAAGTTGTTTCGACACGATCTCGATGACTCTTCAGTCAGTTATAAACAGGAAGAATACAATGCAAAAGCATGACATGCAACTAGACCACATAGTATGTACTCGCACCATGGCAGCAGTCGGTGAAAACAATTGAGGCTTGATTACGTACGGAAGTGAGAAGTTAACGCTGCTATTCTCCGTTTCATAAAACTTCAGTAAATTTGACAGTTCTTAGTAAGTCGCAATATATCCCCCCGCCACAGCTGTCCTGTCAGCGAAGAAAACTATTTTGCAAATAAACTCTATGAATCCAATGGCATGCACTGAACAACTAACTTCATCCCAGTACTTAAGCTACTATAGCCGGTTACAATTACCAACTGTTTTATTTTTTTTTCATGGCCAAATGATCTACTGGTTAAGGCTCAGTTTACTTTATTGGTGAAGCTGGGAACTTTAGTTTATCGTCTTTCGTGAGACGGAATTGTTTTGCGGCTCTTCTTATGAGAGAATAGCAATTTGATCTGTCGATAGTTTTGACGATACAGTGGAAAATTCTGCTCTTACGGAAATAACATTCAAATTACATTAACTCGAAAGTTTTTACTTCGCCGAAAGAATAAAACATGATGAATGTGTCACTTTTCATACCTACGTGAGAAATACAAACTAAATATTTTTAGTTAAGTTAAACACTCATAAAAATCGTTCGACTTTATGTAATGAACTGCACTAAAAAGGGTGTTTATTTAGGCCATGCACAATTCCAAACCTCCCGCAAGAACAAACTGCAATAAATATGTCGCATTGACAAAAGCGCTATTAAACATTTTCAGCAAATTTTAACTTCACACGTAAAAATCTTTCGATTTTCAATCAAATGAACTAGGGTAAATAAAAGTGTTTGTCACGTACATTAAAAATATTTTACCAACCATTTCAAAAAAAATTCTTTGCAAAACACAAACTTACTGTTAAATTCGTTATTCCAGAACTCGTGACGAACCTTGGACGATTACTTCACCCAAATCACTTTTGTCTGCCACTGATAAGATATAACTTATTCGCCGACTTATTAAACTAACTAAACACTTGGGATGTTTCTTGAAACAAACAAATTTAAACTGTAGAACGTAAATAAGTTATCCATCGCGCTTCAAAATAAAGGAAAATTGCAGACCAAATCATACAAGGAATCTATTTACAAAGCGACGCACACGTGTCGATATTTCATAATGAAAGAGCACAATGGCGGTGGAGATTTTGACGTAACCGTAATGTACCCATGCTGTACCGTAATTACTCAAAATGTTTTAAAGTCCCTACTCTGTAGGTAAAAAAATTTATATTGCTCCAAGAGCACAGTTTAAACCGTAAATATAATTATCGCTAATGTTCTAAACCATCATTTTTATTGCAGAATACTATTTTCCCCCATAATCAGTGCAAAGATCGCTATCCATAACATACATACTGCAACAACCTGACGATACTTTGCACGCGAGGGAGTCCACATGCTGCGTAGGTTGGTCACTGTATATGTTAAAATTTACTTATGAAACGGAGAAACTCACCTTCGTTCGAGGAATCTAAGTACCTTCAGAGTAGGATTTTTGGCAGAAAAATCCGATACAATTCATACGGCTGCTGCCGATTTATGATACTTCCAACTTCCCACAACAGCCCAACAACTTTGCTAGGTGGCGTTAATATAATGCAAAAACGAACTATGCGGCCCGTTCTCGCATGGGTGTTTTAGTTTATTTTCTTCCAGTATGTTACAGGTATTTGACGAAATACAGTGTGTATCTGTGCTCCTGTACTCAAGTCTTCTCCTGGTACAGTTCGTCATGTGCAAGCAGTTTTAATGCTCGTGTATATTACGTTAAAAAAAATTACTAACTAATATAATTAGTTTCAAAAAAAGTCTAACACTTAAACCGATGCGAAAATACCGCACTCGCAAAGTTATAGAAATCGATTTCGATATAACAGTAACACTCGTTAAACAGCGTACGCAGGAAACACCCGCGAGACAAATATTTCGCAATATCGTGTAATAGGCCCTTGCGTATTAGCAAGCGGCATGGCAAAATCGGTCCCTGGAGTATTATGTAACACGAGTGAAAATTGCATGATGTGCGTCTGGGGATGAGGTCATAACGCGTAGAGCCGTATTCACACGGGCCCTTGTACTTCCTCTGTCGTACCCAGGTGGAGATGCGAATATTTTATCTTTCCGCTACTGGATTGATTTTCGGGGCAGCTCAACCGATCAGTAATATTGGTCACATTTCCCACACTACCTGTAAAAAAGTCTCGATCTTTTCCAGTTGTGTTAAACATCGGATCCTGTACACACGTAGAAGCGGAAATCATTTATAGCACTGTTTTTCGGCGCAGCTGTGCTTCCACGGGGAGAAATTCCACGCCCAGCAACAATGCATTTCATTAAAAAAACACCCATCACATGTCTGATTTTACTATCAGTAACAAAAAAGTTCCTTCTTTGTTTTTAATAAGAAAGGTCTTTTTTATTTCAAAAATCTTGTTACTAATAAATTTTAATAAGACCTTAGATACCCACAAATATATATATATATATTTTCAAGTTTCCCCTTTCTATTTTTAGAGCCTGTACGAGAAAGGCTTGGAAACTATAACTAGTGACTTCTTTAAAAGTCGATCACGCGAAAATGTTTTAGCGCTGCGATACTGGGAGGACATTCGCTCACTCCCCGGCAAAATTGTAATTCCTCAGGCCGGTCCAAATTTACTGTAGACGTCATATAGAGGTGTGTAAAATCCCAGTCTCGAGGTGTAACATCATTCAGCTAGTTTTTCACATATTCTATTGCAGGTTTATCCTGGCTGGGAAACAGCGCTGTGGCAATTTTGATTGTCAACTTCAGTTTTCGTTGTCCCTGTAAAGAAGCATGGCGCCTAAGCAATTTATACGTTAAGTCTTTCTCGAAAGGCAGGAATGTAACCGAAAAATGCTGGAAAACTTAAGCCAATTAAGTGCAGAATTGTTTTTCATAAAGTGGTTGTAATAATGTTAGAATATGCGATTGACCGAGCCGTTATGAACTCCTCCATACTGGAGTGATTGTACAACTGTATAAACTTTAAGAAAATTACACTGACTAGAATCTATGTAATATTTTATTATATCCACGGCCTTTGAAAAATTTGCATTTTAGTACATTAGTGTTCCAATGCTAATTAAATTATTCACAGTTTTTTACAGTAGAGGCTAGTACTTTCAATTGTTATTAAAACGTGTGTTGGAAAAGGATTATATGAAAAAGCTAATACTTGATACAGCGATAACATGTTCGCGTTATCGCTAGGCCACTGGAACCCCAACACCCTTCCCACGAACCTACAGCACGTGTAAGCTAGGCTGGATGACAGCCCGAGCAGATGTCTAGCGGCTTACAACGGAATACAGAAACAAACTGTAGGTCTAAAACATGCATAATTGGTTGAAAAATAGTACAATCAACTCCGAAATTGCCAGAAAAGATTTAAGTTGCACATGAAAGAAGAAAGTATATACTTCGTAACACTGAAAAATATGATGCTATAAGAATTTACTTATTTAAATGTTTTAAAAATCAATTTAAGTGTCTAATTGAATTAAGATTTAAGCATATTTTCTTGCTGGGTGCTCCAAAAAACGTATTTTTAAAACAAAAATATCATTAAGCTAGACCATCGCAATTACTCTCATTGTTACACAATACAATCAGCAATAATGTTTAGACATATGTTTAATAATTGTGATTCCATGCACACCCATTTCAGTTATAAACATGACTTATTTCGTGGCTGTGGGATGTATTACGTATCAAATTTTTTTTGTGAATATTATTAGGTACTAATTTTTATTGCATGCAATCAGAGTAATTATTATGATATTGCTCGACGTTTCGCAAAAAAAAAAAAAACATCCAAAATGTAAATTCGCTTCCATTTTGAATAAATATTCATTGATTTTTCATATTAAACTTAAATCTTACTTTTAGGTCAGTTTTGGTAGTCTCTGTTGAACGCGGCATGTTTTACAGCCGAGCTCGGAGTTTCATTGGAGAACCACTCTACTTGTACGTCGACCCACGTCGGCTATTTATTGTGCAGCGTTTGACCAGAAAGGCGTCAGATGCACACTGTAAAAATTCGTCTGCTAAACTTCCTGAACTGTAATGGAAGTTTTTAACCTATACATTGTTTGGAAATAATACCACATTCCAGACTGCAAATATAGGAACGTTGAGCAACGTTGCTATTCAAGGTTGAGGACTTCCCCACGCATTTGACTGCTTGGTGAGCGAATGTCTGAACGCTACGATGCATGGGAGAATAGTCTACCATCCGCACTTCTTCGCTGTTCATACACATTGTTATGGTAACTTTACGAATAATTTTTTTTACAGTGTGTGTGTACCCGAGAAGCAACCCCGCCGCGTCGCTACTTTCCGGTTTCACAAATGCGGCGGAACATAAAATTCTCTTAACACTTTGTGCGTAGTTTTATTTAGTTCAGCTAAGCTGCTCGGAGGTACGAATTCGCCAGAGCCAAGGGCACTGCACGTTCGGGAGACTCGTTTAAGAGTTAAACGAAATACCAAGTGCTACGTGGGCGTGGCAGCAACAGCGAAATTTGTGGGGTACACGAAGTCTGCGAACTGAGCGAGTAACCAGATCACGATGCCAGCTAACTGCGAATGCGACTGTGAAAGTTTGACATACGATAAACTTACACAGCAGATCGAATGTGGTAAAGCTTCTAGTTCACTTATCGATTTAGGTATTACTTACCGTATTATGGCACAATTTTATTATTTGTCCCATAGAAACAGTAATTTACCTCCAAAAGTCTACCACACAAGCAATGTATCAATTTTATCTTATCTTATCTGTGTACTGGTCGAGTTAAAAAAATTTTGGGTGATGACGGTGAAATGAGCTGAGAATGGAGCAGCGCCAGAATGCAAGGGCGGGGTAAATGGGAGATTCCCGAGAAAACCCGCCGACCACCGGCATCGCACTGCACGATTCCCACTTGCGAAAATCAGGGAGTGACACGGCCGGGGATTGAACCCGGTTCGCCTTGGTGGGAGGCGAGCAGGCTAACCGCTCAGACCCCCCTCCCCCCACTACACCCGTATACTGGTGTAATTAACTTTCACAATCGGGTTTAGCACCTTCATACCATTGAAAGTAACGCCACTTACAAGTCGGATACGTCAAGCGGTTATGACATTACCGACTTCAACTAATTACAACTGTTAACATTCATGAAAAGGGTCTTCAGTGGTATGGTCGCGGAGATTTCGCTCTCATAGCAGTAAGGCTGAGTCAGCTATACTTCAGGACCCATCTAATTAAAGACTTAAGAATCTGACTAGCTAGTCGATTTTTTGGTGATGAGCCCACAACTAGCATAGTGTATCATCGCCCTCAATTCCAATAAAATAATCTACGGGATTTGACGGGAGTCTTACTAATTCCAAAATAATAACTGGACGAGTATAGTATATATATATATATATATATAATATATAAACAATAGGGATACTTTTCCCAACGAGCTGTAGAATATATTTTACATTTGTTTACAAATCTAAAACCTTGTCACACGACTGCAAATTTCTGAAGTAACAATCCTAAACCTGCTATTCCATGCCAACCCAATTTTCTTGCCCGAAGAATGGCCCTAGTTTTGAATAAATTGACACTGTCGAAGGAATCTGCAAGTGTTTCGTTACGTGTCTAAGATTTCAATGTACTACACAGTTTAACAATATCATTGAGCGAGTATACGAAGCGTTTTCAGCACTGAACAGAGATTATGGCAAATAAAATACATCGCCAGAAGTTTATTTGGTAACTGGAACTTGAATACGCGTACAATGACTTTGCGCGACTCAGACAATAATACATTTTGCAGCGACATTGCACAGCACGGCTTCAGCGAACCTCAGAGTTCCCTGGACATTTGTACAGCTTATAGTAAAAAACACAAGTAAACGGACACTTCAAACACAGTTACAGAGGTAAATTTTATACAAGGGCAACCACGAACGTTTTTAGTGCATAGAAGCTCTGTACAAATGCAATAGCTACCAAATAGCACTTTATTAGGTAAGCTTTCAGCTTATTCAGTTTGAAACGGGGAGTTATAAAACCAGACCCTTAAATCCGAACTGTGCACTCCAAATCTCGCGATTTTTACGGTCTCAAGAATTCGAGAATATTCTTATCAGCGCAACACTTGGAACCAAAAATAAACTCCCTTAACTTTTAGTCACACTTAAATTTATGGCCGTAGCGGTTGGCTAATTTGAGGGCGGCGTAACTTAAACACTTAAGTTTTAAACTAAAGATAAGTAAGAACAATAACGGTCATAGCCTACCCGGGGCCCGAACCCTGAATTTTATAGTCCGAATGTAATGTAATATCAGAAGAATGATTTCTCAGCGATTTCGAATGTTGAACGAATTTCGCGTAAAACGCAAATCCACTCTGCAACAGGGAATATAATTAGATACTATGCTGCAATTTTGAAAATGTCGGACAATGGACAACTAGACTGCCCAAACAGCGAAAGCACAATCTATGAGTCATATGATCATGGGTCTGTCTGAACATCATCCTTCCCTAATTTATTTCAGACCACTGTCAACAAAAGTTGAAAATGCCAGTGATGTTTACCGGCTTACGCAAGCCTTATTACCATAGATGTCTTGAAATATTTATGGTTAGCGCACACTATTGCCATTAGCTATACAGATACCAAAATAGTAATTATCTAAACTGCTTTCGTAATCACATTTCACCATCAAAAAATTGCACTTTAAGACTTTACGCAAGTTTATAAAGATCAATTTAGTATTCATAATTACGGATTTGAATTTTGACAAAAATGTTTGTATAATGAATTCATGGTTACTTCCGACTTCTATGAAGCTCTGTTTAAGTTTTACTTTCAGAATGTTCACCTCATGCAAACAAAGATTAACAGAGTCTAGAAAATTACACCAGAGGGACAGCGCACCGCTTTCATGCGCGCTCAGTGTAATAATATTTCGCATAAGAACTATTTGTTACTAGCCATTACCAACACATCTATTTTCTCACTACTGTTTTTATTCATATTACTTACAAACAATATGTTATAATTTATAAATAAATGAATACAAGTTCAATTTAACCAAAAATAAGGCACATTTGTGTTGACATGAAGATAAAATTGAGGATAAATCGCTTGTGATATAAGACGTATTTAGGAAACAACCAAACACGTGATACATGGGATGATTTTTTTAAAGGTTTAATCTAAAAGTGTGAAGCAACCACGAATATACTATAGTCACTAATACTTAGAACATTCTTGCAACTAAACACTATAAAACGAGCTCTACTCGTATTGTGACTCATTGGCTGCTAATTGTGAAAATACGAGAAAACATTTGAAGATGATGTAGGAACTAGTTCTGGGTTTAGTGGAATATGTATAGTATAAACATCTGATTATTAGTTCAGGTAAACTTATTTAATATTTTAAAATAAAGCTAAAAACATTCCTTGAGTAACAATTACAATTTTTCAGAATGGGTGAATTCTGTGGCGCTCGTTAGCAATTAGTGTACAGTGCGTATTGATGAACTGGAAATATGTAGAAACGGCTGAATTAAGTTGTTTTATTGTGGTTTGAAAGGTACAATTTTCACAGCTTGCGGTTGAATAATGTTTCCCGAACTAGCACACGCACTACAGTGCATTTTTCACACCACAAGCAGCTGTCTTAAGACTTAAGGAACAAATTACGACTGAAATACTGCCTCTTAGAAACTTGTGAATTAGACCATGGTGTTTCGAGTACATCGAGCGTCTCGCTAGACCACTGTAACAAACGTGTGGCATATGTTAAAGCCGACCTTGCTTTACAGCAGTTTCACAGTTCTTTGAGAACAAATCCTTTAGAATACCCCAACTTACGATTGATGGCAATGTCATACATTATACTCTGAATTATTAGCAGTAACGTTGACAGCCAAGTGTAATGCTTAGATCTAAGGAAGCTGTATTTGTTTTTCCATTTTGTAAAAATCTGAGGGAGAATTTCATCATTAATTTAACTAATTCTGTTAGCACTTTCACTGCGTCATTTTACTTTTCACACAGCAGGAGAATACACACTGGGCAGAAAGAAAATCAAACTGGTCCCTCAAAAACGTCCAATAATACAAAATTCTTTCTACTTCATTGAAAAATATATATAAATGTTTTGAATATGATGGCAAGCGAGTCTTTAGTAATCAAAGTAGCAGTGAGGGTCTTCAGAAATATATTTTATTCTACACACATGCGGGCACATACCTTCAACGTGTTTCTCAGAAGACAGACTTAACTTCGGCAGTTTCTTTCTGGGGTGATATAAAACTTGTTACGTATACAACCCATAGTCCACCTCAAGAAAAAAGGACAGTAGGGAGAGTTACAACTGGAGGCAAATACGTACTTAACATAGGATAATATGAATACGTCTATCAGTACATAAATGGGATTTGTGCAGTAATACGTTGAAATATGGTCGTCAAGAAAGCAGAGATTGAATACGTTACCCATCCCCGCCATACAAACACGTGGAGTTGCTAACCTAGTTCATGCGTTAAATATGTTGGTTTAAGTATCAAATGTTTGGTGACAAATAATGAAACACGGTGTCGCAATACGCAAAGGGCCTTTCAGCACAACTGCGTAACTCTTACTGTTCGAGATAATCGCACTGTAACATGCAACACGAAATGCACGGGACGAATCATTATTGGGCAAAACATACCGACAGCTACATAGAGGTTTGAATGCCCGATCTCAAACAAGTCGGTGGCGGTTCTTGTGGCCGGGAAGTCCAATATTAGACTCTCCACCAGTACATCTTGACAGATCGCCAAAGCAATGTGCAATATTTACCAGATTCTCAACCGTTGGGGAGGGGACAGCTGCTCTGCGATTGTCATCCTCTTGAGCAACAGTGACCCGATTATACTGAAATGTGTTGCCGCTGGCCGGGTTAATACCTCTCCGAATGAGGACGCGTTCACGTCGGCCACTGTTCTATAAAGGCCTGCCAACATCCTCTCAACAGCGTAGACGATGTGCCAGGTCGGGGTGGAAAAACTAGAAAGGGGCCATGTGCACCATGAAGGTTGTTTATAGGTACCAGATGGTGAAGTTTACTTCTTAAAGCTGTGTAACAATCTCCATGCACAGAAAATTTTCGTCTATCAACATTTACAGTAGTTCCCATTAAAAACTCGTTGCTACACACTCCAAATTGTAATGTCTGATGTTCTTAACCAGTGGAATGCCAGGTGTAACGAATTTCAAACCAACCAAGATACATATTTAAAATTAAAACAATCTGTGAATGCGCAAAATAAATGTTTCATGTTTGTAAATACTTCATTCGAAAACTTTTACAAAAGCAGAGATTGCGTCACCGTCACTACAAACAAAATGGTGACAAACTGTACGTTTTTTAAATATATGATATACTTTTCCCCCTTAAAACATACTGTTTTGAGCAGTAAGTTTAAAATTTCTACAAGGTTTTTCCTCCAAAGACTATTGGCATAATGCTCATTTCATTGGCTATCAAAGTTTTCGTCTCACTGACTAAGAGACGATTCCCAGACATTTCCACCATGCTCCACCAATTAACTAATCTATGTAATTAGCACCAAAAACACACCTCAAAAAAATTTCGCACCACCGAGTTTCCTTAGTTACTAGGTCGCTTACCCCAAGAGGAAGTATAGGATGAAAAATGCAGTTATCTGTACAGAGCACCACGCCAAACAATTGTCCTAGCCAACATACTTCACGTGTAATTCCAGATGATGCGAAACGTTTTTTTGAGGTGTGTATTAACCCTTCTGCAATGAAACGACTAATAAAGTGAGACGCAGTTGTGATGGAAACATTCGGGAAAATGCTTTTCTATGAAAGCAAGTTCCAAATAAAGGACTTTACGGAACCACTTCATAAGGTGTGAAATAGCAAAGCAAAGTTCATGTTATAAACGCCAGTGTTTCCTTGTCCATCGTTCCTATGGACATTGTGTGGGCGAGTATGTGTACGCCATCCTGCCTAACCCCCCCCCCCCACATCCTCGTCGATATAGGACGGAATTGTCGACTACCAGCACAGCCGTTATCTGGACGCAACACGTTATCAGCTTTTCCGTGACTGCTTTTAATGGTTTTAACTTTCAGGAGGGCTTACCTGTCATATACCCACCCTCGTCACCATCACAATTTATGGATGACCCCCCCCCCCCTTATCTATCTATCTATCTATCTATCTCTCTCCCCTCTCTCTCTCTCCGCACCCTTTTATCCGATCGTCACGCCTAAGTACTGTGCGGACGTCTCGCTCTTGACACGAGTCCTTTTTAACGGACTCAACCATGTAATTAAGTTATAAATAGAAACGGAATTATCGAACTCGAGTTTTCAACTACAAACACCACTCTGTAAACTAATAGTTCGCATCTCTATTCGCATCTTTCGTTTGTTTACGTTTTAAACAACTTGTCTTTATCCTGAGTTGTTTATTTTTTATATGCGTTCCACATTCTACGCAATTTTTAAGTTGCTCGAAAAATGCACGGGAACAAATATAACGTAATAAGGTTTAAAGTCATACCGCTCACCTTTAAATTTTACAGTAGGTTTTTAAATGGTCGAGTCTGTCTGTACCATCACTGCATGTTAATGTCTAGGAATTGAACTGACTGAACGAAGTAAAATCACCAACAGAGTTACTGAAGTAATTGGAATCGGTCAAAAATTTTAATATAGCAACACTTACTGATGTAGAGAAATTTGTACTTGCCAAGTTTTACACAACAAAGTATTCGCAGTGACGGTAAATTTTTCTGAAATAATGAACGTGGGATTCGATGACTGGTTGTTGCTACCGATTCCAAATTATAAGGGGAAGTAAAAATTACTGTTGGAAGTAAAATTACTATTTGAAGTGCACTAATTACCAATAAAATGCGAAAGGATTTTTTAATCAAGTTTCCCTTCTTAAAACTTGGAGGCAAAAAACTGCTGCAATACCTTCAGTTGTGGGGTACGGGACTTCGAAGTGACCATGCATTGCAAAAATCTCTATTCTTTAAATAGCTCCCAAACTTTCATGCAAAATGTATGCCATCAAGTTGATTAGCAAGTAATTTTCATTCATCTAACGAATTTCGAAACTGCGAACAGCACTATATTTTCTTTAGTTAAAATTTAATCCAAGGTAAAAGCATGTCATCAATCACCAAGACTAATTTTCTTTTAACCAATTTCAAGAGTGCAAGTCGATTTTAAAAAGGAAAAAAGGAAATCTGAGCTACCTACGCATTAAATTAAATCACAGTGGGTGGATGCATGACACGTAATTTTTCGAATTAACCAGCATTGTTTGTGACAGTTTACTCAACACGCAAAGTTAATTGCCTATTTGCACACGCTAGCACAACCATACCTACGTTTATCGGGGGCACGGAACGACATTTCTAATCACGCCACCAGCTGGCAGACAGCCTGGTTGCAGGACGGACAGACTGACGTGTGGGGAAGGCGGTAATGCAGACAACTTAACGAACACATAAAAAAAAAAAATTTAAAATTGTTTATGTGAACCGCTTATAGCAAATTTCAGAGTGCAGAATGATACTTTGTTTTAATAAAATCGGAAATCTAAAATTTTAATGAGAAAATTTACTTATACACCGGATGTAAGAACTTAGTTATCAAATTAAGTTTTTGGTTGGTAAATAATTCGGACAATCTATATTTATGCACGCTGCTTCCTTTACTGATTACACTTCTGTTCGGTCAAACCATTTGATGAAAGCGAAGCTCCCACCATGACGTGTGTTCGCTCCGAATAGCTGCCACTATCATACGATGGCGCAATCATAGCTACATTAAATTCTTCGCGCAAGAAAGCAATGGCAAATTGGTTGTGGAACACAGAAAAGTAATCGCATCCTGGAAAAACAACGGAATATGTAGCAGGGTTAAAAGGAACTTATGTACAGCTAATTACCTTCCTTACGATGAAAGGGAGAGGTCTTCCCCCCCCCCCCACGTGATATTTCCGCTCTGGCAACAACCCTCGCGTTTGCCCGACACATGCGTACATCCTACTTTTCCAGCCCACGACGAACATGAAAACTTCTCCCGAGATTTTAAGTAACTGCTATCATTTATAACAATATTTTCTACTGTTTATCTTATGTCCACAGCAATTAAAACATTTAAATATTGTACCTTTTAGTCTAGTGCATTAAATATAAATTTATCTTTGTACGTTCATTTTCTCGTTAAATTCAACCATTAATACTCAGTTTAATAAAGCGGAAAATGAGGTTACACAGAACAGAACGGTTTCTGCAATTTGTTAAAACCCAACTTAAAATTTGTTTTGGCGACAACAGATTCGTGTGAATGGTAGGCACATACTCTTTCCTCTATAACGTTTTGCTGTGATAGAAGTTTCGCAACCTAGTTTTTATTATATTAAGTAAATTAAATTAAAGGGTTAATGTTTACTAATAATATACGGCGCAAATAAATTGGCTAATTCACTGGCGAACTAGGATTCCGACTTCAAAGAACTTCTGGTATGACAAAAAAAAAAACAGTTATGGGCAACGATGCCAAGATCCGAGCGGCTGAGCGAGCCACTCAATCCAAGGCAGAAGGGGATAAATCGCGGCAATCGCGTCGACCAGTTCACGTCTCCGCTAGGGAAGGCTCACACGTCGATGGGACTACCAGCAGCTTCTGTGGTACAGACTGATGCCTGGCCGCCGCCAACACTTCCTATTCCGCCCAACGCAGCTCGGTCGAGGACGATCGATATTTCTGACTAGGAGGGTACTGTTATGGACAACGACTCCAAGAACCGAGCAGCAGAACGAGCCACTCAATCCAAGACGGAAGGAGGGAAATCGGGAACGTGGCCACAGAGTATAAAAGCGCGGGGCAATCAAGGCCAGGGGTCGCCATTGCTGTCAGTCACCCACGAGCTCCGGATGCAGAGACGTCGTCCAGAGGAGACGATCGACGCCGACTTCCGAATTGGCCTTCCCAGCGGCGCGGGCCTGACCGACCTGATCTAGAGTGTAATTAACAGTGGTGATTCAAGGTGATTAGCTTTGGATAATCAAGGGGTATTAGACGTCCCCATAAAAGCCTTGTAGAGCATAATACAGTTATTATGACGAAAAAGTTAAATAGTTGTATTCGCTGAGATACAATAGAAGCTATATTTTGTCTACTATTGGTTTATCTTATTTATCAGTAACTCTAAATAGTTAACCTATAACTAACCAAAAATTAAAACAGCTGACACGTAAATATCTTCTAGTTATTGACGTAGAAATTCCAGGAATAAATTCGTACTCTTGTGTAGAACAAATCATCTTCCTACTGCACTGAAAGACTGCCTTTCCGGCCGTTTATAAATAATGCGCCCAGGGCGCATAAATATCACTCAGGGCGGAGCGCAAAACTTACGTCGCTGGCCGCAAACTGATAGTTAAAGCTCGGTTTCCGCCCTTTTGCAGAAATTCATTTTCACGTGATAAATTCAAATTCACAGTATACCGACAGTGTACGACTATAGAAAGTTTATATTTTACGATTTGTTTAATATTTTTGTCGGAAATTTTAATTGTGTGTAATCTGCTTGTTGTAAAAAGTCGAAGAACATATTTGAATTTTATCGACAAGTACTCGCCTTTCTTCAAGCAGAAAATAACACGCAGTGCAAATTAGATACAAACGTATTAAGCAATAATAAATTGTAGATTTTCTATACTCAAACATTTCCAATAATACATCTGAAACTAAAATAATCTCACGAAAAAGACGAATTTCTGCAAGAGGTGTGAAGCCAATCCGCAGGAGCATAAGGAAGCAAATGTTTTATATTAATGATTGCGCTTTAACAGATTAATGAATCACCTCAACCACATCCGATTACGTTAGTGTTTTATGAGATTTAATATTAAGTAAACAGAAAAGTAAAGGCTGGCGAACTTTCAAACTTCTTGCAAGTGGTGGCGTACTTCTTGTTTTCCGCTTTGTATGGAAATTAACAAACGAGCATCAACCCATGCAGAAGATTCAAATATAATACTACCTTTTAATGCCTATGTAAGATCTGAGAACTTTTATTTTTGAATCCTCCTTAGTAATCTTAGATTAAATTAATTAACGTGTGTCAACATCTGAGTAAAGAAACATTACGACAAATCGGGTTACTATTAATTGAATGAACTGTGTCAAACTTATTATTTCAGTAGAAATTTTTCTTATTCTTCGCATATAGCTTTTAAAAATCCTTACCTGCAACGCCATGTAAGGCAAATGAACAATTACTAACTTATTTAAAAGTAAAAGTAATATTTACAGTGAATTACGGGAAATAGTTTTATGTTTTATTAGCCTTACTGAAGGCATAATTCCCAAAACTGGAGATCATATATATATTTGTTTATAAATGTAGAAAGAGTCAGAGTTATACTAACATGTGTGTATCCAACTATTTCAGTGTCACTTTACCGACTCATGGGTAGGTTACTAGTTGCTAGGTAGTGGTAGTGTTTACATGTCGTGAAAAGATACACAACGTGCATAAAAAAGTAATTCAGCACTACTTCAGAAAGTGCCTAACTATTCGTGTATTAGCCACAGCTGAAGCATCCAGTTGTAGTTGACTAGAGGTTTCTTCACAAGTTTTGCATCACACCTTTGAAGAACCACATTTGTGACGTGTGTTTCCTAAACATTTTTTTTTTTGCATTTTATACAACTTTTACCGTAAAGTACTTTTTTTTTTTTTTTTTTTTTTTGCAAAACAAGAAGAACATTTACTTATGTTTTACGTATAAATTATAATATTCCTTTTATACTTGATATGAATAAATAGAGGGATAAAATAGGTGTGTTGGTAATGCTTAGTGAAAAATAAGATCTTGTGTACAATGTTAATGAAGTACATGCACAAATCGGTGCGTTGTCACTTTGGCGTAATTTTCTAGAATTGGTTTATCTTTGTTTGCATGAGGCGCAGGAACAGTCAAAGCAGGACTTTTGCAGGCCTTCAGAAAAACTGGAAATAACCGAGAAGGGACTATGCGACCGGTGTTGTCTAGGAGGCGCGTCTTCTGACTCATCCGGGTCGGAGGCAGGAATGTTAAATCGTCAGTGCTCGATCATGGTACGGGACATTCGAAATAATGGTAAAATGGCACAAAATTATGGCACATTTCTAACAAATGCACAAACACGAAATTCATGTTTATTTTACTTTCAATACAAAAGTTACTAATATAAGATACATATTAAACACAGCCTCTAATTCGCAGATAAATCATTTGGATTTTGACTTAAACCAAGCGTTACAAACTCATCATATTTTATTATACTTTAGAGTCATTCACCGTATAATCATAATGCAGTCAGATTATGGTGACGACCTCGTCATGGTACACAAGGTCTAATTGTGGTACAGGTACCATAAAAATGGTACGTCTAATACAACTCGTCAGAGGACGAGATGCACGCGAGTAGTCGCAGCTTCCGGAAACCGCCGCTGCGAGCAGCACCGGCAGGTGGAATTGACCCCCGTGTCGTCCGCGAGTAGGAGGGTGGGGAGGAGATTGTTAATTTTCGCCGGACACACCGACCACGCCGTCGTACAAGCCCCCTCCCCCCTCCACCCGACTCCACCACCACCACCACCCAGCTGCTGAAAATTAATAAAAACTATGGCCCTTTACTGGAGAACGGGTAGGAAAGGGGGATTCCATGTCGGCGCTGCACGACTACCACTGCCATCGCCTCCGGGGGTTGTCAAATATTTACCGGCCGTCCAGGGGAGGGAGGCAGCCGTTGTAGTTTGGGGTCGTGCCAATATGGGCCGAGGATGTGGCGGCACTACGGCAACGATACACGCTCCCCTATCGCTTTCCTATTCCCTGGTCTGCTCGCCGCGACTAATTCCGCTCCCGTGAACGTGGAAAACACGCCCACGATACATTCTCGCCGCTTGCCGCTTTTCCTGCGTTGTGACTTGTTTCTCGGCGAGCTTTCAGTGTGCGCCGACTAAACAACGTTCAAGGCTAAATAAGCACTTCTGAAAAAAAAAAATCACTGCCCCTAACAGTACACGCGATAACATGCAGACCCCAATTTAAGTTGGCAGAAAATCAATAAAAAACAGCTCTAATGCTTGATGTATTGAGAATCATATGTTAATTTATGGCCACTGCCATAAATGCCTCATCGCCTCTGTGCAAGGCACTGAACAGGCGTGCAGTCTCTCTCTCTCTCGTCGACTCGCCTCTTGATATTCTCAGTGGTGACCCCAACATATTATTGCGTAAAAATAACTATAGAAGTGGTTGCTTATCCCTAACGTACATTGGGTAGCATGTCCCGGAAATGCCATGCCTACAAACAACTGAAATACCCATTTAAGCCCCTTTTAACTTAAAATGCATATTAGAAACTGAAACCAACATTCGGACGTGAGAAATTTCTTTAAGTTTATTCGTAAATACGCGTCATTCGAAATTATGTTAACACATTTTAAATGGCAACTATACGACGCACTAGGGAGGGGGGGGGGGGCAGACGACATCCTTAGCTGCCACAAACCACGTCATTGAACTCTGCTACAGATTTTCCAACAAAATCAGGTCGCGCCTTTGTATTTGTAGTGTATTTATTTAGCTTCCACTTTCACACAACATGTGTTGGAAATTGTCAAAGATAAACACACACACATTATATATATATATATATATATATATATATATATATATACATATACATACGAAAAATTAGATAGAAAATTCACAAAAAGACATAACACAAATCGAGACAATTGTAAGAATGTATACCAAATTAAATATCAGTGTACAATATAAACATAGGTGGAATATAAACATTACAATATAAAAGTGAATAATACAATATAAACGTAACAATAACTTGTTGATTACAAAACAAATACTAACAACTCTACATAGCTGCAAAATTTTTTGAACATAATGTTCGTTGTTCCTTCCAGGTTCCTTCTAGTCCCCTCAAACTGTATAGAAAGCCCATATTATAAATATTAGAAACATTTAAACTCTTGAGAAAGGCTTTTTTTTTCTGTCACGCACCATTAGGCTATACCACGTTGTAATAAAATTTTACAACAGAGGCACAAATGCATGTAACTATCTAATGGTAAAATCACGGTTATAAAGGCTGTTCACAGTAAACTGAACACTTCCCAATGCCCTGCTGATGAATTACTTGTATTCACATTGTGTATTATTCCACCATACGTAAAATTAACATTGTCGTGGGCCTGATCACTTTATTCATGCGTCGGTCATGTACAGCTGAGATATAAATTTGCTAATTCGTACAATTAATATATATGCGTTGAAAAACGGAATACAAAAGAAACATTTTAAGTATTCTTTGATATTAACCTAACATTTTAATTCGACAAGACCTAAAACTAAATTCTTTCAGTCTTTACCAACACTAAGTCCATTATATGCAGGCAGGTGCAGTGACATTTTCCCATTCTGACATATTTTCAAAAGTGCTCACTTTACCATGAATAGCCCATAATACTAAAAGCCCTGTGACAATGGTAGCTGCCTCAGATCAATACAAATTAAGTATCAACTTTGTGCTAGACAAATATGTACTCTTTCGGTAGGTATAGACATTATTCCACGAGGCGACGAAAGACGCGTGGAACTTTAAGAAACAGTTGCATATCGTTGCACGACGTCCGTGGCATCAGAAGTATTACTAGCCTCGAAAAATTCATCTTCAGAACGGTGGATATTTTAGGAACAAAACCTGCTGCTAGGACCGCTTTCTTGCATCTCAAAAAACATTAAGGGGAATTATAGCCGACATTGTATCATTAAAAATGCCAAGTTGCGACTTGCATCCTTAAAATTACCACTGTGTTCCTCTGAAAACCGCGTGTATTTCTAAAGTATCCATAACACAAATCACGGCACATTAAATCATGAGCATTGTTAGGTCTGATCACAATAGTCAACATTTTTCGAACATGGTACTTCAAAATGTAGCTATGGAAGTGTTTACAGAAAACCATGAATATTTTTTTATTGATAAAAAATACTTGGGTCCGGCGGAGTTTCGAATTCACGCCCAAAAGTCACATATTACTTGCGGGCGCCGTGACTTTACCACTGTACTGCCAGTTCACACATCACGTGATGGCGGTCGTCAGTGGTATGCTCTAGCTGACAGTGACGAAATTACAGCGATGGTGCTGGACTATGGCAGCGGGCGTGGGAATCACAGAGGGCCGCCTACAGCAGCCGACTGGTGGCAAGTATTAGAGACCACCTACAGCAGATGACTAGCAGTAGGAATTAAAGATGGTCACTTACATCAGACAACTAGTGGCAGGAATTAAAGATGGACGCCTACAGCAGACAACTGGCATCAGGAATTAAATATGGCCTCCCACCGCGGTTGTGATGGAGGTTGTGAAAGGCAAGAGAGAAAATAAAGGAGATGGGAAGGTATAAAAGAACACAGAGAAAACCGCAAGGGATAGAACAGCAGACAATGACGATTGAGGAAGCAAACCGCAAAAGTAAGGATAAGATACTGGAAGGAATATGATAAAACCCTAAGGGATAGAACAGGCGAGAATGACAGGCAGGAAGGAATGAGAGGGCATGGGAAAAATAACATCTGAATGCATGAGCATGAAGTGGCGAGGTGGAATGATAGAGCCGGAAGGAAACCGAAAATTTTCAATGGGAAAAACTGGAAATCCAAGATGGTCGCTGCTGGAAAGGAATTATAGAGCAGGAGGTTTCGATGTGACTTCATTCAAGAGGGCCGCCAGCTCGTCCCTTCTCCGCGCCACGACGCCAGGTGGCGGTGAACTTACCGTTTCATACTACTGACAGCTCTTAACATAGAGGTCTTGAGTGTCGATGAGTTTTAAGCGAGGCGAGTATGGAGCAGTGCCGAAATGATGGGGCAGGGGGAAACTTAAGATCCCCGAGAAAGCCCTCCGACCAGCGGCGTCGTCCGGCACGATTCCCACATGCGAAAATCCGGGAGCAACTAAGCCGGAAATCGAACCCGATTCGCCTATATGGAAGGCGAGTAGGCCACTAGCAGGTAAGTACAAGATACTTTTTCACTTATTGAAGACATTGAAAGAATGCCTATTTTGTGGGACACGAAAGGTAAAAAATACATAAAGATAAATAAAACACGCATATTAGGACCCTCGCGAATATGTAAAGTGCGTGTCAAAATGAGATTAAAAAGAAAATTAAGTCTCTGAAAAATAATTTTTGTTGGGAATACAAAAAGCACGACTGAAGTGTACATGTAGGCTATTTGTCCGCGTCAGACAACTGCACATACATCACACACACCCATACATCCACCTACGGTCAGATTTATACAGGCAGTGCAACTATAGCGAGCGCTCGCTCTTATAGAGTTCACAGACAACAGGCATGCGCAAAGGCGCTGTATAAAGTCTACAGTGGATAGCGAGCTCGCAAATACGCGAGGATCTGCAGTGTAGCGGCAGTTTCTCGAACCTTCGAATGTATGTTGATTAGCCGGTACAAGCGTAAACCATTTCATCAACCCTACGTCACGAGTCGATTATTCCGCGTAAATTTCGACTATCGATAGCCAAATCTCCGTGTCATTTGTTTTTAGATGGTCGACGGCATACGCATGAAACCAAATGAACAGAAAGAGAGAACGAAGAAGAGTAACGAGAGGAAGAATGAGAAAAATATAAGATAAATGAGAAAAAGACAGTATAACAAGACCCACTCTTAGGACCTGAGCATCTAGGCAAGAGAAACCATTTCGTTCATCGAAAAAGTTTATGTGCAATCACCTCAGCACGCAATCGGCGTGCGAATCAGAGTGCATGCAGACCTGATATTGATGCACCCTTAATATACGTGCGCACATTATGATTTAGGGATACACGCTGCACACGATTTAGGGATGTGTGTGCGCATATAATATGTTTACATCTACAGTTAAGAGTAGAAAGTTACTCCGTCGTAAAATACAATGTAATTTTATTACAACAAAATATCATGTATGCGACCTCTATGGCAGTTAAGGCCGCAAACAACGATTATATTCCTGGTTTAAACCAGTTAAGCTACAGTCTTAAATGTATTATTGGGTTGTTTCAATTCTTAAGTGTTACCCAGTAACACTTGTTGGCATAAAAATAAGGACGTTCATATGCACATTATAATAATTCGTAGCTTCGTAGTAGTTAATGCAAAGAGAAAATAATTTTCATCCATGTTAACACTTCGCCATAAGCAAGCAATTCTGACTTGAATATTTTACAAAATTCCTCAAAGGCAATTAAGACCGACTGTTTACTCTGGGGCCACGTTGAATACACACACGGGATTAATATATGAATAAATTCTGACGGTACTCAAGTCAGGGTGAAGGCTATTACTTAAGCACAGGGGACTCGATACGGTCCGGGGCGAGGGTGGCTGGCACGCGCCGCGGTGACGCATTGAGTATATTATCAGGAAGCGTGATGCACGGCCCCACGTACCACGGAGATCAAAGATTATGGAAGGGAAAAAGATATTTCACTGCCAGGCTGAACTTCTTTGCTTATTACCTCTCTGCGATCGGGCCACTAACGCTTCTCTTGTGACCGACATAAAAATAATTATTTTGTCGTGGAGATTTTGAAACATTAAATTGATCAAATATAATTTTGGAAGGCATGGTAAGGATTTTTTAGCATTATTAATTTCCAAATTGATGTACAGTAATTAAATTAGTTTGTATTTTTCTTGGGTTTCTTTTCTTTGCAGGGCGGTACTTTTATCCAAGATTCCAAGAAATCCGAAACGCTAAGTTTCAAAACCAATTTTGTTTGTTTTGATATTTAACTGTAGTATTTGAATAAAAGAGACATTTAGGCGAAGTGTGTATTATAGGAAATAATTGAAAGTTCGTAACCACATAAACAGACCAAACCACCAGTCAAAACAAACAAAATTGGTTTAGAAACTTACCTTTCTGGATTGCCCGAAAGGCGAAGTATTTCACAAGGTGTTTGACTCAGAATTTTTGCAGCGAGGAACCCAACAACTTGTTACACAATTCTTTTAAATTTTTCCCATTTCAAAATTGGATGATTGTAATTCCAATTCATGTACGAAGCTTGTAAACAACTTAGTCAAGAACGCCAACTTTATGGAAAAATTACATAATAAACAATTGAAAACATTTATTCAATTGTTTGCTTAATGCTTAACGCGTGTACGATTAAAGTTGATTTGATCTTAAACGTAAAAAAGGATAACTCTGCTTGATCGCCAATCCGACGAATTATTTTACAATTGACTTATTTTCGATGTTGATACAAACAGAATAGTTAGCTCGATAAGAGCAGCGAAAGCCCTATGTAGTGACTGGTCCCTGACGGGGTAGCTGACAGCGCGGCGGCGGGAGTGAAAGATCAATGGTGGCCTGGCCGTCGGCGTGCACGCATGGGTGCGAGTGCAACATCTCCACATTCCGGCTACCTGCTGCACTTTTCACTACAGCCAGCACTGCGACTTCCACTCTAACTCTGAAAGAGTTGAATTATGGGCGTTCCCAAGATTAACTGCAGTGCACAGAAATACTTGAGTACGTCGGGAACTCCGTGATTATCTCGGGCCTCTAAATTACTTCATTCCCTTTCTTAGGTAATTATAAATTGAGCCACGCTGGCAATTGAGCGAGAGCCATCGCCCGTTCGAACTCTTCGCCACGAGGAACGTGTTATTTATGCAGCTGCTGCAAAGGCCCAAAACATGTCGCCTCGAGCAAAAAGGAAATAAACAAACCCAGCAAGATTTTCTTCTGGGCAAGATTTAAAAACAGGTGAACGTTTAGTTGGTTAACGAGCTCATTATCAACTTCGTAAAATTTACGCGATCGGATATCCTTGAGAACTTAGAAACTACTGAAAACTTGATGGGTACACAGAAAGGATAGGGACACGCACACAAGGGAAAGGTAGACCATGTTACAGGAGTAGTACTGCGGTATACTCCACGAGACACATTACAGTGATGTATTTTCTGGATTGAGACTAGTTTATATTTAGAAGTAATTCAAACCAGAAGAATGAAAGAGATGCAAAAGATACACCATCTTAACTCGTTGTATGACTACTCAGACCTCAAATAAGCATGCTGTTGATCTGATGACATTATTTGTGAAAGAGTGTTTTCTTAAGAACTCTACTATTTTTGCCATTGTATCAGGAATATTTCGGTACACGTTTAAATCAACTATCCTAACACTAGACGCATCATTATGGTCAATCAGGATACAGTTTGTAGATCTGAACAATCACTCTGACATCGGCATACCTAGCAAAGGAGCAATATATGCATACGACGTGTTGTTGGAATCTAAGAGCTCTTTTGCATTATATTTGGTGAGGGACACACACACACTAACATCCTGTGTTACTGTTACGAAGCAGTTATTAAATTTAAGGGGCCTCTGCAGCAACATGTTTACAGGTAACATTTTCGGGGGTGTTGTTTCTGTAATGAGCAACATGCAGTCAAGTATTATAAGCGTACTACGACAGGGTATGCAAGGGAATGAGGAATGGAAATGTTGGATTAGAACGGAGGGGAAAATCTCTACCTATCCTCAAGAAACGCTCACCACATGGTTCATATGACTTTAGGGACGTTTCAAACCGCTAGTCTTAGCTAAAATGAAACTTATACGAGTTTTCAATTTTAGCATATTTCATGCTTATTACTGCGAAAATTATTATTTTCGAAATTGCAATTTACAACTTAAACGTAGTCTACACACACACACACACACCAACACACACGCACACGTCGCCTGGTGTACACACCGAAGGCATATTGGCGTAAGGTGTACGGTAACTTTTAGATCAGAAATTAAGGTCTGACCTGATTAGATGCGGTTTCATTCACTCGAGCGAAGTGAGCTACCGGCAGTAATATCGGGACAGTTCTTGAGAGCAGACTGCACCATCGGTAGTCTGCGGTCAGTTTTGATTTAATTTCTTATATTTAGGAAAACTCCGCTCCCTCGTCTGTAAGACTCATTTAGGATCAGAATGTTGCATGTATGAATCCAGGGTGATTAAAGGATGCGTCTCAATGGTAGATTAAATTTAGGCTGTTATCTAAGCCGTTCCACGATTAGCCTCCCTGGCTGAAGAAGAAATGGTGCCGATGTGACGTGTTCAGTAATCATGATGGACGACTACAGTCAGTCAGTCTCTCTCTCTCTCTCTCTTCCTCCCTCCCCTCTTTCAGAGCGAGCATTTCTCCAGCACTAGAAATGCCGGTGGACCCAATTAAATCAAGTGCAGGATTAAACATTCAGACTGTTTCCTTTTTTTTTGCTGTAGGAGTTCTCAGTCGTGAGAGGACAGGTGACTGACACGTTGGGTGAATTAATTTCAATACTGAAGCTCTTTAAATGTAGCAAAAGAACGTGTTGAGGGCAGCGAAAAGAAAAAGAATAGAACTAAAAAAACTAGGCGTTCAAACTAAGGGGAAGGGCAGTTAAGAATAAAAAACTGTGATAGTTGGAGAATGACAATCTGTGCTTTCGTTGCAGGAAGTGTCGAAAGAAGGAAAGGAAGTACAATGTTTATTCCAAACTTTAATACATACAAAATGTTCCAGTAAGCAGTAAAACTTAAATTAATTTTGAGAATTTCTTCTCGATGCCAAGCCAAAAGCAGTAAGCTTTTACAGCTCCGGTGCTATCCCACAGAAAGAGCAGAAGAATGGGTATAGCCTCGAAAGGAACGCGGGAGTTTAAAGTGATCGAGGAACTTCAGAGCGTGGTAGCAAGTGTTCAAGAGCGCTAGGCAGTTTCGGAATGGTCCTCCAGATCTGGCCAACTACCCGATGAGCTAGACATTGAGTCGACTGCGTATATTCTCAATCCCATGCTCATGGGGTCAGAAGCGCGGCGCTGCACGAAAAAAAATTTAAAAAAAGATACGTTTCCAGCTGGATAATATTACCATGAAAGTCGCGATGCATTCACCTTTTCTGTGCGTAACTACGTGGCGTAGATCACAGACTTAGGTTTACAAAGGCGACCTACGCAACCGAAGATGCGTATGTGCTTTTGGAATTCGCGGTTCTTGTATTGGACCTTGGTAAGCAGTGGTTAAGTGTCTGGTTTTATTCTTCAGCAATTTCGACTTGCGTCACAGAACTGGAACGTCTCGAACACAGTAATTGTAAACAACTACAAATACTTCAAGTTTAATGGCATCGCTTTAACACGACGTTAAGCGTCGTGAGTGAAGAGATTTTGACGGCTCTTAAAATCGAGGTTTTAAGAGCCGATGAGGATGATTGAGGTGAGTACGGAGCAGCGCCGGAATGAAAGGGCAGGGAAATGGGATATATCCGAGAAAAATCGCCTACCAACGGTATCGTCCGGCACGATTCCCACATGCAAAAATCGCCTTGGTGGGATGGCGAGCAGGCTAACCACTCAGAAATTGTGAATTTATACAACTTATATATTGTTTGTTAAATTGTAGTAGTCACTATAGAACTAAACACCCTGAATGGCTGTACTGCTAAGTAGGGTTAATTAAATAAATTTAAAAAAAATGCTAACCACTCAGCCACCGTGGCCCCAGGAAGCATTGCGCGGCCGAATCAGAAGACGAGACTATCACATTCGTGGGGACATCCGCCAGGGGTTGGTCGGGCGACGCCGCGAGCCACAGCACCCACACCTCGAGTGCCGCGCCTCGCCGCATTCCGACGTCCGGCCGAGCGCTCCAATTTGTTCCCGAGCCAGATCTGTCGCAACTTAATCACCGGCGGGCATCATCGAAGGGAGGGGGCTCTCCGCCGCCATTAAATCCGGGGTCCTCCCGGGACCGAGGCCTTGGCAGCGCGCCACGTGATTAACCCCCAACAACGTCTGGAACGAGACGGCACCGTCCCTGAATAAACACGGCGGTACGTCGGCGTTCACTAATCAGCGGGACATCAGACGACAAGCCTACCCCCGCTGACCCCTCCCACACAACAGAGCCCCCCCGGGGGGGGGGGGCTTTACCCCCCTCGCTTTGTCGCCGTGTTATTGACGAGGGCGCGCTGTTTACAACGAGGCCTGGAACCGCATCAGCACGCAGAGATCGTGGCTTGGAATCGAACCAGATACACGGTATATCGACTCTCGCTTCATTTACAACGCAGTTAATATAGCGAGCGTGCGAATGGGCTAGTTTTAGTCGGTGGCGCCCCTAGCGGAGACTGCGGTAGAAACTTGAGTAGGAGAGAATGACTAGCAGGCACATTACAGGAAAAGGTACAGTGACGTTGCTGGGGAAACGTGTACTGTAATTCCCGAAGTGTTTCAGAAAATACTATTTTCGTCTAGCTTCCGAAAAGTCCACGTTAAAGAATGCTCGAAATCAAATGAAAGCAAGCACATGTTCGGCGTTCAAATAAAAAAATAAAAAATTAAGGCGTGCAATACATGGCAAATGCTTGAGATAAACATGTTTACAGCCCCATTTATAACGTCAAAATCTAACGATTAAAGAATTTGTAAACGATTTTGGTCTCAATCCGACACTAACTAAAGTTTATTTCTTTTAAATTCTCAGTACAAGTATTGCATTATTTAAAGTGAAAATCAGGCAGTGAAGCTCTAAATTTTAAGTGTGAGTGTGTGTGTGTGTATGTATTATATATATATATATATTAATTTAATTGCAAATTCGCTCTAACCCGAACACCGTGACAGATGACTGTGAATGCAAAGCTGGTTAAAGTGTTACAGTTTATTGCTGCACTGTCTCTTTGTTATTTGCAAGAGACGCACTTCCGAGGCAATCATTGTACAAAAATGGGAAAACCAAAAGTGTCCTCGCGAAAATTTGTATTTGAAAGCAGTGAGTCTTGAAATGTTCAAATCTAAGCTTGCAGTGGCCGAAAATTACTATTCGACACCCTTGGGCAAAATTACGTCTTATGGACAAATAAAACGCAATGGCTGAAATTTTACTAGCATGTTAAAAGTGGAAAGCGAGAGTAAAAATTTGTAATAGCAGATCCGATTGTGTAGAAAATGATAGATGATAGCGTTGAAAAAAAACTAACTGAAAATTTAATTGAACGAGTTAGTGAAATACAACATTAGAAAGGTCACAGAGCGAGCGTATTTACAATTATTTTAAAGTGTCCTGTATGAAGTGGTCGCAGAGTCCATCGAAATACATTCATTTGATTATTGTACAGATGCAACTACTTTATAACACAAAATAACACAACAAAGATATAAAATTTCTTTTTAGGCCAGGAATAAGAATTTCTGTTTTGCATACTTTCAGCAAAGAAAATTACATAAATGGGAGTCCATGTTTTCCCGTCGATGATGTCGAGCTTTACTGCCACAACCAAAGCTTTCTTCTGAAAACATGACTCTTAATGGAACTAAACCGCAACTTCTTAACTGAAGGTCTGTTTCTCAATGTGGCATTAGAGCCAACAGTACGGACAGCTATTTAGTGTTTCGTTATGGAGGTTTAATAACAGTTAAAAGTCTTATTCGCGTATCAAGCTTCTTGCACGTGTCCCGACAAAAGATCACCAAACTTGTCGCAAGGGCGCAGGGCAAGCGTCATTCGTACGCTCCTTATTGGTTCAGTTGATTGTAGTTTATTTGCGATTTCTTCACATTTTTTAAAATCTTACCTGTCAAAAATCACTCCATGTACGACATCTTTGGTTATATCCTAAATACGCAGTGTATCTCGTTCATTTTACACTTCTGTTATTGTACCCAATTTTTGGTTAATTGAACGTTTATATATATTTATCTATGAACTATTATATGTCATTTATAATTAGTATTAATAAAACAGTGAGAAAACCGGTGTGTTAGTAAAACCTAGTAAGAAATAGTTATCTTGCAAAACATTACACTGAGTGCGCGTGAATGCGGTACGTCGTCCCTGTGGGTGCGGAATAATATCCTGGAAGTAGAACTGTAGCAGTGCTTCATAAAAGTCAGGAGTTACCGTGAATAGTCTATAGTCACTGGCAAACTTCCGAGGTCCTCGGTTCGATCCCCGGCCCCAGCCGGCAAGGGGCTCATGTGCGAAGTGGGACAGGCACTGCATTGCTGTGCGGGGTTTCCTCTGCGCTCTCCCGTTTCTTCACCCGTCTTCATTCCGCTGCGTCTCCACACCCATCTCTCATCGCACCTCCTCTATTATTTCGGGCTGGCCGGAGCGTCAGGTTCGTCCTTCGGGTAGGGCAGCCATCCACGAGTGCCCCTGCCTCAGGCGGAACCTAAACGTGGATTTTCATTTTCTCTTGGTCTGGTTCTTGCGGCATGGCAGACGGGCTAGGCTTCGGATACGTCCGAGGAACGTTACCATTCAGCTAACCCAACAGTTTATCACAAAGTGAAACTCCAAGAATTCTTGCCTTGTTCAATAGCCTATTAGTAGGGTTAGGTAGTATCTGTAGTGTTATTTGAAGCCAAATTTCGGTTTTGAAAATTCCTGATTTAGGTGTTATCGGTTTTATTATGAAAATCTTAGAAATTGAAACGTCATAACTAAAATTGTGCATTATTAGAGCCAACATTGCACTGCGTTATTTTAATGCAAATTTTATTATCAAAAGTTGATAATTTATTCTTACATGCATATTTCCATTAAAATTTTACAATGTTTATTCAATTACTTAAACAAGAGAAAACCATTTATTTGAACAAAGGTAACGCAGAACATTGCCATAGTTTTAAAAAAATCACTTTTTAAAGGTTTTGTTTCTTCGTAACTTTTACATTGAGTTTCCTAAACTGTTTGGATTGTTTGTTACTATTTTACACGAATGGCTTGAATATTTTTTTACAGAGAAACTAAACATTCAATACTGGAAATAAAATTATTTTTATATTTGTATTTACAGTTTTGCTATTCTCATTAAATGATTATTTCTCATCCATGTGTTATTCAATATTTACTGATGTTATTTACTCAGCCTGAATGACAACAGCATACAATTAATTATTTTCTTTCCCATAATCTGAAAACTTAAATTATTCTTATCATCACGCAGTATCTTTCTGGCTTTAGATTGTTGGTCATAGTTTCACAGATAAAATAATATATTTGAGCTAAATTTAATTTATTTTGTGCTTAAACTGAAATTTCGGTGTTATTTCGGGTTTATCTCTAGTCACCGTATAACCTATTAGTCAACCCATGATCGTACCCACTGGCCGGACAGAACTGTGCTGGATCAGTGTCGATAGCTCGCTACACCTGCACATTGGGACGCATAGTCCATTCACGGTTACTTAAAACTTTCCGGAAGCCGTGCTAAGTTCTACATTCAAGATATTCTTCCGCCTTATGCAGACAAAACCCAACTATATCTATAAAATAATACCAACGGGACCAGCACCGCATTCGTACGCACTAAGTCTAATTTATATTTTGCATATAAACTATTTCTTACAAGATATTACCAACACACCTATTTTCTCTGGTCATATTCATTATAAATTAAATATAATTTATCGATGAAATAAAGTATAAATTCAATTAAATAAAAATATATATAATTTTATGTTAACACATGTATAAAAACCTTGTGATACACGATATATTTAGGAAAAAGCCTAAAATTTTATGTATGGGGTGATTTTTGAAAGGTTTATTTTAAAAAGTTAAAAGAAACTGAATAGGCTAAACACCAGCAGTATTCCGAATTTTAGACAGGAACATGATTTCACACAATTGAATTTCGTCTCCCTTTAAAAGCAGGGTGAAACATGTATTTGAATGTAAAACTCACGGGGGGGGGGGGGGATCGGGATATATAGTTTTTGACTATTTAATTCTATTAAAAAGTTCCGTTTGAACACCAAGTTAGAGGTTATTACAGTGCAACTCGGCCGGACCAAAGACGTTTAATGAGGGCCACAATACCAAAAGAAGATTGGATCATAATCGCGTGACTTCGTAAGAGTTTCTTCGAAGCAATGTGGATTTTGGCACTATGCTTCGAAATTTAAGCAACGCCAGGGGCTCCGTTTAAACCATCGCCTGCTTAGCCTGCGTGTGTGACGACCTGATGATCACGTTCACCGAGTGAACAGATCATCTCAGTAGAAGATGTTCCGAAAGCGCTCTGTAGTACCACAGTGAAGTTTCGTAGTCGTGTCAGCTTCTGGGTTAGCCGTGTGTTCACTGCGTGTACCACCCCTTTGCCTGTAGGATAGGATATGTTGCTTTATTTTGCCGTAACGGAAACGCATGGCGGGAGGACGGCTCTCCCTCGCGTATTAACAAGGCTACAATTACGTCGACGGCATAAAGTCTCCCCTCTACGAATCCTCTCCAATAAGACTAGCTTCCATCATTACCCGTCCCGCGGCACTGGAGCAAATGCAACTGTACTGAAGGGGATTACTGTCGTGGGGGGATTAGTTCACTGGCCGAAAATTTTTGATCATCAGCCCCTCCCCCAAAAAGCTCACTGCAGAATAAAGAGCGGAAATGTTCGTGGTCATAGACGCTACGAACCCTAACCATTAGTAGCTCCAACGAAATATATATAAAAAAAAGGACTTCCACTGCGAAGTAAGGGGTCCCATTTCCCCTACCGAAGAGCTCAATTTAACGCCAGATCAACTGAGGCAGCAGATATAAGCAGCTACTGCGTGTTTTTTTTTTTTAATGTACGCATTAGAGCCGCTTGCCAGCCAGGTGGAGTGAAATGCGTCACAACATGTTCAAAATAAGCTTCTCTGAATTGAGATGGTTGTAAACAGCAATATTCCGAAAATAATACGCTCTTCGGGTGATAGAAGTAAACAACTCTTTATATATATATATATATATATATATATATATATAATATATATATATATATATATATATATATATATATAATCTCAAACTGTAACATTCCGAACCCTATCAACATTACCAACAACTTTTTGTATAGGAACGTTTTAACTGGTATTCTAGTATTATGTTGGCAACTTAATGAACTACTGTTTCAGCCAATAAAATTATGTTACACTTGGCACAACGCTTAGTGTTTCGCACTGAGGCTGTGCGTATTTGAAGCGCGATTAGGAGTCGCTTTAGAAATCCCGTGCTTAATTGCCTCAATTAAAGAAAAATCCAAACTAGGGTGGGTGGGAGATATGGGTTTCACCACTGAATCATTAAGAGGTGCTAACACCTTCACTAGTCAATAAAATTTTTCTGTGTGAAGTAAAAATAGGGAATAAACTGAAATACGTATAATTTTACTACACAGCAGCTGTATACCTGGTCGTGTGACTTAACTTGCGCGTATGCTGTACCTAAGGCCATCGTACAACCTGGTCATCAGTCTATCAGTCCATCTCTCTTTACGGGCGCGTTCCTCGTTCTACAAATAGGGCTTCTTTGCCTCTTGGCCTACCCAGCTACAAATCTTGGTCAAGCGTACCTTTTAAATACCCCTGTCAGTCGGTCTCCTTGCCTTAATATTTTTTAAGCAGTGTCTAAAATATACTGTATCACTGTGTTCGACAACATAATTATGATACGTTATTAATTATCAATTGATCGATGTTCAAAGCGAAATCAGAGTGAAAATAACACCCAACACCAGGCGTTATACAGTCTATTACAGATTTTGTATTACTTCACAGGGGAAGGCTTAGTTCTCAAGGCGGCCGTCTATGTAGGGCTTAACTGTTTCGTAGTGTGTTTAAAATTTCATTTTTCTTTCGAAACCAGTGAACTTGCACTCAAAATGATCATTTACGAAAATAACACACACTTCAGACTAGTCGTATATGGTACTTTCAAGACATTTCAAACATTTGAAACATTTTAATGCCCTCCGACATGGCTGGGAACTGCTTTTTCAGACTCCTGTTGCTCAAAATATACGAACCGGATTCGTGCAAAATTAAGACACAGAAATGCATCGAACTTCGCTACACTTGTCACGTGTAATTAAATTATAGTGTCACCGCTTGAAGTCACGCAGGCCATAGTTCCCAAGCGGTACGACGGGAACTCTGCAGTCCAGTTAACAACTTTGCACGTAGAGGCGATATCTCTTTACACGCGCCTGCCGAAACCGTCCGTAATCTTCATATCGACTTCTGTACGCACACACACACACCTGTCGTCGGGCGGCAACCTTAACACTGCAGCTTTAGACGCGAATACGTCTATTAATTTGAAAACCATAGTGGGTTGGCCAGGAGACCTCCATCAAAGACTACCGGCCGCTGGGTTGCGGCTATATATATATATATATATATATATATATATATATATATATATATATATATATATCCATGGGGAATGGTATATTATATATATATATATATATATATATATATATATATATATATATATATATATATATATATATATATATATATATATATATATATATATATATATATATATATATATATATATATATACCATTCCCCATTGGAAGCTACTTTCTCGGAGCACTGCTAAATATCTACTTGCAGGCCCGTTTCGTATCATTCCGCCAAATGTAAACAAAAAACATTGCCTCGTGACTGCTGTGTAGCATGTCAAAATCAACGTTTACATGCAATTGTACGTGTATATGTGTTCCTTTACTTTCGCTACACCTAATAATAAACATTGAAATGTGACGTCTACTTTTATACCTGTCAAATGTGTTGTTTACTGGCTTTTCAAAGAATTCTATCTTACGTCTATTTCGAAATATATTTCGTACGAGTATTCACAGTTTAGGCCTATAACATTATTTAAGTCAGCTTTATAACGTTTTAAAAATGCCTGAATTAATTATAGTTCTTACGGTTACGCACATTAACATATTTGTTTTCCACAACATAGCACATTACACGTAATGCACGTTAATTTTTGCCGCGACTGTGTTAAACAATGTTACATCTGTGTTGGCTTATTTTTTGTTTTAAAAGGACTGCATCAGTTCGAATAACGAAGGAATAGCCAGTCCAACGAAAACGCCACATTAAAATCAAGCACGAAACTCGTGTCGCTCATTTTTTGTTATAGAAACTTAAAATATAGCGGTGAACACGCACTGAAATAAGTCCACCGTGACTTTTATTTCACTCAAATTTATATTTATTGCTACTTACTGTGTATTAGGTTTATTGAAATTTATTGGGGCTGGGCTTGGTTATTTTGTTAGGATTGGTGGTAAATCACGTTACACGACTGTGTTTCAAACATCCATAGCGAAGGTACAACGTTGTGATAAATAACCATACGTGGATGTAAATAAATAACTTCGTCATAAAACAGTTCACATTTACAACGTATAAATAGTTCACATCAAATATTTGAAATCACGCACACTCAGATACAGCGTAACTATCACCAAACAGCCACGCCACGCCATTTCGCACGCAGCGGTTAGCGAAACACACCGTAACAATATATTTATTACTGCCGCGAAAACACAGATTTATCACAACACCGTAACTTGCTTAGGTAGGTTTAAAAAACACAACGTTTACAAGCGTGATGTGGTAATTTGAAGTATTTTTCGGAGTAAGTATCATTTATGCTTCGTTTGGTAAAACAGCAACACGCCATGTCATGGCTCGCCACGTCTGCCAACTTCACTTTGTGTTTCTGCCCCGCCATCATATCTATATATATATATATTTAAATAATTATTCAATCATTAAAATCTCTTTTCAGTTGTAAATTACAAATTCAAAAATCATTATTTTGCTGTAATAAGTATGAAATATGCTATAATTGAAAACGTGTACAATTATGGCGCGTACTAGCGGGTGACTTCCTGAGTGTGAAAGAAACACACACACAGAGAGCGAGAGCGAGAGAGCGCGGAGAGAGGAGCGCGAGAGAGAGCGCGAGAGAGAGGCGAGAGAGAGCGCGAGGAGAGAGCGGAGAGAGAGCGAGAGAGAGAGCGAGAGAGAGAGCGAGAGAGAGGAGAGCGAGAGACGAGAGCGAGAGAGAGCGAGAGAGACGAGAGAGAGAGCGAGAGGAGAGAGAGAGCGAGAGAGAGGAGAGAGAGCGAGAGAGGGGAGAGAGAGCGAGAGAGCGAGAGAGAGCGAGGAGAGAGAGAGAGCGAGAGAGACGGAGAGCGAGAGGCGAGAGAGAGCGAGAGAGAGCGAGAGAGAGCGAGAGAGAGAGCGAGAGAGAGCGAGGAGAGCGAGAGGAGAGAGCGAGAGAGAGCGAGAGAGGAGCGAGCGAGGAGAGCGAGAGAGAGCGAGAGAGAGCGAGACGGGAGAGCGAGAGAGAGCGAGAGAGAGCGAGAGAGAGCGAGAGAGAGCGAAGAGGGGAGAGAGCGGAGAGAGAGCGAGAGAGAGCGAGAGGAGAGAGGGAGAGAGAGCGAGAGGAGAGGAGCGAGAGAGCGAGGGAGCAGAGAGAGCGAGGAGAGAGCGAGAGAGAGCGGAGGAGGAGAGCGAGAGCAGAGAGAGCGAGAGAGAGCGAGGAGAGAGCGAGAGAGAGCGAGGAGAGAGCGAGAGAGCGAGAGAGAGGAGAGAGCGAGAGAGACGGAGAGAGCGAGGGAGGAGAGAGGCGAGGAGGAGCGAGAGGAGCGAGAGGGAGAGACGAGAGGAGCGAGAGAGAGCGAGAGAGAGGAGAGAGAGAGCGAGAGAGAGCGAGAGAGAGCGAGGAGAGCGAGGAGCGAGAGAGCGAGAGAGAGCAGAGGAGCAGAGGAGGAGAGAGAGCGAGAGAGAGCGAGAGAGAGCGAGAGAGGCGAGAGAGAGCGAGAGAGCGAGAGAGAGCGAGAGAGAGCGCGAGAGCGCGAGAGCGCGAGAGGCGAGGAGCGCGAGAGCGAGAGAGAGCGAGGAGGCGCGAGAGCGAGAGCGGAGAGCGGAGAGCGCGAGAGGCGAGGAGCGAGAGCGAGGCGAGAGCGCGAGAGCGCGAGAGCAAGCGAGCGGAGAGCGAGAGAGCGAGAGCGCGAGAGAGAGCGGAGAGCGAGAGCGAGGGGCGAGAGAGCGAGGGCGAGAGAGAGAGGAGAGAGAGAGAGAGAGAGAGAGAGAGGAGAGAGAGCGAGCGCGCGTCAAAGCTCGCTCAGCAGACAGTTGCTTCGAAGTTGCTCTCGCTCGATAAAACAATACCGTACCATTACGTCCTACTCACGATATCTTCCGCTGTTATTTTAAACTGTAAAAATGAGATGTTGCTATCGGGGCTACCTAAGTATTTAAATATTTCAATAGGCACCGTTTAATTTACAAATAGTATACTAAAAAACTACGTTAAAATAATATTTTAACTGAACTATTTCTTACGGCCATTGCCAACACGTCACTGCTCTCGCCGTTGTTAATTCATATTTAAAAATAAATAAATATTACAAGTTATACAAGATATTAAGGTAAAGTTTGTGGGATTCATGTTATTGAAAAAACAGGTTGACATGTTTTGCCTAGAGTGTTTTTCCAAAGGTTGATTTTCATAAGTCGCTTCCAATCGGGAATAGACTATAGTGTCTTAGGCCGCCACCTAGAATCTTCCGCTACTCGCAAATAATATTTCATTTATAATAAATGTGAATAAAAACAGTGCGAAAACACACCTGTGTTGGTAGCGCCTAGTAAGAAATAGTTCCTTGCAAAATATTATTACAAGTGAGCGGGCGCGAATTCGGTGCGTTGTCTTTTGGGCTTAATTTGCACACGGTGGAGGAATATCCTGGGAGTTTAGCAGGGCTTCAGAAAAGTGTGATGTAATCGTGAATGGATCATATTTCAAATTTGACAATTTTGTTTGATGTTAGTAAAAAACAGATTTTTTTTTCATTTTTTTCATTCCGAAAGCAGTTTTCGAGTAGCCCTGCGTAAAGCTTTGGAGAGTGATTTTCTCTAGCGGAAACTCCCTCTCGATGTTTCCAACCACTCCTTCAACTTTATTATGAGATGAGGGTAAAGGGAACAGGGGATGGTGGGTCACAGTCATTCGTGTCTATCCTTCCCGCCACAGTCCAATCGATCGTCCGTCAGCACCTTGCCTTCCGCTAGTTTGACATACAGCATCCGGACGAATTAAAAATAAAGCTTATCGATATAACTCTTAACTTTATTTTTTGTTGTTCTGTGATGGGGAACTAACACATCAGCTATGCATAACAATACGCCCTAAAAAGCACAAAAAACGACATACATAGACAGTGACTCAAAAAAGTGTTTATACGCCCGTAAGTTTAGTCCTAGCATGTTTAAGGCAATGTAAAGCCACAAGCCCTACGCAGAGAGAGAAAGCGTAATAGGCAGCCCCCCCCCCCCTCCCTGGTACTAGTTATATCACACCAACGTCAGAAGGACGAGCACTCAATGGGATAGAAAAAAATGTATTCATACAGAGGAGGTGTGACCTTGTTTGGTCTCGAAACGTCTGTGTTATCCACCTCCAGCAGTTGTACATGCGTACAAATACGGGTTCCCTGCGCAGCAATTGCCAGACTATTGTAGTAGTAAACGGTAGTAGTCGGAATGGGGTGCAAAAGAGACGAAATGTCTGTGAAGCAACGCGAAGAAGTTGTTCCTCTCTATAAGCAAAGCAGGAGTTACAGTGAAATTGCGAAAACCCTCTCCATTTGTTTCGGAATTGTCAGTTTCATACTGAAGAAATACGAAGAAACAGGGACAACAAGAAATAAACGACAATAGTAGAGGAATATTGCAGATCTTGGCGGAACTCAATTTAACTAGAAATCAACCAATTCCACGCTAAATTAAAACAAATTTCTAATTCCCCGTCAAATTTTTCAAAGCGCAACTCAAAATAAACCATATTTAGGGCCAGAATTAAAATTAATTTCCAACCTGTGTTCACTCTTTGTGTGTGTGGTTATTTAAAGACTTAATTTTCAATCTAAATCATATTTTTGATGAAATTCCAAGAATTTTCATACTTTTCTTGTGATATTATTTTTAACTAATTGATTTGGCTTTCAGAATAAATGTAATTATTATTGACCATAATTTTGGCATCATTCACCCTGAAAATGGACCACTGATCAAAGAGTGAACAAAATATGTTTTTTTAAAAAAAGCAAATGAGAATGAAGATTTGGGACAAATTATTTTAGTTTTGGGGGTGAGATTGACGAGATGAATAATGTTTTCAGAAGAGATTGAAAAATTGATGCTTGAAAGTGAGAAATTTGCGTGAATTTTAGTTAAATTATTGTGCTGCGCCAAGATCTGCAATAGTCTTCTACTTCTTAAAATCCGGACGCCCAAAAGTACTTGTCGCGAAAGACGGCACCTCGTCACTTTAGCACGTAAAGAACAATTCCGAAGTGCAGCATCTTTGGTGGAAGAGATCGCATCAACATCTACACACACTGTAAAGTACTCAAACTGTATTAAATGTATTACATAATGCCAATTTCCATGGTGGGGCAGCCAGGTATAAACCACATTTTTCTGCAGTAAGGAGACAAAAACGCCTGTTATTTAACTACGAGTGCCATAAGAGGACTAACAAATTTTGGGATACTGTGATTTTTTCCGATGAGTCGAACTTAAATATATTCAGCTCAGATGGCAAACCGTGGGCGTGGTGAAGGCCAAACACGGAATTGCAGTCGCAACACATTATAACTACAGTCAAACAAGGAGGAGGGAGTGGTATGGTTTAGGGATGCTTGGTGTCCTCTGGGATTGGGAATTTAGCTTTATTGAAGGTGCCATGGATGCCACCAAGTATATAAGTGTGTTGCGCCATAACCTATCAAGCAGCGTGCAGAAGCTGGGTCTGGCAGGGGTCTTTCTGTTCCAACAAGACAGTGACTATACACACTGCCACGAAAACTAAGGAGTGGTTATTGTATAATGCTCCACGACGGTTTCCAACTCCACCACAAAGCCCACACTCTAAATCGGAATCCGTTATTTTTTGTACCGATTGTCAGTTTAAACTGCTCCATCCTGAATCAGTAGAAAAATGAAACTATTAATCTCTTCAGTTAAATGAAATCCACTAATACGAATAGTAGAAAATCAGTTAGTTATATTCGATTAATTAAAAGCACAAAGATTAAAAACCGTCCATTACGGTTTGAAATAAATTAAGTACAATTATTTTGGCGCAAAACAAAATTACTACATGTACAAGGAAATTTTGGAATGTTTGGTATCGAACCGCCACCCCAAAACGCAACACATTCTCTTGTTTCTTTTGGCTGACGTTCTACCACTGAGAGAAACTGTCTCCTATGTATCTGCCATTTTACAATGCAACGAGATTTTACAGAATCAAACTGTTATTTTGAAGAGACAAATTGACTAGTAATAACTGTGCTAATTAGACAGTGGAACGTTAGAAACAATGCAATATTTGATAAAACTTGTTTCCTCATTATTTGATCTGTTAACTTGCAGACCACAAAACTTTTGTTGGTGAAAATCCACGTTTCTTATTAAATCACCGCACTATCGAGTCAGTAAAATTATCACTAATCTGTCACTACAAATAACAGTTTAAATCTGTAGTGTATCGCGGCATTGTAAAATAGAGGATACTAGTGGACATCGATAACCTCGTACATTGAAACCACTATATTTATATTTTAAAGCACAGAATCCGAACTAAACATAGGTAGACTTTCGAACTTTGCAAAGACATGTACTTGAGCAGAATATCTAATTATTTCGACAACAAGAAATACTTTTACATCACGATACTTACAGCAATATCTGACATTACATTTCGTAGTTCAATGCCCATAATACGAGCAAACATTTGGCAGTGGTAAAGTAAGGCAGTGGATATGGCTGACCATGAAAGCTTCAGCATGTTTTGCTTTATGGGCGGAGGTTCGAGCCCAACCATGTCCAAAAAAGTTTGTGTAGACAATATTTGTATTCTTCGACAAAATAAATCGTACCTAACTTGCATCATATAGAACCCAAACCTATCACGCTACCTTGCGATATTTTAAAGTATAATTACTCTGCGTTTGTTTGATAGGTTTGCGTTTGGCATACATTCAAATGAACGTTTGTACATAATAATTATTAAATTTCCTAAATACCTGTAATACGCGGAGTAGTCTACATTAGCTCTAATTTTACAAGTGAGATGGTTTCTTTATTAGTAATAACAGTATATTTAAAAAATGTCTAATATCCACCTTATGTCGTAGCAACAGGTTTAAAATATTTACTGTGCACTGCAAAGAAATACCTTCATGCGAGTACCTATTACAAATATACTGAGAGAAAATAAAACAAAATATTTGTTTGTATAGGGCTAAATTGTATGTAGTTACCTTAACAAAATATATTGTTGAGCAAACAAAATTTGAAAAACAACAAAATTACTTTTATTCGTCTAACAAAACATATGTTTGAATAAACAAAATATCTGTGCTGGGCCAAAAAAAAAAAAAATTAGACTGTCAACTAAATACTTGGTAGAATTGACTGCATATATATTTGTTTGGCCATTCATTTAACTGCCTTTGTTCGAAAATACAGCTCAGGAGTTTATTTGTATTTTTTGTGACAATTGGGATAGTAGCCGTGTTTATTAGTGCATCTATTTATGCTTAAAAATCGTATAAACACATAATAAAGCAATGCAACAAGAAACTGACAAGTAAAGCTGTAAAACTCGAAATATTTGTTCGCACACGTTTCTAAATATTTGCAGTTATCTAATTAAATGCTTTTCGGCATCATTAGTTGTCACATTAGCTGAGAGTACTAAGGCATAGCGCTCGGACGCAGGTGATCCAGGTTCCAAACTCTTTCGAAATTATAAAATTTTTTATATCGGCCCAAACTGTTTAATATACGTGTAGCCAAACAAATATTTAGTTGCACCAGCCAAATATTGCAGTTTGGGGCAATCAAATGAGAACGAAATAGTTTGGTTTCAGCAACAAAATATTTCATTGCCCCTATACAAACAAAATTTGGTTACACGAAACAAATCTTGTTGTTTGATTTAACAATACTTTCTTCTCAGTGTAACACGCTATTCTTTTTATGAAAGATAAGCTTATTGTTGTTTACACCATTTTACAGCATTCAATAAATACCTCAAGAGTCAATATGAATGAGCACCTATATAATGGAGTAAATACAACGCGTGTAAGTATTGTCAACACGTCGCGGTAAGACATTTTATAGGTATATAAACATGCATAGTTAACTGGGGCAACTTAGTGCCAATTAAAGGTAACATCTTACCGCACTTTTAAGGATTTACAGCTTCCACCTTAAAGTATACTTATTGTTAAATATTTCATTTGTAAGGAACATGGTAGTGTCGTACCTTCATTTAAAGCAATATTAGGCAAGTGGTACAAAATTGCCCTGAGATGAAGCATAATTACCCCAAATGACTGTAGTGGAAACATGCTCGCATCAGACTTTAGAGAAATTAAAATCTGACAGATAAATTTAAACAGTTCGACTAAAAAAAAAAAAGGGGGGGAAGGCATTTTTAGAAGCACACTGGAGTAATCTAAGCACTTGCGCCACTGTTGCCTGAAAAGCGAGTCACGTGTCACTAGTGGAGCGAGGGGCTACGGTCTGCCCCCCAAAGATTGATAGGCGGCCATACTTCACACCAGTCGTTTACAGCGTCCCCTAAGACAGCCGGCAAATTAATGAGGCGAGGCAACTAGACACTACTGGCTACATGGCAGCGCCGACGTCTAGCTCGCGGCCAGCTGTCAACACTCGATCACACACCCCACCACATTCGACGGGTTTTTTACCCTAGCCCATGCACTGTTACTTCCAACTTTACTGGAGCCCTATTTCGGCGATATTCCTCCACCACGCGCAATTACGGCTTAGGAAATCACACCAAAGGGAATACACGCTGCAATCGTGCGCACTCAGTTAAACTTTTTCTTTCTTCTGTTTTTCCATAACCAGGAACCATGACCAATACAAATATGAACGCTTTGATAACAGTTACACTATATTCCGGGCGTGGCGATCACTACGTTGTTGAACGCTGCTAGTGTCTTAGCTACGATCACGTTAGCAGGACCTACTTCAACACTCCTGAAAGTGATTTTAATAAGGATGACAATATTTTACTGCACGCATGGCGATACTATAGCGCCCCTTGTTGGAATGAAAGTGTTTTGTCAAGCGCCATCATACCTGTCGCGCATTCGGAAGGTCGTGTATTCGACCCCGACCGACTCCACTCTGCGTTGTTCTACCCAAGTGGTTTCATCCTCCCTCCCATTTTGCCCTTCGTCGCCAAGTGTGCGCGTGCGTGTGTGCGCGCGCAGTTTATTTAACAAGAGCCTTCTCAACGACCCTCCCATTACGTTAAGACAATTAGCCGCTAAGCTTTAAAGGACTCCATTATTACACGTGTTCTTGTTAGGAATTCGCCTCTGATCGTTCACTCAGACGGAGCCAGATACCGCAAGGAAACGCTGAACTTTGTATAACGCGTCGTTGTACCTTCCCCTAACACAATGTAAACAATGACACACATTCTCTTCAGAAAGCACTTTGCTTCCGTCGCCTTGTCGTCGCCAATTGCTTTCTACGAATGCCCAGCATTCAGCTCTCTATTTGCCCATGGTCAACAGCGCGCCAGGTAGAAATAAACTACAGCTGATTCTCCGTTACTTCAAAGTTTTCAAAAACAGTCATAAAAATACGCCCTTCTCCTAGCTGCAAATACACTGATGTAAACACTGACGATACAGCAAAGCGTGTAAATTACAAACGTCAGTAATGCACTTAGATATCTGATCAAAATAATGTTTAAATTGCTAGACAGAAATTTTTATTTTTACACACATAATTAAATAAACTTAATGTAAAATACTTCCGTTTTAAGAAATTTAATAATGCGTTGATCAAATAATATAGTCTCATCAGCTCCACGACAATGCTCATTTTATATACGATGTAAAGGGAACCATAAGTAAAAATGTTCAATTAACAATCGCGAAGATTTAATATATATCTAAAAAAATAAAAAAATCTCAAATTTTAGAAGTAGGCTGTAGTTGACGATACTAGGCATGCTTAAGGAACGATCAACACTAACGTCAAAAAAATTCCAGGTTCTCGATTTTTAGAATTGAAATTCGCTGGCACCATAAATACTTGTTCGTCTCGCCCAAGCAGCACACCTGCCACATCGATCGAAATCGGAGATGTTGGGAACGCTCATCTTACATGATGAAGTTGGCGTTACGATTGTAAATATGACAGATTTGCTACACTGCGCCGATAAAGTTAGAACAACAATGGAACAACACATCTGCAAGATAAGCAAATTAATTGCGTTGGTCACCAAAAAATTGGAAATTTTTTCCCGTGCGAAACGCTTTTCAACTTTAAGACAAATAGTATTTCTTTGTCTAAAATTTCGCACAACAGCACGTCAAAATCACACTATTATAGTGTTTTTGGGATGTACAAATCACAAAAACCAACTCGCCGAAATGAGATAATTCACATTGAAATAAAGTACGAGTAATATTTAAAATCACTGTATGAAATACTCTGATACTTTTTAAAAATTGTTCAAGAACGACTTTTTTTTTCACATTTTACATTTTTGGTAGTTTTTAAATAAATCTGACTAATCATATCTTAAAAGCAATAAAGACATTACTGTTTTCAGTCACCGTTGTTAAATTTTCTGTATGTATTACTGTTTAGGATATTTGTACATTCCAAAACACTACAATAGTGATTTTGACTGCCGTAATGCAAAAACCATTCAAACTAAATTGATTTATGTGAGGAAAGATTACTTACTTAAAATAATGTCCTTAAGTTTGACAGTAGTTCATACAGTTATAAAATAATGCATTTTTTGGCGGCCAACGGCCTTAAAGTATTCTTACTTCGAAGTAACTCAAACTGTGGCATTCCATACGAACAGCCACGCAGCAACAGAAATTTCCGTAACTGCGAAAGTTTCACAATTTTTGGTAATTTTGCACTTACCAGTGTAAACTGTTTATTATGATGAAATACTGCCGGAAGTTGAACTTACCTGAAACAAAGAAAATAAAATGATATTATAGGCCTACGTGCATATTGCTGAACAAATTTTGCATTTACAGACAAGTAAAATTTAATCATACAAAATGGAAGCGGTACACATACTGCCCTTTTTACATTTTATGTATCCATTAATTGCTAACAAAAATGTTCTCTAAGAGATTTTGTTCGTACTACTGCAGAGAAGCATTTCACGAGAGCATATGACGTTTTCATGTTAGGTAGTACTGCATATTCCGGACGAGTTCGATCCTTACTGCAGCTGCTTACAATGAACATAACTTAACACAACATAACTTGCTAACCTTCGCTCTTGCTGCCCAGAATGTCTCAAAAAATCTGAAACTGGAAATTTTGGATAGCGCTGCTGCGCATCAACCACAGCCATTATGTTAAATACATACGCAATATTCGCAATATTGCCCCACATTCCCGCATCAGCACACATTCTCATATTTACACACATTCCCACATTTACACACATTGCAAATTAGGACTACAAGAATATAATGATTTGCCGTAAGAACGATTTGTTCTTCCATGGTAACTCTCGCCGATTTAACACATTCCCCTTTGATAATGTATTTCTGCAAAGTAGCATCAATAACGTTAAACAAAAAAAAAACCTTAGTAATAAACCACGCGAGTTCCGGAAGAACAATCAAATCACGAGGTATTCGTGTATGAATACGGCAACTTAGACGGGATCGTGAGCCCATGCGAGTTTGTGTACGCTTGGCCTCCTGACTCCCTTTTAGGAAAACCCACATCAAAAGAGTCTTAACGGCCCTGCATACAAAGTCGGCAGCAGCGAACTTCAAATGGGAAATCAATGTTAAACGAAATTCCTTCTCATTGCATTAATTTTAAACATAACTTTTTCAAACAAAACGTATTATACGTGAAATTTCTTAAGGAATGTTGCTGTGTTCAAACACCTCACCAAATTTGTTTTTTTTAAAATATATATTTCTAAAATTTAATATTGAGATTAACATGTAACAAAAAAAAAAGATTAATTTTTTTTTCCCCAACAAATAATGTTATATAACAATATTCTCTGAGAACATCGCATCAAAATTTTTTTTGTTTGAAATAGTTGACTTTGAAACTGACTTAGTTTAAAGTTAAATTTCCATTTTAAGTTTGCGGCTGCCGGCTTAGTTAAGGCCGCATTCCCATTCTCCTAAGTATATTCGCCTGTGAAGTTCACCATGTACATACTTGCGTTGGAAATATTCTTGGTAGAGTAGAAAAAAATGGCAGAATGAGAGGGGGGTGAGGTTGCACCCTACAACGGGCTAACACCCAGTCTGACGACAGTTTTTCAATCTAGACTTGAGGCCTCTACAGGTGCCCGTCGACCTGAAGCGACACAGGATGAGGCCTCAGGATGGAGGAGAGGAGGAATAAATATGTGGGAAGATCTGGAGTGCCCCCAATATACTTTAAGACCAACGGCGACGTCCTCCACATACCCCCTCCCTATCCGGGAATGGAACCAGGGTGACCTCTAAGAGAGAACAGATCTAACCACTCGCCCACAGAGGCCCTATCCTAGTGAAGCGAGCAGACACAGCCCTTGCCGAAACGGCGTACGCCGTACTGTATACCAACAGTGGTTACCATACTAAGACCCCACCTCTTAGCTTATAAAAAAATTTGAAACGTCATCCTGTTTGATAGAAAGTAAATAACGTTCGGTCGCAAGATTACGCTTTAACATATATTTTTGTTACCGAACAGGTTGTGTGCTACATAATAGTTTCTCCAGCAGATTGTGCGACTTTTACAGGACATACTAATTAGGAGAGAGGTGATGTATTAAAGCAACAGACTACACAGAAAACAAAACATTGACAACACAATAACTGCCAAGTTACGACACTTGCTTGATAGGCCATATATACACACACAGTCAAAATTAATATTAAATAAAGATACGGCTAAATATGAATCCTATCTGCGAAGAATCAAGCTGCTTTATGCTGTAAGGAATCGAAAATTAATTTATTTGATATTCATTGCGATGCATCAAAATTGTATTAATTACTGGGTGCCACTGATTCTTTTCATCTGCCGGAATACATGTGCGATCTTGCCATTTCATCGGTGCAGTCAGTTACAAAAAAAAATCACACACTAACAAATCAAATCAGTTCTACTTAGACCAATTTCCGAACACTCAGACTTAAGTTATGTACAACGCTTCTTGAAAATGTTGAGGTGGGTAACAATGTTTTCTTGGTTTTCAAGAATTGCGAAGATTGTTCTTTTCAAGTGAGAACTGGACTCTTGGTAACTACGCTACAGATGGCCTGTATTCGTACTATCCTTGACCAGTGGGTCTTCTGTCGTTTCCCATGACGCCAGTGTGGCGGAATCTATAATTGGGGATGTACTCAAATTACCCCAGTTTCCTCTCCCGAAGTCTTGTGGACGGCGCTCGACCATGATATCGTCGCATCTCGCCCGAACCCAGGATGACCGGAAATGACAGATGTGTCCCCTCGGATAGAACAAGAACGGCCAGACATGCTTGGCACCTGATTCGTCTCATTCGCGTCGACCATACGCTAGACGGCAGTGACGTGACATTTCAGAGACAATTACTACTCTTTTCCTTGACACGAATCGGCTCTCAAGACCTCTCTGTTAAGGGAAGCCCAAATCTCTTTACTCACCCTTGACACGAAGTGTCCTTATGTTTCCCATTGAGCTGATACGTAAGCAGAGTTCCACAAGTTGACGAAAAATTTGGAAATAGTTACTGCAGGAATACATATTCTATAGGAGGAGGGGGGGGGGGACGCATGTGCATATCCACAAATATCCAAAACCTTCACTGGAAAAATGTATTTCCTGATTGCTCTAACTGTAAAATTAGCGGCACACTTACCATCAATTAAATCAAGTCCTGTGGTTGCAATCAGCACGAAGAAAAGTGTGCACGCGAGTTCCGCGTCTCGGGCATATCGGCAACGGAGCCGCTGTACGAACTGTCTACGTCGCCCTTAGCGTTCCCTTGCATCGGCTGGTCAGCCAAGCAAAATAACCCTGGGCGGGCGAGCCTTCTTTATCGCTACCGTAGCGGAACTAAATTGGTCTGGGGGGAAACTCGTTTAGCAGCGGTCGTTACACCACTTACCCTTCTCGCAGCTCATACAGCACGTCAGGCTGATTTCCTCCCGCGCTGGGCGAAAATTCGCATCTCATCCTCCTTCCCAGTTAAACGTAAAAAAAAAAAAAAAAACTGCCTAATACGTCCATGAATAAATTAGCCATTACCGGCCGGCCGACGGGCCATATCGCTCTTTCCTTCAACAGGTAGGTTGATGACTGTGCAGAGAGTCGCGCTCGAAGAGGGCTTACACAGCCATTTAGATGGTGTGTAAGGGAGTCCGTTCATTTAGACTGATCACGAGTACTGCGCTCCAAGGCAGACAGAAAGTATTTGGAAATTGTTACATATTTCAATGTAGCTTGCTTGCGAATTTAAGAAACAAAACACGTGTGCACACATTTCTTTCTAAAGTGTTTCCTGAAGCGTCGCCCGAAAAATTATACTACTAAAACTGATATTTCTTTTCATAATTACTAAGGGGACTATGCAGCTGCGCTTTCAAGGTCAAGAAGCGAGGGAGCCATACGGACGACACTAACACGCACTCCTAGCACCTCACCGCTTCTACGAACAAGGCGTACCGTGGTGTTTCCGTCGTAACGCTGTACTGTGGAAATTAGATCTGTAACTGTGGCACTTTATTACCCGTGATGAAAGTACACAGATCAAACAGCGTGCGTGTAACCGTACTTTTCTCTTGCCGTTTAAGGAAACTGCATAGGAAGCTTTAAAAAAAAAGCGATATTTGACCACTTTCACGAATTTTTTCTCCATTAATACATAGTATGATAAAAGTAAAAAGATGGGGACATAGACAATAGTTTTTTTATTCTTTCTGGCAAAAAGTCGTATTTCCAGAACTTTTATTTATAGAGATATGCGTTTGCGCACAAACAGCGCTTTACAGCAAACGTTTCAGTACATAGAACTCTTTTAAAGTTCCCGCCTGCCTACAGCTTTTTGCCTCGTTTGAAGCCGAAAAGCGAGGGAGCGATTTAAGGGCGACACTGCCACGTGCATTAAGTGCTCTATCGCCCCTAAGAGCAAGATTCTTAACTGGTGTGCAGTGCTCTCGTCGCACTGCGAGTACCTATGGGACTTTCAGCGGTGACCCTATTTTATTTGTGGTGTGTAGAAAGGTTCTGTGCAGGGACCTTCAGTAGTTTTGTACGTATCTGATGCATACATTCAGAGATATAGCGCTTTGATAAAGCAGTTTTTGGAAATTTTGTAGTGGCTTTGAAATGGCGTTTCTAATGTGTGACGTCATGAAAACACTCAGCAGCCCTCGTCTGAAGTTTGTGTTCTATTCGTAGATCAGCACATTGGACGCATGTTTAATAGTTACATGGGAAAATGTAAATTTTGAACACACTGCAAAGCAGTTCAAGCGGCAACAGGTAGGCGGGAGCCTTAATTATGACCATTTCGGTCAATCTAATTTAGCATAGGGACGTGTATCAAGTCTTTGTTTTTAATATTATGCTATGAAATTACGCACCCTTTTAAATTCCTCACATAAGTGCTGACGAAGGATCCAGTGTCTTGTGCATACATTATGAGTTACCCAACTCCTACTGTACATTCGAAAACGCAATGCCTCCAACCAGGCAGAATATATATACATACAAAAACACGTCTAGTTTGGATTTGTGAATACCTATTTCTTGCTCACTGAATTCGGTGAACCGCTACGCATCAGTATTGATAAAATATCACACGCCACTCCGAAACCACGGACTAATGCAGCTTCGAGCTGAGAGACTTGGGCGGCTTCTAGCAACGAGGTCTTGGGATGATGAGGGTGAAGTGAGGTGAGAATGGAGCAGCGCCAGAATGCAAGTAGGAAGGGGGAAACTGAAGGTCCCCGAGTAAACCCGCCGACTAGCGGCTTCGTCCGACACGATTCCCACTTGCGAAAATCCGAGAGTGACCCAGCCGGGGATTGAACCCGATTCGCCATGGTTGCAGGCGAGCAGTCAAACCGCCCAGCCACATTGGCCCCACCAGTGCAGTGTTGTAGCACAACTGTATGCACCAGTTCCAGCTCGTAAGTGGCGCCAGAAGCAAACAAGTAGACCCGCCCCGGAATCACCCCCGCGATGTACCACCACAGATATTTTAGAATGGGGCCGCGGCGGTGTAGATGTCAAGCCTACTCGTCGCCCTGCAGATGTCAGACTAGCCTCCACCGAAGCCGGTTCGAGTTCGATTCCCGACGGAGTCGCTCCCCGGGTTTTCGCACGTGGTAATTGCGCCGGACAATGCAGTTGGTCGGCGGGTTTTCTCGAGGACCCTCCATTTCTCCCACCCGTACATTACAGCCTGTTACTTGCCTCGCTTCGCCCTCATCAGTTCGCAAAACCCCGACGTTAAAAGCCGCCCAAATCTCCCCACTCCACATTTTAGTCTTTAAGCCTCAGTCACAAGACTCAAGGATAGACTTTTCCAAGTTTCTAATGTGATGAAAATATCTTTGTCAAGTGTAAATGTGATGCTACACAAAATCACGAAAGAGTTTGGTAATTCAAGCTAGAACACCCGTTGCGTGTGCGGTCCGAGACACGCGCCGTTGAACTAGTACAGAGTGGCCCACATGTCTTGTCACCTCCCGAAATGTCTCGACACCCATACACAACCAGTATATATGCAAAATAATCCAATGCATCATAAGGTACCCAAATAATCAGACGCTGTTGGGGTGTCGAAAACACCTCAAGCAATCTTGCGCATGCTAAATGTTGTTTGTTCATGTCAGTATCGCTTGGGTGTTGGCCTAAAGGATTTCAATCGAAGATTCTTTGTGTGTCTTAACATTGCGGTTTTTGGAATTGCAAACTCGGGCACTCGTTTCCGCAGTGAAGTCTTGGGTGGTCGCAGCACAGATGCCTCCACCGGCGCACATGCGTCCTGTCGTGAGGTTGGTCGTCCTGTCTTCCGTTTGCCTTAAATTGATCCCGTCAGAAACAGCTTGTGTTCCCAATGCAGTATTGTTATTATAGGAGAGTCTCCTTTGTAGAATCGTCGCGCATCTCCTCTGCTCTCTCCCGTATGTGGACGTTCATATGCCCAAACGCTACCAAAATAGGAGAGCCCTCGCTCAGAATGTACGTATCTGCTACAGTGTATACAGTAAAATTATGAAATGCCGTTGCAATCAGGGTAAAATCATAAAGAAAGAACCGTCGCAAAGCTGATACGATGCAAAAACTTAAAAGTATATTAAAAATGATTCTTAGAGCATCATCAGAGGTTAAGTTGTGTTACGAATATAATTTTGTGGAAATGGGCAGGATGTCAAAGCATCGACGCAAAATAAACAAAACACTATTGTCTTATTTACTATACTATATAAATTATATATCTATGTTTATTCCTCATTAGTAGCAGCCAATTATTTTTGGTTATTAGACATATGTTTTACAGTTAAAGCCAGTTAAACAACATCCTAATCTTTATAATAATGAGAAGAATATAGGGTTGAACAAATAAAGCGTGAATTCTTGACGTTTGAACACATTTCACGTGTAGTGAATAGTAATATTATTAACTGCAAAGAATTTGGCTATATTAAGTGGGGCAAATTAGCTATGTAAAAACGCTTTCTTTGCTGCAAAATAGGATTTGTCGTCACAAAGAAAAAGTTGTATAAATATGAACCCTTGAAAAAAAAGGCTTGTCACAAACAATTTTTGTTTGATCTATATAGTTATGACTGATAAAATTTGCATTGTCACAATAATTAGGCAGACGTCGTTGTAATATAAGTAATTTAATTTCCACTGTGAAAAAAATGTGTGCTCTGAAACACAGCCGTGATTAGTACATTAAGAGACAAAACTTCCAAAACTCTATTCACTAAAAAAATAACTAGGATGGCTGCGAGACTAAAAATCCCAAACACCCATGTTACTAGCCTAATTCCCTTTAACAAATTACCACACCACTGCCTTGCACTAGTCTGATAATATTTGATAGGTTATCCGAGGTATTAACATGGACCTAACTAAGGTATGTATAAAGTTAATATATTATAGAGCCGCTATATAATGGCTTAGAAAAGTAGAGTAGAATACAGAGAATAACCCCTAGGTTTCTGGAAGGGCGAGTGGAATGGGAAGTATCAACCGCGCTACACTCACCCTCCGAGCATCTTGGCCGTACAGAAAGTATTGCTGTATATTATTACAAAGGCTGATGGTACGTAATGGAATAAAAAACAACAAAAAGTTAAATTTACGTGGCCGGAGAGAGTCAAAGGAAGGAAAGTTATGAGACAGAAAACACGATGATATGCTAAAAGGGAATACTTACACCCCTGCATTTCCCAGAAAAGGCGTAGGGGTGAAAAGAAAAATATTGCGTATCTGACTTGATGGTTACGGGCATGGAGGGGGGAGGGGGAGGATGAGGAAATAAATTAACATGGGCCAGAATATAGGGTCACATCTTGCTTAGGTTAGTGATTTGTAGAACCACTAACACTTCAAAACGACATTAAACACGTCTGCAGGACGATTGTATGTTTGCTCAGCTGCAATTTCGTAACTGCAGAATATATTGGTTTACGAATGTTTTGCGTCCATATGTGTAGTGAAAACTACAACGTACGGCAGAAAGAACAACGTTCGCATTGCTAAACGGTTACCTTTTGTACGAAGTGATATTTCTTTAGTGTGAATAAAAGCCGCTCAAGGAATGTTTCAGTCTTCTTTATAAAGGAAGGTTAATGTTGCCGTAATACAAAATGTATGAAGAAATCAACATATTCACTCAATTCGAATATTTTTTACTGTAATTGTAATGTAAAGCGCTTATTAACGTCCCCCGGTTTTATGCTTGAAGGTCTCTTAAGGGACGGTTTACTAACTTGATCCAACTAAAAATTCGAACCCAGAACCTCCCGCATCACAGACCGAAGGCTCACAAACCAACTGCGCCACGGGAGATCGGCAAATTCGGATTAATGGAATATCACTGATTTAAAGTCAAATTCAACTACTCAAATAAGTGAAAATGGCTCCACTTAGAATACTTAGAATAAGTGAAAAAATTACCGTGTTTCACTTATTGAATAAGTGACAGCGAACCCACGGTAACTCTCACTTTCATACAGTTATCTTATCAATTGAGCTGCCAAGCCAACGTTAAACGTAAGAGGGATAAGTGTATTGAACGGCTTTTCCGAAACTATGTAGCTATAAATGCAATTTCTTTGTTTTTTTAATCCAGTTGGTAATGTTCGGATTGTTAATACAAACAGCACGTATGAATGCACTCACGTCACCAGATTGAATGCAGTTTGGAGCTTTCAAACCGAGCGCTATGATGATAACGTGAGAACAAAATGAAAGACGTAAAAACAAAATGAAAGAATGTTCATGTTCCCTCGTAAAATGGTATTATGAAAGACCAAATCCACATTAAAAAATATATACTTTATGGATTTCATTCGTAGGCCTACGTGTGTTTGTACATTTAAAACACGCTGATTAACTCGTCTACCAGTCAAAAAAACAAATTACGGCGAAACAGAGAATGAAAAGTTTTATGAATCAGTGGAAAAGGTCACTGATCGATAAGAGAAGAAAAACTAGCATTTGGGCATTAATTCATCAGTTAAACTGAACGATTTAACTGCTGGGCAAGTCATAGCAGATTTAAAAAGTGAAATTGTTACCGGTTCAGAATTCATGTGTATTAGCAACAAAACTGTGTTTCAATAACCATATCTCTGAATAAAAGCAAATTGTGTTATTGTGAACGAAAGCATCTTATTAAAAAATGGCTTTCTTTGCCGTACAGGAAAAGTTTTAAAGAATTGTTGTACGTAAATTGAAAACCATACGTGTTTTTGGAAGCCTCTAATAACTGAAAAAGGGCAACCGTAGATAACGTTCAGCAGAAATACATCAAGCTGGTAAAATAACTGTTCTCATAGCAAGTAAAAACAATTTTGTACCCTTCTTTCGTTTTTCCTGAGTGGCTTCCATAAAGGTTGTAAAATGGGCTAAACCCTGTAGCATTAATTTATACTACATTCCCCTTAAAACTGCCAAGTTTTAACAGGCCTGCTAAATTATATGCTTAAATAATCTCTGGAGAAACACACATTTTTCCTGGGTACAAAGGCAAAAATGTGGGGATTATTTCCGATTTTTGAGATAGTTATTTATTCCGGCAGATAATATAATTACTAACCAGCAAATAGAAGAGTATGTGAAATTTCAATGCTCCAGACGTAACAAGATCACGTCAAACGCCATTTCAAATTCACTGACTACGCAATCCAGGACCTGCTGGTGTAAAGGCTGTTCACGGTAAAGTGAATACTTTTGAAAGCCCTACTTAGGATCCACTTGTATGCACGTTGTGTCCCCTTCCGCCTTATGTAGAATTAACATTGGCATGGGTCTCATCGCTTTATTCATGTGTTGGTCAAGTTAAAGTGTAAAATAATTAGAAAATAAATATTTTGAAAATCTGCATATTTTTACAATCTGATACATTTAAAAAAAACAGGAAGTGAAAGATATAATTTAAGTTATCACAAATGGTTACCTTACATTTCTTATTCGACGTTAAGATATGGAACTACTTTCCATCCATCGTTACCAACTTTATTGGGTTCATGATACTCAGTGCACCCGTTAAAATATATGCAGGGAGGGGCAGTGATTTTTTTCTGAAGTTTATTTCAAAAGTGCTCACTTTATAGTGAACAACCTTTATTTAAGTTTAACATTCATGTTTCAAGAAATTGATCCATTGTCTCACACGTTTAATAAATGACCACGATACAAGTATTGTAAAAACTTCGACCGAATCACTTATCGTGAAACTTTTTTCCATGGAAGTTATTTGCCAGTTAGTCAGAATACCAAGATTACGTTAACTACTCAACACAGTAGTGATTGCCTTGGATAGACACTACACTTACCGAGTAAATTGTTGATGTATTTCGTTTTGATAAAAAAAAAGGGGGGATAATGGTGCGATACACACACTCTCCTAATTACTGCAGACCAACTTGTTAAGTATTCAACATATTTTGAGTGAAATTAGTATTTTTAGACGAAATTAAAATATACAACGGAGAGCCGAAACGTCAGATCGTAAACCTTGTTTCCCAAAGTTTCAACAAATGACCGGCAATTTTCAGCCCGTGGATGGAACAGTGCGTGGTGTCGGCTCAGAAGCTGACAAAGCTACTCCGTTGAACGCTACCAATTTACGTACGTATGTATTCGCCAAAATGTTACCAAATATCTGTGCGGGTGAGCCTGTCCACGCCGGATACGCAAAACGCAACACATCCCCAGCATTCGACTGGAACCATAACCCTTGCAATGGCCCCCCGCTGTGCAATTCTCTTTAACCGCGCCCAATTTTCATTTGCGGGGACCTCTTCCCAGGGCTGTCAGTCGTTCCATGAAATTAAAAAAAAAAAAAAAAAGCGGGAGGTTTGTGTATGGGGACGATATGCGGACGCCGTAATTACAATTTGCAGTTTTATAGCTTTTCCTACGGCATTATTCCAGACATTCGGACGTGAAGTGCAATCCGATAGCAGACCGCAGGGGAAAAAAAAAAATTGATCCGACGTCAAGAGAAGGCGATGGTGACAGGTTGGACAATCCACATTTTCGGAGTTTGCTGTGCTGTGCGCAACCGCCCGGGGTTTTAAACAATTCATTGCAAGCCGCCTCGCCACTGTTTACCAAACTTGTGTTCAGCCGATGTAGCACACAATTATTATTCGCGGAAAATTTATTTTCAGTTGATTACATAAAAACGATCGCAGCTGTACACTCTAACGAAAAACTTCGTAAAACCGTAATGTGTATAAATGCACGGTAAAGTACCATAAATATAATGCAGGCCTAATGCACAGCTCAGTTGGTTTACAGCTATGTAAATGTATTTAAGAGCTATTAGTTTAATGTTTTAGCCCACTGATGAGCCCTGTCGCACGAGGAGTCGTGTGTTTGAATCCCGGCTAAGGCATGAATGTCTTTCGCTAGTTTTTAGTTGCAAGTTCGTTAACTCCCCCACCTCCCGGATTAGTAATTCGACAAAGCAGGGACGATAGTAAGTATCAACTTAAAGAAAAAATGTCAGCCCATTGTGTACGTTTCCACCACGTGTACAAAGTGAGATTATGTTCCTGCCTGTAAAAGCTTAGACCAGACTGTGATATGGAGCTAATATGAGCATAAATATGTACGCAAATTTTTACTTCAGCTTTACAGGATGAAATACTTTTCATAATTATAGGCTGTGCGCGGTAAAATGAGCACTTTCGAAAGTCATGCTTAAAATCTACTTGTATGCGCGTTGTGTATTCTTTCGCCTTATGTAAAGTTAAAATTGATATGGGCCTCGTCACTATATTCATGCGTCCGTCAAGTGAATCTGTGAAATTATTGGACAAATAAATATTTTACAAATCCGCTAATTTTTACATTTAGGTGAATTAAAAATAACAGGAAGCGAAAGCAGTAATAGTTATCACAAATTGTTACCTAATACTTCTTATTCGACGTTAAGATATGGAACTACTTTCCATCCATCGTTACCAACTTTACTGGGCGAATGTCATTAGTGCACCCGTTACAATATATACATGTAGTAGTGACTTTTTCTAAGGTTGATTTCCAAAGTGCTTACTTTATCGTGAACAGCCTTTCCCATCTTTTAGTGGGTGTGGGGTTGGGGTTGAAGATGTTCATTCATAGGAAAATGCTATCCTTCACTGGTTTTTGTTTAGCATGTTTTTACACAAAGGTGTTCATTAATACCCGTTTCAACTTGCCAAGTATAAATAAAAATGGCTACAAAAATTTACACATGTCTCAGTTATGATGAAACAAACCTGAAGTGTCAGATTATTTTATTTGAACTAAGGGTCGTTACACAGGACATAAAATATTCCTTGACAGCCTCCATTATTTCATAACCTATAGAAATGCTATTAAATTACACTTTTTTATAGGATATTCCGATCAGTCTAAGTCTTTTACATTAATAAAAAATGTTTCTATACAATAAATCTTCGTTACTACCTATTTATTAAAATTTGAACAAACTCGTGTAATATGTGCATGAATGGAGCAAAAGTACGCAACAAAATTAATAATATTTTACTCATTTAAATTATCAGTCTACATGTTCAGACTTTATACAAATTAGACTAACATCTAACTGAAATATGTGATGCAATATTGTAAAAAATACGAAAATGATGCAACCACACCTACTATAGTCTACAAATATACCTATGTCTGAATTATCACTGCCGTGTACTCCGTAAGGAGCCTTTTGAACACTCCAACTCACCACTTGATATTTAAGGCTATCAAGTGTTATGTAATATAGGGTAGAGCCGAAGCAAATTATCAGAATGCGTGATTTTTCTTTAATATTTTTAATGTACCATAACCTTATGAGAAAAGAATACGTTTTATGATGTACGCGCAACGAAAACTGTTTTATATTTTGCTCATCCTATAACAGAATCACACTCGAATCTCTCACGACAAGTTTGTGCAACCATCACCTACAAAATAAACAAATTACACATTTTAACGAGAGAGCATACGAGACAACACGGCCAATGAATCAGCTGCGTTATAGATTGTATTGCAAACAAATTAAACAACGACACGCACCACTTGCAATATCTTGCATAGGCATTCAGGAAATGCTCCTAGGAGCAAATAGTTTTTTTAAGGAGAATTACAAATTAATTAAACATTCAAACAATTCTGGCAGTGAGTTTAACAACTAGAACTTATTTATTTTTGAATGCTTAAGATGTGGAAGTGTGTATCAGTTCTTGCAGGCATGCAGATGGAGGCGCGACTAAGCTGAATTATCTACTTACTAATTTATTTTTATAACAGCCTATGCGTGCAAGGTACTTGAGATAAACATTTCAATTATAGGAGACTGATTTACTTTCCCAAGTTATTTAAAATTCTACAAAATACATTTAACATTGTGAAGGCCAGAGCAGTGTGTCGCAGAGGCCGCGGTGGTGTAGTGGTTAGACCACTCGCCTCCCACCGTTGAGAACCAGGTTCGATTCTCGGCATGTCGGTATCGTGCAAGATGTTGCCCCTGGTCGGCGTGTTTCCTCGGCCGCTTTCATATACTCCCCTCACTTCACCATCATCGGCTCGCAAAGACTTCGATGTAAACAGCCGCCCAAAACTCTCAATTCCGTGCGTCACACATTACATTCTTGGATGCACAGGCAAACTATTTCCAAAGCAATTACTCTCCCTGTTACTACAGTGATCAACTGAAGAGGTCTCGTGTGATTGTACCAATGGCATCCGTCTCTCATGAACTCCAATCCCGCTTCGTCGCCTGGGCACTTCGCAGGAACCTTACCACCTTACCGAGAGTGACACTAGCACTATCCAGTCGCCTCTAACACACGCTGCTGTCTCCGAGTTACAAATATCCACCCTTGTCGATCTCATGTACAGAACGCCGCAGTCGCAGACATGCACAACCATAGGCTGTTCACTGTAAACTGAGCACTTTCGAAAGCCCTGCTTAAGAACTAATTGTGTGAACGTTGTGTATTCATCCGCTTAATGAAAAATCAACATTGCCATGGGCCGCATCACTTAATTCATGCATCGGTTAAGTAAAATTGTGAAATAATTATAAAAGCAAACATTGCAAAAATATGATCATTTTTACACTTCGAAGCATAAAAACCGGCAAGAGAAAGAAATAATTTAAATGATCACATATTGTTATCTAACACTTTTTAATCGATGTTAGGATATGGAACTGATTTCCCTCCATCGTTACCATGTTTATTGGGCGCATGTCACTCACTGAGCGCGTTCAAATATATGCAGGTAGGAGCAGTGACTTTTCTAAGGTTTATTTCGAAAGTGCTCACTTTATCGTGAACAGCCTTTAACAAACAGCTTCGGCTGTGTGATCGAGCTGTGTACACACTCGCCGCTAATCCTTTCCGGTTTCAACATTCACGCACATAGAGATTACCTAATTCGGCATCGAGACTTTTCTCAAAAGAGGAGGCAGTCCGCGACTTTCCGAACAGTGCTTCCATAATGCCACCAGCTGCGAGCTGTCAATCAAGCATTGCACGCGTCGAACACCTCACATTCCCCTACCAGACTATCCCAACCCTTGCTAAACTAGCATTTTACCCCCAGTCACGTGACATCTGCATCGCCGAAGGCTGGCACGCGGTGAGAAAGAAGAAGGGAAACCGAACTGCAGATCTAAACTGCTTCAGGGAAATAGGAATGTAGTGATATGGAAATTGCTGACGCAGACTTACGTGCCTAATGTACCTTCTGCCCGCCAGTCATTTCCCTTCCATTAACGTGGCATAACCATATTTTTTGGATGAATTTTAACCATACAAATCTAGTCTATCAAGAAAGATCAAATCTCGAGGATATGATATGAAATATGGTGAAAACACAGCATACAATAAGAGCCAGTGAAGCTAGTTAGTTTCATATTTTGTAGGCAGTATTTAAAGAAAATCTAGGCTTACTGTCAATTTTAAGGGGACAAACTCATTTGCAAAAGTAGTACCGTTGAAACACTAGAAGTAATAATTTTGTATTATCCACGAATTATTTTCAATATATAAAAAATATTTAATTCATATTGTGGGTCAAATATTAAAAACAAAGGTAAATGTACTCTATTTGGCCTAGTAGTTAATATTTCCTGCTGACAAGTTCTCAGTAATGTCTTCATTAATAATGTTACAAGCGGACGACTGGGGGAAGTATCCCAGTTAGTGAGGGATGGGGGTCTTTAAAAAAATAAAAGAAACTGACTAAATTTGATTTCTAATTTATTCACTGTTGTTATCTACAGCATTAAATTACCTGTCTCCACTTTTACTCTTTTTATTTACCAGTGAGTGCAATATTTAACGTCTATAATAACTCTAATTAACGTACTTAATTATCTCAGTAAGTAAACTCATACTCATTATTAACACTTGTTCAGTCTATCTGTTGCCATCATTTATAATGTATTTCACTCAAGCATCTAGTCCAATAGTCTAACCTGCCAGCCACGTCCATTACTTGATCCTCGCAGTCGTAGACTTCCCTTCCGCTGATCACTTCTCCTGCTGCTCATCTTCTATCGCTCGTATTCTATCGCTCGGAACTCAGCCACTCGTTCAATCCAACTGAACTTCCGGCCCGGAGTAAATCGTTGCCCTGACCATCTCGAAGGTTCAACGCACCCCGAGTTACGCTGAGATAACGATGTCGATAATCCAGAGCATTCTTCAGATACACGCATAAATAAATACTGCCGGGGTCAGCAGAGTTGCGCCGCAAGAGACTATCGTGTCGGCTCGCTTTTTGTAACTGATATACGCTTTGCTAGCCTGCCATTCAAAAAATGTTCAGTTTTTCCACACAATGCCTAGTTTTCGAGATATTTTGTTTGACAAATTAACAGCTTGTTTATTTTGTAATCATATGTGTATTTTTAATGTGACTCATTCTGATATTTCGTTTTCAGAAATGACAGCTGAGTGAGGCGGAAATATTTTGGCGGCTTTTAACAGAGATTTTGAGAGACGATGAGGGTGAAGTGGGGTGAGCATGAAGCAGCGCCAGAATGCAAGGGCGGAGGGGACGGCAGATCCCAGAGAAAACCCGCCGACCAGAGGCATCGTCCAGCACAATTCACAAATGCGAAAATCTGGAAGCGACCTTTCTGGGAATCTAAGACCGTTGGGCTAGGTGGGAGGCGAATAGTTTACACTACATTACCGCGGCACTACCGTAGTTAGAATCATCGAAGTTATACTCATCATAGTAGAACCAAATATAAAATTGCAAGTAGTTTCCAAGAGAAAATATGCCATAAACAGCATAGTTACTGTCCCGAAGAAAGCATCGTTTGTGACAAATGAAAATATGTCTAAGTAAGCAAACAATGAAATCGAGCCCTACCATGCAAACTTGCAAAGAAAAAGTTCACATCACCAAAACACATTCTTGGTATTGTAGAGTGTGCAATGCAACTTCAGTGATGGGCATGCTTTTGTGCATCAGTGGTTGACATTATATACATGAAGAATGGGTAGGATTGATGAAAGACTACGCAGAATCCTTTCTTTACCCATACGGTAGCAATTTAGACTAATACAAATTATTTGCTTCATTTATTAGCCTACACACTAACTGAATTTAGGCCGCATTGAGTATACTGTGTGCCCAATATGCACTGTTTATAAAATGTTTTGCTGCGTCTTCACTATTGTCATAATATTCTGGCAATCTATAAGTTAGGTTTGTGTTTTCTTTTAAGAGTTCAGTTGTTACGAGGCACTTATTTGCAATTAAACACAAACAATTCCTGAACCTTAGCTAGCTCATATAAGCTACACTTGCCTCAGATTTTATTCAACCTGATACGTGGTTCACAGATATTTTGGCCAAATCTTATAGGAGCAGGCGAAATAAAACTATCTGTGTCTAGTGCTGAGTGCTTTTATTCTAGTCAAGAAGTTAAAGGTTACTAACAATAAAAAAAGTGACTCGTCCCATTACGAGTGCACTTTAAGATAAAAAAAAATTACTCCAAGTTATATAACAAATTTGAAAGATAGTTATTTTTTGGTATTACAAAAACCGCATTTACACTGCGCGGCTCTTACTTTCTTTTTAGGATAGCAGATTGTGACAGAGGGATAAAATGAGGAAACGAGACACAAGAAAATGGGAGATTTCGGTGGGGTATAGAACATTTAGGCTCTCAGAGGCTAATGGGGGTTAACTACTTAACAACAGAATGCCATGCTAGAGGGAATTGGAGTACCCCAAGAGAATCAACGGGCTGATAGCACCGTCCGTCATGTTTCCCACGTTTCACCTGAGTGACCTGTTTACTAGAGCAGCCCGATCCCTTCGTATCAGCACAGTGAAATATTTTGTTGCCATTTATTAGGGCCTAACTAACGCAGTAAAATAAACACTTTAACACTACCTCACATAGCCCAATCCTCTTCCAAAGCTGGTTAGGAACGATAGATATATCCAGCACTATATTAGCATTGAATCCCCTTCCCCACGAACGCCCTCCCCCCCCCCCCCCCACACCCAACAAACAGAAAAATTCGTTCACGGGCACCAAATCCGAATTAACATCAATACCTACAACCGTTTGAAGATTAAAAAAACAAAAAATTCAGCAACGGAATTTATTTACTGACTGCAAAAAAGTTTACCATCTGGATGTCGAACGGAAAAAGCCGTGGAACAGATGGGGGATGAAATAAGCAACACTAATATATCCAACATATAAGAACAGGACCGTAAGCTCGTGAGCACTTCGTGATCATTTGGAATAATAGTCAAATATATTTTATTGTAGCCTTAGACGTTAACTTTCAAGTCCGGTGAAATATATAAACTGGGTTTATAACTTTCATGGCAATATTTATTTTAAAAAGTGGTAGAAGGATAAAAAATGGCTGATAGGAAAAAAGTCACCAGGGCACCAAGTGCTCAGTTTACCGTGAACAACCTATATAGCTGTTCATGGTAAACTGAGCACTTTTGAAAGCCCTGCTTAAGATCTACTTGTATGCACTTTGTGTATTCTTCAGCCTTGTGTAAAATTAACATTGCCATGGGCCTAGTCACTATATTCATGAGTCGGCCAAGCGAAAATTTATAATTATTAAGAAAGTAAGTACTTTACAAATCTGGCAATTTTGACAATTCGATGCATTAAAAAACAGAAAGCGAAAGAAAATATTTTGAGTTATCACAAATAGTTACCTAACACTTTTTATTCGACGTTGAGATACGGAACTACTTTCCACTCATAGTTACCAACTTTACGGGGCGACTGTGTGTGTCAGTACGCCCATTAAAATATATGCATGCAGAGGCAGTGCCATGTTTGTAGGGTTCATTTCTAAAGTTTCAGTAATTGCTAAACCACCCTCTGGTGTTACCAGTAAATTGTTCGCGTATTTGCGCAATTGAAAGGAATAGGAATAATTCCTATGGTTTAGCTTTCCTATTTGTTTTTAGGACTACAGACATAAAATATCTGTTCCAACTCGCAGGACACTTCACGTAAGCTTAAATATACGCTATAATATACGTTCCTTCCTTGGGCGCTATTTTATCAGCAATTTTACCACGTTATGTAATTGCATAATACTACTTTTAGGGATTATATGGCTTGAATCGAATCTCATTCGAAATAGTTTTCTACTGGTACGAAATACCTGCCGCGTCCCAGTAAATTCAGAAAACTAACTATAGTCCATTACCGATTGGAAGCGACTTCTGAAAATCAACCTTTGAAAAAACACACTAGGCATAATATGCCAACTTGTTCTTTCAATAACCTGTATTCCACAAATATATAACACTATGGTTAGCTTGAGAGTACTCTATTATTGAATAAATGAAACTTTACCTTAATATCTTATATAACGTGTAATATTTATTTATCTTAAAAAATGAATTAACTACAGCGAGAGCAGCGACGTGTCGGCAACGGGCGGTAAGAAATAGTTCACAGTTAAAATGTTATTTTAACCTAGTTTTTTAGTATAATATTTGTAAATTAAACGATGCCTATTTAAATATTTAGGTAGCCCCGATGGCAACATCTCATTTTTACAGTTTAAAATAACAGCGGAAAATATCGTGAGTAGGACGTAATGGTACGTTGTTTTATTGAGCGAGAGCAATTTTGAAGCAACTGTCTGCTGAGCGAGCTTTGTCGCGCTCTCTCTCTCTCTCTCTCTCTCTCTCTCTCTCTCTCTCTGTGTGTGTGTGTGTGTGTGTGTTTCTTTCACACTCGGGAAGTCACCCGCTAGTACGCGCCATAATTGTACACGTTTTCAATTATAGCATATTTCATACTTATTACAGCAAAATAATGATTTTTGAATTTGTAATTTACAACTGAAAAGAGATTTTAATGATTGAATAATTATTTAAATATATATATAGATATGATGGCGGGGCAGAAACACAAAGTGAAGTGGCAGACGTGGCGAGCCATGACATGGCGTGTTGCTGTTTTACCAAACGAAGCATAAATGATACTTACTCCGAAAAATACTTCAAATTACCACATCACGCTTGTAAACGTTGTGTTTTTTAAACCTACCTAAGCAAGTTACGGTGTTGTGATAAATCTGCGTTTTCGCGGCAGTAATAAATATATTGTTACGGTGTGTTTTGCTAACCGCTGCGTGCGAAATAGCGTAGCGTGGCTGTTTGGTGATAGTTACGCTGTATCTGAGTGTGCGTGATTTCAAATATTTGATGTGAACTATTTATACGTTGTAAATGTGAACTGTTTTATGACGAAGTTAGTTATTTATTTACATCCACGTATGGTTATTTATCACAACGTTGTACCTTCGCTATGGATGTTTGAAACACAGTCGTGTAACGTGATTTACCACCAATCCTAACAAAATAACCAAGCCCAGCCCCAATAAATTTCAATAAACCTAATACACAGTAAGTAGCAATAAATATAAATTTGAGTGAAATAAAAGTCACGGTGGACTTATTTCAGTGCGTGTTCACCGCTATATTTTAAGTTTCTATAACAAAAAATGAGCGACACGAGTTTCGTGCTTGATTTTAATGTGGCTTTTTCGTTGGACTGGCTATTCCTTCGTTATTCGAACTGATGCAGCCCTTTTTAAAAAAAATAAGCCAACACATATCAATAACAAAAAGTAAAATACTACATTACATCACCCTGGAGTTGTAACAGTGTTTAACACAGTCGCGGCAAAATAATAACGTGCATTACGTGTAATGTGCTATGTTGTGGAAAACAAATATGTTAATGTGCGTAACCGTAATAACTGCTGTTAATTCAGGCATTTTTAAAACGTCATATAACTGACTTAAATAATGTTACAGGCCTAAAGTGAATATTCTTACGAAATTGATTTCGAAATAGACCTAAGACAGAATTATTTGAAAAGCTGTAAACAAAAAACAACACATTTGACAGGTATTAAAGTAGACGTCACATTTCAATGATTATTTTTAGGTGTAGCGAAAGTATACGAACACGTGTACACACACAATGGAAAGTAAACATTGATTTTGACAGATGCTATATGGCAATGTTTGTTTATATTTGGCGGAAGGATACGAAACGGGCCTGCAAGTGGATATTTAGCAGGGCTCAGAGAAAGTTGCTTCCAATGGGGAATGGACTATAGTATTGCAGCCCTCAGCGATTAACAAGTCCCTGCCTTCTCTTCTGAAAATAGGATTTTGGTGGTTGTTACACTTTTTTTTTGTCATGTTTGTCGCTTATTTTGTTACAGTTTTTAAATTCTTGTTCATTTTCTTTAAAGTTTTTTCGCATCTTCAGCAACAGATCAGTCAGGTTAATTACTCACAAAAGGCTTTCATTTCCATTTCTATTTAAACTTAAAATATAAGTGCGGGAAATAAACTTTTGAAATCAGCGAGACGCGGCGCACATTTCGTTACCCATATCCTACTTCGTTTTTCTTACTGCCGTTGTGTAGCCTCCCGCCGCTTGTCATTCACATGGGCCAAGTGATCACTATCAGCGTAGCATGGCACTGTGAAATTGTTAGCTTAATTACGTAGGTAAAACGGCAGTCCCCACCTCGTATATAGAACACACTCCAAACGATCTCGAGGTCTTTGATTTAAACATCGCCCGTTTATTAAGATACTACCGTTGAGAATACGTTCTATAACTCGCCGTTAACTTACGCAGATACTATCAAAGGTTATTTCCCAAATGTTTGTAAATAAATTTATTAATCAGCGAAGGGTACGGTGCCCCAATACATCCTCTGCGATTATGTATCCAGGGTGTCACCTGAGGAAGGGGACAGACGTCGTGAAGCCTTGTTCAATTATCTGAATTGAATTTCCATTTTTGTATTGTTACATGCTGCAGCTGGCACCGACTCCTCTGCCCCGCGCCGTAATCGGAGATCCACATCGCCCTCCCCCCTCTCCCTGGAACTTTGCGCTCGTGGCTGTCTGTCCCCCTTCTGGGAATCCCGTGAATGCCGACAACGGCGAGACTTACTGGCATCACAGACCTCCTCTCACCTGCTAGAGTTCCGATACGTTTGGCGACGACGCAAGAATGTTCTGGTGAGACTGGCTGGCGCCTCAGCCCTCCGCGACGCATCACGTGAGTTGGGGAAGATTCTATGTGGCGGCCTAAGACACTATATATACTGCCGCAACCCAGCGGCCTGCAGTCTTTGGTGGAGGCCGTCCGGCCGAGTGTGCGCGAGCGAAGGGCAGTATGGACGACGACTGGAGATTGCGGGACGACGGCGAGCGAGGTGTTCGTGGCTTGAATGGACGAGAGGGTGTGAAACCGACGAGTGAAGCCTACTGTGCGTGAGGGCGCTAGGAGTACTCTAGAACATTGCGACTGGCGGGACATGGCCTGAACTGAGGTGGGACTGAATGGAATTGTAATACTGATTTTATTGTAAATATTCGAACTGTCAAATATGAACGCATAAATTATAAAATAATCGAATAGATTGATACACTGTCTATTGGGACTGATCTTTAATTATTTTATTTCATTGATTTCTTTGTCGTAATTGTAATTTTTTTTTATAAATTTTTGTCAATTGTGAACAGAAAGTGATATCACTATATTGTGAGATTTTTAGTTCAGAGAATTTTGCTGTAGTTATTGTAAATAAAATAAGGAAATTATAATTAATTCTTTTATTTCATTAGACCTCCATCCCTTAATGAACTTGGTAAAGCCCAATTAATTTCTAGAGAGAGAAATTGCAGCAGTATTGTTACGTCTTCCGAGATGGGTTTTTTTTTTTTTTTTTTTTTTTTTTTTGCCGGGTTTACTCATTTCTGATGATTTTCAAAAGCACTTACTGACAAGTGAGGAGTATTTTTTTCCCCTCCTAGATCCAGGTTTCTTTTGGGTGTGAAGTTTTGTATTTTTGTTTGATCTGGGTTTTCGTTTTTACTGTCGCATCTAGTCTTCTCATACTGGCGTTTTCAGTCGTACTCGTGTATCGCGTTTGCATATTTCTGATCATTATACATTAACACTGTTCATTGTCGCTATAGTCTACGTCGTTCGTGTTTTTGGCGTCCAGCTGTGCATTCTTAAAATGGGAGAGAGTGGGGGGGGGGGGGGGGGTTCAGTGATCAGTTTGTACGTAGTTTCTCTTCGTATTTTAGAAAATATTTTCCTTTAAGTCTGTTTGTGCTCGCTGTATTTGGTTTACATTTTTATTGCCCATGTTGCGTTCCTGTCGCTCCACTGTTGGGTTCACTACAGTTTCTAGCATTCTGTCTCTCGTTTTCTCGCTGCTCTAGTTTCTTCTCACGCTCTCAGACAACGGACACAGTCGATTTAAATGCTCGCAGAAATTTTTTTCCTCGCCGAAGCATCCGAAACGGAACTCGCGGCTGCCGAGGGTGAGGCAACAGAACAGGAGTGAAACTTTTCGGCTGAAAGAACCGAGTGCAGTGGGGACGAGGGAAGTGATTGGAAGAGATGGAGGGGAGGGGGGGTGTTATCGATCACGGGAACTGCGGCGGCCGGTATATTTATACCCCGGGTTTTCTACGTCAATCAGCGGCTTCATCCACGTAGGGACGGACGGCTGACGCCCAACAGAAATAAACGGGAGCGCGGACACTTCCCTGGACTGGAATTCCTGCCGTCGGCCACTATTCTCGGACCCCCGCTGACACACGTTTATTATTTCAGGCAGCAGCGGGAGAGAAAAAAAAAAGGGGGGGGGGGTCGGAGCCATCCCTCTACCTACCAGGATACCAGCGGCACACCAGGGACACGGACAACCCCCTACCTCTTCTTCTTCCTGGCTCAACCCGTGCAGACGGAAATAACCTTGACGAGTGTAACTGGTTCGCTAACACGAGTTAAGTGACGGGACGTCACAGCCCTGTGTACTGGCGTGCGAAATGAGCCGGATATTCCCGCATGTGGTCAGAGATGTCCATTCGTTATACGCCGTGAATTTTTAGCAGCCAGGGGCCAAGACCTCTGAAATACTTAATCCTGAAGCCAGGGGGGAAACTTATCAAGCAAATTTTCTGAAGAATAGCTCGTTCCATATATAATAATACCACACAAAATTACGAACGCTGCCTAACAGCATGCAAAAGCTTCGATAAGAAATTTTTAGAAAACCGTTTAGTGTGGTGTGAGTGATGTCTCCTTGCGAATATGGATATACGTGTACGTTATTAAATTTTTGCTGCAAGACAACTGAGGGGAACTAGTTCGTGAGAGATTGAGGTTCTAACAAAAGTAAAAGGAATAAATTTGCATTTCAGTTTATTCACACGGCTATTATTTACAGCATTAAAGTTTCTATCTCCTCGATTACACTATATCTCAATGAGCGCAATACTTAATATATATTTTAACACTAATTAGCGTCCGTTAGTAAAGTCTCTTTGGTTAGAGTCAACACAAACTAATCATTAAGAGACTAAGTCTGTCTTTTTGCTATCACTTGTAAGGTCTTTCAATCACGCATCCAGTCCAATAGTCCAGCCTGCCAGTTGCCCTCTTCACTGCTCTGATGCTCGCTCTTGCATATTTTCCTCCCATTGGTCACTTCCGGCGCTACCCGTTGCTCTTTTAGTTCGTGGTCTTATCTCTTAGCATCGCACAATCGCACAGACTACCGGACTCTCATAAAAAAATCCCGGTTCGGAGACCCGTCGCACTTCCATACTATTGCTCGGCTTGATCTGAAAGGTTCAACGCACCCCGAGTCACGCTGAGAGAAACTATGGCGGTAGTAATGACCAGAACATTCCTTCAATGATACCTCAGACACCCGATACCCAAGATCGGAAGCGGCACGCGCCCTGATATATAGGCATAACAGGCACGCTTTTAAACATTCCTTTGTGAAAAGCCGCTGCGTCTCCGGTTGCAACTGATAGTGTGCTCCTGTCCATAAATCATCCGTGCTTCAAACGCTCGCAGAGCGGCCGCCTGTGATATTATTTTGCAAAGTGTAGGCCTATTTACCTCCAGGGTCTATATTGCTATAAACCAGCGATTTCTACAATAACTTTACAAAACAAATTGCCTTTACAGATACAAACACATGAACAGGGAAGAGCAACACACACGTTTACAATATTCCGAAAAATATACGGTCACCGCATTTGAATCCATGTAAAGCTGTTGTCGACGAAAAGAACGCATTCCACTTTTAGTGCCTTTTCTAGTGGCCTTGAGGACCTTTTTTTTTTCTTAGCACTCATGTGCTTCTGGGATTAATGGTAGATGTAACTATAATTTGCTTTTCCTTTAAGACATCCTCATGATGAAAAGTTTAAATTGGAAGTACATTTTCAACACAGTGATATGACGCTGTACATATCGAGTCGACTCCTTACAATAAAGTGCCAAGATTTTTTTAAACATTAATTCAAGAATTTGTGCTGATTCGGCACACAGCCATTACTTTTTGTGTTTCAGCCATATAAAAAACACAGTATTTCAGTTATAAAATTATGGCAATGGGCTATGATTTCGTGGTGTTGCGAAAGCAGCTTAAACAACCGTCTAAATAAACACAGTTTCTTCATCCGTCGAGCGACCTTGCTAGAAATGTTGGCCTGAAATCATTTCACAGGAAACTACGACAACTTCACAAACGTCAGTCAAACTTCTCCACGCCACGCCGAAGAGCCAGGGGAAAATCCCCGCCATGCGACCTGAAACGGTGGAGGTAGTCACGCAAAGAATAAAGTCAAAGCTCTTGTTTCTCTTTGTTCGGTTATGCAGGGAAGTATAAACATCAGACAAAACTGATTACAGTGTGCTCCCAAACCTGTGTCAACGAATTTTAACTGAAATTTGCCATTATCAGTTCTTCGACGACCTCGCCACACGAAAGTGACGCGTCAACGTGCACAGCTCAGCACGGGCCCTGATGGCTCAAATGGAAGATCAGTCACGGAGCTGTTACAACAAATCTAGTATAGACTGTTCACGATAAAGTTAGCACATTTGAAAGCCCTATCATTTGGAATAATAGTCAATAAATATATTTATTTTCTTCTTAGACGTGAACTTCCTAGTGCGGTGGAATACACATACTGTTTATTACTTATAATGGAAAAATTTATTTTAAAAAAGGTGCTCAAAAGCTAAAAAATTTCTGGAAGAAAAAAGTAACTATGGCCTCAAAAGTGCTCACTTTGCCGTGAACAGCCTACAGTAGGCCATAATCATCGCTAGCCCAGCTGCCCGTAGGATTAAAATGAGATAAAAATGCCGCCCTTCGCAGATGTCAAACCGAAACACATGCTGCCACTTTCCCTCGAGTTCTCCTCTCTTAGCCTCAGGTCATAAAACTGTAATATTCTCCTTGTGTGCAACGAGACTAAACAGGATCTTACGCCATATGCACAGCTATGCAGTCAAGTCAGAGTGCAACAAACTTTAGCAAATATTTTAACAATTTCGTATTATTACAAGACGCCAGAGGAGCGTATCCGAGTTCGTGAGGGATGGAGATCTCGATAAAATTAAAATAACTAAATCTGATTATTATTTTATTCACGCGACTGTAAGGAGAGTGCGAATGAGCCATTTTTAGCTGGTGGCGCCCTAGCGGAGACAGCGTTAGAAACAGAGTCGGAGAGAACAAGTAGGCACATGACAGAATGGTACAATAACGTCGCTCACATATGAATGTATTGTTACGCGCTGCTGCTGTCCAGCTCGGCTGTCCGGCGCCGTGGAAGGTGATCCACCTCGCCCTCCCCGCTACATGAAATGATGCGCTCGCGGCCGGCTGTCACTTCTGGGAATCCCGTGAATGCCGACGGCGGCGAGACTTGCTGGCGTCACAGACCTCCTCTCGCCTGCTAGAGTTTCCGATATATTTAGCAAGAATGTTCTGGTGAGGCTGGCCGGTGCCCCGGCACTCCTCGGCGCAACTGGCGAGTTGGGGAAGATTCTGGGTGACGGCTAAAGACACTGCATACACTGCCGCAACCCAGTGGCCCGCAGTCTTTGACGGAGGCCATCTGATCGAGTGCGCGAGCGAAGCGTAGTGTGGACGACTGGAGATTGCGGGACGACGGCGAGCGAGGTGTTCGTGGCGTGAATGGACGAGAGGGTGTGAAACCGACTAGTGAAGCCTACTGTGCGTGAGGGCGCTTGGAGGACTCTAGAACATTGCGACTGGCGGGACTTAAACTGAAATGAGGCGGGACAGAATGGAAGTGTAATACTGATTTTATTGAAAATACTCTGTCAATTGGACATATATTATACAGAATATCTGAATAAGTTGATACACTGTCTAGTGAGACTGGTCTTTAATTATTTTAATTGATTTCTTTGCGGTAATTATAAATTGTATTAAATTTGAATCATTAGCTGTGAAGAGTAAGTGATATCAATTTATTGTGAGATTCTGAGTTTACAGAATTTTGCTGTAGTTATTGTAAATAACATAAGGAAATTATAATTAACTCTTATTTGCTCAAGACCTCCATCCCTTAACGAACTTTGTATAGCCCACTTAATTTCTAGAGAGAAATTGTAAAAGTATTATCTCCAAAAATACTCTTGTTACTCTCTGTAAGCGCGATATCCAGTATCTATCTCAATTATAATGAAAGTTCTTATCAAAGTGTGTACTGGTTACAGTCACGTCACACATTTTCACATATTCTATGTGTATTTCAGTCATGCTAAATGTGTCATTAACGCATCAGTCCAGTGGACCCGCTCGCCAGTCTCACCCTTCACTGTGGCGATGCTCGCAGTCCGCAGAGTTCACTCCCGCTGGTCACTTTCGTCGCCACTCATCGCTCTGTTGGCTCGTCGCTTCGTTCTCTTCGCAAACCTGCCTCTTGATGTAGCACATTCTACCAGACTCTCAATACTATCGGCTCGGGGCCCGTCGCGGCCGAAGTAGTCTCGCTGGCCCTATCTACTCTCGCTCTCTCTCTCGTTACTTGGCGAGATTGGCAGTTTGACGAAAGTAGCGCCAATGTTTACTTTTCGTACTTTTCGTTTATGTATCCTTTCGCCATGAGCTGGTGTGTCAAGTGGAGGCTGTATACTTTATCAATACGCTGTCAGCTAATCCACTTTCCAGTGTACTGTAATGCTAAACAAATTTTAATGCATTTTAGACTGGCCTATCCAAAAATATCGTAGGTTATAAGAGTAAAAATATAAAACCTTGCAAAAAAAATGAATTTGTCCGAGACAGCGAGTTTGGGTAAACATATTTACGAGACAGTAACTGTATTTCTTATCACACTTACTAAACAGTTCTAATTGGATATATGTGGGGCGAAAAAAACGTTAGAATTGATTAAAAACTACTCACTCGTCAGACTTTCCTCGTTTTATTAATACAAGATAGTAACAACACAAGGGGTTTGCAGGAGAAAAATATGGCGTGTAATTGATATGGATAGTTACCGGCCCAATAGAAATTACTAGTATTCAAAATCGCTGTACACGAAATAAGTTACTTTAAAAATTATGCAGAGCTCGCGGAAAAATAAAACTATTGTTATCTGCTCGTAAATTTGTTATTTTACACACGAAACCTATTCCTTTGATATTTCTGGCTGGTTAGACTTGGGAAAGATCAGACAAATGGCGCCCATGACATGGTAAAGAGTGTTCTTGTGAGCCAAATGAACGCGATAGCTAACAGTTAGCAGCAGGTTCACCTACCTCTAGATCCTGCCTTTTTAAAACTTTACTTTTCTCCTATTACCGTCTCGAAACCGCACTAATTTGAAATATATTTCGTCAAATTATTTGAAAAAATAATTATTAAATTACACCGTACAAATATTTCTGTAGGCTTTTGGAATTCATATCACGCACGAATGGAAAGCATGGATGGAGAGCGGGGATAAGACATGAAAATATCTGTTTAAAGTTGCTTTACATATGCATATGGATATGGATCGTTTAGTTGTGCATTTCATTTTGACCACATATACATTACTACTTTAGTACGAAGTTTACTTTTCAACAATTACTTTTCAACAGCTGTTTTGTGACCACTTCGAATAAAATTTGCTATCATAATTAATCTAGGCACTTTTTCTTACCGCGTTTTTTCTGCTTGTCTGATGTGCGTCGCCAGGGCACTCAGAATAGCCAATTTAATATTAACTTTTGTTCGTTCGTGCATCAGCTAACACAGGATTTTGTAAACGCCAAGTTATGATACAGAGAGAAGGTACCCCACACACTTTGGGAATCGCTGACCGAGACTAAGGCCATAACCAGAACGTTCTTGCAAATATAACCGCAGAAATTCAATCTGCTGAAGGTGTGGAGCGCACAGGTCGCGAGAGGCTCGTCGCGGTGACATGCCTTTGTAAAACTCCACCCGCTTCTCGGATACAAAAATAACGCGGAAGCACTAACACCACGTGCTACGATAAGGCTATCAGGACTGATGCCACTCCAGTCCTTAGAAGATTTAATGTCTTGACGGTAGTCGTTGCGCGAATTATTCAGTCATCACGCCTCCCCCTCTCACCCCTGCACGACTCGAGGTGCAAAGAAGCAGATCAGTTGAACTATATAAGCCGCGGTGTGCCAGAGACTGAATCTAATAGCACCAGGAGTGAGAGCGCGCGCATGTGTGCGCAACAATCGGAACGACGACACAATGACCAGTGAGTGTAGTCTGTGAGCATCGTGAGTGTAGACTGACTGGACTATGGGATAGTGAGAATATAAGTGTGACACACATTTGGAATAATATTAATATATATTAATGTACGTTTTGATCATATAAGTGCATGTGAGGATTAAGAGACTAGTATAGACAGTGATATGGATGAAATGTAATCGATATTGGCATTACATATTGCGTTCACTAATAGGAATAATACGTTTCCAATTATAAAGAGTTAGTTTAATGTTGCAAGTAGAAACTGTATTTATTTTTATATCATTGTGTGTAAAATAAGCTACTAAATTAAGTTCTTTTATTTTTATTACGAGCTTCCATTCCTCACGACCTCGGACACGCCCTACGCAACGCTGAAGAAGTCTAGTGAGAGCAAACAGAGGTAGAAAAGAAAATGGAATATTTGAAGTCCAGTTTCATCAGGAACAAGCACCACGACTGAAGTGTGGGCCATAGAGGGTAAGGAAGTGTAAAGAAGGGGTTTGGTTGCCCCTTCACTTTTCAGCTAGCACAAGCGCCCCCCCCCCCCCCGCCCGCCCCCTTCGGCGTTGATAAAACGTTGAGTGGTTACTACTCCAATGTTGTACCGGTAGTATTTAACTTAATCCATTTTTACTTTTTTTTTTTTAATAAATATTTTATATAAGCTTTGCATATACAAAAGCTGCAATATTTCAGTAGCAATTGTATAAATTACGTACGGCATAACCCCATGAACACACATATAACGCGCAGAGAGAGAGGAGAGAGAGAGAGAGAGAGAGAGAGAGAGAGAGAGAGAGAGAGAGAGAGAGAGAGAGAGAGAGGAGAGAGAGAGAGAGAGAGAGAGAGAGAGAGAGAGAGAGAGAGAGAGAGAGAGAGAGAGAGAGAGAGAGAGAGAGAGAGGAGAGAGAGAGAGAGAGGAGAGAGAGAGAGAGAGAGGAGAGAGAGAGAGAGAGAATATATATATATATATATATATATATTCAAATTAACACTAGTACGCTAGTATTGTCGCAGAAAGTTTTGAGACCTGCCCCCCTTCTGGAAAGACAGCGCTCGTGAACTTGTCCGTGGCAGACATGATATAACTGCGTGTCCACATGAGTCCGTATTCACCCGCTCACACCAATACACCTGCCAATGGGCAGATAAATGATAGCCGAGTATTCGTCCTACGTTGATTGGTTTTAAATCACGTACCAAGTACATGTTTTCTTCCTGTATCTAATGCAATGAAGTTACGACCATCTTATTTCTGGCCGCAACAACTTCTATAATCTAAACTACTAAAATGATACTTTTAATTTTTAAAAGTAATTCGTGACTTCAAAATCAACAGTACCATAAATGTTGCGTTCGAGATTGACGCAAGGTTTTTGAGACAGCTCCGCGTACAAAGTACTCTGTTTTCGACTGGGTAGACAACCCTTATCCACGAGGCTAAATCGCTGCTCTGTTACCTTCCAGCAAGATTTCAGTAATTCCCGGCTGCGTGTCACAAGCAGACAAAAGCGGTACGTAATCGCGCCGTCGACTAGGGAAGAGAGCGCTACGGCTTGAAACCGGATGACGTCGAGACTTTTCATGTTCCTCCAAAGAACGGAAATTGCTGTGCCCGAAATTCAGCCCCTCGAACCCCCTCCTTCCTTTTCGACGGGAAAATGCTGAATGGGGCTTATTAGGCACCGTTGCCGTAATTCCTGCTCTTGAAGACGGATCATGTTGCCCGCCAGAACTCCGTTCAAAGCAAACGAGACGCCCATCCATGTGAAAGTTCCCATTATATTCGCGATCACCACGCCTCTGCGACACGCGATACGGCCGCTAACGAAAAATTCTCAGGTTTCCTGCCGATACTAGTTACGCTTTCATGTTCCAGAGACGACCCCTGAAACAAAATGATGGCCTACACAAACTTCGCATCAACTAATGCAAAGACGCTCTTGTTGTACTTATTAATTGTGATAACCTGGCATCGCACAGAGCTACGCACAAATTAAGCAATTTTAGATGTGCGAAATATATATATGGTGTCTACTATATTTACCGGATAATACAAATTTCAAAAGTATAACTAAAAATGAAAAACCGCGAGTAGGGAGCAGTTGTGTGACAGTATAATATTCTTAATTGTGAAGCACACACCTATGCTATTTATAACATTTATACCTAGCTCAGGCAGATATGAAACCTCACTAAGAAGCTGTGCTAAACCAATTCGCTTTATTTACTCCATGTGGTGGTGATACAGAATTATACACATATTTTTCAATTGTTTGAATTTGATTAAAGTCATTATCAGCTCCATTTCTGGGCGAGTTACGAAATAAAATAATATGGTCTGCCTAAAATTGTGAGAAAGTGAAAAAGAGCGGCTGGTAAAGTTTTTTCCCCATACATCAATGGCAGTGTTCCTACATTTGCTCAGGAAAAAGTCAAATGCATAGGGAAGTTGCCAATTCAGCGCTAAACATTCCTATTGTTACAGGCGGCAGCTCTAAGCGTGCGAAGCATGGGCGAATTACTGACGCGCGTGCGCTATCAGTTGCAACCGGAGACGCAGCGACTTTTGACAAAGGAATGTTTACAAAGCGTGCCTGTTATGCGTATCAGGGCGCGCGCTACTCCCGACCTTGGGTATTTGGTGTCAAGAGATCTGCAGTGTAAAAAATAGTCGGAAAATTACCTGACAAGTGTAAGGTAACATTCGCAAACTTGTGTGGGGGAAACATAGTATTCTTAACAGGTAAGGTAAAATTACCGCATTCTGGAGTAAAATTCTCATACATGGTAGTGAAAAACCCCATACACGAATGGGAAAATTACCTTACGACGCGTGCATCTCTTCAGCATTCTCAGCAGTAGGTAGGGGGCCAATGGTCAGAAGAAACAATCGTTTAACACGCTAATATTCATTAGTATTGTCAAGCGGTCGTCGTGGTGTAATGAATAGCTCATCGGCCTACCGTGATAGAAGACCATGGTTCGTGCCCACCCACCAGCAAGTATCGAAGATTTTAGTGTTGGATTTTTGCCCCACTTTGTCAGGTACTTTTCCCGTACTATTAGGGAATAGTACTTCACGTGTTATGTAAATTTACTCTGCATTTACGAGGTAATTTTACCTTGCATATAGAGGTAATTAGCTCCCCTTACGTGTAAGGGAATTTTACCTCAATTTTATTTACAGTATGAAGAATGCTATGGATTACTGACCTCGTTGCTCTCTGCTAGACTGACGATGCAGTTGTTGAACGTATGAGCGAGTGGATTTCTAGCGAGACGAGTGACAAGAAAAGTGACCAGCGGAAGGAAAATCTGCGACTGGGAGCATCACAGCAGTGAAGATTGCAACTGGTCGGCTAGACTGTTGGGCGGGATGCGTGAGTGAAAGACATTAACTACAAAATGAAGGAAACAGACTGAATGTGTGTTAGTACTGAGTATGAGTTAATTGACTATAACCAAATGGAAACACGTTAGGAAGGATAAGAGTTGAAACAGGCTTTAAATATTGCGCTCACTAAGAAACGCAAAGAGTAATAGTGGAGATTGATAATTTAATGTTGTAAATAATAGTTGTGTGAATAACTTAAAAATAAATTTAGCTCTTATTTATATTAAGACCTCCACCCCTCACGAACTTAAATACGCACCTCAGGCGTTCATGTGACACTATATTTGCACCCTGATATATGGTAGTATTTCCATACAATGTACAGGTTAAAAACTTCCATTACAATTTAGGTAGTTTTCTACAACATTTTTTTTCAGTGCAGGCAGAATGGTTTTATATAAGAGTCCAAATGGTTTGTGAAAGATTACATTGATCCCAAAAATATAAAAGTGGGTGTGATCGTGAAAATATTCATTCAGCGTGGTCAAAAAGTACGGAACTCCATTATCCTTACTGAATACGCAAGTAAGGTGAACAGTTCCAAAAGTTTTTAACAACAACACACAGAAAAGTTATTTCATAAGCCTAAGAGCTGAAATAACTTGTGGTCCGCCTCTGACGGCGAGGTTCACATAGACCAAGTTCGGGTTCAATCGGTTTGTTGTCCAAGTTTTTACTGACCGACAAGACACGTGTGAACACTGACCGTTGGACCTTCACCTCGCGATAAGCTGAGAGATCCTTCATGACCAGACGTCAACTCGAAGCGCGTAAAATTTTCAGTTCAGTACATACACGGCTACTCCACACTATTCTGAAGCCCGGCTAAAGTTCTTCTATAAGCTGTCCCCGATAAAGTGAGCACTTTTGGAAACCCTACTTAAGATCTACTTGTATGGACGTTGTGTATTCTTCCGCCTTATGTAAAATTAACATTGCCATGGGCATCGTCACTTTATTCATGCGTTCGTCAAATGAAACTGTGAAATTATATTTAAAAAATTAATAAACCTGTTAATTTTTACAATTTTATGCTTTCAAATAGGCCTAAACAGAAAGCGAGACAAATAATTTTATTTATTACAGATTTTTATCTAACACTTTTAATTAGACGTTAAGATATGATACTACTTTACCTCCATCGTTACCAACTTTACTGGGCGCACGTCACTCAGTGTGCCAGTTAAAATATATGCAGATAGCGGCTGTGACATTTCTCTAAGGTTGATTTCAGAACTGCTTACTTTATCGTGAACAGCCTTTACTAGAATATTTCTCCGTCTCGTGCAAACAAATCCTGACGGAGTCTACAAAATTGCTCCGAAAGGACAACACACCGTATTCAAGTGTAATAATATTTTGCATAGGGGCTATTTCTTACTAGGCATTACTAACACATTTATGAATTATAAATTAAATATAATTCATATATAACACATAAGTAAAATTTCAATTTAACCAAAATTGAGGTACTTTAATGTTAGCAGTATAAGGCGCTTGCGATGCGTTGAAATATTTAGGAAAAAACAGAACAAGTCATACATCGTATGATTTTTGAAAGGTTTGTTACAGAAAGTGTAAAGAAATCGCAAATACGCTAACTATAGTATGGATTACCCTTTACATGACCTTTTAGAAAGTGGTCAATTGCCCTCTGAAGAGCCTAGATGTGTGTGTGAACGGGACAAATGGCGGTGGCCTTGAGGGGACTATGTAGCTGCGCGACCAAGGTCAGAAGAAGCGAGGAAGCGATACGGGCGACAATCACACGCACGCCTAGTGCCTCATCGCTCCTACGTGCAGGGCGTGCAATGTTGTACTGTGCAAATTAGATCTCCAACATAGGGGTTTTATTACACGCGATGAAAGCTCATGGATTAAACTACGTCCTTATCTTTGTACTTTTCTTTTGCCGCTTAACGAATCTGGACAGGCAATTTTAAAAAATGCGATATTTGACCATATTTTCGCGAGTTTTTTTTCTCCAAGAATACTTTTCATACAATAAAGTAAAATGATAGGGACATAGATAATAGTTAATCTTTTCTGTATTTGCAGAACATTTATTTGCCGAGATACGCGTATTCGCGCTAACTATTTCACAAAAAACGTGAAGGTCCATTTAACTGAAATCTAGGGCTTGCCGCCAAGTGTCGCGAGCGGCAGTCGACTTTGTGGGGCGCCATTGTGAGCGCGTTCCGGGGATCCGCACCTTGATGGCCGTGGAAAACAAAGGGGGTGTGTGGGAGTGCGGAGGTGGAGGGGTGGACAAAACAAAAGAGACGGGGACACGACAGTGTCGGATAAGATAGCGGGAGATATATCGCCCGGTGGCGCGAGAACAGCTTCGGGACACGCATACAAGCCTGGACCATCCCGACGTCCAATCCCCTCCCCCCTTTGCTAGCCTTCGTGCTACCTGCGTCACAGAAAAATGTGAATCATACAGAAGTGAAATAACGGCCGAGTCTAAGGCCGCGGTTACACGGGAAGCAGAACTACTTCACTTTAAACAAGTTCAGCTACTGAAGAGATTTCATTACCTTCGAACAAGTTCCGATCGCAGTTGTTTCTCGTTCAAAGTGAACAGTTTTCGCAAGTAGTTTCGAACGACTTCTCTGCTGCGCTCCTATTGGCTGCTTGGAAGTAAACAAGCAGTGTAAAAAATGATATATTTGGCGGGAATTCCTGCAACTTGTTGAATTAACTTAAGTTTAAGGTTGAACGTACTAATGCTCATTATGCCATTACAGTCAAAGTGTAGGCTTCATAGCAATTAAAAAGATCAATTGTGAGAAATGTTGGCGGCTATTATAATTAAATATCATACATTTAAAGTTCCACGTTTATTGAGGTTAGAATTTCCATAGATTTCATTCTGCTTTGGGTGCGTGACGTGTAAACACATTCTGGTTTTAAACTTGTTCAGAAATGGCTACCGAATGTATTTATCTGAAAGTGTTTAAGAGCGATCGTGTAACTACGACCAAGGCCGGGAACACACAGCAACGTACGCCCGGGGACGGGTCATCTCGCAAAACTGTTTTGATGTGTGTCACGGGCGCCGGTTCATTTCAGCCAGTTTGTGCAGACTCATGGACGAAGAAAGGCGTAAAGTAATAATTATTGGTTTGCTACGGCACCGAAAGAAAGAAGAACTCTATTCTGAAGCGAAAAATAATTTTTTGCCAGTTGTTAAATTTAAACGAGTTAATTTTAATGTGTTATACGTAACCATTTATGCATAGTTTTCAAGAATGAAAACCACAGCTGCCTATGTAATAACGTTTACATGTTTTTCAATGCATTTAATTAAGAATGGAACTAACAGTCACAGCCTATTAATTTAAGTTAAAATGTTTTCACTGTAGACCTACTAAGCTGTATTTAAGGGAAGCATTTGTATTAAATTGATAGTCTACGTATCATTATAATTGAATAGTTTTAGTACATCTACGACACTATTACAGCTAAACTATTTCATTTTTAAGCGTCTTATTGATTCCACCGGTTTGTACCAGGAAATCGTGTAAATTGGTTCAAATTATTGTAGATCTGCTTGTCATTCCCTTCTGCGATTTAATGATATAGATTGCAAATATTATACACAATACATTTTCAAATTAAACATACTATAATATTACAGTATGAAATTTTCGAAAATTGAACCAAAAATTTAAATTATATTAAATTTTTCATGTAATTCATTTATTTTCTACATCGGCAAAGATGTGCCCAGTTGGATATTTTCAAATGGAAAATTAAAGTTTAAAATTTTCTCTATCAGTTGTTAAGTGTTATATAGGCTCTTTACGATAAAGTAAACATTTGTGAGGCCCTAGTCACTTTTTCCTTTCAACCCAACTTTGTAAATAAATATTGCCATATACGTAACAAGCACAGTGTGTATATTCCACTGCACTCTATAAAGTTAACTTCTAAGGCTAAAATGTAAATAAATAAATTTACTATTATTCTAAATGAGAGGGCATTCTAAAGTGCTCACTTTACGGTGTATAGCCTACATACATTTGTATGGTTTTAGTATGTTATTCTTAGGGAGAAATAAAGAATTTCACAAAACGAACACTATTAGTCATTTTTCAGTGAAGAAGTGCTTTTAAAACGACTGGTATAAGTGCTGTACCAGATCTGCATAAGCATAGGGAATTTTCAGAGGTTTGTTAGGATAGGTAACCAAACATCGTAAACTACAAATGATGAAGAAATAAAATAAAACGATCTATAAAGGCTGATAGAATAATAACGGAATGAACATAACGTTAGTGAGACAATAATGTTACAAACAATAACCTCAACCAAAGAACTGTAATAAATATTTACCTACCAAACGTCTGTCCATCATGCGGAAGGTACTAAAAATGTGCCTTATGCTGGACACAAACAAACTTACCCGCATTAATTTTTTTTATTACGATCTTTGTAAATTTCACTCGATTTGTCCCAGATTTCAGGCTTTTCCTGAAACGCTTGCAATTAACAATACCTGACTTAGGCACCGATTCTCGAAAAATAAAACATCAATAAAAATAAAATCGTGGTTCACAATGTGAAAGTAACTAAAAATGTCAGCATAGTTTAAGGATAATGCTTGCCTTATTTAGAAGTATGTCAAACATTATTTCATTAATGCGAAGAAAATTTGCCTAACTTTTGGGGTCCTCCGGTGCTAATTCCTTAGTGTGTTTTAAGCATCCGAATTTTCTCTCCTTGCCAACCAATGTCTTATCCACTTTTGTTTAACACTTCAGTGCTATCATTTCTGCTACGACCCTGGCAACACAACGTACCAGGTCTGACATGTTCCTTTCGAGGTTAACCATCACAGCATGTTTCGATCGTGTGTGTGTAAACGGGTACTATCGTGACAGTTAAATCTCACACACTATAATGAATGCTTCTATCGTGATAGCTACTATCATCGCGCCTGTCAACTTGACTTAACACACTCCCGCTGGCACAACAGGGACGGGGCAAGTGGAATTGGTGTAGACTAGCAAGCATGTAACAATAGGAACAGGTCTCATTTACATGTCAACTATGTGTCTATAGTACAATATGTGACTCGCGGGTATTTAAAGATGTTGCGTTTGCACGGTTACCACAACTCAAAACATTAAGAAGACTACCTTTAACACTGACACTTCAACCTATTACAATACAAAGTTTAGTTGCTCAAAATTCATGGAAGCAGTATCGTAAATTAATGTTTATTTCAGTGCGGTATCCAGACATAAAGAGAGGTCAAGTGTGACGGTCATCACACGTTTGACGTTGCACATTCATAAACCTACATTAATTTATTTTACTTACTTTAGAGTTTAGTTTATGGGCACAAAGTGTTTTAGTCATATTTTACAAGTATCAGGCTAGTTATTTTATTGAATCGGCATTAGAGACTTTATCGCGTCGAACGTCTGGGCATTATTCAAATAAGCATATTTTTATGTTACTCCACAAAAACACGATGTAATCTATAGGTAACAATATACGTTGGCCCAACGTAGGTACTAGGTTGGAAAGGTTGGTTATATGTTGGGCTAGATTACGAAAATATAAACGGATTAGACCTACTTAGCACCCTGCAGACAATGTCAATAAAACAGAAAATGCCATAAGCTATGGGAACATAATTTTTTTTTTATATATTTTAAAAAGCTGGTTGATGGTTTGTAACAAGTTGTTGAACATTCTGTTGGTAATAGGGTAATAGGTGTGCTTTTTCTGTTGGGCAAATGTTGTGCATCAAAAATTGAGACAACAGTAATTACTATATTTATGATTTAGTAAAACAATTATTTTGTATGTTTCTTTAATTTATAAGCTATGTTTTTTAACATCCAAGTCATGTCCTATCTAAAACTGATTTCGTTGGTCACGTGGTGGTTACTTGTTGGAAAACAAACTGTTGGCCTTTAATATGTAAACCTTTGTTGGGCTTACATGGTATTACGAAATTAAATTCGCTAATGGGGGAAAAAAATTCACTGTATATGAAGACTTACCAAATGAAATTTTTCTTTAAATTATGTTTTGTTCCACATGTGCCGAGACAATGTGAACATAACAGTTGGTACTGGGTAGTTGTTACGTTGCGACAACTTTGCAACATAGGATATTAATATTCTAAATATAAATAGAAATAATAAATGTTATTTGTTTATTTAATTTATATATATAGTTTTAATTGGTAGGTTTTAAATTAAGCTTCAAAGAAGTAAAATCTGACAAATACACTAGAAATTATGAACCAAATATTAAATTGCAATGGTATATTATGTGCGTATTACTTTGCAGTTTACAATATGTTACAGTAGTAAAGTGTGAAACACATCGGGCTGATAATCTAAAGGGCGTGAGTTCGAACCCAACTTCCATGCAGGAAATTTTCAGGTCATAAATTGAAAGGTAATGAATACTAAGTTAACAATTTTTATTTATTTATTTTTAGTGAATGGGAAAAATTCACTTAAAACACTAGTAACCAACATTGGCAGAATGCTATTTATAAATGGCATTATGTATGCAATAACATAATTTCCAACACATTACCAACGTCGAAACATGTTGGTAAAACTTTGGTTGGTAAATGACGACGAATACCTTCGTAGAAAAAATAAACTACTCTTTAAATGTGCGCACAAGCAAACATTGTGTTCAACCAATATTGTATCTCAGTTGGCAAACCAGGATAAAAGTCAGTTTGGGCCAACGTAGGCCCGCGAGCCATTTCAGCGTTGGGCCAGCGTAAAATGCGAACGTTGAAATATATTGGTTATGGTCACGTGTTTCGACATGCATTTTATATGCTCTTGTCTCTTAACGTTTTTTGTGCCTCCCAAGATCCAACAAATTTTCGTGGCAACTTGCTGACATTTCTGCCATTTAATCTGGACTCGCCCTTACTTTCATTGCCAGATTAATGTAGCAATGCTCCACAGATTTCTAAATATTAAAAAGTGTTATTTTTCTCACTGAACTCTTTTCAAGCAACATTTAGTGAACAGAATTTCAGGTTGACCAATATAAAACATAAAGCTCAAGTTTTGTTGTTTCTATAAGATATATTTTTTTACTACCAGTGTGTTATGATTTAATGCACAGCGCACAAGCATATCTACACAATGTACACATTCGCGTCATCCCCACACTACAGTTACACCCACAAACGTTACACATATTAAATATTACGAGCTCGAGTTTAACCAGGATATTGAAAGTACGAGCTGAAACCGACAAGCTCAGTTTCTGCACTTGCAATTTTTCAGACTTATAGCCACATGAACTGCTTACATTACGGGCATTTCGGCTGTTAAAGAGGACTAAAATTCACGACATAATTTAGTCTAGATGTCTGCGTCTAAAACGTCTTCCTGTAAATATGTCCTGAAATAAGGCTATGAACAAGTAAGACAAGCGAGATTTTTCCTTCAAATCATTGAATAACCGATGCACTAAAAAATATGGTCAGCACAAAATAATGTCAACGAATCATGCCAAGTATTTTAAGATTTTTTCAGTAACTACAAAATTATAATACGTGCCTATTTTGTAATTGTGTGTAAGTATAGTAAATTATTATTTTTTATCCATGCATGCAAGATAATACTAACACTTGTACAGAAAAATCTAAAACTGACTGTCAAAATAATTTTTATTGTTATGCTCAATTACATGTTCCCTGATGCTCCTTTCTTCCGTAGCCGGTCCCGGTTATGCGAGCAAATTAGTGTTTGAAGGTCACACACGTAAAGGTTGTTCACGATAAACTGAGCACTTTTGAAAGCCCTGCTTAACATGTAGTTTTATGCGCACTGTGTATACTTCCACCATGTGTAAAATTAACGTTGCCATGGGCCTCATCACTTTATTCGTGCGTCGGTCAAGTGAAACTAAGGAATTATTAGAACAGTAAATATCTTACAAATCTGCTCATTTTTACATTTCGGTACATTTTAAAAAATACAGATGGCGAAATAAATACTTTAAATTATCATGATTACCTAACACTTTTAATTCGACGTTAAGGTATGTAACTACTTTCCCTTCATCGTTACCAACTTTACTGGGCGCATGTCACTCAGTGCGCCCGTTAAAATATATGCAGGCAGGGGCAGTGACTTTTTTCCGAGGTTGATTTCAAAAGAGCTCACTTTATCGTGAACAGCCTTTAATCTGAGAGCTTGCGATAATTTTCAAAAGGCATTCTGCCGTGCGTACCGCCGCGATAGGCCTATCGCACCTCGCGCGCTCCTGAACTCATTTGGCGTATTTAATTTCTGTGGTTATCTGAAATAATGTTGTGGTCCATTGCCCTCGCGAGAGTCTGGCTGCGGGGAATCTTCCAGATCGGGCCCGCGAGCGAGACTATCGTCCGCGCTGAGTCTGAGAGTTGGAGGATTGTGCGACCTTGAGCAACAGGTTTGCGAAGACCAGACATACGACGAGCCAGCAGAGCGTCGACGGCGAGAATGAAATCTACGGACAGCGAACATCGGTGTAACTAAAATAGACTGACATCGAGGGGGGGGGGGGACTACTGTAGTGAATGCGTGAGTATAAGGCATTTGAATGATGTCAATGGACAGATTGAACATGTCTAAATAATGAGCGTGACTGAAGTGACTACAAAAACAAACACGAGTTAGACAAATAATGAGCTTACTGGGAATAACAATAGCAACAGTGTAAATATATAGTTTAATGTTGTAAAGAACAGATGTGTGAATAAATTAATATCAAATTTAATTATTTTTATTAAGACCTCCATTCTTCACGGACTATAATACGCCCTTCTGTAGTTTTGTACGGTTGGGTAATTTCCCGTTTTATGTATAAGTTAAAAATCGTCGACGCACGAATAGAAGTCGAAGCGACTGTATTTTCACATTGTGGCAACCACAAATTTTCTCCCCCACAGATGACGTAAGTCCAGGAAAGCTCACTTGGCTGTTGGAAGCAGCCCCTATAGTGTCTATCTGTCCAGTGCAGAGGATGCCATCGCTGTGGTTGCCGGCCGAAGCTTAAACTGCCAACGGCACGTCGTGTGTGATTAGTGGCCGACAAGCCCAGACGCATGTTAACGCGCTTTACAGGCCATTGTGGGCGTAACCACACGTGCTCGCCTTGCCTTGCCTTGCTCCCGCCGATCACTTCAAAGAGACGCGCTCGCCTAACTAACCACGTGGTTCCTCGACGGCCCGCTTGTAACAAAGGAGAGCGCTACTGTCCAGTCTTTTCATTCCTTAAGAGTACAGGATGACCACTCAATTTTTCTTTCAGAATTTCCTGACCTTTTCCAAGTTTTCCAGACCAAATTTGCATTGTTTTCCTAACCGCTCGTTTAAATTTTGGCTAAATCTTTTCTTATGACATAATATATAATTTAAATTGTATAATGCGATAAAAACAGTAGAATAATTTCCTTTCAGCAGCAACCATAATAATTTAACTATACATGAAATAAAACTTAAATGCTGCTTGGTTAAAAATCTGTTTAAAACATTTCACATATACGTATCCAGATGTTGGGTTGAACAATGAAAATGGATTGCAGGGTTTGCCACCTTTTTCTTATTTGAAAGTTCCGCAACATTTCCGTGATTTCCCCATAGCCTTTGATTAACATATTTTTTCATTGCGATGACTTCTTTACAACGCATCGTACTTTCAACATCAAAATAATTACAGTACGTACTTTACTTCACAGCGTACTGCACCTGAACAAAACGCTATACATACATGTACCTAAAAGCTTAACACCCAAGCAACACGTCACAACAGGCCAACCAGGAGGTAGTATGGCAGCTAGCCGTCCTACCAAAGTTACCATGTAAACTTTAAATTGACATGTAGGAGAAAACCAAACATTAAAAAATTTTTTAATTTTTGCACTGAACACACATTCCGTTTTTCATAAGTGCACGAGTAGAGATAGAAAAGCCAGTTATAGTTTTTCCATCAAAGAATTCCCTCACATGTAACTTGTGTTCACAATTACCCGACATTTCCTTGATTTACCCGACAGCTTTCAAATTCCCTGATATTTACCCTTTTTCAAGGTTTTCCAAGCAAGTAGCAACCATGGACAATGTACAATCTTATCACACTAACAAGTTGCCTGGAGCGTATTTGGAATACGTGAGGGGTTTTAACAAAAATGTAAGATTTCTTTACTTACAATGTTATAAAAATGAAAATAGATATTATTTACAACATTAAATTAACTGTCTCTACTATACTATTAATATCAGCAAGCGCAATATTTAAAGCCAATCTCAATTTTAATCAAGTTACTTATTAATGTGTTTCTGCTAGCTAGTCACAAAATCCACACTTGTTCCACAAGTACGGTAATAATGTTTGTTGCTAGAAATTCACGCATACAGTCCCACTTTGCCACAGTCCAGCTGGTCGGTCTCACACTCTACCCTCCCAATACTGTCAGACATCACTCGCTGGTTCGCTTCGTCGACGTTCCGACGGTACCAAACACCCACCGTTAATGGCTATGTAGTGGTCCATATTGCCGGCACAGTGGCACGCAGAGGCTTATATAGCTGAGCTCACCTGGCCCAGGTGGTTATTCCCACCTCACAAAATGCCGAGGGGGGAGGTGGGGGTGGTGACCAAAAAATTTCGCGCAAGTACTACCCAAGACATTCAGTCCCGCAAGGACGGAGATAACTACTAGTATCTCTCTTCCCGCCAATAAAGAGCATGGTTTCTACGTATCTGTCTCATGTAGCATTTTGTATCATTACATGTAGCAATTTTTAATTATTTTCTGTCGAAAGGGTTTTTACGGTGTCTATGCCAGGTTTTCCTGTCTCATCTTAAGTTATATGTTAACTATAGGTACACTTAGGGAGGATGTCATGGCCAAACTGCGGCCACAGCTACTCAATCTCTCTGCCGCGATGCATGCGCCCTTGCATGGATTTCCTCTCCTGTAGACGTAAAGGGTTCAGCCCTGATACGCATCTAGCTCCAGTCCCTACCTCGGACGTACATCTAACACTTAGAATTAGGGTAGGTTAGGAAAAAACCGATGGAGATAACATCAATCCCGCACAGCGCTATAGTCCATTTCATATAAGTCGTCTCAAATTTGACAGTTCTAGGAAAGTAGTGCCAATGGCATCTGGGTGGCTATGTATCCTTCCGCCGCAGCTGAACTGTCATTGAAAGTGACTGTTTGCAAACAAAAACCATTTGACTGCCAGTATTTGTAAACAAACGACATATTGACTGCCTGTTTTTGTAAACACACTGCATGTGCCTCCTCCCAAATGACTTAGGAGCTGTGAAGGGCTGTTCAAACAGTTGCAGGTTGGCAACAATCCCATTTCTTTTAGTTTATAAATATTTTATGTAAATGACTTAGCCCATGTAATGAGTCTATAACTTGATAATTTTTTTACCTTGCAAGAAATTTGTAACCAGGATCCACGAGAATGAAATTGTATTTTGACTGTCAAATAAATAAAAGTTATTTTACTGTTTTTGAATACACTCCAAACACATTAATGACAACTTATATTGTCACACTTACTTGAAGTTCTTGTCAACATAAAAATTTAGCATGGTTTCCACAAATACCAAGATACCCCCTGCCCCTAAGGAATGCACAGATACCAAAATAACCCCCCCCCCCCTTTTTCCACTTTTTTTTCCAAAGACCGTATACATTCTTACAGACTATGCCTACTATTGCATTAAAAATACATAATTCAGTTTCTTGGTATGAAATGACAAACTCTGTACAGCCTGATACTTTTATGGTGGTTATAATTCTCAGGATATTAAAGTATGTAGGTAGACAAAATAATATTTAAGAAAATGTTACCTAATTTCAGTAATTTTAATAACTCTCGTTTAGTAACTCAAATGTTAAGTTTTGCAGGTCTACATACAAAATACTTTATTAACTTTTCTCAAATACCTACGTGTTCAGATTGTCATGTTGCGAATAAAAACTTATTTCTGAATCAGTGTCGATATTTATACTGAAGTTCAGTCGCACAACCTCCCTCCTCAAAATTGTGAATACAGTCCTAGGCTTGTTCTCGGGTACCTAATGAAAAACTGTATTTCAGTTCAGAAATGTTACAAAGCGCTCTAGAGAAGCAGATGTGACCTACAGCAACAATATATCAAACGAATATGTTACTTACACACTAAAAATATGCTCCACCTACCCAAGATTGAAGACACCATAAAGTTAATTTTCCTTAGCGATAAATTCTGGAATGTCGCAGTTCCTGCTGATGCACGATACACTTATTTATGATGTTGGATCACCTTCGTTGGGGGCTTAAATTGAGAGATTTTTGTTTGATGAGCATGTTGTAATTTACTTGATACCAAAAAGTTGTCTTTCCAATGTAAATCCTGTTTATGTGAATTATTTTTCCGTTATTCTTACAATATTATTCACAGTGAATGTTAAAAACATATGAGCCCTTTTAATTTGCAAAACAAAAATGCTCAAAACGTTTATGAAAGACTCCAACGTTGAAACCTAGATGCCATTATGTTACTTTCCAATACAGCCTTTAAAAACAGGAAAAACCTTTAAATTTATTTGCTAACAAGTATCCCTGCGTAACAAGCCTGACAAATTTCATATACGTTCTAAAAAAAATACAAGTGATACAACTTATAAGTTTGTATGGCCAGTAAGCTTTACATTTTGAAACCCTCCACAACCAGAGAGTTAAGAGTTTCAATAAATAATAACAAAGGAGAAATGCTGATAGCAATGAAATGTGGGCCCAATTAGGGTATCATCTTTATTCTATTAGAGAGGAAAAAGGAAAAAGTGAGCAACATTGGGGGCCTTTAGTTTATCGTCTTTCATGAGACGGGATTATTTTAATGTTCTTACGATGCCGGAATCTCATAGCCCCAACGTGCACGACACGACGGCCAACAGCCAATGAAATACTACATAGATCGTCGTAAGCCCGACCATTTCTGTCGTCCGACCAGCAATTTCGGATTAGAAATTATATCTATTCTCCATTGTGTCGTGCGGCACGACACAAGAATGTACAACACTGCAAAATTAAATTGTATTGCAAGCTTTCCTTACAATGGTAAATACGTAGCTTATAAGAAAATTCAATTGAAAACTACTGTACCTAACTCTTAAAAATAATAATTTTACTTTTGTATGAATTAGCAATACCAATTTGTCACCATTATGTATTACAAATTTCCCTCTTGTTCACCGGCTTTGAGACTAACGTAGCCTATCAGTACCTTCTAAATAGTTAGAGCGTGGTGTGGGTAGTGCTATAAACTCAAGTAGTCACATTGAAATGTGTCGTGATTGCGTTTTTGGTCGTGTCGTGCTGTGTTGGTCGGGGCTATGTGATTCCGGCATGAGTGTGTGTAGCATTTTGAGTTGCATATTGTTTTGATGGAGCAGTGGAAAATTTTGCTTTTATGGAAATAATATTTAAATTATCTTCGAAAATTACAACTTATATAAAAACACAAAACGCGATACATACGTCGCTGTTCGTATTCGTACAGATGCAGCAATACATACACGCACACAATTTGATCGAAGGTTAACCTTACACTCGAATTACGATGTAGACGAACAGACATTGTTCACTCACTACAAAAGTGTGGAAAGTGCAGCATTTTTCAAGTCACGTGCATTTAAATAATTATATTAACGTTTTACAAATACATTTACAAAACACGCAAACTTGCTGTTGTAACCTCTCGAACGCGTGTTTTTCTATGGCAAGCCTTGCGAGTTTACATCACTATAATCACGTTTGTTCGTCACTAGCATTAAATAATTTATTTGCAAAATCATTCAATAAAATCAACATTGCGCACGTTTCCTGGTACAAACAAACTTAAACTTATATACGTAAATCATATCAACCAACTATGTTTGAAAAAAGCAAACAAAAAGATAATTGACTGCCGATAAATATTCCAACAACACCAATAAGATATTTGTATAATAAACACGATGAGAAAAAATTACACGCACAACGGCCTTCACCGGGCTGGAAACATAAACATGGCGTTCGTATGTGTCAACATACTCTTGTCATAAATGCTGTACATGTTTCTAAAGTCCCGTTACTGATAGCCAAGAAAATTTAATATTGCTTTAAAAACATGTTTTAAACGATAAATTTTGTAAATATAATTAAGATTTAAAATTACAACCTTCAGTTCCGACTACTTTTTTCTTCCAAAGCTATCATCAAAATAGCTAACCTAACAACACGGATCCCGCAGCAGTTCATTAGCTGATACAATACTGTAGGAGCGAGAGCATTTACTGTTTACATAGTGTGTAGGTTGGTCACATTGTCTGTCAAATTTGAGACCACTTATATGAAATTGACTATATCATGGCTCGTGCTAGTGGCATAGCGGCTTGCTTTATAACTCTGTCCGCTCCGGTTACCGGACATTTCCTTTGAATACTGCACTTCGCACGCCTGAGGGAACCGGTTAGGGAAAAGACGCGAAGCGGCTGCATGCAACAATATTGCTAACTTAAAAAGAATGTAATATTTGTATCATATCAGGTATCGCTGTATTCCATGAGAAAAACTGTATAAAACATTGCATTAAAATATTTTTACCTCGAGGTTCGCCTTCACGGCCCTAAACATGCAGTGACCACATTTGGTAACACAGATTTGGGCATGTGAATTTAATATAAACTCATCAACAAATGTAACCACTGCAAGTTAAATAATAAAAGAAATCGAAAACGAATACGTGTAAGGAATTTTAAGAAGAGCATCTACTGAATACATGACATATGCAGAACTTAATTTCCAGCAAGTTGGTTTTGAAAAAAAAAAATGACTGGCAAGTACACTGTGAAAATAAGAAAATAAATTTTAATTTCAGAGTCAAGTACACTACAGAGATGGCAACGGTTTACTGACATCCTCTGATGAACACGAACTTAATCGATGTGATAACTGAACATATTTTCCACATTTTTTTTATTGTAAAACAATCTCTCTAATTTGAAATACAAACTTCACACTTTAATCATTTTCTTGAAAAACTATATGAGATTTTATAAATGTTACACAATTTGTTTACTTTTGTCCGATTTTTTTCCTTAGTCAATGGAATTCCCTGACTTTTACAGGTTTTTCCCGTTTTCCAAAAGAGTAGCAATCCTGTAGGTAAACGCAGAGAGAGAATTTATGAAGAACTTATCCTGACTGTACTACATGCAGAACTCGCTGAAAAGTAGTATACACGCTACTATAGGCTATTCACGGCAAAGTGAGCACTTTTTGACGCCCTCTCATTTGGAATAATAGTCGATAAATGTATTTTATTGTAACTTTAGCAATAACTTTCGAGTCCGGTGAAATATAAATACTGTGTATTATTTGCATGGCAATGTTTATTATAAAATGAGGCGGGAAAATAAAAAATGCCCGATAGGAAAAAAAGAAAGAAACTTGGGTCTCGAAAGTGCTCACTTTACTGTGAACATTCTATAGAATTGTTAGAGAAATAAGATTTCCTTTGCATAAGGAAGAATAATGCATAAATTTCACACTAAAATAATTCGATAGAATTTGCCTATTTATATGCCTAAAACACCAATTTTCCAGAGCGTTTTTAATCACAATTTAAGCGTATTTCCATTCTAGATATTTCAGAAAGCATAATTTAAAAAATCAAATAAGGCCACAACTACTCTAGTTGTATGCAAAAAAAAAGTCACTAATAACGCTTACAAACATTTTAATAACCGGTTTTATGCACATACATTTCAGCCACGAAAGATCCTACTTTTATAACTAAAGTGGATGCTCAAACTTTTTTTTAGATTCAATTAAAATAAACACAATAGCTTCGTTTAGTATATATATTTTTTTAATTTTTGAAGCATCCCAAATTGTAATACGCATTAATTTGGTCACAAATAGACTTATTAGCGTAACTGATTTTTTGACACGAGTAAATTAAATTAAAATATTTTTAATAGAACAAACTGTAAGCATTATTTCATACTTAAGATAAATAGTACTTTTCCGACAATTTTGGTAGCGAGTGTACTGCCTTTTAACGAGTTCCGCATGTTACATAGTTCCAAGAAATGTGCCGCATCCCCCACTTTCAGAGACACGTAAAAAGACTATGCAAAGGAATTGCCTGTACTTATTAAATCAAGTGACAAAAAATTTAATACTGTGACATGTGATTAAAAAAACCGTTACCAAGGAATGAGACTATACTTTGTAGGGAAAAGGAACCTTACGTGAAGAATGTATTCGACCACGCCAGATACGACATTATTAGTACTATAACACACGCTGAACTTTTCCATATACAAATCTTATATGGTGCCTAGAGTAAATTTGACCTCTTAAGTGCATTTCTGTTAAGTCACCAGCGTGTCTACAAGGGAAGTACTAAAATGTAATTTCAAACAACGTTACGTTTACAACCTCTACGACACGAACCATAGTGATCTTAAATGCGCCTGCACAACCATTGCGTAACTCCGTGATACAATGTCCAATAAACTTAGCTGCCATCTTCCGGACAGCAAGAAAAGCTTTACTGAAATTTAACTGCGAGGCCTCCCCAATTTCGACCAACATGACACTCATCCGGTAGTAACAGGAATTTATTAATCGATGATGATGGCCAACTTAGAAACAACCTCAGTCGCTCCGCAAGCAGTTGCACAAAACGTCGGCTATCATTTGAATTTAAATGAAGGAAGCTGTGACAGGTGGGTAGATCCTCGTCTTCAATGCAAATTTTTTAAATCTTGCTTCCCTTTGAAATTCCGTATGAAAATTTTCTGTTAATTTGGCTAGACGACGTATCGATTAAGGCACTCTATTTTCTGAGAATTTTTTTAAAAGTTATTTTCATTTTTAATTAATTGCATTTTTAATTAATTGCATTTTTAAATTACTTCATAACGATTACATTTACCTGAAAAAAAATTACGTTTTAACATAAGTTATATTAAATAAATCTTTGAGGAGATAGAACCGATCCCATTAAAACTACATTCAGTGCCATTACTTAGATTACAGATAAACCTAACAAACTGTACATCATGGGAATAATTGTTAAGTTTTCCTAACTTTTAAAGGACTTATTTTACGGTCACTAAATAATGATAAAAGTAAAGGGAATATGTAACACAGAAGGGTGTTTCATGCTTGAAATAGGCGTTAGAGAAAAACTTGTGGAGTAAAAATGGACTTTGTTGTAATAACACTAACGCTTGTGCACTTGTAAAATACTGCACAATAATTTTAAAGACAGCAATGAAAAAAATTAAAATTAGTACGCTTTAAAAAACGCGTCTTACAATATTTGTAAATAATTATTCTATACGCGCGGTGAACTTCCATTATGTTATTTCAAAAACCGTTAATTTCAATTTTCTCTACGGCAGAGAGAAAAATATTATGGGAAACATTTTTTGAGCGCGTAACTATTAAAACTGTTTTGCATGAGAGTTTATGTTGCTAGAATTTTCTGCAATGGTTTCTACTGGCAACTATTAACACTACTGTGTTTTAAATCTGTTACCCTTGCGTCAGTCTCAGTGTGAACAAATACAGCAGTGTCCTTCCTACGATAACAGCTAAAACTCGCTGCAATGTAGGTGTGTTCCACTTACGCTTTACCAGAGCACACGATTCAGATATTGCTCGCCTACAATTATAGACGCTTGATTTCCAATAGGAAATACGCCCACGCTTCTCGCTGATTGCAGCTTCCAGTAGTGTTTATAATAATTTCATCACTACGTTCACAGCAGTTTATTTTTCAAGACATATTTTCCTTCGATACAACCTGTTCTGCACAGTCGTGTTATGTATCACCAACTACCTTGTATGTTACCGACTGCACAGGCACGCATACAAGGCTACTCAGAAACGACACTAACAAGCTTCCAAAAGCTCAATGAAAATACTAGTGGCAGTCGTGCCCAGACACTTTGTCTGCAAGTGCAGTGCAAGTAAATGCCAAGTTTCTAAGGCAACGTCTGATGCTGTTCAGAAAGGCAATTGAAAACATTCAAAACTATTCTCTTTCCGTGAATTTTGAACGACTTCCACAGTTGAAGTCTGCGATACATTTTTACCTCGCGGATATTTGCAGCGAAGGTACTGCGTAGGAACCACGGCGAGTGAATGAAGATATTTGGGCGACTCTTAACATCGAGACCTAGAGAGCCGATGAGGGCGAAGCGAGGTGAGAATGGAACAGCGCATGAATGAATTGGCGGGGGAAACAGGATATCCCCGAGTAAACACCGCCGACTAGCGACATTATCCGGCACATTTTCCACATGCGAGAATTCGGAGGCGACCCCGCCGGGAATCTAACCCGGTTCACTTGGATGGGAGACGAGTAGTCTACCCACTACACCACCTCGGCCCCAAAAACCACGATGGTATGCCGACACGTACAAGCAAATAGCGTGTGTGCTTATGGATAAAACGGGGGCATTTCAACAGTTCTGGCAGGGGTTCAAATCCTCGGGGCGAAGCCAGGGTTGGGGGTGGAGGGCGTCGGAGTGTCGCTACCAGAGCATCAACCAAATAAAAATAAAGCTGTCCATAAATCGAGAACAGATTGCAAACACGAAGCAAGCGTGAAGGCGTCAAGACTGGTTAGAGTTTTTGGGCGGAAAATATGGTAAAGTGGGAGTGATAAATATATCTGTAGTATTTGTGAAGAAGGTGCAGGGGCGTAGAAACGGAAAATAAAATGAGCGTGTGCTTCGACATAACTACTGCCAAAGGCTCGTCGTGATGCGGAGGGATGTGAGACGACACCACTCCCGACACTTGTTACTGTCATCCCTTGTCGGTTCTGCTCCAGGAAAAGCAAGGAAGAGAAAAAAAAAAAATCATATACATATGTATCAAGTCTAAAATGTAAGATGCGAGTGGGGCGAGAAGTTTCCGCGGTGAAAAAATGTGTTGCCGTGGGAAGGAAAAGGCTGCTGCTCTCAGAAATGGGTGAACAGAGAAGTGCGGTGGGACCATCTGTCCCTAGCAGTATGTCGGATAAAACCACCCCACCCCAGCAACCCCTACACCCCTGAAGCCACCACCACCAGAACCGACCAGCCGCGTCAATCATATCGATCACGTGAGGGCCGAATTGTTTCAGGAAGCGACGACCCTGGTTCGGAGGAACGAGAAGGACGTCGAAACGAGAAGGGATAGGCGGGAGGTTTGCATTTTTTTTATTTATCTGCTCGATCTGCGGGGTCGTGACCGGAATACGCTGGCGCCGGGTACGTGCAGCTCGCTGCAATTACAGCCAATATCGCGAAATGCGGCCTGTCTCGGCTGTAACTGCATTACCTGCGTGCTCGACCCGCGTCCCCCCGGTGGGATAACTGGCCGCTGCCCCCTTCTGCATATTAATATAACAACGCTTTAGTATTCTTGGCCAGTGACATTTGCCACGCCAGCCCTTGGCGACCATCGCCTATGTACGACACAGGAACGCCGATACCAATCCCAACAGCAAAAGCACGTGCGTTTAGGAGACCAACGCCGAACAAGCCCGCAACGCCGAACAAGCCCGCAACGCCGAACAAGCCCGCAACGCCGAATAAAACCAGTTGCTATCCCAGGTACACCCAAAACGCATTTACTGGAAGGTGGCCTGTACTATAATGCAAAAATAAGATTGCGAAAAATTGGCGAATCCAGAATGGACACCCACATAGAATACTTAGTATGTTGCCTTACTGCCATGCCAACAGAAATGCTGCATTTGAATTCTCTATGCGCAATATTTTGGAAACTGGAGCTAACTATTTTTATAACTTTGTTTGTTTTGCATAATTTTAATAGTGGAAAACTGCTTGCAGCGGAGTTAATTTAATTGGAATCAGAACACGAAAATAAATTACTTATGAAAGTTTTATTTTGTGAAAATTATTACCAAACACACACTTCGGAAAGAATCACCATACGACTTATTTGCAGAACGTAAATTTACCTTTTCACAAGTTTATTGTACATGTCAAAGTAGGCTTATGAAACTTTTTCAATATTTGGATTGTGGCAAAATTTCCAAAAGCTATAGGCTGTTCACAGTAAAGTGAGCACTTATTAAGACCCTTCCGACGGGCACTAACCACTAACAAATATATCTTATTGCATCCTCAGACTTTAAATTTTGAAGGTGGTGGAATGTATTCACTCTGTTTATTGGCTACATTGCAATGTTTGTATTAAAAAGCAGCAGGAAGATGGAAATTAGATGAAAGGAAAAATTAAAAAGGGCCTTAAAAAGTGCTCACTTTACCGCGAACAGTCTATAACACTATCTATTTGACGTTCCGATATGGAACTATTTCCCACCCATCATTTCCAACTTTACTGGGCGTATGTCACACAGTGCGCCCGTTAAAATATATACAGGCAGGGGGAGGGACTTTTTTCTAAGGTCGATTTCAAAAGTGCTCGCTTTATAGTGAACAGCCTTTATCTAGATTGCAAGTGTCCTATATAACGGTCATTAGAAATCGACTAGCGTTTGGGGGGGGGGGGGGTAATATTAATGCTCACGCTTGTCCACAGTCTCGTTTAGATCCGCTGTCAAGACTAATCCTCCTTTCACGATGCGCATTGAAACTTCACTCCTCAGTTAGGTAGCTGTTAAGATTAAAAGTTTTGTGGCATTTCACCCATATATCTTCGGTGCTTCCAGCTACTCTCGTCGACAACAACTTATTCTTTGTTCAGTCATCAGCTTTCGGCCTACAGTACCTTAATGCTACGCATTTTATGTGGAAGTTGAGTAGGCAAATGTGGGGTCAAGGACACCAGTGTACTAAAGGCTGAAGGTTACAATTATATGGATGGTATCCATTACATTTACGACCGTATATGCAAACTGCAAAAAAATATGGCTTAGCAAATAAAGAAACTGTATATAACCACCGTACATGAAAATTTGTTTAAAATTCAATTTATATGATTGTGAATAAACTGCGTAACACTATCTGCATGAACAGACTAAATTTGAGCGACTGTGCAGCCTGTAGAAAACTACACTGTATGGACTATGTACAAATTCTTAAAATGATGTGCCGCGTACACACTGAAATAACTAGCAACATACCGAGATAATCTTTCGCATACAATGTTAGAGATTTCTGTAGATTTACGGAAACTTTTACGGAGATGTAGAGTTAACTTACGAAAAGTCTCTCCGTAACGACTAATAACGGAAATGACATGCATAAACATAAAATACGGAAACTCTCTGTATTGTTATGGCTTCTGTATACACAGTGAAACACACACATAACGAAAATAGAACAATTTTTTTTCGTAATCTCGTTTTATAAGCCGCAAATATAGCAAGCGCTCTAACAAGACAGGCGCGTTTGTCACTTTCATGTAAAATCCATATTGCAAAATAATTCGTGTAAATGAGGGGTAGAGTCTTTCGAGTTATCAATTGTTAATTTTTCGATTCGTGATCAAATCCCACTACAGGACTAAATATTAGAATTTTTTTAAAATTTCGCTGTTAGACACAATGACATACATTACTAAAATGAAACTTTCTCCAAGCCTTGTTTTTAAACTTAAAAAAAATCTCTCACACACTAACATGACTAGAAACTAAGTAGTACATGTATCATTGCATATAAATGTTGTATTTACAACACTAGTTATTGTTAAAGAGTGGTAGGTGAGAGAATAATGTGTATAAAGCCGAGATTTTTTTCCAAGTTCAAATCTCACCACCGGACAAATTAATTTTAATTTTTAAAAAATAATTTTTAAACACAACGAATCGGCCACATAACGAAAATAAAACGTTTTTTGTTACCCCATTTATGAAGAGCAGATTAGAAAAAAAAACTTACAAGTTTGTGGACACGTTCCGTGAATTCATGGAGATTTATGTGAAATTTACGCAGAGAACGTTATTTGAAAAAAACGAAGAGCATAATTTAAGCAGATGTCCGAATAATTTGTAACCGGCATTTTCCGTAATTTTATGGACAATTTTCTAACAGTGTAGTAGAACTTCAGAGAGATACAATTACATATGTTTGTCGTTCATATTTACACAGATGTGGGATTTTCCTCCAGAATCTGGCTGCGTCAATGTAATTAACTAATTTACCGTTATTTTATAAGCTGGCACTTACCTGTAGAGCTAGTGCCACTAAGTAACATCATGCTGAGCTACTGCAGGAAGTTAAACTTACCTGAAACAAACAAAAAAAGAGCTCAGTTATTATAAAATGTGCGTCTATTTCAATAATAATATATACAAATGTAAATTAATGTAAGATAAAAAAATATACATCAATTTCAATAACAATATACACAAATGTAAACTAATATAGGAGCGAAAAATTAGCTCCAGTGTGCCCAAAATGCGTTACGAGAGGTCTAGACAGGCTGAAATTGTCTAGCACTTATGGCGCTATCAGAATAACATTCCTTTATTAACGTTCTTACTATTTCTATGTATTAAATTACAGAAAACAAGCAATAGTAAGGCTGACTCCAGTTTTAATATCTAAGCTAGATACGATCAAAACAGAACAACAGCAAAGAAATGAGACTGTGAAATTGTGAGCAGCATTACTGAATTATTTTAAGCCTCACTCCAAAATTGACTGAACATTCGAGTCTTATATTTCAAAGGGCTGAACAGTGCTTCCCCGAAAGTACTTCACTGAAAACACGTATATTTATAAAAAAAAAAAAAAAAAATGTTACGTTGTATACGAAAGACGAAAAATTATGAATCGGGGCCATCAGAGTCGTGGCGAGAAGCGCGGGAGCTGTTCATGATTTGACATTGACCCGGCGACCTTTAACCTTGAAAATCTGAGAATTTCTAAAAATTCTAAAAAAAAAATACATACGAACTTTTATAAAAAAATTAAAAAATTAAATTTTAAAGTACACTTAAAATTTATTTAAAATGTTATTTAAATGATTATAAATGTTTAATCTTTAATGTTTTAGCTTAGAGAGGACGGGGAACCAGAGCTGACCAGTCACCATGTCAAGAGGTCACCCGACTACTATATTGGATCCAGGTGATCTTGAATATCACCTTTGACCTTGACCCTGTACCCTCAATATTAATCCAAAAAATAGGAAAATTCTCCAAAAAAAATTTAAAAAATTGTACAAAACCGCAAACATTTAAGAAATATAAAAAAAATTATAAATAAGTATTCAAAAACATACATTTCGGAAGTTTCCCGAAGCACCACTAACAGCAGACGACTAACGCAACTCCAGTCAATCACATTGTATTAACATCCCCTCCCCTACCCCCTCACAAATACTTATTCTATCGAATGCAGTCTGCCTACCATATTGTTCTTATTTCGTTTGTCATTTGTTTACATTTTCATCACCTAGGTGGCGCTTATATATGAATTACAGATTTACACCCTGGCAGTGCTAAATTCTCGATTTAGCAACAAGCCAGCTGTCGTTCTCTCTCACCTATGCTCGACAGACCATCTTGGAGTCCACTTTTACTTAGTCACCTTTCCTTCATACGCAGTCTTTTCATTTCAACCATCTTGGATTTTATTCATCTTTGTTGTTCCATGTCAGTCGTCTTATATTTCATTACTACCTTTATTCCCAATTACGTATCCGTTATCATTCCATGTCAGCCATCTGGGATTTCATTTGTATGCCACCGGATGGCAGATGTTTTTAACGTATAGGTGGCGCTTTCATCACGCTCCATATTGGATTTTATTTTCAATGCCTAGTTGGCATTAATTTCTCAATTATGTCGCCTACTATCTACTTGTAAAGAATGACGACGAGGTTCATACCTGCAAAGAATGTAAATTGACTTAGTTTTGTTTCATTTTCAACGTAAGTATTTTTTTTAAATTATATAAAACCAGGTAGTTTTCATCGTCAGTGTATTAAAAGAAACACACCAAAGCCCTCCTCCTACACATAATAACTTTAATTTGATCTAAAACTTTCGTAATCGGTTGTTTATACCACTGAATTAGGCTTTCAGGGAATCAGAAGTGATCGTATAAGAAAATGAACGCTACATTCCTATGTATACATCAATTTAATTTATTTAATTATTATATAAATTCTGTCTTTCTAACTAGTTTGTACATTGGAATTTTACATTTCTCAGATGTTTGCAGATAATGGAAAGTAACCAACAGTCTCATCAGATATAACCCCGATCATTCAGTTTATCAATGATTGAAGCTATCTCAACAATGCGTTAGAGATCACCACGTTTTTGCACGTTAATCAAATGTCTGAGTCTATTCAAAAAGTTCATTTGGGTCTTCATGTAATATGTGACAAGCGTTTTTTTTACTCCTTCTGCCTTCTTCACGCTAATTTTATAAGAAAACTCGTTCCTGCCGACCGGCTCAGTGAAAACCCACATACTAGTTTTCCTTAGAAGAAAACTCACGTATACTTACATAATATATTTTTATATGCTTTTAGGTGTATATATATAGAAATATATACATACATAATTATGTATATTCATATTAGGTATGTATATTCATATTAGGTATGTATATTTATATATAGAGATAATATATTATCTGCATGTTTTCATCTGGAAAGAACGAGTATGAAAGTTTTCTCAAAGTGCTCCTATATTTTTTTACATGAAAAATGTATGGCAGGAGGTCTTGCAGGAGAATAAGACGGGCTTCTTAAAAGAGCAGTACCTGAAATGTTCCTCCAATCAGGTGGATCATTCACAATGTGTTTCGTGAAGTGATTTGAGATGGTAAGTTCGTAAAATAGATTAATGGTTCGTGGAAAGTTATACGAAATGCTTTACAAAGGGGCGACTTGCTTGTGGGCATCGAAGATGTTTGCGAGTGTGTGGACGGTTCGAGTCCCGATCGGATGGTGCTACATTGACAATCATCGGCATGCTCGTGAGTGCGCGGTCTCGATGGCGAGTTATTCAGGATCTGTTTGATTAGCTCAAGAATTCGTCGGGCAATAGTTTGTCAATCAGCATCGGCTATTTGCCATATGACGAATGGCTGATACCCGACACGACATTCAATAAACGCGACGAATTATCTGCATATTTAAGTGAATATATTTATGCCTTATAGGTTAGATGTTACTAACCAACAAATCAATAACATCTTGGCGGGAGTTAGTCGGCAGGAATAATGTGTATGAATTCATGTATGCTTGAAGACGACGCAAGCCGCCGACAATGTGAAATCGAGTATGTCATTTACGACTCCATGCATACCTTCGACTTCCAAAAAATTACACGGAAAACGATCCTATTGCCGTGCCAAGTCCTTCGGTAAAAGTTGTAATACGCGGCGACATGAGAAGAGTGACTTTTTGAAAAACCCATCTCATGCTTTTCTTAGCTGGTATAAATGTTCCAGACAGTTCACACGACGTGATAACTTAAACGAACTCATCAAGGCCGATAAATGTAGTGTTTTTTTTCACCCACTGGGAAACAGCATGTGATGACTTCGTGAGCTCCTGTTAATGTACTACCTAAAATGTCCGTAGACGTCGAGGGACCTCGCACATTATGAAGTACTGCGATAATTGCCATATGCAGTTTATGCAAGTTGGTACGATGAAGGAACGTATCAAGAACTGCAAGGATTCTTCTTTTGGGGGCCTGCAAGTGATGTCGCCAAAACCCTCTGCTGCGTCGCTGGGTACTGATTGCACAGACGATTAAGACGAGACAGTTAATGCTAATGGTGGTATGCGAGATCTACGAGGTATGATAGTTTGTATTTTTGGAATGTACACCTGCAGGACGTTCGTATGAAGTCGACGAAATCCAAAAGAAATGGTTGACGGCTCTAAATACTGATGAGCATGTGACTCCTGTAAAGAAAAGTAGATTTAATATTGAGAGTGGAAAGCGATGTGAAGATGTTCATGAAGACAGCATTAATGTTAATGACTATGACAGCAGTGTTGATGAAGTATCTGATGAAGCGGCTGATGATTCCCTAGACGTTCGCACACATTTCACCAAATAGTTTTGTTCGAAAAGTGGTGTGACGACGGGAGGAGTCGAAAATTCTCGTTAAATATTTCCCGGATACCCTAATGAATTGTTTAATAGACTCGAGACATTTGATTTACCTAAAAAAACGTGGTGATCTCTAACGCATTGTTGAGATAGCTTCAATCATTGATAAACTGAATGATCGGGGTTATATCTGATGAGACTGTTGGTTACTTTCCATTATCTGCAAACATCTGAGAAATGTAAAATTCCAATGTACAAACTAGTTAGAAAGACAGAATTTATATAATAATTAAATAAATTAAATTGATGTATACATAGGAATGTAGCGTTCATTTTCTTATACGATCACTTCTGATTCCCTGAAAGCCTAATTCAGTGGTATAAACAACCGATTACGAAAGTTTTAGATCAAATTAAAGTTAGTATGTGTAGGAGGAGGGCTTTGGTGTGTTTCTTTTAATACACTGACGATGAAAACTACCTGGTTTTATATAATTTAAAAAAAATACTTACGTTGAAAATGAAACAAAACTAAGTCAATTTACATTCTTTGCAGGTATGAACCTCGTCGTCATTCTTTACAAGTAGATAGTAGGCGACATAATTGAGAAATTAATGCCAACTAGGCATTGAAAATAAAATCCAATATGGAGCGTGATGAAAGCGCCACCTATACGTTAAAAACATCTGCCATCCGGTGGCATACAAATGAAATCCCAGATGGCTGACATGGAATGATAACGGATACGTAATTGGGAATAAAGGTAGTAATGAAATATAAGACGACTGACATGGAACAACAAAGATGAATAAAATCCAAGATGGTTGAAATGAAAAGACTGCGTATGAAGGAAAGGTGACTAAGTAAAAGTGGACTCCAAGATGGTCTGTCGAGCATAGGTGAGAGAGAACGACAGCTGGCTTGTTGCTAAATCGAGAATTTAGCACTGCCAGGGTGTAAATCTGTAATTCATATATAAGCGCCACCTAGGTGATGAAAATGTAAACAAATGACAAACGAAATAAGAACAATATGGTAGGCAGACTGCATTCGATAGAATGATCATTGGTAAGGGGAGGGCAGCATTAGGCAGCATTAATACAATGTGACTGACTGGAGGGAACTCAGTCGTCTTCTGGATGTGGTGCTGAGTGAACCTCCGAAAACTAAGTTTCTTAAATAGATTTTTAAATAAATTTTTATAACTTTTAAATGCATTTTTGGGAGATAATTTATATGTATATATATATATATATATATATATATATATATATATATATATATATATAATTTCTTTGAGAGTTTTGAGAGTTTTTGGTGTTAAGGTTAGGGGTACAGGGTGAAGGTCAAAGGTTATCTTCAAGGTCACCCGACTCCAGTATGGTGATTGGGGAGGACATAACATGGTGGCTGGTCGGCTCCAGTGCTCTATCCCCTCTAAACCCAAATATATGAGAATTTAAATTTTTATATAATTTTTAAAATGCACTTTTAAAATAAATGTTTATATTTTATACATTTTTATAGTTATTTGAATAATTCCTATATGTGTTTCTTGGAAAATTTTAAAGAATTTTCTATATTTTGGGCTTAAGGTTATTCAAGGTCGTGGACATGGGATCAAGGTTACTTGGATCCAATATGGTGGTTGGGTGGCATATAACATGGTGGCTGGTCAGCTCTTGTTCCCCATACCCTCTAAGCACAAATATCCAAAAATTTTATTGTATAATTTTTTAAAATAAAAATTTTAAATCTATTCTTTAATATTTCTTTATATTTGTTATATGTTTGGGATTACCGAGGTTAAGGGTCACCGGGTTAAGGTCAAGATTACATACATCCAACACAGCATACAGGATGGCTACCGGGTGACCGGAATGACCGAGCATGAACAGCTCCAGCGCTCCTCACCACCGCTCAGATGTCCCCGACTCATAATTTTTCTACTACTCGCGATAACGAACCCAGCATGTAACACGAAGTTACCAATATAACTAACTAGACAACTTTACTCCACAAATGTGTGAACTTTATGAAGTAGGGCCTACTCTAAGACTTAAGACTACATTTATGTTAAATTTAAATATTTATATTTTTATTGTTTTGAAAATATCTAACTCGCATAGAACATATCAGTTTATAGTAATACTAGTTTGCCAAATTTAGTGATAATATGTTAACAGTTTCACATAATATAAGAAAAGTAGTGCTCCCTTACAAAATGGCTGACAAAACATGCTATGTATATTTGATTCTAATTTGATACTTTCAACACACTAAGTTTGGTCTTGCTGGCTAAACCATATTATGTATTATATATATATTAAACTTATAAAATTGATTACTTTATATAACTGTATACCAGGCCATTATGAAACAGGGCTGTATAGTAGTGGATAGAATATACCATACTTTCGTTAGAATTGTCATAGAAACTTAAAATTTCCGTTTATTTGCAACAATTATCATAGTCTAGGGGTGTACGAGTAATGACCAGTATATAGTTTCAATTTTAATATGTTACATTAGAGAAGATGAGGAAAACAAGAGCGGCCCCATTGGTGCCGACCCGCTCCCTTTTGCGAAAGGTCATTTTTCGTGACATTCTTGGGACAGAAAAAAATGTGGTCTGCTTTCATAGTTATACAAGTTGGGGGGGGGGGGGGGAATCTACAAGACTAGAAGGCGGGACAAACCAGGCCCCTCTGCAGACACACTAAACATTAATATGATCGATTGAATTTACAATGAAACTGTTTGGCATGTGCAGAAAATTGTTTAACTGTAAACCTTTTTGAATTTAAGTGAGGTGCAAGTATGTTCGCCATTATTTGTGTTGGGAGCGCCTGTTTTGTCTGGTACGTTTCGCCGCATTTTGTAGTCTCGATCTTTGGAATGCTGCAGTGTTTTAATACTAGCTGTCAGAAGTCACCCTGCCCAGACCCGGGACTTATTTTTGTTGATCAACTTCCTGGTTGGTTGATAGACGCCCTGAGATGTCTTTGGTGGGGGAGGGGGTAGCGAGGTGCCCACGGTTTTATCGATTACATTAATTATACTCTCGCACCTGAAAGGTTCTCCCTGGTAGGTCTGTATAGTTTCATCACAAAGAAGCGGGGGCCAGATCGCGCGTCTTCGGGACGTTGATAAATGTGAAACGAACAATAGCCAACCGACATTCAACTTCTGGGCAACTGTAATGAAAACATCTGTGTGTGTGATTTCTAGCTTTACCTCGCAAAGAAAGTGACATTTTCTAATCAATCACCGAGGTGCAACATAGATATGCGTGTGTGTCTGAAAACCCTGGCTAACCGAGATATAGGAAAGCGAACATCACCCCAGCTACATCGCAAATAAGTCTCCTAAATCAAGTAAGTTAGTATGGCCTGCCAAGGATTAGTTCTATGCCAAATTTGGCTGAAATACACCGAATAATTTCCGAGATCTGATTTCAAACCGTTATTTCACGCACAGCTGTCTTCAACTATGCCGTACTAGCAACAATAAAACTCTCCGAATTAAATATTTCCATGAATTGTCAAAATATGCAATTTGGTTTAAATTGGTTAAATGGTCCTTGAAACATAAAATAATGCCGTAAATTTTAAAAGCACAGGTCTCCCAAAAACTTCGAAGGTTGGTTGTCCCTACTAAGTACAACTAGGTATAAGCGTACCGAGTCTGGCGAAATTCGGTTCACGGGTTCGTAAGTTTTTAGTATGGGAGGAGGGCGGACTGTCAAGCACGCACAATAGTGATCTCGCATGTTTACTTCCATTCGGAAAGTAGGCTAAACAGGAGTAACTACATTTTATATGTTTAACTGTTATTAAGTTAATGTTCATGATCATTAATCAACATACAGAACAACTTCAGTTGGAAGGAAAGATAAAGAGGATGACAAGGAAGGGGTTGGGGGGGGGGGGTGCAACTAGATGGTCCGTTCGGTTCGTTGCCTCAAGAGTATTCTAATCAATAATGTTAAAGAAAGGAGTTTCAAACAAAATGTATTTTTCGCGATTTTATTTTGGAAAGGACCCATACAACGGAGATTTTTTCCATAGCTCTAGTCTCTTTCCGAGCAATTTTTAAAATTTACGTTTTATTAAAAAAGTACGTATACAGCCGATCTATATTTAAAAATATACGACCATAGGAATCTTCTAAAAAATCCGTCAATACAATTTGTTCGAAACGCCTATCTTTAACGGACTAAGGCGAAATTCCCTATTCAAATTTCGCAGCTGAGAGCCCTTCCACACTGTTCACGATAAAGTGAGCACTTTTGAAATCAACCTTAGAAAAATGTCACTACTCCTGTCGGCGTATATTTCAACGGACTCATTGGGTGACATTCGCCCAGTAAAGTTGGTAACGATAGATGTAAAGAGTTCCATATTTAACGTCGAATAAAAAGTGTTTGGTAACCATTTGTGATAACTTAAAATTATTACTTTCACTTTGTTTTTTTTTTTTTTTAGTGCGTCGGAAATGTAAATATAACCATATTTGTAAAATATTTACTTTTATAATAATCTTACAATTTCACTTGACCGACGTATGAATAAAGTTATGAGGTCCACGGCAATGTTAATTTTACATAAGGCAGAAGAATACCAAAAGTGCTAATTTTACCGCGAACAGCCTTTATTTAAAAAAAAAAAAAAAAAAAACACCCGTACTACTCGACTCTGTTTATGCAAAGTTTGCAGTATTACAAGAAAGAGCAGTTCTACTACATCGACGAAGCACAGTAACCGGTGTGTAGCCAACTACACTCCGATGGTCGAAAGTGTGAGCAGCTGGGACAACTATCTTGAGGCCGTTTAACAAGATCAAAATTTGTTCAAAATTATGCCCAATTTTCATTAACTTAAATGCCTTTAACGTACGGCGCCACTTCGATCTCTCAACCGTGGCCATTTTATCTTTCCAGAAATTGGATGGTTCTATTTTCTTCAGAGATACACGTTTTAGATAAGTTTAATATTTTTAAATCAATCTTTGACCCACGAATCTATATTTCACGGCAAAATGTGCTAGTAAAATATAAAATTTATGAGACATATAAAATTAAATAAAAATTTATTTCATTACAGCATAAACGCATAAAACTGGAACGGTAATTCAAATAGTACTTTGAATTCTATACAAGCATATTTTTTAATTATATATATATATATATATATTTATTTATTTATAAGTTTTATAAAAACGGAAAGCTTTTCAGGTTTCTGAAAGCTACTTCAGTATAGTAAGAAGTTTGATGTATTTTGAGGTTCAAATGAATTTACTAATTTCAGACCTGTTATGCCTCGCGTCAGTGTATTAAAAATTATGCTTGTGTTGGTAAATTACGTAATAGATCCATATTATTTGAGGAGCCGCTTGAATGCAATCTTTCCGCTGGGGTATGGAAATATTTGAAGTTACTTTACAAAGAATCAGCATTTGTTTATCTGAAGTAGCGGGCCACGGTGGTGAAGTGGTTAGCCTACTCACCTCTCACCTAGGCGAGCCATGTTCCAGCGGGGTCGCTCCCGGATTTTCACACGTGGGAATCCTACCGCAAGATGCCGCTGGTCTGAGGGTTTTCTCGGAGATTTCCCGTTTCCCTCGCCCTTTTATTCTGGCGCTGCTCCATCCTCGCCTCACTTCACCCTCATCGGCTCTCAAGATCTCGATGTTAAAGAGCCGCCAAAATCTCTTCACTCTAACTGAAGTACACCATCATGCCACAAGCAACTGTAACCTGTAAATGACTTATTTTCTTCCGTTGCCTCTCCATACTTGGTCTTATTATCAAGTAAATTTTTTTTAAATATAACGCAGCCACAGGGAAGGCAATATTCAATTACATGTTTTCGAAATTTTCTTTACAATGATTCCTTTACTAAAATAGCTCAATGTTTATTTTATGGTGTTAAATGAGGATTAAAGTTAAGTTTCGAATTCAATGTTTATCAAACAATTTTTTTGTGAAAAACTTGAAACGATTTTTGTATTGAATAAATTTCATTAAAATTATCGAGTTCAACGTAATATTGGGTCGTGTGATGTGGCCTTTACTGCCAACGTCTTGAACCCACCCTCTCCTCTTAAACAATCCATCCGGCACACCGTTTCGTACCGCGACCGTAAGGGCGCGTTTACACGGCGATAGTAATGTGCGATTGTTCCTATAGCGAGAGCTACTTTCTCATTACTATTATCGTGTAAACTGCAAGATTGTTACTGTCGCACCGTTGCGATATTAGCTCGAGCTAGATAGTTGATAGTAATTGTCGCGACAGAAAATGCAACTATCGTAGTGTAAACCGTGTAGCATCACTATCGTGATAGTGCGGGTCACAAATTTGTACACGTGTTTACTTTGACAGTAACATTGCAGAATTATTTTGATTCTCTTAATATCTGTCGCGGTTCTTACAGTATGTGGCGGTATGACAGGACGTATATCATCATATACGTATTGACAGCATATTTACTGTCATATAATAAACCAAAGGAACAATATATGTTTACATTTAAATATCCTGTCACGATATTTAACCACCCCAACAAATAAACTCTTGACAAAAGGATATAAATGTAGGGCCTATCAAAGTATTTACACAATTGGTATCGGAGATGGTCTTTTTGAGGTTAACCATCATAGCATGTTTAGATCGCACGTGGAAAGGGAACTATCGCGGCAGTGACTGTCGCACACTTTCGTGATAGCAACCGTCGTGATATCTACTATCACCGTTGTAAACGCGCCTTAAAAGTTGTGGGATTGCTGTCATATTCGGCTGATCGATCGCAAGTCACGTCTCCCCAACGCTTAGCGACGGATTTCACGCAAATACATGGACGTAACAAAACATCTGGAACGTGAGTTACAAGACCGTACTTAGAGTGGCAGAACCACAGTAAAACAAGTCCGTGGCCCTCTAGTCCAATAGGGCAGTATAGTCTACCCGCGATTTCTTCGCACTTTTAAAATCAAACCTTCGAAAAACTCCCTCATGAATGACGTGCTTGGTCGTTTCCTAAATATGCCGTCTTATACTTACGTTAACATAAAAGTGCCTCATTTTCTGTTAAATTAAATTTTTACTTATCTATAATTTTGATATTTAATTTATGAATAAAATCGAGGAGAACATAGGTGTGTTAGTAATGCACAGCAAGAACTTGTTCTTATGCAAAAATTTATTTCGTCGAGTGCGCACGATTGCAGTGCTCTTTTTCAATACTTGGTTAACCTTTATTTATCCTGGAAACAGAACTTTCAACACTTCAGAAAAGGGTAAAGTAATCCCGCGAACGGTCTATAGTTTTCAATCCATGACAAACGAATTCATCAGCAATCTTAGGCTCGTAGGTTCATTATTTACATATCTAAAGTAACCGAGAACTATTTTCGTTCATGTCATCCTTGTCTGCGTGCGTGTTGTTTATAATGTATTTGGCGCCCATGGGCGTTGATACTTATGATATACTCTTTAAGACAACTCATGATAGAGGGGGGAGGGGGTTGACTGCACTAACGAATACGGAATACCACTGCGGTTGTGTAAATCTGGAAACGAGTAGCGGAAAAAACTTACTGTTTGGACTCGGACATCCTGGCGAAGAACTGGTAGGGACGCAGCCAGTGTATCATTTATCGACGTCGGTTCGACACAACTACGAACAACAGGACGGACCGACGAGCACGCACGCACGACAACACGCACACACAGCCACGCACTACACACGCACAATAACAAGTGGTGTGGCCGTGGGCTGGGTTTGGGGCGGTCTCGCCGGCCACGTGACGCGCTGTCTGCCGGCCGGTGGCCGAACTGCAGCCACACACGTGACGTCACCTGCCCGTGCACCTGGCCACGTTGTCACGCGAGGGTCGACATAGCCAAGGGTGGAGACAACCTCCGAGTAGCGTACGTTAGGGAGCGTTTACACGGCGATAGTAGCTATCACGAACGAGACTTACCGTGATGGTTAACTTCGAAAGGGATATGTCCAACAACACTTGTGCAAATACATTGGTAGGCCCTACGTATATATCATTTTGTCAAGAGGTTGGTATCTGTTGGGGTAGTTAAATATCGTGACAGGATATTAATGACATGTAAACATTTATATTGTTCTCGTGGTTTATTATATGACAATAAATATGCTGTCAATACTGTCGTGTCATACTTATATGATAATATACGTCCTGTCATACGCCATATAGTGTAAGAACAGCGACAGATATTAACATAATTAAAATAATTCTGCAATGTTACTGTCAAAGTGAACACATGTACAAATTTGTAATCGGCACTATCACGATAGTGATGCTACATAGTGTACATTAGGATAGTTTCATGATCTCTCACGACGGTTACTATCTAGCTCGAGCTGATATCGTGACGGTGCGACAGTAACTATCATGCAGTTTACACGGCGATAGTAATGCGAGAGCAGCTCTCGTGATAGTAACTATCACGCACTACTATCACCGTGTAAACGCGCCCTTACGTGGGCCGTGGTGGCTGAGCGGAAAGACTGCTCGCCCCCCGCCGAGGCGAACCGGGGTCAATCCCTGGCCGGGCCACTCCCGGTTTTTCGCAAAAGGGAATCGTGCCGGACAATTCCGCTGGTCGGCGGTTTTTTTTTTTTCAAAGATCTCCCGTTTCCCTCGCCCTGCCCATGCATTCCGGCGCTGCCCAATTCTCACCTTTTTTCACCCTCACCGGCTCTCAAGACCTCATTGTTAAAAAATCTGCCAACTCAACGTACGTGCGTATGAATAAAAGTTGAACACTGCATATGCACATGTTTCCATTAAAATTCACACTTAGCATAAGTACGTAGAAAAAAAGGCAGAATAGCTCAACGTTCATTTTCTACGTACGTATACGGCTGAACTCTCAGCTAATCAAAATTCCACATTTAATAATAAATTCAATATTTTAACCAAAACTATGAAGGTAAAGTTCAGAATTATACGAAATTTTGTTATCTCCGGCTAATATTTTGATATCGTACGATTTATTTTGCAAAAATCCGGCGCTGTAAAAACAATGGGAAAACCTGACAAGTGTAAGTTAATATTCGCAAACTTTTTGGGAGAAACAGTTTTCATTACGGTTAAGGTAAAATTACCGCACTGTGGAGTAAATTCACGTACATGGTAGTGGAAAATCCCATATATGGATGGGAAAATTACCTTTCGACATGTGAATCTCCTCGTCCATTTGTAACTATTTGATTATTGTATTTTATATATTTTTACTTTAAAATTAGTTGTTATTGTTTAGTCATGCAAGCTGTCCAACATTGCTCTTTATATGTAAGGTATAATTACCGCACTCTGTAGTAAAATTTACGTACATAGCGGTGAAAAATCCCATAAATGGATGGGAATATTATCTTAAGACGGATTGCATTTCTTCAACATTGTCTCTACAGCTAAGTGGGAGGACGGACTGAAAATACAATTATTTAACAACAGAACATTCACTAATGCTAATCACGTCGTCGTCGTGGCTTAATAGATAGCGCATCGGCCTATAGTGATAGAGGGCCACGGTTCGCGTCCACCAACCAGGAAGTGTCGAGAATTTTAGAGTTGATGTGTCAGTTGTTTTTCGCCAGACCATATTATAAATATATTATTATTATACGACATAGTTAGTATTCTTTTGCTTGTATTGTATTTTTCACCACTTTTGTCAGATACTTTTCCCGTACGATTAGGGAATAGTACTTTACTTGCTATGTAAATTTGCTTTACATTTAAGAGGTAATTTTACGTTACATGTAGAGGTAAAGAGCTTCCCTAACATGAAAGGGAATTGTACCTCAAAATTATTTGCAGTGTACAAATACAAAACACAAAATAATCTCACTTCAAGTCACGTTTTTGTTTGAATGTCAGCCAATAGAAAACGTACGTGCGTTACGAATAGATTGTGAATTCGCCTTGAATATGTTATACGCGGCGTTATTAAAAATACCATACTCGCTATATACCAACCTCAACATAACTATAAAAAAGTTTTAATTTGTCATATGAATGAAATTTAAATTATAGTTATTTGTCTAAATAATTTACATCTTAATCATTATCCTTATTTTAACAATCTGTGTAGAATTGACATTTGATTTTTCGCTTTACTAACTACTTCCGCTTATATTAGTGAGTTTTAGTTTGGTTTTCATGGCATAACTGGTTAATACGAATTTATTGATGTATGTTGGTGCGGGCGTGCTTCATGAAATTTTTTGGAAATAACGATGAGTAAAATAATACAGAACATAAACGTACAAATTGCTGACAAAAGGCACCACGTAATAAATAACAAACGACTTATTTACACGTTTCTAAAACCGAAACACTGACATGGCGATGAAAATGCCACCCTGCCGTAGGTAAGAAATGTGCAGTTTGGTAAGGAAGCATACAGTTGGTCTATGAGAGTAATCTTAAGTACAGATATTTAAATGAACGAGTGATATTTAATGAGCGTAGTCATTTAATTGGATGGGATGGTGTGGTTGGTACTACGGTCGAACGATATTTACCGTACTTCCTTTTCGCTCTCTGTTAAGATTCCACTGCAAATAAGGTCAGCCTACCGTAAGAATGCCATATCTTTCTCCCTTGCGTACTCTGAGAACATAATAGCCCACACAGGTAGCATCCAAAGTAGTTGGTCCGGTGGGGGGGGGGGGTGGGGCTCTTCTAACCCCTAAAGGATGTGGCCGTTTTTGATTGACCTAATTAATTTGATATTAAAATGTTAATTAAATTTATATCATAGGGTGATTAAATTGATTGAAAGAGTGAATCAAATTCAAAGGGTTAAGTTTAACTAAAGGGTTAATTTATTGAAAGGGTTTTAAAAAAAAAAGAGTTTTACTAAGAGCCAATTTTTTCTTTCTTTTTTTTTGGGTGGTAGAGAGCAGCTCTGGTAGATGTCAGCACGACGACTGGCACTCGATGAGGTGTGGCATGTTGGGGTCACTGTGTGTGTGTGTGTGTGTGTGTGTGCGCGTGCGCGTGTGCGTGTGCGTGTGCGTGTGCGTGTATATATATATATATATATATATATATATATATGCAGTTAGTTATGTGGAAGAGTGACATTAGTATTTTTTTGGAGGGGATATTGCTCGTAGATGGTAGGTACGCGATTTTTTGTTAATTAAACAGAAAGAGAAGTATAGTTAACGCACGAGAGAAAGAATTTCACGGTATTTAAACGAGTGTGACTAAATGACAACTATGAATAAATGACATCGAATCGCAAATTTCAAATGATGACAACTACATGAATAACCGGGTCTCATAAAGAAACAAGTGCAATTACATGAGTCTCCAGATGTCCTAAAGAAATTGTTACGTAATGAAAAATCAATTGAACGTAAAGAGATGAATACGTCTAAAACGTGATTTTACTACCCCGAGCTGTATGTTAGAAATATAATTTACACCAGAGAAGTATAACGAACGAACACAACTACGTGAATAACATCCGGTGTCGACAAGTGCTAAACGATCACAATCACGTGACTCTCCAGTATGAAATTAATTAACGATCTCCAACGAATCAAAAAAATGCTCCTATAAACTAAACGGGTAACAAACACAATAACAAGATATATGTAACACTACTTGACGCCTCTCGCACATACCTGACAATATTTTAAAACATGTATGTCTGCCTGTCTGCCTGTGAGACTGGTGAGGAACTTCTGAAATGGAATCCACACGTTAAAAGAAATTAATAGATTAACACACATAAATAAGAAAACATTTAATATTGGTCCATTCGCTCGGGAGGTCGTTGAAGCGCTGAATTGGATATAGGACTTACATTAACTTATAACCTACGTTTGATTATAGACTGAGGTGAAAAACTCGGAAATTTTAATGAAAATACAAACAGCTAACGAACACAAGTACATGAAAATGACTAAACACGTAATGAAATCCCACTAGGAGCTCCCACAAAACACATCCGTCCGTCTCGGAGGTTGGTGAATCAATGAAGTAAGCTTACGTCTAGAGCCTGACTATGTATACGTGAAGCGCGGTCGGAGGCTGACAAGCGACTAAGGTAATATACTCGGAAATAGACGTGAATACGATTTATGTGACAAATGGATAACAATTATGTTTATGATTCACGTACTAATATATTAATTAGACTAGTTGAATTAACATCGAATTAAAAGAAAAAAATCGTTATAAAATCGCACCTCTCCCAAAACACATCTGTCAGCCTCGGAGGTCAGTCAATGAATGACTGGATAGTATGACGTGTGCCAGCTTATAGGCTGTTACATACATGGAGCGCAGCTGAGTTGAAATTTATGACTGGCAGAACCTATTTCCCTACCAAGCTACTATTAAAGACCTGAATTCACTATTCATCCTACAACAGACAACGAAACAATACATTTTTAACGTAAGTTTCACTATTGTGAAAATAATTCATTATTAACACAAATTATTTCCATCGAATCATAGGGACACTCGAATGACGTGAAGAAGGATTTAATCCAGCAATGCTTTAAAGAAATGTACTATATATATATTTTTAAAATAATGGGCGCACTACAAATTCTTTCCGTTAAGTCTGTGAAATTAATGGCGCTAGTTACGAAAATTACAGTTAAAAAAAATAATTCCAAGTTTCGTCGACCGAATACAGAAACGTAATTTACACGAAAATTATTTTGTTCTCAATTAATTAAATTTTTTTATATTAAAACGAGAATCGCGGCTATCGCTCTCCAAAGCCCGCTGTCCCACACCGCAAATCAAGGACATCGCTACCCCTTAGTCGCATCATGAAGCCCGCCATACCCGTTAAAGTCGAGAGAGCTGGTGTATACATGTATCCTGGCCAAGTGTTGTCGTGAATTTAATATGGCGGTGGACAGCTAGAACTGTACACGTCGTTTCTCGCTGCACCCCCTACCCGCTCCCCCAACCTTTTGTCTAGAAGATGACTTTGTGCGAAAAGACATTTTCAATCCAAGGTCACGGAACAACACCTCAGAGCATGTCTTCGGCGATCCATTCACCTCCCCACCGACACTGAGCTCGTATTCGGAGGGCTGACCCCTGCAATCGATCCAACACTGCACAACCTATTAAGCTTCAACTACCCCTTCCCTCCTCCTAAGAGTTTGTTTCCGGAGGACTGGCCCCTTCCAATGCCACACTTCGCAAAACCTGCCCCCCTCAAGGTCAGTAAGCATTTTCGGATGACTGGCCTGTCCATGGAGGGTGCTGCACAACCCCCCGCTATCGATTCAAGGCAATACACCTCCTCCCCTTACACCACTCAAGAACACGTTTTTCTGATGTTTCAGGAACTGGCCGGTCCACGCAGCCCCTGTCACCCTCCCTTCGCCACAGAGTGCTGCATCGGCGAGGAATGGAGGTTTGCTTCGATGTCAAAGCGAGAATTTTGTGCACAATGTCATGAAGGCTCCATCCCTCGGGGCAGCAGCATATTTTTAACTGACCTGGACTAGCTCCCCATCTGCCCTCTTCCCTTCCAACGATTACTTTGACTTGGAGACTGACGCTTCCTCCTATTTTTCGAAACGCAAGAACGTGGTGTATTACCAGCGAAATAAATAATTTTACAAGTTCCGCCGATGAATCTTTATTCTTCTCATCATTAAGAAAATGTTCCAACCAAAACACTTTATCTGTTAATTCTGTAAACTTTTTATTCCGTTTTCCAGCAAACTTTTTTCCCGTTCTCCAGCAAAATGATTCAAGTTTAAAATAATCAATTAATTTTCATACAAACACAACTATAAGATATATTTTCACTCACTAAATTTTAAACAATGAAAGAAAAGCTGTCCTTTTTTTTTTTTTTTTTTTTTTTTCAAAAATGCCTCTTTCACTTACACAAGTTAAATTTAGAACACCATTATTAGCTGTAAGCAATACTCAATTTTAACTTTTTTTTTCAACCATTGGAAACTTACATGAAACAAACTCACATTAAAACCAAATTACTTTAAATTAAGGGAAATAGCAAACATACATATCCCATTTGTTTTAAACATTTCTGGATATTTCATGGGTAGTTTTCCCATTTCTGAATTTCTACTATCAAATGCGTATATATTAACAAATTGTTTTCCTTAGAAAAATTAATTTCGATGTACTATTACTGAAATAGCACATACCAGCTTGAAATCACTGCTAGCAAAGCTGAAATATGTTAAATTTCACAATATTTCAACTGATTTTTCAGCTGCAGCAGTTGTAATCTGTTTTTATGTGAGAAAAATGTTTTTATTTCAAAGTTGGCTGAACTCTCCTAACTGTAGAGTTGTAGGGCAGCGGAAACAATGTGGTGTAATCCTAAGGGCTCTTTCTACCTGGCCCTGAAAATGTATTTGGGTGACTTTCAGTTCCGTCAAATTCCCTAGGGTTCTTGAACTTGACCAGCGGCCTGGCAAAGTTTTCGCAAGATAAAATTCTTTTCCTTCCGTTTCAAATTCATTCAGACATGTTCGATTCTCTCCATCATTTTTGTAAATTCTCCTCAGCTCTTCAGTGTGTGTTTGTTTTACTACAGTTCTTTAATTTAAATGTTAATTTTTCTCCCTCATCAAATTCTAAGCTAACATCTTGCATATTTTTTTCCTGAACGTGAGCAAACAAATAACCTGATTTTAAAATCTTTCCAAGTTCCAAACCTCAAAAATCTTACCATGACCTAGTCGTGTCACAAACATTTTTTCATTTGATATGCAGTCCTATTTCGGTCACATCCAATCATTCACTTGAAAAGATATGACATGAGGAATTTTCAAACTAATAAATAACAAGTCACAGAATTCAATTTTAACATAGAAATTATTTATTTAAAATCCTCCATTTTTTTTCTCAAAAATATCCATAAAAATACCCTGGTTAACATTCGTAAAACAATTATTTACATATTCACATCAAACATGTTAATATCATAAAACTTTAAACATGCTATGCCTGAAAATAATTAAAGATACTTAACATTATGTTTGTAAGCTATGCGAGCTTTTTAACCAAAACTCCATCTTACGTCATAAAACTGCAAAAAAAAAAAAAAAAAATTACAACAATTCCTGTTATGACTGAAAAACTCTCCAACATTTTATGATTGAAATCGTAAAGTTTATTAAAACTTTCCAACATTTTACACCAGAAATCATTAAAATCATTTACTTTCTAAGTAAATTGTTAGAATTTTATCAACCGAATGAAATTTGTTAAAATAGTTAAAACTTTTAATAAATTGAAAGAAATTTTATACAGTTTTTAACAAATCATTACAACTTTTAATAAAGTGAATGAAATTATCTTGAAATTATTAAAACATTTTAAATGAGCCGTTATAATTTAAATAAATTTTCTTAAAATCGTTAAACATTTTAATAAACTGTTTAAAACATGTATGAACTTTTCTTAAAATCGTTCCAACTTTATACTTTCAATCATTAAAACTGTAAAAACTCCTCAGCCTATTACCAGTGAAAATCATTAAATTTATAAAAAGTACCCATCATTTTACGCCTGAAGCCATGTCACCATATGACACCTGAACATCCTTGCAATAGTAAAACTGAAAAAATTATTAAATTATCTTGCACCAGAAAGCATTACTGTAAGTTTGAATTTCTTTCATTAAAAATTCCATTAAGAGATAAGCTGAATTTGCATTTCTTGACAGGAATAACATGTGTTGGTGGTGATGATATTGGTCATGTTACAGGAGTGTAAATTATTTCCTGTAGTGAAGGTATGAAAGGAGAAGGAGGCGCGGAAATTAATTTGCGCTGTGGTAATTCAGATGATGGTAAACTTGACTCAGGTGAAAACACAAAATTGAACTCTATAAAAACTCTTCCAACTCTTGATATAACTGGTTTTTTGACATATCTTCCCGCACATTAGTCGAGGTTATATCTAGTCGAGTGCAACATAAATACATTGGTGGTTTTTGTATACGTGCCTCACCTGCCTTGACAACTGATGATAAATTTAGAGGTTCCAATCTCGAAGTTGACGTCGAAGACATTGAGGTCGAATGCGTTGAGATCGATGTCGAAGGCGGCACTGCAGATATCGATGTCGCAGGTGTCGCTGTAGACCTCGACGTCGCAGGCATCGCTGTAGACATCGACGTCTCAGGCATCGCTGTAGACCTCGACATCGAAGGCATCGCTTTAAACCTAGACGTCGCAGGCGTCACTGTAGACCCCGACGTCGCATGTACCGCTGTACATCTCGATGTAGCAGGTGTTGCTGTAGGCCTAGACATCGCAGGCATGCTGTAGACCTCGATGTCGCAGGCATCGCTGTAGATCTTGACATTGAAGTCATAACTGTTGGTCTCGTTAGTGCAGCTTTCAGTATACTTGGTCTGGACGTCGAAGGCATCACTGTTGGATTCATCAGCGTAGATGGCACTGTAACTGTTGAAGGCATTGACAAGAGCAACGATTGTAGAGTATATCAACTTTCTTCACCATCATTTTTTGCCAAAGCATCTGGTCTGTCATTAAAATAATCCCAGTTAAAATCTGAAAGTTCTTTCTTAAAATTTTGGGTACATAAGCCAAGAAAATAATCTTCTTACGAGCACTACATGCTAAGGCGAACCGAACTAATAAACAACTGGAAACAGTGGTAGGGGGCGTAAATGCTAAAGCCCTATTAAAAAAATTTCGAATTTCCAGGTAAACATTCGAGAAGTCTGATCTCTCCCTCCAACCAGAAGTTAGAAATCCAAACACCCAGCCCCCTCCCTTCCATAACCCTAGACTTTCAAATATCCTCAAGCCAGCATTTCAACCTCTGATACAATCCTCTCTGCTAAGTTTCTTCCTCAAAAATGAATAACATTTATTTATCACTAAAATAACTTCTGATTCATAACAAATAAATTGTGTTTAATTAATAATCAATTAAAAGGATAAGCAATGTAATAGAGATAAACATAGTCAATCCAGCAATATATAATTTGTAGAAAATACAAAGTATTATAATAAATAAAAAATCATGCTTGTTATTATTTCTTTTATTGCTTCCCTAGGATTACTTTAATCTTTTAAATGCAAATTTTTTTTGTTTTAGAAACTTTAAATGCAATTACTTTTTAATAGAATGAAGTATTATGTTTCATATTATTATGACATCAACTAATTTTTTCTGCGAACCTTAAATTTTTTTTAAATAATTTTTTTAAATGGAAAATATATCTTATCTTAGTCAAGAAATATGTTACATTTTACTATCTCATTTTAGTATATATGTTCCTGTTTTCTTAATCTGTATACTGTCAATCATATTTGAACAAAACTTATATGGATATTTTTCCGTTAATATGTCCAAAAAATGTTTTAAATATAGTTAAAAGCGTGTACGAGGAAGTAAAACTTGTTTCGAAAATATTCGTTCATTTTATATAAGTCTTGAGTATTTTTTAATTTATTTATATTTTCTCGTGTAATGGAGCTGGCAAAGTGAATATTGATTTTATCAAGTAGAAAACACAATATTTTGTGTGAGAGTTTCCAAACAGCTAGAAAGACATTTTGCCCTTGCTATTATTTTTCGTTAAAAGCATTGACCTCAACTATCCTCCCCACCAGGACAGACTAAGGTCCTTGACAGCTTGCTTCATCAAAAGTGATATTACCCCATATAAAACCGAAATGCGTTCTGTGGGGGTTTGTTGGAGTCAGGCTGGTAACCTCTGGGATGTTGGGTTTTGTTGTTGGTACTATTGAAAAAACATTGTATTTTAACATTAAAGGTTTATGACACTGGAGAAACTCGCAAGTCACACTGCTAAGGTCGCAGACCTCTAAACATAACAGTTTTTCCACATCTGGAGACATTGGCAAATGCTATAAGTCTGAGATTTCGAACCGAGTATAAATTTGTTAGCTAATAATGTTTGATCGGAAATATTCCATGCAATTCATTTAAGTTTAAACATCTATAAAATTGGGCATCTCTACCTTTTTCAAGCACAGGAACAAATATACATTTTATTATAATTATGTGTTTAATTCGTTATTCTTTTTATGATTATGTGGCCACTGACTTACAAACTAACTAATATCAAGCATGCCTTATCCATGATGGTATTATATATATATAGTTATGGAAAAGCGGTAAGAGTGCTCGCTTCCAGAACTTTTCCTCTGGCTTTTTCATTACAACACTCGTACGTGTTAATGCAACATACTTTTCATCAATATTTTTTGGTTAGGAAATCAAGTACACTTTTAATAACAAATAGGTAAAATAAAAGTAAAAATTTCTTTATACATCATATTTACTGACCAAATATATAAAACTCATTTTAATATTATTATTTCAACAAAATGAAATTTACAAAGTTTCGAAAAATCATTTTAACACACAGAAAATGACAAATTTCTTCAAAACACACACCAGTAACTACAGGATGTCCCAAAACATTATCACACGAAGCATCAAACACATAAACATGTACAGGATGCCACACAAATTACATAATTATTTCTTTCCGAAACAAAGTCGAAATGGTTTGCTCCAACGTGCTAATAACTTGCTGATATTCACTTTATATTTTGATTTCTGTATGCACGAGCATGTGATTTCGTTCTCTTGATTGTATATTCATTTCAGCAATAGCAAATTCGTTAATGATAATTTTTTTCTGCATATTGAAATCCTTGCACATTGCAAAACATCTTGTCATAGCCATGGCTTGTAGTCTACTGACTCAATTCATTATTTTCACCAGCTTATCTCTTACATTGTAATATGCTAATCTATAGAGAATTATCAGAGTATAAGCTTGTGTATTTGCTAGAATTGGTGCATTTGCAATAATTTCAATTCATAATTCAATCACACTTTTTGTAATTATGCCGTCTTGTTTGCTTACATCAAACACAAATAATGCTCCTCTACTTTGAAATGTTTTGGGTTCTAGGATCAGTGAGCTGCTTTTCTTATAATACATTTCCTGAAACTTTGTATACATATCATAGGAAATAAAGAACTCGCCATTAGCAAAGTTCATATTTAAATCCACATAGGGGTAAGCTTGACTGTTTAGATACAGTTTAGTATTTTTCATATCACAATAATCGAATACTAATCTATCAGCTTTTAAATTGCTTTGTCGATTTGTTTGAAAACAAATGACAGCATATCATGGTTTTTCCCACAAAAAACTTGATTTCACACTCCACACTGTTTTGAGCTAGCAATAGAGTTGAAAAAACCTACAAAACCCACAATCTGAATGCAATGTCTAAATTCTTCCCTTTTTCGATAAATTTTTAAAATAGTACACGTTCACAAGTGTTAATTTCAATATGCAGCATCAACCATTCTACACTGTTTAATTAAAATGTTACACTTTCCTTGTTATTAGCTCTATCATATATGGCATTCAAATGAGTATTGCTGAAAAGAATAACTAATTCTTGTTTTGCATTTAATATGATGTGTTTTTAGTCTTCAGCAAAGCTCACTAGCATTGCTCCACCCAGCCATAACCCCTGTATAATAATTGTTTACAGTTCTTGAGAGATCGTTCTTTACAGTGGAAGTAATTCCAACATCTTGTGTTTCATCTATTTACACACCATTTAGCAGATATGCAATGCTATCGATTAAATGAAGTATTCCATTTCTTACTATTTTTGTAGTTGCAGGATTACTTGCATCGGCTGTCTTTCTAATTGTTCCTCTAAACCTTAAACTTGATTTCGAGGGTAATGTTAAAATATCATTATTTTGCATTGAAATCAATATTTCCAAAGGAAACATATATGGACCTGCTCGGAATGGGTTATACACATGTATTTCCGCATTGGTGATTGCATTTTCATAGCTGATTGGTTCTTCAACATTAAGTATGTCTTCCATTTCTATTAACAGTATATCCTAATTATTTTAAATACAATTTATTGCCTCGTGTTAATTTCACGGGTAACTTATTTGAAGTGAGTGTTTTATGCTTGTGCTGAAGTATTTTACGCTTCCTTTCTTCGAAATACGTTCCTTAATGCCATTTTTCTTGAAAGAACCACCTACTTTACATCCAAATTTGATATTATACACAATACCCAGTATGAGTGTAATGTGCAACAGAATGCAACTGTTTATATGCCTTTTTAAAATGTAAATGTATGGTAATTTCTTTGTTTCTAAAATTAATAAGTTTACTGTCTTGATCGACAATTGTGACAACTATTTCATCAACACGATTCACTATTACTGGAAGATATATCAAAGTATTTGGTTTTTCAATTATTATATATCTTAGAGTCACGTCACACGTGAATTCATGTAGTGTATTTGTTGATTTTCCATTCAAAAATGAACTGCTTACAATGTTAACATTTATACGAAATACATTCACCGATAATATATTAACACATTTTGATGATTCATGTAATTGATTAGCTGGATATACTCTCCATTCATAACCTAACATATTAGGAATTGAATTGTCTTCCAAGAAATCGATATCGATGTTACTATACATTGCACTAGTTAACGTGATTGAATTTACACATAACCGGAAATGTACATCTTCAGGTAATGTCACTTTAATGAATGTTTCTGTCATCGAACTCATAAGATCCTACTGGTACCACAATCTTGTAGATTTTTCTTACTAATTTTAGCCATAAATGATTGGTTATGCATATCAATGTTTGGTATGCTGTTGTAAGTAACGAATTCGATTAGACTTATTTGCCATTCTCCATCTAACTCCAAAGTTGGGAAATATACTGCATGCAATCACGATGAATTTCTACTTAATATCAATGTAGTTGACATGTTACTAATATGTTTTACTATTAAACCTACTTATATATACCATTTATAGTAAAAAAAAGTAAACACAAATGTCCACAATTTATTGTATTTAGTAATTGTTCCATTTTGTAGCTGTATCAAGATTGCATGTTTTTAAAATAATTGGGTATTACAAATGGAGGACGTAAATCGCCGAAACTATCATAATATAATGAATGATTTATGTTCTTAATTAATGCAACCCAATTTATTCGTTCATTTTGTATTGAATATAGATTCACAATCATACATTCATGAAGATTTCATTTGTTTGGTAAATTGTCTCTCATATACACACCTCAGAAATAGGGAACATCCAGTTTTCTTTACAAATACATTAATATCCTTGTTTGTAAATATACGTTTTGGAAGACTATTAAGGACTTTCTGTGTATATTTCCACGTTTGGAGTTTGATGCCCTTGTCCAACTTTAAATGGTTTCAAATTCATTCTTTTGCATTTTGATTTAACTGCTCTACTAATTGCAGAAACCCCTTCGAGGACTGATCCAAGAGCTGTTAATGCTGGAAATAGCAATGGAATGACGGCACCTTTCTTTGTTTTTCTTTTAGTTTTATGTTTTAATCACATGCCTCTCTTCACCTTTGCGCACATAACTTTATCAACAACCCAAGCTCCAAGCTTTTCCCCTTTAGATATAGAATGATTCCTCCTTATATTTGCAGCTTTATCAGCTAGAATTGTATCCGCTATATGTCTTTCATTCAAATTGTTTGTTAGGTCATAAACTATATTATGTTCTTTACAAGCGTTACCCAAAGAGTTTATTCCTTGATCATTCCGTGCCAAACTTTTGGCAAGTTTAGCACCTGGTCTGCATTAATTGTATTTTGGTAAATGCTATTCAAATGGTAATTTATTAATCAATTACTTCAATGCACTGCATCCTTATTTGATACATTAGTATGAACCATTGTTTTAAACTGAATGTGAACCTATATATAGACCTACATATATAGTTTTATGTTACTATGTTATGTAATAATGTGTAATTGTGCAGAAATGAAGGTACAAAATGTAGACCTGCTAGTAACTGTAAATACACAAGAAAATGCAATTGAACAGAAAAATGGTATTATTTACCATCAAATACATGTTGTATAATAAACTGTCATTCTTCCAGTGGGAAAACTTATGTTATGTCTCTGTTGGAACATCCTAATGGTCTTAAATTTAAAACTGTATATGTGTTTTCAAAACAATGCAACAGAAATATCAACAATTAGTGACCATTTTATCGTTAATTGATGATATGCGATATTTCCCTTTTACAAATAAAGAAGATATAGTGCCTCCGAATGAAGCATTACCCTAATTCCGTATTTACTTTTGACGATGTTTGATGTGAACTGCTGGGTGAAATTCAACAATATTTGTGTTTTGGTCAACATTAAAATGTTGATTCTTTTTATCTACTGCAAAGTTACGCACATATACCAAAACATCATTTGCACAATAACGCAAATATGTTAATTGCGTTTAAAATGGATAATATGAAACTGCAGCATATTAACAATGATCATGTTTTAGGCATAATGAAATTTACAAAGTTTAAAGATATGTGTTTTTAATGTTAGAAAGACAACTACAGTTTTTTTTGGTGATTATACCAATGCTTCTCCTATATAAAGGCAGACATAGGTCTGGTTTTGTCAGTTTTTTTACTTCCAGATGAAGAACAATGAGTATTTCAAAGTTTGGACATAGCAGTGTAAAATGTAATCATTACAATAGCTGTTTGACCAAAAATTGCGATGGGAATTGTGATTTGAATGGACATAGATTATGTAATATGGGTATAGTTGTGAAAGATAATGATGTGGTAAATAAATGTTACATGGACGACTTAAACAATATTATGCTAAATGTATTTAAATTGCAATCCAACAATATTCAAGAGAAATAAAAAAGTTAGTGGATTTGAATGAAAATGTTTATAAAAACACGATTGTAATTGCAAACATTTTAACCACTATTGGTAATAATTTGCAGAGTAATGAATTTAGAATAGAAGAACATTTAAATGGATTTAGTAAAGACTTTAATGATATGACAACATAGTTTTTACAACACAACTTACAGAAATCCAAGAAAGTTTAAGATTTGTAATTAATGACATGGTAAGCAATACTATTACAAAACAACTTGAAACACAAACAGAACAAATAATGCAATATATAAATTATATAATCATTAATAAAAATTTGGTTTGGTTATGTAAACAGATTTGAGAAAACAAAATAATGATTTGGGAACAAAAATCTATTTTTTATGTTTTAAGTCAAATCGATAAGATTGAAAAAGTGAAAACTAATCGATCTAGTGTGTCATTTAGTTGACCTACTACAGCAATTCGAAAAGCAACTAATTAATTTATTTATAAATAGTTTGAATTTAATGTAATATAATCAAAACATGTCTGCCTTTGCTTCAAAATTACATACCATTACATCTGCAGTGAAAGAGAAATATTTACATGCCAAAAATGGTCATATAGAACAGGATGTTTTAAACGAAGAAATATTTGAACCTGTTACAAGTAGAATGGATACATTGCATTATGTGTTGAATAAGATTAATGAAACAGCTTTGGAAATTAAAATGTAAGAAGATCCTTTAACAAAGAAGAACTAAAAGCAAGCACTTTCTCATTTAACACTTCGTTATTTAGCTTTACAATAATCTTCATCTATGTGTGATAAGACATTTGGTGTTTATCGATATGACAATGTCTGGTTCCTGGGAGATTAGGTAATTAAATTTTTGCCTGACAGTAAAATTAAAATAGGTGATTACATAACTGATGTGAGTCAAGGGTTGTTTGAATTAGTGTTTTAAACATTTCAAATGGATATTCCGATACTGATCTGCAAAAATATAAAGAACTTATTCGTCGAACAAATGCTAACATTCGTTCAGGAGATGAAAACCACCTGATAATACATTTATAACCGATATTGTTGAAGTGGATTATTATAAAGTTGAAGCTGGTGATCGTTTTTCTCATGTATATTGGAAAAATTCTAATGAATTGTTCGATAGGTTAAAACTTCTGATCGCTTCGAGAGAGTCTGGGGATTATTCACATATGAACAAAATTGTTTAAATTATAAAAGAGTTGAAAGGAGACATTTATATTACAAATGAAGTTTAGTAATATTTCTGAAGAGATTCGTGCTTCTGCAAGGATAAGATATCCTGAAGAAGAGTTATAACTCATGGTTTAAAGGATTTTTTCAAGCCGAGTTGTGTGAAATGACATTGCTTTTCACATACAATAAGGGATACAAGTATATTTTAACTGTAATACACAGATATTCAAAGTATGGTTGGGATACACCTTTGAGAAACAAAACTGGAAAACAAGTTACCAATGCAATGAAGATCGTTTTGAAAGAGAGAAAGCCAAATCACTCCAAACCAATAGAGGAACTGAATTTTTTACTCTATATTCCGGAAACTAATTACTGAATATGGTAATAATCACTACACAATATATTCGGAGCTTAACGCCAGTGTTGTGGATGGTTACAACAAATCCATTAAGCAGTTAATATATAAACATTTCACATCGAGGGGGACTTACAAATGGGTTGATGTTTTGCCTGAAATAGTTAAATTTTATAATTCCAGATATCATATAACTATCAAGATGGCACCCAAAGAAGTTATGGATAGTAGTTTAGTGAAAAATATTTATAATAGTGTTCAAGTCATCGACAAAAGAAAGCCAAAGTTCAAAGTTGGCGATTTTATATGTATCTCGAGGCAGAAAGGATTCATTGAAAAAAAATTTACGTTTAATTGGTCTTATGAAATATTTAAAATTATTTCAATTAGACAAACACATCCAAGAGTGTATTACCAAGAAACCAATGATGGAGAACCAATAAAAGGTGTATTTTACGAATATGAACTGAATAAACTCAGTTCTCCATAGAATATTTGATTGATAAAATCATTAAAAGGAAGAAAGATATGTCCTTGGTTCGATAGAGGGGTTTCGCAAAGCACACTACTCCTGGGTTAAAAATCAAGAAATTGAAATATTGTAATACAATGATTGTAAAATTATGATACTAAATAAAATATGTTTTAAATTATATTTTACATGTTATTTTATTTAATAGATCTGTAGATAGTAATGGATGTAGTATTTACCCTGCACTCAATCTGCGTGTTGATTGGATTATTGTTTCATTTGATTAACATTGGAGTGATAATCCTGAGTGTTTATATAATTATAATTATACAGTTCTATCAATATTCCCAACTTTTTTCTGAACTTAGATTATTTTTTATAAAAAAGATTTCTATGTAAGGAGAGTGTAAAATTTTCCATAACCACTGCCTATTACAAAGGTAAGGGAATATGTATCCTGCTTTAACATTTGGATAGGACAGATCTTGAGAGAGGATGGAAGAAAGAGAGATATGAGAAAATATATGTTGATATTCCTAACAGCAATTTAATGTAATTTATTTTAAATAATAGTAATGGGTTTTGACAAGCATTCACACAAGATTGGTTTTCAGGTATAGAAAAGAACTGTTATAATTCCATTCCCTTCACAGCATTAAATTTGGCAACAATAACAAATAAATAAATTAAATTACCTTTGAGAAAATTTTCATCAAAGATTTAATAAAAGTTTTTCAATTTGCTATGTGGGTTTTGGTGGAAGAGGTGTAAAAATATAATTTATCGCATTAGCGAAAGTTAATCAGAAAGAATAAATTATAGTTGCATAAATAAAGTTACATATCTACAGCTACTAATTTCAATCAAGTTATTAATGTTAAAGGAATGATTTTGTTAGCTCAATTTCTTAAATATTTATTCGAAGGAAATAGTAGTTCAAACACCCAAGAGTTTAAATGCAAGAATTTTTTCACACATCCCCTGCGCACAAAGATTTGAGGGCTGTTGACCAGCTCCAGGTATAACGAGTCAGGGGAAGGGGTGGGTGGGGGAATAACTATTTCTCCCACAGAACCGAACAGGGTAGATTTTCGGGAGAGTCCACAATTCATGGGTAACGTGTAGTTTTTCAAACAAATAAACTTTTTGGAAGAGTCTAACTTGGTGTCTTAAGGGGTGTCTGTCAGGTGGATAGTCCCTGAAGTTGTTGAACAAAAGATGCGATCTAGGCTAGCAGTGAAGGGAGGAGTATGGTGGTTCGTGGTCTTTAATCGACAGCAAAGGTGGAGTGCTTCGACCGGTGAACTCCTCCAGCCATCATAAAAACACGCTCTGGGGTGGTGCTGAAGTGTGGGGGTGCATGGCCTTCGAAAGGGCAGTCCTCGAAAAGCGAACTATGCATTGGAGGGGAGGGTGACAGATCACCGAAGATGCGCTCTGGGGTGTTCTATGACCTTGGATTGAAACTGTCTTTTTGCACAAAGTCGTCTTCCGGACAAGGGCTGGGGGAGAGGGTAGAGGGTGCAGTGAACACCGACGTAAACAGTTCTACCTGTCTGCCGCCATGTTAGTTTCTCAACAACACTTGGTCAGGATAGACGTATACACCAGCTCTCTCGACTTCAACGGGTGCGGCGGGCTTCGTGGTAGTGAGGTCCTCGATTTGCGGTGTCGGCCAGCGGGTTTTGGAGAGTGATAGCCGCGATACTCGTTTTAATATAAAAAAAATTAATTTATAAGGAATAAAACAATTTTCGTGTAAACTATTTTTCTGTGTTCGGTCGACGAAACGTGGAATTATTTTTTTTACTGTTGTTTCGGTAACTAGTGCCGTGAATTTCACACACTTAACAGAAAAAATTTGTAGTGCGCCCATTATTTAAAAAAAAAATATATAGTACATTTCTTTAAAGCATTGCTGGATTAAATCCTTCTTCACGTCATTCGAGTGTCCCTATGATTCGATGGAAATAATTTGTGTTAATAATGAATTATTTTCACAATAGTGAAACTTACGTTAAAAATGTATTGTTTCGTTGTCTGTTGTAGGATGAATAGTGAATTCAGGTCTTTAATAGTAGCTTGGTAGGGAAATAGGTTCTGCCAGTCATAAATTTCAACTCAGCTGCGCTCCATGTATGTAACAGCCTATAAGCTGGCACACGTCATACTATCCAGTCATTCATTGACTGACCTCCGAGGCTGACAGATGTGTTTTGGGAGAGGTGCGATTTTATAACGATTTTTTTCTTTTAATTCGATGTTAATTCAACTAGTCTAATTAATATATTAGTACGTGAATCATAAACATAATTGTTATCCATTTGTCACATAAATCGTATTCACGTCTATTTCCGAGTATATTACCTTAGTCGCTTGTCAGCCTCCGACCGCGCTTCACGTATACATAGTCAGGCTCTAGACGTAAGCTTACTTCATTGATTCACCAACCTCCGAGACGGACGGATGTGTTTTGTGGGAGCTCCTAGTGGGATTTCATTACGTGTTTAGTCATTTTCATGTACTTGTGTTCGTTAGCTGTTTGTATTTTCATTAAAATTTCCGAGTTTTTCACCTCAGTCTATAATCAAACGTAGGTTATAAGTTAATGTAAGTCCTATATCCAATTCAGCGCTTCAACGACCTCCCGAGCGAATGGACCAATATTAAATGTTTTCTTATTTATGTGTGTTAATCTATTAATTTCTTTTAACGTGTGGATTCCATTTCAGAAGTTCCTCACCAGTCTCACAGGCAGACAGGCAGACATACATGTTTTAAAATATTGTCAGGTATGTGCGAGAGGCGTCAAGTAGTGTTACATATATCTTGTTATTGTGTTTGTTACCCGTTTAGTTTATAGGAGCATTTTTTTGATTCGTTGGAGATCGTTAATTAATTTCATACTGGAGAGTCACGTGATTGTGATCGTTTAGCACTTGTCGACACCGGATGTTATTCACGTAGTTGTGTTCGTTCGTTATACTTCTCTGGTGTAAATTATATTTCTAACATACAGCTCGGGGTAGTAAAATCACGTTTTAGACGTATTCATCTCTTTACGTTCAATTGATTTTTCATTACGTAACAATTTCTTTAGGACATCTGGAGACTCATGTAATTGCACTTGTTTCTTTATGAGACCTGGTTATTCATGTAGTTGTCATCATTTGAAATTTGCGATTCGATGTCATTTATTCATAGTTAGAACTCGTTTAAATACCGTGAAATTCTTTCTCTCGTGCGTTAACTATACTTCTCTTTCTGTTTAATTAACAAAAAATCGCGTACCTACCATCTACGAGCAATATCCCCTCCAAAAAAATACTAATGTCACTCTTCCACATAACAAACTGCATATATATATATATATATATATATATATATATATATATATATATATATATACACACACACACACACACACACTGTGACCCCAACATGCCACACCTCATCGAGTGCCAGTCGTCGCGCTGACAACATCTACCAAAGCTGTTCCCAACCCCAAAAATAGAAAGCACAAATTTAACCCTTTCAATACATTTAACCCTTTCAATAAATTTAACCCTTCCATCAAATCTAACTCTTTCGTTGAATCTAACCCTTTCAATTGATTAGCGCTTTCATCGGTTTTAACCCTTTCAATTTGATTAATGCTTTCAATAATTTTCATAAATCCTTTGATATAAATTAAATGAACTCTTTGATATCAAATTAATTAGGTCATTAATAAACGGCATCCCTTTGGGTTTATAAATCCCCCGGCCCTACTAGTATCCACTGTATTAGCGTGTCTCGTATTAATATATAGTATACATGCGATAACTTCAGACCTTTGATCAATCCTTTGAAAAAACACCTCATGTATGAAGTCTTTGGTTGTTTCCTAAAATATCTCGTTTATCACGAGTTTTTTATACTTCTTGTTGGCATAAACGTATCTTATTTTTGGTTAAATTGAACTTTATATATCTAATCTACAAGTTATAACATTTCATCCATAGACAGTCAATATGAACAAAACCAGAGAGGAAACAGCTGTTTTGGTATTGCTCAGTAAGAAATAGTTATCTTGCAAAATATTATGAAAGAGAGTGCGTATAAATGCGGTGCGTAGACTCTTTGGAGTAATTTTGTATACTTTGTTACAATTTTTGCGTGATACGAATGAATATCTTGGAAGTATAACTTTAGCAGGACTTCAGAAAAGCTGGAAGTAACCACGAATGAACTATTATGCCCGATTGAATCAATAACTTTGAAATCAACGTAACCATACGTCCTATATCAATAATGTTTATTTCTAAAGGCTATTCACAGTAAAAGGAGCACTGTTGAAAGCCCTGCTTACGATCTACTTATGCACGTTGCGTATTATTCCGCCGTATGTAAAATTAACATTGGCATGGGCCTCATAACTTTATTAATACGTCAGTCAAATAAAACTGTGAAATTATTAGGAATGTAAATAAATTTTGATCTAGCTAATTTTGGTACTTCGACGGATTGAAAAAACAGAAAGCGAAAGAAAAAACTTAAATTATCACAAATAGTTATCTAACACTTTTTATACGGAACCACTTCCCATCCATCGTTACCAACTTTACTGGGCTCACGTCACTCGGTGTGCCTATTGAAATATATGCAGCTAGGAGCAGTGAAGTTTTTCTAAGGTTGATTTCTAAATTGCTCACTTTATCGTGAACAGCCTTTATATATGTGCACTGCAACCAAGAAGTATCTGAAACCACTGAGTGAGGAATTAGGAAGATATGCACTAAGGAACTGGTCATTCATGTTTGGAACAGGGATGCAAAGCCACTTGCGTCATACCCAACATAGTGCAGCCGACCAAAGCCTAACCAAATTTCCCGAATAGGAAATTTTTTAGCAAAATACTGAACAGGGCATCGCACGAAAGATTTTTCTCGGTATACTAGTCATGTTCTGGCACAAGGGCTCATAATGTTATTTTTCCAATTTTAAATTGTGATTGAGTGAAGTGATTTGGGCCGCTCTTAACATCGAGGTCTTGGGAGCCGATGAGGGTGAAGCGAGTTCAGTATAGTGCAGCGCCGCAATGCGGGGGTGGGGGGGGGGGGGGGTAAACGGGGGAGATCCCTGAGAAAAACCGCCGACAGCGGCATCGTCCGGTCCGATTCGCCACGTGTGAAAATCTGAGAGCGATCCAGCTGGGAATCGAAGCCGGTTCGCCTTGGCGGGAGGCAAGTAGTCCAACCACTACATCACCGCGTACCCACCATCGCCACAGGACAGAGTCACGGATGGGGAGGTCGCTTTTCGGGGTGTGACCGCATATTTCGAGGGCCAGTAGCGAGGGTCGGGATGAACACTTGTGGGTCAAAAAGGGGGAGGGGGTGAAGGACGGGGCGAACCTGTTGAGTCCCATGCAGCCGTCCGCAGATCCGGTACAGGCCAAATTATTTATTGATCGCGGCCCGCCGCCCCGTCCCTTTTGTTTACCGACTTGAGGGGAGTGAGCGAAATGTTTAGGGTGGTGTGGAGAGGGGGCGGGGCTATCGCCGAGACATGGACCGGTGTTCGATCCCCCACCTTTCCCGTCCGAACAATGCGCGCAACAACGGCGTATGGCACCTCGAGGCCACGTACTTCCGATACTGCTGACCACTTAACCTTGATCCCTTCCCGGGTCACGAGCCCTTCTTCCCTTCATTAAATGCTGTCCACGATAAAGTGAGCCGTTTTGAATCAACCGTAGAAGTCACGGCCCCTACCTGCATATATTATAAATGGCGCCCTAAGTGGCATGCGGCCAGTCAAGTTGGTAACGATGGATGGAAAGTAGTTCCTTGCCTAGATGTCAAATTAAAAGTGCTCGGTAAACATTTGTGATGACTTGCATTTATCCCTTTCGCTTTCTGTGCATCAAAGCGTTAGAATTAGCAGACTGGTAAAACACTTACTTTTCTAATCATTTCATAATTTAACTTTACCGACTCATGAATAAAGTGAGGGGTTCCATTGCAGTGTTAATTTTTCAAAAGGTGGAAAAATACACAACGTGCATACAAGCAGAACTTAAGCAGGGCTGTCAAAAGTGCTCAGTTTATCGTGAACAGGCTACAGAAATATTCGTCAGCGAATTCGGGCGCCCGTGTTCGTTCCCACCGCGAGTTTTGTTCTGTCGAATTTCACTCTATGCGAGTTTCATTTGTCTTTGTGACGTTGGCAAGTGTTTTCCGCGGTCGTGCTGAGTCGTCAACACAAACCAAGTCCTAAAAAACGAAATATTTCAAATTGTTGTGCGTCGGAAAACGATCTCGGGCTCGAGAAGGGCAAGCGACTCGTGCCCTTGGCTGAAATGGGACATTCTAGGGTGCACAATGTGTCCTAGTTTTGAATTCCGACAGCGGCAATGTGACGTTACATCCGGGATGCACTTTTTAAAGGCACGAACCCAGGTAAGGTGCCCTTGGCTGGTGATTTTAAACATGGCCCAGAACTGTGGTAACTGACTATTCGTCAACTGTAATGTAGCTGCATCAGTAACCATTACGATGATGGTTACTATAGTCGGTCTCACACTTAGATTGCAGTACATGGCTTATGGCGCTCACTGTTGCCAGATTGCTTCAGCTTTGTGACGTAACTGGCAAGCTGAGAAACAAACGGGCGGTGAAGGAAACGGCCTGATTAAGATCATATTTATCTGTTAACCCCCTGCCAGCTCGTAAAGGAATCCAATCCTGGGCCGCAAAGCTAAGCAGCTCCTTTGAAACTGAAGCATGTGAGAAACACTACCATTGGGATTGCATGGCGCGCACGCCACGAAAATGACATTTTTTTTTTTTTAAAGACTGGATAAAAGAGGCAACAGTGCACGCAGGAACAAGGACAGAGTTAACCACAGAAACCACGTGTTGGAAAGAGATAGTGAATGTCCATTACACCGCACGCTGCAATCTAAGAGTGAGACGCTGAAATTGATTTTTCTAATTTGGCGACCTTTGTTGTACAAATCGGTAAAGCTTCCAGCTAACTTTCGGATATGTGTGTCATTTTTTGATTGAAGAAGACATGGTTGTTTAAATCCTCAACCCGATTAGCTTTCTGACATAAATAAATATGAATTAATATAGAACACACAAATATTTGAAAATTATTATGAAATTTATTAAAAAAGACTACTTGCGTATCATTCTACACGTTAGTCTGTGGGTGATGGCCAAATTTACATGTTCATGTCGAAAATATACTAAACGTTAAGACCGTTTTTACAGTGCATTTTACTGAACTACGAAGATCTTTTCCAATCGCGTGAACAACTTCAGATAACTTATCGTTTGTATCACAGGTCAATATCTTATTTCACTGGTACTATCCTACCTCTTGAACTGGAGAGTAGATTTGTGTTCTCGGGCCGTGTCCGAAATGGCAGATTTTGTTGACAAAATGATCACATGACCCGATTTTGTATACAAAAATGGTGACGTATTTGTTACTTCGTATGCGTAATTAAAACGTTTTTTAAAACAAATAACTGTTCATAAAATACACTAGGCATGTTTTAAAAAGTAAGTGAGTGTTGTGCTTTAGTAATAAACTTCGCTACAATTCTTTTTAAAAGTTATTTCATTATTTACTATTGTCGTAGTTATTAACATATTCGTAGCATTCCAGTAATGATTGTAGAAATATTATGTCCGTTTTAAGCGTTCAGTTTAGATAAAATAAATTTTCACTATTACTGTAAAATTGTGTGTGCCGGGAGTGCTAAAACAAGTGACTGTCAACAATGTCCGAATTGAAAATTGGGAAATGACAAATTAAAAAATAACGAATTTGACATTTCGAACTCGGCCTCAGTAACGATGTGCTAGCCTCACACTGGGGCGCTGCTAACAGTCTGTGCGCGGGAACAACCGCCAGATAGCGACACTGTTCGATGACAGCATCGCCATCCAGCAATAACTGAAACCTGTCGGTGTTGTAGGGAAACCCGAGTGAATTCGACGTCTATACGCTGTTCGCAGTACACTCAATACTTGGAAACCCTGTTTACTCTAATATATATATATATATATATATATATATATATTTCTAGGCCTAAGTTTACAAATGTTTGTAACAGTACAAAAATTTCTCTTCTAAACTTATACGTTTGTAAAATTACAAGAGCCGTGCTTGTAACAGACCAAAATGGTGGACTTTCAACAACGTAAAACCATATATAGCTGTTTGTGCAAGAACTAGGAGTGATGTAAAGTGTAGCTGTGTGCGAAAATAAATGTTTTGCAAGTTTGAAAAACGTAAAACACTTAAAACATCTCAAATAACAATTTAAAAAACACGTAAAGCTTATTAATCATTAACTGTTAATGATTTATATCTACGCACAACTCTTGAAATGAAATTAATGTGATAAACCGAATAACTTCACTAACATTTTGTAGGTATGTATTTACTATTCTACTTAATACAAAATCATTGAAAAGCTCGTAAGTCATGTTAGTATTCTGGTTAAAGCCAATATTACACGAAACCTGCAGCCGTACTTGGTTCTTGTACAAGCTTCTACAAAACCTGGTGCACGAGCCGGTATATCAGCTGCTATATGAGCTGCCATGGAAGATTCATATTACACGACAGTAGTTTGGGTACTAACATTTAGCACCCTCGGTGGATGCGCAGTGTGTGGTTTGTAGTAAATATGAACCCCATTCGTAGAACTGCTATCTGTCAGTAACTTTCGTAGACCTATGAAAACAAAAACTGTATTTCTGTTCGCCTTTTAGAAAAATTGATTGCTTACTAGTACAGTTTCATTCATTTTCTTGAAAATGTCGTGAAATCACTAGAGTACGAGTGTGTTATTTTTAATTTTGACGAAAATGACTGACCGGTAGCAAAATAAGTTTTTTTTTCTTTGCAGTGTACCGGGATATTATCCGCATGTAAAATATAACGATAAATTTTTTTTTTGGATCCGACGGAGTTTTGAATTCACGTCCAAAAATACACTATAGTAAGGGACGTCACGACTTTACCATTGTTCTGCCAGTTCCCACATAAGATCGTAAGTTCATATGCAGTGTATACTATTAATAGTTAGAAATAACATTTTCATAGAGTAGGTAATGTTTTTTAAGTATTTAGAACGGTTTTAAACAGTAATTAAAAGTTTTCATAGCCAGTATTATTCGTCGTTGTATTTTTAATATATTTGAAAGAGTTTCAACCTTATGGATGTACAATGAAGATGGAGACGTCCTTTTCGGTTTCTTCAACTTGTTTCAAGTAGTAGCCACGGGGAGCACCCTACACTCTGAAACTGCGATGTGATTGGCCAGATACGAAAGCTGTAGAACCTGCCACGAAAAATAGGACGTATCCAGTTACCAAATCTGGTACGAAATCTGGTCGTACAAGGCGGGAAATGCGATGACGGGTGCCACACTAGCCCGTATACCGGTTGCTATGGTGGACCTTGCACGAGCTTTTACGGTATCTGAGGGTTATTCTAAGTTATTCATTAATTTTTTGTTTTCGTTAAGTATCGAAAGCTTTCATAACGAATAAAATCTTCGAGAACGGCAGTTTGGTATTCTAAGTCATAGTTCGTTACATCCTTCCAGATACCACCGAGACTTCGGCAATATTCGGATTTGCGTTAGCGAATGCAGGGTGGCAACACTATGCACATAAACTTTAACTGTTTTATGAGACTTTGTAAATTATTAATAATTAAGATTGAAAACATTAATAAACGAAAGCAGTAAAGCGTTTGAAATATTTTATTTGCTTCTGGCGTGTTTTAAGTATTAATATTATATACATAATGTGTTTTAGGAAAAGATATATTTAGTTTGTCAAGTGTATCAAATTTTCTGGCGACATTGTACTATTTTGTAACTCGGCTGGACGTCTGATGTATTAGACATAAATATGCTTTAATTTCGTATGCTCTGAGTTGAAATAGACTTGCATGTACGCCGATGAGAGAGAGAGAGAGAGAGAGCGAGAGAGAGATAGAGAGAGAGAGAGAGCAGACAGAACTTTGGTTGTTACATGCCCGAAGATTTTTCTTAATGACCATTTTGCTGTTTGACTGCCCGCTATTTACGAACAAGCATTTTCCTGTGTTATTTATGATACCAGAATTATAAAATAAGCTATGGACAACAAATTAGACACTGTATGTGATTCTTGTAGATTGTATTAATAACAAAATATTCATTTTCACTCAATTATTTTCACGAGAAAGTATTTCGGTTGTAAAACATCAAGAATTATTTACAGTTTAGCTCTAGCTATCGTGTGATTTACGCACTACATTGTTCAACGCAAATTTTTTGAATAAAACATTGTTTATGATCTCTTATTTCATTATAAACAACTGTAATAATCTAATTAATTCCTCACAATAGCCAGTCTACACTGCTACTTAGATAGTTCAAGAATTAAAACAGAAAGTTTGATTGGTAGTTTAAAAATATCTTTTCTGAAATATATTTTTATGTTAATGTAATGCATGAAGGCACATCACATCACGACTCTATTCTTTTACAGTCCCAAAAAACAATCAGTTTCATACACCAGCCAAGTTTTTATGATAAAACTCGGTAACGAAGGCCCAATGGGCTTCGTTTTCGTTTCCAGTTTCTTAACGAACATAGTGACGTCAAACGAACACTAGAATTCGCTTAGAATAGCTCCTTTCGTCAGTAAACGAAAGTTCGAGTAGTAACGAATATTTTTGTCGAGAGGAAACGAATCGAATAACTTAGAATAAGCCCCTTAGTATCGTGCAATATCGCCTTAAGGGTGTGGGCTAGTAACGTAAGGGAAGCGGGCTATAGTCTCCGTGCTGTCAAGGTGTAGTTTTTTTTTCGTGAACTGCATTTTAAATCAATTTTTTCCTTATTCTCTGTTATTAATTCATCATATTTGATTTCTAGAAGGAAAATAATACTTGTATGTCCACTTCTCAATAATGTAAGTTGTAATTGCTGATACAAGCCTATCATCTGTAATACTACAAATATATGTTTTGCAAATTTTACAAGAAAACTGTTTGTAGTACTACACAGGATTTTCTTGGCAACTGGGTTTCCAAGAATTTTTCTTGCAAAGATACAAAAGAAATACAGCGTATGATTTAATTCTCTGTCCATTTCGTATCCTTCCGTCATATGCACTGTAGCCGTCAGGGATCTGGGGAAGTCTCGGAAGAAGAGGGATTCGGGGTAGACATCACAAGGAAGAGAAAAGATGTGCGTGCAGCGCTGGTCATGAAATCATCAGATGGCGCACCCTGACTGCTGTTACCGAAAACTGAAGACCGGATGTTTGATGGGACAGCGCATATGCTGCCAGGCCGTTCTATTGTCGCTCATCTATAGACCGGTCCGTGACGGACAACTAACTGGCGAGCATGAGGGAACTCTCGTGCCCAGACGTCTGCCGGACACCTTGCCATGAACCTACTCACTTTGTGCATGCGCTTATCGAGTATAAATACGCGCTGTCACGAAGACAACAAATATGTCATTAATACGCAAAATACTACTCGTATTTACATCAAACCAACAGAAACTGAATTGCACAAGTTCAGCTTCTACAAATTTAAAGATCACGTTGTTAGTATACAGTTAACGTATGGAATTACTTTTCCTTATTCTCTTTCGCCTTTACAACGAGCATATAAATATAATACTAAGCCAAAACATATGCAGTTAAGGGTAAAGACTTTTCAAAGGTCAATTCTCTATGTGCCCAATCGTGGACAGCTTATTTAAATGGCGGCTATCAATGTATATATTTAATACAATGTTCAACCAAGAAATTTATATTTAAATTTAGTAACTAAGTTATTTTTAAAGCAAACAGAAATCGCACTACTTCTGAGGAATGTGTGTTGCTCGACTGTACAGCTATCAGCCGTGTAAGGTGCTGAGGTGCTTCGCATGGCTGGAATCGGGAAACACAGTCTTATGAATATGAAGACAAAAGAAGCAAAGCAATAACCAAAATTTTCCAGGTTATTAAAATTAGTTTCCTATCTCGAAGCAAGGTGTCTGTAAAAACTAGCCTGAATGCTCGCAGAAACTTCGTGCAGGAAAAGAGAAAATTCTCGCAAACCACAACCCATCACTCAATCTCTGCCAAAGAGAGTCAAACAAATGGACTAGTAGAATCTGTATCAACAGTGGAAGAGGGACGTCGTGTTTGACACTTTTTACAGGAGACAGAACAGTTTTTTGTTCAAGTAACTTGTCTTCCCTGACAACGACCTGGCCAGTTGAGAAGTTTTGGTCGTCGTCGGCGACGGTGAAATGAGGTGAATATGGAACAGTGGTGGAAGGCAGGGACGGTGGAAACCGTAGACCCCCAAGAAATCCCGCCGGTCAAGAGCAATGTCCGCCACGTTTCGCCACGAGCTATTTCAACTGAAACGATTCTCACTATTTAGACCACGCAAAGAAAGTTTTTGAATAGTCAAATGGAAAAGTGCCAGTCCTACCAAAACCTAGAAAATGTTCTTAAGTGGTTAAATAGATGTTGGGAAGGGTCGACACCGTACATAAGGAAAGAAAGAGCGGCATATAAGTGCAGGAAGAAATGCAACATTGTTAGTCGCACTCTTGAAGATCTTATGTCCTTCTCCAACTAGTAGAAGGACCTACACATCACCCTCAGCCACGGCAGACAACCTTATATGGGCAGGGAAACTAACGTCATAGAAGTGGAGAAAATTTACAGTGCTTTCGCTCTTTCTATAATACTCTTTATACTCAACGGTCATATAGATTTTGGTCGGGAAAGAATTCCTCACGTCTTGACCCTCGTCGGGTCTCAAGACCTTGCTGTTAAGAGCGACATCCTGCGACTTGACCCGAAAACTGTGGGACTCGATCCAAAGTCTGCCGAGATCAGCACACGGGAAGCAAAGTTACTTGCAGTCAGGCCACGTTGAATTTCACTCAACATTCTTTCATGGCGGTGGAGCTGTTATGGAAACAATTTCATACCACTGTGGAAATCATCAGCCCAAAACGCTTATGATGTCGCAAAGCACAGGAGTCATTGTAGTTTTTCTACATACTACATACATATCTACATTATCTGCATCTAGTGCCTTCGTTAATAAGCTGGTTTACTGTGGACGCATACAAATTCTTTAAGTGAAAATAATTAACTCTAAAGGAAGTCGTTAGATTTGGCGCGTTTTTAAATTCCGAGTATCGTACTGGAGAAATATAACCGCATCATCTCGTTAAGAAGGAAATTATTTTTATTCTAGTCGAGAAAGTGGTTTCCGAAATGCTTCAACCCCCCCCCCCCCCTTCCCAACCACATCATGGCACGTTTATATATTTTTATAAGCCTACATAACTCACAAAATTCATTTTAACAAAATATTGAATTTTTAAGTTTGTAATTTTAGATATTTGTAGGCGCATTCCCAAAACTCCAGTTAACCCTACCGAAAAAAAAATTCTCTTTAACGCGGCTCTCCACCCTTTCTTACTCCGGATGCACAAAATAATGTATTGGAGAATCGCTTTTTTCACCTCTCCGTTCAGGGCGCAGCCAGGGATTTTAAAACGATATTCTCATAATTTTATTCGCGAAAGCTCTGAAATGAAATTTCCTATCCCAGTTTGAAATGTATTCCAGCAACATTTATTCAGATAAAACAGTCCAAAAGTATATACTTTTTACACTTAAATGGTTTACAAAATAATGCTGGTGGCATGCAAAATATATTTTTTTTAATGTATTCGTAAATACGTGCAAGGTTTTTTCTCTTGGAAGAAAAATCTGCAAACTCGTTTCAATGTTCCGTATGAACATGCCTACTCTAAACATGCTGCATCGTAGTTCAAGTAACAGGTAGCTATTGCCGAGATCTATTTTCCCACGCCACAGCAAAATTGAGCTTACCACACCTCATAAAAAAAGCATAATGGTAGGGTCTGGAGGTAATTCTTTTTAATTGCAGCATATCAATTCCCTCGCTTTATGCATTAAGGCTGATCACGCAAATGGGATGAAATGGTTTAGTTCGTTAAAGTAACAAAAGCTTAACTGTAAAAATGGCTTACATAGTCATGGCTTACACAAAATCCGAACCCGGAAAATCAGAGATAACGTGACTACTTCGCGTCCTTGCTATGGCAGTCACCGGTACAAGCATTTATTACAGCGATCCGCTGCTCCAGCTAAGCACATGGCGTGCCTTCAAGGTGAAAAAAGGCACGTCCTAGTATTATTTGTTGTGCAATAGTGATGCAATTGGCTAGGTGTGCTTGGCGACTGATTTTAAAATTTACTGACTGCGTGAGCTATGGTAAAAGGGAATCTAAGCCCTGCCTCCCACAAACAAAAAATAAAACAGTCAATTATTGTAAGAAATTACCGAGCTTAGTTTCAAAACGGAACATACAACGCTTTCCCTATGATTTTAAGCACTTGTAGCCAGGTAAAATCCTCACGTAGGCTTTCTGAACGCCCACTGAAACGGTAGTAGTAATTTATTTTACTTAATTCCTCTTTTTCATGTTACAAATGTTAAAAAACCCATATCCTTAATTTAAGGGTAGGCCTACATAAAAATTAAAAAATATGGAATTATTCTCGAGTATTTCCCAGCGAGCCTAGCATACAAGGCACTTTTTTTTTTTTTTTTTTATATAAAAATCTGCGCATCGAGAAGAAACTGTGGTAGATACAAAAATAAAGGTATGACCGCAGTACTGGACTAAGACAGTGACCCGCACACCTACAGCATATACAATGTGCACCTTTAGTACCTCGTCGGATTGCCTCGTGCGTGAATGCGTGCGTCAAAACAATCAATATTGGAATCAAACAAATGCCGCATTCAATCCTCAGGCGGATCTGCACCCACAGTTGTTTTCCAAATTGATCTATACATATAACGAACACTGCGACATGGGAAACGCCGGTATCCCATCTATTCTCACACATGTTCACGGACAAGTCAGATGAGCGCGCAGGCCAAGGAAGTATTGAGTTGAGGTGGGAGATCTGGGCGGCTCTTAACAACGAGGTCTTGAGAGCCGATGAAGGTGAAATGAGGCGAGAATATAGCAGCGCCGGAATGCTAGGGTGGGAGAAACGGGAGATCCCAGAGAAAACCCGCCGATCGGCGGCATCGTCCGGCAATATTCCCACTTGCGAAAATCCGGATGGACCCAGCCGAGGATTGAACCCGGTTCGCCTTGGTGGGAGGCGAGCAGTTAAACCGCTCAGTCACCGCGGCTCCCCAAGGAATTAAAGTAAAACTCCTGGAAAACTACAGTTGCGTGCAAGCATCATCTTGCCGGAAACTGGTACCTGGACAGTCAGTCTGTAATGGTAGCATTTGAGGGCGCGTGATATCTTCAACTGACCGCTGCGCATTTAGTGACCTTCATATAATTACCAGTGGTGGAAGATGATCATATGTAACGACTCATTAGACCACAAAGTCTGTAGTATGAGCCGGTGCCGTTGTAGAATAAGTCAGGAATTGTAGCACTAACTGCGGTCGTTGGGAAATACCTGCGGAGAAATTGCATCGTCAGTCCGTATATGCTATATCATATAAACATTTATTCTCTACCGACACCGCTTTAAAAAAATGCGATCATGTTGAAGTGTTGTACTAATGACAGAATATGAAAATGTCGTTGGGAATGAAAATTTGCCTATGCTAAGCAGCTATAATTCTTCTGGTAGAGATACTGTGCTCTAGTGAAGATGCCGCATGGAACAGTAAGTCACTTGCTCTGCTCGTGTCTGTCTGACAATGAAATGGTCCTGCCACCTGGTGGTCTTTTGGGGTATTCCATAACCTCTCCTTTCTGTATGGGTATCTTCTCCGAGCACTATTAGGCTGGGTGCACACGAAAGCGAAAGCTTTCCACGAGGGCTTGGTTTATGTGTACCAGTGCACACGTAGCTGCGGAGCCGCTGCGGTACCGCGCGTCCACTGAGCGTGCAGTTGCCGCAAATGCGTTCCACGAGGGCTTGGCTTATATGTATCAGTGCATACGTAGCTACGGTACCGCCGCGGTCTATGTCCGCACGTGTGCACACACTCTTTGTGTGACATCCTAGGAAACTTAAATCTTTTGCGTGCCATTCATCTACGTCTATAGAACAAGTTTTATATGGTGCGCGAATATTTATGGCATTGAATGTATTCCTAATCAGACATTTCATTATACAAACACATGCATGCACACATATATACATGTATTTACATAATGATATATACGATTCAGGTATGTTATGTTGCATCTCATACACGACATATTTTAACTCAAACTTCCTTCGTTTGATACTATTACAAGGGATTACTAATGTCTATAATCCCTGTAATATTAGACTTATGTCTGTCATCTGTGTGTATATATATATATACACACAGAGATGACAGACATAAGTCTAATTTTACAGGGATTATAGATATATATGTATGTATATCTATATATGTATATATATATATATATATTATATATATATATATATATATACAGATTATTTATTTCAATTTATTGTAAGTATTGAGTTCAGATAATTTTGCTGTAGTTATTATAAATAAAATAAGGAAATTATACTTAATTCTTTTATTTGATTATGAGCTCCATCCCTTAACGAACTTGGTACAGCCCACTTAATTTCTAGAGAGAGAAATTGAAACACATTTTAAATACTAGCGTTTACCCGCTGCTTTCTCGCGTGTTTATAGGGATAAATAGTGAAGTTTTGTGATACTAAGCCTCGTCACGTTACACAATTGCGGTGCATCTAAATTTCGCATTAACATGACAGGGACGTATAATTTTAATTGGAGCTTATGTGAAGACACACCGGACAACTGTAGAGAATTCAGGAACTCTACATGTTATGTAGTGCTCTGTTCTGTATCGATGACTGTGTCTACTGAAAAATACTCCGTTATTTCTCCTTCTACATCTTTCAAAATATCAGAATTATTTTTGTTAACGATGTAATGTAACCCATGTTATTTCCCAGCCCACCATCTAACTCTGTTCAAAAAATACGACGGTGTGTTGCTGTGTTGTGACGTTGTAATGTAATTCCGTCTGTGTGCTTTTTCAAATACAATAAAAATTCTCCTGCAAGAAATTAGATATTTTTCCAGATTTAAAAAGTAGCCTGTGTTACTCTCCGGCCCTCCAACTATTTCTGTGCAAAAAATCACGTCTATCAGTTGCTCCGTTTTGACGTGAAAGAAGGGCAAACAAACACACTTTCCCATTTATAATATTAGTAAGGATTTGCAGTTTTTAAAACGTTAAGCAACAAAATGTTATATGTGAAGTAAACTGATTGATAGGCACGAGTGCGCATTTCATAATCCTCAGTATTCTGGTCGTCTGCATGGCATAGCTGCTTTGTACGTGGTCCAGACTCGCAGAACGTGCTTGCGCATGAGCGATCCTGCAGAGGCTCTCGTGGGGGGGGGGGGGGGATGAAGTGTGGTGAAGGAAGTAGGGCGAGTACGTGCTGTATTGCCGTAAAGCTGATGAGTGTGATGCACCCCACAGATCCTCGGCAACACCGCGGGAATACGACGCCGCCATCGCCACGGCCAGTATCATGTCGGCAAAGCTGGAGGTCACCTTACGCCTCGCGCAGGATGTGTTATCTCAGCAAGGTCAAGTCGTGAAGTAGCTGCGCCTCATCATACAAGAATAGTTCTCGACACTAACGTTAAGTACCAATCCCTTACTCGCTGATTAAGTTGGACAAATGGAGACTGGAGGACATAAGGCAATTATAACAGAGATCTCATTTCGAATTTTCTTAGCATTTCCCGGCCGACTGTTGCTGGCAGGGTGGAAGCCGGAGGGACCGATTCTCTTTTCGGCTAGTTGTTATAGAAAAAGGAAATTGTTTCCCGCGCGTGTGCAACGTGACGTATACGCTCCCTAATGTGCAGTGTGCGCGCTCGAATGAACGGACAAGCTGGCGATACAGAAGTACGGACGCTCGCCCATGATCGAGGCACATGTACCTACGTTGCTGCGCAATTGGCTATGTATATATATATAATTTTATATAATTATTATTTTCTGAATGTTAGAATGATGGAATTGTCTTTTTACACATAAGATACAAAAGTGCGAGAGCTCACGCATGATCGAGGCACATGTATGTTGCTGTGCGATTGGCTGTATATGGACGCATATAACTTTTATATAATTACTAGATGACCCGCACGACTTCGTTCGCATGACATTTAGGACTACGGCCCCACTCTATCTATTGCGGCCCCACTATTGGGTTCTCTAGCCACTGAGCTTCTGCGGCCCCACAATTGGGTTCTCTACCCACTGATCTACTGCGGCGCCAATATTAGGTTATCTACCCACTGAGTTTCTGCGGCCCCACTATTGGGTTCTCTACCCACTTAGCTATTGCTGATCGGGGGGGGGGGGGGGGCGAATGAAAGAGAGCTCATGGACTAAAAAGAAAGGAGAAATGACGGAACTTTTTTTTAACAATTCTTTTTTATGCAGTAAAATTACAATAGGAATTTTCCTGAAGGAATTATATAAAATTACAATACGAATTTTTCTTAAGGAAATGAGATATTTTCCTGAGATAAAGAGTAGCGTATGTTTTCCGACCCTCCAACTATATCTGTGCAAAAAATCAAGTCGATCCGTTGCTCCGTTTAGACGTGAAAGAAGTACAAACAAATAAACACACAAACACACTTTCCCATTTACATAGTAGTAGGGATTTTCTGATTGTTACAATGATGGTACTTTTTCCACGGTATTAACTTTTATATACATATAACTTTTACACGTATGAAGTACGCGTAGATGTGCGCACGGTGCCTGCAGTTTTTTCCTATGTATATATTAGACATTAAACAGACTCTATTTTCGTGAAAACGAGTTTATTGTCTGGGAAAAGCATAGGCCGATGCGAGTATTTACTTTATTTCTTCTCCTAACCGTGCAATGCCGATTTTTTTCGCAATGGCACTTTTATTATCTGGTGAGTGTGTAGGCCGATGCGAGTATTTGCTTTATTTCGTATCCTAACACTCGCCATGCAATGGTGGTCGTGTGGTCTAAACGTCGGACTGACGACCGAAGAGTGGCCGGATCGAAACCGCACGCCTCCTGCACCTTTTGAGTTCACAAACAACTAAAAAAAATTCCCAGTGCTCCTGGCGACCACTGTTCGAACTCACCTCCCCGATCCTAGCGCACCTCTACTGACGTCTAGTGAACCAACCAACACACAAAATGGTTGCATCGATACCACTGCTCCTCACTGTAGACGGTAGAAACTCCTACGCCCTGTTGCGAGCGTAGGAATTCACTATAGCCGCCTACAGCTGACGACTGGTGGCGGGCGCGGGAATAAAGACATAGCACGTGAAAAAGTAAGAGAGAGAAAATAAGGGAGATCGGAACGAATATGAGACAACCCCTAAGGGACAGAACGAACGAACGAGAGAGAGACAGGAAGGTATGCATGAGAAAAATAAATCGGAAATCAAGTGCATGAAGAGGCTGGAAGGAATGATAGAGCAGGAGGGAAAAAAGGAAATTCCGAGGGGAAAAAAGAGAAATCCAAGATGTCCGCCGGTTGGTCCCCTCGTCCCCAGACCTTGCACCAGTCCTCATCATTTCATTCTACTAACAGAGGTCGTAAAAGGTCACTACCGCCCAAGTAAAATGAACAAGCGAAATTGCACATCATTCGCAGTGTTTTCAAAACAAAAACAGTATTTTCTTGAATTTTTAACACTGTTCACGAGTAACTAGATAGTCGATGATGTCATCACTGATATATCTTCTGAATTATTCTAAATTATTACACTACCGAATGCAAGGAAACTAGTTTGCTGGTAGAAGAACTAATATGCTCATGAACAGTAATTTCACATTATAACACATGCTATCACATGCTTATTCAATCCTAAAACACAAACTGACGACACAGATATATGTCTTATTGCTAATAAAATCTACGTTCGTGCCCCTTACTGTATTTGTTCAAGTACAGAAAGGGCTCAAATATACTATACTGTCACCTAAGCGCAAATGGCAACATGAAGCCTGATACAGAAGGGCATCTTTCTTGTTCAAACGGTGAACAACCTCTCGTATGCAAGTCCCATGCACATGCATGTTTCAGCATGCCAAGAGGTTCGGATCTGGAGGCTCTTTTTGGGGCTGTAGGAGTAATTTGTGCATTGGCAATAGTATCTGCTGTTAAAAAAAAAAAAAAAAAAAAAAAAAAAACGATGGTGACAAAATCGGCGTAAATAAATGTGCGGGAACTACATAAACGTATACAACGCAAATCTAAACAAACTATTTGCCACGTATTTGCACCACAACACGAAAAGATTTTACGAACCAAACAAATCACTAATACCGAATTAAAATCTGTTCTCTAAGCTCAAATTAACAGTACCAGCATTAATAAATGTACGGGAACTAACGCAAATGTTAACAAACGACTCGCCCAAGAAGGCGAACGAAAGACAGAACCGTCTCTAAACGAGTCTAGCTATAGCATGCAAGCCCTTGCATGCACGCCACTTGCAAACGAGTTAGCCAGTCACACGATGCAAGTTGACTTGATCAAGGTGTACACCTTCTTGTACAAGAAAGATGCCCGTCTGTATCACGGTTAAGGACGGAGAATTACAGCAAGCAGAATACCAGTCAGCAATTGTAACTAGACATATATTCAGAACTTAAAAATGTGGTTAAGAATTTTTAACACAGTGAGTATGAATTTCTTTGAGGGAAATGTCTCATGTCTTGTAACACGAGCAGATTGTCATTTGAATTTGACCAGAAATTCATTAACTAGCGAGAAGGAAAGAAAAAACTGTAAAGAATTGCACACGCGCAGATATCAACAAATCAGCGTAATCTAATTACGGGAACGCATAAAAAAGCTGTAATGGCTCTCGTTTGTTATTCAGCGTATTATTTATTCGCGCAATAATATACCTTCTGTGAGGTAAATGCGTAATAAAACTCTGGGATGTGAGCAATGCGAATATATTAGCGCTATCAACATATTTCTGACAGTGAAAAACAATCACAATGCTTAATGGCACCAGCAAACTGATTTACTGGACAAAGAAAGGTTTTGAATAATTAAATGAGCATATCGCGAGTAATTTCTTAGCGTTGAGGTAGCTCGCACATAGGTGTATAGGAAAATTAAATAAAAAGTCACGTTATAAATATGAATTTAATGATTTAATGAACTTCTTTACTTAAGCGGAAAGTGATTTTACCCGAACAAAAATATTAGTACCAAAGAAATTAAAATTAGCAGTTTTCAAGAACGCTCTATAACATTCCTTCCTTTTTTTTTTTTTTTTTTTTGGTGCGGGGTTTAAACAAGGACTTAATATCACGGGTGGAAGAAGGGTATTGGGAAAGCACATATTGCAAGACTACCGGTATTTGACTGGATTGATAGTAACTGCCAACTTATGTTCACGTCGTGTACGTCGTTTACGGCTCCCTAAAAAGCGAAACAGCAAAACTTATTCAACACAAAAAAAAAAAAAAACTTATTAAAATAGTGAAGTGTACTGACTCATAGCAGATCCCTTCGCTCCGTAATAATAATTCTCGTCCAATTCTAAGATAAAAAACCTTTATTTCGAATATTTTTGGCAAGATGATTGTTTAAAACAAAAGGACTGGGTTCTACGCAATACGGTTACACACAGAAGTTATAAAGACAACTGGACCTCCTGATGATAATAGGCTCCAAATATCTAGAAAAGTCGATTGTCATGAATTGAGTGAGGGCTTGACAAGGAGGTTGAGGAGAGAGAGAGAGAGAGAGAGAGAGAGAGAGAGAGAGAGAGAGAGAGAGAGAGAGAGAGAGAGAGCATAGGGCTGACGAACCATCACCATTACGACGTACGAAATCGTGATGTCTGTAAATGTGACGGGACAATCACTAAAGGCCTTACGCACAGACTCGCCTAGACGTGAAGCACCACCACTTGTGGTGGCCACGGTGGCTGAGCGGTTAGACTGCTCGCCTCCCACCGAGGCGAACCGGGTTCAATCCCCGACTGGGTCACTCCCGGATTGTCGCACGTGGGAATCGTACGGACGATGCCGCTTGTCGGTGGGTTTTCTCGGGGATCTCCATCCCCCCGCCGTTACATTCCGACGCGGCTCCGTGCTAACCTCGCTTCATCCTCTCTCAAGCCCTCGATGTTAACAGCGGCCCAAATCTCTCACTTGGCGGAGGCAAGCCGATTTCAGTAACATAAAATAAACCTTCCGCGTACGTACGTCACTATCGTAGCTTCGTGGGTCACATTCCTTTGAAAGACACCGTGCTGCCTTCTACGCCAGGTACAGAAGCTGCGGCCGAGTCGGTTTCGATATTGTCGTGTGCCTGAGTCGCACTTGCGAGGTCGTGGGTTTGAATCCCAGTAAGCTTCATTCGGGGTAAACATTTTCTTCAAGTGGTTACAGGCAAATTTCGGAGCACTTCGATACGAAGCTTCCCGATTTCTTGCACATTTAGATACGTATTCTTATTAGCCTCGATGTTTTACATTAAAATTATCATCATCATCATCACCATCACCACCGTCATTCCGACGTCCTCGTCACATGAGCATCGGATTGAGAAGACATCCACCCACCGAAGATCCTGCATATAAAATAGGTAACATCATAACTCAGCTGCGTGTTTTAAACAGATTTTCGAATGGTGTGCTGTATCTACACGATGCAAATGTTCAAATCATATTTATGCATGTCAGTGTAAAACATGCTGTTTTAGATGCTGACAAACTAATTACCTCGCTTAGAATACAGCTAAAAAAATTTAAGTAGAGAAGGCTGAAATATGGTTTCAAGCATAATATTATTCACGGACTGTTCATAATTTCATCTACGAGTTGTGTTAACATGAACCCGAAATTTTTATCCAAATGTCGATGTCTTGTAGGGGTCAGGGCATAAGATATTCATCTTCGTACACATTCATCGCCAACCCTACAATTAAACCGGGAGAATTTTCACGAAACCACCAATTACTACAGTCCTCAAGTCAAGGATGATCTGTTTTGATTTTTCAGCCAACTTCACTTATCCGATGTGTGTGTTTACCCTTTCGACGTATTCGCTAGTTGGAACACTATGTTCACGGTTAAGTGAACACATCTGAAAGACCTGTTTGACTTTTCTTCCGAAACATTTAAAACAAATAACTTCCCTCATAGCCAACAACTAGGGAATCTAGCTCATTTGAAACTGTGACACAAAAAACACCGCCTTTTTAAAAAGATTTTGGGGCATGTAACTAACTGTTTTACTTTACTTGCTGCCAACATTACGGTTACTGGTAATTTGTGTGTAGCTAAGGGTAAGAGATTTTACCTTTCGAACGTTGATTTCAAAAGCGATTTGGTGACGTCTGCCGCTGAGTTCGGCAAGGCGGCTTCAAAGCAAGTGGTCAGGTATTCGGATCCCGTATAAGCCATGGATGCGTGTGCCTATATTAGCTCTGTATGTAAGACGTCCTCCGTGCAGTCGCCCAGCATGAAAGTGGGGTTTAGGGCTGTGCGATATTCATTTTCAATATCGTTTCGAACCTGTTGACCACATCGGTATCGGTGCGATATATCACTCCCAGAGAGTACTGAAAATCGATGGTGATATATAACAAATATTGGTTATGTTGATACTGCAAATGTCGCATATTGACATGCCCTAAACTGTAGACCCATATCGCAGTTGCGATATTTCAGAGATATTGTTTCGTGATCGAAATATCACAATACCGCACACCCCTAGAGAGGATATTACAACGCGATAAAGAACGAATCAGTGTAAAGTGGCCTGTTGATGGCGAAACATATTAAAGGCTGTTCATAGTAAAGTAAGTACGTACATTTGAAATCAACCTTTGAAAACTGCCACTGTCTCTATCAGCATATATTTTAACGGGTTTGGCGGGGGAGGGCGGGTCGTTGTTATTATCGTTGAATTACAAGTGTTCTGTAAACATCTGTGAAAACCGAAATGGCTTTTTTCTGCATAGTGTAAGAATTAGCAAATTTGTAAGCCATTTACTTGTATGTATAATAATTTCAAAGTTTCAATTGACTAACGTATGAATAACGTTATGAAGCCAATGGCAATGTTAATTTTACACATGGCGGAGGAATACACAGGAGCAGGTCTAAAGTTTCAGTTAGAGAGAGATGGGGGTGTCATTTTCCATTTTGAAGGTGCATGGGTGTGGGCACTGTCTCATTATAATTTAAAAAAAAAACACTATCAAATAAAATCTTAAACAATTCTGATATTTAATTTCAGTTTTAAAATATCACAAGACGATTTCATGTCAATGAGTTTGGGGGAGGGGAGGTGGTACGTCACCTGTGGACCCCCTCAACCCTTCAGGATCGCCCCACTCGGCTATAGCTTGCTCGGGCTGGTAAGGCGCGCGGGTCAAGCGCTGGGGACGACATTGTCGCACAAGCCGAGGAACCGCAGCAGCCGGGCCGACAACAGAGGAGGCGCAAACAGCCGCGGGCCGGTATCCGCCACCAGCGGGCGCGCCGGCCGCCTGGACAAACACTCCAGTCTCCGCGTACTCCACCGCCATTGTGTCCGACAAATACTCTCCAGCCGCGGCGGCTCTCTTCCTTCACTCCTCCTATCCTTTCCATATCATCTCATCCCCCTCCCCAATCGCAAACACACACTTTCTCGCATCTCCTCCTCCGCCTTTCCTCGTGTGATCCGTTCGCTGCGTGAACCCGCGTGTAAAACCTTGTTCCGATACATCATATTCATGCACGACCGACTGTGCTGAGAAACAGAACACCTACCGCACGCTCTTTTCGATATGGCGACTGAAAGACGAGTGCGCGCGCATACAAACACACACACACACATATATACACACACACATATATATATATGGAGAGAGAGAGAGAGAGAAAAAAAGGGGGGGGGGGGTATCAAGTACCTAACTCGTAGAAGTTCGGCGGGTTAGATTCAAACTGCAATAGGTATGGTTCCTACGTGGGTTTCCGTACTCCTTCCTGGTGAATGGTTGCGCAGCTCTGCCTTACATGCATCGCTGTAACAACGCACCCTAAAATCACCCGAAGGTGGCTGCCTGGTTGAAGGAATTTTGCACGTCTGAGTTCTAAAAGCGTGGGAGCGCTAAGGGCGACCGAGACATTCGCAACAACTCTCTCATCGCCTCTACGCGCATAGTACTGAACTGGCGTTAAAAAGCAAAAAAACACTCATTCAACTAATACTAAAGGTCAGTTTAAAAGTATAAAAACACGCATTCGCCCACTATCCTACACTGTTAAAAATTTACGGAAATGTACAGTAAATATATACGGAAACGCGATCCGCAATGACGAAAAAAACGGAGCTGTATCCATAAATGCAAAATACGGGAAGTCCCCGTGTTGCTTACAGCTTCGGGTTTCGGACACGACCGATGTTGAATCTACACGAACTTCTCTTCGCCATTGTACCTAACCAGAAAAATATAGTTTCTGCGGCAGTCCGCAGAACAAAGATCTATGCATATTATTTCAATCATCTATAAGTAGCATTTGGTATCTGTACGTTTAGCAACACTTAAAATACACTAACTTTAAGAGTGGGATGGACCCCCGCGTCCAAGGTCAAGAAGTGAAAGAGCGATACGGGCGACACTAACACCCACGCCTAGTACCTCTTCGCTCCTACGCGCAAGGCGTGCAATATTTTCGTCGTGACGCTGTACTGTACAAATTAGATATGTAACAGTGAGGTTTTATTACACGCGATTAAAGGCCACAGATTAAACTACGCCCGTATCTTCGTACTTAAAATAATGCGATATTTTATCATTTTCACGAATTTTTTTCGCCAATAATATATTCAATATGACAAAAGTAAAAAGAAAATAGGGGCATAGATAGTTGTTTTTTTTTGCCTATTCTGACAAAAACTCGTATTTGCAGAACATTTATTTATGGAGATACGCGTATTCGCGCAAACAACTATTTCACAAATAACGCAGGGGTCCATCCCACTCTTAATAGAAACTGTGAAAGTTGCTTACGTGATTGTAATTGAAATAACAAACTTATACCACAAAACTGAGTGAGAAATTGTACGTGATTGGTTAGAAGAACGGATTTCTAACATTTTGACCCAGGTTCAAATCTCGTTCAGGTCAAAAATATTTTAAAATTTTTAAATTATATTTTTATACACAGTACCCACATGGCCAAAATCAAAGATTTTTCGTTATCACTTTTTTTTTACTGGAAGTACAAAATACTAACGATTATGAACTGGATGGAGATATTTTGGACATTTCGCCATTGCGATGCAGAGTCGGTAATGGGAAAACAGGACTGAAAACGAAAAAATATGTAAATAAGGCAAGTAACCTATGATCGAGAAAATAAATATATGTATACAAACAACACTCGAAAATTCCAAGAGGGAATAGAGCCAAAAAACAGAACAGCAACTAATTTAGAGAAATATCTTTATACATGCACAACCAACAGACAACACACGAAAACAACACCAGCTAGAAACCTGCTAGAAAAAGTTAGGACAACGCTGACAAAATCAGTAGGAACAAAATAGGACAACACAACGAAGAAAACGTACCTATACACAGGCCTGTGCCGTCTTCGGTGTGTTGTCTGTTGTTAGAGTCCATTCACGCTTTCTTCGGCCTTTTGGAATCGAACCTTTGAAAAATCACCGTAGGCGTTACATGTCAACCTGTTGTGTTGAATCACTTGTATTCCACAATTATATAACCCTTTGATTAACGTTAAAGCGCTGTGTTCTTGAATAGATTAATAATCTACTTAGTATCTCCTATAACTTGTTATATACATTTCGTATTAAATACGAATTAACAACAGTGAGAGCAGCGACGTGTTGGCAACGGCCGGTAAAAAATAGTTCATAGTTACAATATTTTTTAACCTCGTTTTTATGTATGCTATTTGTAAAGTAAACGTTGCCAATTGATATATTTGTATTGTTAGGTAGCACTGACGGAAAAACATTTCATTGCTGCAGTGCAAATTACCGTGCATGGCTCCGCTCTAGTGACAGTTTTTTTCCGTCCGCAACAAAGATTCAATGCGACTTGCGAAGCGGAGCGTATCGCTCTCTCTCCCTCTCTCTCGGGAAGTTCGTAACACCTGTGTAGCAGGAATGGTATACATTTTGTTATTATTAATTTCAGCATATTTCATACTAATTACAGTAATAATAATTATGTATGCAATTGTAATATAGAACCGAAACGAGATTTTATTGTTTAAATACCTATTATATGTTATTTAGATGCGACGGCGCGACGCAACGAGCTATAGCTCGTTGGCACGACGCTTACAAATCCAGAAGCTTGGCAGAAGTGGCGTGGAAAAAAAAAAAAAAATAGAACTTGATCAGCTTTCCCTGTGGATAGGAGAATCTAGAATTTGATTAACTTCCACGCGCTTGTCCCAATATGGCAGGCGAATATACACAGTTTTTAACGACTGGCAGTGACGTGGCGACATTGCAATGACACGGCGTGTTTCAGAACGAAGCGTCAAGTTCGTACTCGTGTTTTTTAAATATGCTAGGAAAGTTACAATGTTGTGATAAAAATGTGTTTTCACGGCAGTTTTAAATGTGTTGTGATCGCTGTGTTTGAAAGGGCGTGGTGGCTGCGTTGTAATCGTTACGCAGGCCAGGTGTGTGTGCGGATTTCAAATATGTGCAAAATTTATACGTTTTAACCATGAATTGATGTTATAACGAAGCTACTTATTGAAATTCACGTCTGTTTATCACAACGCTGTACCTTTGCGCTAGGTGTTTAAACCTAGTTGTGTAACGAGCTTGCGTTTCTGTGATTTAAATGTCTGCCACAATCCTCTCAAAATACTAAGCCCAACCAGATAATTTTAAATTAATAATACAATAAACCTACAAACCGGTAGTACTAATGCATGTAAATATTAGCGGAATAAATGTTACGGTAGGCCTATGTAAAACACTACAGTTGTTTCGCCACAGTCGTAACAAAAATCGTCGTGGCAAAATATTAATGTGTATTATGTGTAACGTGTTATATAGTGTGTAACAAATAGTTATAAAGCCGACCTAAATATAGTTATAGGCCTAAATTGTGAACATTCGTAGGAAATGGTGTCTGCAATATGACATAATTCTTTGAACAGCTGTAAACAGCAACCAACGCATTTGACAGTTATAAAAGTAGAAGTCACATGGCAGTGTTTATCTTTACGTGTAGCGGAAGGATACGTAATCAGTAACCAAAAATAGAAATTTAGCAGGGCTTCAGAAAAGTCTGAAGTTATCGTGAATCAACTATAGTGTATAGTTTTTTTTCGTATACATATATAATATATTCGTTTTCGCATTTAGCTTGCTGTCCTGTTTGTTTGACTCGATATTTTCATGAAATTATCTGGCTTTATGCATATATATTCTTGACTACAGCTTACCTGGCTTGCATTATGTCGTATCTGGTAAAACTGCTGCGTTTTGGTGCGTTTTCTTTATTGTGTTGTCCTAATTTGTTCCTACTTATTTTGTCAGTGTTGTCCCAATTTTTTCAACCAGGTTTCTAGCCGGTGTTGTTTTCTTGTATTACCTGTTGGTTGTGTATATATACACATATTTTTCGTAATTAGTTGCTGTTCTGTTTTATCACTCTATGCCCTCTTGGAATTTCCCAGTGTTGTATACATATATTTATTTTCTCGTCCATTGGCTACCCGTCTTATTTAAGTATTTTTTCGTGTTTAGTCCTGTTTTCCCATGACAGACATCTGCGTCGCAATGACGAATGTCCAAAAATCTCCATCCAATCATTCACAACAATTGCACAATTCATTCAAAGATCACACTAACGAAGAAATTAACGGAGCGGATCAGTGAATTCGCGGAAAGTTTGCGAAACTTACGGAGAGTCCGTTTTTGAAAATCAACGTGTCCGTAATTTACGGAGACTTCTGGATAAATTTTTACCAGCACTTTTCCGCAAAACGAAGGAAATATTTTTGAACAGTGCAGGTTAGTTTAGGAGCTCCTGTTAGATTAGGAAAGTGTGTTGAAAAACGAAGGGTGAAAACACGCATGCCCAGTAATGATGGCCGTCCACAAACAACTGCCTTGGAAGTTCTACACTCTCTCGTCATTTGCCTCGCTTTCTCAGAAAGAGATAACCCGACGTCTTGCTATTGATTCTTGTCCGGCCGCACAGCGGCGCCACGAACATACGGATGCCATTAAAGTAACACCTCATGTTTGGCCTGCAAACTAGTTTCAAACACGCGAAGAAATTTATCAGTAGCGCCCTAACTTCTGCACATACCATACTCCATATTCAACGGCGACAGTGCCGGGATTTGACCCTGCCACGGTCGAGGCAAGGATACGGTTATACAGTAAATAAAGTGCAGGAAGAATAAAGTATACAGGATTTCCATAAGTAGTTCATTCAACCCCCAACTACTCTGTACGTGCATCGCCTCCACTGACAATGAGACAGTCATGTCACGACCGAATCTAAACGGACCGCACCTAGCGCAACCAATATCGCACTTGATACTTACCAGTCCTGCCACCCAAGATAAAACAACACGTGCCAGCCGCGCTTCCGTGGCGAAACAAACACAGACACACAGACGGAGATGGGAAGAGGAGTGAGCGAGATATCACTCGCGCAAACAACGACGTCCTCTCGAGGTTCGGTTATTTATTTTTTTCCGCCAGCTTCTCCGTGCTCCCCGGCTTATACAAGCGCGGGCTCGCAGGAAGAAGAGTTGCGGATGGATGGGAACGGTAAAACAGAAAAATGAAGGGGAAAGGCGGGGTAGGAGAAATCCACGATACACAAAAAAGTCAGGGTGGGGGGGGAGGAGGCGGCATGAATAGCGAGGAATGACAACGGGTTAGGACAGGCCTTGTGCCTGGGGTGGTGATTTCCCAGAAGACCGAGCTGCACCCGCTAGGACAATGCCGTCATTGTAGTAGTCGCGAGACACGTGGAAAGTCGAAAAGGTTGGCACTGGGAAAAAAAAAATTTAGGGGGGGGGGGGGGCACCCGATGTGGGGTAGCGTAGCAGTTGAGTAGTGGCCGCCGAGGTAATTGGTTTTGTCGTGGCCGCCCGGCGTGCTGATCGGTCGACCAACATAACCCCCGTCCCTGCAGACAGAAAAAAAAAAAAAACCTACACGACGCGCCATTAAGGTTTGCCCAGACGTCATGCGTTCAGCCCGCGTCACGACTACTTCGGCGATTTTTTTTGGCACTAGAAGAACTTGCGTGGGTTTAACAGCTTAACTACCGTAATTAGTTAAGGATTTAGTATTATAATTCAAACTTCCGTATTGTATACAGAATTACTCTACAGAATTCCTGAAATCATACGGAACTGCTTCCAGTCTGTACGCAACAAAAATAACGTAGGCTAAATATCGTGTACGTAAAAAAATATGTGTTAAGAAATGCACTATGGCCTAATAGCACTCGTCAAAAATTTTAATCTAAAAAATAATATATAGTAAAATAAATACAAAATGGGAGGGATTCTACCCGTTAAGGGCGGTGTCTGCTGGAGGTATTTTGCGTGTCCCGAGGCTTAGAAAAGCGGGAACGCTAAGGGCGCCTAGGTATACGTAGCCAACGTCTGGTCGTCTTTACGCGCAAGGCACAGTCTTTCTCTTTTGACTCGCCTCGTAACATTTTCATTGCTGACCCTCATTTTATGGTGTTGTAATAAAGACAAAAGTGTGCTGCATGTGCCTGTACTATGTTAAGTAGGCTGTACCAGAGGTTTCATATTGTTACATGGTTGCTGGTCTACGTCAGTTCCCTTGCCCGTCTCTGCCGTGTAAGCGGATGAGTGCGCGAGGACTAGACTAATATCCTGAGGAGCGGGCGGCGATTCACAAAGGCGGATTGAATTTCTGCTGTTATCTGTGAAAGAATGTTCGGGTTCATCGCCCCCTCTTCTCAGCGAGACTCGTGGAGCGGGGAACCTTCCAGATCTGGCCAGCAAGGATACTTAAGGTCGCGATCTACCATTTCTACAGCTTTTGCGAGAATAAATTTTTTGGACCCAAACGGGAGCCGATATTGTAAAACCCCCTTGGTGAAGAGTGCGGACTGCGAGCATCGGTGTAGTGAAGGGTGCGACTGGCGGGCGGGACTACTGAACTGGATGCGTAAGTGTAAGACATTTGGTGCTATGGAAATGCACAGACTAAACATGTGTAAATGAGTATGAATTAAGCGACAACTAATATAGAAGCACATTAATTATTATTGAGACAGACATTAAACTTTGCGGTCACAGAGAGTAGCAAGAGTAATAGTGGAGATAGGTAGTTTAATGTTGTACACAATAGCTGTGGGAATAAATTAAAGTAAAATTTAGTTATTTTATTTTTATTAAAACCTCCATCTCTCATGTAGTCGAATAACCCCCTCTGGCATCTTGAAAAAATACCTAAAACTGGCTGAGAAAAACTCACTTAAAAACTTACACATTATGCAAATATAAACGGAAACTACAAACCCAGGTTGAAAAATTTCTTAAACGATATTTTTAAGCAGTCGCCGTACAAAAATATTGGACACGGAAATTACACTACTGAACCTCTTCGTTCGGTTCGGGGGCCTGGGCAGGCGTGCTTTTGAAAACACCCTTTGTTACAGGCGTGCTTTTGAAAACACTCTTTGTTATGAAAGTGAGGTGAACCACACTTCACCGCGAGTGACTACAACGAACTCACCAAACGGGAGAACTTGCCTTCACTACGTCGCCATCTTGCTCCATACTGAAGCTTAAGTGACCGCAAGAAATACGTGTGAGACTTGGCGTATTCATTCTCATCCCTCGATAAGAAATTCCACGTGAATGCAAAGTCTATAGTTTACAGATCACATTTCAAAAGTAACCCTGTCCGTAAATCCGTATTAGTATACCTACATAAATGTCAGGAGCGAATTTTTTGTGTATCGCTCAAATAAGGATCAACTATAGGTCCATGACCTTGCTGATTTTTAACACGGGGTTAGAAGGAATCCCAGTTGACTGAAAGAACAAAATAAGCAGAACTTTCAAAGTTACTCTATTAAAAGTGAATAAAAGAACATTTGCACGATTCGGAAAGTAGGTTCAAAGTTTCAAAAGTTAACTGTGTCCACTTAAAGGCAGGGTACGACGTGTTGTTATGAACTGTGAACAAATCTTAGCTGGACAGCCTGTCTGATCATACCTTTAGACATAAACCAGGACACGAGCCGTGATTGCAGGAATTACTTGCGAAAGACAAAGCAGGAACCTCCTCGGCCTATGAACGGGGCCGTAAACGTTTGTATACAACGCACCCGATATAGGGCAGCGTAACCCTATGAATTATGTTTAGTGTCATCGGGGCATCGGACCAACAGGACGGTTGGAGATGGGGATGTCCGGCCGTCACTAACCGCCGTAGGCTGATTAAGACAACGTGGGCAAGGTGGGGACTGTCCAATTATCTTTTATGTGGAGTGGTCCCATAATATAATTAGCTAACATCCTGTTATTCAATTTAACATTTGTAGATAAATATTTATTGTATAAAGTTAAATATTTAATAAACCCCCTTCTCACACTGTTGTGCTCTAACTATATCTATGTTATATCTATCTGTATCCCTATAACCATTTTAGGTATTGTATAAAATAATCATAAATAATTTCATAAGAGTATGCAGATGGAGGTAGGGAGGAGATGACTCGTTGGGAGAAAGTGATTCCACAATGCAAGGGGGATAGTAGCAGATACTCTGACAAGTATAAATGCTGCAGGCAGCGGAAGGAGCGCGAGAGTGGCGTCACAGCCACGTCAGAAAGTGATTAGGCGACGGTGGTATTACACGGCCTAGCGCCTCTTCTACAACCCCCTCGCCCTCAACGTGTAGCCAACAGGGTGTCGTGAGCAGCTGCGAGCGACCATGGGGAACAAACATCAATTCCAACCCCCTTCCCCCACCGTCCGATCAGGCGGTAATTAATTACAGGCCAATATGAGGGTGAGGCCCACGCCACGCCGTCCTTTGGCCTGCTCTCGTCCCCTGCTCATATCTCTTTGGTCGTGCAAGCAAGGCTGCTGTATTGTGCTGCGGGCGTCACGCTGCGCAGTCCATCGCGAGGCTTCCATCTGCTGTGTACTTGTGACCGGCACTGCTACGGTTGCCCAGCCCGCCGACGTGCGAGTGAAGAGATTTTGGCGTCTACAATGAGGGTGATTGAGGTGAGTATGGAGCAGCGCCGGAACGAAGGGGCGTGGGAAACGGGAGATCCCCGAGAAAAACCTGCCGACCTGCAGCATCGTCCGGCACGGTTCCCACTTGCGAAAATCCGGGAGTGACCCGGCCGGGGATTGAACCCGGTTTGCCTTGGTGGGAGGCGAGCATGCTAACCGCGCAGACACCACGGCCCCGCTACGTGAGTGATTGGTGGCGTTGACCGGTGATGGTTGGCATTTACTCATCGCAAAACTTTATTAGGACCACCGACAACCCGGTGGCTTGGGTCCCATCTTATAGTTTAGACGTGCATAAAGGTGCGACATAATACCAAGAATTATGCATTTTGTTAATGAGCAACATTTTAAAGCCGGTGTTAGTTTCTTACTTATACTAAATACGCATAGTCCCACAAACGCTGATGGAAAAAAACACTGTGACATTTTTAGAACGTTAATATGTTGTTACACTTAAACCAACTTCTGTGACCAGCAAATTGAATACGTATCTTGCACTGAAATATTTAAAGTCATGACACCACGTTTCGTGATTCTCTGCCAACAATGGTGTAGCTATGTTCTACAGCCAGTTTTGTATTAAAATATTAGAGGCAGGTAAGGTATATTTCAAATTTGCCCACTTAACCACGAAATAGTTGTATCAGATGTTCACGAACAAATGATACTAAACACCAGAGTGGAGTAGATAAGTATAAATGGACCATATTTCATCAAGGAACCAATATTCTAACGTTCATAGTTAACCTGCGAATGGCAGTGGCAATGTGCAGGGGCGGGTATGCAACCTTGTGTACGTGGCAGTCTGTGCGCAGGTCTGCGTGCATGATGACACAGCTTAGTACCGCACGGTCGCAGTCCCGGAGGAGCTGCGTATCTACAGTTCCTGTAGGACGTGTCACCGGAATACTTGGAGGAAGTTCCTTTAGATGCTCGTGAGGCGATGTGGCTTTAGCAGGACGGGGCCTCGCTTCATTTCACCATTCCAGCTTGCCGGCATCTCGACATGCACTTTCCGAACCGGTGGATAGGTACGGGAGGCCCCACAGCATGGCCATCACGCTCACCTGATATCACAACACTTGACTTCTGGCTGTGGGGCCACATCAAATCGATGGCATATGCCACACCACTTGACACGAGGGTTGAGCTCATTACACCGGAAACCCTTGCACATGTGCGTCGCAACATGCTTCAGTGCTGCGCCGCCTGTGTAGTCGACGGTGGCGGACAGTTTGAACAGACACTTTGAACAGAGACATCGAGCAGACACTCTGTTCCCATGTTTTCAGCCCAAATGTGTAAATAAAGTGTCATTTCATTGCACTGCCCGTAGCCTAGTTATTGTGATACCCTATCCGCCCCTACACATTGCAACTCGTGCGATAATCTCGCACTGTCGCAGATCTAATTTGCGAGAAATTTCAGCTTCCCGGGATTGCACACAACAGTGTTGGGATGACCAATGGCCGTGCTTCCTTACAGCCAGACTTGACCTTGAGCCATTAATGTTTTTTTTTTTTTTGTATTGGGGATTCCCTTCGAGGCTTAGTTCTGTCGAACAGAACGTTCGCCGATGAACTCACCGCGACCCGTATTGCCATCGCGCAGAACGACATTTTGAGCTTAACATGCCGCAAAAAAAGTCCTTCCCAAGTTAACGTGACTAAATATGATTTGAACGGTGCCTGCTGTAGTGTAATGGGAACCGTCGGTCCCTCTGTCTCCGGAGAGGATGGCGAGGCGTGGGTTCACGGTGGAGGCAGACGAATTTTAACTTTAGACATTTTTATATTATAACGCAACTTTTTATTTTAAACTTTAACAAAATAATTTTAAGCCCCTGTTTCAAAATTTAACTTGTTTTTAAATGTTATAACGAGACAAATGGGATGTTTCGAGTATTTTATAAATTAATTTTAAATTCAAGTAGCTGAGACCAGTTATGGCCTTCGGCTGGGTACTGGCGCCATTTTAATATGTTCTGTTCTGTTGTGTGGTGTAATGGGATCGACAAACATTCTTTATATTATCACGCTTCTGCTTCTACCACGGAGTGTTCAATTTTCACAGAAACAGTGGCATATTTTGCATGACATTCTTCTCGTAACTTAACAATTCTACGGTTTGGTCAGTTAACAGAATGAAATAAAAGAAGAACGACAAACGCTTTAGTCAAAGTTAATTTAATTGTCTTATAAAATCCATTACTTCTGAGACATAAATATTTAATTTTTTGGCGTGGTTTACTTTCTGGAATCACGGTTATCCAGAAATGCTGCATGTAAACTATAATATTTTTATTTGTTAATAATAAGTAACTACGCTACAAAAGTATGGTGAGACAGAGAGTCTTGCAGCGTGTCTTTTAGCATTCGCGAAGTCCTGGGCTCGACTCTCGCTGGCTAAACTGGGGTGTTTTTTTTTTCGGAAGAGGTTTTAAATCGCTCATTCCAAGTAATAGTCGGTGCAGCTTTTAAATGGACCTTCAAAAATTCCTAGCCCATATTTATCAAGTTAAATCCTTATAGGTTTATGTAGATGCAACGAAATAAATACTCTTCTTTCACTTGTAAGAAAAACTGTGTTCAGCCCCAAGCCTGGTCTGGACTCCCAACATGATTCTGTCATGGTTCCACACTGGATCACAAGGATAAAGGCGCAAAATAACACCTCAAGAATAAAAAAATTAATAAAAAATTGCCGGCCCGAACATCGAGCACGCGAACTTCGTCAAACAGCAATAATGTCAATGTTTATGTTTTTACGCTGGGCGGTTGTCCACAGAAAGACTAGATACGGCGTAGGCATGATACAAACTTCCTTGTTACTGTAGGTTCCGAACTACGTCGTTCCCCTTTCACAGTGTTCATAAACGTAGTCGTGCCGAGTGATTGGACGCGACAGAACAGATAGCGCCAACTGTCTTATCAGAGCTCTTCATGCCTTGTCTGTACTATCCCTGTTGTGTACACAGGATAAATTGAGCCGAGCTCAACTTCTTCCACGCCGGAAAAGTTGGTATTACCCGCAATTCCGCACGTGGTATCCAAGGCAACCAAAATGGCTGCTAACAGAGATGTTGCTTTGAGTCTAATATTTATTACCTTCTTTGTGATACGCATCGGGGGGAAAAGCATACGGAGATGAGGTGAAACGTAAAAAATTTTACTGGAAGTGAAGAGGTTATGGGAGTTTTCTAGGGTTGGACTTCGCTTCTACGTTTTCATGTCATTAATTCCACTTACAGAGAAACTATTGAGAATTTATGGCAATAGGAAATTTACATTTTAAGAATTGTTTAATACTTTGTTGTCCTTAATTTTACCATGTGTTATCTGGCAGTTATAAAAATACAGGAAAATAATGGTAATCTTAAAGTTTATATTATTTTATTTGTGACGAAATTGGACGTTGCTGGTTCGGATTTCATTGCATACTAAGGCGAACAGTTGATTTTCTATAATAGCATTTATTTAAAAATGTTATTTCACAAAAAATAAAATCAGCAGGAAATGAAAAAAAATCCGATATAGTGGATGGCGCCGAGCTTATAAACGAGGTCTTTAGAATCGATAAATGTTAGTGGGAAACCTCTACATGCTCATACTGCAACTAAATTTAAAAAGGAACCAAAAATTGTCTTTTGGCGGCCAAAATAACGTTCATATTGTGGGTGCGCAGACAACGAAGACATTCTGGTCGGTGATACTGAAATCTCTAAACTAGATCTATCCATAGACTTAAGATGAGGTAGGCCGATTACTCATCCTCGGCGCATGTACCCAAAATGAACCCCAAAGGAACACAACTGTCAAGGGTCACATAGTCAACGATGATAAACGTGTTTGTTTATATATTAATTTTTAAATAACGGTGCTTGCTAGTAAAAAAATTGCACTAGTTTTGAATATAATCAAACTGCATTACAAATTGGTTAGAGGAAGTATACAAACATCCTAAAGAATTTTTTTTTACTTAACAGTGTTTGAAACTCAAATCTAATCCACGCCATTTTTACAAGTCGTGTTGGTAGAAAAGCAGTTCGATGTTGGGACACGGAGTGAATGAAGAGATTTTGACGGCTCTTAACATCGAGGTCTTGAGAGCCGATGAGGGTGATTCAGGTGAATATGAGGCAGCGCTGGAATGAAAGGGCGGGGGAAACGGTACATCCCCGAGAAAACCTGCCAATCAACGGCATCGTCCGGCACGATTCCCACATGCGAAAATCCGGAGTGACCCGGCCGGGGATTGAGCCCGAATCGCCTTAGTGGAAGGCGAGTAGACTAACCGCTCAGCCACCGTGGCCCCTTTGGGACACGGAGATTGGTTGCGTGCAGCCACCGAGATCAGTCTACCTCATCTTAAGGCCACGATCTCCAATGTATACAGCTTTTGAGAGAATTAATTTTTTGTACCTAAACGGGAGCCAACCTTCTAAAATCCTTTTACAGTTTTGTTACAAATTGTTTTCACTATGTATTATAATTTTTTCAACACAAAAAAAAACAACGCTATACTTCATTCAATAAATTAACTAACGAGTTTTTTTAAATTTAATATTTAGTTAACACAGTTTTTTTGTGTTGAAATAATTAGAATACTACTTAGTTATTAAAAAGTATTTGTAAAAAAATTGTAAGAAACTTTTACAATATCGGCTGCCGTTTGGATTCAAAAAATTAATTCTCGCGAAAGCTGTAAACGTGGAAGATCGTGGCCTAAGTCTATAGTTCTATCTGGTCGGCATGATCTGCCAACGAGCGAGGCCACATTTAGGGTGCACGGCAGCCGACCACCCCACCTCTCACTTCAAGGGCTCACAACCCACAGCCAACTATTTGTTAGCTGCGCGTCTCGGCGGACGGGACCATCCCAGTCAGGCTAGGGAGCGACCAGACTGTAGTTGGTCGGCAGGAACGGAACACTCCTTCGACACTTGAAGGCGAGGCCACAGCGACTGGCGTGGATAATAACAGTGCAGAGCGCAGGCGCGCCTTGGCCAGGCACAGTCGCTCGACACGCAACCACGAGGTGTGTTCCCGTGAAGGAAAAATGTCGGAAAGTACGCGCCCAAGATGCGCAGCAGTGCATAGGATTTGAGGTTAGAACATTGCTTATCTAAGCACGTGCTTCGAGACGTTTGTATCCTTCCTCAAACCAGTTCTTTTGTACAATTAGATTAAATTAAAATTGGTATAGGCTGTTCACGGTAAAATGAGCACTTTTGAAAACCCTGCTTGAGATCTACTTGAATGAACTGTATGTATTTTTCCGTCTTATGTAAAATTAACATTTCCATGGGCCTAATCCTTTATTCATGCTTCGGTTAGGTGAAACTATGGAATTATTGGAAAAATAAATATGTTACAAATCTGGTCAATTTTACACTTCGATGCATAAAAAAAAAAAAACAGAAAGCGAAAAAAATAATGTAAGTATCACAAATTATTACCTCACACTTTTTTTGACGTTCAGATATCAAAATACTTATCATCCATCATTACCAACTTTACTAGGCGCGCGCCACTCAATGCGCCCGTTAAAATATATGCAGGTAAGGGCGGTGACTTTTTTTGTTCGGTTGATTTCAGGATTGCTGACTTTATCGAGAACAGTCTTCACGAGTATTTTAGTCACATGATAAGACTTTTTAATGGAAAATGAGAAGATACAAACACGTTCATCACTGTTAACCATGTGACTTTGATAGTTGTATAGGCGTGGGACAGGTCAACGCTGGCCACATGCGCAGAAGATAATAATCCGTCTACCTCATCATGTTAAATTTTTCCATGTATTTGCCGTAACTTTCTTTTCAATGGATCATTAAATATTAAGGCATTATTATAGCAAGTTTGCATTTTACAAACGTTATTGAACAACATAGAACTGAGAAGCCTTCAGAAACCACACAGAACAGAGTGACGATCATTGTTATTTCACTTAATTGCAAATGTTCAGTTGAAATAATTATAGTGTGATAATAATGGGAAAGCAAAGAGAAGGGCACACGCGTACATCTGACGATACATGCTGTTAACGGGAAAATGAACACTTTTGAAAGCCCTGTTTATGATCTACTTGTATGCACGTTGTGTATTCCCCCGCCTTATGTAAAAATAACGTTGCCAAGGGCCTCGTAAATTTATCCATGCGTCAGTCAACTGAAACTGTGAAATTATTATGAAAGTAAATACTTTACAAAACTGCATATTTTTACACTTCGAAGCATTAAAAAAAAAAAAAAAACGAAATAAATAATGTAAAGTTATCACAAATGGTTACCTAACACTTTTTATTCGACGTTAAAATGTGGAACTACTTTTCAGCCATCGTTAACCAACTTTACTGGGCGAATGTCACTCAGTGCACCCGTCAAAATATATGCAGGCAGAGGCAGTGGCTTTTTTCTAAGGTTTATTTCTAAAGTGCTCACGTTATCGTGAACAGCCTTTATTATGACTTATGTGTTGAATTGACAGTCGACGACACAGTCAATAAATTCCAAATGCGCGGAGTAATGCATCTGCCACCTTGGACTGGGTATAGTCTTTGTAAGTCGTCGCCTGAGAAGCCTCTTGCATAAAAGCGGAGACATTTACAAGGATCAATTAAAAAAAAAAAAAAAAAAAAAACTATTACTGGACCTGCAGTGTTTTCAATATTTATTTTATGCATTTTTCTCGATGACATAGGAACCATACGCATGTATTCGTGTCGAGGTACGCCTTTTCTTAAAATTTCTTAATGGGCCTGCCTATCAAGCCGGCAGTCGCGAACTTCAAATATGGAATCAATTATAATGAAATTCGTTCTCATTGCGTCAATTTTAAAGATAACTATTTCAAACAAACATGTTGACACGATTTTCTCAGAGAATATTGCTACATAAAATTGCTTCTGAAAAAAAAAAATATTTATCCATCTTTTTTTATGTGTAAATTTCAATTTATACATTTTATAAAAAAATATGTATTAAACAAAAAATTAGGCAAGATATTCTAAAGTAGCATCATTCCTTAAGTAATTTCACGCAGAATACTTTTTGTTTCAAATAGTTATTTTATAAATTGGCTCAATGAGAAGGAATTTCGGATAACATTGATCCCCCATTTGAGGTTCGTGGCTGGCGGTTTGGTCTACAGGCCCATTAAATGTTTTACATACAATATAGTTCACGTCAAATACGATTTTGGCCCGTCGTATTCATCAGTTCGTGATATGATATAAAACATGTAGATAACATTTATTTAATTACTAAGGTCTTGGCATCAATCCTGTATAAATGGAAGGATTTCGTGGCATAGCTGCAAGAGGGTTGCTCGGGGCAAATTTTTTTGTCAGATATTTGATGGTTTTTTCTGCCAGCGTCAGGTACATGACTGGACGGTTCGTTGCCTGCGAACACGCTGGCAGATCGCAGTTGCGCGGCGTAACCAACCAGCCGTGGCGTGCCACTCGCAGTTTACCCTGCGCAAGCCGGTAATTGAACCCGCGACCTTCCTTCGGCCGCACGTGTCCGCCGTTTAAGCCCCTTGTACCTGGTTTGACGTGGAGTGATGGTTCGGTGATATGGCGGGGTGTGGAGTGCACGCGAATACACGGCGCACGGCTGCGTGAGCGGCGATTGGCTCGGTGTGCGGCGGACAGCGGGTCGCGGATTATGACGTCATCATCCGCCCCCTTCCTCTGGGGTGTGTGGTCGCTATCCCGCAGCGAGAACAAACAAACAAGGGGACCCCCCACAGGAGGGCGTGCACAGGGCGATAAGCCTCGGCGATAGCGTCTGCGCGCGGCCATGGGCGATGACTCCTCTGGACCCTGCCGCTTGCTGCGTAACGACGCCTAGCTACGCCCCACTTCGGGGTCTTTACCGCCGAGGTGAGAACTGGCGACCGGCCACTCCCCTCGGCAACCCATCTCGCTCTAAACTACCAACTTTAAATGGAAATGAGCACCTGCTGCAGCCCACACAACGGTTATTATTATTGTTATTCCCCCGACACAAATTGCAATGATTCTCTTTCCTCACCCCCTCAAGTAATTTTTTTTAAACTTAAAGGGGAGCGATGAAAGCCATCTTGCTTTTATGCTTTTTGAGCGATAAATGTTACCTTTACTCTCGGATTTGGTGCCGAAAAAAAATTGCCTCTACCAAACCGCAATACAAATCCCGATATTTTGTCTGAAGGGTAGATTACGGAAAATAATAACAATAACTTCATAACTTTACATTTACATATTTTTAAGAGTTATAATAGCCATTCATTAAGAGTTTGGGGGAAATGCCGTCGTAAATAACACCATCTTCTCAAAAATCTACAAAAGTAACATAATTAAAAATGAAAGTAAACAAACTAAAAAAAAAATCACCTTGAGGTTAGGAACGTTCATAGCAGAAAATAATATCGATTAATAATGATGTTTACAGAGAATTACAAATTGAGTATCTGAAAGATGTTTCTTTACATGTAAAACAATATTGTCCTTTTTAAACCATATTTTTACTTCCAAGGTAGATTACGTATTTCAAATTCAACCAATTTAATCAATCTTTGTAAGTACGCCTGTTTTTATTACATATAGGATCTGAAATAAAAATAACTAATAGTGGGCATACGATTGTTTAAATGTATTTGAATATTTTTATATACTGGTACAGATTATACTGATTACTAGTTCAATATTACTAAAGAGAAGTATACAATTGACATTCAAATTTTTTTTACCGAGGGTATAACACCAACATATCGCCCTCAACTGCACTTGGTAATCTTAACTAAATCGCCGTTCCCCGACGCCCGAAGGCAAGAGTGCTCTAGTCTCGAATCCGGTCACGGTCGTGGATGCTCAAGCTACAGTCTCTTAAGCTTGCAAAACGCAGAGTGCAGCTTATGTTCATAAAATTGTTCAATATTATCTCTTTCCCTTTCAGATACACCTGCCGTGACAAAATTTGGGGCAATCCTATTTTGTGCTGAGCACCACGGGTAATCTCTTGTATTAAGTGCTCATGCTTTAATTAAGGAAACTAAAAAAAATAAAATCTTATCGTAAGACACTCAAGTCCTCTGTAAGGCTATAGAAATATGCTCTCCTAAAATGTGTAAACTGTACTAAAATAAATTAAAAATCAAATCTTAAAATAGTACGATAATTTGAAAATGATTGTCATATTCATAGATTCAACCCATTAGTATATATTAGCTCAATAATTTTATGTTATTTTTTCCCAATGCTGTTGATATTATGCGGTGTATATATCACGCATATTTGTAGTATTCTTGGTTAATTACGCTAGCTTATTTAAATATATCTCAATGATGGTGTTATAATGTGGTGTATATTTTACATGTATCTGTTGAAAACCGGCTTATGGCTAAACTGTACATGAGTAAAAAAATAATAATAATTAGTCTAAATGTTAGAAAATGAAATGCATATAAAAGCTAAAATATTGTTACTTAGGCATAACCTTTTCTTCTACAGGTTAAAGCCGTTCGCGGTAAAGAGAGCACTTTTGAAATCAACTCTGAAAACAAAAACTGCCCTTTAACTATAGGCTGTTCACTGGAAAATGAACAATTTTGAACGCCCTGCTTAAGATCTGCTTGTATAACCGTTGTGTACTCCTCCGCCTTATGTAAAAATTAACATTGCCATGGGCCTCATCACTTTATTCATGCGTCGGTAAAATGGAATTGCGAAATTACTAAGGAAGTAAATACTTTACATATCTGCTCATCGTTACCAACTCTACTGTGCGAATGCCACTCAGTGCGCCCATTAAAATAAACGCATGCAGGGTCAGTGACTTTTTTCTAAGGTGCTCACTTTATCGTGAACAGCCATTAGGTACTTGTGACCGTAAGCACTGGCATGCATGCTCCCAGTTAAGTTGATGACAGCGACCTGTGTACCGGAAGCCGATGCGACAGCGGGGAGTCATCGGTGTGCTTCCGGACGAATACTACGGTGTTGGTGACCCACCCAGGTATCGGAGCGGAGTTGGGATGAGTTTACAAAATACTGATTCAACTAGCTCACTCTCACTGATCTCACTTATTTCACTATACAAATCCTGTCTCACAACTCGACCACACAGGCCCATAACTGACGTGAATTTGGTAAAAACATATGCACTTATAACGCCTGTTATTAGCTTAAATCGAACAATAGTATACTAACACTGTCGAAATTACATTTTAACAAAACTTTTTAAGCTACAGAACTACTTTTCTTAATTCGCTGCAGCCATTGTAACCATAAGAGTTACATTAAAAGTATGCCTAGTTAGAGCCAAGTTTTTGTTTTTAATTTGTTTCCTAAGTTCTTAATCAGGAATGAACCAGTATTACCACTGTACTTAATACACCTTCTCTTTTGCTACACAGGATTGAGTACTTGCTGATTTAACCTTTTAGGAAGAAAACTTTTAAATTATCACAACAGTTATTTGAGTCGTTTATTTTTATTATAATTGACGTAACGTGACGTTTATTTTCAATTTATTAACAATGAGTGTATTATTTTCATTCTAATAGTACGGATGTGGTGTCTGTATTGCACGGTTGGATGAACCGCTAAAGGGCTAACGTGATATTTTACAATTTTTTTATTCTTAAAAGCAATCAGTAAAAAAATCAGAGTCCATGACCATAAGGTGATTAAGACCGGCCCTTAAGTCTTTAATTTTGTAAATAGCAGCTTATGTCCACGCGTTGTCGGAAAACGTGTTGCAACGCAGCTGTTTTATTATTATTTGAAAGGCTGAAAATTGAGCTGCGATGAAAGATTTCACACAACGAATTACGCTTTTTCAGTAATGCACATGTACTGTCCCGCTCACGGATGTTTCAAGAATAAGCGCGGGTTATACTTACGTAAGTAATTCTAGCACAAAAATCTTCCACGAGCCATTATTTCCTCGGTGGGGTATGGACACCTTCGCCTGCTCGGAAATTCCTAAGTAAACACACGTGCCTGGGGCAATGAAAGGGGCAGTGAAGTTACGGGGGAATTTTTCTCGGCCGTCATTATCGGCCCGTACCGAGGAAGCTTGTCCCTCAATTGGAGCAGGGCGTACAGAGACGTAGTGGTTGGCTGGAACCCGCCCTGGGCATGTCGTTGATCGGTCCTGCCATGCATGCTGATGATGAATGCTAGGTTTGTCTGCCCAAGGCGTACTCGGCACGATAACCCTGCCTCCAGTACCGTGACGCCACAGGATCCTGGGCTCGCGAAGGTAATATTCACCTCACTGACCCCTGGTCAGGAATCCGTACTACTGTTTGTATGGTACATATTTTATTCAAAGACCGGGCATAAGAACCAGCTCCGCAAACGCTGATGAATTGTGCCATGTATGAAAGACACATAGACCGTAACTTTATTGACAAACAGTCGCTTGCATTCGCCATAGCTGGATGTTCTTAATGACCTCCACATTGGATCAACTAATATTCCTGAATATCCTCCTTGCTCAATATCCACTTCTCTGGTGAGGCTGCGGAGGCACGCTCGCCTCCCACCAAGGCGAACCGGGTTCAATCCCTGGCTGGGTCACCGGATTTTGGCAAGTGGGAATCGTGCCGGATGATGCCGTTGGTCAGCGTGTTTTTCTCGGGGATCTCCCGGCACCGCTCCATATTCACTTCAATCACCCTCATCGGTTTTGAAGACCTCGATATTAAGAGCCGCCCAAATATCTTCACTCACTCACTTGTCTGGTACAGTCAGGGCATTGAGAACTACTGTTCTTTCATAGGGTAGGAACACAGGGGTGTTTCCACAAGGCAGCTTAGTGTCTCCACTGTTTAACTGACTAACCATTTGGATGTTCCGTAAGCTTCTTGGTACAGCTGGTGATGTTCATAGCTTGGGTCATATACAGATTGTGTGCAATGCATAAATTAATTTTGTTTTTGTTATGAGTGAAATCGGTTTAGATGTCTTAATTTTAGGCTAACATAACCTCATTTTCCAGACATTCACTAAACGAATTGTGAATGTTCACGCTTTCACATATTCCCAATATCCCCAGTGGTCGTGGGTACTAATCAATGAGTCAGTTTCATTATGCGAAAAGTCCTGACCGGAAATTATTCGCAACCCAACTCTCTGGTATGAATTGGTTCATCATAAATATAGCCAAATAAATGGAAAGAAACTCACTATAATCAGGAGGTACTGTTATATCGGTACTTTTGTGTTTTGAACGTGCACCAATGTGTGACCAGAACTTCTCGTTCATGTCGGTCGACGTCTACAGCGGCACCAACAAGCTACCGGTACAAAGGAAAGTAGCACTAATTAAAAAAAAAGTGGCATTTTTTAAGAGCAAAGGTAGTATAGTAATGTTCTTTCGTTGTCAGCGGGAAAACTTCAAAAACTAACAACAGCAGTTGCCGAAATCATAAACATATTGTACCATAGTTATATTAGGCTGATCATAGAGTTAGGTAGGATGGTAAAGGTACCAAATAAAAGACATTCAATTGTGAAACAGGAGAAAATACTTCGCTGTAATCACTGAAATTACTAATTATGGACTTTCATTTGTATAAACGGTGGTTTGTAAAAAGTCAAAGAAATCAAGTTTTCACCAATGTTTTGACAGAATGCTGGATTTACGTCAAGCTACATTATCGACCAAAAAGTAAATGGGCACCTGTCCACATTGTTTGCTCGGTGGTTGTCACCCCGTTAGAATCTCGTATGGCCACCTCTTGCGGCTATAACAGCATCCACCTTGTCTGGCATGATCTCTACGAGTGTTTGCAGGAAATCCACGGGGATTCTTCGCCATTCCTCTTGAAACCATTCCATGAGTTGAGCAATGGATTTTGGCCGTGCCTGACAAGCCGTCACCCGATGATCAATTTCGTCCCAAAGATGTTGTATAGGGTTGAGGTTGGGGCTCTGGGCGGGCCAATTCAATCAGCTAATATTGTTGGCGTACCACTGCATAGTAGCCCTTGCAACATGGTACCTGGCATTGTCATCCTGGAAGTAACATGGGTCCATTCCATAAAAACGCCACAATGTAGGGAGCATTTCCTTATCTAGAATGTTACAATAGGCCTCAGTGTTCATGCTACCAAGGACAAACACAAGCGGTCCTACGCCGAAGGCCGTGAAATAGCCCCACACCATCACTCCACCACCACCGAATTTCCCAGTTGGCACTATACACTCCGACAGAAGCCGTTCCCGGTGTAGACGCCACACCCATACACGTCCATCGGACCGGAATAATGTAAACCTCGACTCATAACTCCACAGAACCGATTTTCAGTGCTCCAGTGTCCAGTTGCGATGGTCCAAACACCACCTAAGTCACCGAGTTTTATTGTTTGTCGTGATATGGGGCTTATGTGCCGCTGCTCTTCCGAAATACCCACGTCGGTGGGCCTCTGTGCGCAATGTTCCAATGGAAACCGATACTCCTGTTGCTGCATGAAACTCCTGTCGGATGGTAGTCATGGGTTGTGCCCTATTTTTGACAATTTCACGTTTCAGGGTTCTGCGATTTCTGGCGGTCAAGATTGGAGGTCGCCCAGAACGTGTAGCATTGGCTCAATGCCCATCGACCTTCCACTAACGGAGGACGAATGTGACCTTTGATTTGGGCCTGTTTGCCTTCCGTGCAATCGCCCAGCTAGAGAGCCCACTGAGATGGCAACCACAATCCGATAGCTCTGTACCTCGTGCCATCTCCTTGTCAACTGGTTCTACACCGGCCTGCAGTGAATGGCCACACAAGTCAACTGACGTACTGAATTACCTATCTTCACGGGTGTGCAATTACTTTTTGGTCGATAGTGTATAATAAAAAGAAAAACTAAAGTCGATTGGTCGTCGTAGTTACGGTGGGCTTTGACCACTTGCACATCGATTCGGTACTTTTAACATTCATGCCGTAGGAACGCAGGGTGTGAACTAAACCTTTTGCCGAAGGGAAGGGGAACATTTTCTAAAGTGAAGTCTACACTTTGGAATAATTGGTTAAAATACTATAAAATTACATTTGATTAAAAGCTAAAATGATATGCGTGGTATTTCTGCATTTCAAAATATTTAAGTTCCTTTTTGATTTGTTTATGGCAGGCTTACCTGAAGTAATGATACCGGGGATATATCAGGTTTAAAATATTCTAAACCAAAGGGTATAAGTTATATTTGACAGTCTGTATCGCTCAGCTGCATGTGGCCTCGTGTGTTTTCCTGCCAGTACTTTCCATCTGAAGTAGGCATCTAGCCTCGTTGTTATGATTTGTATGTGGGTGCACTGAAAAAAATATTTTGTGGCGGCCACAAAAATATTGGTATTCACCCTGCCAAATTTTTTGTGGTGTACACAAAAAATTTTGTAGCTGCCACAAAATAAGTTTTTAGTGGCTACAAAGTTTAGTGGCCACTAAAAACTTATTTTGTGGCAGCTACAAAAAATTTTGTGTACACCACAAAAAAAAAATGGCAGGGTGAATACCAACAAAATAATTTTGTGGCCGCCACAAAATATATTTTTTTAGTGTGCAATTGGTCGCATCAATCATCATACAGATTGTTTCCCTTCAGGGAGAGAAATGACTTTTCCCTGGCAGGAAAATACTCTCTCGTACATGAGCCAGGAGAAAAATCTATGAGAGGGGAAATTCCCTGTAATTACACCCCCTCCCCTCCCCAATTAATTCGCACATTGGTCGTACGGCACAGAGCATCGCTGGTCCAGCCCCTTCACCACATGATGAGTAAGACGCTTTAGCGTGAATTGCCGTCGAATGCCCGCTCGTTTCGTAATTTCGCAATTTCGCAGTTACGTCAAAAAATATCCGCTGAATGAGGCTACCATGTGCCACAAAACTGACGTGCGTGGTTCATCGCTAACAGAAAAATCCTCAAAGGTCTACACGAGACCTTCTCTGTGCTCGTGGATGGAGTGGAAAGATTTGGCCCGTTATTAACATCGAGGTCTTAAGAGCCGACGCGGGTGAAGCGATATGAGTATGGAGAAACGCCGGAATGAATGGGCGGGGGAAAACGGGATATCCTTGAGGAAACCCGCGGACCAGTGGCATCTTCCGGCACGATTCCCACATGCGAGAATCCGGGAGCGACCCCGCCGGGAATCGAGCCCGGTTCGCCTGGGTGGGAGGCGAGTGTTCTAGCCAGTATACCACCGCGGCCCCTTCATGCTCGTTCTGCGTGTTTCTCGCACGTGTCAAAATTAACATTTCTAAAGACTCAAGTGACTAGTGGCCTTCACGCGCCTATCACGTAACAATGGGAAATTAGTAAAATCATAAAAATGTTACCATGATGGCAACTTTTCTTACTCTGATGCGTATACAACAAACAGAAACCAGTTAAGGCTGTAATAATTTTATACAAAAAACTACCAATAAATCTACGGTGAAAACTGCTTTTCACAGTCTATAGTCCATCCACGGTTTCTCCGGACGTTTATTACGTATTTAGTAATTTCGTAAATATGCCATATATCAAGCGTTTTATACCACTGTAAACACACACGTGCCTTATTTTTAGTTAAATTAAATTTTTACGTACATTTTAATTATACATTAATATATAAACATTTGAGAGTAAACACGATTAAAAACAGTGAGAAAAATCTGTGTTGGTAACGCCTAGTAAGAAATTGTTCTCATGCAAAGTAACATTACAACTGAGTGCGCGGGAAAGCGGTGCGTTGCCCGATTTAGTTAAGCTTAGCTTGCACGGGGCAGAGGAATATCCTGGAAGTAGAACTTCTGCAGGGCTTCAGAAGTGTGTGAAGTAACCGTGAACTGATTATACTTGTAACACAATGAAGTACACAAGTCATAGTTTATTTTGAAATATTTATGTTTACAGAAGGGAAATATCTCTAAAAGTGTTTAAAAACAGCAGTTAGACGATGACGTAACGTTATTAAGGCAGCGGTACAAATTTTCGGAAATGAATAATGCAACACTTCTGACACTATTATTATAACTGCAATCGTTCTTGAAAGAGATTAATAACTGGCACCAATCCCACGCTATAAACGAAGTTGCACTCCATCGCTATAAATTCCGCGCAACACACCTAGCCATGTAACATCCTGTAGGAAGCAACATTTTAATTTCACTGTTCAGATATGCGATCTTCGAATGATTCTTGCAGTGGGAGTCAGTGATTCACTGAACCATTAATGTGGACATACTGGCATCGCAACAGTTTGCTGTAAGACCCCAGAAAAAGCACAATTCGACAAAAGTCTTTGGCACAAAAATGACGCCTTTCGCGTCGTCTCTCTGTGTTGTCCTCGCGTATGTGTCTGGCCATTGTGCTCGTATTTGTATTCTTCTTTGCAGTCTCTTTCAACTACTCTGATAATTCTGTTCTCGCAAACCTTTTGTCTGGTCACTCATGCTTGTGTTCTTATGTCTACTTTTTCTTTGTTATAACAAACTAGATTCCTTCCGTGGAATTATTTGAATGTTATAATCACACATTTGTTAACTATACGCTGTTCACGGTAAAGTAAGCACATTTTAGGGCCCTTATAAATGTTCCCTTTCATCCAATCTCCATCTTCCCACTGCTTTTTAATATAAACATTGCAATGTGACCAATAAACACAATATATACATTTCACCACCATCAAAATTTAATGCCTGAGGCTGCAATAAAATATATTTATTAGTGGTTAATGCCTGTTTGGAGGGTCTTAAAAATAGGTGAGGTCTGCTTACGAATAGCATTTACGAAACTTATCGTGTCTGTATACGCTTTTTAGTTCCTCCATTTCTCTCTAAATCATAGTTTCGTGATAGTGAACATGAGTGTTTTCACGCTCGTTTTTAGGTATGAGCATTCAGGTAGAAAATATTTTAAAAAGGCATAGAGACGTGCATCAAACCTTTATTTATTATTACGTCATAAAATGGTAGGGTCTCCGCTGAAACATTGAGTAAAGATATACACTAGAGTGGCCATGGGATAGGAAAAAGTCTGACCAGTTTTATGTTTTAGTTCCGCTAATGATCCAGAGGAGCGCTAGTGTTCTCAACGACGTCATCCGCACAGTGTTGCCAGTTCCGCAGCCGGTAAAAGTATGTCATAACCAGGGGGTTACTATGTCCTATACCATGCAGTATTAACAAGTGAAGCCAGTATACAGCGTGGAGTTAGACGGTTGATTTCCGGTAGAAAGGGACACGTGATCAACAGTTGCCAAAAACATTGTATCGCCCTATCTTTCACGTGTAATTTTATGAGTTTTAAAATCGACATAAATTAACATACAACCGTTTTCGACCTAAACGATAATATACATAAAATGTGATTGTGATTGTCTCAGATAGATAGATATAAATTTCGCCAGTATATATGTAAAGTGATGAATTATTTACATTTAAATGGAAGTGTTGTATACGATGTTTTGGTTGATTTGCTTCCCGTTCCCTATATATTTGCCTTGAAAATATTCCAGGAAAAATTTTTTTGACAACTATTGGAGCTTTTAAAAGTTATGATAAAACTAAACCATATTAAATCGAATATAATACGCTATTGAAGTCGTCTGCAAGTGCGTTACAAGTGAAGCAGCCATGCGGGAGAGAGACAACTTTTGTTTACATTGAAATGGAACAGCCTCGCGGGTGCTACATGAACTCACTATCACTAAATTTATGTTATTCTCGCGTCTGTAAAATGTGAATTTGGCATGTAAACACGCCTTAAAACTATAATCTATTTTTTATTTATTCGGCGACCAACGAAAACTAATATTAATGTATGAAAATGCGTACGAGCCGGGCCATGCGATTTCAATGTTTAGTGTATTCGTATATACCGTGGATACATTCATGAAACATATCGCACGATTATTCTGTGTATATGGATATGTTATCTGCGTAAGTTTGTAAGTTAACAATTGCAGTGTGTTTAATTTTTGCAAGTGCGGTTGCGATTATTAACGTGCCGTGAATTTAAGGTCTAACCTGCAAGTTGCGGACTCGTTAGAGGTAGAGGCACTTTTGTCAAACTGCAGATACGTATTTTTTCTAAATGCCGATTTGCTATTTCAGTGCAGGAGTTTATGGAATTCATTTGTTAGTAATGGAAAATCATCTCGTAAACCAATACAAAGCTACACCTTATAAAAACTCCACTCTTACAATTTTTATCTCCCCACGTCAGCAGAGCTGCAGTGACAAAAAAGAAATCAGCTGTTTAGCAACACAAAAATATACAACCAAATCAGTACTCATATTTTTAATAGCTACTGAATGTAGCCTTCATGATTTGCAATTTCCATGGTTTCTCGAACTCACTCCATGCAATTCCTGGGGTCACTCATCAATAAAGGTAATGACCAATTCCTTCCTTGTATTCCCTTCACTGTGTTCTTGGTTTACCATTCTCTAATGAACCTGCTGTCGACAAGATGTTAAGTTAAATAAATAAAGTTTACTTGTGCATTTAGATGGTTATGTATTTAACGATAGGCAGTAATCATTACAGTAAACGATATGTTTATACATTTTATCATTTTCCAAAGGTAGTCAAAGTAAAGAAAACTTGGATAAAGCCAATATTTTCCTATAACTACACCATATGCAAAATAGACAACATTGCGTGATTTTCTTTAAACTCTATTTTACCCTTCTTAATGATTTTTCAAATTCTAATTTTGAGGGCAACTAATTGGACATAAGCTTATTCTAATATTGATGATGAATCATGGATATTTATATGAAAATGTTAAACATTTTTAAAAGCCTACTTGTAAATGAAAAATGGTATGATGTTTACAGAACCACCATGGACACTGCAAAACAACCACAAACAACATTTTCTACGACCACCTCGAACAACCTTCCAGAACAAACATAATTTATACATTAACTGAACCAAACATTGCCTGGAACAGTTTTATTAATATATACATTTGTAATTTTAATCATGCCTTTCCACTCAAATCTGTAAAATGTAGCAGTACTTCGAAATTAAAATGGATTAATAAAGGTCTGACAGTATCAGGACAGAGGTTAAAAACAATATGTCAAATGCTAAGAACCCAGGGGAAAAACTAAATTATACTGTAAGCAATACGAAAAATTATATAACAAGTTACTTGGAGTAGCAAAGCAGAAATACAATGGGGAAAAAATAGCCTCCTCAAATAAAAGAAAAGCAATGTGGAACATTATTAATAATTAATTGAAACCTAGGCAAGGACATGCTAACCTTTCCTTGAAAGTTGATGGTATCAAAATCGAAAATAGCAAGGAAATATCTAATAGTTTTAATGACTATTTCACAAACATCCCACTAAAATTGCAAAATCAACACAGAGTTACAAATATTAGTCCTGCACACATACCCCAAAGACCTAACACTTGGAATGCTAACACGCTGTTTTTCACACCTTTCTCTGAAGAAGACACCATAAAAGTAATAAACAATTTTTAAAAAAAGTCCCTGTGGAATATATAAGGTACCTATGACTGCTAAGAAAAGTGTTCTTATTTAATAAAACTGCCTCTGACTTACATTTTCAATTAATATCTTGCCCAGGGAATTTTTCCTGACAGACTCTAATATGCATAAGTAGTACCAATACATAGAAAAGTGACAAGGTATTGATGGATAACTATAGGTATATTGCTCTTCTTACATCCTTTTCAAAAAGTTTAGAGAAATTGATAGCAAATAAACTGACACAATTCTTAATATGAAATAAGGTTATTTCATTGCATCAGTATGGCTTTGTAGAAGACAGATCTACAGAACAAGCTATTTACAGTTTAACTGAAAAAAATATTAACTTCTTGTGATAAAAGACAATTCTCAACAGGTATATTCACAGATCTTTCAAAAGCTTTTGTGACAACCACAATATTTTATTGCAAAAACTTTAACAGTGTAGAGTAAGAGGTGTAACCAATAATATGTTTAAATCATATCTTAAAGACAGAAAACAGATCACCTCTATAAGATATTATAACAAAAAATCATATTACAGATGTTATGTCCAATACTAGAACTACTCGAGTAGAAGTGCCACAGGAATCAATACTGGGAGCAATTTTATTCTTAATATTTATTAATGATTATACAGAACAAATAACCAAAGGCTCAGCTATAATGATTACGGATTACACAAACATTTTGGGAACTAGTTCAAACAACGCTGTTATTGAAGAAAATGTAAAACATACAGTGCCCAAGATGTCCAGTTGGTTCCAGCATAATACATTAATATTAAAATGTAAACAAAAATGTGCTCATGAATTTCATGCAAAGAAATATACATAAAATGCAGAATGAAAGATGCACAACAATAGAAAAAGACGGGTTACAGACAGTAAATAGTAGGCTAATAAATTTCTAAGGCTCATTGTAGACAGTAATTGAACATGGAATGAGCATGTTGATATTGTCTGTAAAAAATCGAGTTCAATGTGTTTTGTGGTACATACCTTAAAAAAGATTTGTAATAATAATACAATACTTGCATACTATTTCTCAAATATTTAGTCCATAATAAATTATGGAATCATGTTTTGGGGTAAATCGACAAAATGGGAAAAGGCTTTTAGATCACAGAAGAAAATAGCGAGATTAATAAGTAATAAGGAAAAAGAAGCCATTGTAGGCCGCTATTTACAAATAACACCGCTATTTACAAATAACAAAATTCTCACTTTTCCATGCATGTATATGTACCGTAGTATTCTTTTTTACATGGGAAACATTAAAATAGTGATATACACCATTACTACACCAGACAAGCTAATCATCTTCACCTATTCTCCTACAGAACCCCAAAATTTTCATCAAATCCATATTATGCTGGGGCAAAACTAATGAATAACCTCCCCAGTCATTTGACGTAAATTTATAGTTGACAGAAATTAAAAAGAGCTGTTAAATTATACTTTTTAAATACGGCCTTCTATTTCATAGAAGAATACTTACATAACGATAAATTTCTATAATGCAGAACAAGACTGATATGAGACTTCATGTAATACGTGTTTCAATCTAATGTAAACTTTATATTTTAATATCTATATCTGTACATGTATTATAACAACTTGTACTGCAACCAAATGTAGTTTTAACATGTTTGTACAGCTGCTAGAATTAAGAAGTGTGTAAATTATATTATTTATTTGTTATATATTTTTATGTTAATGTAATTGTGTGAAAATATCCCTATAGGAAAAAAAAAAAAAAAAAAAGCGTGCTTCGTGAAACAGCGAATACTCGAGCCGCTACACCACCATGGCCTCCATCATCTTAAGACGGGAGAAGTTGAGAGAGGTTTGTACAACCAAGGTATTGCGAGCCAATGAGGGCGAAATATAGCAGATATGGAGCATTGAAATGCAAGGGTGGGGAAAACGGGAAAACCTCGAGAAAACATGCCAGCCAGTAGCACCAATCAGCACAGTTACTATACGCGAAAATCTGTGAGTAACCTCACAGGGAAACCAACATGGATCACATTGGTGAAAGGCAAGCATCCTATCACTATGCCCACCGCAGCCCCCTTCTCCCCACCATGGGAAGGGAGGAGAGGAACATAATTTCTTCAACGATAGTGCTTTTTCTTAGAGGAGTGTTTGTTTGTCAAGTTTCTGCAGCGTGGTTCTGAGATATTGAAACTGAATAGTTTTTAATGTATTCAGAGGAGAATTTCACACTAAAAATAATAATTTTACAAGTTGGTAGGTAGCAACAAAGAAATTTTGTCACAAGTATTTCTGTGCACCACTTTGGCAGTGGTTAGTACATGTGCGCTTGTTATTGATATCATTGCGTTGCATGCGTCTTTCACCCATTGTAGTTCAACAATGCATCCTAATCTAATTAAACTACCCAAAGTAACCTAAAATGCTGGCGAATAAGTTTTCATACATTTTAGCCTAACCATAGAGTGGTTCCTTTAATATCCCTAAAAGTATATTTATAGAAATAATATTCTATTGTAGTTTTCTTTCCCAGTGTGAAATTTTTTTAAACATGTTGACTGAATTAAAATTGTGGCTATTGACTGACTAAATCCTAGGCAACAATCACCATAGCGTTCCCGTAACAAAATAACAGTGACGTTACCGTGGAAGTATGAAAATGAACTGGCTACAACCGCAGTAATAACACTGTTACGCGACTAATGAGAAACGAGCAAAAAAAAAAAAAAAAGACAGCCTGTGCATGTATCGCGGATATTTTCAAACAGTGTGTTGGCTAACGTGATATTTATTTTTGTTAATCTACTTGTGATGAAAAAAGTTTCGCGGGAATCGTGTTTCAGGATATTTAAAGTGTGGTATACATGTTAACTATTGCGTTGATTATTTAAATAAACGAAAATCCTAACTGTACCGCAAAATTCATATAATAACAATGTTCTTGTTATAAGCTTGCACTGCACTGACTCTCGTGGTTGGAAATGTTGTCTTGTGATTGGTCGGCGTAGAACTAAGTGTAAAAGAATAGAAAATATTCAGTCCTCTTAACGCTGCTGCCGCGAGCAGGCTGCCATCTTACGCCGTTATGTTGTGTTGTAGTTAGTGCCATATACAAGTGTGGATTTAATTTTTTATTGTTGATTCTTACGGTGATTGTAGCCGGGGCTTCAGCCCTTGGTACTAAATTGCACTTTTGGAGAAAGATGTAACACAATTTTTGTAGATAGAGGAAAGAAAATTATCCATAAATGTCTCCTGCCCTTCCCCATTTTCATTTCTTCTGAAAAATTTCTAAAATATTTGATTGTCCAGCGTAAATAATTCAGTAAAAATTTTAATTTCTTTGTTTTAGTTATGTACCAAGGGTAACTTAACCCTGTCCAACATTGTAGATGCAAGAAACAAAATTGTACCCTACAATAAGGGATATAAATAAATACATTTATTAATTAAATAAACACATACACTCGCAATTAGGCCACCGCCTGGTGGCAAGCTCTCTCACCTCTCCTTCACCCAACCAACTCCTTTTCCACTCCATTCCTGAACTTACCAACCCCTCTCACAGATTAGATACCAATTACTCCCTCAACACATTCCACTCCCTCACAGACCTCACAAGCATGGACTGCCTACCCTGCTCCGTTCTCCTCCACACCCTCCGAAGCTTCTCACTGTTGTTTCCTCTTCCTCTAAACACCCCCTTACTAAGCTTGCAGTGTAGCCCTCCCCATGATCCCTCTTCATCCACCAGCCTGTACATCCTGACTATCCGTTCAACTTTCCTCCTGTTCTTAAATGAGCTCCACCCCACTTGCCTATAGTTTCTTTCTTCCTCATCATCCTGCCCCTGCCTTCTCCACCTACCCTTCACCCATCTTGCTGCCCTTCTCTGCACCTTTTCCAGTTCTCGCACCTCCACCCCCACATACGGTTCCCATACTGCTGCAGCATATTTTGACATTGGCCGTACCATTGTGCCATATGCCTTCTCCTTCACCTCACAGCTAACTCCCTCCAGCACCCTTCCCAGCATACCCAGAGCCCTTCTTCCCTTTGCAACAACCCTCTATACCTGATTTTTCCATCTGAGGTCTCCCTGCAGTACAATTCCTAGATACTTATATTCTGCTGCTTTATCTATCTCTTGTCCCTGCCATCTGTACATGTCCCTGCTTATCACCTTCTTCCTTGTAAACCTCACTACCGTAGTTTTTCTTACATTTATCTTCATTTTATTTTTCTTGGTCCACAATTATATCTTGTCAATGTCCGCCTGCAATTCCCCCCCCCCCCCTTTTTTTCACCACTTCTGCATACACATAAATAAGTATAAAACTGTATCATAACAGAAACCATTTACTATATTGACATTAAATATGTATAAAGGAGATGAAGTGATATTGGAAACAAACCTCTCGAGTCATTGTCAGTGTTAGGAATTTAAATATAAATGCCAGCAAATAATTATTTATTCGTGGCTCAGGAACATGTGAACTTTGCCTTCCAGAAATTCAGCTAGGCTGCTGGTCGCCGTTTTGTTGCACTCATTACTGATAAGCAACCTGCAATACATTACACGACAATGGTAGGACGCTTGTTATACTTTATTTAATCATTCATTCAAAAAATAGTTTCCCGCAAATCCTGATATATGAGCACTATATCTAAAACACATGCTTATTGTCGCACGCAACCCAATACTGGGCCACGGTATGACACACACACGGTCGGTAGTTTTATGAGGAAATTATTTGATTGTACAACTAACACAAGCCAATAATAAACTAGTAAAACTTCCCACGTGAATTGTAATATATATTTATTTATTCATCAGCATCTCTGTTCAACACGAAATTCTAAAGTAAACACAATGTTTTGGTTAACTGGCAAGATGGCGCCTAGAGCGTCCATAGTAAAACCACCTATCTCCAGCGGCTTCACCTACGTCACAACATGCCATCTCCTGTATAATCCTAACTCCATGGTCATAACCCTGGCCTCAGCTCACCCACGTGTTCATTCAAGGTCTGCAAGAGGCGAGCCTGTCACACGCAAGTTACCAGCATTCGTTGTAGCTGTGAATACCCAACTCATAATTTACTAATGGCGACCATGACATGTGTTTCGTTTATGTCGCATAATTAGGTGTTTGCTGAAATTTGCAATGGTATCGACTACTACTTGGTTTTATTTACTTCTGCGAAAATAAATTATCATAAATATTTAACGGTCATTGTTTCTAATTATAATCTATTATTTTACTATACTTTAGGTGTTCATGATAAAATACGAGTATTGTTAGCACTTACAATTACAAACGTCATATTAATCATGAATGGTGTTATACATCATAGTAAACTTTTCATTCCGTTCTTATGTGAAAGGAACTGGACAGGAAATAATTGTTCAGTAGTGGAGAAATATATATTAGACGCACGACGCAACGGTCTACAGTTGAACGCAATGTTTGCAGTTCGGGGTTGTGATGTACTACAAAGGTGACTGTTCGTACAAATAATAAGTACGTTCGAGGTGTCGATTCAAGTGTCATTAAGTCTGTGTCCGACCCCCGAATGCACTCATGCATATAAGCATACTCCACTCGGCTCGATACATGATACATTCCGACAGGGATATTAATTTGCATACTGAGTATGTGCTGGAACGTAGGCGCATACATTTAGAATTATCAACCCATTAGGCGCTGTAGCTGGAAAGCGCATGACAATGAAAGTGTTCCTATTAATCAATCATAGACATTTTTACAAGAAAGTAATGAATATCTATTTGTGTCAGTAAAGGCAGTTATCGATAATGTATCATTAAAACTGGTCACAACTAGAGGTAAATTTCCTTTTAACACTTATATTGGTATGCAATAAAAAAAAACGTCGGATTTTGATATAACGTTTTCGCTCACCCATGCCTTGCCTTGTAAAACAGTGGTAGTGTTATCAATGCTCTGCATATTAACTAGAAATTCAATGCCACGCTCGATTTATAACATATCACGAAGAAAACTGGGTATGTTTATCCCGGCTCTTCTAGATTATTAAAAGTTAAAGAGTATACATTGTTAAAAACTTTGTTCAGTATTGTTTTTCGAAAGTTAATGCCTCCATTCCACTCTTTATGAAAAGAAATATTAGGAATAACAATTATGAACTATATATAAATCGATTTTCAAAATAGTAGCTTATGGGCTGTAAGGGCGCGAGAAGTACACAAATTCGTTTCCCCGTGTACATGCTTATGTCATTCCCTGAGACATGTAAAACATTTACGTACGTAACCGAATGCGAACGCTGTATAAGCGTGCATCTCACTAAGGAGAAAACGTTATGCACACTGCGGGAAAAGGACATTAATGATCACGTTTAAGGCTCAACTCTAACAGTGTTTGTTTTAAAGCGACAATACAACTGTCATCTCGGTAAGATCCAAGTTTACAATTATGATGTGCGTTTGTGGATATTGCTGATTTCAGGCTGGGCAACCTACTGCCTATGTGGAAAGAAACGGGATACTGCCACATTATATTTCCCAAGTAGCAAATGGCATGACTCTCTATGTAAAATAATCCGGAGGTAAAGCTTCCTTTCACTCGGATCTCTGGGAAGAGGAAATACCAATGAAAGGAAGAAGAGAAGGAAAAAGGAAGACAAGATAAGGATTGGAACATGGAATGTATGCACACTATTGCAAGCAGGAAAGCTAGAAAATGGAAAACAGGAGTTGAAAAGGAGCAGATTAGATGCTCTTCGCATGTGTGAAATGAGATAGGGAGGAAACGGAGAGGTAGAAAGTGAAGATTATAAGCTTTTCTACTCAGGAGAAGATAAGAGTGGTGGAAATGGTGTGTAAATACTGATAGGGTAAAAACTGAAAAATAAGGTAATGAAGATGCAATACATTGACGGAAGATTGATAATGATACGGTTGCAGGGTAGTTCGAAAGACATGGTATTAATACAGGTATATATGCCAACTAGCCGGCATAGAGATGAAGAGGGGAAAGAATACTATGTAAAAATGGAAGAACTTATTGCGAAAGAGAATAAAAATGCCTGTATCATTATTATAGGGGACTGGAATGCAGTGGTGGGTGAAGGAAAAGAAGAAGATGTAGTAAGAAATTTGGATTACGTGTAAGAAATGAGAGGGGTGAAAGACTAATTAACTTTTGCAAAGAAAACTCATTAGTGGTGGGCAACACCCTATTTGAAAATAACAAAAGGAGACGTTATACATGGGTCTCTAATTTGAATAGAGAAAGGTACCAGCTGGACTATATCCTGATACAAAAAAGTATAGGAACTGCCTGAAGAATGCCAAAGCTTACCCAGGAGCAGACATAAATGCAGATCACAGTCTTGTAGTGGGAGAAATACAAGTCAAGTTGAAGAAAGTGGAGAGAGATAAAGCAAGGGAAAGATTAAACTTAGAGATACTCAAGAAGGCAAGCAAGGCTTCGAAGTTGGAAGACAGATTGATGGAAAAATGCGAAAGAGGCAGAGATGAAGTATGTATAAATGAAAAATGGATAAAAATGAGGGAAGGACTTATGACATCTGCCAAAGAAGTTCAAGGAATTAGAAAGTCCAAAAGTATCGGAAAGGAATGGATAGTGGAAAACATGTTGAAAAAGATGGAAGAACTGAGAAAGTGGAAGAATGCGGGAAATTAAAAAGTAAGAAAGAGGTATAGGAAACTGAAAAATGAATTAAGAAGATAAACTGAACAAGCAAGAGAAAGATGGATGAAAGAGAAATGTGAGGAAATAGAGAAAATGGAGAGAGGGAAAGTATGAAATGATGTACAGAATGGCTAGGGAGATAGCCTTTGTAAGTAAAAGAAGGAAGTATAACATAGAAATAGAAAGAGTGGATGGCACATTAGCCAAAGAACCACATGAGTGTTGGCTAGATGGCAAGAATATATAGAATGTCTGTATAAGGCGGATCAAAGACCAAGTGAAAGTACAATTGAAGAGGAGGCACAGGTGCCAGAGGGTAGAAAGGGGTACGGTATCTTGAAAGCAGACCTAGAGAAGGCACTGGAGAAGATGAATCGAAAGGCGTGTGGAATCGATAATTTGCCAGCAGAAGTGTTGAAGAGTTTAGGAAACAGGGAAAGGAGGGAGATAGTCTACTTATGTAATGAGATATATGACAAAGGGGAATGGCCGGATGACTTTCTCATAATGGTAATGATACCAATTGAAAAAAAGGAATACCAATAAATGTGAAGAACATAGGACTATTAGTCTAATTTCTCATGCAGCTAAAATACTGTTCAGAATGTTGAGAGAAGGCTACATGGGAAGTTAGATAGATGGATTGGAGAGGAACAGTTTGGATTTAGAAGAGGAAAATGAACAAAAAATGCTATAGGCCTGTTAAGAATCACAAGGGAAAGATATATTGAGAAAATAGAGAAATGTATGCTGTCTTTATTGACTTGGAAAAAGCTTTCGATAGAGTACAATGGAACAAGCTGATGAACATCTTGAAGAGGGAAGGAGTAGATTGGAAGGAGAGAAGATTAGTACAGAATCTATATTTACAACAGAAAGTAAGAATAAAGATTGGAAATGAAATGTAGGAAGAAAGCAGCATTGGGAGGGGCGTTAGACAAGGCTGTTGCCTTTCTCCCTTGTTGTTCAATTTATACCTGAAGGAGATTATTGGGAAATGCTTAGATGAAAAAAGAGGAGTACGAATTGGCGGAAAGAGAATAGAATGTATAAGATTTGCCGATGATATGGTTTTATTAGCAGAAAGTTAAAGAGCTATAACTAAGATGCTAAAAGATCTGAATGAAACTTGTGAGGAGTATGGAATGATAATCAATACATCAAAACAAAAGAGTATGGTAATCGGTAAAGGAAGGAAACCAGCAAATATTAAGATAGGACAAGTTATATCAGCCAAGTAAGAGCATTCAAATATCTTGGAAGTACGATAACTGAGGACTTGAGATGTCATCAGGTGGTGAAGACTCGTATTGCGGTAGCAAAGGAAGCGTTCAATAGGAAGAGGAGATTGCTATGTGCAAAACTAGATAAAGCACAGAAGAAAAGACTTGGCATGTGTTTAGTATGGAGTGTGGCACTCAATGGGGCAGACACGTGGACACAAACGTGTGGAAGAAAATAGGCTAGAAGCGTTTGAGATGTGGATTTAGAGGAGAATGGAGAGGATAAGCTAGGTGGAAAGAGTGAGTAGTGAAGAAGTGTTGGAAAGAGTTGATCAGAGGAGAAAACCTCTGAAAGCCATTAGAGAAAGGAAGAAGAACTGGATGGGACACTCGTTGAGACGGGAGTGCTCGATAACAGACGCTATGGAAGGAATAGTTTGTGGAAAAAGACTGAAAGGAAGGAGAAGATACAAGTTGATAGATGGCATTCAAGGGAAGCGGAAAGTATATGGACTTGGAAGAGGTTGGCAGAAGACAGGAGAGCATGGAGAGATACCACGTGAAAACCTGCCTCTGGGCAGAACACCAATGATGATGATGATAAGTGGGTATTGCCTGGAAAGTTGGCATCTGTGTGTGTTTACATTTACACGAGTGCAACACAGCACACCATTGTATGTTCTACACTGAAACCTCGGACTCAAACAGTGCGAAAAACGTTGACACTGTAGTGTTTATCAGTAATGTTAACACTAACGAACACATGAAAACTAGACGTAACAAAGAAAGTCACAATATTCTACTTCAGACTATATACATTACAAAATATAACAATTTCTACACTAAACATCGGTTAAATGGAATGACTCTGTGCCAATCACTAATAGTCAAGCTAAGACCGTGTCCGTAAGGACAAATTCGTTGTTTTGTAATTTGTCATTTCATAGGTTTCAATCCAGACGTTGTCGACAATCACTTGTTTAGCACTCGCGGCAACACATTCTTACATTAAAAGTGAAAATTTGTTTTATATAAATTAAATGCTTAACATGGGCGTAATATTTCTACAATCATCACTGGAATAATATAATATCCAATAACGACTTTAAATAAAACATGTGTTGTGAAATATAGAAACAAAGCACAACACTTACTTACTTTTAAAAACAGGTCTAGTGCAATTTATGAACAGTTATTTGTTTTAAAAGACGTTTTAAGTACGCATTCGCGTATGTGTTTTGAATGTCAAAACCCACATGGCGCTGATTTTGTCATTTTGTATTTTTGCTGACGTCCGCTATATACAAGATACGAAATATAAATTTACCAAATACATCACTATGTTTGTATACAAAATCGGGTCACGTTATCATTTTGCCAACACAATCTGCCATTCCGGATACGGTCTACGTTAACAATACAAAAAACTAATGCATTTATAACTAAGCAGTAGGCGCTTATCTCTCATAGTCTTGGTATTTGCAGTTTTCAGTACACGTCTTCTGTATTTGCAGTTTTCTATTGATGTTTTAGTTCTTAGTTCCAGCGAATGGAAACAGGCAGCAAACCTGTCATGTTTACTTTTGTTCCTAACATAACCTCGTATAAAACAACCATATTGAAGCAAATCATACTTCAAAGACGACATTTGCTATCAAAGACGCTTTTATTTGTGAACAAATATATTAGTCAACATCTGCTCACACGCCTTTGTCATACTGTTTTATACTTATATTACTGTAAATAACAGTTTCCCGCCAACTACACTGACTGCTCTGTACTGATTGTTGTAGCCTTACATTTTTTCGTAAAGATGTAAAATACGTCTATTTCTTTTAATGCTTAAGGAAATTTCACCTACGCACATGACCTGATAAGTTCCACTGGGAACCAAAACATAAGAAAACACACATTCGTTCCTTCTGCACACTTCTTAACACATAATATAATGATTAGATATTTATATTGTAGACCCAGCTTTACTTCAGACGTCGCAGCTTACGCTGCAATACGGTGTTCAGGTGTGTTTAAACGCAGTAGAATCAATACATGTCTCTGTCCATAGTGTACAGTTGTTACCAAGAATAACTGTGTCAAAAATTTTCCATGTATTCTGGAATGTTTGTTGTCTCCTATCCTACAAATGGATAATGACAACAATTTACGAACACTATGTAAAAATTGGAATGATTTGTGACAGTAGAGCATTCTTGTGTGTTAACTCTGTGGCATATTTACATAATTATAATTTACTTTTCCTAAAAGTAGTTATGTTCTGTGTGCTCCATGTTGTGTCGAATGAATAACTACGTTTTTCGTTTACGACCATTCATTTTGTTTGTACGATTATACTATACTAACGAAATATATTTTGGACGATCATCTTCATAACAAGGAGTGTTAATTCATTCAGTAAGTGTAGATTCGATTTGTTTATTGTGGATATTTTCTCCTTTTTACTAGCATTCCCCTACCACGTAACAATGTTATACTCATGGGCACAGCAGAAGGCATACAAGTTTCTATGGCAGAAGGGAAGAAAGAACACATACGTTCATACCCACACGTTACCTAAAGTGCTAATAGAAACTTGTAAATGGCAGGCAAAACAACTCGCAGGGGACAGAGATACAAATGCAACCAAATTTTATATATAGGCGCTTTCTGGTGCATCCACAACGTAGACGATTGTTTCTTTTTTCCCCTGAAAACTGCATTGGTTTAGGTTTTAACGTACGAGTACTATTAATGTATGAAAAATGATATGAGTAACGGCACTGCTTATGCATGGAAAACAAGGTACTGTATTCACATGTACGTACGACGGACATTTGCGCCGCTCATTAAAACATTGGCATATTGTTTAAACAAGGTCGTAGCTAAGAATGTACTCGGATGGGGGGGGGGGGGGGGAGAAATTTCATATTTATATTTTTGAACGAAATACAAAACCTGTATTATTACAAATTTATAGTTACATAATTATTTATAATCAATGGGTTCATGTAAAGACATGGAAGCACAAAATGCTATAAACATTCTTCATGTTCAAGGAAGATCACATATTTCTTGAATTAAAATAAAATAAAACTTATAATTTTGTTTTCAACTTTTATTTTCATTTCGGTGGTGGGATATGTCGCAATATACCCCCCCCCCCCCGCCCTTTTTCCAATCTTGACTACGCCCCTGCTTTTAAATGCATATCTTTAATGAGCATAATAATCAATCTAGTGCTCTTCATAATTAAACACGCTTTTACGGTTGTACGACCAAAATAAGACAAAACTGTTACAATAATAAACTCAAGAATTTATTGTCTGACTGTTAACATTACTCACGCTCTACAGCTCAAATTCTCTACTTTAGAAACCAATCAATGTGGTTAGCAAACAACCAATGCTTGTCGATTGTACTGTGTTGGTACTTGCGTATTATTTCTTTTAGGAAAAAATATATTCTGGAAATAAATATTTCCTAACAATAAAATAATTTATAAACAGCCATAATGTGTCACATTAAAAAGTTCTTTACCCTTTGGAGATTTGAACTCTAAAACCCACAATAATGTTGGTGTAGTTGTTGAGCTCAATTGAGACCGACCTGTTGACCAAAACCCAGCGAGACGAGCAAACTGAAAATCTGCCGCGTCGGAGACACCGGGGCGCGAACCCGTGACCTTTCGACTAAAGGTCGGCCATCCCACTCCTGAGCTATGGAAGTAGGGTACTGGCTGAGCTACCCCTAACCATTTTGAGATACACAGACCATTTACTGTCTTACACGTGTGATACGGTATATATATATAGAACATAAATCCACAGTTACAACGTATTTTATAAAGAGGTGTTTATTCTTTTATTATGACCGTGTGAGTGATATGCAACGTTTCCTGTTACTTATACGTACATTACGTTTCATTTTGTTCATAATTATGTTTTACAGAACTTGTAATATTTTCGTAAACGGATATATACGACGTGAGAAAGGAACTCGGGTGTCCGTCATCTTGTCTGTCCTAGCGTGTAGATATAGCAGATATGGAGAATACGTTCTACTGTTGCGGAGTTGAGACTGGTGGGGACAGAGATGGAGTATGAGAGAGAGAAAGAGAGAGAGGGTAGATGACAATGTGGCAACGCCGCCGACATTCCCCAAGCAAACGCCATGAAAATGGACTAGCGCGACGTGGTGTTCATCCCTCGAACTACAAATTCTTATCAGTTGGAATGGTCAGAAAGTTTAACCTGGGGAAGTCCACTCTAGGAATATCTTTACTCAATGGCTGAAAGTCTCACAGCGGCGCGTTATCGACGGCAAGACTGCACGCCAGTTCATTGCCTTGCGCGTTGAGGCGATGAGAGTTGATGCGCATGTCTCAGTCGCCCTTAGCGTTACACGCTTTTAGGCCCCAGACGTGCAAAATCCCTTCAACCAGGCGACCATCATAAATGTGAGCTGTGCGGCCGAAGTCACTAAGGCACTCTGGATACACGAGGCTACAGGTTCGAATGCTGGGCAACGCCACGGAAATACGTGACATTTATAGACGTAAGCTATAACGTAAGCCTTCTGGCATGAAACGGGGGAAATGAATGAGCAAAGTCTTGCTTTCCGCGAGAAGCCACGTGGCGCGGACGGCGCACAGGTGGCTCTGGCAGCGCGCGCGGCGGCCAAAGTGGAAAACAAACAGCTACAAGGGATGGCAGCAGCGCCAGCGACTCATTACTTAGGCAAACACAGCCCGCGGCGGGCGGCGAAGAGAGTCGCCTAACTTGCTTCCTCGCGGGGGCCCAAATGAGCAAATGATGAGGAAACCAAACAAAAGGAGAGAGAGAGAGAGAGAGAGAGAGAGAGAGAAGTAGTGGAAGAGAGCTGCAGTCGAGGGACAGAAAGTTCTCTCTCTCGTTCCTTCCGGGACAGGACGGCGCAGGAGAAGTTGCTTGACGCAAACCTCGGCCGTCGCTCATCGTGGGCACGGCTTCAAGGGACGCCATTGTCCTGAGATGCTGGGGGCAACGTCAGGCGGTTTGCACAAAGAGGCCGCAGCCCCCTGAAGAATTTCGGCGCCCGTCGGTCAACACCACAGAACTCCGTCGACCGGGAAGACGACTCCCATACGTGGTGCGCGCACATTTGAACACACATAAAAAAAAAAAAAAAATCACTGTCCATGACCGCATGCATTTCCAAGCAAACACTGGTTGACATACTTTGCAAATACGAGAAAAGGAGCTGTATGTCCGAAATCTTGAGAGAAAGGTGTAAGTAACGGTTAAATTCGCGGACGCTGATATTGAATTATTTCACTCCTGTACACACACATCAAAGTAAGAATTAAAATTGCGGTAGACTTATAATGTGCCTAACAATAACAGCACTTGTCTGTCAGACAAGTGCATATTGAGCATGTAATGGGAATTGGTGGTAACATTTTTGAAATTTTTCTCCATTGCCAAAGCTGATTACGATAAAACCAACCAAAAAAACACAACAGTAGTATGATTTTGTAGGTTCGGTGACAATGCCATCTGGAATAGGGCAGGGGAGGGCAGTGACATCTGACAGTGAACCAGTAGTGAGTGACATCTGGCAGAGGACCAACAACAACAGTAAGGCTTCTATTGCTCCAGTTCACGGCTGCAAAGCCATTACTGGAGTAGCGATGTTACGCTATGATCTATGAACTATACTTCGAGGTCATTGGTATTGTCGTATCCAGTTTAACTTTTTATTATTGAAATAAAACTAGTTCAACCAGCCTCATGGAGCGTCCATGTGTGCAAGCCCCTCTGTTTCCAACCGCTTCCGCGTATGGCTGAGGTTTTATCACCAACTCCACTATTGATGGAATAATTTAATGAGTAGATTTTAAAGTCCTTTATCTACCACCATACTGGTTACTGGTTTATTATGCTATTCCCCCTCCCAGCCTACAAATGTGTGAATCCCCCTTTCAGGGACCGCACCCTGCAAGTCAGTTGGTACAGAACGGCCATTTCACATTATAATAATGTTATATTAATGCCCCGCTCATCTTTCAACGATTGGGGCATTGCCGGTTGCGATTTTCAAACCACTGCCAGCATGAGTCCATCCCAAATTTGATCTCCGGGCGCAGAAGTAATGAAGCGTAGTGGACCAACACAAGCCCTGTCGGAGCAGTGTCTCCTGACCCCCAGCTGAAGGTCAAATTCACCTCTGGTCCTCTGCCAGATGTCACTGCCTTCCTCTGGTCCTCTGCCAGATGCCATTGTCCTCGAACCTACACTATCATACTATTTAAAACAACTTTCGTAGTTCAGTCGTTGTGTCTGTACTGTTGTGTAAGGTCAATAGCTAATTGGGTGTAAGGGTACTTTCGATAATTTCTTTTTTAAAAACACAAATAAGCTACAAAAAAAATACAATATGGCGGGAGGGAGTGTTCCCTTAATTAATTCAGAACCCACGGTAATAGGCAATATCCTCAGTCTTAATTATCTGTACATTAACATACGATGTAAATAATGTAAGCAGGTTCTTTTATTTCGCTTGTTAACAAAGCCACGCTGTAAATCGTCATTGCTGCTGGGCGGAGCCACACTTACGTTCTTGTCGGACTGTCTACACTGTTTTCCTGTACCAGTTAGCATCATTGCATTTTACCTGGCGTATCCTAATTCAACTTTCCGCATCGATATTTGTAATCTTACGATAGGTTGGTGGGCATAGCTATAGGCGACGCGCAGGGGTGGGAACTAGCCGAAGTACTCCGATAAGGCCCGAACGACCAACGGCAAAACCAGCCACATTTCGCAGATGCGAAAATCCGGGTTTGGTCCCGGCGGGTATCGAACCCGGTTCGCCGTGTTGGGACGGTGAGAGGTCTGACAACTGCACTACGGAGGGTCTCCTCTGCCTCCGTTGGCGAGTCTGGCTCCCATTCATTCTGAGGAAGGCAACGGAGATACAATCAGTGAAGTGTAAGTAACGGTCTCACGACCGGCGGTTTTTGTCTCTAGCTGCCGTAGCTTCCACAAACAAAAGTAAACAAATATCAAATTCAATTCCACCATGTAATACTACATATTTATCGTCCCTACACACATAACCAAACATGCACAATTTGTCAAAATAGGTTCCGGGAGTAGGTTTTTGTGGTATCTTGATTAACTTTCTAGATGCGCACATACGTAATATTTACCTGAACTGAACACCCACAACAGAAAATCACAGTGGAGTATCTCGCCCTAACACCTAAGATAAAATACTTCTGCTGGATTTGTTCGTAATACTGGTTTCCCCAAAAAAATAGATATAATTAGGTTATATACAATACAGTAGGAGTAATATGTACTTAATAAATGGATAACGCTAATTGCAAGAGTACAAAGGTCCGGACAAGAAATAGAATGAAGAGGGAATGTTAATTAAATTCGTGCGAAGTCTAATTTTCGTTTATATATTAAGAAAAATGAAGGGAATTATTCTATCAAGGTATTATCTTTATTACACAGTTTTAAATGCTGGTTTACGAGGAATTTCTGTAATCGTATTTCCCGACAGCTGTTAAATTATTTTACCGAAAATGACACCAAACAACCGAAAGCAGTTAATAGATCGAAGTGGAAAGTTGGGGGCCACGTCTGGGAGTGATGGAGTAGATGTGTAGCGAATTTTGTTTGGCAACTCTTGTGCCCATCCAGAACTTTCCAGGGCACACAGACACACATACACAGACACACATACACAGACACACAAACACGACTGATTTCAAGTACTTTTGCACCGAAAACTTTATTCTTTGCGAAAAGGTCAAAAAGTTGACACTTCTTTCCTGCCCTGACCCTCATCAATGTCATGACGAAATATACACCACAGAAGAGTAGCTGAAGACGTCTTGACAATCTCTTCAACGAAAATACACATTTTCTCGGAATTTTTTTCTCCGGCAGTAACCATTAGATATTTAAAATATTTATCACGATACTCCGAATTCAATAAACGCATTTCAACACGTCTGTATGGACTCATTATTAATGTGCTTTTTTGGCCAACTGCAAATTAATATATAATTAATTCGTTTGTTTACCTAGTTGGGCCATGACCCGTCAAAAGTTTAATACCATTAGAAAATTTGTTAGAACACTTCTTTAGTTTTAAAATTTTGGTACAATCTATGTTATACAATTCTCTAACATTATTACATTATTATGATTAAATTATTTTAATCGGTCAATTAATTTGCAAGTTTTTTATTTTTTAACGATTACATAAATGTGGAATTACTGTACACATTTCTGTGCAAAAATTTATGTGGACTCAATTATTTTACATGTATTTTGGTACAATATTAATTTCCATATCCTTTATAAGAACACTCGAAAATACAACCAAAACAAAGACCGTATTAAATTTGCAAAAAAAAATTTTTTTACTTTCTAAACGAAATCACAGTGTAAAAAAAATTAGCAACAAATTCACTAAATTTTAATACTAAATATTTGTATTACCAGTTGAGCTAGCGATATGAGGTTTACAACATTTCAACTCAACAGATAGCATTACAGATTTGTTACCAGGAAATTATAAAATCGTTTCCTGCAATCCATGTTGAGAGAGTACGGTCCTGGACATAAAGTGGGAAATTTTTGGAATTAGTGAGTGTAACGAAACACAACGATAAATTAAAACTAAGTTCGGTATTTCTAAAGAAAGTGTATTAAACACGATACATTTTTTCTAAAATCAGGTTCATAATACACATGTTGAAACCATCTTAAAAACACCAGAAATGTCGTACGATACCCAATTTTCACTAAAGGTAATTTTTTATAAAGAAGTATCAAATTATTCTACAGTGTTTTCTTATTTCTGTTACATATTTATGTCCTTTATCATGTAAAGTAAAAGTTTTCATTTACTTCTTGCGCATGGTCCTAAACTTTTTATATGTATTGTATTAGCATAAATTTAATAGTAATTACACTTTTATGTCACCTATTTATGTATGATAAATTTAAGGGTGCTGATACCCATCAAAATCTGACATTGCACAAAATATATATTTTTCATTTGTTCTACTTGTAGACTGGCAGAGCATAGGTTCAGCTTAAATACATTTTTCTAAGACTGTACCGTGAGGCTACTGTTTTGGTGACATTTCTGTATTCCCCCCCACAAAATAACCACATTTTTCGCCTCTAAATAACAAATAGGAAATAACAAATGCAGTGGAGGCATAAACAATTTCAGATTGTTTGATACGCTATTAACTACTCTGTTCTACCAAAAATTTTCTGCACATCTTCTGAAATAGAACGTGTGGGAGAAGAAATAATATATCAAAGATATACGGGACCAGGTGAACCAAGGACGGGGCCGCTTTGCACGTTAAAATAATAACGTAAACTGACTTCTCACATCCGAAAGAAACTAACGCAGGTTTACCCGGGATACGAACCCGGTGTTTCATAATGGAAATACGACGCTTTGGTGAGCACGACCATGATTGTCACCAACGTCAGGAACTCTGGACAGTTCTTCCGTGTTAATCATCCCAGGTCCACTTTAATTTACAGTTTAAGTTGTCACAAATATGAAATTTTACGGTGCGCACCGTGTAACGTGGTGTGTCTCATGTAAATTATGTGTTTGTCTTCAAAAATATGCAATACTTAATCAAAGCTTGAGAACGATTAAGCATATTATATTCAGTTTAAATCAATAAACATCAACCATGCTCAAAGTGGCAGAAATTACCTACGTGTCTGGTACCTAATTAAAATAAACAAATACTTTAAGGAGTGTAATAAAATTAAATATTTTATTTACTACACATCCCTATCCATATAAAAATGTTGTATATGTACCCATATGCAAAGCATTCTAAGAATTTTACTATTTAAATTTGTCTTAAATTTTAATTATATGTATACGTAAAGGGGAAGGTTATTAACATGTTATTTTAATTTCTTATAATGAGGCAGAGTGAAATGCAAACCTACAAGATGAATTTATGCCTGTTGCTGATTTTTTCTTTAATCTATGTCTGTGCTAAGAGTAAAATCATACAATGATATTTTAATGGACTGAATACTCAGTGTGGCAGGTTGCTATGTATGAAACATTTTGTAAAAAATAATTATGCCATCTCCATTTTGTGCTTCGGAAAGGACTAGTTTTAAGAACTAGCTGTTTTATAATTAAATATTATTATTATTCCAATCCATTATAGAAGAAATGGCTTCTGTAGAAGGGAATGTGCAGGACAGGAAATGATAATTAGGCTATTCCGAAGATGCCTTTGATGTTATATATTAATCCTGCATAATTTCAAGTATTACCATAAGAAATATTTTATATTGTACTAGAATTCCACATATTACACGCTTATTTAGGATCAAGAAAGACATATATGAAGTTACGTTATAACTTCAACCTTACTCAGGTACTAGTAGATGTGGAAATTCAAATCAAGTTTAAATTTAAAACTACTCTTACAATACAGTGTCTGTTTAAACTGTTATACAATTTATAATAACTCAAACAACAACACATTATTCTTTAGACACTTACGTAAAATTATGATATTCTTCTGCTACCATAATGCTAGACACTATTAAGCCACTATTACTATTTAATTGTATGGAAGTTTTACTGGGAAAACGGGAACACCACATACATTTTACCCAGGAAACTGATTCTAGTAATATTTTACCAATTATATTTTCAATTAGTTATTAATCGTTTAGAGGTAGACATAAATCTAATAAATGAAAAGATTATTAAATTGCAGTTTCAAACGAAATCTTTTAATCAAAAAAATTGAAGGCGTAGACAACAAATAATTGACTCACGGATTAAATATCTTATTAATAATTGCGATATTCATAAATTGTGAAATTCTTATGGCCCTGGAAGCCTTGAAAACCCTGTAGTGCACCCCGTAAAATCTATTCAACTTAAATTTGAAATATAAATGCGTATTTTCTTTTACTTGGCCAAAGAATCGCATTAAAAAAATTAATAAATGACAGATAAATATTCATTTTACGCCACAAACGTTATAAGGAATGAGTTCAAGTAATTATGACGTAGTTACGTAACGAAGTGGTCCAGATGATACCAAGCGAAACAAAATGTTCAATGAAGCTAGCACTAAGCTGATACTTCTCCAGGTGAAGTCATGAAGCTGGAGATAAAACCTTGTTCCGGATGGTAAATGAAGAGAAGCCAGGCAAGAAGTTCTCAAACGAAATAAATGCTTGAAAACTTGAATAGTTGAAAACTTGAATTAAAACATAATAATTTTTGCAAAACCAGATAGCTCGGGAGCACAAAAAGGAAATAATCGCGGAAGTTTATTACTTGTTCCAAAGTCAATACAACATGGCACGTACTACTCACCCATCTCGGAGGGAAGAGAAGTAACTGCTTACATATTTAACTCTAAAAAGAAACTTCTTTCCTTATTTATACCCTACATGAAGTGAATAAAAAAACATGAGATCTCTTTAAGTTCCCGTGGAAATATTCCCACATGCGGGAGCACACACACCGAACACGTCATGGTGGCTTCAAGTCGGGCCGCATAGTCAGGAAAAAAAAACCGGTTGGCGGCGGCGGAAGGATACATAATCGCGGGTTGCGCGTGGGCACAAGGATGACAAAATTTAGTTCGGCGGCCGTTCCTAGAGAGCTCTGGGGTCCCGCAAACGGTCCACAAACCAAACACAACTGTTCTACAGCAAGAAATGACATGCGTTGCACCTCTGGCTAGTAGCGCGGACAAGGTACAGCGCGAGGCGTCCCACAGTACACAATGCAAGCGTGTGAACGAAAATACGGTTGCAAGCTGAGCTTTCTGCAGCAAGTAACGGCTTTCTCTCTGCACTAACTCCACTGCATGAATACAAGATTGAAATAAAAATATCTGAAATAACCCGATTGCCCTAATACTGAAATAAAACAGCACTGGCATAGACTTTGCCAACATACTAACACAACGAATTATAGAAAAATATTAAAACATACGAAATTAGGTAAAATCTGGAAAATATTGTGCCATCAGAATTTCAGGAAATTTTACAACGGCACAGCTGTACCAAGTCGACACAAGCAATGAGTTGTATGGTTGGTCTTCGAGTATACAGAGTGGAACTCAACTCTACCGATAAACTTTGGCAGGTGATTCCTTACTAAAAAATAGGTAGAACATATATATATATATACACATTAAAAATAACTATTGCTTTTGTGTGTGTATATTCTACGGCACTCTTAAGTTAACGTCTTAAAATAAAATATATTTTTTGACTATTATTCCAATGAGAGGGCTTTCAAAAGTGCTCACTTTCGTGAACTCCATATATATATATATATATATATATATATATATATATATATATATATATATATATATATATATATACACACACACACACATATACATATATATAACCTAAGTCTGTTCTATAAGAATGTAATCACCCTTCAAATTGTAGCCGAAGCTGTGCAGCTTATGGCTAGTAACACAGCCAGAATGAGAGACAAATATCTACGTTTCTGGATATTGCGTTATTGAACGACGAAATGTAGACCAAATAAAATTGGGTACGGTCATTAACCTCTTTCCGCAAAAATGTATGCGTTGGAATGCCAATTCTGTATTTAAAAATGCAATGTGCGCAATATTTGTTTCTTCCTGGTACTTTGTATTCTACCATATATGGTGAATGAAAATGCCAGATTGTGTTTTACGCTGAATTCCACCATTTTCGAGAAATGAATTTATTATGATTTAACATTACAAAGCTTGCAATTCATGTATTATTTGTCGAAAATGGTGGAATTTTGGGTTGCATTTCAAGGCGAACTTTTTTTGATATGTATGATTGACGTTTAATTTGCAGGGAGCTACCCAGAAATTTCGCATTACTCTTGTAAATGCACATTTGGGGTTCCAACCCATCCATTTTTATGGAAGGGTGTTGATACTCACAAACCTATTATTTTATGGTTTGCACTTTCGGCGCACATATTAAGTGGGGTCTACGACAATGTAAATATGACATACGGCGGACGGATACAAACTAGGCAGAGAAGTAGATCCTAAGCAGGGATTTCAAAAGTGTACATTTTACTGTCAAAAGCCTATGGAACAATCATAACTTATACCATTAAACCAGTTTACGCATCAGTCGCCCACAGGGGTCATTGGACAAATATAACCTTCAAGTGCGTTATTTACACAAATGTGTGTACTGGGGTCCAAGTGGTTTAAAACACCGCCTGAGAGCTCGAAGCTGCAAATTGGAGGAGAGTGCTACCCTTACTCCGAAGGCAGACTAAAACCTCCCCCCCTCCCCTACTGTCTGTGTACATAACCCCGAGAAGTTTCTGCCCCTTGCCAAAGATTAGGCTCCGGTTTACCTCCAAGCCTTATAGCCGGCCGAGGGGCGGTCGCCCGAGATTTCAATTAAGTCTGCGCTGCGTGCTTGCCCGAGCTGTATAAGAACATGCCACCAGGCGGAGACAGGTAGCCGTGCTGGGTAACACCATACAGCGTGAGTCGTAAGTTCAGCCCGGAGACTGATTCTCAAGTCCAAGTGGATAGTGGAAAGGTTTGTGTGGTTCCTAGGTTTGTGTGGTTCCTAACGTCGGGTGTTTGAGAACCGACGAGGGTGAAGCGAGATAAATATGGAGCAGCGCTGGAATGCATGTACGGAAGAAATGGGATATCCCTGAGAAAACCTGTCGAACAGCGGCAATTTCCGTCACTATTCCCACGTGCGGATATCTCGGAGCGATCCGGCTGGTAATCTAACGTGTACTGTAAAAAATAAATGTGAATTTATACCTGCAAATGTTTGATTATTTTTAAATTTTGTTATGTAATTTTTAAAAACAACTAGAGTAGGTATGTGTAATTTTAGACAAATGTTCTTAAGAATACAGAGAGTTCAGCAAGTCTTTGGTGAAAATACATGAATGTATGGCTTAGTAAACATATTGTTGGTGTTAATATAGACATTTTGACGTATGCGTAAAAACACACCCACTATTGTTAAAAATTGTGGTGGGGGAGGGAGGAATTTGGTACCTGCGAAACTGACGACCAGAATGGGACTCGAACTTGGGATCTTTAATAATTTAGCAACAAGGATATTTGTGTTGGAATCCTGGGCGAGGCGTGGATGTGTGTGTGTGTAAATTTGTTCGTGTTGCTTTTCCCCTCAGGTTAGCTTATAAATGAGAGTTTGAAAAATCAATTATTATAAAGAAACATATATACCAAGGTCTTAGCTGCTACATTGTGATATCTAGCTTCGCGTAGTCGTCACGTGGTAATCCCCAAATGTCAGAAACAGCCCGGCGTAATTGCAAGATGGCCAGTTCACCCACAAACTTCGTTAAAAGTCGTGGAGGGCTCAGTGTTATAGTACAATGCTATTCATGTTCTTGGAGATCTGGTTTTGTGGCGGACGTAAGCAACCATTTCGAAGTTCACATGTTTATAAAACTTCAAACACGATACTTCATTAAACTTCTTATCACTCATAGCTTACATAAAATATAAATTTTTGAAGCATATATATTGGATAAATCGTTTTTACGGATTCGCCTATTTCAAGTGCGTGTTTGAAACGCAGCAGAAAAAACACGGACGGATAGCGTCCATGTTTCGGGATGAGTTCGCTACTCCAGACCTCTCCAGTGACTGGCAGGTTAGTAAACATGGCGGAGTTAGGCGCACTGCTGTTTATAGAAACGTTCCGTGGAATTTCCACTTCACCTCTTTCCCCAACACCTCTTTCCAGTCAAAACCTCACAAGTTGTATAAAGATATACATAACTGGGAAGGCGACTGACTGCTTACAGTTTCAGGCTATGTATCGATTGACACTTTTTTTTTCGTTGACAAAATGGATACGTGAACCCAAGTTTGTTGGCACAACTGAAAACATATTTTTATGTTTTTTTTTTTTCAACTGTCAAATTATCACACGACAGCAATATTTGTTTGGCGCATTGTAAATGTTTTGTACTTACACAAACAGTTTTCTTTAAAATAAAGTGGTAAGAAATTTAACCAAATATCATAGTGCATTACGTTTTTTTAATCTTTATTTCACTTAATTTCACAAGAAACACAGCCCAAATAAATTTACGAAGGGTTGCGAATACATTTGGGAACTTGCAGGGTTTTTGAATTGATAATTATATATAATATTTAGAAGGGTTCAATGTACAGCAAGTGTGTACGCTGAACACTTGAAAACCGACGACGATCACAATAAAGCGGCAACTAATACCTGAAAGAAAATTAGGGCCTAAGGGTAACCAAATGCAAACACGCATTTAGTATGGACAGCGACAGGTAATGCAGCAGTAAAACAGTAAAACTGTTTATAAACACAGAGCACAAAATTTACGTTATTTGGATGGTTAGAGGTATTAGGAAAGCTGCGTAAATGTGCGACATAATCTAATAAATAAGCAGTACGAAATGAGGTATGATCAAAGGTCTCCACACGTAAAAAAGAACCAAGGTGCCTAATAGAAAATACAGTTTGGAGGAAACAGGAAATCTTCGAAGAGACCATGAATATCTTGCAGTTTTATGAATAAATGTTTATAAAAGTGTTCATTTACTTAGACATGACTTAGCTAAGTGATCTACCGATACGCAGCAAAGTAGAATCGGAGATCACGTCATTTGGTTGTATGGTTTTTCGGAGGACACGTATTGAATATAATGTTTAATGGTTGCGACAAGAATGCCTCTGTAGACGAAGTGGCTACGGATGGATCGGTGAGATTTCTGATTTCATTGCGGATTAGTAATTAACGCAGAGGAAAAGGGCCTTCCTTTAATTAAATGCCAAACCAGATATTTACATTTGAGGAGAATGAAACACAGCAGCATTGGGGGAAAATGTCAAAGAAATAAAACTTCAAAGTTCTGGCGAACTGACGATGGAACTTGGACGGATGTATGGACGGAGCTGAAAAATCGTTTTTTTTTTTTTTTTCGTACAGAATAAATCAAATATTCTCTATTGCTTGCACGACAAGGTTGAACAAAGAAACAAAATACACCAGAAAATAAGGCAGCGCGTGATTATTCAGCAACATGCTTGCCTCGCATTCGGCAGGTTGTGGGTTAGAACCAGGCCGTCTGACCCTCAGATGGTTTTTCAACGTGATTGTCTGTCTCACAAGCAAATTCTCGTGTAGTTATATAACGCGTAACCTTTTCCAATTCTCATGCATAAAGAGGAACACCTAATGTACGTTGCTCACGGTAAAATGAGCACTTTTAAAACCCCTGCTTAGTATCTACTTGTAAACACATTGTGTATCCTTCCGCCATATGTAAAATCAGCATTGCTACGAACCTGATCACTTTGTAAATGCGTCAGTAATGGAAAACTACAAAATTATTATAAATGCAAATATGTTACAAATATCCAAATTCTTACACTTATTTGCATGTATCACTGTAGTATTTACACATGTCTACCGAACACTTTTAATTCAAGGTTGAGACATGGAACTACCCCCCTCCCCCCTCCAACAACCAAGACGTTACCAACTCTACAGGTTGTATGCCACTACGTGGGTCCGTTAAAAATACACGCAGGTAGGGACAGTGAAAATTTACAAAGATTGATTTCGAAAGTGCTGACTTTACCGTGAACAGCCTAAAGGGGAATGGTGCATTAAAGCAGTATATTTACAGGATTTTCGATATAAGTCGTTTTCAAAAAAGTTTATTGACATTTTTGGCTCGACAAGGCGTAAAGAATAATTTTCAACACATATTTACGTTGTTAGATTTTCACCGCCTTCCTTATTCTCGGAGCACTGATGGAAGAAATAAAATGATTTTTTTTTTTCCTTATCTTCAATCAGAGCTCCGAGAATAACGAACGCAGGGAATTTTAACCATGTAATAAGATGTTCAAAATTGTTATTTACGTCTAGTCAAACCAAAAATTTCGATAAATCCCCTGTAAAAAAAATTGTGACAAAATTATATAAATATACGATTTTCGTGCACCAATTCCCCTTAAAACCATTTTTTTTAACGCCTCTATGCCACGTCTCGTCATAAAGGAAGTATGGATACGAGTTCTCCCAAGACAGTGATGTGAAATATCGGGAAGCTGAATTTGTCGCAAATCAGATATGTAACAGTACGGCAATTATTAAACGCGATGAAAGCCAATTGTTTAAAATACATATGACACTATAATTTTTTTTCCTTTGAGGGCTGTTCACGGAAAGTGAGCACTTATGATAACCCCATAATGTGATATCCAATATGATATAATAATATATATGTGTATCATTAACATGTTAATTATGAATACTATTTAAGAGCATAACGCTCTGCAAATAAGATACGAGTAATTTCATAAAGTTTTTAAATAGCGAGAAAAGTTGCCCACAAATCAAACATACCAGCTTCAAATTTTTGCCACTGATTCTTAAACTAACGTTAATGTAGTATGTCAGAATGACTCAATGGTTAACTCCTTCACTATTAATTTACACAAATTAAAGTCTTGAGACTCAGATGTCAGCAAGTGACATGACTTCCATTACAGTACAACTGAATAACCAGTCTCACATTTTACATGATAGCGATATTATCTATTTCATATTTCATACAAGTTGTGTGTAGCCAACTTATGATTGCTTGTTGCTAATCCCCATATTATAAGTTTCAGACACCCGGGAACAGCAAATCAAAGTAGAAGACCTTCCGGAAGGTACACACAACCAAAGGTAACAGACAGCACAAGGCGACGCTGACATCACGTGACCCCCAGGCGACATCAACACGTTCAGACGCAACCCATCTGATGGCACGAATACACACGAACCAACATTACAACAGTATCAGCACTGCAACACAGGTTTACGGGTTGAAACATTTCCCAGGTAACCAGATTAAAAAAATTATTTTACATCCACACCAGACACTCCAAACTTGCAGATCACAACAACACCCTACTTTACACTTAATTTATACATTCCATGACCATAGTTTTCAAAACTTAAGATATTTTAATTAACAAAATATACTAGAAGGCCTACGCAATTAGTATTTACAATTATAATGTAGAATTAACATTCAATTTCATACTAAGATGTTACAAATTTCAAGAGAAGTTCGGGGCCTTTTCTACGACAGCGGCCAAAGACGTCGGAAGGAGCTTCCACGTCGGGACGTCGGGCAGCGAGGAGCGCTTGCTGCCTTGGGTGTGTCACGCGTCATGATCCGAACGAGCCATATACAGTCTCCGGTCTCAAGATTCAGGTGGGGACTGTCCTTATTAGCACGAGTTAAGAATGCGACTCAATTAAAGTCACAGCATTAATTTGAATATTGTATGTAAGTTATTGTGTTACAACACGGATTAAATCAGTGTCTTATACGACTTGCCTACCAGTTAGTATCAGCAATTAGTAGTAGCTACACCTCCAAACTATAGCTATGTATGGTGTATTGTGGAGCACAATAGAAACCATAACAGCACGAAAGTCCTAATATGCTGTTTTTAAACCATTTTATTTTTTCCCTCTCGAAATAAAATATTTCTTACATAAAAAAGTTGCGGCTGTAGATAGTAATTTTTTTACTATATCTGTGAAAAAAATGGTATTCCCAGAACAGTTATTTACTGAGATACGCGTAAAAATGATTTTACAAATAATATTCTACTAGACAGTCCCCTTAAGTTACGCTTCTTATTAGCCTGTGCGCAATAGGGTAACTGATATCCATGCTTAAAGCAGTTCATAACAATTGAGTACGAAATCCCTTAATTTTGTTAACGATCAGCGGCTTTCGGAATGTTACTACAGCGCTGCGGTAGTGAACGCACAGACTGTTCACGGTAAAGTGAGCACTTCGCAACAGGCTTTGACATATTATAATGCAGCCTTAGATGTTAACTTTTGTGAGTGGTGAAATGTGTACACCGTGTTTATTAGTTACACGGCAATGTATATATCAAAAAGATGCGATAATATCGAAATTGGCTAAAAGGAAAATCTTAGCAAGGCCTTTAAAACTGATCACATTACCATGAATAGCCCAAAGCTGAGAATACGACAAATACCGCTTTTACTTGTGGTCCTCGATGGCAGTGCAGACTAAGGCTCCTTTCACATGGGGTGGAGCCGCGGTGGCGCAGTGGCTAGAACGCTCGACTCCTTGCGGGTCACTCCCAGATTTTCGAACGTGGGAGTTGCGCCGGACGATGGTGCTGGTCGGCGGGTTTTCTCTGGGATCTCCCGTTTCCTCCTGCCCTTGCATTCCGGCGCTGCTCCATACTTACCTCGTTTCACTCTCATCGGCTCTCGATATCTCGATGTTAAGAAAACCTCCTATCTGGATTCAAGGTGTCACGTGCATTAAACCCGCCATTTAAAAGTACACACCAAAATGGCTAAAAAAAACGGGACTTTTTAAAAGCGATGTATCGCAAAATACACGCATCAGATACATACACAACTACTCAAGAGTCTGCACTGAACTTTCCTATACTATACTTCCCACCAACGAAATAATAGGATCACCGCTGAAAGTCCCATAAGTACACGCAGCACGACGTAACTTGCTGGCCAGTTCAGAGCCTTGCTTCTAATGTCGGTGGAGCACTTGATTCGCATGGCAGTGTCGTCCTTATCGTCCCCACGCTTCTCGGTCTGGGACTGCAGGTAGGCGCCGACCTGAGGGGAACTTCTGCCTGTGCTAGTGCCGGCTCTCACAACCGGGGGGGGGGGGGGGGTGGGTACGGGACGGAACTGCGCTCGGATGCGGCCGTCTGCATCAAAACTTTGCTGCGGGCCGCACACGCGCATACATGTTTTGTCCACATAACGGAGTAAGCAGTTTTGAACTTTAAATCATAAAAAATATAAATTGAGCCCAGTGTAAATGCTCAGTATGACCACAAACAGTCCTTTAACGGGGTATTGGACACGAATGAACGCAAGTGAGATTATCGTATTTAAAAATTTTTAGAGAAACCACCAGAGAAAAATGAGGAAAGGGTAGGTAATCTTTCAGAATAGTCTTACTATTTATAGGAGCAAATGTTTTACCTGAGAGATGAATTTTTGCCGAGTTTTTCCAGACGTGGTAAGTTTTTATGCAGTTTTTCTGCGGCGCAAGATGATATACGACATAAATGCACCAATACTGCATAATTGTTGCTCACAAAGTTGGAAAATCTCGTTATCTGGGAACGACATTTTTTAGTTTTTTGTGTGTTGGCATCCAAACTACATGTACCATTAAATTGACGTATTCGGTGTTAATTTATGTCCCACGTCCTCAAAAATAGTGTTAAAAATAGTATGGTATACTATTTGTGGTATAATTTTAGTCACTGATACAGTATAACGCCCTAAATCCATGATGCTATTGTAAAGTAGTATAATTTAGCTTCATATAAATGTTAAAGATGCAGTACATTGTTACACTTACCATAATATGTTACCAAGATGCAGTACATTGTTACACTTACCATAATATGTTACCAAGATGCAGTACATTGTTACACTTACCATAATATGTTACCAAGATGCAGTACATTGTTACACTTACCATAATATGTTACCAAGATGCAGTACATTGTTACACTTACCATAATATGTTACCAAGATGCAGTACATTGTTACACTTACCATAATATGTTACCAAGATGCAGTACATTGTTACACTTACCATAATATGTTACCAAGATGCAGTACATTGTTACACTTACCATAATATGTTACCAAGATGCAGTACATTGTTACACTTACCATAATATGTTACCAAGATGCAGTACATTGTTACACTTACCATAATATGTTACCAAGATGCAGTACATTGTTACACTTACCATAATATGTTACCAAGATGCAGTACATTGTTACACTTACCATAATATGTTACCAAGATGCAGTACATTGTTACACTTACCATAACATGTTACCAAGATGCAGTACATTGTTACACTTACCATAATATGTTACCAAGAGAAGGGGAATTTTTGTTGTCAGTGGTACGAAAACATTGACGAGTGGCGATATCGAAAAATTGCAATTTATCGCTCGAATGGAAAGAAAAACGGAATTGAATTATCTTTGTTCATAGCATGGTCATAGCTGCTAGATAATGCTTAAAGCTGACATAAATTACCTATTCTCACCCTTCCGCTTACATAGCCTATGTGCCACAATCGAAAAGAGATCCAGGCAAAGAACTATTAAATTAATCTTCAGGACGGCCATCACAAATTATTACCATTACCATGCTAAAGATGTGATTTTTCAGACTTTAAAGTTTTAAGTATATTGTTTTCATATGTTGAACTTATTGCCACACCATTGCAACTAAGGTTAGATGTAAAATGTTTCGCCGTGGTATAGTATTTTTACAAATACCTTTAAAAATAGTGTAATTTTGGTAGACCTGTAGTACTGCACTTGCGAACTATTTGGCAGCACTGTTCTTAAATACAAAATTGTTAGAACAACTTTACCAAATAATGAAACAACTAGCATACTTTATTTTAATAAATGCGCGGGCACATTCACTCCGTGCGAAAGGAGTCTAGAGGCGAAGAAGAATCCGCAACCGTGATAACAGTCGTCCGAACCACAGCAACAATAGGTTAAAGAGCACAGATGAGCTGGTTTCCAAGTGATATGGAGCCCATCGATAGTATGGAGGTCACTCTTTAGAAGTAGGCTATTCTTCTGGGCGCCGTATCTAGCAAAAGCGAGGCGAGGTCACATTACTTTCGCGAGTCCCTTCCCTGCCGAACTAATTAACCCTTCCTTCCCACAACGCGATCACCTTTCCTACATTATACTCTGCTCTCGAGCGCCCGCGGCTCGCGCTAAACGTTTCGTTGAAGCAGCATTTTACATTTTACAAATAAACATTTATACATAGTATGCTAAGTCGCCCGGCCCCGTGCGTCTGTGTATTTGGATCATTTAGATAATTTATTGAGGAAGGTTTGGGTATATAATACATTAATATTTATTTTAATGAAAAGCCAGTATAGAAATGTCGACGTTTTCTATCCAAGTCGGGAAAAGCCACATTTCGGGCGCTTACATGGCTTACACTGACAAACCATAAGATATACATAAAATTAAAGTGCTACGGACAGCATATGTTTATATTTTAACGATGACCCACAGTAAACATTTTTGTCTTTTAAAAAATAGGGATTCATTAACGAAAACTTTTTCAACAACACAGTATTAATCCTATGTTAGTTACCTTAAACATTTAGTATATAAGTAGTATAAAAAAGTTGGTTCTGGACCATCAGGGTACAGGCCGAGGACCCGAGGAGCCCAATTAGCATATCAACACCACAGCCCATAAAAAATTCCAAAAATATTCCTCTCTTCCCACGGAAAATTCCATAACGTACCATCCTATGCCGACGGCGGCCACTTTGACAGCCAGTGGAAAAAAATTCCTCCAGCATTCGCCCGAAATCGATTTTTTGCTACCCCAATGAGCACATACGTCGACGGCGACCAGTCTGGTATATAGGCCGGACATCTATTTTGTCCTAATTAGCATAATCCATGACAGCACTCAGGAACGCTATCTTGGATCACAAGCACCACTGACCAACAATATGGCGGACAATTGACGACCAGCTGAGGATGACGTCCATTTTTGGCAGCCAGCGCCGCACCGACGGCGGCGGTGGGGCATCAAGGCGTCGCGAACGATCATTTTTTTCGGATTTCGTGTAACACTGCCTTCTCCTTAAGTCTATGTGTGTGCATAACACTTACAAGCATAGTTGACTATAATCTCCGAACTGTTTAAGTTATAGTTGTCAAATTCATAACATAGGCATCCACCCCGACTAGGAGAAGGGTCGCAGAGTCAAATATGCCCCATGCCAACTTATAAACATAGTTGGCTGTAATTTCCGAACCATTTAATTCATAGTGTTCAAATTCATAACATAGGCATCAACCACGACTAGGAGAAGGGTCGCACGGTCAAGTATGCCCAATGCCGACTTATAAGCAAAGTTAGCTATAATATCCGAACTATTTAAGTTATAGTTGTCAAATTCATAACATAGGTATCCACCCCTGCTAGGATAAGGGTCGTGGGGACAAATATGCCCCATGTTGGGGCACACAGACAGACTTAAGGAGGAGACAGTGTTACATGAGACCCGAATAAAATGATTGTTCGCGACGTCTTGATGCCCCACCACCGCCACCGGTGAGGTGCTGGCCACCAAAAATGGACGTCATACTCTGCTGGTCGGCAATTGTCCTCTATATTGTTGGACAGTGGTACTCGTGATCCAAGATGGCGGTCCTGAGTGCTGTCATGGAATCTCTCCTCCTCCTCCTCAATGACTCAAATGCCACAATTGGTATCGGCCCTGGATTATGCTAATTAGGACAAACAATATAGCTGGACTGGCTACCAAAATGGCCGCCGCCATATGTACTCATTGTACTCATTGGGGTAATCGAAAATAGATTTTGGACGACTGATGGAGAAATGTTTTTTCACTGGCTGCCAAAATGGCGGTCATCAGTCTCGGGCGACTTTTTACTGGCTGTCAAAATGGCCGCCGTCAGCAAAGGATGGTACGTTTGGGAATTTTCCGCGGGTAGAGAGAAATATTTTTTGGAATTTTTCATGGGCAGATACGCTAATTGGGCTCCTCGGGTCCTCAGCCTGCAGCCTGATGCTCCAGAACCAAATATTTCATATTACTTGTATGTACTTGCTGTAAACCTAAACAACGCCATATTTCTAAATTGCACTCGAGCGAGGCAGGGACGGTTCGCTAGTGTTTAAATATGTCAGTTTTATCGCAAATATATAACTCAGAAGGAAACGAATGCTAAATATGTACTTTTTTGACGTGAATACGTCTTTAAATTTGCAACTATAGAGGGGGACAACCCAGAAAATCCGATGATAACACAATCGGGGCATACAGCTTGGAATTGCAGCTCCGAATCTATCGTCTACAATCAAAATTCAATTACACCACTCGATCGCCAAAGGATCAAAGAATATGTTTCGTTGAAAGAGGACTGCGATTCATCGCTTTGGGCAGCGGGGAAAAGAAAAAAAAAAGGGGGGGGGGGGAGGACTCAATTTCGAGTTCGTTTTTTGCCGCGTCTCATAACTTTCTCGTAGTATAACTTTAGACGAGGAGAATATACGACGCTAGTTTGAGTCTCAATCGGCAGATCTGAACAAGATCAGTCGATTTCGTGTATAAAAACATTTGTTTGGCGTGGTTATAGTCAAATTGTATGCGTTTAATGTAAAAAAATTAAGAAAACTTAACACAATTTCTGCCTATACTCGTCAAAAAGCCAAGTCGAAATACAGGAATCGTGTACGTTTGGAAAGAGTATCTTAAAAGCAATCCTGTACCCCATACGATCTAGTGAAGCGGTGCCGGTAATGTAAAATAAACATTACGGCGTCGGAGCGCGTCAACGTAGACGTATTCACGCAAAACAAACGGCCTTGTCTCCAACACAGCCAAACCCAATTTTCTTTTTCCCGGGACCCAATTGTTGCACACCACTAAGGATGCCCTGAATCTTCCGCGCAGTGTACGCCATTATTTCTGGAATATTTTTTAAACGTCGAGGGGTGTCGCGTGCTAAGAACGTAAACTAAACTTTGGTAATACTTCAATGATGCAGTACTGCCGCACACATCACTTATCACCTGTGCGCATTAGTTGGTACAGCCCATTCACGGCTACTTCCCAACATTTCTGAAGCCCTGCTAAGTTCTATATTCAAACTATTTCTCCACCTGGTAAAAACAAAGCTTAACTAAATATGGAAAATTACACCAAAGGTACAACGCACCGCATCCGTGCACACTTCGTTCAATAAAAGTGTGTAATAAGAACTGTTTCTTACTAAAGGCTGTTCACGATCAAGTGAGCACTTTTGAAAATCAACATTAGAAAAAAAATTACTGCTCCTACCTGCATTTATTTTAACGGGTGCACTGAGTGACATGCGCCCAGTATAGTTGGTAACGATGGATGTAAAGTAGTTCCGAATCTTAACTTCTAATAAAAAGTGGTAGTAACCATTTGTGATTACTCAAATTATTTCTTTCGTCTTCTGCTTTTTTATGCACCGAGTTATAAAAATGAACAGATTTATAATATTTGTCTTTTTTCATAATTTTATAGTTTCATCTAACCTTCGCATGAATAAAGTGACAAAGCCCGTGGCAATGGTAATTTTACCTACGACGTTTTCTCCTGTTTTCTCCCCGTTTTTATTCATATTAATTGAAAATTGAATGATATAATTTATAGCGTAAATGTACGCAAAATGTCAATTAAACAAAAAAAAAATAGTATACATTATGTTAACAGCAGGTAAAACATCTGTGATACCCGACGTATTGAGACCAATATCATGTAAACGTTGTGATCAGTCACATGGCAATTTTTATATTAACATTTGACAAAACGATACAAAAAGCTGAACTTAACATTTAAGCACGGCCTTAAGAAATGCTCACTTTACCGCGACCAGCCCAAATAAAAATACGACTTCAAAGAAGTACATTGCTTTTACGAATTCGAAAGAGCTATTTTTTTTTATTTGCCTGATTGTCGCCTCACTTTGTACTGGCGTGTTAAAAGGGTGCCATCTAGAACTATGAACAATCCTGGAAAGGTACTCACAGCCATGCTTTGCCTGGGATTTCAAACAGAAATTTCGTGGTCCGATGGAAATGCCTTAGCGGTTTCATCGCCATGGAAGTCTACAACCATTCGTGTCATTGTAAAGGCTGTTCACGATTAACTTAATACTTTTGAAATCGACCTTTGAAAAACTTCACTACCCCTACCAGCACACTGACGGGCTGGGCTCAATAAAGTGGATATAGGCTATTCACGGTAAAATGAGCACTATTGAGGCCCTAGTCACTTTTTTTCTTTTCAGCAATTCTTTTTATCCTTTAGCCATCTTTTTATATAAATATTGCCATGCAAGTAATAAACACAGTTGTATATTCCACTGCACTCGGAAGTTAACGTGTAAGGCTAAAATAAAAATAAAACTGACATTCCAAATAAGAGGGCTTTCGAAAGTGCTCACTTTACAGTGAATAGCCCAATGATGGAGGCAAAGTAGTTCGATGTCTTAACGCTGAATTTAAAATGTTAGCAAAGATTTGTGAATAGTTATATCATTATTTATTTTTCTTTCTGATTTTACTTACTTCCTCTTCGTGGATAAGCTCTTAGCCTGTTCCTACCTCAGATTTCAGACTATATCTTCATGGGTTGGCCAATATCCCTTCTTCCAGTAGGATGATATTCCAGGACAAGCTTCGGAAATCTGTTGTTATTCATCATTAGAACGTGGTATTTCCAATTTACTCCTTTTTTGGGAAATTCTATCATTCAAAGAAAATATATACTCAGTTGTCTAATTTCTTCATTCCTTCTTCTATCCTTCTGGGAATAACCTATCACTGATCTCAGGAACTTCATTTCGGATGATTTTATTTTTTTCTGTGTTCTACTTAATTTACCCACGTTTTACTACCATACATAACAGCCGGTACATCCATCGTTTTACAAAATTTTAGTTGGGTCACCTGTAGGAATTTACCTTTCAGGTGTTCGTCGAATTGTTCCACACATATAATGAAATTGGTAAAGCTTCTTCTTCACTTCGTTATCTTCATTAAAGGATAATCACAACCAAGGTAAGTGAAACTGGAGACTTATTCTATAGGTTGATTGTCAATCACTATTTTAGCTCTGATAGGATACTTCCCTTGCCATGCCATAACTTTTGTTTTTGTACGAGATAATTGCAAGTTGTAATCTTTACTAACAACATTTAATATATATTTTTTGAGTTTATCTTCATCTTCCTGTAGAATAAATTGATCATCTGCAAATAACATAGTATCAATATATGTGTTATTACTTATTTTTATTCCAGGATGATCCTTTTCCTTCCATTTCTTTACTACGTTATATATATATATAACGTAGTAAAGAAATGGAAATTATATATATATATATATATAAAACGTAGTAAAGAAATGGAAATATATATATAATTAATATATATATATATTCTTTACGTAGTAAAGAAATTGAAGGAAAAGTATCATATATATAAATATATATAAATAAATAAATATATATATAATATATATAGTGTGTTGGAGATATATATAGTGTTGGAGAGATACTACAACCTTGACGAACTCCTTGGTTAATTGATATTTCTTCTGTTAATTTATATCCCAAATCTAATACAATTTTTGTCCTTTTAAACATATCTTGGATAACTTGAATCAAATACTTTGGATATTCATTCTTTTATATTATATTCCATGATTGCTCCCTATTTACTTTATTGAAGGCTTTTTCATAATCGACGAAAGCGATATAAGTATTTAAGTTGAATTCTCTTCTCTTCTCCAGTATTTGTTTGAGGCAAAATATGTTATCTATACAGGATCTTCCTTTTCCAAATCCACATTGTTCTTCCAATAAAAGAGCATGTGTTATTACCTTAAGACTGTTGTTTATTATTTTTGCATATATTTTATATCCAGTATTCAACAAACTAATTCCTCGATAATTATTACATGAACTTCTATCTCCTTTTTCGAAAAGGGAAATGACTTTTGCCTTCCGCCATTCTTCTGGTATGATTCTCCTTTTCCAACAATTATTAATTAAATGTAAGTACCTGAATTTTAGAATCATTCCCCCATATTTAATCAGTTCTAAATTAATTTTATCCAGCTTTGGAGCTTTTCTATTTTTAAATTATTTCAAGTTCCTCTATATCCATAGGATCAATTTCTTTAATATCAGTATTATCTGTACCTTCATCCTTTTTTTTCTCTCTGTGATTTCCATTATACCATCATTATTTATAGTGCTTTATCCACGATTCTTCTTCAGTTACTTTTATCTTAGCTTTTAATGCATATAATTGAAAGAATGAGCAAATTCGTGTATGTATACGTGTGTGTGTATAAATAAAATTATATAATTATAACGTTATTAGTTTTCGCAAAGAAATGCTCGCACGTATGAAAACTACTTTCGCTCTGTGCTTTCGCCCACTTTCGCTTTGTGCCTAGAAAGGGCCTCTCGACACTCGGGCGATATTTTCGTGGAGTTTAGTTCCTAATCAGAGCGCTGCCCTTTGAACAGAGGGCAAGGGAGGAAAAGGTTCGAGAGGTCGAGTGGCGTACGTGTGTGTTTGCGTGTGTACGTGTATGTAGAGCGAGAGCTAGAGAGAGAGAGACTATGTGCTGGCGCCGCGTGTATCGGAGACGTGTACAGCTAATCTGGAGCAGATGCGATAAGAAGAGAGCCGCAGCATCCCACAGGATGCATTGTGTGCTCGGAATAATGGCGCTCACACGCCACAAGTGCCTGCCTGCCTTCGCCTCGCGGCCCTTCAGACCTGCCGTGCTCCGCTGAATCTCTGCCACCCCTTTCTTCCTTCGCCAACCCACCCCGTAGCGCTCTTGTTCGGCCCTCGACCTCCTCTTCAACGGCCGTTCACCTACACGGTTAAAAACTTTTCTCTCTCGTCCTTTCACGAAAAAGAACATGGAACTTAGTTAAGGAAATATTTCCATGGGGTACTACACAGACTGAGTGAGTGAAGGTATTTGGGCAGCTCTTTACATAGAGGTCTTGAGAGCCGATGAGGGTGAAATGAGGTGAGTATGGAGCAGCACCGGAATGCAAGGGCGGGGGAAACGGGAGATCCCCGAGAAAACCCGCCGTCCATCACGATTCTCACATGCCAAAATCCAGGAGTGACCCCGCCGAGAATCGAGCCTTATTCACAAAGGTAGAAGGTGAGCAGGCTAATCACTACACTATCGCAGCCCCTGGCACTACAGCAAAAAATGTCGCGAAAATTAAATTTTGTTCTGAACCGAGAATTTCAAAATTTATTAACGCCGTATTTTAAATTATACATAATCCACTGTCGCTACCTACCACGGCCTATAGCACAATCCAATTCTGGACATTCGTAAATTAAGAAATTCGTCAGTATTAGTTACACAAAAAAATTGGTTAACTGAAGAAAAAATGGGCAAAATATAGCATTTGTTAAAGAGCATTTCTAATTCCAATCGTTTCGCTATACTGAACTTAAAAAATTACACTGGGTAAAAAATAAAAGTAGGCTACAAAAAATAACACATTATTAATTCTTATCAAACGGGACTTCAATTTTTTTTGTCCAGTAAATTTACTTGTGCCATGAGGTGGTAACTTCGAACTTTGTTGAATCAAACCTTTGAAATATCACCCCATTGATAACAAGTTGCGTTGTTTCCTAAATACACATTTTGTGTTTTACAAGCGTTATATACTATTGTTAACATTCAAGGAGTTCATTTTTGGATAAATTAAACTTTCACTTATATTTTACTTATAAATTGTAATATTTCATCTATAACTAATATGAATAAAAACCGAGAGAAAATAGCTGTGTTGGAAACTCCTGGTAAGAAAAAAAAATATTCTGTAAAATTTTACTGTCGCTGCCCAATTTGGTAAGAAAACAAGTTTCAGACTTGCCTATATCGCATGTGTGCCTATGGCGTTCGTTGAACGTTTCGATCATAATAATTCTTGATTTAAATTTAAGTACAAAAACTTAAAACGAATGTTATATCAGTAACGAACAAGCCCAATGACTTTAACGATAGTGTACTCTTTTAGTCGAATGTTCTGTCTGTGAATTTTTTGGATTTCCGCTATAGGTGACAATTTCATCATTGTTTCGCGTGACTACATAGGTAAGGATACTCGCAAAATGTCCAAACGGAGTTTTCAAGTACAATTTCAAAAGAAATAAACATGCGCTTGAAAAGCGAGCGATGACTCGCCAAAATGACGTCTCTTTTAAGGTGGGGCTCGGTCCGTAGTCGACAGCCAACCTTGAAGACGGAAATGACATTGCATCCACGGTAAGGAAAAGTGACGGAAAACACTGGTAGGCGAAACGAAAGTACCACAAGAAGAAAAACCCTACCAGCTAAAATGAGTAATCGTTATATTTCCTTCACGCGAAAATCCGGACCCGGATTCGCAGGGAATCGAACCCAATTCGCCTTGGCAGAAATCCGACATTCACCCGCTTGTCGGGGGACATTTGAATGATTTGGTGCATTCGTAGTCTGCATGGCCGAATTAGTTTATATACTGTGGAGTGCTTGGTACTATCGAAGATATGTAAGTTAGAGATTAAAATCACAGCGTAGATGACAAACAAAGAAAGTATCAGACTAACGTTGACGGTTCGTAGTTAACTAAGAAATGTTCAGTTTAAGTTAAAAACAAAAAATCCCTACGCTTGAAGCATATCTTAAAGTAAACGATGAAGGGAACTCATTCAGTACAGGTGGCAGTGAATTACTTCAAGTTGTACGCCTTACTGAAAGCGCAATATATAAATTGGTGGCCAGAGAAATTGGTTAATTTCGATTTATACAGATAAGAGGCATTATTGGCACATAAGTATGAACGAATATATTCTCAACGATTTCACGATGATATTTTATCGAGGCATGGATGCAATTAATTAGGTCCGGCGGAAGGTGACACACACACGCACGCACACACGCACACACACACACGCACACACACACACACACATACGAAAACGAGATAGTTCGAACTATGGTCACATGCTGGCGAGATGGCCAACAGGTCACCAAGGCTGCAGCTAAATTTAAATCGGATGAGTGATAGTTGTTACTTCCACCTCATTTCTCCAAATAAACTTTCACAAACTCATTTGTAAACATCATTTCAAGTTGTTTAGTTGAAATTAGACTGAGAGCTTCCATCCACGGCACTGGGCTGGAGTTTCAAGCGTACATTAGGCTCATCATCTTTCAGTGTGTGGAACTAGTCTCACAGCAAGAACGCAATATTTCATTGCGAAATATAACACCCTCGTCACAGCTCAGCTCAGCACAGCAATTTATTTTTGCGCGTGTATATATATATATATATATATATATATATATATATATATATATATACACACACATATATACTCTCTCTCTCTCTCTCTCTCTCTCTAAACATGAATCAATGAGAGTATATATACTCTCACTGATTCATGTTTAGAGAGAGAGAGAGTGTGTGTGTGTGTGTGTATATATATATATGTCTATATATATATATATATATATATATATATATATATATATATATATATATATATATATATATATATATATATATATATATATATATATATACAGTTAACAGCACCTGACGTATTAAACAGTCACTTCAGTCAGTTTAACTGACGAATTAGTGGGGAGAAAAATGCCAGTTTCGCTTCACTTACTGATTTAGTGACATTTTCCACTGATTCATCAACCATAACATTCACTGTTTTTCAGTGATTTGTTTTTTTTTTTTTTACTGATGGATCAGTTAAACAAGGTGTATGAAATGATAGAACACATAAATTAATAAAACCCATTATATATTTTTTTATGTGGGGGTCGTCTTTCATAATACCATTTTACGAGGTAACATGAACATCCAGTCTTTCATTTCGTTTTCACGTAATCGTCATTGAGCTTGATTTGAAGGTTTGAACTGCATTAAATGTGAAGTGAGTGCATTCATACGTTTTACCAATCCTAATGTCACCAATTAAATTGGAGACGAAAAAGACAGGACATGCAATTAATGCTACACATTTTCGACAATGATATATATATATATATATATATATATATATATATATATATATATAATAGAAGTACTTTTCCCCGTACATCAATGTTTGCTAGGTGGCTCGATCGGTAGATAACGGATTGGAAACGGTATGCTGTGAATTAAAATCCTGGCGCCGGTGTATTTTTTTTTTTTTTTACTTTTTTTTAAATTACGTTAAATTACACAATATAAACAGCGACTATTGGAAATATGTTTATTTCTCGTAATTATTTGGCTAAATTCAATTTAAAAAAAAATATATTTAATTCTCCGCACGCACTTGGCTGTCACTTATTCAATCAGTGGAATAGTCTCACTGAAACAACCAGTGGTTTTCCACCGATTCCCAGATGAAATATTTTCAATGATTCGAACAGTTGAATTTCTCTGCGAATCAGTGCTTTTCCCAGATTCCAATTTAGAGCGTGTGTATGAACGTACGTAAGTACGCACGTATATATGAACGTATGATTGTTTGTCTGTTTGTTCTCTTTACAATTCTATACCGTTTGATGGACTGAATCAAATTTGACAGGGATATTCTTCAGTAGCTAACTTAAACTAGCGTGAAGGCGAAAAATTACTTAGGCTCTTCATTAGGTCGGAAACGGTTAAAACAAATTATTTTATCTCGGGACTCTCATTGGGCCGAAAACCCCATAAAACGGGTCATGTATCTCTCGATGTCCTCTTATAACCCGGCAACGCCAGGTAGTTCTACTTCAGAGTAAGAATTTTTTATACGTTTTACAAACAAATTCTTGGGACACTAGTTGCCTAATATATAAATATATAAGTATTCCTATTTCATATATATATATACACCTATTTTATAAATATTTAAATATATTTTCCTAACTTATATACTTATATAGATATATCTATCTTATATATCAATATATATATTCCTATCTTATACATATATGTATATTCCTAATATATATGATAGAACATGCATATTTTCTTCCAGGGATAACAAGTATATTACTTTTCTCAGAGTGCTCACATACCGTGAAGATAAATTGCGAATACAAAGGTCTGCCTTTTACCTCGACGACTATGGAACCGCGACCTGCATTTTCGCTAACTAATGACCTACATGAATGGTTGTGTCCTACACCAAGGGTAAATTTTACATGTCCTGTCATGGGGTAGAATGGATGTGACTAATTTATATATATATATATATATCGAGTCCTACACAATATGAAAATATATTCTAAGTCCTACACAAGGTGGATAGATAGGGTGTAAAATTTTCGCAAAGACTGCTGTAGTTCTAGGCACTTTTCATTCTCATATGTAGCCCCTATCCTGGGTATATAAGGCGGACAGATTCGCGTATCGTCTCAGTTCTTCATCTGATGCGACAGGTGAAGTTCGTCTTCTCTCTCCTGACCTCCTTAGCATTCTGAGGGGTAAGCATTTTTTTATGTTCAGCTCTTCCATTAAATTATGTAGGGAATTATCGTTCGTGCTCATAATTATACCTGTTTTCCATTTTGTATGATGCTGATCCCTTATAATTTTAAATTATCAGATGTATTAATTCTGTTTTGTTTATTTTTTTGCCGTGCAGTGATCAAGATGAAGAGTGCATTTAATGACGTGTCTGCAAGCAACATCCCGACTTCTTCTTTGGCTGTGCAATCGGCGACCCAGATGAGCTGCATATATCGCCATCGATGACATTCGCAGTGCCCTTGTCAGCATCTTCAATTACATCGGTGCCATCTACAGGTCCATTCCATCGTCACTTATGTCGCCTCTGCGGTAAAGCATTTACAGCTTTGCGGAATCTATGAAGATACGAAATAACGACCTGGAAGATGAAAACTTCGAATGTGACATTTGAATGTGATTTCTGCCATGGGCGGTTTTCTCGGAACGATACATTAAAGAAATATTCTAAAACTTGTAGCACTGGTTCTCAGCAACCACAATCGGCTCCATCTGCATCGTTTGCTTCATCTGCTCCATCTACTCCATCTGCTCCATTTGCTCCATCTGCTCCATCTGCCCCAGAAGGCTGTAGTGGTAACATACAGGTTGTCAAGCAAGATGTTACTCTACCCATATGCATTCATGCTAAAGATGAAGATATCGCCCACGAAACACGACATGGAAGCTTATTTCCGAATACAGTGAGGTGCATCATCGCAGGACCATCGAGCCGTGGCAAGACATGCGTCCTACTGAGCCTGCTGCAAGAATAGAACGGTCTTCGGTTAGAGAACGTGTACCTGTACTCCAAATCGCTCCAGCAACCGAAATACCAGCGACTGGCACGAGTACTGCAAGCCGTGGAAGGCTTGGGTTATTTTCCATGCAGCGATAATGAAGCCGTCGTGCCGCCGAGTGAAGCACTGCCAAACTCTATATTTGTCTTCGATGACATTGCCTGCGAGAAACAAACTTGCATTCAAGAATACTTTAGCATAAGACGACACGCGTATGTGAACTGCGTTTATCTTGGTCAAACTTATTCGCGCATACCCAAACAAATGCTTCGCGATCATGCTAATGTGTTGGTGCTGTTTTGCATGGATGAAACGAATTTAAGTCATGTTTAAGATTGACCATGTTAATACGGACATGATTCTATTAGATTTCAAAGATATGTGTTCCTTGTGCTGGAAAGAGAAATATGGATTTTTGACGATCGTTAAGGACTGTCTGCTACATAAGGGAAGGTACAGGCGTGGGTTCGATCAGTACATCGCTGTCTGCCAAGAAGATTCGTCTACTGGGAATCAGCAAGTGATACCATCAATACCTCCTGCTAAATCGAAGGGTACCCTTTCCGGAGACGATTATGAAGCCACAGTTTATGCTAAAGACGAAATTAGTGCAGTACAGTCGATTTGTGCGGAAGGTACACTTGCAAGATGTTCGTGTGAAGTCGAAAAACTTCAAAATAAACGACCATCAGCTCTAAATACTGATGAACATAAAACTCATCCTGCTACAAAGAAAAGTAAACTTGTTATTGAAGGTGAAGCAGGAAGTGAAATCGATCATAAAGACAACATTGATGATGACTATGATGGCAGTGATAATGTTGAAGATGATGATGATCTCCCGACGTTCCCACATATTTCCAAAAAGAGTTTCCTTCGACAAGTGATGTGAAGAAGGCAGAAAATGCTGCGAATACTAACTATAGTCGATTTACGACTGGAACAGACTTATGAAATTCAATCTTTCAAAAATCACCCTAGCCATTAGCTGCATGCATAGCTAGTAAAAAAAAAGTGGCGGATTCAAGTGCAGTACCCGCACCCGCCACTTTTTTTTTATTAGCTATGCATGCAGCTAATGGCTAGGGTGATTTTTGAAAGATTGAATTTCATAAGTCTGTTCCAGTCATGAATGGACTATATATGTTTACTGAAGATTCCAACAAACTTGTTGATAGACTCGAATATTTGCTTAACTTTCATAAACACGGGGATTTCTCAAACATGAAAGAGGTGGTTTCGATATTTGAAGAATTTAAGGACCGGGATTATATCAAATGATGTGATGAACTGCTTTCTTCTGAAAATATATTTACAAAATAATAACAATAAATTACTATAAAAATTGATTTTTCTTTATTTTAGCATGTCGTATCCTCCTGTTGGCCTTAAAGTTTTTAATAACAACTATGTGTATCTAGATTATTTAATACATTATGGAAGTAGTCAAAGTCGTGCAGCATGCATGTAGCTATACCATTGATTGGAAAAAATATATTCTATAAAAATAGAATGGAAAATTGTAGGTTTTTTTATGTGTCTAACTATAAGTGCTGACAGTTCTCTTGGCAGTGAAATCGAGACGTTACCGTAGTAGTCAGTAATATAATATGCTTGTTGAATTTTATGTTCCCCCGAGTTTTTGTTTTCATGGTTATTCAAGGTAATGGGGTCAAGTCAGGGTCATATGCAGCTAATATGGTGGCAGTAGTCTGCAATGTATCATGCTTGTTGACTTGTAGGTATTTTAGTTTTTTTGTTTTTGGTTTCAAAATCATTCAAGGTCATGGGGTCAAGGTCGGGGTAGTCTGTATCTAATATCACGGTTGTAGTCTGTTATGTATTATGCTGGTTGACGTTTATGTATTATTTCTGTAGTTCTTGAATTTCAAGGTCAATCAAGGTCATGGGGTCGAGGTAGTCTGCATTTAACACGATGGTAGTAGTCTGTAAGTATTATGCTTGCTGACTTTTATGCATTTTTCTCGAGTTTTGGTTTTCAAGGTCAATCAAGTCACGGGGTAATTGTAAATTTTTTGCTTATAAATCCTAAATGGTAGCCCTGGCATTGGGGTTACATAAACGATATTACATCATGATCGTATGCGCCTTGAAAAGACGAGTCCAATGATATAATAACAATTAATACTTAAGTCTTTAAATTTTTTAATTATAAAAATATATTTAAATTTGAAAAATAATTATTTAAATAATTATATTATGACATCATGACTGTATGCACCTTGAAAATACGAGTCTGGTGATATATAACACTTAATACTTACGCCTTTAAATTTTTTAATTATAAAAATATATTTTTTAGATTTTGGAACTAAAGGTCAAAAGTCCTAAATCCTGCTCTCCCCGCCCCAATAGCAAGCTGGAGCACTGATCCCTGTTAGAGAAAATAACTGAAAATGGACTTTTCTGGGGAGTCATTTTTGCAAAATGGGAAACGGGAAATTTTTAAGGGAAAAAAGGACAATATTAAGGGATTTTTGGGCTATAACGTACTATTTTAGGTTAAAACTAGCGACTTTAGAGAGAGAAAAATTCCAACATGGTGGCTCGATCCGGATCCGGCTCCTGGCTCATGTGCCAGCTTCGGGTATGTCCTACTATCATTGTATCTCTACAACGCACTGTTTTTTGAAATATACACATTTTTATGTATCTTAATGTATATGGAAAAAAATTGAAATCTATAGTACCTGTTTGTTAAAATTCAGAATTCATTTTAGACATTATACAGTAACGTGCTTCTACTTTTAGCGTTACAAAAATGAACTTGGTAAATACTTATAGAGTAACTGTTTCCAAAAATTAAAATTAAATTAGAGTGTAGTTGTTTATAAGTGGGTCGCAGATAACATTTCTTAACGAAAAGCTTACGACTGCTGTAAAGCTATTCTCGTAAAAGAACAATGGATTGCGTGTGTGTGTATATTGTGTGTGTACTGCCTGCGAGGATCGACCTGACATCGTACTGAAGCAATAAATTCTCCGGTGTTTCAGCAGTCGCACAGCATAAGCAACATTTTGTACTTGTTACAAAAAAGATTTTTTTTTTTTTTGGTAACTAGCTACTAAAGATTACCTTGTAACACTAAAGTTGAAATGCAGTATAGTTACAAGACATTATTTCAGAAAACATACAAACTGTTTATGTAGCTCAATGTTTATAACAAACTTGAAGTCTGCAACACTCGCTTGTTAAAATTCAACATTAGTTTTTCCCATTCTAAAACTAAGGTTTTGTGAACTGCTCGGTGGTACTAATTACAGGAGGGAGCTATGCAGCGGTGGGCATCTGAACTTCTGAGACAGAAGCCGACCCCACGTTAACAATCATTCTTAATAGTCTGACATCTAATTGGGTCAAGTGCTTAGAGCAGTAGATTGGTACATCGCGTCACGGGTCGTTTGAGAATATCACGTGTTTCATTTCGAGGTTCATTGCTCCTCTTCCACGCCTGAGTAACGCATCACGTAATCGAACCTTAAAACACAAATACAAGATCTAGAAACGCTTCCGTTGATTTTCCCGAGCAATTCATTCTACTAAAGCTAGTTGAAAAATCCAATTGTCGAAATTAAGATTCGAATTTATGTGTTATAATATACATTCTTCATTTTCGAGTCATAATTTCAGTCCCATAACAAAATATGTCTAAGTATAGAGAATATATATTTTAATGTTTACACTGACAATTCGGATTTCATGTCTGTCTTGTAGAGTATGGCATATGGCTAAACTTCTATAGTGGCATTGTCCAACATTTCACTTCAAAGCAACTTTAAATGAGCTGGGAATGAAATAATCCGCTGCAGGGTGTGGCCGCGAGTCTTAGAGACAACGGGGATTTAGTTATTAGTTCTTAGGAACTGTACTTCTAAGTTGGACCAGCGATTTCCGTGTATGGAATGTAGTCCACTGTAAAATTCACCATTAGGCGAATAAAGATAATGCACTGCAAACCAAAAGTAAATCACTGTTGAATCGATTCAGTTCTGTCACTGGTATAATCGGAGTACTTTCGACGACTACAGTAGAACAATTTCACTGGTTCTTTGCAGTAAAATTCCATTGGCCTGGAGGAAGCAACAACCATTACTTGCATTTAAGTGTGTGTGTGTGTGTGTGTGTGTGTGTGTGTGTGTGTGTGCGCGCGCGTGCGTGCGTGCGTGTGTGCGTGTGCGTGTGTGTGTGTGGCGCGTTACTGAAATGCTACCAGTGGAGCAGTGAATTTTGCTGTTGATCAGTGCAAATTGCGGATATTTCAGAGAATATGACTAACATTTACAAAAAAATTCTGCTCAAAATCGATTTAATATGACTACGAATGATAATCAAAATGGCTCCCACGCAGAATGATTATTAAAAAGAAAGAATCCTACTGATTTATTTTCAATTCGTACATATTTACCGGGAAGTTTGCAGCCTTCAAGCACTGTTTCACAGGCATTTCCAAGCTTATCTTTCAATCAGTAACAGCTTTGAGCTTACTGATCAGATTTTCCGTGAATAGCATTTTTCTAAGTGAATTTCCTGGTTAATATTTACGGTTTAGTGACTCCGTGAGCCGTTTTTCCCATTTTGTAGCCTGAAATGAACGAAATCATCTATCATATAAACGGGGGAAAAGTGGCAGCTATAAAATAGTTCGTGGTAATTGTCCAATGTTTTGTTTTTCGGTCTATACAAAACCATCTACTTTACAACATTGAATTGCTGCGTAATCACTGCAGAATAAATTTTTGTTCGCTACAAAAAAAACCGTTGATAGGGTGACTTTCCCATATTTTTTTTTTTTTTTTAGTATTACTAAGGAAACGTGGTTATTTACGAAATAAATAAATATATTAAATGTTTCGTACCCTGCATAGTGTATATCTTCGTGATTTGCGGTAGGGTGTATAAGGACATTACTAAAGGACAGGCTCAACGGTAAATTAAACACACAACCGCCAAGATGAAAATAATCGTATCGACCGGACGTTCAGTCCAGCCAAGACAGAGAGAGAAATATTTACCACAGGTGTGCAACTCACTGCACCATTGTAAATTGAACAAGTGCCACGATAAAACCTTGAGATAATTGACAAATGCGCACGTCATCGTCCTATTCCCACTACTAAAGGTTGTTCACTATAAAGTGAACACTTTTGAAATCAACCTTAGAAAAATGTCGCTGCCCCTGCCTGCATATTTGTCAACGGGCGCACTGAGTGACATGTGCTCAGTAAAGTTGGTAACGATGGATGGAAAGTAGTTTCATATATTAACGTCGAATAAAAAGTGTTAGGTGTCCATTTGTGATAACTTAAATTATTTTTTTTAGCTTTCTGTTCTTCTAATACACAGCGCAAAAAATCCAGATTTGTAAAATATTTACATTTCTATAATAATTTCCAGAGTCCGACGCATGAATAAAGTGATAAGGTCCATGGCAATGTTAATTTTACATAAGGTGAAAGAATACATAACGTGCATACAAGTAGATCTTAAGCAGGGCTTCCAAGAGTGCTCATTTTACCGAGAACAGCCTATAACACAGAGGCATCGCACAATAAAGTTAAGAAGCTAGTTAAAATCTTTTTATATCAAACTGTGGATACAGTCCTTGGCTACTAAAATATCTATTACAATGAACACCGTTCCCAAGGCAGCAAAAAGTAATTTTCAGTAACTGGTATTCAAAACGGATTGCTGGGTGGTATTATTCTGGCTTAAGATAAATGCCACGCAGTAATATTACCAAGTATCTGTCATAAACAATTTGCTTACGTATTATTTTGTATTTTTCAGAATTACTTTTTTTTAAGTGTTACAAGTTGGAGTACAAAAACTGAACACAAGTTCATGCCTTATTGTAACGTGATACTAGAACCAATGTTAGCTGCACTTACGAAATTTTATAAGTGCTCACGTTTCGAGCCAGTAGAAATCACTGCACATTAAAGCGACGAATAAAATATTCTCTCGAGTTCTAAATGAAGAAGCATACTTTCATACTTTTCATCAGATCTTTCGTGAATGCATGAGAGCAGCGAACGACGTTCCGAGAAAAAAAATATCACAGTGCTTGTAACTCGTAAAAGTGTCTTGTCATTGAATTTGCCCACGCGGTGAACTTAAAAGAGTTTCGTGGCTCCTAGGAGAGAGAGAGAGAGAGAGAGAGAGAGAGAGAGAGAGAGAGAGAGAGAGAGAGAGAGAGAGAGAGGCAATATTTTGTTTCACAATCTACATAGAACAGTTTTCTGCCAGCATTATTCATTTATTTGCATTTCGGTGTCCGCAACGTACCCATTATGATGAAGAGACCTGTAAATTAGCAAGAGTTTAATGACGTGCACACTTCATTAATCCCGCAAACGATGGGATTACGTGGTCTTTTCAACTCTTTAAGGTCCACTTAATGACGTCACCGACTGGGAGCTATTTTGCTCGTTTTAAGGCAAAGAAAGAAGAGATCGTTAAAGGACTCGACCTCATAGCACTCATAGGATGGAAAATTTACTCGTTTTGTTGCACTTGTAGCGCGGCCTAGAATCATCGGACACATTAAATTGTTTCTACAGCAGAACAAATTGCTGATATTCCCGCCACTGTCGAATTTTTATCTTAAATGATTTTAAAACATTGATAAAATTTTTAATTTTTTAAATTTAATAAGTAACAAAAAATGTTTATATTTTAAAATAGAGGACAAGAAAATTGTATGACTAGTCTGAATATACAGGGCGAGTCATCAGCTCTGCGACAAACGGCGAGAGGACGTTCCTTGCGAAATTTTAGTTAGAAAATATCTGACAACGAATGCCAGGAAACCACTCCTAAGGATAGGAAACTCTTGTGAAGATGGGGTTGCAATTATGAACTTTATTTAATAACACCGAAACCACGCGATATTAAGGGATGAATCTCTGTAAGCATGCCAAACAATTCAGTCACTGTAACATGCAAGTACCCATGTTGACCTAACACATACCCTACATAGTAAAATGGGGTTACCACCCCTTCAAAAGTGAAAAAAAGGGTCTTCGTACATCGTTACATAAATTATGACCATGGCCTATGAATTACCATTGCAAAACTTAAAAACAAGTCCTCTAGGTAAGAAAGCCTCCGACGAATGGTTTGCGAGAAAACAAACCTCCGCCATATTAAATGCCTCATAAGTATTGCGTAGTATTTAATATCTTGGAGGTCTGTTTTCTCGCAAATCATTCGTCGGAGGATTTCTTACCAAGAGGACATGTTTTTACGTCTTGCAAAGGTAATTCATAGGCCGTGATAATAATTTTACTAAACGATGTACAACGACCCTTTTTTCAGTGAGGTGGCAACCTCTATTTTACTATGTAGGGTCTGTAGTAGGTCAACATGGGTACTTGCATGTTACAGTGAGTGAATTTTTGGCATACCTTCATACTCACCTGTATATCATTCGTGTACATTCGAAGGTTTGCTCGTAAACGGTCACGTAAATATTTATATTTAGTTCGGACGTTTGCCTGGAGAGTGCGCGACCCCGAGGGCTGTTCCCCCACCACCAGAAATATCCCTCCCCCCCCCCCACCCCGGCAGAACTCGGACTGACTGTAAAGGTGACGCACCACCCGCCAACTCTGATTCTTCTCTCCCCATGACACAGAGATGCACGAAGCTGTCCGAGGCATGAACTCGGATTTTCGCGCGTGGTCTACAGCTGTTACAGACAACAACAAAATTCCTCGGTCGTATTATAGTCGTATGAGCTCTTCTGCTTTGTAAACCACCACTTAATGTTTATGGCGTGTTCATAAGGATATATTGTGATGAACTTATCCAAGTTTCTACAATGAAAAATATTTGGTCAACGAAGATAAAAATAATTTGAAACTGTCTGCACGACGTAAGACAAGCCGGGTAAGCGTTAACGAATTTTTTATTGCATTTCTCATCCCTGAAGAATTTTCGTTACGTTTCTCTTCCCTGAAGAATTTTGATTACATTTCTCTTCTCTGATATAGTAAGACTTGGAGTAAACATGTTATAAATAGGACCAATGGGGATATATTAGCTTAGTAAGGAAGATAAGGGATTACTTACATTACTTACAATATGCAATATTTCAAGAATAATCACATTTCATTCAGAGTAAAATACACTACATTTAAGAAAGTTGAAAAAAGGGCATTGAAAAGGGGGGGGGGGGCAGGTGGTGGGATTTCGAGCCATTTTATCTCCCGCCCTTATGTTTTACCCTCATTCCCACGAATAGTACTGCAAGGTCTGGTAATGTTATGTTCTGTGTATGGTATAAGGATATAATATTTAAATTGTCAAACTGTCAAGCTTCGGATATTTCTTATGCTACAGTATTGACAGTTGAAATCCGAATGGGCAGAGCCGCAATCGGGTTCTTATTCTAATGTTAACTTGACTAAAAACTTAATAATGAGCTTGGCCTGTACTAGTGTGTATTGACAATTATATATTTCTGCTATCACCTTTTAACTGGCTAGTTAATATGATTTTGAGAATTAAGACTAGGTTTCGCCGCACGCGTAGCATGGGAAAAATATGCGATTTGCGGTCTTCATATCTCGGAGTAGGACCTTCACAGTGCATTGAAAATATGCTGCAACTCTAACACACACTGTTGACATTTGCTCTGCAGTAAAGTTTTGCTGCAAATAATTTAGTAAGTTGTTAAAAAATTAAACTATGAATAAAATTAATTAAAGTTCGGTCTTGCCACTAACATAAAAACAAAACATTTTGCAGCTTTTATAGCGTATTGTTGACTCATTACAGTGCAGTGAAAATTTTTCAGCAAGAATACATTGCTGAAATTTGCCGCTTTTTAAATTTTTCTGCAAAATACTTTTACTAAATAAATAAAAATATTTGGATGTAGGGTTTTGTAAGCCAAAGTCAAATACTACTACCCATCTAAAGAAAATCGCATGACATATATATATATATATATATATATATATATATATATATATATATATATATATATATATATATATATATATAGAGAGAGAGAGAGAGAGAGAGAGAGAGAGAGAGAGAGAGAGAGAGAGAGAGAGAGAGAGTGTGTGTTACAAGATGCCCGACGGGCGTATATGAGTTCTTGAGGGGTAGAAGTCTTAATAAAAGTAAAATAACCAAATTTGATTGATTTTTAATTTATTCACACAGCTATAATTTACAGCATTAATATATCTGTCTCTATTATTACTATTTCTATTTCTCAGTGAGCGCAATATTCAATGTCTATCTAAAAACTAGTTAAATTTCTTCTCAATGTCTATATTTGGTTATGGTCAATTAACTCACGTTCATCACTATCAGATGTTCAGTATGTCGGTTGCAGTCATTTGTAATGTCTTACACTCACGCATCCAATACAATAGTCCAGCCTGCCAGTCACACTATTCACTGCACCGATGCTCGCAGTCGCAGATTTTCTTCCCCCAGATCAGTTCTCTCGCTACTCGTTTCTCTTCTCGTTCGTCGTCTATTGCTCAAGGTCCCGCAGTCTCCAAACTCCAGACACTCAACAACTCCCGGCTCAGTGTCCCGACGCGCTTTTATGGTATCAGAAGCCAAGATCTGGAATATTCCCCGCACCCCGAGTCATGCTGAGAGAGGCAAGGGCGAATAAATCTAGAACATTCTTAAGATAAATGCAGAAATTCAATCTGCTGAAGGTCAGGAGCACGCAAGCTGCAAAAGGCTTATCGCGATGCCGCGCGCTGCGACATGCCTATGTAAGCTGGTATTTGAATCGCCACCCGCTCTCGGGTCACATGCGTGACCTTCACACATTTTCGCTCTGGCAAGCAGCGAGTACAGCGTGTGTGTGTGTGGTGATGGTATTTCCCTTCTGCCTCATCGCTGGCAACGAACCGTGGACAACCTCGGATATTACTTCGAAGGATGTTAGACATCTCGTACACTTATGATACGTACCCATTCCATGAGTGTACACAGTCTGTACGAGAATATATTAAGCGGTGATTTCAAGCATCCATATTTGTCTTTGTGTCTTGCCGGACATTCCTGCATCCATACCCCATGTGGTGTCACCTTTGAAACTTACATGTCGTACACTTTCAACTGTACACAGTACATTTTCTGTGTTGGGTTACTGTCGGGAGATAAACAATAGTTGCCATAACTTCTGAATCAGCCCCCGTTTATATGTACGTATGTATACGTATTTATGTGTGTATACACATTAATTTATACATACACATATATACAGTAAGTACTGGCGGAGGACTGTTTCAACTCGAAGAAACTATGTCGACCATGAATATTTCTTGTACTTGTATGTCATCAAATACTTTCAAGAAGTATCATGACAGTCTGGAACAAAAGAGGGAAATAGGTGCACAAGCAGAAATGGAGTTAGCTGCAAAATAAGAAATTGAAGAAGCTAACAAACGCGGTCATTTATGAAGTAATGGCGCTCCATTACTGACAGTGGTTGCTGATGTTGCTTGGGGAAAGAGATTTTACATAAACAACTACAGTTCTCTCTCCGGTGTGGTAAGTACTTCTGTTATTGCTCCATATTCTTGCTAATCACTTTTTAATGACAAATAATCTAGCAACAATGTTTGGATTCATGTTATTATATGTACAAAAATACCTAAGATTTTTACAATCTCTTGGTTCTGTTCGTCACCCCTTTACCATTTGGAATTTCCAGAAGTAGCATTGTGAGAGCATTTGTTCTGTCGTTTATAACATAATGGCCAACTAACAGCCCTTAGCGTTTGTTTTAAGTACGTACTGCCCGCACAAAGTGTCTGGCGTACACCGATAAATTAACTACTGTATGTTAAACAGCTTTGTCTTTTCTGATGTTTCATCCAGATTGTCCCCACATTTTATGAGACGTCGACAAGTGTAGCAGTACAAATTAAATAAATGTCATGAATGATTTTACATTATTTTGTGTGTATTTCACGTAATAGTGTAATATTTTTGTCGGCAATAATTAGCAGTGCGCATTGATATTTCGCTAGTTTATCACGTCATATTGGAATAAAACTTAAAAAACCTTTTGATAAAAACAATTTCAACGGACCTCACATTAAAAAATATACTTAATTCAGACGTTGACACAGACAACTACTGTTCCCAATTCGCTGATAACATTCCAGTAGATATACCAGCCAATGTCCATGATAAAATATTTGCAGTAACGCGGATGTTTTTTTCTTCAAAGATTGATTACAATGGTTTTAAATTATCTGTTGACCAGTGAAATGTATAGTCTATTTTTTTCCCTCTGTCATTGTGTTTGAACGTAACTGTTTCGTATCGTCTGGCTGTTCGACAATTAATATTTTATTGATAGCGATGTGTTTATTTCCACTACCAATGAAGTACGCATAAAATAGATTTTTCAGTGCTTTTGACGAGAACGACACCTGGCACTGATAATTCACGACAGACAACATTTATAATTCGTCTGGAGGGATCCCAAAAATGATTGGTACTACGTGAAATTTGTATTGTCATTTTATTGAACGATTAATAGGTATATGAAAAGATATGGTTAGTTTCAAAACTTTCAACACAGTGCCCGTATTCCACACAGGGAACGATTTACTAAGCTTCGTTATCTTTCAAAATATTTTCCATCCATCTGTTTAATGTTATTCGTTAGACCAGTAAGAAATGAGCTTATCATTAAAAGCGTTTCCTCCAAACATACCGTGTGACTGAAAGAAATTTCTCCGTCACAAAATACAGACTGAGCGAGATAAACTGATATACAGCTGTTCACGGTGAAATGAGCAATTTTGAAAGCCCTGCTAAAGATCTAGTTGTATACATGTTGTGTGTTCTTCCGCCTTATGTAACATTAACATTGTCATGGGCTTCATCGCTTTATTCATGCGCTAGTCAAGTGAAATTGTGAAATTATTGAAAAGTAAATATTGCACATATCGACTCATTTATACACTACGATGCATTAAAAAATACAGTAAGCTAGAGAACTAATTTTAGTTATTACATATGGTTACCGAATATTTCGTATTTGACGTTAAGATATGGAACTACTTTCTCTTCATCTTTGCCAACTTTACTGGTCTCATGTGACAGTGATTTTTTTCAAGATTTATTTCAAAAGTGTTCACTTTATCGTGAACAGTCCTTGGGAGCCTGAACTAAACCTTGATGTAGACTTTCCATCAGTAGAGTGGTAAAATTAACCGCTTAAGAGTCCCACAGGCAATGACAACGCGGCGAAGAAACTGCCCACAAGTTCAAAACCTTGCGCGTATCGACGATGGCGAATTTGATGCGTGCGTTAGCGCCGCCCTTACCACTCACGCGCTACTCAGCCTCAAATGCGACTTAAAGGCTAAATGATTCCACTCGCATTCTGGAGGACACGGATTCCATTCCTGATCCAGCAATCCTGATTTCGGTTTGCCGAAATCACACCAGGCGAATGCTGGCATGGGTCCTTAACGAAGGCCATGGCCGATTCCTTCCCAGTCCTTCCCCCAATTCCTCTTTACTGAGAAATTTACTCCGGTAATGTGTGTGCCCCGCCATTGATATAAATTATTATAGCACCTACTATAATATTAAAGTTTATGAAGCTGATGAAGCTCCGACTGTAGTAAATTTGATAGCTGATTTTGGACTTTCTCGCGTGGAAACGTCGTCTGGTTCAGCGTTTCTTGAAGCTGCTGTAACAACGCAGTCAAAATATTTGGATGACAGCAAAATAAAAAATATGAGTACTTTTGATCTAAGTGATATAACTGCTTATAGGCCGTTCACGGTAAAGTGATCACTTTCGAAGCCATAGTTACTTTTTTCTTTCAACCAATTTATATCCTTCCCCCACTTTTTAATGTAAACCCTGCCATGTGAGTAATAAATACAGTGTATACATTCACCATACCCAAAATCAAAATTCTGAGGCCACAATGAAATGTATTTCTTGATTATTATTATGTCTGATGAAACTGCTTCAAAAAGTGCTCACTTTACCGTGAACGGCCTATACAGAGACTACCTACCTACAGTCCATTCCCGATTGGAAGCGACTTCTGAAAATCAACCTTTGAAAAAACACTCTAGGCCTCTATAACTTGTAATATTTATTTCTATTTTAAATATGAATTAACAACAGCGAGTGCAGCGACGTGTTGGCAACGAGCGATAAGAAATAGTTCACAGTTGAAATATTATTTTAACCTCGTTTTTTAGTATACTATTTGTATATTAAACGGTGCCTATCGAAATATTTAAATATTTAAGTAGCCCCGATGGCAACATATCACATTTTTAACGTTTAAAATAACAGCGGAAAATATCGTGAGTAGGCCGTAATGGTACGGTATTGTTTTATCGAGCGAGAAAACAATTGAAAAAATGTCTGCTGGCGAGGCTTGTCGCTCTCTTTCTCTTTCTTCGTCTCTTTCACACTCGGGAAATTTCACTTTGCTAGTAATAATATAAATTATACACGTTTACAATTGTAGCGTATACTTATTACAGCAAAATAATGATTTTTAATGTGTAATTTACAACTGAAAAGAGATTTTAATGTTTCAATACGCATTTTAATATATTTAGATATGGTGGCGGTGCAGTTACCTAGTGAAGTTGACAGACTTAGACAGCCATGATATGACGTGTTGCTTTTCGTCAAACGAAACGTAAATTTTTTTACTACGAAAAATTCTTCGAATTAATACATCACATTTGTAGACGTTGTGTTTTTTAAACCTACCTAGACAAGTTACGATGTTGTGATAAATCTGTGTTTCCACAGCAGTAATAAATATACTGTGACGTGTTTCGTTAATCATTGCGTCTGTGAAATGGCGTGCCTTTGTGCATCGTGGTCGATACGCTGGCCCTGCGTATGTGCGTGATTTCAAATATTTGATTAGCACTATTTATACGTTTTAAATCTGAACTGTTTTTATGATGAAGTTATTTATTTACATCCACGTCTATTTATGACAATGTTGTACCTTTGCCCTAAGGGGTTTGAAACACAGTCGCGTAACGTAATTTGCCACGTTCCCAGATGAAAAATACTAAGCCCAGCACGATAAATTTCAATAAATCTAATAAACAGTAAGTAACAATACATAGAAATATGAGCGGAATAAAAGTTATCGTAGGCTTATTTGTGTGCATGTTCATCGCTATCTTTTAAAGTTTATATGACAAAATTGAGCAACACGAGTTGCGTGCTTGAATTTAATGTGCCTTTTTCACTGGTTGTTCCTTCGTTTTAATATTTATTCCAACTGAGGCCGTCCTTTTAGAGAAATGACACAACACATATCAATAACAACAGGATAATTAGAACAACCCTTTACTTCGCAGTTGTAACAGTGTTAAATACTGTCGCAACAAAATACCAACGTGCATTACATGTATTGAACTACGTCGTGGAAAACAAATGTGTTAATGTAAAATAACCGTAAGAACTGTCTTCAATTCAGGCATTTTTAAAACGTCATAAAGCTGACCTAAATAATCTGAAGAGGCCTAAACTGTGAATGTTCATACGGAATAGTTTTTGGAATATGACAGAATTCTTTGAAACGCTGTAAACACATATGACAGGTATAAAAGTAGAAGTCATATTTCAATGTTAATTTTTAGGTGTAGCGAAAGTATACGAACATATGTACACACACGATGGAATGTAAACATTGATTTTGACAGATGCTACATGGCAGTCACATGGCAATGTTTGTTTGCATTTGGCGGAAGGATACGAAACGGGCCTGCAAGTAGATATTTAACAGGGCTCCGAGAAAGTTGTTTACAATGGGGAATGGACTACACCTACCTACCTAAATGATTCCAGGCAACGCTATTTGAGGCGAAACGAAGGTGGAAAGCATTCCTAAGCGAAATGGCTTTAGGCACATCGACAAGCTTCGTTGGAAATGAAGCAGGCTTTAAGTAAAATTTTCCCTGTGTGGATAGTTCGGCGGACGGGAGGTTTAAACTTACAGGATAGTAGGAAGTGGCCAGCACGTCACGTGGGGCAGGGGTGTTACTCCACCCTCGTCAAGAGTCTGCTTGGAGTGTCAGCAGAGCGCGGCAGATAACACACCGCGTGGCTAGCTGCCAGTACACACGCACACACACACACACGCACACGCACACACGCTGTTTGAGAAGGAACGACAAGTGTCACGAGGGAGACAGAACTAGAGAATGATATGAAGTGAGAGGGAGAGAGACATACAGCGCGTCAGACGCCAAAACACAACGGAGCATCGAGTTCCGTTTCACGCCGCCGAACTTTCTGACGCGTGCCGTATTTTAAGGTTGCGTCCACTAGTTCACACGCACGATAAAAATAGAGTGGTCTTTATTTCAATGCGTAGGCCCATTGTCCGCGCTATACTCGCTTCCCTGGCACGCGGCAGAAACCCTTTGCATCGTGTAATGATGACGAATGCATTTGCCTCGTCGGCAATTATTACTGTTCGAAATTTAACTTCGCAGTTTTGATATCCACCTGTTGCTTGCGAATTAAGGCACTTGCAGTAGTTAATGCCTGAAGGTCTTTTCAAACGTTTAATGTTTAATTAATACTTTTGCCATAAAAATGCAGTAGCTTCAAAATGTATTTGCATACCCATGTTCGGGAAGAATGTTCTGAAAGAAGTACGCGTGTCGTAACAAAAATAGTGTAATTCATAACAGAACAAAATAATGGACATAATACTGAGAGACAATTTGTCAGCGCGCAACCCTCCCCCCCCCCCCTAAAAAAAATTTCCTTCGCCAAAAAAAAGTATTTGCACAAAACGAGTACTAAAGATAAATACACTTTAATGTGCAAAAACTGAGATATTACTATTTGGTATTCATTCCTTTGACATCTATAACGGCTCGCAACTGTCTTGGCTTTGACTGTATCAACCGTTGCGTTAATTCTGGGGTCATTTTAAACCAATCTTTCCACAGAACAATTTTAAGCTGTTCTTTGCTTGATATGGCCCTTTCTCGCGCTTCAAATTCCACATATGCCACAAAGTCTCCATAGGGTTGAGACCAGATGACTGCGGAGGTGTGTTCGGTCTACGGGGCGTGTTGTACAACCACTCTGTCGATTTCAAAGCGTCGTGCTCGCGGTCGTGGTCTTGCTAGAAAAAATTGGTATCTTCGAGACCTAACATATGGGCGCAGTCGGTTGGTGCGCCACCGATCTGCGGTGCGGGAAGCTCTGGGTTCGAATCCCGGGTAAGGCATGGGTGTTAATCTAAGTTAGGTTATAAGTTAGCCTGTAAGCCGTCCCCTGATAAGCTTTCAAGCGTAAAATCGGGGGACGTTAGAAAGCCCTTTACAATACAATGCATCAATGTACTAGACACCAGAGCGTTCATAGTACCATCGATGAACGCCATATTTCCGACTCCCGTGGAGGCCATGCATCCCTAAAACAATATTTATAACCCCCGTCGTGTTTCACCGTAGGTTTCACATTTTGTCTTTATAGTTCTGCGTTTCGCTTGCTCCACACGTACGTTTTCCCAAATATATTAAACTTGCATTCATATGAAAAGATTCCTGGGGTTTTTCAAGATAAGTTTTGGTCAATTCTACGCGGTTTTGCCGATTTCTCTCGTTAACAAAAGGTTTCTCATTGGTGCTTCTGCCACGCAGGCCAGCGGAATACAATATACTCCTTATTGATTGGGCACTGGCCTTTTTTAACCCGAACTTGATGCAATGCCAGCAACTAAGGAGGTGGCACTTACAGATGGTGTTTCCGTGACTTGCCGAACGAGTTACCGCCGTTCTCTGCACGTTAGTGCTCTTGGCCTCTCCTGGTCACGGTTTGTTGTCCGTTGTTCGGTCTCTTTGACGTACCGCATACTGGAGAAACACAGCAACAGTATCCGTGCTGTTCCGCGATGACTCTGGCCTTCAGCATGTAGCCGCATAATCTCCTGTCGCACACAGCTTGAGGCAGTTCCTGTCACTTCGGACTCGTGGTTGTTCCATCACTCACACTTGGACACAGTATTCAACGGTGCGTTCGCTTACTTACTTTACTGAGCTGGTAAGTTATATGATGGCGTTGATTGGCCCAATCATTCAAGGAAGGGGAGGTGTTCATATAGGTAATTTATTCTCTGCAGCGCTGTTACACTTTTCGCACTTTTCTAACGCCGGCGAAGCGAAGGAAATCCAGTGTATGGATAATGAACTCGTCAGAGGTAAGAATTATTATGTATCATATTTATCTTCATTCACTATGGATCGATATTCAAGGAACTTCAATTAACAACTGGGGCGTACAATCACTTTTTGGAGCCACTGTAATTTTATGCGAATTGCGAAATAGTAAGTTATTTATGGTTCCAACACTTAACCGGCATTCGATAGAAACATGGAAACATGTCATTCAGCCCACATGGTAATGCGTTTTTTTTTGTATTTGCCGAAAAGTATAAAAGAAAAGTGTAACCACGTCAGGTTCTAAAAACAGCTAAAGACGATTTTTAAAAAAGGTAGGAAGTCTTACATACACACAAGATTTTGTTTCGCCCATAACTGACGGAAATATCTATTAAACATATTTATAATTGGGAATGTAAAACAGAATATTATTTTTAGTACTTCCGAGGGTCAACGTGCACGTTTAACAAGTTGTAACACACACCCTGTCAATTATGCCACCGACTTCGAACGTGACCACGAGAGACTATGCACCCTCGAGAAAGAAAGTGACTATTAATAGAGCATAGGCTGATCACGATAAAGTGAGCACTTTTTAAGGCCCTCCCAACAGGCATTAATCGCAAATAAATATATCTTATTGTAGCCTCAGGCGCTAAATTTTGATGGTGGTGAATGTATACACTGTGTTCAATGGTCACATTAAAATGTTTATATTAAAAAGCAGCAGGAAGATGGATATTGGATGAAAGGAAACATTTATAAGGGCCATAAGAAGTGCTCACTTTATCGTGAACTGCCTATAACTGCGAAGCAGTAATGGTGAAGAGGTAAGACAACTCGCCTCCCTTTACGGCGAACCAGGTTCGAGTCCCGGCGGGGCCCATACACTGATCTTTATATGTCTAAAATTGTTAGAAAAGCAAATATTTTAAAAAGGTTTTTTATTGTTGCCCTTAAATGCATTAGAAACACATAAAGTTAAATAAAATATTTCAGTATTTACAAATGTCTAATTAACACTTTTAATTTGACGTTAACACATGGAACTACTTTCTCATCGTCGTTGCCAACTTAACTGGGCGCGTGACAGTCAGCGTGCCCGTTAAAATATACGCAGGTAGGACCAGTGACATTTTTAAAAGGTTGATTGAAAAGTGCTCACTTTACCGTGGACAGCCTTTACTAGAGATTACTCTTAACAAGTTTTGAGGGTCCCGCCTGACCACCACATGAAGTGCGCTGCACAAGTTTAGCAGAGGAGTTTCGAATCCTTGGAGTTTCGACTCCAAGGATTATTTTTGATGGGCGTGAAGACTGTTCAAACAAGTGTTTCCAGAGTTACTTTTAACTGCTACACTTTCTGTGCATAAACAGTTCTCTGTAGATACAGATAATTATCTTTGTTAGCGCGCTGCAAAAAAAAAAAAAAAAAAAAGGACCAATTCCAGGCGAGTCGCCGACCGAAAGACTTCTCTCCATCCTAGAGCCTTGCGCGTACACTGTTGGAAATTTCTGTCGATTTACGGAAACTCTTACGGATAATGTAGAGTTAATTTACGGAAAGGCACTTCGTAATGACGAATAACGGAAAATACGGAAGCTCTTCGTATTCTTATGGCCTCAATTTTGAGACACGGACAATGTAGATGATACCTGAATCGTATAAAACCCCAACTTCACAATACACTGCTTCGTGTAAAACAGTAGTAGCCTAGGTGTTGTGGCGAACCACTCAAGGAGTGCCAATTCATTGATTCTTGTTAAAATTCCGCTACTGGACAAAACCTTTTGTATACACAGTGAAACACGCACATAACGAAAATAGAACAATTTTTTCGTAATCTCGTTTTATAAGCCGCAAATATAGCAAGCGCTCTAACAAGACAGGCGCGTTTGTCACTTTCATGTAAAATCCATATTACAAAATAATTCGTGTAAATGTGTGGTAGGAGAGTCTTTCGAGTTATTGATTGTTAATTTTTCGATTTGTGATCTAATCCCACTACAGGACTAAATATTTGATTTTTTTTTTTTTTTTTTTTTAATTTCTCTGTTACACACAATGAAATACATTACGAAAATGAAACTCTTTTTCTTAGCCTTGTTTGTAAACCTCAAATAAAAAAAAAAAACAAATCTCACACACTCTAACATGACTATAAACTAAGATGTACATGCATAATTCCATATAAATGTCGTATCTACAACACTAGTTCTTGTTAAAGAGTGGCAGATGAGAGGATAAAGTGTTGAAAGCCCCCATCTTTTCTAAGTTCAAATCCCACCACCGGACAAATGTTTTTTAATAGTCATTTTTTACATAACGAATCTGCCACATAACGAAAGTAAAATGTTTTTTGTTACCCCATTTATGAAGAGCTGTTTAATAAAAAAACTTACAAGTTTGTGGACGTGTTCCATGAATTCACGGAGATATTTTGTGAAATTTACGCAGAGAACGTTATCAAAAAACCAAGAGCATAATTTAAAGCAGATGTCCGAATAATTTGTAACCGGCATTTTCCGTAATTTTATGGACAATTTTTCTAACAGTGTAGTAGAACTTCAGGAAGATACAGTTACATACATTTGTCGTTCATATGAACACAAATGTGGGATTTTCCTCCAGCATCTGGCTGCGTCAATGTAATTAACTAATTTACACTTATTTTATAAGCTGGCACTTACCTGTAGAGCTAGTACCACTAAGTAACATGATGCTGAGCTACTGCAGGAAGTTAAACTTACCTGAAACAAACAAAAAAAGAGCTCAGTTACTATAAAATGTGCGTCTATTTCAATAACAATATGCACAAATGTAAATTCATGTAAGAGCAAAAAATATACACCTATTTAAATAAAAATACACACAAATGTAAAATAATATACGAGCGAAAAATTAGCTCCAATGTACCCAAAATGCGTTACGTGCGATCAAAAAAAGAACAGCAGCAAAGAAATGAGACTGTAAAATTGTAAACAGAATTCCTGGATTATTTTAAGTCTGACTCCGAAATCCGACTCTTGCATTTCAAAGGGCTGGGCAGTGCTTTCCTGAAAGCACATACATAAACTACTCTAATGTCTTAAATACTCTATTTATAAAAATATATGTTACGTTGTATACGAAATATTAGTAGAAAAATGATGAGTCGGGGCCATCAGCGTGGTGGCGCGGAGCACCGGAGCTGTTCATGCTCTGTCATTCCGGTCGCCCGGTGGCCATATTGTACTCCACATTGGGTGCATGTGACCTTCATCTTGACATTTGTCTTTGACCCGGCGACCTATAACCTTGAAAATTCGAAATAATTCCCAAAAAAATTAAAAAAAAAAAAAACGAAAATTTATTTAAAAAAAGATCAAAATACTAAAAAAAATAATAAAAAATGTACTGTAAAATTTATTAAAGATTGTATTTCAAAATTATGAAATTAAAATTTTGAATGTTTTTGCTTAGAGAGGACGGGGAACCAGAGCCGACCAGCCACCATTTTATGACGTCACCCGACCACCATATTGGTACCAAGTGACCTTGATCTAGACCCCGTCCCCACAACTTTGAATGACCTTAAGCCCAAAATATCGCAAAATTATTTTAGCAATGTATTAGAGCCTCCATTTTTTTGTCCTCCCCAATCACCGTATTGTATCCAGGTGACCTTGAATATAACCTTTGACCTTAACCTTAAAAAAGAAAAATTGGAAAATTCTCCATTATATTTATCGGCATTGATGTGTTTATTTAAGTTATCACGTCGAGTGAACTGTAAGGAACATTTGTAGCAGCTAAGAAACGCATGAGATGGGTTTTTCAAAAAGTCACTCCTCTCATGTCGCCGCGTATTGCAACTTTTACCGAAGGACTTTGCACAGTAACAGCATTGTTTCCCATGTAATTTTTGGGCAGTCGTTGAAGTTATGCGGTTAGTCGTACATGACATACTAGATTTCACATCGTCAGTGGCTTTCGTCGTCTTCAAGAATACATGCACTCAATACACTTTATTCCGGCCGACTGACTCCGATGAGGCAAGTGGTGAGGTAAACAAGAGAAGGTCTAAGAGATAACGCGCTTCGAAACCTCGAACGCTTTAAATACATAAAACTATTTTCCGCATTTGAGGGCCCGATGGGATTCGATCCCACGACCTCATCCGAAGAATCGCGGTAGTGTACGAGTGAAGAAGTGCAGTTCTAAAAAGAAATCGGGTATCGCGGTCTTTTGCATAAAAATTGATAGAGAAATTGAGAGTTGAGAGATTTGGGCGGCCTTTAACAACAAGGTCTTGAAAGCCGATGAGGGTAAAATTAGGTGAGAATGGAGCAGCGTCGGAATGCAAGGGCGGGAAAATAGGGGGATCCCCGAGAAAATCCGCCGACCAGCGGCATCGTCCGGCACGATTCCCACTTGGGAAAATCCGAGGTGACCCGGCCGAGGATTGAGCCCGGTTCGCCTTGGTGGGAGGCGAGCGTATTAACCGCTTAGCCAGCCAGCGTGGCCCCCTACATAAAAATTCACGACCAAATTACTGAAATGTTGGTTTCTACACTCAGAAGCTCAGACCTCATAAAAAATTTCACTTTTTACTTGACACATTTAATAAGAGCTTTCTTGAAGCGGCAAGTGATTTTATTGTTATCTAATTATTTTCAATAGCTATTAGTATAGACTACACGTAAGGTACCAGTGCCGATATGACGGTAGTCGTGTAACCCGAATATTTCACATCCGCCACACGAGTGTATGTTTTTTCGTATTTCAGCTCGTGGAGGCGTAAGAGTCATTTTACCGACACTCATCGTAATGCCCATTTATAATCCATTCACGGTTACTTCACATTTCTCTAAGCCCCTGCTAAAGTTATTCTTCCAGAATATTCCTCCGCTTCATGTAACAAAACCTTAACTAATACTAAAAAATTACACCGAAGGACAACGCACCGAATTCGTGCGCACTCACTTGTAATAATATTTTTCATTAGAAACTATTTCTTACTAGGCGTTACCAACACACTTTTTTTTCTCACTGTTTTATTCATATTTATTATAAATGAAATATTATAATTTTCAAATATTATATTGGTAAAACATTAATTTAACGAAAAATAAGATACTTTCGTGTTAACAGAAGTACAAAACACTTGTGGATAGTATACAGGTTTTAGGAAATAACTGAACACGTCATACATGGGGTGATTTCTCAAAGGTTTGATTCATAAAGTGTGAAGAAACCGCGAATAGACTATAGTACATGGACACGTTTAACGGTGAAGAATCGGTAACTCCGGAACGCACAACGATGCATGCATTTACCGCCACATTTAGAAACATGGTTGAGGGTGATTTTACAAGGCGCAGTATCACATATCCTCACGCCCGCTCCATCGCCGTAAGTAAATTGCGACGCAGAGAGTTAGATGGACTGTGCACCTACGTGTTCTATAAGTGCCAGCGGTGGAACCAGGACTGTGTTCGATTTCGGTGCAATGTGCCCTTCATCACTCGCCCTTGTTCCCTTCCATAGATATATTAGCTAAATGAATTCGGAAGCTTGTGTTCGTTTCCATCTCGAGCTTTGCCGCATAGAATTTCGCTCCACGCGAGTTTCACTTGTCTTTGTGACGTTTATGCGGCCGTGCAGAGTTGTGAAAAGAAAACAAAACACAAACAAATGAAACATTTCAAATAATTTCGCAACGAAAACTATCTAGGGCTCGAGAAGGGTAAGTCGCTCGTGCCCTTGGCTGAAGGGGACATTCTAGGGTGAATAATGTGCCCTTGCTGCGAATTCGGACAGCGGCAATAAGACACCACATCCGTGATGCACTTTTCAAGGGCACGAAGCCAGATAAGGGCCCTCAGCTGGCGACTTTTAACACAGCCCAGGGTATTTTCCTAACGTTCTGGTTAAAAACACGCCGAGTGTGACTATAAGGTGTTCACGTTAAATCGAGCACTTTAAACGAACCTTAGAAAAAAGTCACTGCCCCTGCATGCATATGTTTTAATGCGCGCACTGGTAACGATGGGTGGAAAGTAGTTCCATATCTTCACGTCGAACAAATAGTGTAAGGTAACAATTTGTGATGATTTAAAATGATTTATTTCGCTTTCTGTTTTTTTAATGCATCGAAGTGTAAAAATGAGCATATTTGAAAAGTATTTACTTTCTCTAAAATTTCACAGTTTCGTTTGACCGCCGGGATGAATAAAGTGAAGAGGCCCATACCAATGTCAATTTGACATAAGGCAGAGGAATACACAGCGTTTATACAAGTAGATCTTAAGCAGTGCTTTCAAAAGTGCTCATTTTACCATTAACAGCCTATAAATGCGAGAACAATACAGAAGTCTATTTTTCATCACGAAAGGCGTGAAGCGACGGGGGAATCTGTTGAGAGAATCGACTCGACTATGGAATGATTGATGAATTTCCAAGCGAGTGAGATAGATATATGTATATAGAGCCAAGATTATATGGTGAATAGCGGTAATACCGAAATGCAAGCTAATACACCGCCAAACACCGAGATTTAAGTTAAAACATGAATTAAATTGAAATTGAGCAAAAATACCGTATTTTATCTGCGGATACATGACAAACGATTTGTATTTAAAAAAAATTACCAACCAAGTGAGAGCAAGAATTTATATAAAAAAATCTAATAAGAAAAGCACAATTGTAAAAGCAAACAAAAATAGTTTCATTTCCAGGACTAAATGTTTTCCCCTGTAAAAACATATCCAAGCCATTTGTGTAATATTGCAACAAAAATTTCACAATGTCTAGGAACCTCAACATACGAGTTAGAAAAAACCTAAAACCCTAGGACGAGATTTTTTTAACCTATGGTAATGTAATGCTGTGTGTTAACTTAGTTAAAATACAATTTTTAATCTTGTTTGCGCAGTTTCATAAGCCTTAAAAAACTCGTTTATGCAAATATTCGTATGAGGACAAATTATCGTTAACCGATCCACAATTCTTTATTATAAAATTTACATTAAAATAACACAGTAAAATTTTGGGGTTAATAATGCATCAGTTTAGTAATAAAGTTTGAATATACGTGTTTTTCGTAATAAAACCGATAACACCGAAATATCGTATTTTTGAAAACTAAATTTGCCTTAAAGTATCACCACAAAATATTGCCCCTAGCTAGAGAGTCGACCGTTGGTGAACTGAATCGAGCTGACGCTCAGATGAAGTGAGACCATAGGAGAGTGCGTTATACAGTTCCGAGGAGATGGAGAGTGAAGATCTGTATTTGGAAAACGACAAGTGCCGACAGCTAAGCCAACCTGCCGACAGCGAAGTATGTATGCATGCGGTTACGTGTGTGGCATGTGTATGTATGTAGTCTACGCGTGCATGAGCAGACATATACGTATGTATAAGTACACGTATACGTATCTGTATGTATGTGAGCGGAAATCGATACACTGCAGCGATATTCACACCGGATGATTACTATCCTGCGAGAGCGTCACTGCTTGTGGGGAAATCTCGGGTTTCTCCCGCGTGCACTGCAATATACCTAGGGGATGACAATGAGACGCTATAGAGAGATAGTGACAAACGGGTTATTTCAGAAGTTTTAATGCACGGTAATAGCATTTTCCTCCGTTTTCGCTAGCGAGATCAAGTTAATTCTGCCCTGGGTAGTCGGCGTGGGCTAGTAGGTGTGTTTTTTATTCAGCCGTGAAAATAAATTGAAAAATATTTTCAGTGGAAGACTCATGCTATTATGAACTTGGCAACGACACGAAATTATAAAGCGCTATGATATTTGCAAACTATGACGTGACTGTCCGTTTAAACGGCACTGTAAAAATCTCACTAAGAACTTTATCACACAAAATAAAATAATGCATGAACTGGTAGTATTAACATTTTTTTTGTCAGCCTACTCTGCTTGAAGACGTGGCTAAATACTTGAAGCAATACTTCCTAATAATTTTCCATGGCAACACCCTAATAAACTCCAAAATGTTTTGCGGCGTCCCATTCCATAAATAAAAACAATAGGCTCCCCTATAAGAGGGAAGGGGGTGACATATTTGTGGACTCCATTTTCTAAAAAGCCCACGAGACTTAAATTTAAAATATGCAAGGACGGTTGTGGTTAGCTCAAGTACCTAAGAATTACTGGCGTCGGGTCCTCTTTTTGCCAAAACAGTAACAAATGTTTAACATAGAAACTTTTTTTTTACTAACTGTAATTTCTAAAAAAAAAATTCTAAAATTCTGTCAATTAAATTGTTGGGAAAAATTAGAATGATTAAGGGAAGGCAATCCGAACATAGTGTTTGGCTCATGCTTCAAAAACTTCTGCATGGACCTGAAAATTCGTCGATACATTAATAATATTGATGTACATTTATAATAAGAGGACACGAACTTCAGTATTATTTACATTTTATTTGTATGTTATTATCGAGGGGACAAAATTAATACAATTTCGCCAATAGTCTTATTCAAGTTCTCACACTTGCTTGGCGAGTCTTACGAATTTCGCAAGTTAGGACCTACAGGATGTGGCACGTTTTTTAATAGAACTTCGCACATAGCATTTCCATACCGCCAAGACGTAAAGCTTTAATATAGGTCATCGTAAAAATTCAATTGTATTTATTTATCTGTTAGTTTGCGACATCCAAATCACAGTGAGGCAAAGCACCGGGTTAAAGTCTGTCAATTGTGAGATGTTATTTATATTCTATTATCTTCACATATATTTTAAAAGTCCTCATTTCCATACTTTATGATCTAAATAATGGATGTACACAACGTTTTTGTTTACCTATAACTGCCTGTTAGTGCATGGAAAAGCTCACGTGTACAAAAATAGCTTCAAGCTAATATGCTATATTAGAGATTATTATTTAAATATTCTTTCGTAAATTCTGAATGAAAATTTTGAACAAACTACCATGTTAATATTCATGATAAAAAAAATTGAAATTCGAAATAATTTATAACAAAAAATATATTTTCACTAATTTTATGGTACATTGCTAGCAAAAGAATTGTAGATTCATTTTCATGTAATTCTATCTCACTCCAGTTAAAATGAGCAGCAATTTTTACAACAGAATGTAAATTCAGTACACCTCTATGTTTTTAACAGTTTTTTTTGGTAGGTAAAATAAAATTTGAACCACTCACAGAGAACAGCGAACGGATGTAGAAAGTTGTTTAGTAAAAAAAACCTTTTTAAAGAGCAGAAAAATAGTAAACTTTTGTTACTTGTTTAGGAAAAACAATTATAATGGGTTTCATCTCCGTTTATCAAAAACAAAAACAAAAAAAAAAAACACTTCTGTGGCATTCGGTAGATTTAGTTTCCGGTTATCCAAACGGGTGCACGTGTTACTCTTCAGCTAGCGCGTATCATGCACTGCGATACATTCAAACTCACGTTTCGCTTGCAATTATTGTGGAAACGTACAACTGTAACTGCTGGAAACATGACCGGGCGCAGACTCGCTAACTTTTTAAAATGTTTTTATACCGTCCTTTACCGGCAACTCGTTTGTCAGGTTGGCTGGATAGGGGGGGGGGGGGAAATACCCGATAGCCGATCACGCCCGAGTAAAAACCGCCATATGGCCGTAGGAGTGGTAACAGCCTCGCAGAAACCAAGCCATGCAACATAAAAAGACAGGCGAGGAGTGGTAGCAGAAAAGTGTTTAAAAAAAGTTCTTTGTTCAGCCAGCTATTAGTACGCTTAGGACAAATGTTATTTTGCCTGCAGTCTTTTGAATAAAAATTCATGTTCATTAATACTCATCAAAATATATTTGTTTGTCATTGCATTTATTAGGTTACAGACAAAGTAAAAATATTCCTTTTTTTCTTGACATTCGTTTAGTAAGAACTGCAAGTGGCCTCGCATTTATCTAATTATTTTCTAGTGGCTATTAGTAAATATTACACCGTGCCAACGTTGTGGCGTCCGATGTGACAATATTTTATATATTATACTAATGACTCACCTATTCTATTCGAACAAACGCAGTGGCGCAAACATTTTATTTATCTATCGCTTACGCGAAAGCAGTGGTTTAAACGTCATGTTTATGACGCGCGCTAATTTTCAGCTCCTGGTAATGTTGGATCTTTCGAAGTGATGTTTTGTGCCAGCTTTTTAATGCTTGAAGGTATAGTCATAAGTGCCGCGGATTTCATGACGAATAATTTAGTGGTTACAGCAGTGAACGATTCCACGTGTAAACTTGTAATTACTCGCCCCCGATACCCGAAGCTACACAGAACACAGAGAGGTCCGTTATTTTGAATTTACTGAACCAAGGACCTTTTTTTCGTCATTGTGGGCCACCTTCCGTTACTCTATGATTTCATTGGCCAGTAATTTCAGTAACGTCTGCTAGTTCCGATCATAGACTAAAGATGAGGTAGACCGCTTATTCGTCATCTGCGCATGTGCCCAAAATTGACCTACCCCAATCAGACGCAACTGTCAAAGTCACGTGGTCAACAGTGATGCACGTGTTTGTACAAATTGGTTAGAGGAAGTACGTATACATACATTTGTTTACAAATCAATTCTCTAACCTCAAATCCAAACCACGCCGTTTTCGCTGGACGTGTTAGCAAAAAAGCAGTTCAATGTCGGAACACAGAGATCGGTTGTGCGCAGCCAGCGAGATCGGTCTAACTCATCTCTAGTGTATAGTTCCGATACTACCGACGAGCACCAATGATCACTGGCACTTGTTTCCGAGTGGCCGCTGGACGGCACCCTGGGCGAGCCTATATTGAATACTGAAAGTACCGAGTTGACTAATGATGCAGAGGTTATGTAGTGTCAGTGAAACACAATTTTTACGGGCGATTCTAGTTGTTGTGGGTTCTTATAAATTTTTTTAATGTGCATACGACAGGATAATTAAATACAAAATAGTCCTTACTGAAATTCCGAACAACAGCATCCAAGAAATAAACTCAAAACAGAATTATATGTTGTCAAAAAAATCGCCTTTCTTTAATCAAAATAATTCTTCAATTCATTGCTTGATTTTATTATTTTATTTGATTTTAATGTATATCACTGCCAAGCGTTCCGAAAATATGAAGTTACTGACGGAAAAATATTTACTGTTTACCGCTGACTGTTCCTTTATTGCTGACCAACACTGATGGACCATCAGTAATTTCAGTGCTTATCAGCAGTAACGGAAGGCGGTTTGCGTAAGTTTGCGAACATTACCGTAGAAACTCCCATGAATATACATACATATTTAACAGAGAGCCGAAAATTGAATACGAGGCGTGTATCATCTGAAGAAACTTTTGATTGGTCACATAGCCTTTAAACCTGAGCTATGAGGCAGACCCTTGCTCAACCACCACTTGCCTCATCGCCTCTATACGCAAGGCGCTCAACTGGCTTGCAGTCTTTCCGTCGGAGACTCGCCCTTACGTGATTTCAAGTGGTGACCATATACAGGATGTTTCAGGGGGGAACGGGCATGCGTTAAGAGGAGGATGTACTGAAACATTTTCTGTGAAATAGCTTTTTGCGCGAATACGCGTATATCGGTAAATAAATGTTCTGTAAATACAACTTTTAGTTATAAAAGATAAAAAAAAAAAATAAAACTAGTATCTATGCCCTTATTTTTTTACTTTCGTCATATTAAATGTATTCTTAGAGGAAAAAAAATTGTGAAATGGTCAAATATCGCATTTTTAAAGCTTGTGTATGCAGTTTTCTTAACCGGTAAGAGAAAAGTCCGACCATACAGGCGTAGTTTAATCTGTGGGTTTTTATCGCGTGTAATAAAATCTCACTGTTACAGATCTAATTTGCACAGTACAGTGTCACGACGGAAACAGTGCACGCCTTGCGCGTAGGAGCAATAATATGCAAGAAGTGCGTGTTAGTGTCGCCCGTATCACTCCCTTGCTTCTTGACCTTGGACGCGCAGCTCCATGCCACTCTTTAAGAGGTGATAGTATGGACCATTCTGAAGGGAAAACATCAGTAAACAAATGCCCCATTCGCAGTGATGTCAGAGATACTGCTAAGTGACACGGCGTCGTATCTCAGTGAACGCGTGGTGCGGTGTCATTGATAACCGACTCATTGGTCCAGTTATTTTAGACAACCCGTCATAACGGGAAACGGTATCTGCACTTCCTGCAGAATCTGTTGCCGGAGTACTCAAAGGACGTTCCATTGGCAACACGGGCTGCTGGAGTGTACTTGCAACAGGATGGAGTCCCTGAACATTCCACACGGCCAGTGGTAAACTACCTCAATGAAACCTATACCTACTGGTAGTTAGTTCGGTAGCAGCGGTGCTGTTGCTTGGCCGCCACGTTCACCCGATCTTACTCCGCTAGATTATTGTTTGCGCAGTTGGTTGAAGACCGACGTCTACACTCTAAATGGGAATCGGTTATTTTTTCCTGATTGCCAGTTGAAACTGCCCCATCCGGAATCTGTAGAAAAAATATCACTGATTCATTAGTTAAAAGGAATCTACTAATTCAAGCAGTAGAAAACTAGTTATTTATAGTTGGTTAATGCAAGTGAGTGCCTTTGCAAAGTTCGAAAGTCAATCTTTCTTTAGTTTAGTTCGGATGCTGTGCTTTAAAAGATAAATATAGTGGTTTCAATGTACGAGGTTATCGATGTTAACTAGTACCCGCCAGTTTACAATGCAACGAGACACTATAGATTTAAAATGTTATTTTTAGTGACAGATAGATCAGTGATAATTGTACTGACTCGATAGTGCGGTGATTCAATAAGAAAGGTGGATTTACACAAACAAAAGTTTTGTGGTCTGCAAGTTAACAGATCAAATAATGAGGAAACGACAAACATAGTTATTACTAGTCAAGCTGTCTCTTCAAAATAACTGTTTAATTCTGTAAAATCTCGTTGCATTGTAAAATGGCAGATACAAGAAAACACCGACAACACCGTTAAAACCAGTATATTTCTCTTTTAAAGCACACAATCTGAACTAAACTTAACTTAGAATGACTTTCGAGCCTTACAAAGACATGTACCTACGTACGCATAATATGTGTATATTTCGACAACATGAAGTTCTTCCACATTACGAAACTTACAGACGTTCGCCATTGTAAGTTTATGTTACTACGTAAATGCGAGACCGTTCCTCTCAATGGCAAAGTAGCAGAGTTGGTAGAACGTCAGCCAAAAGAAACATAGAATGTGTTGCTTTTTGGGGTGGCGGTTTGATACCAACCGCTTCTAATACTTCCTTGTACTTGTAATGATTTTGTTTTGCGACAAAATAATTGTACTTAATTTATTCCAAACTGTAATGCGCGGTTTTCAATCCTTGTGCTTTTTATTAATAGACTATAAATAACTGATTTCCTACTGTTTGTATTAGTAGATTTCATTTAACTTAAGAGATTAGTAGTTTTCTTTTTCTACTGATTCCGGATGGAACAGTTTCAACTGACAATCAGTAAAAAATAACTTGATTGTGATTTAGAGTGCACAGGCAACAAGCGCAAACAAGGCGGGGATTGCTTGCTCGCGTGTTAAATGCTTGTGATTTAGAGTGCACAGGCAACAAGCGCAAACAAGGCGGGGATTGCTTGCTCGCGTGTTAAATGCTTGTGATTTAGAGTGCACAGGCAACAAGCGCAAACAAGGCGGGGATTGCTTGCTCGCGTGTTAAATGCTTGTGATTTAGAGTGCACAGGCAACAAGCGCAAACAAGGCGGGGATTGCTTGCTCGCGTGTTAAATGCTTGTGCTTTAGAGTGCACAGGCAACAAGCGCAAACAAGGCGGGGATTGCTTGCTCGCGTGTTAAATGCTTGTGCGCGTGGCCACCAGCTCCGATTAGCAACACAGCATCTGACTGCACGAGCTGAAGTTGGCGGTGGCATTTTGGAACATGTGTTGTAAAGGGAATTTACATAATAAAACCGACGACGTAAAGATCTGTTCATTTACTATCACCTGTACCGTTCCCATCCCTGTCAGTTTCACATAGCTACATGTCTGACACCGTGGCGTATGGAGAATATGTTTGTTGATGTTTCCCTTCAGAATGGCCCACACTATCACATTTTAAGGTATGTTCGTTTCCCAACACCCGGTAACTTTGTGGCACACTAACAAAGATAAAAGTATGCCGATATGTGTAAAGACAGCTTGGAAGTTACCGTGTAGCAAATCTAGCAGCTAAGACTGATTCCGAAAACACCCGTTATGTGCAAGTTCACACGCCGAAAAAAAAAAAAAATTAATCCTTTGAGTTGAAATGGAAGCTTTTAACTTGTCTGTGGGCACGAAACATTTCCGAAATGCTTTTCGTGTTTACAAACCACTACAAAACTTCTAACTGTTTTTGAGTCGTGTGTTTTATACCGAATCTCCGCAACGCACTCCATACGCCTTCATATACCCCTGAGAAAAACGCTAATATGACTCTGTCTTCTTTGTTTTACAAAGGCACTAAAAGTTTAGTGGCTGGTCGGAAACACTGTTATCTCGGGTAAGATGTGCACTAATGGCACCCCTGGGTTTGTATGAACGAGGATGATTGTTCTTCGAGGATGTTGATACCTCGGGCAGCAATCCTGGCAGACATCGCGTTGTGAGAGCCTGTTCTTCCCCAGGAACAGTTAAACAATCCGCTGTTTGAAAATGGAACACGTTTATAAAAGCGACACACACCTCGAGGCGATCATGTGGCGTTTAGGGTAATATTTGTGGAGACATCACTTATGCGAAATGTACTCACCCAGTACTATACACAGCTAACACACATACTCGAAAGTAACCTCACGCCTTTCATCTCTCTCTCTCTCTCTCTCTCTCTCTCTTTCTCTCTCTTTCCACCTATTCCATTGACAACCATCGCCACAAATGTGACGTACATAATAAACGGTATGATGTGATTGGAATTGTTAGATCCCATACGCGTATAATATATTATATAAACCGTAGTTCTCAGTACATTGAACGAGCTGGCGCAATGTAATAGGCTGTTAACGGTAAAGTGAGCACTTTTGAGGCCCTGGTTACTCTTTTCCTATCAGCCATTCTTTATCCTTCCAACACTTTTTAATGTAAATATTGCAATTTAAGTGATACACCCAGTGTATATAGTTCACCGGACTTCAAATTTAACGCCTGGCTACAATAAAATATATTTATTGACTATTATTCCAAATGGGAGGGCTTAAAAATGTGCCCAAGTTACAATGAATAGCCTGTAGAATACTGGACTCTCATTGGGGGTGGAGTGGAGAAATTTAGACATCAAAGTCTTGAGAGCCGATGAGGGTGAAGTGAGGTGAGTATGGAATAGAGCTGGAGTGCAAGGGCAGCAGGGGAAACGGGAGATACCCAAGAAGGCCCGCTGGCCAGCGGCATCATCCGGCACGTTTCCCTCGTGCGAAAATCCCGGAGCGACCCCGCCACGAATCGAACCCGGTTCGCCTTGATGGCAGGCGAGTAGTCTGACCACGACACCTCCCTCCAATCCCCGTTTTCCAAAAGTAGTTAGGTTGATAACATAACACATATTTAAAAAGAAACAAACCTTTATCTGCACAAATTTAGTTTAAATATCACACTTGTACTTTCGGTGACGCAAATTTTTCTACGGGCTTTCCGTAATCTCCACTGGAATGGGTATAATGTAAATAACTTCTTTTCCTCGTAACTCTCCTTGTTTTTCATTATTTCGTTACATACATGCAAATTACGAAATTTTGCTATTGCAGGATAACCCGTTTTATAAATGTAGACAGATATCAAAATGATGGTTTGTATGAAATTACATCTTACATGTGATCTAACAATTCCATCTTTCTGCTTTTATGTACGAGAAAATATTTGAGTTTATACGAAGAGATATGCAATGAAGTGACGAAGTTACGATATTCAACACTGATGAATAAGGCTAATAAAATGCCGGCGACCAAACTATAAACGCCGTACCTTGTGCAAACCATATTCTTCGTTAAAGGAACAGTCAACTCGAGAACGTAGGCCTCAAGGTACTTTACCCAACTTGGAACGACACCATGGCAAGGGCAAAGGGGTTGTTCCTTGACTGTCTAGGCCCCTTTCTTCTCGGGCGCTGCCTGCCTGCTAGCTTGCTATTAATCAGCGTGAAATCACAATCCTTAAGTAGCAGGCCCTGCACTAGATTTATGCGCGCGAAATAAATCCAACTTAGTCCTCGACACGGAGACCTGTGCCCTTGTGCACAGCTTGGTTACTGCAACGCTCTACACCGGGCAAAAATAGCAACGATCTGACCGAAGCGCTTCAGACATCAATCCCGCCTACACATTACTTGCCTAGGCCTCTCAAATTTGTGGAAGTGAATTCTCGTGAAAATAGAGTTAAATTTGTAATGGATTAATCGGAATGATTTCTTACGAGCGAAATACGGCATCAGTAAATATTGATTCAAATGTCTCGATAACGTCAGTGACTGAATTTGCATTGATCGACCACAGTTGTAATTGATTAACATGCAATTCGACCCCTCAGACACTGTGGAATACAATGAATTCCATCCACAACCGAATCAGTAGCCGTAGAATAACTGAATCCTCCTTCAGTGGTATTAATAAAAACTGATGCCGTCGACTCAGCTTTTAAATCAACCCAAACGTTATATTCTGGATACGAGCAGCATTGTGCAGTCACAGAACGCGACTTTGGAGTTTACCTACGGAGTGCCTGTAAACTAACACAGGAAACTTACAGGAGAAGATATCAGACTTGCTAAACAACGTTGCATGGACAGTGTTTTCCTTGGCAACGAACACAGTAGTTACGGGACGAGTTTAAATCACATTCCAGTCAATAGTGAGTGATAACGGGCAATCAAAATTCGTTTCTATGTCACCTCTACCTACCACATTACATTCTCTACAGTCGCGAAGCATGCGAATACACATCGCATACATTCGCGACATGTCGCAGGCATACAGAACTGCTGTGTGTGTGAGACACGAAGTGTCTCACGGCTTAGTAAATGAAGAGGAGACAAGGGGACGAATATGAAATCCTGTTTAACGCGACGTTAATAGGTGGGAGAGAAATAGTGAACATTTCGTGGATCTCGGTAATACGTTAGCTGGGTAGCTGAGCTGTCCACCTGTATTATTCACGCTCCTAAGAACAGCAACGCTTTCTTTTCGTTTCGCAATCAAAAAATTACGAAACGGCAAGGAACAAGTGAATTTTGAAATCAGGTAAGAGTGTTCTTATTTTTATGAAAGTTTCCATCTGATTAGTACAAACCGTGGAACGGTTTACTTTTTAGTCAATTTTATTGCCGCGTTTATGAAACAAAAAAAATATATATATATTTCTTGATTATCACTTTATTTTGATGGGGTTCTTGTTTAAGAGACAAAGCTAATATGGTTTTAAAATGAAATGCGTTTGACCGACGTCTGTCTCATGTTTGCTTAATAAATAGCAAACATTCCAACTCATTGTCACAAAAAAAAAAGGCACTGTCCGTGAAGGAGTAATGAATTACTTGCGACAGATAAGACGGGACTTGCTGGGATGATGTGACAGTAAACAAATTGTTTCAGGTGCATCACACATGTCTATGATGAAGAAAACCTACTGTCCGACATTTTTACGCTGGCAGTAGCTCTCTTCTCGGTGGCGTCAGGTGCAGGTAACAAAGACGCTAAAGTTGACGGGTAGGCTCCTGAGATAGCGGCCAGCAAAAAAGAAAAATCACTATATTTTATGTTTAAATTTTAGAATGTATTCAACGTGTTATTAAAAAAGAAAACAAATTAAAAGCATTATCTTTTCGCATAACCGGATATTGTGATCAATTTTTACTGTTTCAGGAACTCACAAATATTACACATTAATTCACCTGTCGAAATCATGCAGGTTACAATAAAAACAAAGTACCACGAGTGGCCACAAGCTAATAACGTAATTGAACTGAATAAAACATTTTAAAAAATTATTTAGTATTAATAATATTTCTGCATTTTTCTGGCCAGAAAAAAAAAAAACACTGACTTTTGCCAAGCTGGGTTATTATTAAGTATAAAAGTTTAAACTGTAATTTTTACGTTCCGAGACTAAGCAGAAAATATGAAACAAAGAACGGCATTCTTGTTAACTGATTAAAATGACATCAAGCATAATGTCTGTTGCTTGGTACATATTTGGGATACATTTAAATTCGCCCGAAAAACTTCGGCTGCAGGTTAGAAAACATATGAACAACCTTTGGTCTAAAGTGAATTTTAAAGGCAGGACACACATTTTTGAAGTTGGATCTAAAGCATTGAGTTTATTACAGTGCCACTGCAATTGTACCTTCCCCTCCCTTTAACAGCCGCAAGAGTGTGTTATTGGATGACGTGCGTATAGCTCAATGGCCAGGCATTGGTAAGTATTATTTTGAAAGCAAAACAACGAATTATTCAAAAACGGCGAGGCTTAGGATATCTACACAAGGCAACCTCTTTCGTTAATTGTGACACGCGGATTAATAATACACCATTAAAATCCCAAATATGCTACCGCGTCATGGAGGTTAGTTCCAAATAAGGCCAGTAACCACGGCTATTTACATGACATAAATTGATGGCAGTTGTCAGTTGTGGTGTTTGCAAATCTTTGTTCAGTTATCCATTATACAGACGCTTACTGTTCGATTTTAAATATATTATATAATGGTTGCAATACTAGTGTTTTAGCTCCTACATCGAAGATGTGTAAAGGCTGTTCACGATAAAGTGAGCAGCACTTTTGAACTAAACCTCAGAAAAAAGTCACAGCCCCTACCTGCATATATTTTGACGGGCGCACTGAGTGACACGCGCCCTGTAAAGTTGGTAACGATGGAGAGGAAAGCAGTTCCATATATTAACGTTGAACAAAATGTGTTAGGTAATCATTGGTGATAACTCAAATTATTTCTCTCCCTTTCTGTACTGTTTTAATGCATCGAAGTGAAAAAATTATCAGATTTTTACAATATTTACTTTTACAATAATTTCACACTTTCAATTGACCGACGCATGAATACATTGATGAGGCGTATGGCAATGTTAATTTTTCATAAGGCGGAAGAACACACTACGTGTATACAAGTAGATCTAAAGCAGGGCTTTCAAAAGTCCTTATTTTACTGTGAACTGTCTATACCGCCCTTAGAATTCACTTTAGACCATAGGTCAAGTATATGTTATTAACTTCTTTTAACGTGATTAACCTACGTACAAAGTTTGTTGGTCAAATTAAGATACACCTGTATAAAACATGAGTTAGTTGTATTCAACGTTCGTAACACGTCGTGTGGAAGTTGGGCAAGTGTACACCGGCGTGATATAGGCAAAGCACTTGCACGGCTTGTTCAATAAATCAGCTCCCGGGAGGAGTGGGGGATGCTGGGAAGGATCCGGAGAAGAGGGGTTTGAAGGGGTGGGCCAGGGTAGCAGTACACATGCGCGCCCGTAGCGCAGCAGTTCGTCAAGGGTGGCAACCTTGTGATCTGGAGGATAATTGGCCATTTGTTGGAGAAGGGAAGCCGTGCTACTGGAGAACTGCCTAGTTCCCTGGCAGAGAGAGAGAGAGCGCGAGAGAGAGGGAGAGAGAGATACTAGAACACCAGCACAACTTCCAGCAGGCGGTGACAAGGCATTTCGCTGTAACAAATACGACGTCCAAACTTCCCGGGAGCCTTCATATATAATACACGCGTTCACTAACACACCAAAAAGAATGGCTCATGGACTTTGGTTCAAAGAAAAAGTACCACAAATTGCGTATTAATTTTGTACGTCAACTCACTGACCTTGAGTTTAACGAAATTTTCGCCTGAAGATACTGCCCTGAAGCAGTTTTTTTTTTTTTTTTTGGACAAAGGCTCAAATAAATGAATTTACAGACTCGAGCTTTCAACATCCTCTGCAATTATAAAATTCAACATATCAACTAACATCAATATACAGAACAGAAGGGATGTATACTTATGCAGTCTTTCTAAACACTTCACGACGTTGGGTCGTTCCCAACAAATTGGGGCTCGGACATTTTGTTTAGTTTCGAAATCTTCGGCAGAAAAATAATTTTTTAAGAGTGAGTGAGTGAAGAGATTTGGGCGGCTCTTAGCATCGATGTCTTGAGAGCCGATGAGGGTGAAGCGAGGTGAGTATGGGGCAGCGCCGGAATGAGAGGGCGCAGGAAAACAGGTGATCCCCGCGAAAACCCGCCGACCAGTACTTTTTAAGCAATTTTATGTTTACACGCTGGGCAGTACTTCACATTCTCAAGGTTTACCGTCCACCAGTACCGTTGTTCACATTAACATAACTATTTCGTCGCTTTAAAAATAAGATTGCGTGTTGAGGGAGAAAGGAAAGGATAAAGGCGTTCTACGCTACACATGGAGTTACGAACAATTATTGGAGAAATAAAATCAAAGAAATGTAGCGTTATAACGCCAGTAACATGCACTCCGAATTTGAATCAGTGGGAAACCACTGATTCGCAGTGAAACTAAACTACTCTAATCAGCGAAAATGGGATCCACTTAGAATCAGTGGAACACCACTGATTGTTTCAGTGAAAAAAATTTCACCGATTGAATTGGTGAGGTGAACCAATTTCACTGATTGAATAAGTGACTGCCGACTGCAGTGGCGAATTAAATATTGCTGTTATTGAATGTAGGCAAATAATTACGAGAAATAAACATATTTATGATAGTTTACTATTTATATTGTGCAATTTATCGTAATTAAAAAAAAAGTAAAAAAAAATCCTGAAGGTGGCCGGGATTGAACTCGCGCACCCTTCGACTCCAGGCCGTTGTCTTGTCATTCTAGTTTTTTTTTTCGCCGTTGTTGTTAGTGTAGTGGTTTTTTGCTGACTTACTCCCTGATCTACTAGCGAACTGAAAATCTGCCGCGACCCTCCGCCTTGAAGTCGGCCACCCTGCTCCTTAGCTATAAGGGCAGGGAGCTACCACGCCAAGTTGGAATTGTGAGAGAAATATTAGTATCTTATATGTCCGCTGAGAAATCGTGTATTTTGAAGTTGTATGCTCATACTTTTCGTGTTTGGTTTGATTGGTACCGTTAACATTGTTAAAACGAATAGTATGTATGAGTGAACTCTCTTCACCACATTAGATGTAATTTAAACCTTCAAACAGAGCGCTGTGACGATTACATGGAATCTAAATGAAATATGTAAAAACGAAATGAAAAGCCGTGTGTTCGTATTGGCTAGTATAATGGCGTTTTGAAAGACGAAACACATTTTAAAAAGTATTTTGTAAGAGTTTTATTCGTTTATTCGTTGTTACTTCACTTGATACACGTTGTTTAACGGCCATTTTTAAACGCTGTCCGACAGCCATTTTGACACGCAGTTTCACTGATACATCAGTCAAAAATATTATATACGGAGCAAGTAGCTCAGATGTTTCACTGGTCCATTAGTCAACAAATAAACCACCGAGAAAACAGTGGAAAAAATGACTGGCGAATCAGTGTGAAATGTCACTGAATCAATTAGTGAAGGAAATATGGCATTTTTTTAATAGGTTCATCAGTTAAATTCACTGAAGTGACTGTTGTGTCAGTCATATACGTTTGATTGATTGAAACAGTGAAATTCTCACTGATTTATATTTAGAGTGTGGAAGTTGTTAAAATTGTTCTTATCCTTTTTCAAAAACAGGAATTTTACAGATTAGTTTTATAACATCCATGATCACTTTTGGCCTTCAGTAGCTGCGGCGGGAACGACAGAAACTCGTGACTCTCTCACTGTAATTTAAATTTAAATTTATGACATTTTTTCCTGTCTGAGAATTATATAGCAACCAAAATTTGTGAAGTGTCGTCGTAATGGCTACAAATCGTTCACAAAGTGTTACTGTCTCAGATACTATTATTAATAATGCAGAACACCTCATAATACTGCAACGATATTATAAGTTGAACTTAACCAAGATTTAATATTTTAGTTTCCTATTTAGATACATCAGCGATGTGCGATTAATTATAAAGAACCCATGAAGGTTTGAAGTTGAGTCGGAACACTTGGCATTGATATCTGATGATCATCACTGCAGTGTGAAAAATATAAATAGAATTATTAATCAGAATTAACAACTTTAATACGTCTTATTGTAACTATTTATATTATTCGCTTGCAGTGTTATTAGTCACTACGATAGGCTGTTCATGGCTGATTGAGCAGTTCTGAAATAAACCTTCGAAAAATGTCACACCCCATCCTTGCATATATTTAAAGGGAACATTGATTGACATGATCCTATAGGATATTCACGGTAAACTGAGCACTTTAAAGGCACTTGTTACTTTTTCCTTTCAAGCATTTTTTATCCTTTCACTACTTTTTTAAAATAAAAATTGTCATGTAAGTAATAGACACAGTGTGTATATTCCACCGTACTCATAAATTAACGTCTAAGTCTAAAATAAAAAATATTTACTGGCTATTATTCCACATGAGAGGGCTTTCAAATGTGTTCACATTACAGCGAATGGCCTATAGTTATGTTGATAACGACGTAAGGAATCCAGTTAGGTAAACATTTGGCGAATACTGAAATTCATTTATTTTGCTTTCAGTTTTTTTTAAGCATAACGTGTAAAAATTAGCATATTAGTAAAATATTTACTTTTCTAATGAGTTCACAGTTTCACTTGACCAACGCGTGAATAAAGTGCTTAGGTCTAAGACACTGTTAATTTTTCATATGGTGGAAAAAAATAGTGTGCACGCAAGTCAATTTTAAGTAAGGCTTTCAAAAATGGTCAGATCACTGTGAACGGTCACTGTTTATGCTAAGATATACGCAAGGAGTGGAGGGGTTTCTTATGAAAGCTAATTAGAACGCTGTTTTTTCAACTGCGAACCAAGTGATATCATTAGAGCTAATTCGTTTTTAAGATCAAAATTCAGGTTGAGCGAACGGTAAAAACCAGTCGTGTTCAGAATGAGAGGATTTTGTGTTCGCCAGTGATTATATTTCATCTCGCTAACAGTTAGGAGCATAAATTGGTACTAGCATGTAGTAGATTTTTTTTAGCTGAACCAGTTTTTACCTGTCACTTGGGCTCACCAGCAAATACCAATCAAAAACTCGGTACTCGAACGAGGACAATGGCGCTGTAAAATTATTGCGTCATAAAACTCACTTTACAGGGGGCGGATGAGAAGAAACATTCTGTCGCAGAAGTTTATTTTCAATAAAAGTTCCATCCGCTCAGGGGTGGGGAAAAAAAAAGTATCCCGCGGCCAGAAATTGAATAAAATTACTGTCGGCCATTCAAACTGCGCTGTTGGCTGCATTATTCAGCAGCGATAGCTTTCCCCACTCTTCAGAGAAGAATAGGGCATCTATAAAATATGAGATAGCCGGCCGAACACTAGACCAGGGGACTATGGTCGAGTATCGATTGCTTGCATGCCACGTACTGCCTGGACTGTGCGGTCATTGGCTCTTAAGGTGGCTTGTATATCCCGGGCTGCTAAACGGTTTGGAATATTTTCAATATTAGAGGCTGTTCACGATAAAGTGAGCACTTTTGAAATCAACCCTGTAACAAACTCACTGCTCCTTCCTGCATATAATTATTTCAACGGTCGCACTGAGTGACACGAGCATAGTAAAGTTGGTCACGATGGATGGAAAATGGTTCAATATATTGACATCGAATAAAGAATGTTAGGTAACCATTTGCGATAACTGGAATTATTTCTTTCGTTTTCAGTTTTTTTTTAATTCATCGAAGTATGAAAAAGAACAAATTTGAAAAATATTTATTTTTCTAATAATTCCATAGTTTCCCTTGACGCATGGATAAAGTGATGAGACCCATGGAAATATTAATTTTACATAGGGTGGAAGAATATACATTGTGCCTAAAAGTAGATCTTACGCAGGGCTCTCAAAAGCGTTCAGTTTATCGCGAACAGCCTATACCTACAAAAGGAAAGTACATTCCCACGATGACGGAATGGTACTCTCAAGACATCACGCGCATTACGAACATCATTTCCATGCCCTCCAACATAGCTGCCTTGGAATACGCGAACCAGATGCATGCGAAACTACGATGATGACATGCACTGGACTTTGCTAGAGAGTCGCGTCCAATAAAATTACAACGTCGTCGCTGGAAGTCACGTACAGGCGAGTCGCTGGCGGAAAGACTGCAGGCTTAGTCAAACGCCTTGCGAGTAGGGGTGATACAGCTTTATATACGCCGGTCAGCATCACCCCAAGCGCCTCGTCGATTTTCGACTCACTCACACAAACATACCCGTCATCAGGCGACCCCCTTAAGGAACATCAAAACTCTTGCAGCCTATTATCAATTTCTCCACTGTTTCCAGAAGTGGTTTTTTTTTTTTTTTTTTTTTGGAGAGTTAAGATAGCTAAAACTCGTAGCGTCTCAATTATTTTCAAGTATGAGTTGAGTTGAGTTGAGTTGAGTTGAAAGATTCGGGCGGCTCGTAGCAACGAGGTCTTGAAAGCCGACGAGGGTGAAATGAGGTGAGATGGAGCGGTGTTGAAAAGGGGGGGGGGGGGGGGGGAGGTAAAGGTCGGTATATCACCGAGAAAATTCACCGACCAGCGGCATCGTCCGGCACGATTCCCACTCGCGAAAATTCAGGAGTGACCCACCCGGTGATTGAACCCGGTTCACCTCGGTGAGAGGCGAGCAGTGTAACCGCTCGACCACCGCGGTCCCCTTATTTTCAGGTATGGAAATACCACTGTAGAATCTTGAAAAGGAGTATTAAAACACATAATCTGTTCGCGGTTTCTTCACACTTTTTGAAGCTAACCTTTGGAAAATCACCGCATGTGTGACGTGTTTGGTTGTTTACTAAATACATAATGTATCACACGCGTTTTATACACCTGTTAACATAAAACCATATTATATTTCGTTGAATTGAAGTTTTACCAATATTTTATTTGCAAACTATAATATCTAATTTATAATAAATATTTATAAAAACAGTGAGAAAACATGTGTGTTGTTAGCACTTAGTAAGAAATAGTTCTCATAGTAAATATTTCTACAACTTAAGGAATATCCTGGAAGTAGAACTTAGGCAGGGCTTAGAAAAGTGTGAAGTAACCGTGAATGGATTATATATCATATTTGTCTTAAACTATTGCTCCACAACGTGATGGGTTAACGCTGAAAGCAGCACTGAAGCGGACTGCCGGCGCCAAGACTGGCATGATAGTTCAATCAGTGTGTTCCAAAGAGGCGATGAGTTTTTTTAGGGCCGTGGAAAGGCCTCGCAGTGTACGAATTCTCACAACATAAAATCATGACAAGAATTTGAACTACTTAATATATTTTGATGGTGTTAGCTTTATTGACAAGGTATTTGAATTCTGGTAACAAACATATATAACAACAGCTAATACAGTTTAGCGAAAAATTAAGGGATATATACACCACAAATTCAGTAAATATACTACAATATTTGTCCTAAACAAAAAAAAATACAAATCTATAATAGTAAAATTAATACATACATCGTAAACAAAAAGGTATTGGAACTGGAAAGAGCTTATTAACGTCCCGTCGTGTTATGCATAAAGGCTTATCAGAGGATGGCTTACAAACTAACTTATGACCTAACTTAAACTAACTCCCACAATTTACCTGGGATTCGAACCCAGAACCACTAGCACACCGGACCGGCGGCGCAACAACCAACTGCGCAACGGGAGGTCGGCTAAACAAAAAAGTTTTGGAAAAAATTTCCAGAAAGAATTTTTAAGAAAATTAAATTCGGTTTGAATAAAACATTTTTTTTTAAATTATTGTTATAACGTTTAAAATATAGAAATGTATTCATTTTAAAATTATTATTTTTGCATGTGTACTGATTTTGTGGTTTCTATATGCTTCATTTGAAAAAAAAGTCAACGATTTTTACTAGAAAATTGTACACTGTATCAAATGTATTGCGACGGATCTGTTAATTCAAATGCAATAGTTCAAATTCAGTCAATAATTTTATATCTCGGAAATTCATTCACAGCGAAACCTTCCCATAGCTCCCACACGCATTCTAGGCATTTGACAGAACAAAAAAAGTAATAATAAAAAAAATGGCGTACTAAGCGATTAAAAAAAATAATAATTTAAAATGTTGTGAGTTTGATACAGTATTTTTGAGACCAGCTATATCAGATAACAGTAAAATAAAACGTTCCTCCGTCGAAACTTGCATTTTGGTTAACGTTAACAAAATGTTAGGTTATTATTTTTTAATTATGATAAGTTTAAAAATTGCGGATTACTACTACGTCTCCTTTTGTTGTATACATCTTGAAATGTGTTATAAATTAATTCCATTATATATAATTAAATAATAGAGAGATTATGGTCTGATTTAGTTTTCGTAATGCATTATGTCTGTCCGCATCAAGATGTTTCTCTGCGGCCAACACACCAAAATGTCATGCGAGTAGTTATCTTGAAACGTGCGTGACTTAAACTAATGCGCAAACGTAGGTTTCGCCTCACCGGAAACTGATCTCGTTGTTGCTGAACGCAATCAGACCAGGTTTTTTTTTTTTTTTTTTTTTTTTTTGGAATCATTCATCAACGCCATGTTTTCACCTCCACGCTTCTCAGATTTTGGTCACGTAAAATTGTCGTTGGTCGCGTGTTGGTGTAGCAACAGACCCTCCGAAACGCAGTGTTAGTTAGTTTTTGACACTCAGCGGCGCCGAACAAAGGGCGCGGGATAACACTGTCGATTTCTACAGGCCACGTGGATTCACGAACACGCGAATGCTGTTTAGTTTCGCTCAGGTTTTCTCATTCGAACCCGCCATCACAAGCGTATGTTATTTGAGACATAACTCTTTAAGTATTGTATAAGGCTTAAGCTCTACTTGTATACACGTGTGTTTTCCACCGTCTTATGTAAAATTAACATTGTTATGGGCCTCATCACTTTATTCATGCATCGGTCAAGTGGAACTGTGAAATTATTAAGAAAGTAAATACTTTACAATCTGCTTATTTTTACTAATCGACGCATTAAAAAAAACATAGAGGAAAGTAAATAATTTCAGTTTGCACAAATTATTACCTAGCACTATTTATTTGACGTCAAGATACGGAACTAGTTCCCATCCATCATCACCAACTTTACAGGGGGCGCATGTCACTCAGTGCGCCCGTTAAAATATATGCAGGCAGGGACAGTGATTTTTTTCTAAGGTTGATTTCAAAAGTGCTCACTTTATCGTGAACAGCCTTTATCCTTTTGCAGCCGCTATGCGTGCACACACATCCGTGTTACTGGAGGGCACGTTTAAGGGTGTACTCCAATAATTAATTAATACTTCGGAGTTGAAATTTGCAAAAAGTGCACACTGAGTACACCATCAGAGGAATTTTGTAGTTTCTCGCGACCAGCCTAATTGGTACAATATACTCGCAGTTTCTTCGCACTTTTTGAATGAAACATTTGGAAAATCATCCTATGTATGGCGTCTTTGAGTGCTTCCTAAATTTCACGTGTAGCACAAGCGTCTTATTCGCGCGTTAACATAAATGTACCTTATTTTTATTTCAAATGAACCTTTACATTTATTTAATTTATAAATTATAATATTTAATTTATAATTAATATGAACAACAGAGATAAAATAGGTGCGAGAGTAATGCCTGGTAAGAAATAGTTCTCATGCAAAATAATATTACGCTGACTGCGCACGAATACAGTGCGCTGTCTCTTTGGTGTCTTTTATGGACTTAGTCAAGCTTTATTTGCATGACGCGGACAAATATCCTGAAGCCATAACTTCAGCAGGGCTTTAAAAAATGTGAAGTAATCGAGAACAATCGATATAGCTAACAAAGCATATTATTTTTAAAAAATCACTTTAATTAAACGATTTTGTATACAAATTACCTGCTAAGAGGATGGTACCATAATACAGTTATCATGTAGGTTATAAAATAAGTGATCTGCGACGTTATTAAAATACGCACTTAAAAATATAAGCTTTCAGTTGTGTCTGGAAGTATAAGGGCGGGCCGGTCCTATGCCACCTTTGATTGATCGAAACGGTTAAATTGATATCAAAGTGTTATATTGATATCAAAGGGTTAAATTGATATCAAAGAGTTAGTTAAATTGATTGAAAGTGTTAAATGGATTGAAAGGGTTGATTTTTAATGGGATTAATTTTTTTCTTAATTTTATTTCTTTCTTTTTGGGTGGGGGCAGCAGGAGCTCTGTACGATGTTGACGGTGGGGTGTTGTAAAGGCGACTGACCAGAGTGGTGGGTTGCAATGTCTTATATAGGTGTAGAATTTTGTGCAAGAGTGGGCTAAAGATAACTTTTTTCTAATTTTTATAATTTTGAGGTGTTTGTAGGGATGTTAGTGGTAGATAGACGATTTTTAATGAATATATTTAACACACAAGAGAAATTCAGAGTGTTTAAATGATTTTTAAGAAGGGCCTAAGTGAAAAATTTTTAATATATTTTTTGATTGGATATTGCTCGTAGATAGTAGATAGGCGACTTTGAAGATGCGATTTAGGTGTTTTCAGAATGCAATTAAATGTTGGAGAATTTTGGAGTGTTCTATGTATGAATAAATTACATGCATCGAATCGCAAATTTCAAACCACTAAGTGAATAATAAGTGCAATTATGTGAGTCTAGAGCTTAGAAATATTATTTGCACAAGAGAGAATTATACTACGCGAATAACAACTGATGTCGACAAGTGCAAACTCACTGAACGAAATCCCGCTATGAAATTACAGAAGGCAGAGTCTTAAACGAGTTATATGTATCAATGAATAACACGAGAGACAAGTATAACGAACAACTTCTGTCTTTAAACGAAATCCAGCTAGTCAGTATGAATAAATAACAAGCTTGCAAGTACAAATTACACATGTCATACACGATCCAGCCTGGTGAATGTTATCTTACAGCAAAAAAACTATGAATACGATTTAAACCAGACACAATAGCATACATATATTCTGATAAGTAAAATATACAATGATAGAAAAAATCTTGCCCCAAATGATATTAAAATAAGTCCATTCGATGTATGTAGCACCTACGTCGAGCTGTGAGTAGATACATATAGCACGGCTGGTATATAACTGTATTTAAACTATGGTAAAAATTTGTAAATGAAGGGGAAAAAAATTTAATGTTTATGAAATTCACTGCAACTGTTAACACAAACTGCATTTTCGTAGACCGAACACAGAAATCAATTACTTGTCACAAACACAGCATATCGATCCGAAAAGAAAAGGATAAGTTAACACACGAATATTTATATTTTCCCAATAAAACATTTTGATATTAAATTGCTGCTATAACTAGAGATGAAGGTAGGTCAGACTCTTGTAAATTTATTGGTATTATTACATAACTTAAGTTGAATTTTTAATAAAAAATAGTTTAAATATATTATGTTTATCTTCTTCTCCAGACACATTGTGTTGTATCTTGAACAGGAACTCTTGTAATTGGTGTATATGTAAAATGAAATATTTAAAATGTTTGCTGGTCTGTGGTCGGTGCAGTCGTAGATTGCAAACAAGGAGGGGCAGAGGTCTTCGCTACCTGCCTCTGTGGAGGTATTCGGACTTTGCTTTCAATGTATTCCCCTAGGGTGTTACAAAAGTTGGCCAGCAGGCCGTCATGTCCTACTCCAAATTTCAACTTGAATAGCCAGAGTGGACGAAGGTTCTCTCAGGATACTAACCTGCTGCCTTGTTTCTTTGCAAAATTTCATTCAGTCATTCATTCATTCAGCAATTTTTGATTTTCTCCATATATTTTTCCCTCAGTCCTTCAAAGTTAGTTTTTATTTAAATGTTTGTAATTTTTTTTTAAGTCAAGAAAGCAAGCAAAAAGTTATCCTGATTTTTTAAATACAAGTCTTCAGCTCACCATTACTAATAGACACCTACTCATTTCTCTTCACTACTATTAAACCATAACTCATTTTACATAAGATATTATTGAAAAAAGGTAGTGAAATGAGGTATTCAAAAAATAAATAACAAATCACACTATTTGTTGTAACTTGAAAGAGAAGGTTTATTAAAAAAATGGATAATCATTTTCAAGAAAGAATAAATTATACATATTGGCAATAAACATACTACACCACAACCTTAAATGAAATACAAACATTGTTTAGCATTACCTTCTGAAAAACATTAATGCCGAAATCGTTAATGTATATAACATCACAAATTATGAAATAAATACAATAAATTTTTTTGTTCATCATGCTATCATTTACATGTACAGGCCAGACATGCTTTTTAACCAAAAACCTCCATTTTAAGTCATTAAAACTGTAAAAATTAATTGTACCATATCGTGATACAACTTCAAAAATATTCAAATACTCTTTATCATTCTCATGTACAAGCCAAACAGGCTTTTTAACCAAAAACTCTTTCTTACATCATCAAGATGTCAAAAAGTGTTTAGAGTGAACAACAATTTACATCATTATATGATTGAAATAATATTATGTAATAATAAAGTATCTTAATAAACTTTCTATCATGAATGATTTTTCTTTAAAGTCAATTAAATTTCGTTATAAATGGTTACAACCGAATGATTTTTCTTTAAAATTGTTTCAAATCAAAGAATTTACATTAAAAATCGTTCAGGCTTATAAGAAATTTTTATCAAACTGAATGATTGGTCTTTGGAATCGTTAAACATTTTAATGATTTTTCTTTGCAAATTGTTACAAATCAATGATTTTTCATTAAAATTGGTACAAATCAATTAAATTTCTTTATAAATCATTACACCCAAATGTTTTTTCTTTAAAAACGTTACAAATCAATGAAATTTCTTCATAAAACATTCGAACTTTATATTTTCAATCACTAAACTGTAAAAACAATTTAACCTATTACAAGTAAAAAAAATCATTACACCATTTTAATAATGAAAATATTAGTGAAATTTTATCTTGGAAGGAATTATTCATCACTGAAAATGTGAATTTTTCAATATAATATAAGTCTAGGGTTAAGACCTAAGCTTAATTTGCATTTCTTAAGTGGAATAACAACTATTGGAGAAGGAGGCAAGGAGATTTGGCTAAAATTATTTCTGGCAGCGATGGATTGAATATATGCGGAGGCAGAGAAATTAATTTATCTCGATGTGTTTCAGGTGACAATATTTCAATAAATGTCTCACTTGGAGCAGGCGATACAACAAAATTAAAATTAAAAAATTCGTCTAATTCCTGCAACAAATTATTATTGGTATATACAGATTTCTGAGACACGTTCAGGGAGGGAGATGTTAAATCTAATGGTTTACAACAGGAGCAAATCTTGGGTGTTGGCAGTTGTTGCTCACCTGTTTTTCTTCATCTTAAGTCTAAAGCTCCAAACTCTATAGATGGGAGCACCATGGTAAGTGCTACAAACTTGGAAGATGTTGATGCAGTGACTTATGCTGTTGTGGACATTCTTGTAGAGAGGGGCACCGTGGCGGACGGTGCTGCAAATTTTAAAGATGTGGACACAGTGACTGATGGTGCTGTGGACACTCTTAGACATTGGCACTGTGGTGGACGGCGCTACAAACTTGCAAGATGTGGACACAGTAGCTGTGGACACTCTCTTAGAATTGGCACCATGGCAGACGGTGCTACAAATTTGGAAGATGTGGATGCAGTAGTTGTAGACACTTTCGTACAGAGGTGCACCGTGACAGATGATGTTAAAAACTTGGACGATGTGGGCGCAGTAGCTGATGGTGCTATTGACACTCTCTTAGATGGTGATAATGATAACATTACTGGTTGCAATGTGAAGGTAAACTCCTCTTCCTCTAAAGGAGTTAAGAAACTGCTTACTAAATCATCCAAACCGTTGATTAGTCTACTGAAACACTACCAATCAAAATCATCAACCTCTTTGTTAAAATCTTGCTTAGATAAGCCAAGAAATTAGTCTTAATACGACTGCGACATTGCAAAGTGAACCGAACTGACAAATATCTGGAAAAAGTGGAAGGGGCATAGAGGCTGAAGCCCTATTTACAAAATTTTCTAATTACCCGGTAAAACATTCGAAATGTATAACATTTACTTATCAGTACAATAACTTCTGAATCATAACAAATAATAAAAATGTAATTAATAATCCATTAAAATGATTTGCAATGTATTATATATCAACATATTTAATAAAACTATATATAATTTAGAGAAAAAGAAAGTAATATTATTCATAAAAACCATGGTATACTCCCTTTTAAGCTTCTCTAAGATTACTTTATGCTTTTAAAGGAAATATAATTTTCTTATTTACGTTATATATTATCTGAATCAAGAGATGATGTGGTCTACTTTTAGTAAATATGTTCCTGTTTTCCTAAACAGTAATTGATAATCACATTTTTGCTAAACATATGCTGATATTTTTTCTGTTAATGTATCCTGTCATGATTTAAATATTAATAGGAATTATATTTCATAAGATATTCCCTTCAGATTTTTCGTTAATGGTTAGTATGGGAGAGAAAAACTTTGTTTTCTACACATTTGTTCATTTTTTATAAAAGTCTTATCTATATATATTTTTAATTTCTGTATATTTTCCTGCATAATGAAGCTTGCAAAGCAAATATTAATTTTTATCAAGTAGAAGACAAAATATTTTTGCTTAAGAGATTTCAAACAGCTAGGAAGACATTTTGACCTTGTTACTCTTGATGGTCGAAAAATTTTTTGACCTGAAATGCCCTCCCCTCCAGGGACAGGGATGTACTTAGTTGCTTCCTTCATGAAAAGCTAGGTGCCTGGGTTGTCTCCAAGGTATAATAAAAACCAAAATGCATTCTTTGGGAATATGTTGAACTGCCAACCTTTGAAATCTCAGTTTCTGTAATTGGTATTATTGAAATTTAACTTTGAAGGAACAGTTGCACTGCTAAGACTTCAGATCACTAAACACAATATTTTTTTTGGGATATTGGCAAATGCTAAACATCTAAAATTTCGAAAGCATATATATTTGTTAGCTAATAATGTTTAATTGGAAATATTCGACACTATTTATTTAATTTTAAAAATCTATAAAATTATACCTATATACTTTTATCACATCGATGAATGAATTTATATTAGTTTAATTAACAGTGATTCGTTCTTTATTATCTTTATGTTTACATGATTACAGTCATACGTAACCAAGACTCGAACCCAGCTTACATCAAACAAGCCTTATGTGGGATGGTATATTTTATTGCTAGTTATGGAAAAACAGTTAGCCTTCTCGCTTCCAGAACTTCTCCCTCTCTGTGGAGAAAATATTTTTCATACTAAAACAACTTCACTTTCAGTAAGGGATAGGGTAAATAAATTTTAAGAAATGGATTTATTTTATATCATATTTATTTACAAAAATATATACAAACACAGGATGATAAAAAAACCATTTTAACACAAGCAAGTAGCAAATGGTTTGTTCCAAAATAAACACAAGTAACTACTGGGTGATACGAAACACTACCAAGTAGAACTTGCTCCAAACAGTTTACTTCAACTTGCTAATAACCTGCTGATATTCAATTTACATTTTGATTTCTATATACACGAGCATGTGATTTCGTTGTCTTGATGGTCCATCTTTACGAAGTAGTGGATTACATACAAGCAAATACTTTTTATAGTTAATTGCACTCATCCTAAATAATGGCACATGACTCAACTAGTATCCACAGATGATATGAGAGGATAATCATCAGAGTCTGTTAACCCTAGTCAGTCCTCATTGCCCAACTTAACATTAATTTTGATTATTCCTCTGTAGAGAAAAAGGAAAGAGATCCACATGTTTTACATAAGTGTTTGAATGAAGGGCAATTGTGTTCTTTTTGAATATCTATTACTTTCCCATTATACACACTTTTGAAAACATGTTTTTCCTCAACTCCACCTACATATATTTCACAATTATTTATGTAATGCTTGGAAATATCTTCAGTACTGTCATACTCTATACACCCACTCTCCCATTTTAGACCATGGCGATGGTTAGTAACCCATCCATTCGTATTCTTGTATTAAGGAGTTAGATATTTCCAGTCAAATGGTGATTTGAAGCTAAATAAAGCTGTTTGTTATTCCATATCAGTGTTAGCTAATTCTTTAATGATAGTTTTTTTTTCTGCAGACTAAAATCCTTGCACATTGCAAAACATCTCATTCAGAAGGTGGTTCATTGCCAACTGATTCAATTCATTATTTTCACCAGATTATCCTTTACATTGTAACTCATTAATCTCTCATGAATTATAAGAGCATAAGCTTACATAATTGATGGAAAAGGTATTTGCAATAATTTCAATACATGAATCAACCATGCCATTGGTAATTCTGTCGTCTTGCTTGCTAACATCAAACGCACAAAACGTTCCTCTGATTTTAAATGATTCGGGTTCTAGGATCTGTGAACTAATTTTCTATAATATGTTTCCTGAAACCCTGAGTACATATAATATGAAATAAGGAATTCACCATTGGCAAAGTTCATATTTAAATCCACATAGATAAAGCTTAACTGTTTAGATACTGTTTAATATTTTTCATATCACAATTATCGAATACTGATCGATCCACATTTAAATTGTTTTGTCAATTTGTTTGAAAATAAATGATAACATATCTCAGTTTTTCAGACAAAAAACATATCACATTCCAAATGACTATTTGTAATGTTGGAAGTGTTGGAACAACCTTTAAAGCCCATGATCTGAATGGAATGTCTAGATTGTTCTCTTTTTCGATAATATTTATAATTTTACACCTTCACGAGTGTTAATTTCAAAATGCAGGATCAACCATTCCATACTACTTAATTCAAATGTTACACCTTCCTCATTATTAGCCGTATCATATTTAGCATTTAAATGTGTATTGCTGAATAGAATAACTAATTCTTGTTTAGCATTTAATATGATGTGTTTGTAGTCTTCAGCAAATCCCAAAACCATACTTAACAGTATAACAATTTTGTATTTTCTACCTGGGTTTATTGGTAGTGAGTAATCACTAGCATTGTTCCTATATAAATATCGTTTACAGTTCCTGAGATATAGATCTTTATCATGAAAGTAATTCCAACATCTCATGTTTGATCGATTTCCACTCCATTTAGCAGATATGCAATTCTGTCGATTAAATTAAGTATTCCATTTTTATTACTATTGTAGTTGCTGGATTACTTGCATCAGGTGCCTTTTTAATTATTCCTTGAAACCTTAAACTTGATTTCGAAGGTAACATGTAAATATCGTGATTTTGTATTCAAATTATTATTTCTGAAGAAAAGGTGTACGAGCCTGCTCAGAATGGTTCATACACATGTATTTCTGTAATGGTGATTACATTTTCATGGTGATTGGTTCTTCAACATTAAGTATGTCTTCTATTTCTAGTAACAGTATATCCTCATTATTTCAAATACAATTCTTTGCCTTGTGTTAACTTCACAGGTAACTTATTTGAAGTGAGCATTTTGTGTTTGTGTTTATGTCTTTTTATAATTTCTTTCTTCGAAATACATACCTTAATGACATGCTTCTTAAAAGAACAGCCTACTTTATGTCCGAATTTAATATTATACATACCCATTATAATTGTAAATGGCATGCAGGTGTTCATATACCTTTTTAAAAATACAAATGAATGGTAATTTCTTCATTTCTAAAATTAATAAGTTTACTGTCTTGATCGACAGTTGTAACAACTATTTCACCAACACAATGAAATATTACTGGCAGATATATGAATGTATTTGGTATTCAATTATTTCATATCCTGGAGCCACAGCACACATGCATTCATGTAGTGTATTTGTTGGTTTTCCATTGAAATATGAACTGCCTACAATATTAACATTTATACAACATACATTTACTGACTATATATTAACCTATTTTGAAGATTTGTGTAATTGATTAGCTGGATATACACTCCATTTATAACCTAACATATTACAATTGAACTGTATTCCAAAAATGATATCGATGTTACTATACATTCCACTAGTTAACGTATTTGGATTTACACATAATCAGAAATGTACATCTTCAGGTAATGCTACTTTAATTAATGTTTCTAAGTCATCCAACTCATAAGATCCTACCAGTATCACAATTTTGTAGTTTTTTCACCAATATTAGCCATAAATGATAGGTTATGCATATCAAGGTTTGGTATTTCTGTTGAAAGTAACGAATTCTATTAGACTTATTTGCCATTCTCCATATAAACCAAAAATGGGAAATATACAGCATGCAATTGCAATGATTTTCCACTGAATATCAACATAATTGACATATTACTAATATGTTTAACTATTACACTTATATATCCTATTTACAGTCACAAAACTTAAACATATATGTCCACAATTGATTGTATTTGGTAATTGTTCCATTTTGTAATTGCACCTTAAATGTGTTCTTTACATGATAATGTATTTCAATTGGAGGATGTAAATCACAGAAACTATCATAATACAATGAATGAATTATGTTTTTAATTAATGCAACCCAATGTGTTCGTTCATTTTGTATCGAATCTTAATCAACAATCATACATTCACAATTATTTGGTTTCTTCGATAAATTGTCTCTCATATACACACTTAGGAAATAGGGAATATCCAGTTTCTTTACAAATACATAAATATCTTTGTTTGTAAGTGCACATTTTGGAAGACTATTTACGACTTTATGCCTTTTTTTTTCTTCCACATTTGGAGTTTTATGTCCTTGTCCAACTTTAAATGGTTTCAAATGCATTCCTTTACCTTTTGATTTAACTGCTCTACTAATTGCCTAAACCCCTCCGAGGATTGATCCAAGAGCTGTTAATGCTGGTAATAGGTATGGAATGATTATTCCTTTCTTTGTTTTTCGTTTGGTTTTGCATTTTAAGAACATGTCGCTCTTCACCTTCTAGTGGATAACTTTATCAACAACCCAAGCTCCAAGCTTTTCACCTGTAGATGTAGATGGATTCTTCCTTATATTTTCTGCTTTATTGGCTAGAATTGTATCCGCTATATGTCTTTCTTTCAAATTGTTTGTTCGATCGTAAATTATATCATGTTATTTACACGTGTTATCCAAAGAGTTTATTCCTTAATCGTTCTGTTCTTAATATTTTGCAAGTTTAGTATCTGGTCCATAGTAATTGTATTTTGGTAAATGCAATTCAAATGGTAATTTATTAATCAATGTATTCAATACACCACTTCCTTTTTTGATATGTTTAGTACGAGTCATTGTTTTCAACTGAATGTTAGGTTATATATAGACTGACATTTATGGTTACATTACATAATACTGTGTAATTGTGTAGCAAAGAAGGTTATAAAACAAAATGTACATCTGTTGGTAATTGTAAACACAAAAGAAAATGTAATTGAACAGAAAAATAGTATTCTTTTACCATCAACTATACATTGTATAATAAGCTGTCCTTCATGTGGAAAAACTTGTGTTATTATGTCGATGTTGGAGCATCCGAATGGACTTAAATTTGAAAACGTATATGTGCTTTCTAAAACAATACAACAAGCAAAATATCAATAGTTAGCGACCATTTTATTGTTAAGTGAAGGAATGCAATATATTTTCCTTTTACAAATAAAGAAGATATATTGCCTTCGAATGTAGCATTACCTTATTCCGTATTTATTTTTGACGATGTTTGGTGTGAGATGCAGAGTGAAATACAACAATACTTTAGTTTTGGTTGATATTCAAATGTTGATTGTATTTATCTATCGCAAAGTAATACACATATACCGAAATTTAATTTACATGATAGTGCAAATATGGTAATTGTGTTTAAAATGGATAATATGAATCTGCAACATATTTACAATGACCATGTTTAAGTGATATTACATTTACAAAGTTTAAAGATATGGTATTTACTGTTGGAAAGAAAAGTAGAGTTTTTTTGGTGATTATACCAACACTTCATCTATATAAAGGCAGACATAGGTCTGGTTTTGACCATTTTTGACTTCCAGGCGAAGAAAATGAGTATTTCAAAGTTTGGATATAGTAGCATTAAACACAATCATTACAATAGCTGTTTAATCAGATATCACGATGGGAATTGTGATTTGAACTGACATATATTACATAATATGGGTATGGCTGTGAAAGATAGCGATGTAGTAAATAAACTTTATGTGGAAGACTTAAACACTATTATGGTAAATGTATTTCAATTGAATCACATATTCAACAGAAATAAATAGGTTAGTTGATTTGAATGATAATGTTTATAAAAACATGAGTGTGATTGCAAACATTTAAAGCAATATTAGTACTGTTTTGCAGAATAATGAATTTAGAATAGAAGAAAATTAAAATGGATTTAGTAAGAATTTTAATTACATGACAAATATAATTTTGGAACACAACTTACAGAAATGCAAGAAAATTTAAGAGTTGTAATTAATGAAGTAGTAAATGATACTATTGCAAAACAACCTGAAACACAAATGGAACAAATAACACAATATTTAATAGATGAATTGATTAATAAATGATTTGGTTAAGCTATGCAAACAGATTTGAGAAAGGAGAATAATGATTTTGAAACATAAATATATTATTTTATTAATGATCTGAAAGCTAAAACTTCAACAAAGTTAGATGTTGATACAAGTAAATTCGATAAGATTGAAAAAGCTCCAAGTAATCGAGCTAGTACATCAGTTAGAAAAGCAATGACTTAATTTATATATAATAGATTAAATTTAATGTAATATAAAAAAACATATCTGACTCTGCTTCGGAATTACGTAACATTATATCTGCTGTGAAAGAGAAATATTTACAAGTCAAACGAGCTCATATGGAATGGGATGTTTTAAACGAAAACATATTTATAATCCTGTTACCGGTAGAATGGATACTTTGCATTCTGTGTTGAATAAACGTAAAGAAGCAGCTTTGGAAATTAAAATCGAAAATGAAACTTTAACAAAGAAAAAGAAAACCCTTTCTTAATTAACATGATGTTATTTAGCTTAAAACTATCTAAGTCTTTGCGCGATATAACATTTGGTGTTTATCGACATGAAAACAATTGGTTCCTTGGAGAATCATTAGTTAAATTTTGGCATGACAGTAAAATTAAAATAGGTGATTACCTAACTGATGTTAATGAAGGGTTATTTGAATTATTGTTAAAAAACTTTTCAAATGGATATTCTGACACAGATTTGTAGAAATATGTAGAACTTATTCGTCGAACGAATGTTAATATTCGTTCAGGAGATGAAAACTACCCGAAAATACATTTAATGGGAGATATAGTAGGAAGTTTAATATATAAAGATGAAATTGACAACTGCTTTGCATCTGTACATTGGAACAATCCTAATGAATTGGTTGATAGATTAAAACTTATCATCGCTTCGAGAAAGTCTGGGACATACAAACGAAATTGTTTCTATTATTAAAGAGTTAACAGAATACAGGTATATTACAAATGAAGAGTTTTAACCTCCTGCAAGGATAAGATATCCTAGAAGAAGAGTTTTAACTCATGGTTTAAATTATCTTTTTCAAGCCAATTTGTGTGAAATGACACTGCTTTCAAAATACAATAAGGGGTACAAGTATATTTTAACTGTAATAGACGTTTATTTGAAATATTGTTGGGATATACCTTTGAAAAACAAAACTGGGAAACATGTTACTAACAATGAGTGACAATCATTTTGAAAGAGAGAACACCCAATTCACTCTAAATGGACAAAGGATCTGAATTTTTTTCTGCACCATTCTGGAAACTAATGACCGAACATGGTATTAATCACTACACAACATATTCAGAGCTTAAAGCAAGTGTCATGGAATATTACAACAAATTGATTAAGCAGTAAGTATATAAACATTTCACATCGAGGGGGACTTACAAATGGGTTGATGTTATGCCTGAAGTAGTTAAATTTTATAATTGTAGATATCATAGAACTATCAAGATGGCTCCTAAAGAAGTTATGGATTATAGTTTAATGAAAATGATTTATAATGTTAAAGTCATCGACGAAAGGAAACCAAAGTTCAAAGTTGGCGAAATTATATGTATCTCAAAGCAGAAAGGGATCTTCGAAAAAAAATGGGGAATTGGTCTTTTGAAATATTTAAAATTATTTCAATTAGACATACATATCCTAGAATATATTACATAGAAACATATGACGGAGAACCAATAAACGAACATGAATTGCAAAAAGTCAGTTCTTCAAATGAATATTTGGTTGATAAAATCATTAAAGTATGAAAGATATGTCCTTGGTTCGATGGAGAGGATTCTCAAAAGCACGACTACTGGGTTAAGAATTAAGATCCCAAAAGATTGTAATACATTGTTTGTAAAAATTTCTGATAAAATTTTTCATATATATTTGATGTGTTATTTGATTTAATAAACCTTTGGATGCAGATTAGATGTACAATTTATTGTGTAATCAATCCCCTTGTTTATTGGATTAACAATGGAGCAATAATCCATTGTGATTAAATCCTTTTAATTGTGACATCATTCATCGTTAGTTTATTGGAATACTTTTCTGGGTTTCATAATTGTTTTTGCTTGATTATATTTATTTGCTTGTAATGATACAGTTCTTGGAAATTGAATAGTTTTATGAGAGCAAAATACTATTTCCCATGCCAAAAAAAATTGTGACAGTGTGTCTTAGGACATAATTTTTTGGAGGTGTAAAAATTTTTGGTATAGAAATCCATAAATTTTTAGTGTCGAGTAATTTTAGTAATGTAAAATTTAAAGTTTTTTTCTCTCACAAAAGTAATGTTTAAAGTGGGCTTAAACTGAAATGCAATATCACAAACACAGTTTGCTCACTTTTTACAAAATGCAAAAGCTTTGCTGCTGGGATAACTAGGTTAGGCGAGACAAGACACAAAGCATGGTGTTTAGTGGCTGTGAGCTGCAGCCATGGCAATGCACATTGTAGAGTAAAGTTTGTAGGGTGTGGCGGGGGATGGAGGGATGGGGTTGTTTCTGAAGCATTCCCTCACCCGATGGGCCACATGCATAACTCCTGCCCATGGGCGATACCGGTCAGGCCTGGCCACACGAAGTTCGTTAGATGCTCCAACTCCCATGCATGATTCACCCTCATCAACTCTCGAGACCTAAGTTTTGCCAGCTCCCACATACACTCAATTCTATACTATCCGCTAGCTTGTATTGTCCACGAGGTTTTAGAAAGACTTGGCCCCGTATCTTTTGTAATTACACTTCGCTGTAGTCGACTCCCTTTCCCAAATCAATTTTGGAACTGATTTTTACTCAACATAAAATAATAAACTTTAGCTAGATTATATTTTCTTATATGATAATACTCCCTCAAAATTCTGGGCTTGGAAAATCTATATGTGAATTACATATTTTTGTTTGCTAGACAAATAAATATATGTTGGATTGAAACTAAAACAACTTTTCCAAGATGTTTGTTAAATGTATGTTTTCAATGGTTGAAAATAAATTATAACTTGAGTATTTGCTAACAACGTAATAGTTAAAACTTGAATAAAAATATCTACTTGAAAAACAGTGATCTTTCAATGATTAAAATCTTAGCATGTAACAATTATGTCTTATATCTGTGTTGGTATGAAAATTAAACAGTGATCAGTTTAAACTCAAATAAGATGGCTGGAAACAGGACTAAATATTGCTGGAAAATGGGGGTAAATAGTTTCGTGGAAAATGGTTTTTTATTTTTAATTGAATTTGTTGTGTGTTAAAAACTTTTGGAATGTATTTCTTAGTGATGAGGACAAATAAAGTTCTATTGGCAGGAGATGTGAATTTTTTTTTTAATTCGCTGAGAATGCACTAGGCTCTTGCCTTCCGAAATATTGGAGGAACCTTCAGTGTCCGAGTGAAAATAACTGTTGGTAGAGTAGAGGGGAAATAGTCTTGGTCAGTTCAAAATCCACTGCTGCCTCCCTAGGGAAACCGTCAATTTGGCCTTGTAGCAAGCTTCATTCATAGCCAATAGGAAGCATGTTCCTCTGAACTCGGGCCGGTTCTGGGGGTGGAGGGTAGTGGTGGTTGGTTGGGGTGTGAGGGGATGGCTACGAGCAGCCAGCTCCTGATGTGCACACACACAACTAGCAGTTGTTGCTATCCTGAATCAGTTGTGTGAAATGAGAGTCGAGGACATATGGGTGACAGACCCCTAGTTGATCGCACACTGGCAAGAGGTGGTAGGGGATATAGGGGTGGCTGGCATCGTGGAGTCGGGCCAGTTCTGAGGGGTGCAGGGTAGGGTGGGTGGTTGGGGTATGAGGAGGTGGCAGGCAGGTCTCCTCCTATTGGAACGCAGCTAATCAGTTGAGGCCATCTTGAGAAATTACCAAAAGCATTTGACAATCGCGGGCAGCTCGGGGCAGCGCGCGCTGATGAGGGGTCCTGCAGAATCGGCCTGGTTGGGTGAGGAAAGGGGGTGCAGGGAGGTTTCTTGACCTCAGCTATCCAACTCTCCACCATTTTCAGTCATTCATCAATGTTTGTGGGAGACAGACTTGCTACTTGTTAGCTCAACTATGGACCATCTCTAGTGATAGCTGCTATTTACATAAGAGTATTTTATCGGGAAAATATAAATTTTCGTCTGTTAACTATTAACAATTGCAGTGAATTTGATAAACATAAATAAAATTCCCTTCATTTGCGAGTTTTTACTGTAAATTAAACACAGTTGTCTATCGGCCATGCTGTACGTATCAACTTACAGCTCAACATAAGTGCTACATACATAGAATGGACTTATTTTAATATCATTGGTGGTAAGAGGTTTTTTTTCACTATATATTTTACTTATCAGAATATACCTACGCTATTGTGTCTGGTTTAAATTGTATTCAGAGTTTTTTTTGCCATAAGATAACATTCACCAGGCTAGATCGTGTAAGGCATGTGTATTTTGTACATATAAACTTGTTATTTATTCATACTGACTAGCTGGTTTTCGTTTAAAGACAGGAGTTGTTCGTTATATTTGTCTCTCATGTAAATTATTTTTCTAAACTTGACACTCACATTACATTTAAGACTCGCGTAATTCGTCTTATTATTCATGTAGTCGTTTAAAATTTATGATTCGATGCGTGTAATTTATTCATACGAAGAACAATCTAAAATTCTCTAAAGTTTAATTGCTTTCCGAAAACAGATCATTTAACACATAAATCGCATCTTTCAAAGTCACTTATCTACTGTCTATGAGCAATATACTCCAAAAAAAAAACATAAGATTTACACTTAGGTCACTCTTAGAAATCATTTAAACACTCTCTATTTCTCTCGCGTGTTAAACATATTCGCAAAAATCGTCTATCTACCACCAACATCCCTACAAACACCTCAATATTAGAAAAATTAGAAAAAATTAGCTTTAGCACACTCTTGCACTAATCCCTACATCTATATGACATTACAACCCACCACTCTGGTCAGTCGCCTCCAGGACATCACACCGTCAACATCGTACAGAACTCCTGCTACCCCCCCCCCCAAGAAAGAAAAAAATTAATCATGTTAAATATTTAGCCTTTTATTAACCCTTTTTGAATAATCCTTTCAATTAAATTAACCCTTTAAATTTTATATCGGATTAAAATAGGATTATGGATTAACCCTTTCATTCAAATCGATCATCCATCAATTAATCCCAATTAATCCAATGTGTCCTAGGAGCGGCCCGGCTCTACTACTTCTGGAACCCTCGCTGTATGGTGCAACACAGCTACGACGCAGAGCTAAGGCAAAGTTAACATACCGAGCCCCATGGCAACAACAACGTGAATATTTTGAATGGAACTTCAGTCACTCCCAGCAGACAAGCTATCCACGGGGCATGGCCTACGCCCGCTGCGCGGAGAAGACGTGATTCTGGCCACGGACTCGGGTATTAATAGCATCTGATACGGCCGTCTTGGCGGGCGCATGACAAGCCGGCAGGACTCGGCCTGTGCCCTCGGGGAAATAACAGGAAGAGTCCCGTGACGAGGACGACAGGCGTGTCCTTATTCTCCCCGAGTCGGTACAGTCTTCTCCAAAACCGCGCGAGGCCCAAACAATCAGCCTCGCTAACTCTCAGGTTATCTTTTCTCCCATCCTGATGTTCAGGATATACGTATTTTTACGAGAGAGCGGGCGATAAAGTAGACTTCCGCACGTGATTCAAACATCCCCGCTGGTCGGCAGGTTTTCTCTGGGATCTCCAGTTTCCCCCAACCTTGCATTCCGGCGCTACTCATTACTCACCTAGTTTTACCCTCATCGGCTCTCAAAACATCGACGTTAAGATCCACCCAAATCTCTCAACTCCACTCCAAACATCCGATATTATAACCGCAAGAGTGCGCAGTCCTCTGGAATGAAACCCGCCTTCACGGCAAAGTTTTCAATCCAGTAAACAAGAGCAATGATGAAGTGAACACGGACTGAAAGCTGTTTAGTGACATATTCAGGCAACTGCGTGGACTAGAGAACAAATGACACTCGAAAAAGAAACATACAATACAATAGTTTATTTATCGTTTTTATTCCGGAGTTCTTTTGAAGCCAGCATTTTTCAAATCTACTCCTAACAAATAAAAGAAACCTCTCCCTTCCTATACTTTCTTACCATTCGATAGTTTTAATATTTGTTTACCAACCTCGCGCTTAAAAAATAACTGTACGTCTGTTTCGGTACAAACATTTTGCATTTTCTTTAAAAAACATTATTGCCTTTTTTTAGCTTATAATTTGCTTAAAACAAATTTTCAAACTCTGTACGTCCAAACATGCGAACAATACACTCGGATTATTCACTCCAGTCCACCTTGTCGACTAGAGTTGATTCCTCATTTCAGTCCTACTTCAGTCCAGTCCGGGTGTGTATACGGCAAATTTTCAATCGGGATCCTTCAGTTCACTCCAAGTTCAATCCGGATTAAAATGTTACTCTAAACGTAGAACTGGAGGAAATGTCATAATATACTCTAGGATTAAATGTGGCCATAGAGCCCATTACTATACAACGTACCTACCTATTACTATACATAGATGCGTATGCAATATCTGTGTGACAGTATTTTGTTTATCCACGAGCGATAGCTGTCAAGAACGTTTTTAAGATACAATGATCATATGGGAAATCTTTAAGCTTCGGTATCTTTATGCAACAAAACCCACTGAGCCCTCAGTCAGGATTCAGAAAATTACGTCGTCGTATTGCATGTGATAGATTTATGATTAAAGAGGAACGAAGATAAAGTATTTGTTCAATCTGTTGCTGTTTAGAGTCGTTGGAACATTAACTGCAAAATGCATTAAAAAATGCACCGAAAAAAATTGGCACATTTTTATAGTAAGTGTCCTGTTAATAACATTTTATACTGTCATAATAGGTGCAACATTTCGTTATCAACAATAAACTTCCTCTCTTTACTCTTGTTTGTACAAACAACGAACGCATTTATAGCATACCGCAAGCGTGCATTATCTTTGTATGTGTGTGTGCATGTACGCGCGCGATGGTAATTCATGGCTTGGTATCGAACAGAAGGCAAGGAGGCGAAGATTATGTCTCGTTATTCTTTTAACACACATCAGTGACGGGCGAGACGGGAAATCAGTACAGCCTAAATATCATCCACACATTTCCCTTCATGATACACAGTAAACATTTGAGGTTCTTTGGTGCCCGTCATTAATAAGGTGTCACGTTTGTGTGGTAAGAAGGCCGGGCAGGTATAGGCTGTTCTCGGTAAAATGAGCTCTTTGAAAAGCCCTGTTTAAGCTCATCTTGTATACACGTTGTGTGTTCTTCCGCCTTATGAAAAATTAACGTTGCCATGGGCCTCATAACTTTATTCATGCGTCGGTAAAGGGAAACTGTGATATTATTAGAAAAATAAATATTGTACAATCTGCTCAGTTTTACATTTCGATACATTAGAAAATGCAACATGCGAGAGAAATAATTTAAGTTATCACAAATGGTTACCTTACACTTTTTGTTCGACGTTAATATATGAAACTACTTTCCCCTCCATCGTTACCAGCTTTAGTGTACTTATGTCACTCATAGCGCCTGTTAAAATAGATGCAGGTAGGGGCAGTGACTTTTTTCTAAGGTTCATTTCAAAAGTGCTCACTTTATAGTGAATAGCCTTTAATGGTTCACGTTAAAAAGCAAACATGATTCAAATTACAGTGCCGAGGTATTGTTGGTTTGGACCACATCGGAACCATGCTGACTTCGTCGTCTTTAGTCTCTATGAGGTTGCGACGTAAATATCATACTTTTTATCTCATCAGTTAATTTACACACGGCCACACGCGAATTTTCCCGCGGTGATTAAACGGCGGAAACACTTCTCAGGCATTCATGGGCATTTACGCCATTTACGAAATGGCGCAAATGAATAAATTTCGTAAATTCTTTCAGTGCTCATATAATCGCTCATCTTCGCGAAGTCAAAACTAAGTTTCTTGGTTGCACGCGGAAGCAGATGTTTGGGCGAAGGACCAGTGCACCAGTCACGCTGGTTTAAAAAACAAAAGAAAAACTATATCTGTTCTTCCGCTCTGAGAGTAAACTGGGAGATGACAAATTGAACATAAATTTAAATTCAAACTCGGGGTATAACTAGCATCGGGGTTTTCAAACTGGTAGCAGATGAGATTGTAGAAGAAAAAAAAAAAAGATCCGCCGAGGGCGCTCGTGTTGGACTAAAGTATGCGTGTCAGATTTAATTTATTACACTTTCGTCGCAATTTAGTGCTCTTATTTCCAACTTACGTTTGTAACATTGCCAAGTTGGCCGGCGGTGGCGTTTAACAAAAAAAAAAAAAAAAGGAAGTTTTTTTTTCGGGGGCGAAATGGACGGGAAGAAGGAAGAGATGAATTTTTACGCTAGAGATTAGGCTTGACTCGCAATAGTCCGTCTCACCTGTCAGTCATTCTTCCGTCCGGGAGTCATCCGTCTATCGCTTTAGTCCGTCAGTTGAAAGCGATTCACAACATTCCGTTGCCCGGCTATCCTTCTGTATGGCAAAATCTCAGTGTGACAACTTAACATCGCGATCTTTCATTAGTTGGAGGCGTATTTTGGTTGGAAATACATTTTTAGAAAAAATAGAAAAATTTTCGGGAAATAATGTTTTTACGTAATAAGAATACGTATAATGCTGAAGTTTATTCGCAATTTTAAATTTTTCAATTTACCACCAAAGCTAAATAAACACGGATCCGCCGCCTTTGCATTATTTTATTTAGTAGTGCGTGTTCGAAAGTTTGGTAAATACTGTTCGGATTTCCTGATAGAAAAGAAAAGTTGCCCTGCGATTGGTCGAAGATGACGTGACTGCCGGACGGATGGACGAATGACGGATTCGAAGGACTATTGTGAGTCCAGCCTTAGGCCGTGTCCGAATTCAGCCATATACTTGTGTACTCGCATCCTTGCACACTTTTCTTACCCTTAACAACAAACTTTATGAATTCAGACACACAGTCTTGTTGCTTCAGTAACATATATTAGTCAGCTGATTAATTTTAAGGAAAGTGTATTCCTACAAATATCTTGATAATTACAGAAAGTTATAGGATTGAATAAATGATTAACTAATATTTCAATTTGATTTACATAACATTTGTTGTCTTGCTGATTATACGTGAGTTTCAATTTTGATTGCTTATTTTACCGTAGCTTTAGTAGGTTACGAACATTGGCCTAGTAGAAATGTATTGTTTAGACCTTTCTTTCAGGAACACCTTACGATAATTATTTCCTAATTACGTCGCATATTAATAGTAACCTACAGATTGCTTCTCAAACTGGTGCATACTTCACTTGCAATTCGGACAGTACTTGGGATGCCACTTCCGGGGACAGGTACGCACAAGCAGTCATTCCAGGCGAATTAGGACACAGCCTTAGTAGTCCGATGATGCATACGGCAGTGGAATGGAGCTTGCTGGCTGTTTGGTCTCGGGTTTGAGCCCCCGCTAAGAGACTCCTCGAAAGGGATAGCCTTGTGGACACTACCGAGGCGGCGGCGCATTCCAGTTAATTGTGACGTCCGCGTACTGCCCCCCCCCCCCTCCATCACTAAATACATCGGCTCCAATTAGAGGGAGGCTGGTTCCGCACGTGCCACCGGATCCTATCTGGACGAGGATGGCGGGGGAGGGGGTGAAACGCGGAGATAACGCATGGAATGGCTAATGAGCTGTATTAAACAGTTGTGTCTGACGTATTTGATTATATCTGCAAATTAATTCATATGTTATACCTACTGACAATATTAACTAAACTAATTTGTTTGCGATAAAACACGCGTCGTTTTTGTAATAAAATAAAAATAATTAAAACTAAATTACGCATTTATATGAAATATCACCTAATACTAAACTTCTGGTGATTAAAATTGGAAAAATTTATATCTTAGTTATAGGTTGTTCACGGTAAAATGAGCATTTTTGAAAGCCCTGCTTAAGATTTACTTGTATGCACATTTCGTACTCTTCCATCATATGTGCAATTAACGTTACCATGGCCTGATCAATTTATTCGTACGTAAATTATATTTACAAATGTGTTTGTTCTTACACTTTATGCGATAAAGAAACCAAAAGTAAAGAAAAAAAATTCAGTATTCTCAGATGTTTACTTAACGCTTGTCATTTAACGTTAACACCTAGAACTACTTTCCCTCCATCGTTACCAACTTAACTAGGAGCATGTCGCTCAGTAGGCTCGTTAAAATATATGCAGGTAGGAACAGCGACTTTTTTTTTTCGAAGGTTGATTTCGAAAGTGTTCACTTTACAGTGAACAGCCTATATTATTCACTTTACTTCCTACTGTTTCCGCCATGACTACGCCTCTCTAGTTCATTTTGTCGATTTCATTCTTTCGGTAGGTTGAAGCATCACTCGTAACTCTTTGATACGACTGGCTCCATTGTCTTCACCTTCTCTAAAGGCTGTTCACGATAAATTGAGCACTTTAGAAATGAAGCTTAGAAAAAAATCACTGCCCCTGCATGCATATATTTTGATGGGCGCACTGAGTCACATTCACCCAGTAAAGTTGGTAACGGTACATGAAAAGCAGTTCCATATCTTAACGTCGAATAAAAAGTGTTAAGTATCCATATTTATAACTTAAAATTATTCCTTTCGCTTTCTATTTTTTTTATGCATCGAAGTGTAAAAATGAGCAGATTGGAAAAGTATTTACTTTCTTACTAGTTTCACAGTTTCATTTGGCCGAAGCATGAATAAAGCGATGAGGCCCATGGCAATGTTAATGTTTCATAAGATGGAAGAATACACAACATATATACAAATATATCTTAGGCAGGGCCTTCAATAGTGCTCATTTTAACATGAGCAGCCTTTAATGACGTTATGATCCAAGACCTAGATTTCGGGCGGCAACAGCGCATGGTTAGTTAGTTTTTATTTCATTTACTTTAGTTGTAACAGGTCTCAACCTAATTGTTTACCAGATTGTACAAGACAAGGAAAAATTGCTTCAATAAAATCAACACATGCCATTACAGAAAGACTCTTTGTTTAATTTGTCGCCTGTCGCCAGTTAAGGTTTTCTTTTGTTCTTGTCAGCAGTTCCCCCAGAGCATCTGGAAGAGGACATCCAGTAGGTTGTGACAGTGAAGCTTCTGGAACATTTGGAAGTATCTGTGAGACCTGCCTGTGAAACCCTATTGTGGCCCCCTCTTCAAGGCGGATAACACGGACAGACAAATTAATTATCCTAACAGGCAAACTTTACGATTTTGAAGAAATGAATGTCCTGGCTACAATGACACCATCGGGTAAAATGCCACCTTCCTGAGCTGGTTCGATTATGCCCAATCGCCTGACAATTTTTTCCCTGGCATCCGCCTGGAATAACAACTTCGCTAGAAGCAGGGAGCACAGTTGACTGGTTACATACTACTGGGCAGCTCAGTGGCGAAGATAAATCTCGTCGTGTTGACACTACCAACTCGGTATTACCTACATGTAACACCCTCAGTCGAGTATCAATACAGTATCCCAGCTTATGTAAAACATCAAGACCCAAAATACATTCGTCCTCTATTTCTGCTATGTATATATCATGCTCCATCTCAAGGTTATTGAGCTGTAACAGTACCCTTATCTTGCCTTTGACTGGTGTGGTCTCGCCCGTTAATGTTGTTAAATAGCAGTGATCCATGTTCTTATCGGATGATCGCTGAAGGGAAGGCCCAAGAATGCCGGGTCTTACCACTGTTATGGTCGCTCCTACGTCAACGATCATCTGACAAAAAACATCAGCTAGGCTCCCCTCTACCAATATGGCATTGAAGTCTTGTTTCAGTGAACGCACCTGCAAAAGCATTGGCGCCTTCCCTCCAGCAATCACCGATCTTTGCCCCTCAATACCGGTGTTTACAAGTTTGCCGAATACATTGCACACTCACCTGCTCCTTGGCACCTACTCCCTGGTTTTTGCTGCTGCTGCTGCTGAGGACAGTTAGCTCTCAGGTGCCCCGGCTGTCCACATGTCCAACATTCCGGCCGTTTGGGTGGGGGATGGCGAGTCTCTGTAGTGCGTACCCTGGAGGCGATGTCCCTCATGGTCGTCTGCAAGTCCTTCAACATCCCCTTGATGCTGTTGTTCTCCCCTTCATCAAGCATCATTGCCTGCATTGGACGTCGGGGCACTGATGACTGCCGTGCTGACTCCACTTCCAGTGTTCGGGCCAAGGCATCCTGTATGGTGTAAGGCGCAGCTAACCTCACAGCTTGCCGTACGTCAGTGTAAGCAATAGCGTCGACGAAAAAGCCGATGGCGATGATATCTCGTGCCTCTTCCAAGCATCCCTCCAGACACAGGTGCGACAGCCTTACTATGTCCTGCCACAGCTCCTGCAGTGGTTCGCCGGGTCGCTGGATGCGGCTTCGCAGGTGCATGGTGGGCGTGTAGCAGGTACCGGTCGCCGAATCGCAGCTCCAAAGCCGACACCAATGTGGAGTATTCTAGACGATTTCGTTCTGACAGAGACTGCAGTATGCTCGATGCTGAGCCCTTCAGTACAGCCGCCAGGTAGTACGCCAGCTGCTCTTCAGTCCAGCCATTCGGGGTGGCCACGATCTCGAATTGGTGCCGGTACTGGCACAAAGATGTCTGACCATCGTAGGGGCGGGCTTAATTGTGACACCTTTACCCACCCATGGTTGGGGCGTACCTACACTTCGGAACTGTTGGGTCTCCCCTGCGGTGGCTGCACTGACCGCGACCTCTACCTTCTTCTCGCTGCCGGTACTCGTCGTCTCGGTGGTGACCAATCTCGGCTCCTCTTCCGCCCCTGAATGTCGTCGCCCCTGCTGCTGCAAGAACTCCTGCCATTCCTCCTTTAGGGCGCTCACTTCCTGTTTCATTTCTTGTTCAACACTGTCCATCCTATCATTTACACTGTCCATTCTCTCGCTCACACTGTCGATCTTCTTGTCCACACAGTATATTTTATTGTTCACCAACTAGCTCACACCTTCTATCTTTCTGTCCACATTCTCATTCAAACGATCTATTTTTCTATCTTCATTTTCGTTGACACTGTCTATTTTTCTATCTACGCTGTGTATTTTTCTATCTACATTTTCGTTTACACTGTCTATTTTATAGTCTACTAATTCACTGACACTAATAATAATTTTGTTATATACAGATTCACTAACACTAAACATTAGGGTATTTACATATTCATTAACAGTACAAATCTGACTATTTACATTTTCATTAACATTATCTACAACACTATTTTTTCTACTATTTACAGTATCTATTTTGCTATTTATCTGGCCACTCAAACTTTCGATTAAAGAGCGGAGTGTTTCCATGTCTGCAGACATTTTTATAGTTAGCAATCAAAACTTGCAAAACAATTCCTTGCCCTATTACAACAAATACGGTGATATTTACAAATGCAAATTACAATTGTTTAATTATTTTATTTCTATAGAATGCCTCCATCCCACTTCTGACACCAGTGTTACAATTTACCTCTCTAGAAATTAAATGGGCTATAACAAGTTCGTTAAGGAAAGGAGATAATAATTATAATATCCTTATTTTATTTACAATAACTACAGCAAAGTTCTCTGAACTCATATCCTCACAATAAATTGAAATCACTTACTGTTCACAATTGACATCAATTAATAAAATTTATAATTACTACAAATAAATCAATAAAATTAAATAATTAAATATCAGTCCCAATAGACAGTGTATCAACATATTCAATTATTTTATAATTTATGCGTCCATATTTGACAGTTCGAATATTTACAATAAAATCAGTGTTACACTTCCATTCACATTCAGTCCCAATTCAGTTCAGTCCATGTCCCACCAGTCGCAATGTTCTAGAATCCTCCAAGCGCCTCACACACAGTAGGCCTCACTCGTCGGTTTCATAACCACTCGTCTATTCAAGCCACGAACACTTCACTCGCCGTCGTCCCGCAATCTCCAGTCGTCGTCCATACTGCCCTTCGCTCGCGCACACTCGCCAGGCGGCCTCCATCAAAGACTGCCGGCCGCTGGGTTGCGGCAGTATATATAGTGTCTTAGGCCGCCACCTAGAATCTTCCCCAACTCACGTGATGCGTCGCGGAGAGCTGAGGCGCCAGCCAGTCTCACCAGAACATTCTTGCGTCGTCGCCAAACGTATCGGAACTCTAGCAGGCGAGAGGAGGTCTGTGACGCCAGCCAGTCTGGCCGCTGTCGGCATTCACGGGATTCCCAGAAGGGAGACAGACAGCCACGAGCGCAAAGTTCCTGGAAGAGGGGGGAGGGCGAGGTGGATATCCGATTACGGCGCGGGGCAGAGGAGTCGACGCCAACTGCAGCACATAACAGTATATTCTGAGATACAACGCTTTGAATATGGCGTTTTTAGCTATTTTGGAGTGCTATGAAATTGTGTATCTAATGCGCGTGACATCTTGAAAGCACTGTACAGCCCTCGTCCGAAGTGTGTGTTGTTTTCGTAGATCAGTTTATTGGACGCATGTTTAATAGTTTCGTAGAAAAACGTGTATCTCAAACACTCTGCATTTCAGTTCAAGCACCGTGTAGTCGGGAACCGAGTGAAAGAGCTGGTAAGGATCAAGCTATGTGAGTTTGGAGCAGCGCCGGAATCCAAGAGCGGGAGGAAACGGGATATACCCGAGAAAACCCACCGACCTTTGTAAAAGTTAACGCAATTTTTATCTAGCGTTTTAAATAAATTAAGTAATGACATGTACTTATTTTATGTTATCACAAATAATACTTCCATCATATTGTAAACCTGGCTGTGACCAGAAATTCGTAAGTTTTGTTCAAAATTGTGCAGATGTTTTGATTTTTTTTTCAGAAGCGGAAACAGTACGTCGCAATCGGAATATAAACGAAAATTTTCCAGTTAGGACAGCACTTTAAAGCGTATTCTTTGGAACTCTCATGTTTCCAGTTGTATTTAGCACCAGTGTAATGTTATTTCGAGACATCGGAGTTGCCACAGAATAACACCGAGAGCATTTTGTTACGCGGTGGCGTAACGAACATGAGTTCGAAAGGTCGTAGTTATGATCCAGGGACCAAATGCGTTGAAATGCCGGGTTTTTAGGAGCGGTTTCCCATGTTCAGTACAGGTGCAGTACCGTAGGGATATAAGCCACATGCATAAACATTACATGCGTATATTGCATTTTAAAGGAATATAAAATCAACTACGTACATAATACGGATGAGATAACCCACAAAACACTTTAAAGTTATTAATACGTAGGAAATACTGCAGATTGAATTACAAGGGAATATAATTGTAGTTACTTGTTCGAAAGGAACGTGCATACATAAAGTATGATCCTAAACATAAGTGTGTGTAACAGTGATATTCTAGATGACCTACAACTAGAATTTCTAAAAGTTCTCTCAGTGTGAAACAATCTAACACAAACGTTAAAACTGAGTTGAACATGTTCCGGGGCTTTCTATCCGTAACTTCGCAATGCAAGAAGTATGAGAAAGTGACAGCCGACAATTAGCTTAAAATTTATTGGCCAGCACACGAAAATTTTTGTTTGACAACGAAAATTTAACTTTTATGTATTTCACCAATATAGTTAAACTTGAAGGCATTGCACGGATTGTCATTGTGAAATAATTAATACCATTAATTCCATAGCTTACGCACTATTACTGTAGGTTATTCACGGTAAAGTGAGCACTTTTTGAACCCTCTCATTTGGAATAATAGTCTATAAATATATTGTATTGTAGCCTCAAATGTTGATTTCCGAGTGCGGTGGAATATACACACTGAGTTAAAAACTCACATGGCAATATTTAATTTAAAAATTGGTGGAAGTGTAAAATGTCGCTGAAAGTAAAAAGTAACTAGGGCTTCAAAGTGCTCACTTTACCATGAACAGCCTATAGTCAAAATTTTAAGACTTTCGGTGACACACACATAATAAACGATTCCAATTTTAAAAAAAAATACGGTAACCTGAAATTGATTTTCTGTATTCATTTTAAAACATGATTAGTAAAAATCAATTTGCATAAATTCATGAACAACTACAAATGAAAAACATAAAAATAATCTACAAAATGTTATCTCTGCGCATAAACTATGATTTGCTTTCATTTCTTGAAAATTATATCCTATTTACTGTCTACAAGTGGAAAAGTGTTCTTGTGGGCACCCTCAAGCAACCACACACATATATTGTTTTTCTCCCTTCATTTTTATTTACTTTTCGCCTTCCTTTTTTCTTCCTTCGACATCATTGATCGTGTTATATTTCCTGTAGGCTTAGATTTTCTCTTCCGCCGAGTTTGGGGTTTTGGTTATTTTCCTCACATGTGTTATATTCATTCTTTCTAGTTTGTTTCAGTTTCCTTTTGGCGCCCCATCATTGTCATTTTGTGCAGAAGAGTGCATCACAATAGAACCCTGGAGTTTTGTTCAATGTTCACTGTTATGGCTGTATGTTCGTGTATTATCTGATCTCTGTGTAAATAAAATCATTTTCAATCAATCAAATAAATCAATACAACCATAGTGCGTGATGCGTGATCGTCCGTCGCACATTGCTATACGCAACGCCCACATCCGCAACTGCTGTCATCTTAAATACATTGTTCAAGGGGAGAGAGGTGAGGCTTATCTGCTGTGAAACTACTATTACGTGCTGCAGCTGGCGCCGACTCAGCTGCCCCACGTCGTAATCGGAGACCCACCTCGCCCCCCCCCTCTTCATGGAACGATGCTCTCGCGGCCTCCTGACCCCATCCCTTCCTTCTTAGAATCCCGTGAATGCCGACAGCGGCCAGACTGGCTGGCGTCACAGACCTCCTCTCGCCTGCTAGAGTTCCGATACGTTTGGCGACGACGCAAGAATGTTCTGGTGAGACTGGCTGGCGCCTCAGCCCTCCGCGACGCATCACGTGAGTTGGGGAAGATTCTAGGTGGCGGCCTAAGACACTATATATACTGCCGCAACCCAGCGGCCGGCAGTCTTTGATGGAGGCCGCCTGGCGAGTGTGCGCGAGCGAAGGGCAGTATGGACGACGACTGGAGATTGCGGGACGACGGCGAGTGAAGTGTTCGTGGCTTGAATAGACGAGTGGTTATGAAACCGACGAGTGAGGCCTACTGTGTGTGAGGCGCTTGGAGGATTCTAGAACATTGCGACTGGTGGGACATGGACTGAACTGAATTGGGACTGAATGTGAATGGAAGTGTAACACTGATTTTATTGTAAATATTCGAACTGTCAAATATGGACGCATAAATTATAAAATAATTGAATATGTTGATACACTGTCTATTGGGACTGATATTTAATTATTTAATTTTATTGATTTATTTGTAGTAATTATAAATTTTATTAATTGATGTCAATTGTGAACAGTAAGTGTTTTCAATTTACTGTGAGGATATGAGTTCAGAGAATTTTGCTGTAGTTATTGTAAATGAAATAAGGAAATTATAATCAATTGTTTTATTTGATTAAGACCTCCGCCCCTTAACGAACTTGGTATAGCCCATTTAATTTCTAGAGAGAGAAATTGTAACACTACTCTTGCGTTAGGCGGCAGGTTTTCCCATCTCACGGCGGACCCGGCGCCTTCTTCACGCTCCGTCTGTTTCAAGAGTGGCATATAGAAAAGGCGCTGTCAAACTAAAGAATATCTTCCATGGGCGTTTCAATAAGTCATGAACAGTACCTGGTGCATGAATTGAGTTGTAGAGTAATTGATCTACGTAATTTATCACGAAATATTAAACACGTCCAGTGTACCGGTCAACGAAAATAACAGTTACGTCACGCACATTAAAAACACAATTTTCGAGTACTCCAAAATGGCTAAAAACTGGTTTTTTTCCAAAGCGATTTATGTCAAAATATAAACGTCAGATACATACAAAAATACTCACAGGCTTTGCATTGAAAATTCCTACGTATTTTCCACCAATAAAACAACAGGGTCACCGCTGAAAGTCCCATGGGAATATACAGTGCGACGAGAACACTGCACGCCAGTTCAGAGCCTCGCGCTTAGGGGCGATAGCGGACTTGATTCACGTGGTAATGTCGTCCTTATCGCTCCCGCTTCTCGGCGTCAAACGCGGGAAATTGCTCCGCTATTTTGGAAGTGCCGTCTAGCTGGAGGTACTGCAAGTCCGAGACCTACACTGTAAAAAAAATTCCTGGTAAACTTCCAACTTCCCAAACTGTAATGGAAGTTTTTTACCTATAACGTGTATGGGGAAAAATACCACATTTCTGACTGCAGATGTTGGGGTTACTATACAAAGTAAGGGACTTCCCTACGTATGTGACTGTTTTGTGAGCGAATGTAGGAACGGTACCATGGATGTATGGCAAAATAGTTCACCATTCGCAATTTTTCAAAATTCGTATACATTGGTATGGTAATTTTACGAATAATTTCTTACAGCGTAAAAACAACTTAACGCGCTATTTTCCGTTCCCACCCCGTTTAAATGACAGCATAGTTACTTAACACGCGCCAACTCATTTCAGTTTCCAATACAGATTTTGCATGTAACTGGCTTAAGCTGTCAGCCATCCTGCGGAAGTAAAAGAAAATCCTCGCTGTAGCGGTAAGCTTTGGTGACATTATTTTATGTATACAAGATTAAATGCTACTTTTGTTTATTCACATATGTTTTCGAGCTAACAGAAAATCATTCACCACTTCAGGAGTATTCGTATGGTGTATAACTATTTCACATAAATAATACCACACAAATAAAGAAACTTGTTGTGAAGTTATAACCTACTATAGAGCGTCGTATTGTTAGATTGCAGTACAGTGTGAATGTCGCGCACTGTTGCCAGATTACTCCAGCTTTGCGACGTAACTGGCAGGCTGAGTAACAAATGGGCGGCGAAGGAAATGGCCTGGTTAAGAGAATTGTGTGTGTTTATCTCCCTAATAATTATTATGAGAGTCCAATCCCGAGACGCAAAGCTAAGCGGCTCCTTTGAGATTGAAACCTGTGACGAACCATATCAGTGTGAAGGCACGGCGTGAGCGCAAAGGAAATGGGATAATTTTTTGAGGCTGCGAGAAGATAACCATCAGGCAACAGTGCACGCAGGAAGAGTGGAATGGACCCCGCCGGAACCCCGCGTCCAAGGTCAAGAAGCTTGGAAGTGATACGGGCGACACTAGCACACACTTCTAGCGCCTCGTCGCTTCTACGCGCAAGGCGTGCAGTGTTTCTGTCGTGACGCTGTACTGTGCAAATTAGATCTGTAACAGTGGGGTTTTAATACACGCGATGAAAGACCACAGAGTATGTTACGCCCGTATCTTAGTAATTTTCTTTTGCTGTTTAAGGAAACTGCATAGATAGTCTTTAAAAATGCGATATTTGACCATTTTCACGAATTTGTTCTCCAAGAATACACTTAATACGACAAAAAAAAAAGAGGCACGGAATATATATATATATCTTTTCTGACAAGAAGTTGTATTTGCAGAACATTTATTTACCGAGATACGCGTATTCGCGCAAACAACTACATCACAGAAAATGCGGCGGTGCGTCCCACTGTCAAGGACAGAAATCGTGTATTGGAAAGAGAGAGCGAGTATCCACTACACCGCACACTGCAATCTAAGACCGAGGAGCTTTACAGCAATTCACAAAAGCACAGTTTTAATTGCGGAAGTCATCCTAATTTTAAATAGGCAACAGCATTCATTCACGTGGACGTGGCATTTGGCGGCAGGTGCTTCTAAAACGGTCGGGATGCGTGGGCGTGGGGCTGGGTTACGGGGGACCAACATGAACGGATATAACTCTCTGGCGACACTCGCTTCCGTTCCAGATACAGCAGCTTGGCTCCAGCTGAAGTCAAGTCGAGGAATAAGCTTCCCCAATCCACAGCACCAATGTCTGAGAACAGCCTTTTGACGAATGCCTGCCTGTGGACCGGCGACATACATACATGTAAAGGCTGTTCACGACTATGTGAGCACTTTTGAAATGAACCTTTGAAAAAAGTCACTGCCCGTGTCTGCGTATATTTTAACGGACGCATTAAGTGACACTCGCCCAGTAAAGTTGGTAACGATGGAGGGAAAATAGTTCCATATCTTAACGTCGGATAAAAAGTGTTAGGTAACCATTTGTGATAACTTAAGTTATTAAATTCCCTTTCTGGCTTTCTTTTAATGCACCGAAGTGTAAAAATTAGCAGATTCGTAAAATACTTACTTTCTTAATAATTTCACAGTTTCATTTGACCGACGAATTAATAAAGTGAAGACGCCCATGGCAATGTTAATTTTACAAAGACGGAAGAATACACAATCTGTATACGAGTAGATCTCAAGCAGGGCTTTCAAAAGTGCTCACTTTATCGTGAACAGCTTTATTTTCTAAAATAGCTTTATTTTCTAGCCTTTATTTTCTAAAATGGCATCGACATCCTAACTGGCGCTGGAAGGATAATTTTCTGGTTACAAAGGCGAAGAAAAAACCTCGCGTAGACTCGGCATTGTTCGGTCCCGAAACCCACAACTATTGGGGATACGGAGAAATCTTGTATTTACGGAGTTAAGTTCCTTCTTTCGTCATTACGGAGCGCGTTTCCTTACTGACTTCCCAGTTCCGTAAAAATTTTCCGATAATAATAGAAAACTTATTAACATTTGTTGTTTAAGCATTACACTGGAAGAAGGCAGTTTTTATGTTCCCGCGGGAAATGTAAACAATCTTATTTTCAATTTTAATCTTATCAGTTTAATATTTTATATTTAAACTATTCCACAGTGACTCACAGCATACACATTATATTAGTAAACTCAGATTTTTTATTGTAATTAGTTAATTATGTACGTTATAGAAATCAAAATAAAAACTATAACAAAATACTTGAACTTAAAAGTTAAACCAAGGGGAAGATAGAATATATACACAATATGGCCCGAACTGATTAGGATAAGAGACACAATGTTGATAACAATGCAATCCTACGGTAAACTAGCGGTTACAAAGAGATTGTCTGTTTTGGAGTATTTTTCGTGCTCGTGTCCCAAAGTGCGGGCGACCCTCTAGGTGCCAGACACCTAAAGACAGCGATGGCGCTATGATTTTATTTCGTGATAATGCAGATAAACGTGTAGTGTACACATCACGGCACCACTTGAAATATTCATAGCAGCAATGTTTTTATAGCCAGAATGATTGTAGAGGCATTTCTTTTAGTCATTTACACTATCGAAAAAAAAATTAAAAGAAAATGTAACAATTGCAGCAGCAGGCACAACTCTAAAATGTTGGGAAGCATTTGATATACCATTGTAGTGCTGAAACTGTGATACCCCGCCTGTGTAGCTTGGCCAGACCAAAACCTTAAGGCCACGATCTTTCATTTCTACAAATATTGTGAGATTTAATTTTTTTTTTTTTTTTACGTAAACGGGATCCGATAATGTAAAATCGTCTTACAATCATGTTAAAAATTGTTTTTATTATTTAGTATAACTTTTTCAAAACAAGAAAAAAACTATAATTTTTACTAATTAGGAAATACACCAAATTTTCGTTAACTAATTAATTGGACAAAAGTATACACTTCTTCGTGTTGGAAAAATTATACTAAATAATAAAAAGAATAATTTGTAACAAAATTGTAAGAGGATTTTACAATATCGGCTCCCGTTTGGGTACAAAAATTAATTCTCGCAAAAGCTACAGAAATGAAGGATCGTGGCCTTAACCTACTACGGAAAAAGACAGGAGAATTTATTCGGTTTCGTTCGCAGATGTAACGAGGTCACGAGACACATATTTGTTTTTTTCTTTAGTTGAGCATGCGCAGTGAGGACGACGGGCACCGCCGGGTTACGGGCGCCTATGACCCTTGGCCCGCGCGACCCCGAGGTCCAGATAGCCTCCTTCCCCCCTCCAGACTTCATCTCTACAACCGGCATCGGAATACAACCGGCTGAATAATTCACGACGCCGCCGTCTGGTGCGGGGCAGGTCCGCTGTCTCCCCTCTCCCTCCACGCGCCATACATTACGCCTATACCGGTACCTAGTTCATTACCGCCGGCCTGCGTCGCTCGGTTACGCCAAGCAGGCTAGTCGCGGAGGAGCACTCCGAGGAAACCTTGGAAGTGGGATTGTGGTGGGACAAGCCAGTTACAGGAAAACTCCGTGTAGTCTGCAGTTGTTAATAGTCCTATGTACTGAAACGTTTTCTGTGAAATCGTTGTTTATACGTAAACGCGTATCTCGGTAAATAAAAGTTCTGGAAATATGACTTTTTGTCAGGAAAGATAACAAACCCCATCATCTATGGCCCAATTTTTTTTTTACCTTGGTCATAATAAGTGTATTCTTGAAGAAAACAAATTCGTGAAAATGGTCAAATATAGCATTTTTAACACTTACCTAGCAGTTTCTTTAAGCGACAACAGAGGAGTACAAAGATGCGGACGTAGTTTATTTTTTGGGCTTTCATCACGTTACAGATCTAATTTGCACAGTACAGCGTCATGACGAAAACACTGCTCGCCTTGCGCGTAGGAGCGATGAGGCGCTATAGGTTCGTGTAACTGTCGCCCGTATCACTCCCTCTCTTCTTGACATTGGATGCGCAGCTACATAGTCCCCTTAACTCTTAAAGGCTGTTCACTATAAAGTGAGCACTATTGAAATCAATCTTAGAAAAATGTCACTGCCCCTACCTGCATATATTTTTACGGGCGCACTGAGTGGCATGTGCCCAGTAAAGTTAGTAACGATAGAGGGAAAGTAGTTACATACCTTAACGTCGAATAAAGAGTGTTAGGTAACCATTTATAATGACTTAAATGATTCATTTCGCGATTTTTTCTTTCTAATGTGTCGAAGTGTAAAAATGGGTTGATTTGTGATATTTTCCTTTTCTAATAATTTCACAGTTTCACTTGACCTACGCATGGATAAAGTGACGAGGCCCGTAGTAACGTTCATTTTACATAAGGCGGACGAATACACAACGTGCATACAAGTCGATCTTAAGCAGGTCTTTCAAAAAAGCTCATTTTACCGTGATCAGCCTATAGCCAGAGGTATGAGATGTCATGTACAAATATTGATTCTGTGTTTAAAGCTTGGTGCTGTTAAGCGAAAGCAAATTATTTCCAGGCACCTTCCCATTGGCCACAAACAGTACGTTCTCATCCACTTGACCACCCACACAAAAGTCCGCCATTCCTGAATGGCGACCTAAGAAGTGCAAACCCACATATCATAAACCACTAACCTCCCCCCCCCCCCAAAGTATTTCCCATTTATAAACCAAATCAAGTTTTAGTAGAATTCTGAGACCAATATATAATAAAATATTAGAGAAATGCATAGGGCATATCCAATTTCGTGAGAGCTGGAGGTCGTAATTTATTTATAATGATATAAAAATACACACTATAAATTCGAATCCGTGGAAAATCACTGCTTCACAGTGAAACAAAACTAGACGAATCAGTGAAAATGGCTCCGATTAGAATCAGCGGAAAACCATTGAATGTTTCACTGAAAAAATTTCACGGATTGAATTTGTGACGTGAAGCAATTCCACTGATAAATAAGTGACGCCCAACTGCAGTGGCAAATGAAATATTGTTTTCATTCAATTTAGCCACATAATTTCGTGACATAAACATATTTAGGACAGTTTACTATTTATATTGCGCAATTTACCGTAATTTAAAAATGTAAGAACATTTTTGGAGGTTGCCGGAATTGAACTCGCACACCCTATCGACTTCGCTTTTAAGCCGTTATCTTACCATCTGAGGTACGAAATCAAGTTGAAAAACGATAGAAAATATACGTTTTATATGATTGTCTAAATTTTGAAGATTTAAATTATATGCCCGTACTTTACTTTTTTTTGTAAGTTTAATTAGTACCTTTAAGATTGTTAAAACAATAGTATCTAAGAGTGCACTCTCTTCGCCACATTATATGCAATTCAAATATTCAAACAGAACTCTGTGATGATTACATGAAAATGAAATGAAAGACGTAAAAACGAAATGAAAGGCTGAATGTTCATATTGCCTCGTAAAATGGTGTTTTGAAAGAAGAAACACATTTTAGAAAGTATTTTGTATTGCATTTTATTAATTTATTCGTTGTTATTTCACTTGGTACACGTTGTTTAACCGCCATTTATAAACGTTGTTCTACGCCTGTTCAACTGATGCTTCAGTCAAAAAACAAACCACTAAAAAAAAAAAAGTGAAAAAAGTACTGAATAATCAAAGGAAACTGTCATTGAGTTAATAAGTGAAGGAAATCTGGCATTTTTCATTTATTCATCAGTTAAATTCGCTGAAATGACTGTTGTATCAGTCAGCTACTGTTGACTGATTGAAGCAGTGACATTCTCACTGATTCACGTTTAGAGTGCACTACACTGCACTCGCTGGTATCACTGCACCGTCACCCCTAGCCGCGATGATCTCACACGCTCAGCGCTAATGTCCACAGAATACTCTCTATACAGAAGCACGCCACGGGTTATATAGCTGAGACGACCTGGCCCAGAAGCTCGTAGCACCTCGAGTAGCACCGACGGAGGTGACGAAAAGGAAATTCGTGCAACGACTCCCACGTCATCCATTTTTCCACAGACTGGAGTGACGTCAGTTCCGTTAGCAATATCGCAGCCTGTACGTTGGTCCTGCTTCCCCTCCTAAGAGTGCCTGTGACGTCGTCTTGGGGATGGCTACGCTAGACACGCCAGAAGGGGGTAGGAAAATGACGGGGAAGTGAAGCGGTCGCACGTTACATTATGTTCCTAAGTTACAAGATTAATTTTATATTATTTAAACCCCCGCATGTCACATTTAACAGCAAGGGAAAAACAGAATTATTCTGAATTCCAGGTTAAAACAATGCTAGATTATTCTTTATGCCAAATTGAGAAAGAAAACTTAGCTAGACTCATCACTTACAGCCGACCTCCCGTGGCGCAGTTGGTTGGTGCGCCACCGATTGGGATTGCGGGAGACTCTGGGTTCGAATCCAGGGCATGGGCGTTAATTTAAGTTAGTTTATAAGTTAGTCTGTAAACCAAGCCGTCCCCTGCCAAGCTTCGAAGCGTAAAACCGGGGGACGTTATCACTTACAATGATTATTACGCGTTGATGAAAGTCGAAATTTTCATGTGATTCAAATTTTTTGAGCCACTTTTTTTGCAACTGCGCCCAAACGCAACTTTTTACTCGTGTTTTTGTAGATGCACTCAAACGCAAAGTTTAACGCAACTTTTTTTCTAAAGACTACGATCTAACCAAACGCAACTTTTTGAGTCACTTTTTTGCGGTTGTGCTCAAACGCAACTTTTTAATCCACTTTTTTGCAACTGCTCCCAAACGCAACTTTTTACGCGTATTTTTGCAGATGCACCCAAACGCAACTTTTTGAGTAATTTTTTTGCAACTGCTCCCAAACGCAACTTTTTAAGCCACTTTTTTGCAACTGCTTCCAAACGCAACTTTTTGCCACTTTTTTTGCGGTTGCGCTCGAATGGGCATTTCTATACTACTGATATTACTGAACAACGTCCTTTCGTTTAAGAAATCACGGGGTGTGGCGTTACTATCAACCAAAACTTTTAAATGCTATGCTGAGATAAAATATTTTGTGTTGAAAGAGAATCCTGTCCTTTAAATTTGCAAATAATGTGTACTTGTGTAACACCCATGTACTGATCTCAAGCTAAACATCTAAGGCCTACAATATTTGAAATGCTGTCAGCTATCGAAACTAAACGACAGCGTTTTATTTTCTCTCAGGTAATGGCAAATATATTATCCACTAAACTGTTACAAATGTTACATTTAATTTCAAGAAATCACTTTTATATCTAAAAATTTGTTGTTACATCTCAGGCAGTAACTCATAATAACTGAATACATTAATTTAAAAATCTCGATTATCAAGGATGCCTACCTTCCTTATAATACATAATAGATCATAAGTTGTACTCTATTCTTTTTCCTCTTTTTTTAAAGCAAGAGTCTCACAGTGTTTAGATCTGGAGCTTAGAATAGTTCTGCATTGTGATTACCGGTACTCTTTATTTTACTACTTTATTAAATAAAAAGAATAATTAATTTTTTAGATACAGAATTAGCTTTGCTATTGTTCCTGATTTTAAGGTAAACTAAAGACTTGTGTGAAAAAGGTATGTATATACACAACTAACCTGCGATTCGAAGCAGAAACTTCGCGATACAAAGCCAAAGCATTGGCTACCTCATACACAATCTCGCTAATTAAAAACACGGAAGTATCCCTTTTGTGAAAAAAAAAATTGTCTGCAAAACAGCCTTCACTCAGATTGTGTTTAGGAATTTAAATAATTGTCCACTCCTTTTCCAAACGGAATCTCTAAAGGCGGGTACGATAATTGACCTGGCCACCTCAACTTCACAAACGTCGTTAGACGTAAGCACCCCTTCTCACCACTATCTATTTCCAGATGTAACTGGCCTAGCTTCACCCACCCTAAACAAGACATCGATGACATCAAAGCTATTTTACGTGGTTTCTCACCTTGACAATTTTGCCAACTAATCACATTTCGACCTTAAAAGTTCGTGCTGGGATGGGTTTTATGGGAGCCCATCATTCGCAGCGTGAAGTTTAATGCACATATTTTTATAAACTACTAAATAAATAATGTTTTTACAACCTGATTCTCAGGAAAAGAATTAACTAATATCAAGGAAGAACTATAGTATAACAAAAGTAAAATTTAATAGGCATACTGAAAATATTTGCTTTTCAATATAGCCAAAATTGCAACATCGACAGATTTACGGCGACTTACGTCGCTTGTTCGCTAGAACTCTACCTTCAGACGGCAAAGTTCATAGTTCGGATACCAGTTAAACCATGATCGCATGCACTGTTTTAGGATTTAGTTATAGTTGAGCACGTAACCTACCTTCCCTACACCGATCACCCCAGATACATGAAAGTAAAGTCCTTCAGAGGCCGCGTCACCCACAATATTTATTTTTAATTTCTTCCTGATTCAAATTTAGGAGGATTTATTGAAAAATGCGGCAATATAAGCTTAGAAAACTGCCTTACCCATCATTATGGACGTAATACATGTACTAGTAACGAATATTTTTTCAACAGTTAGGGCTTAACTTAATACAAAATTTTATATATTAAAAACTAATTACGGTTGGAGATTAACATACAAACACATTAAAGAACTACATAGGTATTAGAATTTTAGAGGGAAGGAAAATAACACTGGCTAAGACAATCTCAACGTAGTCTATCAGGCCAAAATAACACTGGCTAAGACAATCTCAACGCAGTCTATCAGGCCAAAATTTAAGATCCTCTGAATGTCTAAAGCAATAACCGTACGAATAAACACACTACGTGAATTACATTGAATTATAACGGCGGTATCTGTGCAGCCACAACCTGAGTACACCCGACTGTTCAACTGAACTTTGCTACCTGCGAAATGACATTCACCGCATGGACCGACAACGAACCTACCAGCGAGTTGAAATGCGGCGCGCATGGACGCGATATGAGCCCAAACTGGGTCAAGCAGGAGTGGTGCTCAGTGTGGAGAAGTGGTAAGGTCGATTTCCAGACGTGGCTTGAATGCACATTCGCCTATATGACTCAGTGGATGTAGACGCTGGGGGTACACGTTTTCACTCCGAATATACTTGGGCAAAGTTATATCTTCACCTCATTATGGAAGGGGGGAAAAAGGAGGAGGGGAGGTGGCACATAAAAGTGAAAATTTCAGATTCTTCTTGACTTAAAATTTTCTCGCTTTCCACTTAAGGTAAGTTAAACCCAACTATTTCACTTCGGTGGTCGGCAATTTCACCAATCCATTCCCACAACGCAACTGGAATCTATCGAGTCGTTACTTTCCTTGTACATTCCTGCAGCGTGCTCGTTTGTGAGCTATGAGAAGATGTAAGGGCGACTTTCTCACCTGTAGCATACGAAACCCGTCGTAACAACATATCGTATAACTCTTATGTGACCTAGACAAAAGAGAGGAGGGATGCCCTAGATTTAACATGGCGATAACGATTTTTTTATTGCGTCATAAGAGAGATTGAAGTGTATACAACGCTTGAGTCGTGGAATTACGTTTGCTCAAGGGAATTATTCTCGTGGAGGAATAGTGATATTTTTTTTTATTTTACATATTCTGCATATTTTAAAAATATATTTTGTATCGTAGTATGTCTGTAGAAACTTCACGAGAAAACGATTTAACTCCTGAATAAAATGTTGTGATTTAGTTTTTTTTTATTTGTCACAAATGTATAAACGTCATAAATCGACAACACTGGGAAAGTATGACGGAATGATAAAGTCGATAATAAAAAATTCTCCCCATATTACCCAACACATAAACGAAATAATTATGTTATTAAAAAACAATAATCGTTAAAAATACTAGGAAACCTACAATATCCTTAAGAATGAAACCCTAGTTCAACATAAATCGCCGACACTTCGGTCCTGTCAAAATTTCTGCTTCCTTTCCATTCTCCATTCTCTTGTAGTAGCGAACAACTAAATCACTCAGCTACACGCACATTTACGTAAGCTCCGGGAAATGAGAGCGTGGCCCCTCAGCGCTGCCAACCGAACAAACTATGGAAACATTAACGTACAGCTCTCCAAAATAGACTCTCATAGCTACGCAACCTGATCTCGTATGAGCTACCGAACCTACACAGCCAAATGCAATCTCGCGTAGTAACCAAAACACATCAAACTTAATCTTACCGAATATAACCACCGAGAGAGGAGCAATGGTGAACTTTCACAGGGACCTGTGTTGTACTCCCGGTTCGGCCATCTTGGTTTCCCGAAATCACTCCATGCGAATACTGCGAAAATTGTAATAATAATGTAGGGAATAATTTGTATGTGCGTTCATTTGTCACAAATATTTATGGCTGAAACTGACGTAAATAAAGTTAATTTTAAATTTTATATGATACACTATTACTATGATTTTATTACAAATTATCACAGTAAATATTATAAGATTTTATTGAAAATTCTGCTTTCCGAAGCATCGAGAATGGAAACGCGCTTAAATTTTGTTAAACATACAGACTATCAGACTTGCCAACTTTTAAAGTTTCCAATCAGTAAAATGGATAAAAAATTATTAAAACACGCGTAAACTGCCCGCGACAATTTAACATACACAAATTTTTCTTGACAGTCACACTTAATTTCAAGTAATAACATTTCCATAATTTTACAATGAAAATTTAATATAATCTAACATTTGTTCTATGTTTCAGACCAGAAACTATGATTTCTCCTCTAGAGAAGACTTATACATCATGGAAATGTGTTTGCTAAGTATGACATGCAAAGCAAAAATATACTTATTCCTTGCCTTGGCTGAAATATACATTAATTTAAGATAATTTCCATGCTCTGCCTATATTAGAATTTGTAGTATTAATGTGCTTATAAAAGTATTAAAAATTCACTTTCTAATATTCAAAATCCCTATTCTGCAATATTTAAATTAAAAAATTATAACATTTAAAACTTGGATATCAAAAATGTGCAATACTCGCAAGCCAATTTTCGAACTAACAAAGCTTACAAATTTTTATTTAGAAAAACAAGCATTACATTTATTTTCTGGATTAAGTCAGATACAGGAAATGTGGGAATTGTTTATCGCCAGATGAAAAATGACAATAGCAATTTTTCCGCTACCTGAAGAAGTGCAAATTTATTATTCTGTTTGTTGTTTTGCGTTGGTCGCTTTCACAGATTGTAAACACAAAACACGTAAAATAAATATGGAATACCGGTTGTAAACACAAGGCAAGTAAAAAATCAAAATATGCACGTGCATTCAGAATACCAAATAAGTTCACTAAATGTTGACAGTTCTAAAAACGTAGCACGGCCGCAATGTATAATTGTGAAACAGCTGTTCTGTCTATGAAGAAAACAATGAGTGTATTGTAAACAAATGCTATGATCAATGCAGGTTACCATTCCAACCTACGTTGTTTTTGTTAGGCAAAGTTATACTGCTGGGGCTCCATTAATGTTATTGCCTGTGGATTGGATGGTGTTGGGAGAGACTTTCTGTCTTGAGACGGCATTGTTTTGTACCTCTTCTTACGAGAATCAGCTCTCGGAAGCATGTAGTCAGTGCTGTACCGCCAGGTGTGAAGTTACACTGGCTTCTCTACTGTTTTAATGGAAGAGACTAAAATTTGCTCGTATGAAAGAAACATTCAAATTATTACATAAAGTTTTAACCTTTCCGAAAGAAAACGCGATAAATAGACGGGTAGTACCAATTCAAATATTAAACACACTTAGGACGTAAATATTTTTGGCGAAATTAGTTTTCTATATCTACAATTAACGTGTTTTTTTTTTTACACTGCCAAACAGAGTTGGAATGATTTTCTAGGCCACGTACGTTTCAAACAAACATTTTATAACCGTTTCAAAATACGTTATTTATAATACACACTGACTTACTGTCCGTAATTATTATTTGCAACTCCTGAATACATGTTGTTCTGTTGCAATCCGTACTACACGTTTCTCTACCATCTATACATAATAAAACCAAAATAAAAAGTGCTGCTTCATGACAAGTGCGAAAATGGCGGACCAAGCCACGCATAGAACAAATATATCGATATGCGCGTCGCGATACTCCATACGTCACAGAATCGAGAGATATTGAGGAATCAAATGTCTCGTCTCTGGTAAATATTTACTCTAAAAATTTTCCCAGTATTGGAATTCGTAAAAAATCGAGGCGTTTTCAAAAAACCGTAAAAAGGGTATAATTTCCGTACATTATACGGAAAAATCGTAAAAGTCGGCTTGTCTGAACTATTTTAATATATTATTTTTTCACATTTAATAAGTATATTTTAGTAAAATATTTTATAATGTTGCAAAATATACATTCTTCTTTCATATACAGCACAAATCGCACTTTTCTGGCCATTTTTATGGTGCCTGTAATACTTTTTAAACGAGTTCTTCACGTTGTACAGTCGGGTGCAGTGCTCCATTGGCCGTGGCTTTACTTCAACCTTAACCACGACTCGTCAGGGCCTTGAACCATGAACTGTGCGTGAGCGGCAACGAAAGCTAGCGATGCGAGTGGAAAAAAATGTACAAAAAAGAGGGGCCGCACTTTTCTCTTCGTGGTGCTAAAACAATCAGGTCGGTGCGGGACCCGCAAGCCACGGATGCAGATTCACCCGGGAGTTCCAGCAGCGAGAACGTGGCGCAAGTCACGCCCAGCGTTGCAGCTGGGCGTGCAATCAGTCAACGATGCAAGGGATGGCGCCGTAGAGGGCATGAATACCACGTCGTTTGCGTTGCAGATATAAGTTAGAATGTCATTTTATTTATAAACTAGGGGGTTTAGGGGTCGTAATTATAGATGGTAGAGCTTAACTGTAATTGAGGGGGTTTTTATTCATGATGTGAGACACAGACCATGCAATATTTTAAGAGTTACTGTGACGGGGAGCTACTTTAATTAATATTAAGTTATTATTGTAATTTAATTTATGATTATCTCACGCCATGTCTCTTTGTTGGACAGTCCCCACCTGAAACACGATGCCGGGGGCTGTTTCTAGTTGTACGGATGACGTTAGACGGACATACTCATGGCTGCGATCTTCCCTGTAGTCTGGCCGGTCGTGGAAAGATGAAGCGGCGCGCCTCGCGTCGGCTTATATCGGTGCGTTGTTCAACGTTTTGACATAGCTGACTCTTTCCCTGGTTAGTGGAACGGGTTATCCTTGTCGCACTGCTTTGACGCAATCCCTGCTGTCGTGGTTTCACTTTGAAGGTGTCAGGTCAGTTTCAGAGTTGGATGTAATGTTAAGGTCCATTCATAACAATACGGGGATGCGTACAGACACCCGGATGCAACAAATAAAAATAGATATTGCGGAACAAATGCGAGCGCAGTTAACATATGTAAAATCTGAGATCACCACGATAGAAATACAAATGAATGCGGTGCAAAATCAGCATTCCTGGTTACTTCCGACTTTTCTGAAGCCCTGGTTAAGTTCTTCTTCCAGGATATTCCTCCGTCCTCGTACTAACATAGTTAGAAAATTACGCCAGATGGCCAACGCACCACACTCGTGCGCAGTCAGTGTAATGATATTTTGCATAAACACTATTTAATATCAGACATTACCAACACACCTATTTTCTCTATATGTTTATTCATATTTATGAGTTAAATATTGTGACTTATGTAAAATAAAAATTCAACCAAAAATATTATATTTTTATATTAACACAAGTATAAAACGCTTGTGCTACATTATATGTTTAGGTTAACAACCAAACACGTCATACATGGGTGTTTTTCAAAGGTTTGATTCAAAAAGGGGTGAAGAAACTGCGAATCGGTTATAACACTGCAGGCTGAATACATACTGGAGTCTTTGATATTTTTTTTTAGAAATTAAATACATTATTCAGTAAATACTATTATATTTCATTTAGAGGTCTCTTGAGGCAATTTTACAGCACTCATCAGATTGCCTAAAAGTACGAGTAATGTAATACTCAAATCAATCCATAGCGGATTTTGTGAGTGGCTACAAAACCATCAGTCAAACCACACAGATATTGAAAAATGTATTAAATATATTTTAAGCTTTAATTCAGTCATATTTTCAAGGATATGTAATGGCATGACTACTCATGATAGCGACTACCCCCCTTCGTCTTAAAAATACACTGGAGCAAATTTCATATGCAGAAGTTGTTGGAACCTAGGGCACTTCTTCCGCCTTTGAAATTTTTCCAGTATACTATGAAGTTTGTCAACGATGCAAAAACACGAAGCTATGCAATGAACAATGTATTCAGGACACACAGATTACACACGCAGCAAATCGTAATAGTTCACTCAATTATGCAAATGGGGCTTCACTTTCGGAATTGGTCACACTCTGCAGGGGTGTGTCAGTGATTTCAATCAGTGATAATATTAATGTGTTGAAATGCACTTTATGGGCAGCTACTGACAGTCGAACAGTGGACTGCGCTATCAAACAGTGCTTCGGAACAAGTCATTGGATATCAGACTTTATTTTATCTTCCAAGTAAATGTCACATTGCACAAAGAACTTTGAAAAACTAACCGTACCCTTACGGTATCAAAACATAAGGCAGGCTATTAAAACTGGGTATCCAGATTCTCCAGCTACACTATATCACAAAATATTACTTTTATTCAGTAATTTTCTAGTCGGACCCGTAGATCAAAGACGAGTAAGCATAATTCTCGTCTTCTATGCATGTTATAAAAACTGGCTCATGACTGCAGGGACAGCTGTCAAAATTAGGTGCCCAAACAGGAACGTGCAGATTGTTTACGTGTTGGCGTTGCTATAAACCAGCGCTTTTACGAGAGAAAAAAAATATTGTGCGTAAAATGAATAGATCGTAGCTGTATTGCAACTAAATCGGAATATTCTAACGGCGAAGAGCACCTAATGATGAAAACATGCTAACCTAGTTGAAACCATTAGTTTTCGGTCATTCTTATGGAATAACAGCCATTCAACGTTGTAACACAGAGAAGGCAACTGTGCAACAGGCATGCACACTCTACCCCGTATTATACTGTAAAAAAACCTGAGGCAAAATTCCATTACATGTAAGGGAAGTTAATTGCCTCTATATGTAAGGTAAAATTGCCTCTTAAATGCAGAGTAAATTTAAATAACAAGTAAAGTACTATTCCCTAACCGTACGGAAAAAGTACCTAACAGAAGTGGGGGGGGGGGGGGAATTCCATACAGGTAGGTCTAAGGGAAAATACCATACAAGTAAGGAAATATTAACTATATTGTATAATAAAAAGATATTAAAAAATATCGCGGAGTGTTAGTACTGTTAACCTTTTTATTGCCTATATTCCCCGACGAATAGTAACCGAAACCTCAACACTAAGATCCCCGACATTTGGCGGTAGATGGGCGCGAGTCATAGCACTCTATCACGTTAGGACGGTGCGCTATCCATTACACCACGACAGCGTACAGCAGCGGTGAATATTACTTATTTATTTTATTGCGACTTTATTTATACTGGCGAAGTTAAGGCTTCAATGCCTTCTCTTACACTTAACCAGGCATAACACAGTGTACACATACGTAAACATAAAAAAAAAAGAAAAATACTTACATTAACAAGAGGCGAAACAGAAATATGATAGCTCAAATAGTAGTAAATGTAAAAACGACCAGTGGTTTCATATTATGTACATATCTTGAGCAGGACTAGAGACAAGGCAATATTTAAAGAAACTAAAATTTAAACTTGACTATTGAGACAATGCTGAAGAGATCCACACTTCGTTAGGTAATTTTCCGATCCATTTATGTGATTTCACACTACCATGTGCGTGAATTTTACTCAAGAGTGCGGTAATGTTACCTTACCAGTAAGGAAAACTATGTTTCCCACACAAGTTTGCGAATATTACCTTACACTAATCAAGTAATTTTCCCATTATTTCTACAGTGTACTTCTACGGAATGACATGAACGGGCACTCTGAACACGTGTGACACAATCACTGCAAGAAAGAAAAGTGAGCTAGCACATTCTCCGTGGCCTGATTTCGCCAATGATACTCTAAGCAGGGGCGAACCTTTAGAAGGCAGTGTTGTACTTTCTGTAGGTGAATATTTAGTGGAGTCAGCTTGTACCAATATTAATTTTTCCAAATGTCATTAATGGTAGGATTCAGAGTAGGTATATAGAGTGGCTGCAGTCTTCATAGCCGGTTTAATACACTCAAGTGCAAAAATTAAGGATAGCAGAGACAAAGGGTGTAACAGTGGGCATAATTCGTATCTCTGCTTATTGGTCAGTTCAAACCGCCGCCATACCCGGTGGCCGAAATGTCGTCTGATGGAGTTGATGTAGGAGGGTACAGAGGGGGGAGGGGGTAATTGCCGGGCCACACGCCGTCCTCTTGTATCAGTTCTTGGATGACCCGCTCTTCAGCTAGACGCGAACATTGCTGCTCAGATGAGGGCCCCATTTCATCACCATGTATGGTCGTTTCGGCTATCATTCTTGACGGTTGAAACTTTTGTACGGGAAAACGTGAAGACCCGTCACGGCGCGTTCAAGGGCCAGAAGCGAGGGCGCGATGAGGGCGACATTAACACGCACGTCTAGCTCCTGTTCGCTCCTACGTGCAAGGCGTGAAATGTTTCCGTTGGTGCGTTGTACTATTGAAATAAGACCTGTAACAGTGAGACATTTTTTTAAACGCGAAGAAAGCCCACAGATTATACTACGCCACCCGTATGATTGTACTTTCCTCCTATCTCTTAAGGAAACTGCGTAAGTGAGCAATAAAATGAGATATTAACATTTCAACGATATTTTTCTTTTTGAATATACTTAATACGATAAAAGCTAAATGAATACGGGCTTAGATAATTGGTTTTCTTTTTCCTGGGAAAAGTCATGTACCCAGAACACTAAAATATATATATATTTTTTTTTACATGGCCAGACATAAGATGAACCACTCGTGTGTCTTTCCACCTTTACAACTGTACTCTTTCTAGGAAATGCAAGAGTATAAATTATCCTCGGTTTTTGCTGATTTTCCTTACTTTTTTTTATTTTGGCCTATGGCTTCCTGTTGTCGGACCACTTTATTTTGACAATATATCTTTTTTTTTTTCATTTATTACATGCATATCACCACGTAAGTGGCTTGTCATTTCTATCCATTTTTACCCTTTGGCGGTTGCCCTTGGTGCTCGGAGTATGGAAGTAGCGCGGTGGACCTGCCATTCAACACCGCTCCCCATCACATCAAAGAGATTCTAATTCTGTATACTATTCCTCTATAGTGGCACTAACTACTACTAAGATGTGCATGTTCTACATTACAACTCCTTTCATCAGTGTTGGCTAAGTAAGCGGAGAGGGGGACATGCACTGCCTTACTCGATCCACCTTCCTCCATCTCTGGCCCTGCCGTTCGGAGTCAAGTCCTCATGTCTTAAGTACCGTTTTGTAGGCTACTGAGATGCGCATATTCGCTTAACCAACTATATCACATCAAAATATTTCAGTACGCAGTCCTCTTAAAAAGTCGGGAGGCCGACGGGGATGGATGACGGCGTGGGGGCGGACCTCCAAGAAAGAAACCCAGGAGAGAAGTGTGCAAGGAAGAGCGCTACCCCCTAGTGTAGGGGCCGCATAGCCCCAGATCCGGCGAAGAAAAGGGTAGGATGGGAAGAAGCTACGCTGATTGCCCAATTATGTAAATGCCCAAGGCGTGCAGCGTGGATCGAGAGGGGGAAAAAGAGTGAGGGGCGGAGGCATGTAAAAACAACACGGTAACCAATTACAGAGCCGGGGAGAGCGGCCAGTGCTGGTTGGGGGCTCGAGGGGTGGTTGGGCAGGCAATCCGGGGTACGTGTCTCAGGAGCGGAATGTTCGCTTAGCGTTACTTGGTGGTCGCGGCGATTAATCCCGCCCGCGAACTGTGTGGGAGAGCGCAGTGAGTATTTGCCGAGGGAGTCTGCAGGCATCTTGCAGCGGCCCGACCTGACCGGCGCATTCCGGTCGAGGTTCATCTGAGGCCGTCTTCCAAATGGGGCTGGGAAACTTACACCGAGTGACACACGGAGAGTGGCATTTGCACAGAGACCTCCCCTCGACCTAATAGTGTTTGATGAGTCAGAAGTAAGACTGTGACACTTGCCAGGAGCGAATATCAATATAACAAACTCCCGGAGTTTTAAGAGACTTTTAGCCGACTTTGCATCGTTTCCAGGAAACACCACGGGGAGGTATTCTCTTCTCGTTTGTGGAGCTTAGATGCATTATTATAGAAGGTAAACGTGTACTATACGTGAGTTATCAGCAATACTTCACCGAGGAGGTATATTCGCTGCTTACATGGTTAACGTAATTTATAGTCGATTTTTAGCGTGGAATGTGTATTGAGTGTAATAAATTGTATTGTTAGTACTGCATGTTAGTGCGGGAAGTGAAGGGTTACGGTCTGCTGCCACCTTGCCGTGCCACATGCAGAATGGCTAAACAAATTAAACCTAACTTCACGATAGGCTGTAGTTTGAACTGTGATCCCATGTAAATGATATTCCAGCGTAGCCCCCACGCACTGGAAAATACTGTTTAAGCGTAGCCAAACATTACGCACCGAGCCAGAGTCCCAGCGCCAGCAGGGAGAAAATTCCCAAAACAGCGATTCAAGGCACGCGGAAATTTTTTGTAGGTAGCGAGCATTCGTGAAGCTTGGAGTTTACCATTAAAAGAAAAAACAAGGTGTGTGTGTATCATTTCCTGGAATGCTTGGCGCTTCTAGGCAAATGTCAACAAGTTACATCACCGGGCAAATGTATCTCCCTGCAAGTGTGATAATTTCGTTTCAAATATCCATCTCTCGCACTCACACTCCGACCCACAGTTCCTTGCACACCTATTGTGGGGAACGCATTCATACTTGCACTCGCCCACCCGGGTTTTAAGGTGGTTGTTGTTCGTCGGCTGCACCGTTTAATTAAGAACATATTTAACTGTGGTTTATTTTTCAGGTCCTTACAACGTTAGAGCTGACTGCACGACTTGTGACGGCGTTGATGTGTAGGACTGAAGAGAGAGGAAATTCGCGACGTTGCCGAATTTGCCAGTGTGCTCACTTCGTTGCAAACAGACGAGGCGCGCATACTTATTCACTGCATTCAGTCACAAATGCTTACAATGAAACATCTCTCGATCTTTCAGGATTGTGGGCACAGAACAACAACTTCACAATATCGATTAAGGATGTTCACGATAAAGTGAGCACTTTTGAAATCAACCTTACAAAATATACACTGCCCCTGCCTGAGAGACATGCGCCCAGTAATGTTGGCAACGATGGATGGGAAGTAGTTCCGTATCTTAACGTCAAATTGAAAGTGTTAGATAACCATTTGTCATAACTTAAATTATTTATTTCACTCTATGTTTTTTTTTAATGCGTCGAAGTGTAAAAATGAGCAATTTTGTTAAATATTTATTTTTGTAATAATTTCACGGTTTCACTTGACCGAAGCATGAATAAAGTGATGAGTCCCATGACAACGTTAATTTTACATAAGGCGGAAGAATATACAACTTGCTTGCAAATATATCTTAAACAGGGCTTCAAAAGTGCTCATTTTAAGGCGAATAGCCATTGAAAGAAATCCCTAGAACACAAACAGAGCAGGCTCCCAACTAGCACTCACTACTTGCTACGAGCACTGGCGCTCTGTTGTATGAAACAGCGATCTCTGATATCGCTTCCGAGTGGATGTTCTGGCTATTTGGAACACGACCTGAGCCGTCGGCACCTAGTAGACTAACTCTCTACAGTGGGGAGTTTTGTTTGCCCTACTTTTGCACTTATGGTCGTTCGTTGCGAAAGTGACGCAAATGTGCGTTTGCCCCGAAAATTGACTCCTCTAATGGCGTCTTCCCAAAAATATTTATCTCATATAGTCACTCTCCCAAAAATGTTCGCCCTAAAAATTCGTTTCCCCATTGTGATATACAATTACGTCGTTTGCTCTAAACGTTTTCACTTTTCCATCGTTCTCCTACTTCCCTCGCGAGAGATATGAAACTTTTTTTGATAGTCTTTTCTTCGAATTGTACATTTGATCTAGAACTGTAATTTTAGTGTTTATATAGAATGTAACGCTCAAAAAGTATAAATTTTTGGAAACGATTAAAAATTGATGGCAAAAAGTGAATAACGTTCCAGTAAACACGCAACATTTCTACTGAAGATTTCAGTGAACCTATTTGACCAAGGTATAGACGCGCGTAAGTAAAATATTCAATAACATCTTAACTTGAAGCACTACTCTGACATTACATGTTAAGACTTTTCAAATGAATAAAATGTTTGGACTCGGTAGTTTTTGCACTCTGGTAATCTCTTTTTTTTAAATACAACATTTCTCTTTCTTGATTACAACAATTGAACTAAGTCACATCGAAAATATGTTAGCAATTTACTTAGAATATTTACGTAATTGCAGAGAAAGAATATGCTTTTCTGGGGTTTTTGAATATAAGGAAACGTTTGCGTATTTTTAATCTTTGGCCAGCCCTGAATTTTCTTAAGTACGTATTAAAATGAACTGCGAAAACGGCCTTTGTTTTCTAATGTTATAAATTCTGCAAATTATTTTTGACATTGAGTCACAAAAAGTCACAACTACGCCACTGAGAAGTAATTGGGAAAACATTTTTTGGGTGGAATCCAAATATGTTACAATTCATTGGAATTGATTTTATGTAACATCAACAAGTGTGCACGACATTTGTGAAATTTTTGCCCCTTCGAACAGCCTCAGCAAACTTTGTTTCTATTTACTGGCGGTGAAATAAGTTGTCTCAGGTCATTCATCCACGATGCATTCCACTCATTCATTATATTCGTTCGACGTATTCTGACCAGAAGGCACAGCTGGCGAGTTAAAGAGCCGAGGTTCGATTCCCGGACCGATCGGGTATTCTTTAAAGAATAGAAAAATTCTTTTCCGGATTCAGGTCCAAGTTCTATGCACTGAGAGAAAATCGAACAACATATTTGTTTGTATAGGGCTCTAACAAAATTGTTGCTCTAACAAAATATACAGTTAGACAAACACCATTTTAAAAGCAACTAAATTACTTCTGTTCGTCTAGTAAAATATATATTATAATATAGAAAATATCTGTGTTGGGCCAAAAAGAAATTTGACTGTAAACTAAATATTTCTTGAATCAACTGTACACATTTGTTTGGCCACTCATTTGACTGCCTTCGTTCGAAAATACTGCTCGAGAGTTTGTTTGTATTTTTTGTGACAATTACGGTAGTAACTGTGTTTGTGAGTGCATATATTGATGCTTAAAAATCGTATAAACACATTAATGAAACCATGCAACAAGAAACTGAAAAGCAAAGCTGTAAAACTTTAAATGTTTGTTTGCACACGTTGCCCAATATTTCCAATTTATCTATTTAAAAACTTTCTGATATTATCAGTTGCCACATTTGCTGAGATTACTAAGGCGTAGCGCTCGGACACAGATGATCGAGGATCGAAACTCGGTCGAACTTATAAATTTTTTTTTATATCGGCCCAAACTGTTTAATGTACGTGTAGCCAAGCAAATTTTTTGTTGCACCAACCAAATCTTACAGCTTGGGGCAACCAAATGAGAACAACAAAATAATTTGGTTTAAGCAACAAAATATTTCCTTGCCCCTATACAAACAAATAATTTGGCTGCACCAAATAAACCTTGAAGATTCAACAAAGCCTTTTTCTCAGTGTGTGGAGACATTGCAGAATATTACTCTACTCGAGCGCCTTGAGTATCCAACCTCACCACTATGGCTACAATCTAACGTCGTCACCACTGATTCGGGAATAGTTGGCAGGTCACAATATGTTAACGAATTTTCGGCGAGTACCGTTTTGCTGACCGAAATCACTGAAAGATGCTGGAATCACAATAGCGCGACCAGCACAACACAACAGCCCGACACGACGTCACAGAGCGACGAAGTTTAGTAAATTTTATTCAGTGTTCACGACATCCCGACAGTATTTGCTCCGCTGGGGTTGTAACTGGCTGTTGGAAAAATCATAAAACAGCAAGCAACTCATAAAACCTCAATTATTTACGCTGTGAAAGTCACGATGAATGAATTATTCTTTGATTTTGATCAAATTTAAGTGCGTATGAAAACAAATAATTTGAACACAAACAAAAATATGATTTTGGCGCCAAGTTAGTTACTTAGTTAGTTTACTGTTTACAGCAGTAGGTAAATATACAGTAAATTTCGTTTTTAGTGGCCTATCCGTTATTTTTTGCGCATCCCGACGAGCCAGATTCAACGAAGAGTAAGAATAGAATCATAGTGTTGTGCTGTGGGGAGCTGAGATTCTGTCGGAGTGGAGTACAGTGGAATGGGGAGATTTGGGCGGATTTTAACATCGAGGTCTTGACAGGCGATGTCAGTGAAGTGAAGTATGGAGTAGCGTCGGAATGCAAGAGTGGGGGAAACGGGAGATCCCCGAGAAATCCCGTCGACCAGCGGCATCGTCCGGCACGATTCCCACATGCGAAAAATCCAGGAGAGACCACCGTCGGTGACCGAACCCGGTTCGCATACGTGAGAGGCGAGTAGTCTACCCACTACACCACCGCGGCCCCGAGATTCTGTTGGGGCCGACTGCTGCTGAAGATTATTCGCAGTGTCGGGGTGTACTATCGTGCTACTGTGAATCCAACATGAGATTTACAGCGTAACCACTGGTGTTTGGTCTGGGTCGCACGAACGCGTAAAGACGGCCAGAAACAATAAAATATTTAGGGGCTGGCGGAGGAGAAGTCTGAGGAATAAATCTGCATAATTCCGGCATTCTGCTCGCTCCCCCTCCAAGTCGCGGCAAGACGCACAGCTCGCTGGAGGCGACCCGCGGAAGGGAAGCACATGTCGGGCGCCCTCAGTTCTGAAATATGGCAGCGAGTTATCTGGGCTGTTTCGCTAACCCGCTGCGAGGGAAACCACACACAAGCCATCTTGAAACTGCGCGATAATAAGAGCCTTGTTATCTCCGGCAGCGGGGAGCTCAGTTCAAGTGAAGGGGGTGGGCGAGGGTTAGCTATGAGAGGGGGAGGAGGGGGAAGCAAGTATTTATGGTATTTGCACTGTGCCGTGGAAGAAGGTAGAGACTATCACAAGCCATTGCGCGGTCTCTGCTTAGCTTCAAAAGGGAAGGGGGCACCATCAACCCCCTAACGCAGTGGTGTCCAACGTTTCTATACAAAGGGTCGCAATCATTATTGTGGACTTGTCCGCGGGCCGCAAGCATTACACTCATAATAACTTCAACCACGCATATTTTAAAGAAACTTATGGTCCAGTTTTTTTATTCATATAACGCAATATTCAATCATCTTAAATACATTGTATACATAATTAATCATTCTTTCGATACCTGGAATGGTGTTTATATTACACAAGTAAGTCCGCACGCCATGGGTTGGACGCCCTAGCCCTAACGTTTAGGGCAGTGGTAGTAGGCCTGCACGTGGCCAAGTCCGTGCTTAAAAGACTTTCTAAATGTGCCATCAGTTTTCATTGATTAGATAGGCCTAGTTATAACTGTGGATAACAGTATTTGTTCCCTTCAGTTTAATGCTGTGTGCAACGAAATGTCCTGTTCCTTTACGTGGCAGAGTGTAACAAAATGTGGTTTCTAATATTTATAACTTTTTTTTAATATCTTGTTTTGTTAAATGATTATTCATATATTTTTGTATGTTGATAGAAGTACCGGCGGGTAGTCAACGTTAGGTTGACGACCTAGACCTAGTGGTCCGTGGTAGAGTGAAAGTTGAGAACAACTGTAGGCAGACGACTGTAAGACAAACACGAAATGTTACACCCAGTAAACTCAGTAAGGAATGTTATAAAAAAAATGTATGCCCGGTGGAAAGTACATACTAGAGAGGGGTATCGCCCAACTAAGAAGCTGTCACAACCCACTCGATTATTTTATTCAAACTTGAAGAAAATGTGTTTTTGTATTACAATCTTCATTCATTAATGTACATATTCACGAACATGCAGACACGTATATTAAATCATTACTAGGTGTGTCAAAATTTACTCAATCACGACCTGCAAGTGTTCTCAAGAGGGAAATTGTAACTGAAGACTTCCGAACATCATGTGCGTATGACAAAATATAGTCTGCTAATAGGTTAGTCTACACATCAAACTTTGAAAAAACTATATTGTTACAAGACGCCAGAGTGACTTATCCGAGTTCGTGGAGGGTGAAGGTATTAACAAAATTAAAAGAAAACTATTTTATTTATAGTTTATCCATAAAGTTATTATTTACAATATTAAACTATATATCTCTACTATTAATCTTGTTATTCTTAGTGAGCGCAGTAATTCATGTCTACCTCAATTCTAATTAAAGTTCTTATCAGTGTTTCTATATTTGATACAGCAATTTAAATTACACTCATTATATACACATGTTAAATCTGTATATTGCCATAATTCCAAACGTCTTACACTCAATCGTCTAGTTCAGTAGTCCCGCCTGTCATTCTCACTGTCCTCTGCACCGCCAATCAACACTCTGCTGGCTCGTCGTCTTCGCTGTCATCGCACACCCGTCGCTGGACCCCCGTGGGAACCCCGCGTCCAAGGTCAAGTAGCGAGGGAGCGATACGGGCGACACTAACACGCACGCCTAGTGCCTCATCGCTCCTACGCGCGAGGCCTGCAGTGTTTCCGCCGTAACGCTGTACTGTGCAAATTAGCTCTGTAGATCTCTACGCCAAACACACACACACACACACACATACACACATATATATATATGGCGTAGAAGAACTACATTTATTTATGAAACAAACTCACGGTGTCACTTGATCAAAGCCATAATAGTCGTTACGTCATTGAGTCTGTAGCAATGTTTATTTTTACTTGGAGCGGAAAAATTAAAAATTGAGAGAAAGAGAAAAATAAACACGAATGTTAATTGTGACGAGTTAACCAAGAAGCTGTTATCTTACATAAAATTTCGCACGAGATAAAAGTGACATTGAGGTCAGAGCCATCTTCGGAAAACAAACTACACACTGACTTGCCTGCAGCCAGGTCATACTCTTGCCGGGTGATACCGCGAAGGATTAAGGCGTTCTCTCAGAGCGCTCGAGCCACTGATGAAAGTGCCTTTTACAAGTATATCGTGGTTATGAACGTTCACGTCGTCAAACAGTCTGAGTTCATCAAACTAGATTTATTTTGTTAATTAATATGTACCCATAAAAATCCGATTAGAATAGAAGAAACCAGTCTCCATGCTATAGCAATAAATACAACGATTAACTTGTTATCGTCAGTAAAAATAAATGGACACCTGATACACTAGATTAATCAGTACAGGCACCAATTATAATCTCACTGAAAAGTTTAACGTCTTCGCACTTTTCCAGTGTACAGTGACTATAGGCGAAGTGTCTCTTGTGTTCGCCCAGGAGCAACTCAAGCACTCATGACAGAAGAATGCGCATGCGCAGTCCACGAATCAACAGAGGATTCTTCCTCTTACTGCTAACACACAGCTGCTCCACTACACGTCTATCAACTCCCAAACTAAATAAATGCCACTCGGAAGCGTGGCATCGCCTTAAATGGTCGCTTGGATAGTCAGAATGAATGGGCTTTTACGCTTTCCCGCTCTTTCGACGTCTGTATGCTTCTTGGCTGTCGACTGATATCGATCCCCTTCTCTTAATTATCGTTCTGCGTTCTGATGTCGCAATGTAGGAGTACTGGACCTGCCTTGGGGCACCAGCAATTTACAGTGAGTAGTACATCCTGTTGTTACTCAGAACAGACTCTTAGTCACGAGAAGAATCCCGGGAAGGGTGTACTAAAGGTTATAAATATAAGAAAAATACAGATTTATAATACTTTAAAACTGAAAAAAATACTTTTAACAAGGTATTATTGCATGTCGTATATAACTAATTAAAAAAGGTTTAGATACATAGCACTTTGCTAGAGACGACAATAGCATTTTTGTTCACCAGAATCCATTACGTGGTTTTACGTATCATCTTCCCGGTAAAATACCCTCAAGAATAATTCTAATTGTAGACAAGCCAAGTGTCCCAATTGAAAAATAATTTTTTGTGCATTTTCAAGCAAAATATGCCACAAACGTTTCTAAATCTGGCCCAAAATATAAAATTAATCTCTTATAATTAAAATAAATACTTTTTTTTTAATTTTATACAATATTTACTAAGAAGTACGGTATCTACTTGGTCAAAATATGAAAAATTCTGGACACATTTGACGTCCGACAACTCTGTTGCTCGATGGCAAAAATTATACCGTGAGTTACAAAACAGATCGTGTAAAGAGTTGGCTGAAGCCGGTCACAACAGTGATTTTTTTGAGGCAAAAGAAACGTTTATACGTACACCGCAGTCTAAAGGTTTAATATTACTGTTTCATCACTTTTGAAGACAGGCTCATTAATTGCAGACCTGCGTACACGCCCACAATACATTCGCCGTTACAGCAAGACGCGACATCTCGCCCGGTATAAACAATAAAACTACCCCGACAGTTTGTTTCTCAAGTTTCGCACATGTTGTTTTATTTTCTTGCTGTATTAAATCTGAACTATTTCACTTTGCTAGATATACTTTAGTTGATCATTTTATAGCCATAATGCCTAAATAATGTGAAAATAATTTTCGAAAAGTAGCAAATTTTCAACTTTCAAAGTATTTTCATAATTAGCTGCATAAGTAAAAATTTTAATACGTTTGTGACGTACCGTACGAGCAAGAAGAAAACTATTTGCAAAATTTAAATATCATAAAATTGAAATTATACATCACTGGCCACTTCGAAATAAATCAATTTCACTACGGGAAGTTCTTTTAATTCTTATGCGTCGAAAACCATAACAACTAATATTTATTTACACACAACCATCTGGAAACTGCGTTTTGGTAAGAATATGTTTCTGATAATGACGTTACGTATGATCTACTTTTCGGGCAATCTGTTTCTATAGAAAAAAATTAAATTCATTAAATAGGAAAAAAATATTCACTCGTTCTTTTTATGCCAAACAGTATCAAACTTGAAGGCATATTTACTAAAGCCCCTTCCACCAACTTCATTTGTTCTACTGATTGGTTTTTGAAAAATTTAATGTAAACATTATAATTACACTATTTTTGGAAAGTAAATTACGAAACGTAGACGATCTGCAGAAATCAAATAATTATTCTTGAAAAAGAATACCATATAAAAATAAAACAAATATCTTTGAACTGTCAATTCCGTGGAACTAAAGTAGTGTACTTTTTTACCTACGATTGTTTTTACATATTCGAAAAATATAGGCATTTAAGAGTGACTTAAATACATTTAGATAAATATAATAGACCTATAGATTTATTGCTTAAAATTTTTGTACAAGTTTATATTTTTTGGCACAAGATGAGTTAAAATTATTAGTATGGAAATTAAATTTAAATAAGCAACCTAAACATTGCCTTTTAATGAAAACGTCACTCCTTATACCTCTGAAAAGTGTTTTGTTTTTAATTATAAATGCCATGTACTTGACTTTCTGATATCCAACATTTTAAATTAGGCAGTGTTTCTGTACGCGGGTGTACTCTAATGTCTTAGGTATCCGAATATCCAAATAAAAGTCTTGGAACTGGTCAACCAGACAAAGTTTTCGTAAATACTTATCATTGGACCATACGAGTAAACCAGACACATATGGGACGTTAACAGTTGTTAGCCAGTCAAAAAGTGTACGGAATTATAATTAATGATGTGGGAACTCCACGAATCCACTGCAAGACTTCGAACACACGCAAATAAAAGTTACTCGCGCAATTAAAAAAAAGTTTTTGGCACGTCCTAGACAAACCACTGAGGAAAACTAGAACCGAGTCCTTATAACTTAATCTGAGAAAGATAAAGCTTTGGATCGAACCCGAAATGTAAAGGTGAAAGAACGGTGCTGTAGTCGCACTACCATAAAGGATTATGTTCAAAAAATATATAGAAAATTACTGTGGACGTCTTCAAAATCGTCAGCGTTGGCCGGCAGGTTTTCTCGGGGTATTTTCGTTTCTTCCCGCCCTCGCATTCCATTTCTGCTCCATTTACATCTCACTTCAACTCAGTGAGCACGGAGAGAGTCAACTTGGCAAGCCGGCTGTTCCCCAGGTGACAGACATGCCGGCAACCTATTGTACAGAGCCGTTTGCAGGGTTGCATGCTCATCAGGCGCCACGCGGACCGTGGCGCTACGAGGGGGCCGGTGTCCACTGGAGTGTTTTATTCGAGAAGGGAACCGAACAATTGGAGAAGCGCGGGACAGGACGATAAGTCTGCACGAACGCTCCGCACATCCCTGACAGTTCACTGAGTGCTCGTCTTGTTCCTCCTCAGCTCCCGTCCTTCGTCGCCGAACGAGGGAGACCAGTTCCGGAGCGAATTTGCCAACTGTAGCGAAGTGTTTCTTCCCGTTCGATCTGCCCCAGGATATCAACGCCAAAAAAAAAGTACAAGCGACAGAACTTTTATAAGCATTTTTTGTATCTAAGAAGGTGCATTTCTGCACGGTCTGCAAACAATACTCCTCCAGCTCTCTCCCGAAGGTGGAGAGGAATTCAAATTTGACTTTACAGAAGTGCTTTTCCGTATTGGCGCCAATTAGATACGAGGTACGGTTGGCACTTCGCCTTAAGCTTTTTTCGTTAGTTTGTGATAGGTTTTATATCGTGGCGAGATTAAATATGTAGCATTAATGCTGTTCTTCAATTTCTGTATTCCAGACTTATGTGATTCTGTAAGAATACCACCGACTAGAATCTAATGTGTACATATGTGCAAAACTAGTTCATGAGCTGTCAGATCTATTCTCTTGACATGAATCACACTCTAACTCAGATGACATAGGGGATATTGATCTTGAATTTCTCTACATGATAAAATACGTGTTTTAGATCAAAAACTCCCGAAAATTTAGATTATTTCACAAGAACGAAAAATTATGTAAACGTATATTAATATTCGTTTAATTTCTATATTAATTATTTACTGCTCGTAGATACGTGTTAAAATCACACTTTTACAGTTTCTGAATATAAATAAAACAATCCAAAACACTTACTCAAAATCCAAAGGAGCACCTGATAAGTATTGTCTAATGTTATTTTAAGTTCTGCTCAGCAAAAGTATTTATTGCAAAAATTGTGAAACAGTAATAAACTTGAAATCCGGTGAAATTTCTTTACGTTTATGAATTGTAAAAAATCACGCACTGTGCATAATGAAATCATGCTTTGCAAAAAAAACCGGAACCTCGGCGTGTTCCGCATCGGCGATCTCCCGTTGCGTGTACAGTTCGGAAGTTCATTGGTGCCGTTCCTTAAGTCATATTCGAGCCCTTCATTCAGAAGCATTTCCCCGGCTTACCTCACATACCGCCAGACGAGCGCGGGTATAACGTTACGTGTTGTCTGGCCATCTGTTACGAACTCCGCTCGCGGTAAACGACAGTGGCCAAAGTCCCCCCCCCCCCCCTTCTACACTCCGTATCGCAGCACCATACATCACGTCGGGAGCGGCCCTATGCAAGCACGCCCCATCCCTCCACGGGGGAATAATTTCCTACCGTTCAATCGCCTGGCCCTTGGGGAAACGCAGGAATAATCTAGCCCGACCCTCTGCCCACCCTGCGCAAAGCACCGTCTCCTGATCTCCCGCCATCAAGACAATAACAACGGCCTACCACGAGAAATGAATAACCCCCGCGCGCACAATAACGGATAATCTCGACGTCGTCCCTCCATCTTCCCCAATAATGGCGTCCCCGCGGAAGGCACGGCGTCCCTCACGTCAGTCATTTCCCCTCTAAGGGGAAAAAAATATAACTCCTTCATTTTTTTCCCCTATGCCTCCACGAAATATCACGAGTTTATTCCATGACATTCAGTTCCTCTTCAGAATCGTTATCGACAATAAAAAAAGGCCTCCTTCGTTGTCCGTCTCTCTCGTTCCTCGCTTTATGTAAGGGAAGGACACGACGCTGTATATAGGTTTGTGAAAAGGCCTGGGAAGGGTCTCTGTGTGTTGCACGAGGATGGCGCGTCCCATTCCGCCAGTCTCTCGCTAACTATCGCGCCTTTTGTTCGCGGAATGGCCTCGGGTTTCCCCGACCCCTTACCCCTCAGACCCCATCAACCCAACAAATTATCGATCCTTTCGCTGCGGGGGAGGGATTGTAAGGGTCGCGGGGTGGGGGTTCATCGTAACCGTGTGCGGGGCCGAGCTGCCCCGGGAGAAGGGTCGCAGAGGGGATGGGCGATGAGGCGCCCATTCGACGCCCATGCGGAATTCCTCAAGGGCCGGAAGTCTGTCGATGGCTGTGGAGGAGGGGAGGTGGGTGGGGAGAGAGGGTAAGATATTGGTCGGAGGAATCCGGAGGGCGAGAGATCCCGGTGAAAACAAGTCCGATAGCCGGGGCGCGAGCGCGCTTTATTGGAAACACACCCCGCGCCGCAGGGGGACCGTCGTGAGGTTCAACTGTCCGCCTCTTGCGCCGGAGAAGGAACTTAAACGTGCAGCTGCGGCGTCGAGGGGCAACACCCGGGAAGTCGAGAGCGGCCCTGCCTTGCGCGTTTCGCAAGTGAGGTTTGTTTACGTTGCAGGCCGGGTTTCCACCCCGGAGGACTGCTAAAACTATAGTCCATTCACGGTTACTTCCGACTTTTCCGAGGCCCTGCTAAATTTCTGCTTCTAGGATACTCCTCCGCCTCATGCAAACAAAGCTTAACCAAGTCTATAAAATTACACCAAAGGGATAACTCGCCGCATTAGTGCGCACTCAGTTGCATAGGGTTTTGCATCAGTACTATTTCTTACTAGGAATTACCAACACACCTATTTTCTCACCGTTTTTATTCTTATAAACTAAAAGTGAAATAAGTAACACACAAGTAACAGGTTAATTTAATAAAAAATAAGATAATTTTTTGTTAACAGATTTATAAAACGCTTGTGGTACATGCCATATTTAAGGTATAGGCTATTCACGGTAAAGTGAGCACTTTTTAAATCCCTCTCATTCGGAACAATAATCATTAAATTAATTTTATTTTAACCTTAGACGTTAACTTCCGATTGCGGTAGAATATACACACTGTATTTATTACTTACATGGATATATTTATTTAAAAAGATGGTTAGAGGATAACAAATGGCGGAAAGTAAAAAGTAACGAGGGCCTCATAAGTGCTCACTTTACCGTGAACAGCATATACCAACCGAAGACGTCATACATGGGCTGATTTTTCAAAGATCTGATTTTAAAAAGTGTAAGAAGAAACCGTGAATAGACTATACTACAAAAGGTGGTGTCGCCAACACGGCACTTGAACACCGCTGTAGCGTATTTGAAATACGTGTTTTTTGACGAAACTATTAAGCGTGCCCCCCCCCCCCCCCCCCAATATGTTTACGTACGAAAAGAAAACATACCCCAGGCGAGGACGGAGTGGTACTTTGACGGTATCACTCATGTGAAATACACATTATTTTAAGCCTTCCAACTTCGTTTAAAACGACTTTTTCAAGCCCCTGGCTCGATAGGTGGTTCGTATTAATGATTGATTATGGCGGTTGGTGTTGGCGGCTGTTGAAGGACAGTGCAGTATATGTGAGATGGCACAATTTTCTGTTGGTTGTTGGTGTTGATGACTGATGGTTGATCCCGAAATCTTTTCAACTCGCGGTTGATGGTTGGTGTTGGTGGTGTTTGGTGGGTGGTGTTGGTGTTGTTGATGGGTGGTGTTGGTGTTGTTGGTAGGTGGTGTTGGTGGTGTTGGTGGGTGGTGTTGGTGTTGTTGATGGGTGGTGTTGTTGATGGGTGATGTTGTTGATGGGTGATGTTGTTGGTGGGTGGTGTTGGTGTTGTTGATGGGTGGTGTTGGTGTTGTTTATGGGTGGTGTTGGTGTTGTTGGTGGGTGGTGTTGGTGTTGTTGATGGTTGGTGTTGGGGTTGTTGGTGGGTGGTGTTGGTGTTGATGGACGGTGTTGGTATTGGTGGATGGTGTTGGTGTTGTTGGTGGGTGGTGTTGGTGTTGTTCGTGATGGTTGGTGTTGTAGCGAGTTGTAATACCTTAAGCTTTTACCACTAACCGACCAATCAGAGAGCGTTTTCTAGGTTCTGAACGCGTGATAGTGGAAAAGCTTAGAAATAAATGTTGAAAAATATTCGTGAAAACAAAGATACTTATATGAAGCCGATAACACCTGCCGTTATTCAGTAACCCAGCAATATTTAATACTCAAAATTCAATGTGTAATAACGTAAAAGCTAAAGCAAATCGCACGATTCTTTTAAAATTGCAGGCTTTTACGAAGCGATTGCATCCTTATAGACTAATCTGAGTTAGCTGGATGAATATTATTTTAGTTGCAAAATCAGTACATGTATTTCTTAACATAACGAAATAACTTAATGTTTTAAATATAGCTTACTTTAGCGTACAGTATGTAAAAATACTTAAGTATCAGCAATACAAGTTTTGTTTGCTTAAAAATTTAAATTCTAGCAATTGTCAATTAAAATAAATTTTGCACCTTTCTTAGGACTTTACTGCTATAATCGATTCACGGTTACTTCGGATTTTTCTGAAGCCCTGCTAAAGTTCTACTTCCAAGATATTCCTCCGCCTCGTGCAAACTAAGCTTAACTAAGTCTGAAAAATTACACCAAAGGAAATCGCAACGAATTCATGCGCACTCCGTGTAACGGTATTTTGTATAAGAACTATTTCTTACTAGGCGTTACCAACACACGTATTTTCTCATTGTTATTTATTCAAATTATTTATAGATGAAGCACTATAATTTATAGATAAAATATGAATAACATTTCAATTTAACAGAAAAAAAAGTAACTTTTATAAACACAAGTATAAAACGCTTGTGATATATGGCGTATTTAGGAAATAACTAAACACGCCATACATGGGAAGATTTTTCAAAGGTTTGATCAAAAAGGGTGAAGAAACCTCGAATAGACTATATCTGCTGGCACAGCCGCGGAAGAATCGATAAAAACGCCAAGCCTGACTATTGCGTCATTGAAGACATCGCACCCCAACCGAAAACCACACACGCCAACAACAGCCACCGCATATTGTGCCAGGGGTTTTATACTTGTATACCCCACTACGTACTACCCGGACACGAGCGAATCTGCTACAGACTTTCCGCCAGAAAAATGATAGGGCCATCGCTCTAAGTCCCATTGTCACGAGTAGCACGACGCGAACACAGCATGCCAGTTCAAAGCCGCTACGCGCACTAGCGGCGATGGGGGCACCTGATGCGTGTACCTGTGTCGCCTTTATCGCTTCCTCTCGCTTCTAAGCCTGAAACGTGTTCCTGAACAACGCCGACAAATTTCTGCGGGTTATTCCTGGCAAAAAGTAAGACGAAAATGCCTGCACCACTTTTCCCTTTAAGTGATTATTAGGGAGCTATGCGCCCCTAAATTACACGGTTTTGAATGTAATTGTGTTAAAAAAATACGAGGAACCACTCACTATTAAACATTTCTAGTGTTACGGGTCGCTGTAATGGCCAACCGTGTGTTGTGTGCTGCTGTTTAAGGTGGGTGTGGTGGGGGGGGGGGGTAGATGAACGAGGACGCCGGCCGCGCCTACCAAGATGGCGGACGGATACTGGATCCTATCCCGTATCGCCAGAATGAAGATAACCTATCTACTAATGGTGTTTCGTAGAATGGAGATCCTACACCTGTGAAAATACGATTGGTAATAGCATCCCCCGTCATCGCGAAAATAGAGGTCGCCACCCTGTTTTTGCACGAAAAATGTGAACAGTAAGATGTAAGCGATTTGTTGAAATGACTTAATAACAGCACATCTTAACCAATGAAAATGGTCTTTCGTCGGGATACGCTCAGGTGAACCGTTTTAGCAACATCCTCTCGGAAAGTGCGTGTGCAAAACAGAAGGATGACTAGCCTGCGAGGTTGGAAACACGCTCGCCACGGAGCGGTGAAACACCACGTGGCATTTGACTTCACGATGCGCTGATTCTTACGTAATGTCAACAAATCGCTTACAGCTTACAGTTCACATTTTTCGTGCAAAAACAGGGTGGCAACCCTAATTATCATGATGACGGTGGATGATATTACTAACCGTATTTTCACAGGTGTGAGATCTCCGTTCTGCAAAACACTATTCGCCGATTTGTTGCCTAATCGTGAGTAGTTGCTGATATTTTTAACAAAATTACATTCAATCCCGTGGCTTTCATAATCACTTTAGGGAAAAGGTAGTAGAGACATTTTAGTCTTATTGTTTCGTCAGGAATAACCTGCCGGAGTTTGTCAGTGTTCGGAAACACACTGAATAATGATAGCAACGAGCGTTTCGGTTGCAGTAATATTTCAGCACCTCAAAAATCCCACGAAGCCTGTAATTAGTTAGAGAATCCTAGATGTGTGCCTGCGATTCGCCTAAAATGCTAATACGTACTGGTTGATACGTTTTATAGGAATGATAATCAAGCGGTGAAAAATTAAAATAGTTTTGCTAAGAGAGAATATGTATAGTCTGTACACGGCTACTTCAGACTTTTCTGAAGCTCTGCTGAAGTTCCACTTTCAGGGTATTCCCCCGCTCACGCAAACACATCTTAACTAAGTACAGGAAATTATGCCAACGGGAGAGAGCACCGTATTCTTGCGCACTTAGTTAAATTATATTTTATATAAGAACTATTTCTTACACTCTATATCTGAATCAGTGAGAATTTCACTGTTTCAATAACTCAAACGTATCTGACAGATTCAACAGTCACTTTAGTGAATTTAACTAATGAATTAGGAAAAAAAATTCCACATTTCCTGTACTTATTGATTCAGTGATATTTTCCACTGATTCGCCAATCATTTTCTCACTGTTTACTCAGTGGTTTATTTTTGACTGATGGATCAGTTAAACAGCGTGTAAAAATTGCCGTCAAACAACGTTTGAAAATGGGCGTTAAACAACGTGTATCAAGTGAAATAACAATGAATAAACTAATAAAACCAATGCAAAATACTTTCTAAAATGTGTTTCATCTTTCAAAACGCCATTTTATGAGCTAATAGGAACACATAGCTTTTCATTCCGTTTTTACGCCTTTCGTTTCGTTTTCATGTAATTGTCACAACGCTCAATTTGCAGGTTTAAACTGTAAATAATGTGGTGAAGAGAGTGCACTCATATATACTATTCGTTTTAACAATTGTAACGGTATCAATCAAACAAAATACGAAAAGTAAGAGCATACAATTGAAATTTTTTCGATTTCACGGTAAAAAGAATATATTTTCCTCCTACTGTTTCAAGGTGGTGTGGTAGCGCAAATGGTAAGGTACCGGGCTAGTTTCGGAAGGTTAGTGAATTCAATTCTAGCTACCTCCGGAAGTTTCTTTTTTTTTAATTACGGTAAATTACGCAATATAAATATTAAACTATCGTAAATATGTATATTTCACGTACTTATTTGGCTACATTCAATAAAAACCATATTTAATTCGCCACTGTACGCGACCGTTACTTATTCAATCAGTGAAAAAATTTCACGTCACTAATTCAATGAGATAAATTTTTTCACTGAAAGAATTAGTGGTTTTCCACTGATTCTAAGTGAAGCCATTTTCACTGATCCGAGTAGTTGGATTTCACTGCTAATACGTATTTTCCCGTCGATTAGAATTTAGAGTGTACTGGGCATTACCGCCCCACTTATTTTCTCACTGTTTTCGAACATATTGCCTATAAATGAAATATTATAGTTTTTATTAGAGTATAAGTAAATGTTCAATTTAACAAAAATAACGCATTTTTATGTTAACAGAAGTATAAAACGGTTGACATAATAGGAAACAATCAAACACTTCATGCATTGGGGTGATTTTTTAAAGAGGTTTTATTCGAAAAGTGCGAAGAAACCGTGAATGGACTAAAAAAATAAAACAGCGCGACGTTAAACGTGCATGCCAATCAAGAAGAGCCCACCAACATTTCTGGGGAGCGAAAATACCGTGGCGAGCTAGATGCTCGTTTGTTCCAGCCGCTGTGTAGCGCGTGCAGCGGCACGTGACCGAACTACATAGTGCATCGCAGGCTAGTTGAATATTCATAACGCTGGATGTTTCGTAACGTGTGGGGAGTAATGCCGATGTAGATTAAGGGCCTCCGGAACAAGTTAAAGCGAGTAGTTCCTTGCCACCTTCTACTACGGGACTGTGTCTACTTTCAGGGAAACTTTCCCACGCGAAGTTAGAAATTACTGTGGCAAATAGAGAGGCGTGGCGTAGCCAGAGTGGCAGAGGGTTGGGGGCTGCACGCTCCCATTTACCCTTAAGGTTACCAAAAGTTAACATTAAATTCCTAACACAATGAGGTCTGCACACATCTGCTGGCACTTAAGACAAATTATAAGTGAGTCACCTATATCCACTATTGCAAAAACATTAGTTCTGTTGTTGTCTGTGTTAGAACTCACCATTCTGCTATTGGTCAATACTTCACCGGACCCTACCGTGTACTTTAAAGCCTTCATTCCTGGCCGGTCATCGACCAATGGAGAGTCAAGCTAATATTGACCCAACCAAATGTCCTTTTTTGTTGTACAACAATATTTACAATAAATCATGCCCCTTTGACTGGCTGTACAAAAAAGAAATACTATCGGTAGCGAAATCATTGTTAGTGCGCTGCCGTGTTCTTGTGACGTCATGTCAAACACTAGCCGAACAAAGACTGCACATCCACGCTAATTTTGTTCTGAACAACAAAGAAAATTCAAATTAGCTTTACTCGAGCTACACTCGAGCATAGTCTGAAAAGTGCTAATAAGCTTATAATTGAGATAAAAACATTGTTATATGCAGTCACTACGCATACTTTCGTTCTCTCCCCCCCTTTTTTTCCAGGCGTGCGAAGCGCAGTGTTCCAAGGACATAATCACTAACTAGAGAAGAGAAGGCAGCGTTACAATGGTACTGCCATGGAATACTGACGTGTGCCGCGATAAGGCTATCGGAACTGGTGCCGCTCCCGACCATGGAAGGTGAGTGACTCTTGGTTAGTCGTGCGAAGGTTCTTCCCCATCAGTGTGATTCAGTTATATAAGCCGCGGTGTGCCCCTGTGGTGAGTGTCTGGAGTATGGAGCCCTGTGCGGCCTTAGGTGCCAGGTGTGTGGTACCATCGGAGCGACTAGCGGCGACGCAGTGACCAACGAGTGTATAGGCTGTTCACGGCAAAGTGAGCACTTTTGAGGCCCTAGTTACTTTTTCCTTCCAGACATTTTTTTTATGCTTTAAACCACCTTTTTAAATAAATATTGCCATTTAGGTAAAAAAAAAAAAAGTTTGTAGATTCCATTGCACTTGTAAGTTAACGTCTAAGGCTAAAATATACTATATTTATTGACTATTAATCCAAATGAGAAGGCTTGCAAAAGTCTCACTTTACTGTGAATAGCCTATAGTCTGCGAGCGTGTGGAGAAGACTTCAGTTAGTGTAATATTCCCCTTCCCTGGCCCACAAATTTATGGCTACGTTACTGATAAAGAAAATATTAATGTTTCGCCAAACGTAAATTATTCATTGTTATTTAACAGGCAGTTATTCGATAACATGATTTTGACCCCGGTCGATTGCACCAAACTGTTTACCTTCTCCATTCTGGCAACTGTTCGCATAGATCCTTAATATGGATGTTATCATTCATCACCCGTTTGATAAAGATTTCGATTAGCCAAGTTCCAAGAAAGGAAATCGATATTGTCAAGTTATGACCACTCTTGATGTCCGACTAGTTAATAAAGTGGCCAGGGAGTCTGGTGGTAAAATATTTACCCTCAAAGGTTCAGGAGATAGCACTGTATTGTCATATCGTCTCTATAAGGTTGAAGGCAATGGCAGACCAGCGCAGGATCATCTTGCCTGGCTCGTCTTGGACTGAGTATACACACAATCCGGAAACAATAACGTTTAACATCTCTTGGGTGTCTAAAACATAGTAAGTTTCTATTATTTGTTTCAGTTATTCAACTACTCAACCTGGAAACAGCGTTTTATTCGTCTAAGCTGTTAAAGAATCAAGAAAATTCAACGGCATATTTCCTCATAATGATCCAGTGCATAACATTTTGTTTACAAGTCGGTATGTACGCCGCTTTGATTTTGCACATAAAAAATTCAAGAAGACATGGATATAGTGTGACAATCTGTAGGGTAAAAAATCAAAGCTACCTTAGTTGGTTTTATTGCGAAACACAATATAACTCCATTTATTCTCATATCCATGACTGTATGACAGAAGAATGAATAGCAGCGAAACAGCAGAGAAAATAATTTATTTGGCACCAACCGACCCACTGATTTATTGCAAAGATAAATATGGCTACTTGTACAAAAAATACTGAAAGGTAGTTGTTGAAACGTAAACAGCAAACAGTTGCGGAAACCTAATAGGCAAATAAGTACACACATATATGTGAATTTATAACGTGTTAGCAGCACGGAACTATCGGGCTGGCCTCACAAAAGGCTCTCTCTCTCTCTCTCTCTCTCTCTCTCTCTCTCTTGATCGAACGATCCGGAGGACGTGGCTGCGTCTGGAAGCTTGGGAGCCATTGCCAAAGATTGCAGCTGCAGATGTGTGCTGGCAGTAGTGCATACGGCCCAGTATAGCAGAATTCGTCGTAAAAAGTGTCAGGGATGATGTCCAACCTTAGTATCCGAGAGGGCCGCCAATCGTAGACAAAATAAAACTACCAGAACAGCATCTTACATAGCTTCTGCTAGCCAAGGCTAATCTCTTTTCCTCCGCATTGGCAACCCTGGAGTTGAGCAGAATGAGAGCATGCTGGGTGTTACACGCGCTGTAGTCACCCCAAACAACGAGAAAACGAGAAGGTGTGGATGGAAAAGAACTGAGAAGTTTGTAGGACAAGGAAAGATCATTATGGAGTGGCGAGTGTTCTAACACATAGAGTGTCTGTCTTACATTCCCGATCCAATCCTACGGGACAAGTGGGGTGGTGGATTCCCATCGAATGGGGCCGCTGTGCCGCAGCAGCTATGGCGATCGCCTCCCACCAAGGCGAACAGAGTTCGATTATTTGCGGGATCGCTCCCGGGTTTTCGCACGTGAGAATCGTCCATAACGATAACACTGGTCGGCGGGTCCCCCCCCCCCCAACCCTCGCTTTCCTGCGGTGCTCTATACCTCGCTTCATCCTTATCGACTCTCAGGACCCCGACATTAAGAGCCGCCCAAACTTCTCTTCTCCAACCAAACCGTTCGGGACCTCGGGCGTGGCCAACTGCCAGGTTGACCTGAGATTACCTGCGATGATCGAGTGTATCTCGATCCCGTGATCATTGGAGGGCTATACCCATAAATAATGGCCTAATCGGCTGGTGTTTGGGTGACGTTAAACAATCGTGGTTTATGAATAAGACAGTTCAAGACCAAAACAGAATTTCAAATACAAGAAATTTGGTGATCCTCTCTTCGGTTCCTGTGCAGCGATGGACGAGACAATGGACGAAGAGCACGTGTTGGATGAGTTGAAGAGCGGCACTGGCCATGCCCTAGATCCAGCAAGCTTTGTCAGGAAAAAAAGCAAGCACCATGGAAATTAAGGAGATCCACGGGCTCAAGTTCCTTCACGTGACTGCTTGCGGTCTTCGGGGCACGTGGGAGACGGACCAGGCTCCCTTCGGGTTCGAGCTTCCGTCTTTAATGCTGGCCAGTTTAGATGGGTTTGACTCGTAGTGGTGGCTGAAAACTCCCTGAAGTTATAACCACCTTAATACAAAGACAAAAATGGAGAAAAGGAAAAAATGGGGGAATCATAATGGAAGTCCCAAAAGGGTTACAACTAATCGGGACCAGATTGATGCTCCATATAGTGAGGCTAGACTCATGCTGACAATTGGTCTAAATACTCTTGTTATAGGAGTTTTGCGAGAAATCCTTCACCTCTTAGATATTTTTCGACGCAGTGAATGGCGACACAGCTCTGGAATCTCTTGGAGAGGCAGTTGAAGTACGGGTAGTGCCCTGCTAGACAACATGTGTATTGCAATGCAGAAAGGCATTTTGGGGACTTGGAGCACAGCAAATTTTGGGACCTCTATTCAACACGACACTGCGTACTTCGAATATTTAACTGTATTGTTACATGTACACATTAGTATATAAATGGATTTTTCATCATCATTTATGACGATGACAGTAAATTATTAGCATGAAAACCTTTCAAAGTCCAAAGGCTTGAAGGAGTCACTGGGAATAGGGGGCCTTGGCCAAATTGGCTCTTATACCCCTCCCTTTGGCCGGCCCTCCCATATTGAGTGCAAGAGTCTCAATACAAAGTAGGTATTCCTGTGCGTACGGATGTCCGCCTCCCAGGCTAAGCTTGAATCATGGGCACTCATGATGGTGGTGCTTGGTGGCAGGCTGGTCGACTCCTTTGCGATCAGAGGGGGCCCCAAAGACTGAATTTCTAGTTGTATCTGAAATCTATGGGAATGGAAATGGGCACACATGGGGTGTGGCTCACGTCTTACCCTAGTGTAAAACCCTACATGAAAAGGAAGGAGAAGCACGGGCAGACCTCCTGCCCCGCTGAAGTTCTTTTAGTGCCCTGAGGTCAGATTGAGGAAGTACTCGTGCTGGCAGTGGTGGGTGGATACCTTATAGGTTTACTTCTGGGTAGTAGATTTCTCCTAGTTATAGAGACCGCCCAAACGAGGGCCTAGGCCAGGTGACAAGTGGCCACAAAGAGAATAACCCTGAGCGGTGGAAGCGGGCTGTGCTGCGAGGGTCAGATGCTAGCGCTGCCCGAGTGGTATTTGCCTGCGGACGCCGCAACATGGAAACACAACAAAAATAACCTATCAACTCCGGAACGGCCACACGGCTATGAGGAGTAAGGAAGTTCCAATTATTATTATTATATGTACATACTGGTGTATCGGGATGAGACTTTGTTGTCTTGTAATTAACAGCAAGAGCTAACAACGCCTGTGCCGACCCGTCGTGTATTCCTCACACATCGGAGGTCGAGACGCGACAAGGTCTGGTGACACAGTGCCCTTCATTGAAATTACGAAATTGCTTACCGGTGTAAATCAGAAGTACGTACGTGTGTGTATATGCAATAAAGGTATACATATATATATTTTGTACGCATGTGTGCACGAAGTTTATCGCAGGACAGGAGGTTTCTGAATGATATTTGGCACGTCACCGAAGGAGAAAACTACCGACTGCGTCTTTGTTGTCCGAGGTTCTGTCGTACTTGCTGGGGTTGTACTGTACTAATGGAGCCTATCCCAAATCCCGATGTATGAGGATAGAACGGGAAGAATCGCCAGTACACGAAAAACTTTGTGCGTAATGGTTAAAAACCTTCGTGCATCAAAGTTGTACACGAAACCCAACATTGATGACGTCCTTCTTTCTACCCGTAAGGTGGGCTTGACAATGAAAATAAGGACTATTTTAATTGCAGTCTGGCATTAACGGTGAGTTACAGCCAAGCTAATACGTGTAAAAAATTGAGGGGACTATTACTAGGTGAACGATAGTCTTAAGGCAGAAACCATGGAAACCCATCTTCTAACAGTGACGAGCATCAACACAATGGCATTAGCCGAACATCGCGAGAAAAAAAGAGAGGGGAGACCACAATCGCAAGCCGATCATCAACAATCCTCGATCCTTCCCTTCTCCATTCTCCTCCTCGCCGCTGTTTTTCTCCAGCCCGTCTCCGATATCCCGCGTCGTATTTTCTTTTCTCCAGGGAGAGAACGACAACTACTTCCTCCTTCCGCGGCATTACGATCTGAAAAGAAATTCATCGTTCGCTTCTTCGCCATTGAAGAAGCTCTGGTGGGAGGGGGGAAAAAGATTTGTTCCAGCCATACGTATATATTTGGAATGCACACTGGGCAGGCTTTGTGAATGAATTGTATATAGATGTGCGCGTATCGACATCGTCCGAGATATATATATGGTCCCGAGGTGGATGAGCGGGGTTTTATATAGATACACAACCATTATATCGGCACATGAAAAGGGAATGGTCACCGAAACACGCGGGACAAGCATAAGCAAGAGAGGCTGGAGGGAAGGAATCCTCTTAGGATACTTGACAAAGGGCATTCGGTATACGGCAGGAGGGTAGGCTACAATCGCGTGATGTGAGATGCTGCGAGGGTAGTGGAGATGCTTCACGGTTATTTACTAGAGGATTTTTCAAAAAAGCAGATGTCAAGGCTCACGAGGATAGTTGAATAGGAGACATCAAAAGTAGACTGTTCGAAAACTAAAGAGGTGAATAATTTAGTTTGAACGTAATTCAGAAATATTTAAGGGAAAAAAAAAATTATTTATAGCTATTAATGTTTCGTAGCAAATATTACTGCATAATTATCGTCAGCTTGAATCACGTTACTTCGGCGAAAGGTACCTAAAAATAAGGCGGGATACAAAACTAAATTGATTCACGTCGCCCAGCTTTTGAATATCGATTTGGTATCATACTTATCAGTACGATGGTGAAATCTTGCGTGACGTTCGGTGTGTGGCCAGTACTGCCCAACGTCCGGCGGAAATCGCAGCGATGTCTCAAGCTGAAATTTCAGGCAAATATCTGACATCTCCTACCGTGCGCAAGAACGAAGGGGGCCACAAACCTAGGTGGTTCATGTAATATGTGTGCCAGCGCGCTAGTCGTGTACTGCGTTCATCCAGGGGCACTATTCTGCAGAATACAGCTTCCTTAAAAACTGCTATTGTGAGTATCTGTATGCCCATGGTATAGTATATTCGCGGTAAGTTTAGATTTTTTAAACAAAACTTAAAACAAAATCACACCATGTATGACGTGTTTGGTTGTTTCCGAAATATGGCATATATCACAAGCATTTTATACTTGTGTTAACATAAAAGTATCTTATTTTTAGTTCAACTGAACTTTTACCTATATTTTATCTATATATTACAATATTTCATTTATAATTAATATGATTGCATACACAGAGAAAATAGGTGTGTTGGTATACCTAGTAAAAAATAGTTCTCATACTAAATGTTATTAAACTAAGTGCGCACGAATACGGTGCGCTGTCCTTTTCGTGTAATTTTCTACACTTGGTTGAACTTTGTTTGCACGAAACGGGGGAATAGCCTAAAGATAATACCTGCGCAGGGCTTCAGAAAATTATGAGCGACCGCGAACTGTCTTTATGTGGCATTATGTAAGGCATCTCTTTATTGTGCAAAGATTTGCGTTTGGCAATGCTTCAGGCTCTGTTCGGAAATCAACAATCTGCAAAATAGATTATAATATTTCTGTTATTATAGTTGTTTTATTACTTCTTGCGTTAATTTCGTAAATTTAAAATATTTACCTTGTTTGTTTTTGAATTTCATCTCCAGATAACACTTCTTACATTATTTACGTCGCTCTAATGACATACTTTTTTTCAGACGGGCCTAATTGATTTAAAGTATGATGCGATAGCAGCACTCAAGATGCCGAGTTCGTCTTTTATGTCGAAATAACGAAAATGGAAACTAATATTTTTCCATAAACAGCAGAATTTTATTACGCACATTTTCTCTCTCGCGGGCTTGTTTTCTTGAAATACGGCGGCTATTTGCGCGAAACTCTCTTTCAAAAACGAAACCTTAGGTGGCCTAGCTCTACATAAAGAGAGTCACGGGGCATCCGAAAGACAGTCATGACCACATGTGGAGTTAGAGAATACAATCTTTCCTCGTGAAGAGAGTCGTGACTCAACTGTGTTCATTTGAAGGCGGCAATAAGTTACAGAACAGAGCCCCACCACAAAGTGCGGGCTTCTGTTTATTGAGAAGGTTCATTCATAAAGGCTGTTCACGATGAAGTGAGCTCTTTTGAAATCAACCTTAGAAAGAGTCACTGCCCCAAACTGCATCTATTTTTACTGGCGCATTGAGTGACATGAGTCCAGTCCAGCAAAGTTGGTATCGATGGCTGGAAAGTAGTTCCATAACTTAACGTCTAATAAAAAGGGTTAGGTAACCATATGTGATAACTTAAATTATTTATTTCACTTTCTGTTATTTTTAATGCATTAGAGTGTAAAAATGAACGGATTTGTAAAATACTTACTTTTCTAATAACTGCTCAGTCTCACTTGACCGACGCATGAATAAAGTGATGAGACCCATGAGAATTTTAATATTACATAAGGCGGAAGAATATACAACATGAAAACAAGTAGATCTTAAGCAGTGCTTTCAAAAGTGCTAATTTTACCGTGAACAGCCTATACCAAAAAAGATCGGAAACTTGGCATCGTCCATGTTCCTAACCAAATAATCCAGTTACCCGCGCCTGCATTACCGCTGCTCTGAGACATTTGGGAGGTAAAGTACACGAACTAACATCAAAATAACGTAAAAGAAAAATCGCAAGCTTTTTCATAGCCGTATAATTTCAGGGTGGTGCCAAATGGAGGTACATTCTTATTTTGTTAATTTTGTTACGCGTTTTGAGTGCCCCCGAACGGCAACGAATACTTAGTTGAGAAACACTAAAAATTCATAAAATGGCGGATGAATCGCCCCGGGTAAGGACTGGTGCCAGTGTCGGTAAGGATTGAAATATGATATAATATTTTAAATCGGACTATTTCGATGCTTTCCAAACAAAACTAAATAAAGTTTACAGGTATTGTTCACAAGAGCTATGGGCTAAAGTTAAGAAACCAACTGAGAAAAATTAAAAGATTTTTGAAATAGGATAAAAATAATATATTTTTGAGTTGGGATGTCTTAAGTCAATATGGCCGCCGGTATGTGCGAGTTTATACTTGGTGGATCACGTACAGACTAACGAGCCAATTGCGTGCGCGATGATTAACATTTTTTCGTACACCGTGTCCACACGTGGATATAGTTACGGCCACCAGATTTTCGCGAAAATATTTACGCGAAGACTAGACCCCAATGTCATATGTACACATCAGCAGCTTGCCTTTGGCAACTGGTCGCTTGTCTTTGTGCGAAGCGAGCCTGTTATATGAATGATCCAATCAGAATTAAAAGTTTCTCTGAAGCTGACCGTCCGTGATTGGCGGGCAGACAGATAATACGCGCAACAATTCAAATAATCCAATCAGAAAGTGGTTCTGAACTAAAGTGTTTTTGGAACACAACTTATCCTGAAATCTTTTCTCGCATAAACAGGTGACCCAAGCTATAGTGAATGACGAAATAGCTGCGGACATGTGTGATGTACGTAATTGTGTTCTTGCACGACAAAAGCCAGGCAGAAATCGCGGATTCCCTTTAAAATTAGTGCCTGTGTTTAAATAGGTTGTTGGCATAGGTATACAATGTATTATTGATCAATTCATTACTGAGTTTATGGAAACGAGGCGTGTTTTTGACATAGGAGTGCTGCTTTGTGTCTTGGACAGGACCCTCACTTGAAGTTTATTTATTTTCGGAGAGAAAGAATTATTTCGTTGACATGTTATTAATCAACAACCTGAAAGTTACAATAAGAGGTGCATATAAATAATGTTTACTAATCAGTTCGCAAAAATTCGGTGGGGATATGCAATGCAAACAGGAACCTACGCTTAAACGAGATACTCCTCAGAATCCATCTATTCTCGCGGCGCGCGCCGCCTGGTTCGACCGAAGCAGCACAACAACAACGCCCCTGGCGTCTGGAGTACTGAAACAAGAAATCTTATCTGTGCGGCTTCTTCTGCTTCTCTCTCTCTCTCTCTCTCTCTCTCTGCGGGAACAGATACAACAACACTTGCACATATATATGTAAATGGCGTGTATCGAGAAAACTTAGTCCTACGTGGCTGCTCGGAACATCTCTTCCGTTCTGGATGTTCCTCGCCCGTCGGCGTACCAAGGAATTCCGCTGGCGGTGTCGGCAAAAGCAAACCCACCACATACGCGCAGTTTGTGTGCATTTTAAATAGACGACGAACTGGTGTAGTTCGAAAAGGAATATTAGTTACCAAACAAGAAACTTGGCTACATAAATGCGTTTTTACGCAAAAAAAAAAAAAAAAAAAAAAAAACACGCCTTCATTTACATTTCAAAATAAGAGTATATTGGAAATTAGTTCATATGAGGTATAGTTATTTTATGGTTAATCGATTATTCGTCATCTGCCCATGCAAAAAAAAACACTGACCTACCCCAAATGAACACAACTGTCAAAGCCACATGGTCAACAGCAATGAACACTTTTTATTTTGTATCCCAATTTTCAAAAGACAGGCAATTTTATATGAATATAATACGTTTGCTAATTTTAATTTCATCAAACTGCATAAGGAATTGGTTAGAGGAAGTATAGAAATATTTCAGAGGACTTGCTTACTAAACAGTGTTGTAACCTCCGATCCAACCCACTCCGTGTTTGTTAAACGTGCTAGCAGAAAAGCAGTTGAATGTTGGGACACGGAGGCTGGTTGTGCATAGCCAGCGAGATCAGCATGCCTCATCTTTGGTCTATGGTTCTTTTACCGTCAGCCACGTAAGGCACAACACCAACCTAATTCCACTCTACAGCCGCTTCACAATTTTTTTGTGTTGTTAACTGCACAAAAAAATCATTATTTCAATAAACACACGAAGAAAGCGAAATAAACAGCAAAAATTACTCGTAATCATCACAGTAGCTCTTATCGAGAATAACATCCCTTGGAGAACAGAGACAAAGGAAGAATGAAAAAGCACCTGAATAAAACTTAAAAAAACTCACGTTCAGTAAACACATAATAAGTCAGCCACGGTTATGACGTTTATTTGATATTGAATTATAGATTATTTCATAATTATAGGCTGTTTACGGTTAGCTGGGTACTTATTTTGAAGGAAAAAAAAGTTCATGCACAGAAATGCATATATTTTTAATGTAATAATTAATTTAAATACTCATGGTAAAGTTGGCAGAAATTATAAAAATTAATTCCATATCTTGACGCCACCCTAGCAGTGTTATGTTTAGATGTGAAAACTTTATTTTTGAAATTTTTGCTTCTGTTGGTTTTACGCACGAAATTTTAGGAAAAGTATTTTTCTTTTTTTTTTTTTCAATTCACGATTTTAACAATTTTGCAGTTTTGTTTGAAAGTAATAAGGCCCATACCAATGTTGATTTTGCATACGACGAAAGAATACATGATTTGACAGAGATGTAAATCGTAAGCACAGCTTTCAAATACTGTAAATGCTCAATTAATCACGAAGAAGTTATATAACTAGAACACTTGAAACACCTGACGCAATGTCGATTAGGCGTTAGCGCGCGACACACACACGCGCGCACACACACACACACACACACACACACACACACACAAACGCACTCACTAAGTTTATATTCTTTATACTGGAGTATATTCTGTGCGCCTCTGGATGTCTGAGATATGCAACTATTGCTATTTAACAACTATGCCGAAGCTACCTCTCAGATGTCTACTGAAGTGCCAGAATTACAATTTTTTATTCCTGATAAACCCCGTTCATGCTACTTAGGCTATCTTTTTACGTTATACATATCGCTTTTGAAGAAAAATATAATAATACTAAGCTAAAATACGTTTTTTTTTTCCTGTACACGGTTTTGCAGAGCTCAAAAAGAAAAAGCTCTACTTTTCTTGTATTTTTTCCCCCGAGGCTGTAAATGGTTAAAAAGATATTATTTTAATGGTCATTTTTAAATACAGTAGGGATATTTAGTCGTAAAACATTACGATTACTATTGAAAGTCGTGCAGAGGTAAGATAGGGTACCTTCATGAAGTTTCGACGTGGATACAGAGCCTTGCGCGTAGTAACGATGAGGCATCTGAAGCACGTGTGTAAGTGGACCTTAGCACTCCCGCGCTTCTACGATCAACCCCTCAGTGCCAAGACGCCAGACATGGCGCGGGGGGAGACGGAATTTAATAAGCGATAGTTTCTTATAATAATGAGTGACAATGGTAAGTAATTTGATGTGAGCGGGGTGAGTATGTAGAGCAGGGGAGGGTTTATAGGCAACGTGGTTGGTGGTCCCAGCTTGGCTGCTGCACGCGATATATCGGTACAGTCCGTGTCGTTCATGCTGTGCTCCCAACAGTTGCGTACCCACATGTACCAACTCTATAACCTGCGACAATGGTGGTTCGTAATCTTCGTTAGCCCTGTGCAACATCTGCTATACAGGATAGTTTCGATACACCCTAGCCATGCAATAAATAATCACTGGAAATAGCCGGCGATGCGGTGCGAACGTTGGAAAAACCAGTATCGCAACTATTCACGGTATCGGTAATGTTAAAAAAGTAATCATCGAAAAAATGTTTGGATTATAAACGACCTTGTTACATTACACACCGGGTTCGCAATACCATATACTCTGCCATGCCACTGGGATAGCCGAGTGTAAATGTAAAGGCTGTTCACGATAAAGTGAGCACTTTTGAAATCAGCCTCTGGAAAATGTCACTGCCCCAACCTGCACATATTTTAACGGGCGCACTGATTGGTGGCATGCGGCCAGTGAGGTTGGTAACATCGGATTGAAAGTAGTTCCATGTCTTTACGTTGTGAATACTGAAATTATTTCATTTGCTTCCCGTTCTTTTAATGCATATGCATGTAGTGATAAGCTAATTTGTAAAATATTTACTTTTCTAAATATTTCACAGGTTCGCTCGACCGACGCATGTTAATTTTTCACAAGTTGGACGAATACACGACTTGCCTGCAAGTAGATACTACGCAGGGCTTTCAAAAGTGCTCAGTTTATCGTGAACAGCCTATACCAACCGTTACGTCTTGGAGGTGCCCAGACCTGTATAAATTGTGTTCTGACATCACTTGAGTATGTAAGTGTGTGCTGGTCATGACATTAATACTGCAGCCCTTCATGGACTTTAAGTAACACCCCCCTCCCCCCCCCCAAAGTTGAGAAATTTCAGCAGGAAAAAACACCGTGTCGTTGGCACAAGTTGTCCTAAATTGGTTCCAACAGTATTACAGAGACTTCCAACAATTGATGTGGCCACTTCGTCCGCCCAATACGAACCCCGTCGAGTATTTTATAAGACGTGGTGATGCGATCCATTCGCACCCAAGATCCTGCTAGGGATCTGTAGGTACAGATGGCATGGGTCAACATTTCTCCAGTCGTGTTTCGTCCACTTGTGGAACCGATGACACTACGAGTTTATGTACTTCGCTGGGAAAGAGGACGACCTATGCGATATTATAGGCTGTTCGCGTTAAAATGATCACTTTTGAAAGCCCTGATTGAGATCTATTTGTATGCACTTTGTGTATTTTTCCGCCTTTTGTAAAATTAACATTGCCATAGGCCTCATCACTTCATTCATGCGTCGGTCAGGTGAACCTGTGGGATTATTAGAAAAGTAAATATGTTACAAATCTAATCAATTTACACTTCGATGCGTTAGAAATAATTTAAGTTATCACAAATAGTTACCTCGCACTTTTTTCGTCGTTAACATATGGAACTACTTTCCGTCCATCAAGAGGCCTACCAACGTTACTGGGAGCATGCCACTCAGTGCGCCCGTTAAAATATACGCAGACAGGGGCAGTAACTTATTTCTAGGGTTGATTTCAAAAGTGCTCACTTATTCGTGAACAGTCTTTAGACTCATATCCCATGACTTTTGCCATGTCATCGTACAAGTAGTATAGATTAATAGATTAAAAATTTCGTTTCCAATCTGATACCCGTCCAATTAATATAATCGTAACTTTCGAACGTCCTGTTCGATTTCTTCCTTCTGCCTGCTGCGTATTGTTCCGCCACACGTGGAAATTAAAACTTTCCAGACACATGATGACTTGAATCCATGTGTCAACCAAATTAATTCTGGGTTCAATAATTTAAAAATATCGCATGGAAAGACATTAAACATTCTGAATTAGCTGCCAACGTTACGGCTCATACACCTGGTAGTGTTTCATGTCAACATCTATGCAGCTGAGGGCAGCAATGATTATTTTTTTTAACCCAATCCAACCCATTCTACACAATTTATTCATAACGCACGTAAAGTTAATCGTTGGTACGTTCTGTAGATTAATCTCGATGGTCTACCAGAGCGTATCTGATTCGTAAACCTACGTTCTGACTGCTTCATATTGGGACCTACTGTTGCTGAACATTAAGCTCACTGCCTGTGACAACGAAACAAGTGCTGTGTCGACGTAAGTACAGCACTTATCATAAAATTCCTCGTTTTCTACACCTGAAACGGTAAATTCAAGTGGAGCCTGGAAGAGTTAAAAGAATTGCGACAGTATACACATTAGCGGTTTCTTCGCATTTTTTAAAATCAATCCTTTGAAAAATGACATGCTTGGTTGTTTCCGACATATCGCACCCTGAATGCAAGACTATTGTAACTCACAATGTCGTATATAAGGAAATAAGGGTAATAGAATCGGTCATTTTTTAAAACTTTTAATAGTGCTATGTCAGCAAGGGATTTTCAGTGTTCAAACTGCAATAAAGGTAACAGTGTGCCATTCAGTACTTTCAGAACACTTGTACGTGTAAATATGAGGTATTAAATGTTTGGTGATTAAATATGATTTCCGGAGTGAAACACTCGTTTATCTGCCTTACATCCAGTAAAAGTAAATAGAATGTGGCGACAGTCTTCCACTGTCAGGTGGTAGATATATCCTCCTTCCGACACAAGAATTACATAAATTCAATTTTTTTAGTTATGATTGTCTCACATTCAAAGTGCGATGTGTCGTATATAAACGGCGTCTTATACTTGAGTTGAAATAAAAAAATGCATTATTTTTTATTAAATCGAACTTCTACTTATATTTTACCTTTAAATTATATTTTATCTACATATAATATGAATAAAACCAGATAGATAATAATGTCGGTAATGAGTTATTAAGCAAAATATTATTATACTGAGAGCGCACGAATAGTGTGCACTGTCCCTTTGGTGTATTTATGGACTTGATTAAGGCCACGATCCTTCATTTCTACAGCTTTTACGAGAATTAATGTTTTGTACCCAAACGGGAGCTGATATTGTAAAATCCCTTACGATTTTGTTACAAATTGTTTTTACTATGTACCCTAACTTTTTTCAACACAAAAATAAAACTGTATAATTTGGACTAATTACTTAATAAAAAAATTAATTAATTATTTAATTGTATAAAAGTATACACTTCTTTGTGTTAGAAAAATCAGAGAACAATAAAAATGATTTGTAAGAAAATTGTAAGATTTTACATTAGCGGTTCCCGCTTTGGTACAAAAAATTAATTCTCGCAAATGCTGTAGAAATGAAGGATCGTGGCCTTAAATTTTGTTTGCATTGGACGGAGAACTGAGACAGGGCTTCAGAAAAGTTGGAAGTAACCGTGAATGGACTACACAAATGTATTCCCAGCCACACAACCACGCCGCGTTCCTCTCAAGTTTGTCGACGTCGGCCAGGCAAACGCAGGAAGGACGCAAGCAGACTGTACCTCCCGCGACGAGAGGCCAGCTCGCCGCGCCCCCCGAGGGCACAAAGCGTGGCCATTGTAGCACCGCCCATCTTCTCACCAGCTGCTGGCCATTACGCGCGCGTCACATCCATCCCCCTGTAAAGCTGCTGGACAGCTGGCTAGTCTCCGTCCACTATAGAGCCGCTTGATGACGAGTTAAGCGTCTTACACAATAGAAAATTTCCACTGACGAAACCACCAATACACAAAACAATTGTAAAGTCAGAGTTCAGGTAAATGAAGAGCGGTTCCGCGAGCTTCGTACAAAAGTGTAGGTATCTTGTTATGTAAATAATTTGGGTATTATCCAGGAATGCATTTTACGTACCTTTTTTTTTTTTTTTTTTAAATAGCCGTAAAATGTGTGTTAAAAGTTTATTTTCAAACAAAAACTCCTTTGTTTACTTTATTAAAATATGTAAACTCATATATTTTCTCTTCACATTATATTTTTTTGCCATTTATTTAATTTAAGACGAGCTATGTTTAATATACCGAGATTAAAATCGCCCTACAATAAAATAACGCACTTTCCACGTAACCTCTGTTAGATTCTCGGCAAAATGGTTGCTTGACTTGACTTTAAATTTCAACTTTTCGAAATCGTAAAGTCAAGAGTGCTTGACTTTACCTTTGACAGTTCCATTGTGTCAAGCTCCATAAGAAACAACACTTCGGAAAGCAAAAGTAAAGTTAAATCGTAGAGTCAAATCGTAAAGTCAAATCGTAAAGTCAAATGTTAAAGTTTTCAATTGTGTAAGTGCCTTAAGTCCAGTGGCTCTCAGATGTATATTTACCATGGACCTCTTAATCATTTCAAATAGTTTTGTAGTGTTAAACGTTGCAACAAGTCATTTCTTTTGTTTGGAACTGTACTAGTATCATTATATTCCTCTGTCAGATGTCGGGACTAGTAAAATGTTTTTGTGTTTGATGTTATTGGCAGCGGCTTTTCATGCGACTACGGGATTTAGTCTGAACAACGTGCATTGGTTCCCATCATCTATATGCTACTCACGGTAAAATGAGCACTTTTGATAGCCCTGCTTAGGATCTACTTGTATGCACGTTGTGTATTCTTCCGTCTAATGTACGTTTAGATTGTAATGGGCCTCATCACTTTATTCATGCGTCGGTCAATTGAAACTGTGAAATTATTAGAGAAGTAAATAATTGACAAATCTGCTCATTTTTACACTTCGACGTATAAAAAAACAGAAAGCGAAATAAATAATTTGAATTATAAGAAATTGTTACCTAACACTTTTTATTCGACATTAAGATACGGAACTACTTCCCATCCATCCTTACCAACTTTACAGGGCGCATGTCACTCAGTACGCCTGTTAAAATATATGTAGGCAGGGGTAATGAAATTTTTCTAAAGCTGATTTCAAAAGTGCTCACTTTATCGTGAACAGCCTTTAGTGTATGATCTGTTTTGGGCACCGCACCACACTGTAAAAAAAATTGTAATTTTTACTGAGGAATTACATGTAATTTTACAAATGCTTGTAACAGTACAAAGATATCTCTTGCAAAACTAATCGATTGTAAAACTACAAGGACCGTGTTTGTAATAGACCTCGAGAAGTGTTTGTACTATACTGACCCGTATCCACGAACTCAGATAAAAGGTAGACATTCAACAACGTAAAACAGTATATAGCTGCTTGTGCAAAAACTATGGGTGATGTAAAGTGTAGTTGCGTGTAAAAAGAAATTAATTGCAAGTATGAACAATGTAAAATATTTAAAACAACTCAAATATACATAAATAAACGACTATTTCATTAAAACATTATCGTATTACTCATTAACCGTTTCCTAGCTACACAGAACTCTTAAATCGGCTCTCAAGACTTCGTTGTTAAGAGCCGTCCAAATCTCTCATCTCAACAATGGAACTTTTAAAATGAAACAAATATATTTTTCTTAATCAAATAATGTCATATTATTTTGTAGGTATTTGCAATTATTAAAAAAAAAAAATGTGTTAAGTTCGTAATTCAAGTGGGCCTTGTGGTTAAGGGTGCTTGCTAATAACACAAGGAGATGGGTTCCAGTCCCCATGCTGGCAAAGGGTAAGTTAATTTTTTACGCAAATTATGTTTTGAAATATTTGTTTATTAGTTATTCGCTATTATTAATTAATGACATTTGTTTTCTAGAAAAAAAAATTGTGTACACTTTTCAATAATGTAAGTTGTAATACAAGGCTATCATTTCTTATATTACAAATACATGTTTTGCAGATTTTACAAGAAAAATGTTTGTAGTTTTACAAAGTATTTTCTTGGTAACTGGGTTTCCAAGGATTTTTCTTTTAAAAGTACAAACAAATTTCTAAAGTGTACGAGGATTAGAGCCGAACTATATATCGACAGTAGAAGTCCACAACACTTATTTGGACGGCGGGATTCACACCAGATGTTCAAATCGTCCACCGCCCATTCGCTGGCATGCGGCCGCACGCCGCAAAAAGACATTGCCTTGCACATTAATCAGCAGGTCCTCACCAACTCCAGCGATCGCGGCATTGCGTCTTGCCGCCATATCTGCAATTTTACACGCTGGAGCAATGGGGCACCTCAGCGGCCTAACGGTTGGCCACAATACAAAATAACGTGTAGGTATATTTTACTCACAATTTTCACCTCTCTATGCCGTTAAAATATGTCATTTTTTCCATACGCTAGTTAGCACACCATTATATATCCAACGTAAGGCTGCTGCTGACAGAGCATTGTTCACTTTAAGTCTACTAGATAGCGAACTATACCATATCCACTGCCTGGCTACTTTTTTACGTACTAATCCATGTCCACTGTAGGGTCGCTACCTAGCAAACTGTTAACGCTGTTCACAGTGAACTCAATAAGATAGTTAACTACTCCCTGTCCACTGTAAGGTCGCTGGGTAGCAACCTATTCTCTGTCCACTGTATGGCAGCTGGTCAGCATGCTCTGTCCACTGTAAGGATGACGGATAGTAAAATAATTTCTATCCATTGGAAGGACACTGAAAATTAAACAGTTCGGTATTTTGACATTCCTTCCAAACCCTGTTTAACTCACGAATATTTCAGTACGCTCACGCGCCATTTCCAAGGAATACTTATTTTTGTCCAACTCCGTGTCATAAGGGCGTAATCTTCGAACTCGAGGTTCCAGGTTGGAATATCGGATAAGCCGTTGGTAGACTTAAGTTAAATTATAGTAAAACTTCTATTTTAAAAAATGGTCACAGACATAACGCGGAAACGCCAATGCCCAGTTTTTTTAAATAAATAGGGCTTAATTTTATTTATACTTCAGTCAAATAATTATTACCAGCCAGCCAGGCATTCTCAAGCATTTAATGCTCCAATACCCATGCATGGAGTATAAGAAAATATGAGTTAGTCATGGAAGGACGAATAGAAAAGTAATAGAAAAGGAAATGAATACAAGTAGACATACGTGGTAATAATGCCGGTTTCAACCAGGTGACTTCGTGAGCTCACCTGCGTCCTCCCAAGATGGGTGCTTCTGGAGAGATAATTGTTCACTACCTATTTATTTTAAAAACAATTTTTTTTGCATAGTGGAGATCGAAACATACATGTAATAATTGTCTAGTTTGTAAATTATTCAAATTTATTACGTAGACTTATCTAAATGCAAAACTAAATAACAAAGGAGCCAGTTTTCAATAACTGTCCTATTTGTAAATTATTCAATATTTATTACATACTCTTATATAAATACAAAAGTAAATAACAAATAAGGTGCCAGTTATGTAACAACTGTCCTATTTGAAAAATATTCAATTTTTATTACATACGCTTATATAAACACAAAATTAAGTAACAAAGGTGCCAGAAATAATATAAACTAAGGAAGAATATAAATATAAATAGTGGCAAACAACGACTGATCCAATCGAGGCTCTTAAAGCGAATGTTTCGAAAGCTTTATTAAATCGTGCTCACGTCAGTTTATCGGACGGCTTCTCGTGTAAAAACTTCGTTTGATAAATCATGCATAATTTAACTGATGTGAGAAATACTTAAGGCCAGGCTTCACCACGCTCGTGCGTATAGGGGATTAAATGCTAAATTCCGACAAAGATCTCTCTGTCTTTTTTTTTTGTGGTAGTATTTTCAACAAAAGATTTTGTGTAAGAGATTTGACGTATCTAGATTTGCAGACCTTCCAGATTTCAATTATTTTAATTTTAAATGCACTTTTTCAAAATTTATAAAATGAAGCCATTTTATAAATATTGAAAAAGGGTGTTTAAAATTAAGAAGTAAAAATTTAGAATGTTTACAAATCTAGATACGTTCAATCTTTAACAAAAAATTTTTAGTTGAAAATACTACCACAAAAAAATGACAGAGATCTTTGTCAAAATTTAGCATTTAGTTCCCTATACGCCCATGCATAGTGAAGCCTGGCCTTAAAGTGTCCACGGCCGAACTGTGCCCTTCCAGAACATAGCTGTGCATGCTGGTAACTTGTCGGAAACACGTCGGAATCAAGTTTTCCACGAGCGCAACTGCGAGGGCGATTTCACAACCTGCACGCGTTTTACAGAGGTGAGGAACCCAAGTCTGTAGTTAAGGTAATCAAACAAGGTAATGTTGACTGTATCAACGCGGCGCGATAAGATAGCGCCATTTACATGAGCTATCAGCGGGAGATAAGCGGCCACGTACATCACACGACTTACTTGCCCCTGGCAGACTGCTCCGCGACGAGGAGGGCCTCATCGGGGCATGACTGCGTGTGGTAATAATGGTGACAATCGCTCAACAAGGAAACCTGTATGCGAAACACCAGTGGAGTTACAGCCCGTCCAGGAACGAGTGCACTTTTTTGTGAACAGCTATTTCTACGGCAAAATGTTTCCTGTTGACATATTGGGCAGTTGACAATCACCTGAGTGTGTTAATACAAACATCATCTATAATTATAAGGAGAGAGAGAGAGAGAGAGAGAGAGAGAGAGAGAGAGAGAGAGAGAGAGAGAGAGAGAGAGAGAGAGAGATAACGCTGTAGCCACGGATACAGCTGTTAACAGGACTGGCTGCCTTCAGAAATGTCAATAAATCTCACTCGTTCTCGAAGGAGCCGCGGTGGTGTGATAGTTAGACTACTCGCCTCCCACACACGCGAACCGGGATCGATTCCCGGCGGGGTCGCTGCCGGATTTTCGCACGCGGAAATAGTGCCAGAATATGCCGTTGGTCGGCGGGTATTTTAGGGATCTCAGAATATGGCCATGTTAAGGCGGTCACTTATATTTGGAGCTGTTGTAGCGTTTGAGGCTCACAAGCGCGGGAGCAATAAGGTCGACACAGTCACGCTCATATAATGCACCATCGACGCTACGCCCACGGCTGTGTTGCGTGTACCCGTGGTACTTCACAAATGACGGTGCTACCAATTTATTGGTGAAAATTCTGCAGCCTAGTTTAGTACAGGCCCTTGTCACAGTGTCTCTCGTGGCCGGGTAGTACGTATATGGAAAAGCCGTTTTCAGCAACGATTAAGGGTCCAGAATAATAGTTATAGCACGTTTGATATCTTGGCTTCTGAACCTCATACGCCTGAAAATTAAAAATAAAGGCCTACGTAGCGGGCCACTGAACGGTACAATAAACACTACTAAAATAGGTATCGATACTGGGATCGAAAGAGGAATCGATACTCATTCTGATACCGGTATCACAAGAAAAGTATAGATACCGGTATCATATCAGTACCAGTAAAATATTTTTTTAAAATTTGGTAGTCTTTTATTTGCATAAAATGTTTTTACATTTATACGTACTTATTTATATTTTTTATTATCCAATACTTAGATCGTTCTCTCATTTCGAGGTCTTCACAGAATTTGTATTTTTTTTATATCTGTTGTTTGCTTTGAAAAAATACAGAGCGCAGCACTTATTAGTATTAGTTATATTTGCATCGTACTAATTAGAGGACAAGTAAAATACTGATCTGTGCTGTTTTTCAAATTATTATTTTACGGAGGAAAACACATCTTTATATTTTTGGGGCACTTTGATTGAAATGGTTCAAAATTAACAGCAGGAAGTAATTCAGGAAAAAAAAGTATCGGTATTGAATAATTTACTGATATGATATTGGTAAAGTATCGAAATTAATGTATTGATTCCAAAATACCAGGTATCGAAAGGAAAGTATCGATATTATATCAGTAGTATCGCAACATCCCTACTCACAAGCACGAATCTTGCTGAGGCTGAACGCGATCCATCGTTGGTCCAACCGCCTTGCCGGATGAGCGCAACGCCTGAAGACCAATTCACAATTTAAGTTAAAGCCCTATAACAATTATTTCTAAGATCGTAGCTGTGTTCACACCACAGTTGACAATGGCGTGTCACCAAGGAAGGTTTCAATGCAGGCCGGCCAAATACATCTGGGATCTCGAAAAGGCATGGTTACTTACTATCACACAACGCAATATTTGGCGCTTATTTGTGTTTCCTTGACATGGACATTATTTTTCTTGTATTAATTATTCGAATACATACGCTCAGGCACAAACGAAACTTCAACTTAGATTGCAATTCGTATTCTAATGATAATGTAAGGTAACATACAGACCTGACGGGAGTCATTAAAGTACAGAAAAAAAGTCTAATGTCGTGCCAACATTATTAATGATACTGCAACAGTATTTCTTTGATATTTGTGAGCCGTCAGTAACAAATGTTGCTGATAATGTAATATAATGTTAAGCCATTTATGTTATTATAACATTAAGTACTATTGTAACAACATTGCCTCCTTAATGTACTACCAACATTAAGATGGTGTTTATGTTGCGGAAAAGCAAATTTTGTGTTGAATTGATGTTAACATTTGTGCTAAAATTATCATGTACATTCTTTGCAAAAAAAAAAAACTACATTCCGATCTAAAATAAATTAAGTATAATTATTCTGTCACAAAAATAAATTTTACGAACGAAAAAAAAAAAATATTAATTACGGCCGGGAGCGGAACCGAAACAGCGCCGTTAGAGTTCGACCATTCCCACTAGTCTTACCAACTGCTCTATCGTAAGACGCGTAACGGCGTTTCATATTGTGAGTACTCACTACAACCTAACAACAAACTGCAGTTCTCTTTCGTTACGTGGAAATTATTTTTCTTCTATAAATATATGAATTTGGCACACGTAAACTGCTTTGCAAGGCTTGCGAGCTGGTCGAAGCTAAGTACATTTAGTTCCCTTACTATGCTTTAAAATTTAAATACAGTGGTTTCATTTTACGACGCTGTCGCAGTTCACGATACTACCCGCCAATTTACAACGCCAAGTCAGTGTAAACTTTTGTTGGTTTGACATGTATTTTAGGCCGCAGCGAAACAAAATATTTTGTTCTTCCTGTTATTTTTTAGCGTAATACAAGATTTGGTTGCACCAACATTAATTAGAGGCTTTATTAAAATCGACACTATAACAGTATATTTACATTATAGTATTACAAGATTTTGTAAATGGTTAACATTACTGATTTTGTCACAACATTATTAATTTTACCACGTCAACGTTTAAAGGAATGCCTGAATAGTATTTTTTTTTGTTACAGTAGACTTTTTTCTGTGCAAGAAACCCGAGATACTAAATCGTTCTTGAATTTCATTGTCCTGGGTATGTTACCTTTACGTTAAAGTTGAATATGGTTCAACTTATTCTCACGTACAAATATTGTCACTGTTAATTAACGTGAAAACACTAACGGTCTACACGCAATCATGCCAAACAACAGAAGGCAAACGCAGTGAGCTCCATGTCATATTCCATTCACGGTTTCTTCCAAATTTTCTCAAACTCTGCTGAATTTCTTCTTTCCGGCTCTTTTCACCCTCATGAAAACAAAGCTTAACGAAGTACAGAAAATTACACCGGAGGGACAGCGCACCGAATTCGTGCGCACTCGAAATAATAATAATATCACAATTTTGCATAAGAACTATTTATTACAAGGCATTATTAGTACGCGTATTTTCTCTCTGTTTTTTATTTGTATTAGTTATAAATTAGATATTATAATTTTTGGATATAAAATAAGTAAATGATCAATTTAACAAAAATAAGGCATTTTTCTTAGACCAAGTATAAAACACTAGTGGTACATGGCATATTTAGGAAACAAAGAGACATATCTAATATGGTGCGATTTTTTAAATGTGGGGCATTGATAAATTCTTGTTTTTATCACTTTACTAGAATAGAATTCTTAGAAATTTTCTAGTACTCGTCGTTTCATAATATTAATTCTGTAGCTTATTTGAGAACTCTACTCTCATTTCAAACCAAGAAATTATCATATTTTTTCAACATACATTTTTAAAGGCATGCCGACACGACACGGGCAAGATCTTCACCACCACACAATCATTCAACTTTGTTATGTATCACGAGCAAGCTTCGCTGCTATAATGGTGAAATTTTGAAACGAAATAAATAAAAACCTACACCCTCATCACAACATAGCCACTACTCTTCAAGGCCGTTTTAAAGGTTACAATTATTTTCTAAAATTTAGGTATATTACATATCTATTTTTCGTTGTTATATAAAATAATAAATGACTTTTCGAAAAAATTTAACGACTTAGGGCCTAAAGGAATTTTAAGTTCATATCTTAATGATTTTTCGTAAAAAAATATTTAAATGATAAAAATAAATACGTTAGGCTGCAGATCAAATTAATTGTTAGTGTTATTACGATTTTCATGAAGAATATTTCCCGGACTTTACGATACCTCAGTACAATACTGTTACAACTCTAAATAGTGTTTTTCAGAAGGAACAGTGTTGTATTATTTAAAAAATGTCTTACTCCAGTGCATTGTCACGCTAGTTTTACCCCACACAAAAACGATAAACTTCAATATTTAAGTTGTAAAACTTTAAACACGTAACAGAGATATGTGTACTGCATTTTGTAAAATAATTAATTGGAAAATCATATTAATTTTTTTTGCAACACTGTTGCACTGAGATATCGACTTGTTATGTGGTTCGCCAGTATTTCATTTTAAACTTTGGAGAAAATTTTTAAAGTTAAAATCGGCAAAAGATAAAAACTTATCAGACGAACGAAGTAGCGGATTTCAAATAAATTTCAAAATGCCATTCCGATGACTTAAGCACTTCAGGTGAAACCAAACGTTGTTAAACTGTGTTAAAATAACTTTTGATGTTTGGTCTAATCAATATTTTAAGTTAAAATTATCATATTTATGGTACAAAAATGTTGAATTATATGTATTAAATTAGCATAAGTCATTATCGATATGTCTAGAAATGTCCTAAAAATCCAATAAAATTGGCAATTGAACAACCTTAATAGGCTGTTCACGGTAAAGTGAGCATTGTTGAAATCAACCTTAGACAAAAGTCACTGCCCTTGCATGCATATATTTTAACGGGCGCACTGAGTGGCATGCGCCCAGTAAAGTTGGTAATGATGGATGGGAAATAGTTCCATATCTAAACGTCAAATAAATAGTTTTAGATAACCATTTGTGCAAACTGGAATTATTTCTTTTCTTCTGTGTTTTATTAATGCGTTTAAGTATAAGAACGAGCTGATTTGTAACACATTTAATTTTCTTATAATTCCACAGTTTCACTTGACCAATGCATGAATAAAGTTATGAGGCGCATGGTAATGTAAATTTTATATAAGACGGAGGAATACGCAACGTGCGTACAAGTAGATCTTAAGCAGGACTTTCAAAAGTGCTCATTTTACCGTGAAAAGCCTATAAAAGGATTGCCCTCTCATGTAATAGCAGTGTGGAGGATTGATTAACATCAGAACAACGCAACTGACTCTCTGGCTTTTCTGAAAGGCGTCATCAAGTGGAGGCAGAGGCGAGGCAATCGTACTATAGTCTATTCGTGGTTTCTTCACACCTTTTAAATAAAAACTTAAATCTTTCCATGTATGAAGCTTTTAGTCGTTTCCTAAATATGTCATGTGCCACAGTCGTCTTATACTTGCGATAGCAGAAAAGTACTTAATTTAAGATTATATTGATCTTCTACTTTTATTTTATCTATAAATTAAAATATTTCTCATATTCATTAATATGCATAAGTGCAGGTGCTAAATAGCTATGTTGGTGACACAAAGTAAGAAATAGTTCTGCAAAATATTATATACATATCTGAGTGCGCACGGATGCAGTGCGTAGTACCTTTGGTGTAATTTTAGAGACTCGGTTAAACTTTGTTTGCTCGAGGCAGAGGAATATTGTAAGTACAACATTAGCAGGGCTTCAGAAAAGTTGGAAGTAACTGTGAATGGAGTATACTTGGGCGGCGAGGCTGGGATGCATGCCAGCGCCGAGCTAGCGCTCTCTCTCTCTCTCTCTCTCTCTCTCTCTCTCTCTCTCTCAAACACACACACACACACATACACACACACGTGCAGCCCGCACACGCCCATGCGCGTCTCAGATGACCGGCAGCTTGGTAAACAGAAGCACGTGCAATATTTCGCTCCGTCGGCGGGTCCAGCCAGCCATCGCGACCGCACTTCATCACCACAGAGGATGTGGAAGAGGGGGGGGGGGAGCGGGATCATGTTTAATCATATCCCTGCGCTCCTCCTGCCCCAGGATTCATTAATCAGGCGTGGCCGCTGGAGCAGGACTCGTGCGGCGACGTGAGCAGATCGCAACAATTCACGTCACGTGTGCGATAACCTTTCAGTCAGGCGGCGGAGTGAGATGAGGGCGACAGAGGTGGGGACACGCGAGGAGGAAATAACCTGCCGCCTTGCCACGTGGCAGCCACATTGTTCTCTCTACGAGACGCGATCCTGCCCGCCTTCTAACTCTTCAAACCCTTCGCCGTAGTGGCTTTTGTTGTTAATTTCAACCCTTTCCGTAGGTCTTGGTTTAGTTTACTTCCTAATTCACAAGTAGACCCTATCCATCCTACCAGCACAAAAATTAACACTGCCATGAACCGAGTGACCAGAATCCAGAAGTCGCACTGTAAATTAAGAATTTTATAACTAATCCAACAATTTTAACATCAAACTTTCACAGTTTGCCGTTAAACACGACCGAAAATGAGCTAGATAATGTTAGTGTTACAATGTTTGCTCTTACAAGATTGATTACGAAACCATTCAACTGTTATCCGCGAACCAGCTATAGGCCCACTGATTAAAGATGAGGCGCCTATAGGTAGTTCACGGTAAAATTAGCACTTTTGAAAGCCCTGCTTGAGATCTACTTGAATGCACATTGTGTATTATTCCGCCTTACGTAAAATTAGCATTCCCATGGTCCTCATCACATTATTCTTGCGCTGGTTAAGTGGAACTGTGAAGTTATTAAGAAAGTAGATAATTTACAAATCTGCTCATTTTTACACTTCTATGCATTAGAAAACAGAAAGCGAAAGAAGTAATTTTAAGTTATCACAAATGGTTACCAAACAATTTTTTTTCAACCATAAAAAGTATGGAACTATTCTACTTTCCATCCATCGTTACCCACTTTACTGGTCGAACGTCACTCATTGCGCCCGTAAAAATATATGCATGCAGGAGCAGTAACTTTTTTCTAAGGATAGTTTCTAAAGTGCTCACTTTATCGTAAATAGATCGATTTTCCATCTTCTGCGCATGTACCGAACACTGACCTACCCCACATCAAAACAACTGTCAAAGCTACATGGAGTGATGAACGTGTTTATCTTAATTTTCAAAATACGAGCACTTTTCTATGAATAAAATATTTTTGACAGTACGAATTTAATCAAACTGCATTATAGATTGGTTACTGGAATTGCACAAACATCACAAACTACTTGTTTACAACAGGCAATTAACGGTAAAATGAGAACTTTTGAAAGCTCTGCTTAAGATCTACTTGCATGTACGTTGTGACTTCTTTCGCCTTATGTAAGATTAACATTGTCATGGACCTCATAACTTTATTCATGTGTCGTTCTAGTGAAACGGTGAAATTATTAGAAAAGTATATAGTTTACAAATCTGCTAATTTTAACTATTCGATTAGTAATAAAAAAACGGAAGTGAAATAAATAATTTAACCATCGCAAATGGTTACCTAAGACTTTGTATTCGAAGTTAAGATACGGAACTACTTCCCATCCATCGTTACCAACTTTACTGGTCGAACGTCACTCAGTGCGCCCGTTAAAATATATGTAGGCAGGGGCAGTGACTTTTTTCCGAGGTTGATTTCAATCGTGCTCACTTTATCGTGAACAACGTTTACACAATGTTCTTGTCTCTAATCGTAGAAAAGCAGTTCAATGTTGGGGTACGCAGTTTAATTTTTCGCAGCTAGTGTGATCACTCTACCCCGTAATACCTGTACGTGTAAGGCTATTGAGTTACACTAAATTCATCGTGATCAGCAACCTTTCTAACCTCGCGCAGGAAGTTGTCCGGAGGCGCGCGGACATAACGTTTTGTTACTATGAAAAGATTAGTAAGATACATCCAAGAGTAAGTTTGTAACTACTGACAATGCTAAGAAGTGTAGCAGAACTATTAATGGGTTACCATTCTCTTCATATTAGGTCGTGGCAAAAAGTTTTCAACGCCATCTCACAACGAAGACACGTTTTTTCAATTTTTTTGCTTAAACATGTGCATTTATTTAACAATTATTTACAAAAATATATGCAATTGAAAACGAGGCTGCTGAACTCGTGGCGCGTAAGTCGAGAGAAAGGTCAACAAATTATTTGCTTGTGTAGGGCCAAAAGTATTATAGTTTCCCCAATCAAATATTTTGTTGAGTAAACAAAACTTGAAAAACAACAAAATTAATTTAGTTTACTTTACAGAATACAAGTTTGAATAATAAAAACCTCTGTTTTGTGACAAAATAAATAAAATTGACGACAAAATATTTTGTTCAATCAATTATATAGGCTACATTTGTTTTACCACTCATTTGATTGCCTTCCTTCGAAAAAAACAACTCGAGAGTTTGTCTACATTTTTTGTGACAATTAGGACAGCAAAAGAGTTTGTTGGTGCATTTATCGATGCTTAATAATGATATTAGCATCTTAATAAAGGAAGTTCAAAAGTAAACTAAAACGTACAAAAGCTGTAAAATGTGAAATATTTATCTACGCGCGTTGCCCCATATTTGAACTTTATTTAACTCATTGAGGTCTGCACACATTTACTGGCACCTACGACAAATTACAAGTGAGACCCACTACTGCAAGAACACCGGTTCGGTTGGTGCCTGTGTTAGAACTCACCATCGTCCTATTGGTCCATATCACACCGGACACTACCCTGTACTTTAAAGTCGAGCTGATGCTGACCCAATCAAATGTCCTTCAACGTATAAAAGGATTTACATTCCATTAAGGCCCTTTCAGTGGTTATAAAAAGAAAGAAATTCTCTCGTTAGCAATATCATTGTTACTGCGCTGTCGTGTTCTTGTGAGGTCGCGTTATACACTGTCCGAACAAAGAGTGCACATCCACGCGAGGTATGTTCAGAACAACAAAGAAATCCTCGAATGAGCTTTGCTCGAGCTACACTCGAGCATAGTCTACAAAGTGTTAATTTAAAAACATGCGAACTTCACTTACAGTCACTTTAGATAAGATTACCACGACGTAGCGCTCGGGTGCATGTGATCAAGGCCCTAAAAGCGAACGGGCTTCCGACTTTTTTTTGTACTAACCGAAACTGATGAACGTAGAGCCAAGCAAATCTTTGGCTGCACAGACCAAATATTTGCTAGGGGCGACCAAATAAGTACAACAAAATAATTTGATTACAACAACAGAATATTTCATTGACCCTGTACAATTGGTTGCGCCAAGCAAACTTTGTTTGAATCAACAAAACTTCCCCCCCCCCCCCCCATGCAGTAGCTATAGGCTGAACTAAATCGGCCGAGAAGGTGGCCTTTCGAAGATAACGTCCAGGCACAGTCTCAAGATCGCGGTTGGCAGAATCAGAACACGAGCACGGGTAAATGGATTATCACTAGCCGTGATCGCTACGACGCTACGGGGCGACGTCACGCTCATTAAGGCGAACACAAACAGCGAGTACCATGTCCGAGCTTTACCCACGCCATGACTTAACAAAAAACTTGTCAGCACCGATTCGATATCCACGTCGTTCAGAGAGCCCACTTGACAGGGTTCCACCTTGCTGCAGACATCCTGAGTTTTCGAGGATTCGAGGGGGCCGCGGTGGTGTAGTGGTTATACTACCCGCTCCCACCTGGGCGACCCGGGCTCGATTCCCAGCGGGGCCCCTCCCGGATTTTTTGCAAGTGGGAATCGTGCCGGACGATGCCGTTGGTCGGCGGGTTTCCTAGGGGATCTCCCGTTTCTCCCGCCCTTGAATTTCGGCGCTGCTCCATACTCACCTCGAGTCACCCTCATCGGCTCTCAAGACCTACAAATGTCTCCACTCCCCGCAACTGAACGTGACTTTAAGGGTGCGGGATGCCAAAAAAAATTAATTATTTTATTTTTTTGTACGAAACGTTGTTCAACTTGTACACATTATATGTAGGGTTACCTGTTTTTCGCGAGAAGATAGCTATTAGTTTACTTTGGAAAAATTTTCGTTTGTACAACTTCGTATTTGTTATTATGGCTGCAGACAAAACAAACAGAAAAAATTCGAATTTGAAATCAAACTATCAAAAAATATAAAGTGTATAATATTTTTATTCGAGGGAAATGTCATAAACATATAATGTGTACAAGTTGAGCAATGTTTGGTACAAAATTAAAATTATTAATTGTTGGGGTCCAACAACGTTAAATGGTAACCTATCTTTTAAATGCACGACAGTAAAGATGAAATTATGATGCATATCTACAGACAACTACGGTATAAAGCTTCTACATAGGATAATTTTGCAGCTAGATCTGATACTGAAAACACCCGTTTTAACACCTTTCCCGCTCAAAAAGCAATGCTTAAAGTTTAAAAGAAAGCTTGAGAGGTTTCTTAAATACTTCTCGTGTTAAGAGATCATTTCAAAATATTCAATCTTTTTTAATCACGTGATTTCTACCAAACTTTTACAATGCAAATCATGCGGCAGCTAGGTGTTTACCTTAATCAGGTCGTCCCATTTTTATTGTTTTCCCATGAAAAACTGAAGAATATTGACTGCTGGCAAAAACTTTATCTCGAATTTCTTTATATTTATTATGTATCGTGTTGACACAATGTCCTGTTATTTTGTGTTCACTATCGCTAATCCCGTTTCTTGTTTTTTTTTTTTTTGCACCACAACTGCTGGCATTGCATTGTGTACGACTACGTTAACCAATGCCGCTTATCAATCATAAGGGTCATTCGGATTGCTGGAGTGTAATAAACTTTGTTATCTTCATGTTACAAGTCTTTCAGAACATATCTCTATATTACTTCCTAGCAAGCCTACCAACGCTACATAAGTTAAAGGCTGTTCACGATAAAGTGAGCACTTTTTTAATCAACCCTAAAAAAGGTCACTGTTTCTGCCTGCATATATTTTAACGGGCACAATGAGTGACATGCGCCCCGTTGAGTTGGTAACGATGATTGTGAAGTAGTTCCATATTTTAACGTCGAATAAAAAGTGTTAAGTAACTATTTGTGATAACTTACAGTTATTTCTTTCGTTTTCTGCATTGTTTAATGCATCGAAGTGTAGAAATTAACAGATTTGTAAAGTATCTACTTTTCTAATAATTTAATAGTTTCACTTGGTCGACGCAAGAACAATGTGATGAGGCCCATGGCAATGTTAATTTTATATAAGGCGGGAGAACACACAACGTAGATCTTAAGCAGGGCTTTCAAAAGTGTTCATTTAACGTGAACAGCCTATACTCCGGCGTCACCTTCGGACCACGCTTTTAAACTTCCCCAAGGAAATTTACTGTTAAAGGGAATACATTGTGAAATATCTGCAACATGTTCCCCATAGTGAACATGAGGAATCAACGGGTTAATTAAAACTTCGCTAAGAACACAAACAGTAGGTAGTACAGTAAAGTGAGCACTTTTGAGGGCCTAGTTACTTTTTAGTTTCAGCCATTTATTATCCTTTAACAACATTTAAAAATAAATATTACCATGTGAGTAATAAACACATTGTGTATATTTTACCGCATTCGGAAGTTAAGGCTAAAATAAAATACATTTATTAACTATTATTCCAAATGAGAGGGCTTTCAAACGTGCTCACTTTACCGTGAACAGCCTATACTCATGGAGCGGGCCCTCACTAGGGAACTAAAAGGTGGGTGCCCTTGATTATATCAATGAACGTGTATCGGAAGGCGGCGTTAGAGGCAGGTTCGTCGCCACAGAATTACGTAAGCGAAGGGGAGAGTAGGAAGAATGCAAGAAAAGAGCCAGAGAGAGAGAGAGAGAGAGAGAGAGAGAGAGAGAGAGAGAGAGAGAGAGAGAGAGAGAGAGAGAGAGAGAGAGAAAGGTGGCCGAGGTTTGCCGACAAGCAGAGTTGCCAACCTGATGATTTTCTCACCAGATATGGTGATTTCAGAAGACGACCTGGCGGCCAAATTTCACATTTGCGACCGGTCGGAAAGTTTGCGATTTCTGTGGAAAACTGGTGGGTGATCTAATCATTTATAAAGTATTATTTTTCTGGCATGTGATTACCGCACTTCTGTATCTTCCGGATTGTTCGTTCCCCCGGAATATATGACGTAAAGTTGCAGAGAGTATGGCATATGGGAATAATTTTACGTAGTTGTGTGGACTCTCTCTTGCAGGGTTAAAATACGGGCTGGCTTTGTCGTTATCGAGGATTTGGGAACCTCTACACTGGAAAAGAACTTGAAGTAACAATTTACATAGCTTGAGAGTGCTGTGCATGTCTAAAAATGTCTAGAGAATACGCTATGGTATTCAAATATTTCAGATAGGTTGAATTTCAGACTCTAGTGTTTACTAACTATAGTGGTAAGCAACTGTAAACAGCAAAAATAAACAATCTTTCAAGTTACTGAAACAAGTATTTTATTTTATTTGTCTAAAGTTTAATTTTAAATTGTTTGAATTCACAATATGGTTATTTTCTATAGGATGTTGACGGCAAAGTGCGCACTTTTGAGGCCTAAGTTACTTTTTCCTGTGGGCCATTTTTTTTATAATTTAACCCCACTTTTTAGATAAATATTGCCACGTAAGTAATAAACACATTATGTATATTCTAATACACTCTGAAGTTAACGTCTAAGGCTAAAATAAAAATTATTTATTGACTATTATCCCAAATGAGAGGGCTTTCAAAAGTGCCCACTTTACCTTGAACAGCCTATAGTGATTTTGGTGTATTGATTTAGGGACTTTCTGTGGGAAAAGTTGGCGACTGTGCGGACAAGATCTCGGTGCGCGCGCGGGCTCATGCATATGCAGGCGAGGGCGCGACGAGCCACGCCGAACGCCACTACACACGAGACGAGAGAGCGCGCCCCAGACACTCGGCGGGCCCGAGAGAACACGCGAAGGACAAGGCTGCTACTCAAACAGCACGCGGGGCAGACCTTATCGCCGTCGGCTTTGTTTGCCGAGCGAGATTCCGCGCTGCTGCTACCAACTTCGCGGGCTCCTCCCGCCTGGCTGGCGCCTCAACTTGCGCACAAAACTCGTTATTAAAAAAAAAAACGCTAGGATATTCTGTAATGGTGTTCCTTAAACACGAAACGCATTTATAGGCAGAGACCTGAATAATTCAAAACCCGTGCGTTTATATAACTTTAGCCATTAGCCCAACTGCAGTGGCTTCTGGCGAAGTGTTGCAAGGCAAGCTGGTGCTTGCTCGCTGTTGTACATTCTCGGCGGACGCAGCAGAAACCAATGACTACGGTGCAGCCTAGGGAAATACAATGTATTCCGACCACTCACAAGCGAGCAACGAGGGACCCTTTACACGCGTCCTGTGGCGTCAGTTGCCGAGCTGCATTCTAGTGGTGGAAGTGTAAACTAGCAATCAACAGGATACAGCACAAGAACTCCCGCCAGCGCTTACCTTGCAATAGTTCACCACACGCCACTGACATCTTTGTTCGCCGAACAGGAAGCCTACAGCTTACTGGTTGTGATAACGAAACGTGTTCTTTGTGGTTTCAGTACGGCGCGAATTAAAAAAAAGTCTTATTTGCAACACCAGATCTCATAAATTAATTATCAATGAAGGGGTTAAATCGTGTGTTTTTTTAAATCAGTTTTAGAGGCTAAAATTTTACGCAGAAACTTCAGAGTTGGTTTTCGATACGTATCAGTAGAGGCACCTGTTTTAAACACTTTAATTCAAAACCACTTCCGTTATTCGATAATTTGAATCGTTACGTGTCATATCCGTCTGCCCGCGAATCACGGACGGTCAGTATCAAACTTAATTCCGATTGGCTTACTTATGTAACAGAATCCCTTCACACAAAGACAAGCAACCAATGGCCAAAGGAAGACTTCAAGTGTGTACATAGGATATTGAAGTGTAGCTTCTGCGTAAATCTTTTTGTGAAACACAGGTGGAGCTACGTATCATACTTAGGAACATGCAAAATTCGTGTTATTTGGCATCAGGCTGAACTTCACAGTACTGTATGCATTAGAGCCGACGTTGTTTCTCCTTTGGCTGCTGCCCAGATGTGAAGACACCCCATCTCTGACTGAACTACACGTGATTGGGGCACATAAGTGTAAAGTGTTCCTTTACTGATGCAGAGTCATCCAGGGTGTGTCACATAAAGTATAGTCCAATAAAAAACGTATTGCAAAGGTACATGTATTTCAAGTTTAACATGTCCCCAAATAAGAATACGAACTTTGCAGGTCTCTAATCATACTTTAATCTTTATTAGCGTTCCATGAAAATACAGGATGACCGCTTAAAGTCACGTTCAGACGAGCCGTCGACGGAAAGACTGCCTTCCAGCCGGGCGCCTTGCGCATAGAGGCGATGAGGCATGTGGTGACTGAACAAAAGTCGGCCTTACAGATCACGCTTCTCAAGGCCACGAAAGCACGAAATAGATGCACGCAGGCGGAAACCGCAAGGGTGAACCACGTACCTATAGGCTGTTCACGATAAAAATGAGCACTTCTGAAAACCTTGCTTAAGAACTACTTATATGCAAATTGTGTATTACCCCACCTTATGCAAAATCAACATTGTCAATGGGCCTTGTCACTTTATTCAGTTCTAGTGAAACTGTGAAATCATCACAAAAGAAAATGTTTCGAAAATCTGACCATTTCCACTCATCGAATCATTAAAAAACAGAAAGTGAAAGAAATAATTTAAATTATCACAAATGGTTTACCTGAAACTTTTTATTCGACGTTAAAAATGGAACTAGTTTCCATTAATCTTTACCAACGTTACTGGGAGCATGTCACTCAGTTCGCCCGTTAAAATACTTGCAGGTAGGGATAGTGACTTTTTTCTAAGGTTAATTTCAAAGTGCTCACTTTATCGTGAACAGCCTTTAGCTGGAAATAAGGCTGCCAAATTGGGAGATACTCAGCCATTTGGGCTACTAATTTTAAGACAGTGATTCTGTTAAATACAGTTTTGGTGGTTGACGGTAAATTTGAGCAAAACAAGAAAACCAGTAATTATTTTATTTTCCTTTGCTTTCATCCACACACGCGCGTCTGCCGTCGCAGACATTTGGCATTACGAAGAGTCTTTGTGAACTAGAACGTGTGACGTGCTGGCACGGGATGCTGTTGCTGTCTTCTGTTCGCGAAGTTACAAGGGTTTGGAGGGGGGGGGGGCGAAGTTGGCGGGTGGTATTAATATAACGTTCTTGGTTGTTTGTCAGTCCCGAATTCACTACGAGCGCAAGCGTTACAATGGTTTTTTTTTGACGAGCTCTGTACCTGTGTCTCACGTGCTTCTTGCAGCCAACGAACAGTGTACTCCGTGCCAGCTGACGTCAGCATTGACCACTCACAAATGAGAGACGCGGGGATTTCAACAAATCAGGTCTCTTGGAAGGAAGGCGCATAGAACACCGAACCATCGATTCAGTGTGTACAGTGCCGACCATAAATATAATTCATGTTCAGCATTTCCTTGATTGTGGCCATGGGGATTGAGCGTGACCGTGTTAGGCTTTACGACACGCAGGAGATTACGACGTAGCTTTGTGTTTACTTCGCAACGCTGGCTGGAAGCGTCTTGCTTGCTCAAGACTCAGCGCAACAATGAGGATAAAGGCAATACAGGTACGCACACAATACAGGTACTCACACAATACAGGTACGCACACAATACAGGTACGCACATCATATGCCTTTCGCCTCGTAATTAAAGTGGTTTCGCTGGACCGAAAACATGTGCAAACTTCTACGAAGGAGGGAAAAAAACACACACCCATACACTCCAAAAAAAAACTAGCAGATTTTGAAACCAGATATTTTTAATTTCTCAACAAACATTTATACATGCCTGGCGATTACAAACGCACACTTCAGAACGACGCTAGCACAACTCAAAACGAAATTTGCACAGCTTGGACTACATAGCCTTAGCGACATCCCTGAGATTTCGAAACACAGATTAGACCCTAAGCAGTAATTTCAAACTGAGACCGTTTGTCTCATGTTCGCTGCTTCAACTTCCGACAGTCTAGTGGAACGGACCCATTTGTCAACCTACACCCTGACGTGTTCTCGCACGTACGCAAAATCACCGCCATCGTTTGAAAATGCATTTAGAGACTCTGAGCAAGAATAATACTACAGTGGAAAATAAAGTGCTTTTTACATTACTTTATTGAAGAGCTGAACTCTGTGCTCGAACATTTTTATTGTACGGCACGATAAACTGACTTTCTGCAAGGTTACCGGCACGGAGCGGCGGCATGTCGGCTCAGAAAACTATTGACTCGATATCTGACATAGCCGATGCTGTTTCGGCAAGGCACCACGTGAGAGCAGCACCGTCGCTTGCAGCGCTACCGCTCAGCGGCAAATATGAATATAGGCGGCACCACTTTAACTGTTTTTTTCCTAGCATTGTAGACCAAATCGAAGGTTCCACTAATGGTGATTGGTGGAATTCTTATTAGTCAGTTTTGCGTTTTTTTTTAACTTCATGTATGTAACTATCCCCGGAGCCTGCCTCTGGGCAAGTTGTCTCCTGGGATCGTGCCACTGAATGACAAATCTTGGTAATGTTTCTTTGATAGTGTAGCTTGCGGTTCTAAAGCCCATCAGGTACTCGCTATGAAGAACGAACCCTGAGAGGTTCTTAATATGGAATTGAATTTTGCTTTTTGTATAGAGTGAAAATACATTTTAAGAGATGTTTAATCTTAGAATTTGTAAAATTCTAGCCAAAAATTGCCGTGAAAAATGGTGACAGCTTGTAATTGGAAAGTAAACTATGGTCAGGAATGTCACGAATGGCAATTTTAACGCAACGTTTTGAAAATACAAATTGTTAGAAAAATAATCATCCTTCTTAGAAGGCTGTTAAGATCAGAATTATTTTTATTAAGTCAGCCTCATGTGGAAAGTATAAATTTAAGAAAAAAAAAGAAAATATTTGTATTGGAAAGTGTAATGTTTCAAGACACTGAAAATATGTTATGACCAATGCTATGAAAACTTGTGAAACTATTCAGAGAAAGCTAAAACGTTGCTATTGGAGTTTGTTAAGATTTCTGGAATAGCATTTGTTTAGGAAATTTCAGACCATTGTGTAGTCGTTAGTATTTTATATGTATAAAACAAGTAATAATCAAAATTCATTATAGATTTTTGGTATGAGGTTATGTACGCTTTTTCTATATAAATTTTGAAAGATAGCCTCTTGTGTTAAGGCGCGTTTAAATATTTTTCTAAATGAAGGTGTGAAAAAATATATTGAACAAAATGTTATTGCTCAGTGAAATTCATACATGTGTTAGTAAATTCAAACAATATTATATATAATCAGTTCTGCCAAACCATGCATGTCTTTGATTTAATATTTAATTTTAAGGTGCGTTTGAACTGTCTTGTGATATATTTTGCTGTTTTTCTGCTGCAGCAATATTTGTGGTTTCGCCTTGTATGCGCAGCCAGGCGTGGCCACAAAACTACGCACTACAAATTTGAATGTTTCTATCTTAGTAGGTTACACAAACCATGCGGCGCGAAAATACGTTTTCAACCCGAATTTTTTCAGACTCAACTCTCCTTTAATATTCCGTTTAGCTATACGGTGTCCTGTACATTTTCAACTTTGCTTTTCATAAGGAATCACCTCCCGTAGTTTGGGCGTTTGATTTCCAAACATTCTGTATAGTTGAGCCGACCCGGCCCAGAAGGTTCTCTGCACCACGAGTCGTGATGAGGGGGAAGGAGGGGAGGGGATGACCAGAACATTTGCGCATCGACTACCCACAACTCATTCAATCTCCCGGGTCGGGAGACTTGGCGCGGCACGTGGGGCGTGTTACCGCGAGCCATCCGTTTGCAACACTAGTTTTCCCGTCTCCTTTCGCTAGCAATATCAGTACGCGCGCGAGGATAGAAGGCGAAGGCCATGGAGACAAAGGCGCCGTTTGTAACAGCAGTTAAATAATTTGACTGAATGTTTAATTTTCTAAGCTTTTATTCTCGTGTTCCCGGGCCGAACAAACACACGCGTCCTTTCTGCGTGGCTGTATTAGGTTAATTGTTTTATAGTTTCTTTCCTCATATATTGCAGCGGTTCGAACATGCCTATGTTCTTAGATTATTTAACTGTTACATGGCTGACTTAGCGTCTAGCTCGTTTCTAATTCTCTCATTTCTTGGATGTATTATTTTAACGGCATTTAACTGAATATATAAAACCACGTTCCTGATGTCCGTGTCCAAATCTTATCCCTCCCTTTTACAATCCGTGCCTTACTTCCACAGTTCATGTCGCTTTTTATCGTTCCTCGCATTATTATTGAGTTTTCATCGTAAATGTTTTTTTTCCGAACGCTAGACTTCTCAACACGTACAAAAAATTACCTTCAGTCATTTTCATAACAACTTATCCTTAGGTTAACCTAAAATTTTGCCCCCAAAGATAATTTTGCACGAGCTTGAAGCGAATTTCTTACTAATCTTAAGTAAGTTCTAAATAAATTCCGTTATTAGCCAAAAGGCTTTATATGCTATGAGATGAGAGGTCAATCATCTACAGTAATAAGCGCACAGAGAACTCCAAAATCCATTACACGAAATATTTTGATTACCTTTCTCTAACCATGGGCATCTGTTTTTTATAAAACGCCATTCCAGGTACGATTATGACCTAAAAGTATGGCCTAATGTTTTTATTTGTAACGAATAGCGGCAAAGATAGCTCTAATATCAAAATGCAATATTCACGGTTGTTAAAAAAACAGTTGAAGGATATTTTTTCCCCGATAGACAACATAAAATTAAAAAACTGGAATAGACAGATATGTCTATTGAGGACTCGCTTGCTAAATATAGGCTTAAAGAGGGGGGGGGGCCTTAATGTTTGTAACTCAAACTTAGCATCTAAACACCGCGTACAACAATATCGTCCATTGGTATAGGCTGTTCAAAGTAAAGTGAGCACTTTTGAGGCCCATGTTACTTTTTCCTCTGAGCCATATTCTTTAAATAAATATTGCCATGTAAGTAATAAACACGGTGTGTATATTCCACCGCACTCGGAAGCTAACGTCTAAGGCTAAAATTAAATTTATTTATTGACTGTTACTACAGATGAGAGGGATTTAAAAAGTGCTCACTTTACCGTGAATAGCCTATAGCAGCTTGAACACAGAGGCCGGCGCGGAGATGTAGCTGAAAAAGGGTTAAGTTGCCATCACTCATCGCTACGTGATGATGTCGCGAAGACCAGAGTCCACAATGCTGTAGTTTAATACTATGAAGTGCAGTTGGAAGGGGGAGATACACAGGAGATAAGATATAAATTATAAGGGCTGTATCTGGCGACCAGATGTTGTGTCAGCGCTAGGACAATGCACTGTCCCCTCTCAGCTTTTTTGATCCCCTACGTCGCTGCACGAGTGCTTTGATATATGTTTTACTCTGACCGCACATCAAGGGGCGTAGGCATTATGGCTGAGTAACGCTGACTGGTTGAGAGCTACGAAAATAGTTAAATATCTTTACATACGAAGTGCAAGGTTCCATTAACATGAGAGTAGCATATTTTTCCTCGCAAGTTCAGAACGTAATCGATTAACGACGCATTTATAATAACCACTTAGTCTATATCAATATGCAGTTTTACGCGCGGCAGAAGGACACATAAGGGCAGAGATGAAAAATAATTATGGAGCCCTAATAAAAAGGGTTTATTTAATTATGACCCAACTACAGTGACGATATTATTCATCACATGAGCTACGACGAAATACAAAATTCGGGAGGTTGTGGGGAATCTACAATAGGGAATTAGCACCAAGACTATAGAGGTCAAAAAGTGAGTTTTCTGACGGTAAAGCTGCATATTCAATATTAGCGAAACATATTGTAAAAAAAATATTTTTGCTGAAATCCCTAACTTTCAAAATAACAAATTCAATAAACATCGGAAAAATAATTCGCAATGCTCAGCGTTGTTTCAGTTCTGTGTACCATCAAGAGAATTTTACAAGAATTTATTTTCTTTATTTTTGAAGTAGCGTACTACACATAGGTCCTACTTAAGTAGAGTAACTGTAATGAAATGAAATGTATCCTCTCCGGAAAATTAAGTAGGTTCAAGTTTACTTCCGACTTTTCTGAAGCCATTCTGAAATTCTACTTTCAGACGATTCCTCCGCCTCATGCAAACAAAAGCTTACCTATATCTAGAAAATTACCCCAAAGGGGTAATGCACCGTATTTAATCATATTTTGCATTATAACTATTTCTTACTAGGCATTACGAACACACATTTATTCTCCCTGGTTTTACTCATATAATTTATAAATAATATAATATAATTTATAAATGAAATACGTATCAGCAAATGTCCAATTTCACCAAAAATTAAATAATTATGTTAACAGATTGTAAAACGATTGTGATACGTGAATTATTTAGGAACCAGCCAAACACGTCATACATAGGATGATTATTCAAAGGTTTTCTTCAAAAGTGTGTGAAGACTTGTGAATAGACTAGCTCCGTTTGCGAGGTAGTCGTGACTCTTGTATACCAAGTTCCGTTTGCAAGGTAGTCGTGACTCTTGGATACCAAGTTGTGAAAGGAACTGCGGGTTGGTGTGCGCGCAGGGACTTAGAAGTACGAGTCATTCCACCGAAAACATACTTCCGCGTCAAGTCGTTGCTTCCACACTCGACTGCCCTAAAACTTGTTCCGAGTCTGTTAAAGGAAAATGTCTTTCAGTTCTTGTAAAGAGGCTGTTAACCTACCAGCGATAGGTCCGAACCAAAGTCGTTTCGCCTAAAAATCGATTTTGGTAACCGTCGTTAAAACCCACAGTCAAATGGGCGTTTCCACCATACTCTTAGCTGAAAACCATTTTTAGCAGACTGACTCATATTCAGCTTGTCAATCGGTGGCCCTGACTTTACAATTTTGTGTGTGAAATTTAAGTCGGGTTGAGAAATAACAGCTTTGCACACGGAACTCTAAAGTAAATGTGGCCAAAGTTTTAGTACAGCTGATGGGCGAAGTTACAACCTTGTGTGATTCATAGTTGAGTGTTCACTTCAGGCCCTCGGTTTTGTGCCATTCCGTCTTTTTAACCTAAAACTATACGCAACTTTTACTCAAGAGCAACCCGGTATTCATTCTCGGGGTATGCCTCAAATCAACGATCTACTGGTTTGGTTGTCGGGATCTGTGCTATAGTATACCGTCTGGTGTTCGGCTGTGTCAAGTTTATGTCGTGACAAAAATTCGAAGTTGTAAAAACAGATGTCACTTAAAGCAAGTAAATTCTAAATTTAAAATTTAATGAAATTTAAAAAAAATTAAAAACCACTGACTGAATATAACCTAAACCCGAGTCAGTGATATCAATCAGTGAAATAACAGTCACTGAAAGTCACCAGATAAGCTACTGCCGACTGTCAAATCAAGGAAATGTCATAGGATCAAGTGACTTATAGCAGTGACGACATTCAGTGAGAATCATAAATAATTCAGTGAAATTAAGCCATAATATTAATTAGTTATCAGGCACTGATTATCAGTCGCTCAATTTTCACTATTTCCACTGATTTGGCTCAATTCTCACTGTTTCAAATTTAGAGTGTAGATAAAAATTAAACATAATATTTGTTTTTGCTTGTTTGTCTTAAAAAAATTACCAATTATTGGTTGTATATTAAAAGTTGACGAAGTTAAATGAGTTTTATTTGGGATGACAGGCGACTTACAATAATATACTCGGCCCAAAAATCGCTCGCTGGCCAAAGAATAACAGCATCAGTATACCCGCCTCTGGGATCTGATAAGATACAACTTTTGGATACAACTTTTGATAGGTTGCATTTGTATCAAAACCATATTATACTAAACATTATCATTTTCAGACATTTAATGTATACGCATTGAAGTTGCTAATTATAACGCACTACGTAGGTTTTTCACAGCAATATACCTATAACTGACCAAACACACGTCGCGAAGAACTTCTGAATTAACTTCAAAACATCGACATGGATCTAAGCTTTTGTACTGAGTTCGTGTTTGGTTAATTATTCTTCTAGACTTTTCGATACCGTAATCTTCAGTATTTCCTGAAAGATAGCAGCTTAAAAATGGCACAACAGAAACAACTAAAAAATAAAAGCGTCCTGTACTTATAGGTCTAGCTAGAGTCTTACGAGAGTAGCAACGAAACCTCCAATTTTGGTAAGGATATTTTGCATGAAAGTAGGTCCTAATTATTCCACTTTTGCCAAATTTCACTCTCTTCGTCAATAATCGCCATATAGACGCTCAACTTTGATAACGAACACGTGATCCATAGTGATATTACGACGCTGTGCTGTTTCATCTCTCCAAGCTCGAGAGCTGTATGAACACAAAAAACACATAGACGAGAAGACGAAGCTACGTTGCCGGTAGAAAAAAAAAAAGAGACACACGCAATTTTCTGCGCACCAACAATGTTCCTAAGGTTCTCAAATTTCAAAGAATATTTTGTAATGAGAAATAACATTTAGCTTTTATTTTCAACCTTCCAAAATTACTATCTTCGTCTTAAAATACACACGTAACTGCAAAGTATATGCGGTGACTGCTAGGCGTCAAGATAGGGTGGCTTGAAGTTCGTGTCGTTGACAGTTGACAGTTCGCGCCTAAGCCCCGGAACAACTAAATCCGGAAGCGCCACGTACAAAGTGTTTAGATCCCCGCTGTAACAAGCAGGACCACTATATTCTGTAGTTTTTCTGTGCGTAATCGTGAATTTCGTGGATGTAACATTCTATTAGTAACATATTGATTGCAGTCACATTCTTAGTACAAAATCGTTGCTCGATTTTAGAGCGCAGGTTATCGATGGCACAGGCTGAATTTAGACCGCAAATAACATGAAGGGGAACAATGCAAGGATGTGTACGGGTCCATTATTTTTGCTGTGTCCGTAGAAGCAAAATAGCATAGAGTGCGCATACGAGCTACACAGTAGTCACTCTCCGTGTTTCAATATTGGAGTCCTTTTCTGCCGATAGCAATCCTGATATAGGCTATTCGCAGTATAGTGAGCACTTTTGAGGCCATAGTTAGTTTTTACTTTCAGCCATTTCTTATCCTTTAACCACCTTTCTAAATACATATTGCCACGTGAGTAATAAACAAACTATGCATATTCCACCACACTCGTAAGGTAAGGTCTGACGCTAAAATAAATATATTTATTGACTATTATTCAAAATGAAAGGGCTTTCAAAAATGCTCACTTTACCGTGAATACGAATAGCCTATAACAACAATTTCAGGTTAAAACACCGTTCATGTAGTTTTAACACAAACAGAATGCATTCAGTTTGGTCAAAGCATTTTATTGATATAAAACCGCGTGGGTCTTGAAAATTTGATTGTAAACGAACACGCTAATCACGATATTGACCACGTGATTTATGAATACCGGTGACGGGCGAGTCAGTGATTTTGACATGCAATGCGAAGAAGAAGAAACTCGGTCCATGCAACGCAATTTTACTAACTGCGGCTTATACAACTGCGAACAAATGTCAAAAGGTGATCGAGCAAATGACCAAACAATCGCGCTGAGGACGGAGGGGCAAGGACTAAACGTGGCGCGACGGGACTGTTTCGAACGAACTGCCCCTCCCTCACCATCTCTTTCAAATCCGCTACACGTGACCATGCCAAGCACGCCCTCCCCCGCCATTAATGCGCCGCGCCCGACCGCTCCATCGCCTATAAATATGCACGGGTACATAGAGCGCTGTCACGCTAATGTGAGTCGCAAACTCCGAGCACGGGACGCCACTTCCTGCGGGGCGGCGGACCCCCCTCCCCTCGGCTACACACACCCCTCCCCCTTGTGGTGCCCGTTGCTCGAGTGACCTCGACAGCTCGTGGCTTCGATTCGCGGGTTCAACAATTCCGGCCCGCGCCAGACAGATCCCCCGCATTCCTAGTCGCTTGTCACCGCCACCGCAAAAAAAAAAAAAAAAAAAAAAAAAACACCCCGGAACGAACGCAGATTCTTCGCAAGCGCAAACATGTGCGTAAAATTCCACGCGGGAAAAATCTGGCAGCAGCCAATAAACAGAAAATTTACAAATAAACGATTCTTGTGGGAAAAAAAAAATCTCGTAAATTCTTATACGTAACCGAGACAGCTATTTTTCGCTATAATCGACTCGACATTGCTTTAAAAATTCCAGCCCTATACCAGTGTTCTAATATAAATAACTTCATGATGACATGGTCAGACCTTAACACAACGGCCTGCCTGAACGCGCCCTCTCACATAGAAGTGTAATCATTCCAACGGGTTGCAATAATCTTCTCCACCGAACTGGGATGATTGCGAAGGGCCTAGAGACAATATAAGCCTCGAGTGCTCCGCCTGCCTGCAGATATTTTGCGCTTGCGCGTGTCCAGGCCTCGGAGGTTCTAAGGCCGACTCTTGCTCCGTCACAACTTGCCTTGTCGCCTCTGCGCGCAAGGCGCTCAACTGGGGCGCAGTCTCTCCGTTGGCGACTCGCACCCACGACTTTAAGCGGTGATCCTGTATATTTATGGCCAACTATAGGTTGTTCACGGTAAAATGAGTACTATTGAAAGACCTGCTTTATATCTACTTGTAAACACATTGTGTACTTCTCCGCCTTATGTAATTAACATTGCAATGGTCCTCATCATTTTATTCAAGCGTCGGTCGAATGAAATTGTGGAATTATTAATCAAATAAATACCTCACATATCTGCTAATTTTCACACTTCGATGCATTAAAAAAAGCAGCGCGAAAGAAATAATCTTAAGTTATCACACATGCGTACCTAACACTTTTTATTCGACGTTAAGATATGGGACTACTTTCCATCCATCGTTACCAACTTTATTGTGGGAATGTCGTTCAGTGTGCCCATTAAAATATATACATGCAGAGGCAGTGACTTTTTTCTAAGGTTCATTTCTAAAGTTCTCACTTTATCGTGAATATCGTTTAGTAAATGTACAATTATGGTGAGCGTCTAAATAGAGCTGTAAAGATTCAGTATAAACATTTTAAAAGCTAAAAGTAATGCCCAAACAGAAATTGAATTTGAAATGAGAATTTGAAAAAGGAACACGAAACGTTTATTAAAATATTTTCGTGTTTAGACACCGCTACAATCTATCCATATCGAACGATGTTCAAATTATGTATTTTGTTTACCAGACTGCTGCAACGCGTGTCATGCATCAGACAGGCGGAAAATTTAAACAGGGATTATTTATCTACAGGATGCTGTAAACAAGTTTGACAAAGGAGCTGCCAAGGAGACTGATAAGCCGACTTCGAACTAAGGCGGGAGTGATGGAGTGGAGAAATATATCGGCGACTCTTTAACATCGAGGTCTTGAAAACCGATGAGGGTGAAGTGAGGTGAGTGTGGAGCAGCGCCGGAATGCAAGGGTGGCGGAAAAGGGAGATCGCCGAGAAAACCGCCGACCAGTGGCATCGTCCGGCACGACGCCCAAGCGTGAAAATCGGGGGAGTGATCCTGTCGGGAATCGAACCCAGTTAGCCTGGGTAGGAGACGAGTAATCTAGGTGGGAATGATATCTAATAATACTTCTCTTTGTAGGCTGTTCACGGTAAAACGATCACTTTTGAAAGCCCTGCTTAAGAACGACTTGTATGCACGTTGTGTATTCTTCCGATTTATGTAAAATTAATATTGCCATGGACCTCATCACTTGATTCATGCGTCGGTAAAGGAAAAATCGAAATTATTAGAAAAGTAAATATTTTACAAAATATGCTCATTTTTCACTTCGGCGAATAAAAAAAATGAAAGCGAAATAAAGAATTTAAGTTGTCACAAATGGTTACCTTGCAATTTTTATTCAATGTTAATATATGGGACTACTTTTCCGCCACCGTTGCCAACTTAACTGGGCGCATGTCACTCAGTGCGCCCATTAAAATATATGCAGGGAGGGGCAGTGTCTTTTTTCGTAGGTTGATTTCAAAAGTGCTCACTTCATCGTGAACAGCCTTTACTAATATTTCCCTTTATTCGAATTCCCTTGAAGGTCAAACACATTAAGAAATATTTATCTATAACAGAAGGCTTTACACACCATTCGCGGACTAATGACGTAACCCGGATAAGACAAAGAAGAACATGACGTAAGTCGAATTATACTTGAAGAAGACTTTGACAGAGGAAGGGGAGGGGGGGAGGAACCAATCCGATAGCTATCGTTCTGTTGGCGTCCTTGAACACGAAATCCGCAGAGGAAGGCCAAGATCTTTTCACGGTCTGCCGTCGGCCCACAGAACACAATTTATCTAAATATCTTATTCGTTTATAAATCAAAACGCTAGCTTAAGATTTTCATCAACGAACGTTATTAACAGGTTATTCTGTCGATGAAATTTCTGTTCATAACGAAGCGGTGAGTTATTTTACTTCTATTTCTTATTGGACGGTATTAACACTTAAAGGCATTTAGCTAATGTAGCAGTAGATATAAAAGGGTTTAGACAGATAAAAGAGGCGACACGAATACGAATTTTCTGCACGATATTAATTCAAGGTAGCACAGAGGTAAATTCGTGGAAGTGAAAACTTGTCTTGAAATCGCCATGCAGTTAACTGATTATCGTAATGGGTAGATTTTATTTTTAATTTCTTAGTGTTTATAGTGAGTGATAAATAGGACTAGTAAATAAGTAACTGTTGAACCCCGCCTCTTGAATAAGATTGATAGCGCGGACAACACAATATACGTCCAGGTACACCGAGGTAAAGATTTGTTCCAGCCAAAAAATACGTGTTTGTGTATGGCCAAACATATGTTTTGTTGCGAAAACAAAACTTGACAAGCAACAAAGTTAGTTTTGTTCATCAAAATAAATGCACTCTTGAATAAACAAAACCCCTGTGTTGGGCTAAATAAAAAATTAGACGACTGTCAACAAAATATTTAATTGACTCAACGGTAATATATTTCCTTGGGCACTCATTTATCTATAACTGCAACTGTTTGTGTTAAAACTACATGAACGGTGCCTTCGTTAGAAAAAAAAACCACTCGAGAGATGGTTTGAATTTTTCATTGCAGTATAGTAACAGTGTTTGTTAGCGAATTTATTGATGGTTAATAATGCCATAAACATCACAATGGGCTAAAACAAGTTCAACGTGAAAATAAAAATTAAAGCTGTAAGACAGGAAATATTTATTGAAGTACGTTGTCTTGTATACGAAATATATGTAATTAAAACACACTCATTTCGCCATTGATCACTTTAGATGACTTTGCTAGGGCTTGGTATTTGGGTGCAAATGGTCCGGATTTGAAATTCGGTCGTGTTTCACTTTCTTTTATAATAGCCGAAACGGTTTAAGAGTGTGGGATGGATGCGCGCGTCCAAGATCAAGAAGCGAGAGAGCGATACGGGTGACACTAACACGCACTTCTAGCGCCTTGTCGCTCCTACGCGCAAGGCGTGCAGTGTTTCCTTCGTAACGCTGTACTATGCAAATTAGATGTGTAACAGTGGGGTTTTATTACACGCGATGAAAGCCCACAGATTAAACTACGCCCGTATCTTTGTACTTTTCTCTTGCCGCTTAAGGAAACTGCATAGGCAAACTTAAAAAATGCGATATTTGACCATTTTCACGAATAGTTTTCTGTAAGAATACACTTAATATGACAACAGTACAAAATTGTACACAACTGTTTTTTTTTATTTTTATATATATCTTTTCTGACAAACAGTTGTAATTGCAGAACATTTATTTACCGAAATACGCGTATTCGCGCAAATAACTATTTCACAAAAAACGCGCGGCCCCATCCCACTCTTAATGTACGTTGAGTCAACCAAATCTTACATTTTGGGGAAATTAAATAAAAGCAACGAAATAACTTGATTCCAACAACAAAACATTTGATTGTTCCTATACAAACAAAACTTTTGGTCGCGTCAAACCAACTTCGTTTTATTTAATAAAACCTTTTCCTCACAGTACTTGATGTTGAACTGCTCATGCTATAATTTGATCTTGAATCATCTCCATCCACACGCAACGCAAAATTGTTTGTGATGTGTAAAATTGATCAATAAGTAGTTATTGATTAGGTTTTTGAATATAACTACCTACTGATATTTTCTGTATCAGACTAATCTTAATTCATATCTCGAGCTCATCTATATGCTTCACATGTACTGAGTATACAAATTGTACTTGTTAAACCAGAAAAATTTAATAGCAGCTCTGATATACGTTACATGGTGTCCGTTTTCTCTTTTCCCATGTTACTGCACCAAGGGCCTATGCCCATTTAGCCACGCTCAGCAGTAAGAGGAGATTTCTTAGCGTAGTGACAGAGAAAAATATTATTATAACTAAAAATAGTTACGATACCTATTTAGTTCATATTTATAACACAATTTAATGACTGAATACCAAATAAATATTTTTCTGAGCTATGGATACCGGCAAGATGGTAATAAAGTCACATAATAATCAATGCTAATAAATAAAATTGAAGTGTCTGTCTGTTATTTCAAAATGTATACCAATATCTAAGCTAAACGATGTTGAAGCATAAATAACGGTTTTTAAAATTATTTGTCTGTCTGTCTGTCTGGATGATTGTCCAGAATATACTCCGAAACGGTTGAATCGATCTCGATCAAATTGTCAGATATCATAGAGTTTATTTCTATTTAAAAACTGTTCCTTATTTCATCCCGATATCTCACATAGTTATAAAGCGAATTAATTTTTTCCTATAATTTTCCTAGTGTTTTTTTTTTTTTTTTTTTTTTTTTTTTGCAAAAGGATTATTGTCAAAAACATTGTTGAAACAACAATAATTTTTTAAATAATCATTAATATAATACGCATCATAGAAAAAGATACATTAGTTTTTGGAAAAACCTATTAAAATAACGTACTATTAAACAACCAACACTAACGCGACAGTAAAACTATTTCAGATAATGAAGTAACAATCTTTCAAACCAATTATATAGGCATATATTTCAAGAACTCCATAAAACCTGGGTGAAGCGATGGCGGCCTGTATTTTAATGAATCCATAAATCCTGAACGAAGCGGTATTTCTATTTTAAACGAAGCGATGGTGGGGTGTATTTTAATAAGTTCATAAAACCTAACCGAAGCAAAATTTCTATTTTAACCAAATAGGCCTACTGAAGTTCACGCCAACGAAGTCGCTGGCACTGCATTCATTTCCATCCCAACATAAAAATACATTTGTAAATTTTATTTTATAATTATCTAAAACTTTAAAATTTATTATTTTGCTTTGATTATAGAAATTATTATGCATAAATTTCGATTGACACTATTCACGCCTTATTTCAATTTTCTTTTTATATTTTAAAAATATGTACACAAATCCTAAAGTCCACGCGAACGAAGTCGCGGGAACAGCTTGTTTAATAATATATTTCATCTCATTAACTTTATTGCGTCCTACACTGAGCAAAATACGAAATCGTGTGTGTCATATATACACTTAGGTGATTAAAGTAGTTGTAAAAAACCTTGTAACGCCTGTCACTCAACATTATTGTTGACTGAACGAACTAAACTATTTCATTGCAAACCGAACATATGGTTTAATCGTCTAAATTTTTGGACTGTTAGGCCTTAACAACAATTTAAAAGATAACATTTTTTGTATTGTATTTTCGACGAATTTAATTAAACCGTTGAACAATAAAACGTATTCAGTTTGCAGCATTGTGGTATACATAAGCATATAAGCCTATATTTTTACATTATTGTTAATCCCAATGCAATTTCTGCCCTTTTCGCAAACATTCCCCAACAATAAAGTTGTATGAAAACATTATGTATGTTCTCAACAAATGCGAAATGCAAGAAGTAAATTCTTGAAGTTTCTGCAATCATGATGAACTTGCATCTCTGCGCATTAAATTTCAACTGGTTTATTGTACTGGGAAATTCCTGGAGAGCTACGATTCCGCGAATCCTACGAGGAGGTACAGCAGTTCCCGCCACGAATTTGAAGTGAACGCATATGTTAAGAATGCAGGACGACACAAATATGCAAATGTACGAGATTAACTAAGGGATTCGCTTATTCTACACCAAACTCTGGGGATTCCTTTAGGTCGAGACTTGTACAAAGTGGATACTGGCAAACCCCGTAGGAATCCCATTGTGCGTGAACTGTAAATGCTACACTTGAAAGTAAACTTTAAAATAGAAACAGTATTTTTTTTTAAACTCTACAGTTAGAGCGCAGGTCATTCGAAAATTATCCACCGACATCAATGACAGCCTTGTGAATATTTCATTGTCTAGATCGCACTAGCTTAAATTTGAAAGTACAACATTGTAGTTAATTCCGAACCCTATAGAGTTCTCACTGCCAGTACATTCATCATTCAGTAAGAGCTTATTACCTGAAAACACAGTAAGTACCATACCAGTGTTTGAAATTTCTGATCCAGTTCTGAAGAGCAAAGAAAAATAATTTACTAAACATCACTGGAACACTTTATAAGTAAAGGCTGCTCGCGATAAAGTGAGCACTTAGGAACTCAACCTTAGAAAGAAGTCACTGCTCGTACTTGTATATATTTTTACGGGCGTACTGAGTGAAATGCGCCCAGTAAAGTTGGTAACGATGGAGGAAAAGTAGTTCCTTATCTTAACGTCGAATAAAACTGTTAGGTAACCATTTGTGATAACTTCAAGTACTTATTTTGCTTTCTGTTTTTTTAATGCGTCGACGCGTTACAATGAACATATTTGATAAAAGATATTTACTTTTCTGATAATTTCACAGTTTCACTTGATTGACGTGTGAATAAAGTGATGAGGCCCATGACTATGTTTATTTTACATATGGCGGAAGAATACACAGGTTGTATACAAGCAGATCTTAAGCAAGGCTTTCAAAAGTGCTCAGTTTACCGTGAACCGCCTATACTAGTATTTTACAATCGTAAAACGCACGCGAATATTAATCCAAATCAAAACTACTGTATCTGTTACGGTTTCAATCCGATAAAAAGTATTCACTGCCACATTTCAGATTTTTATTTGTTGAACTTATAGGCGACTTTAGAGGGAATTATTTCTCTACGACATGCCGACCGTTTTGCCAAGTACGTGATAGACGCCACTTTCGGGCCATGATCCCGATTTTTGAGTCATGTGCAAGTCAAAGAAATGTGTTCCGTTTCTCAATATAGGCGTTAATAGTTCACTCTGAAAGCTTCCCTTCTCTGATCATCCAACACATGTGGTGTACAGTTTATTCAACACTTGCGAAATTAGTGAAAAAAATTTTTTGGCTTATGAATTGCAGTAACTACAGTAATTTTTGTTTTGCACATATTAGAGAACGAACTGATGTCAGAGTAACGTACTTACGTTTCTAAAGCCTTCAGAAAGTAATTTGTTTCGAGCAGGGATACTAGTTCGTCAACAGGCCCACACAAATGTCAGTTTTAAAGGCTCGGCAAAAACTTACACAGGCAGGGTCTCCAGGTGGTGAATACATCGTTTACGAAACATTATTTCTGAAATATCGCAACTGAGATATGGCCAGACAGTGTAGGGAATTATATCGCCTATCGCAATGTTAGCGATATGCGAAGTTGCCGATACGCGATGTATCGCCACCGAATTTCAATATTTTCCGGGAGCGATATATCGCACCGACATCGATATGGCCAACATGTTTCGAGACGCCATTGGACCGTGGACATCGCATAGTCATACTCGCCAGTCGTCACCCACTTGACAGTAAAACGATTGCATGGGGTTGAAATCCGCCCGCCAGCAGTGAGCTGTTCCCTTGTGTCTGAGTAAACAGCTACCTTTCAGCAACCCCGTGCCGGGTTTATTTTCAAACCAAGGCGCCAAGTGATTGATGGGATCATGAAGAAGCGCTGCGGTATGTTTGTTTCGTCGCGTTTCTCTCTCTCTCTCTCTCTCTCTCTCTCTCTCTTCCTGTCTTGTTATTTTTCTCCTCCGCGGGATTTACTGTCAGCGAGAGTTTGTCCTCGCTCCTCCTAAATTTAGAGCTCTAGCGACAAGTGCGCCTTCTTTCTCTAACGTCCATGGCTGACAACTCGAGAGGATTCCCTTGTAAACATGTTTTAACTCCCCAAGGCCACGTCCGGTTATAAGGAAGCACTGCAACGAGCCCTCGCAATGCTGCTGCTAAATGCGTTACGCTGCCGTACGCATCCCCGGGAAGATGAATTTCTCGCACATTAGGCCTGTTACAGCAGGATATTACACGTGATGTAGGCCAATGGATTAACCCACAGATAAAGACTGTTCACGGTAAAGTGAGCAGTTTTGTAAGCCCTGCTTAAGATCTACTTTTATGCCCAGTCCGTGTACTTCCGCTATATGTAATATCAACATTCCTAAGTGCCTGGTCACTTTATCCATACTTCGATCAAGTAAAACTGTGAAGTTATTTTTAAAGTAGATCTATTATAATCTTGCTAATTCGTACACTTACGTGCATTAAAAATACGTAAAGTAAAATCAATAATTTGAGTATTCTCAAATTATATCCTATCACTTTTGATTCAACGTTAGGACACGGAAATATGTTGTCTCCGTCGTTACCAACTTTGCAAGGCTGGCGCGTCAGTCTGCAAATTACAAATACACACAAGCACGGACAGTGGCATTTTTCGAAGTTTGATTTCTAAAGTGCTCACTTTACCGTGAACAGCCTTTACCACATTGGATTTTATTTCCTTTCCCGTAGGAAAACTGCGCGGGAAAGCCCTAAACATAATATTTTTTAACCATTTTCAACATTTTTCTTTCTTTCGGAAAGCCTACATTTGCTAGGAGAGTAGGAAAAGGTGGTGGCTGTAAGCTTATATAAAGGCTGTTCACGATAAAGCAAGCATTTTTTAAATCAGCCTTAGAAAAATGTCACTGCCCCATATATGCATATATTTTAACGAGCGCACTGAGTGGCATACGCCGAGTAAAGATAGTAATGATGGATGGAAAATGGTTCCATATCTTAACGTCGAAAATAAAGTGTTAGGTAACTATTTATAATAACGTGAATTATTCTTTTCACTTTCTGTTTTTTTTTTTTTTTTTTTTTTAAGCAACTAAGTGTACAAAATAATCAGGTTTGTAACATGTTTAGTTTTCTAATAATTCTACAGTTTCACCTGACCGACACATGAATAAAGTATTGAGGCCCATAGCAATGTTAATTTTACATAAGGGAGAAGAACACACATCGTGTATACAAACAGATCTTAAGCAGGGCTTTCAAAAGTGCTCATTTTACCGTGAACAGCCTATGATTGTGTTTTACCTTCCTTGGAAAAAATGTATCCCCATCACATTTATTTACTGAGATAGGGTCTACGTGTATAAGCAAACCATTCTTTTGACATCTGCCGACACCAACATATACTCAGATGAAAAACAGTGCGAAATAAATTTCATACACCAGGAGAAAAAATCATGAGACTGACTCATCAGATATCCCATTGCTTAATCGTACAAGGCAATTAAACCATGTGTACAATACAAACAAGAGGGTTATCATTCGTCTGTTATCGCTGACTGGCGTACATACGCGGGTTTATTTATTCATCTGACACGCTTCCGGCAGCGTAGTTAAGGTAAGACCGTCTTTCCTTACACTGAACACCTATAAAAACACAATAAAAAATATTGAAAAGCCAGAGTAAAACAATATAGTAATAAATAACACGGATTGCGCGGAAAAGAAATCTTAGTTTATACCTACGTATAACAGATTAAGGCACTACAACAGATTATCACGTCACATTCATGCATATAGTACATTCACGAATATACCTCCGCCTCATGCAAACAAAGCTCGACCAAGTCTAGGAAACCACATCAAAGAGACAGCGCACCACATTCGTGCGCAATCAGTATAATGATATTTTGCATAAGAACTACTTCTTACTAAAGATTACCACCACACATATTTTCTCCCCTTTTTTTAATCCATATTAATTATAAACGAAATATAATTTGAGTATAAAAAGTTTAATTTAACTAGAAATAAGGTACGTTTATGTAAACGCGAGTATAAAACGCTTGTGATAGTGGCGTATTTAGTAAACAAGCAAACAGGTCATACAACGGGTTATTTTCCAAAGGTTTGATCCAAAAAGTGTGAAGAAATCGCGAATAGCATATACCGGTGCAGGTCCCACAAGTTATTGGCACCACGTAATAACTGATCAGCATGTTCCGAGACGTGTGTGATGTTACGGGCGCGACAACGGGGCAGCTTGAACACCTCGTGGAAGCAGCCGAGGCGCGATGTTTGGGTGATAACAATTAAATGCACGGGTCGGCAAGAAAAAAAAGGAGGCCAGCGGGTACTATCAAAGGAGGGTGCTGCAAGATCATCTCCCCCAGATGTCACCAATCACCGCCGCGACGCCGAGGCGCGGTCCAGGACGGCGAAATTCGGCGGTGCCCCGTGCGACCATACAACCCCTCCACATTATTTAGTAGTAAGTGCACGCCCAGTAGATGTGAAGCGGGGGCTTACGTAGTCGCAGTCATAGAAGCCGTGTCAATCTGGAGTCAGTCGAGCATAGCTTCTGACGGTTGCGACTAACTTAATATTCAGGAGAGAAAATACATTCTGTATTAATTGGTCGAGCCACTTTAATTGTGTGAGATATTAATTATACAGAGTAATTGTTTTATGTGTCAGTCGTTGTTGATAAATGTGAAAAGCAACCTGTTGTACAGCGGAGAGTTATTACAAGTAAAGGCTAACTGTTTTGTAAATGCTGTTATCTTACCGAGCACGACAAACTCCCGTCGCTGGTAAGAGTTTGTACCGTCAACCCCAGGCGGTAACAGTGTGGACAAAGTACTGGTACATGATGCAAGGTCTGTCGCCGAGTCCATATCATCGCCTTTAGCGCAGCGACTCATTCCCTCCAGGTGGCCAGATCAGCTACGCACACACTAAGAAATTGTTCGCAAATTTACCACATCGTTGTATACCTACGTGTATAGGCTATTAACGGTAAAATGGACACTCTTGAAAGTCCTGCTTAAGAACTACTTGTATGTACGTTGTGTATTCTTCCGCCTTATGCAAGATTAACATTGTCATGGGCCTCATAACTCTATTCATGCGTCCGGAAAGTGAAACTATGAAATTATTAGAAAATAAATATTTTACAAATCTTCTAATTTTTCCTCTTCGATCCATAAAAAAAAAAAAACAGAAAGCGAAAGAACTAATTTAAGCTATCACAAATGGTTATCTAACACTTTTTATTCGACGTTAAGATACGGAACTACTTCCCATCCATTGTTACCAACTTTACTGGGCGCATGTCACTCATTGCACCAGTTAAAACATATGCAGGTAAGGGCAGTAACTTTTTCCTAAGGTTGATTTCAAAAGGGCACACTTTATTGTGAACAGCCTTTACCGAGAATGCACGAATGACAAAGCCTATTCCCATTCGGGGCCGCGGTGATTTAGTGGTTAGACCACTCGTCATTCGCCTAGACGAACCGGGCTGAATTCCCTGTGGGATCGCTCCCGGATTTTCACGCGTGGGAATTGTGCCGGACGATGCCACTGGCAAGCGGATATGCTCGAAGTCCCGTTTCCCCCTACCTTGCATTCCGGCACTGCTACATACTCACCTCGCTTCACCCTCATCGGCTCTCGTGACCACGATGTTATGAGCTGCCCGAATCTCCCCACTCCACTTCATGTGATTGGCAGAAAAGTGACGAGCTCTTGCAGTCTTCCCTTCCTCTTGCAACACGTTTAGATTATTGTCACAGCCGTCTATTACAACTCCCTCCGCTCCCACTTCAGGGAAAAGAATCCACAGCCCCACCAATCGACACTTACACAAACATTTCTCCCTCCCATCACAAAAACATTAGCTAGGCAATAAATAGCCTATGTGTTTGATTTGTTACTAATTTTGATCAGGCCTTAGCTGAGCGGCCTGAGTGATCACACCTTCCTAGTCTTGAATACAAACTAGGGAACACCTATTTATAGGCTGTTCACGGTAAAGTGAGCGCTTTTGAGACCCTAGTTACTTTTTTCTTTTGGCCATCTTTTATCCTTTAACAATCTTTCTAAATATATTTTACCATGTAAGTAATAAACAAGAGTGTCTATATTCCACCGCACTCGGAAGTTAACGTCTATCGACTATTATTCCAAATGAGAGGGCTTTAAAAAGTGCTCACTTTACAGTGAACAGCGTATAGTAATTGAAATTTATTAAAAATAAGAACCTATTCTATCACGAAACTAGCTGCGCCCGGAATCTTTCAGCCAATTGGATGCTTAAGATGTATTATAAAATAAATATTTCTAACTGGCGTTAGGTGAAGCGCATAGCGCTACAGATAATTAATTAACCAAAAAACACTGATTTTAATCGTTAGTAATAATTAAATCAATATACCACACAAAATTAATTATGATAGTAACGAAAATGTATGACTGCAGAATTGTTTTTACTACTCAAGAGGGTTCTTTACACCCAGGAAAAATAACTGCTCTAATAACAACGGATAGTTTTATTGCCCTAATAAATATGTACAAGTTGTGTGGTGTATAATAGTAAAATGGTTAGGAACTGAAGCGAAACCGTTTTTAATGCTTTTCTGTTGAGCAAGCTGTTAACGATCTCTAATGTATTAAAGCCACGCCGACGCAGTCCTTCATTTGAAGCCGAGGTTTCATTAACATCCAGTGCGAAACTGAAAGGAAGGAAATTATTAAGTATGGGCGCGAACGACGGTTTACAGGAGGGCTTCGTTCGCAGACTTCGCGTGCGTACATGGACACTTCAAACTTCGCGTGCGTACATGGACACTTCAAACAACGCGCTCGCACGTCGTCATCATCGCAAGCGACGTCGATATGACTGGAACGAGAAGATGCTGGCGAAGCGCACTTCCCTACGATGCTATCACAACTGTTTTAAATCTCGATACAGCTTTCCAGAGAAGTAATTTGCTACGTGGAATGAACGTGAATCGGTTGTTTATTCGTGAAATCTGGGTTCGATTCCCAGGTCCAGCCATCCTAATTTCGGTTTTCCTTAGTTTCCCGAAATCATTCCAGGTGAATACTGAGATGGTTCCTTATAATCCATTTACGGTTACTTCACAGTTTTCTGAAGCCGTGCTAAAGTTATGCTTCCAGGATATTCCTCCGCTTTCCTGCGCACACAGTTGGGATATTATTTGGCATGAGAACTATTTCTTACTAGGCGCTACAAACACAGGTTTTTTCTCACTGTTTTTTTTTGTGTTTATTATAAAAGTAATATTATATTGCATAAATAAAATATAGGTAAACTACAATTTAACAAAAAATAAGATACGTATGTGTTTTCAGAAACATAAAACACTTGATGCATGGCATATTTAGGAAATAACTAAATACGTAATACATGGGGTGAGTTTTCAAAGGTTTGAGTTAAAACTTCCGAAGGAACCGTGAATGGACTATAATACAGGCAATAGCCGATTCCTTCCCCGATCCTGAATGTCTGAGCAACTTGCCCAGTCTCTAATGACGTCGCTATCGACGAGACGTTAAGCGCTATATTCTTAACTTCATCAAATATGTATTAAGTCGTAATTTTGTCATTTCTGTCACGTTTTTACGTCTTGGTTATTTTCGTATGGAAAAATAAGCGTATGACAGCAAACTACACGAAATAACACGCGTAAAATAATATTTTATTTCGGCATGTCATTTATAGTGTTGGTAACTCTTGTGCAGGTGAAATAGCGTACACTTAGCACAGCATAAAGATTTTCTAACGCAGAGTTGTAAACCTAGAGGTAATGTCGGTTAAAGAGCGCTTACAACAGCGCATTAACCAATAGCTTAGTTGTAAACATACTCTGACGACAAAAATATGTATATTTCCTTTAATTTAATGGTTTGAACAAGGTGTGCTAGCTCTCTTGGCAGATGACTTGATGGATGCTGACTCCATCCACGCCACCTCATAAGGCAAGGTAATATCTCCGATAGTTATCGCAGGTTACGGTGTTATATAGTCACGTCATCGAGTCACGACTTAAACGTGGTGGTGATAGATTGGTATGTGCTGGCATAAAGTTCTCTTCTGTTCCCGGAATTTATTCATGCATGTCTGAAGGAGTTTATGTTTTGTGATCTGAGAAGTTTCATACGTGATTACTCATCAACAGTAATGTTTGCATGGTTGTGTGAAACTGTCATGTTCGTTTGTCTAGATGCACGAAATGTTTGTTTATACTGCATAAATGTTGAAAATGTTGCGTTTTCCCTGACATTGAACATATGTTCGGGAACTGAACATGGCAAACATAAACAAACAAATCCAAAAAAGTAGCAACCCATAGTGAGTATAAAATCTGTCCCCGCTACTTATTTTATTGCATGGGCAGAAGACAATTTTAAATACATTTTAATACAAATAAATAGTAATTTGTTTGATTTCAAACACATTATTAAGAGTATAGACAATAATGAAAACTCTAGAATTCTTGTCGCAATAAATTATGTAAAAACTCAATTATTAGGAGATCACATTGAAAAAAAGATAGTATTTTAGTTTATTTGTTAAATAAGAAATTGAATTGAGCATACTTTTTATTTGTAATTGATTTCTGAATTTTTGCAAAAAAAATTGCGGAACTTTATGTTAGCGTCGCTTTTCTAAATTCTATAAACGATTCGTTGCATTTGGTTTCTATTTCCTTAAAAAAAACACATATAATTTACTATTTCGAAATGTTATATTAAAGGAAATATATAACTACATTTTTATTACTGACGACAGTACAAGTTAAACAGTGTCTCATGCATACTGCATGACGTGATTATATTTTTGTTGCCGTACAGCGCCCGTACGGGATATAGTTAGACACTCGGAAATCTCGGAGATTCATTCTGCAACAAGCTAGACTCCACAATCCTTTGAGCATTTGAGCATCAGTTAGTATTCATTGGCTGCTGCATTTTAACCCCAGACCAGGTGGCACGGGATTAGTTTCTTATTTTCCTTGAAGGTTGTTTATTGGTTGAAAGTGGTTCGAGGGTGGTCTAACAACTTATGGTCCAATGGGAGCACACACACACATACGTACACGGGAATTCAGTTTTACTTGTACTAAGATGAATTCGCGAAATTCCCGGGTGTCTGGACATAGTGCAATGCGGAGCAGTAGACGCGCGAGTAATGGCCGCCTACCGCACGCCCGCCACACTTCCTAAAAATACATTCCCCCAGGTTGCCGGCATAAACACTGCAGTTTATTTGTCGAGCGACGCCCGCGCGCAAACATCCTTGTTGCTGCACGGGGGGCGTCTCCGGCCAGACGAAACACCAATCGACCAGATGACGCGCCGGTGAGCTCGCGTCGCAAACATCAACATTCATCGCGGCGGTAAGTACACGCGTCGACTAGGAACCACACACTAAAGATGAGGTAGACTGCTTATTCGTCTTCTGCGCATGTACCCAACATTGACCTACCCACAAGTGTCAAAGTCACATGGTCAACAATAATTAACGTGTTTGTTTATACCTGAAGGTTTAATGACAAGCACTATTGTATTAATAAAATACCTTTACCAGTTTGAATTTAATCAAAAAGTATTACAAATTGGTTAGAGGAAGTATAAAAACACTTGTTTACTAATCAATATTCTAACCTCAAACCCAATCCACGCCATTTTTGCTAGACGTGTTGACAGAAAAGCAGTTCAATGTTGGGACACGGAGAGAGGTTGTGCGCAGCCAGCGAGATCAGTCTACATGATATTTAGTCTATGCTAGGAGCCCGATCAGGCTGGACTCGCAATAGTCCGTCGCACCCGTCAGTCGCCCGTCCGTCCGGCAGTCATCCGTCTATCGCTTTCGTCCGTCAGTTGAAAGCGATTCACAACAATCCGTCGCCCGTGAATCCGTCGTCAGTCAATCCTTCTTTACGGCACATTTTCAGTGACAACTTGACATCGCCCTCTCGTCCATTCACACCAAGAACAACTCGCACTTGACTTCGCACTCCACAATCAGCCAAAAGGCTTATATCAAGACTTCTGGTCGTTGGACTGCTGCAGTATTTATAGGATCGTAGGCCATCACCCAGAAATTTCGCTAAATCCCGCGTTCCGCCGAGGAGGTCCTAATTCCCAGAACATTCTTGGGTCTTCTCTACATTTGTCAGCTTCTCCAGCCGGGGGAGGAGGAGGGGCTGTGACGCCAGTCAGGTCTCGCCACTGTCAATGATTACTGGGCTACTCCAGAGGGGAGAGAAGGGGTGGCGACAAGGCAACGAAAGCGTCCGTCTGGGGAGGATAGAGGTGAGTCACCCCCACAGAGCCAGACCACGCATAACGGGAGCTAGCGGGGGGTGCGAGTTACAGCTCGTAACAATATGTATTTGCAGAGCAAAATTGAGGTGTATCTGCAAAAAAAAAAAAAGTTCGACGTTGTCAGAAGATAACAGAGATTCGAAGATGAAACCCAAAGACCATACGTACAAATACTAGCTGGTTAGCTCCGCTGGTCACATACAAGTGTGTAAGTCTGCATTTTCATCAGTCTGTGGTGTATCCATGACAGAATACGAAGACTCAAAGACCTACCAGTTGCCGGTAAAGAACCAAAAGATATGTGTGGTAAAAAGCGATCTGCCAATGCAGTGCCTGCCAATGTGACATTATTAGTTGAAGACCACATTAAGAGTTTCCCAGTTTATGAAGGATATTTACACACACAGAAAGTACAAATACTTGGCACCGAATTTTAATGTAAAAAAAAAGTGGATATTGTTTCATATTGGTTTTACTGAAAAGTATTCTGTAAAAATTTCAATTTAAATTTGGCCAACCTCAAGTAAATAGCCTACATGTTGTTAGTGTGAACAATTGAAAGCGAAAATAAAAATTCCCAGCTTAAATGATAATGCCAAACGTGAAAGCAAAAACGTTGCTCTAGAATTCGCATTGATTACATGCAAAACTTGCTGCTCCCAGTTATTCCTGTCCAAGACACCTTTATTTGCGCCAACCGGTCAGTTAAAGTCTCCGATCTCCCGAAGGTCGCACACTGGGTCGCTGCGCCGTCGTCTGTCGTCCCGACGATCACACACACACACACACCCGGTACCGGCGGCCGTTAAAGGTTGCGCCGACCCAGAAGCTTCTTCGCTCGTCGAGTTGCTCCGAGCTCGCGCGATGTCTCGCATGACATCCATTCTTCCAGAAGTGGTAGAGGCGTGTGCAAGGGGGGGGGGGGGTGCGCTGCGCATGCCCAAGCGAGGAGGGTGATTGGGGGGGGGGGGGACGGGCCCGAAGGCAAACAAAGCGGCCGCGCGTATTCTGCATTCTTCAAGATCGTCATGTACTCTGTTGGCCGTGGCGTATCGAGGCGGACTAGGCGACGTCAACGGAGGCAGGGTCGTGGTCAGTGACAGACGCAGATGGCGTGACTTGCGTAGGAGGGAGGGGCCGCTTATCGGGCACCCCCAGGGTTCAGAGGGTGTGGCGGGTCGGCCCGGCACATGTTACCCGCAGTCGCCACGGATGCCAGACTGCCCACTCAGTCACTCCCCGCCAGTTGATAAGCCGCCTCACGGGGGAATAGAGATCATAGTCTATTCGCGGTTTCTTCGCACTTTTTGAATCAAACCTTTGAAAAACACACAATGTATGACGATTTCCGTTTTTTCCTAAATATACCATATCACAAGAGTTTTATACTTGTGTCAACATAAATGTACTTTATTTTTGGTTAACCCTTTCAGCCCCGAATTAATTTACGAGATAAAGTGTCGCAATTGTTAAATTTTTTATGGGTGCTGTACCTGCGTCTAGTATGCTTTTCGCTACCAGTAAGCAACATACTGCGTGCTTACTCAACGGGTTAAAATTCACTTTTACTTTAATTTTATTTTCAAATTATAGCATTTAGCTTAACACTAATATGAATAAATCATACGGAAAATAGATATGTTGGTAATACCTAGTAAGAAATAGTTCTTATGCAAAATATCATTATACTGAGTGCACACGAATTCTGTGCATTCGCCCTCTGGTGTGTTTCTCTAAGCTTTGTTTGTATGAGGCGGAGGAATATCCTGGAGGCAGTGGCGTGTGACGAAGTGTTGCATGGTAATCTGGTGCTTTCTCACTGCTCTAAATTCTCGGTGCACGCAGCAGGAACCAATAACCACCGTGCAGCCTCGGGAAACTGAATGTATTCCGACCACTCACAAGCGAGCAGCAAGGGGCCCCGTAACAGGCGTCCTGTGGCGTCAGCTGCCGAGCTACGTTTTAGTGGTGGAAGTGTAAACTGGTAAACTACAGGGTACAGTACACCACTAGCACCAGCTTACCTTGCAACAGTCCACCACACGCTACAGTCTGGAAGTAGAACTCAGGCTTAAGAAAAGTTTGAAGTAACCGCGAGTTGAGTATAGACCGACTTCAGGTGTATAGACGCCGGCTTTTTGTTTCCAGAAGGAGGAGAAGTCTCGAGCTTTTGTGACAACACTCATGCTCATTTAAATCTCGCCTATTCCCCCCCCCCCCTTCCCTGTACTCGCTCTAATCCTGTGCTTTATATGCTTATGCACGCGGTTATGCACTTATGTAACACTTATTTAATGCGGGCCAAGGTTTTTCGTACTAAAAAAAATTTAAAATCTTATCGTTTATTGGCTTGTAAAGACTTACAAACAACGCATCTTTTGAAAATAATGAGGCAAGCTGTCTGAAAGTAAGATACAAATACTTATTGCAAACTGAAGTAGTGGCGGCGCCCCTGCAGGCTGAAAATTGCGCGGCGGGGGGGGGGGGGAGGCAACCGACCCCTTGCCACCCTCCCCATCTCATACTCAGAGTCTATGTTCACGTGCTCCCTAGAGTGGGAGAGACACACCCGCCAACAGACTACCTTCCAAGGTAGAACCCGAAGGTGCTCGTCATCCCTCAGGCTGTGACGTGGAATGAGACCTACACTCCATAAAATAAGCTAAACGTTTTTTAACATACCTTTTTCGTTGTGAAATGAAATAACAGTCCGAAAAAAAAGTATTATAATATAGGAAAATTATTTTATTAAAAGTAAGGATGAAACGAATTATAGGAATCTGAAAGTTTCGTCCTTATTATTACAAATCGGAACAAAAATATAATTAGATTATAACTCAAAACAACTGTCAATGTTATATGGACGTCATGAACAATAATTGTTGGATATTTGTTACGCGGTTCGCCTGTATTTAAATTTTAACTTTAGTAATGAAATTTAAAGAGGAAATGGTAAAAAATTAGGCTACTTACTGCAGGTGAAGCAAGTGTCGCATTACGAAGAAATTGCTTCGAGCCATTCCTGCGACTTATTAAACACTGTAGATTGAGCCAAACATTGTGTTAAAATAAATTTTTGAAATGTGTACGAATCAAGATTTTAAATAAAAATTTTCATACTAAAGCTAAAAAAAAATTGTTGGTCATTTTACAAATTATTAGGAATTTTTATGAAGTTATCATTGGTATGTTCCGAAACCATAACATTATCTCCACTCTAATATAATAATATTACAGTTCAATATGTTTACTATTTTTTTAATGATTTTATGTGTAACTGTAATTTATTAGTAATAGAATTTATCCTGTAAATTTTATTTAAATTTCCATTTTTGAGATTTAGCTTGATTTTTGTATGTTTATTTATTTGGTTGCCAAGGCAACGTATTTAGCATTTAATCTGTAGGAGTGCTTAGCACAATAGATCAGTTTTTCTCTTTGGAGGTTAATTTAGGCCTAGTTCGAGAAATTAACGCAACCTATGTGTTGAAAACAGAATATATGGAGGGTGCTGACAGCACCACCTATACTTAAAAAAACATAAACAAATATGGCTGCCACCTGGTGGGTAAATTAATGCACTAGCGCCATCTAGGTGATGAAATACAATACGGCAGTCGAACGAATGTCAGAGACAGCCTACCGAGATGGCGCATGGCTACACCTATCAATATTGCTGCCAACCGCCCCTACCAAGATGGCGGAATGAGCATGGGTAAGGGGTGACTCCGGAAATTTTATTTCTTTTAAAATAATTCTTAATAATAAATCAAAAATTTTTAATAACAATTTTTAAAACATTTTTGGAATTTTAGAATTTTTTAGGGAAAAAAGTTAAATTTTAAGGGAAACGGGAATTTTTTTTAGGAAAAAAGGGAAATTTCTAGGGAAAAAAGGAAAATTTAAACGGAAAAATGTTTTCCAGGGACTGGAATTTTTAAATAATTTTTAAACTAATCTTTTAATAATTTGTAATATTTTTTAAATAATATTTTTGTTAGTTTTTATTATATTTGTTGGATTTTTGATGTTAAAGGTAAAAGGTCAACGGTTACTGGCTTCCAAGATAGCTACCGGGTGACTGGAATTACATAGTGTGAACAGCTCAGAGCTCTGAGGCCCCGACGCCCTTATTCCAGATTCAAATAGTCTCTACCACTTCGGTGTTTATAAATTGAATTTATTTTTGTGAGCCAGTTTTGTCATATAGAGAGCTGATCTTGTCACGCCTGTTCATACTTCTTTCCTCTGTATTTTTATTGTAAAGGGTTTTTTAACGTCCCCCGGTTTTATGCATCAAAGCTTATCAGGGGACGGCTTACAGACTAACGTATAACCTAACTTAAATTAACACCCATGCCTTATCCGGGATTCGAACCCAAAGCCTCCCGCACCCCAGACTGGTGGCGCACAAACCGACTGCGCCACGTGAGGTATTTTGTTTCCATATTCCCCAAGTAATTTTACTGGATGGTCGTGCAATTTGTAATATTTGTCTACTTGTTATGATACGTCAATGTTCGATTAATGAATGTTAACTATTAGTTGGGAAAGAGGAAATTATTCCCTGTTGATTTTCCGGTCATCATGAAGAGCTGTAAGTTTTGTAAAATGCATTTCTAATTTTCATTCAATCCTTTCCACTTCCGGACATTATTTTTACGAACCTATATCACTGCTACGTACAGTCGGATAGACTTTAATATACAAAACATCCTGTATGAATTTATAAGAGAATACATAACGATTTTTTGTTCCCATTTCCAGAATTACAATTAAAATAATTTATTGAAGTGAACTGTTTTATTTTACTGCATATCAGGGTGGTGATAGTTTTTTTCATTATTCGCATAATCACAGAAAATATTTTGAACACGAAACGATCAAGCGATGAAGCAACATCTGGCACAGTATGTGCTACGATCGAACGACAGATAACAGATGATTAACAAACCACAAGCCTTCTATCCACTGTACATATTGCCAGATTGTGCATATGCGCACACACAAGAACGTAGTGCACGCATGTAAATATCTGATGTCATATACGTTTTTCCAATGTTGTAATACTCCAGTCTTTGGGGAAATGATAAGAAGAGGAAACGAAGTCAAGAAAACGCCTAAATTTTTTGCAAAATAAAATTAAAATAATACTCAAAATCATATTCTGGAACAACGTAATTTATATATATATATATATATATATATATATATATATATATATATATATATATATATATATATATATATATATATATATATATATATATATATATATATATATATATATATATTGTGTTCTGCCATTCTCTGCCATAAATTTTTATGGGATACTTAAATTCCTGTAAAAATAAAGCTACGAAAGCATTGTTTAAGGAAAAAAAATCGTGGCATTAGCATTATGTGAAATTATTAAAGAAAATGCAAAATCATTGAACTAAACTATAAAAACCGATGGTATAAAAGTGTAGCTGTGAATTTACTACCCTTTCCCAATTTAATTAGCATTTGAAGTAAGCCAATGGAAACTTGTTCTCTGGAATCATTGAAAACATGGACTGAAAAATTACCATTTTAAATGATTTTCATTCGATCATGGATTACATGGCTCCGAGGTATTGACCCCAAGTAGAATCTAGTAATTCACCAGTTGATTCAAATTTACTAACTGTATTCACAGTAGTAGTTACTTCTATGGCTCAGGAAATAAAAATTACCACAGTTTCAGGTAAAAACTGAATAACAGCCAGCGAAGCCACTAAAAGACACACGGAAAACACAAATGTTGGCTGCTCAATTTTTTTTTCAGTATCAATCCTGCCAACTTTAAGTTTTCGGAAAGAATTTTAATTTATACGAAATTTATTTATTTATTTTTTTCAGGGCAACGAATAGTTTATAACTAATACATTATTCAAATATTATTTTATTTACAAATCGAAATTATATGTTATTTCATTGTGTTTTTTTTGTATAAAGCAAGTTTTAGATCTAACGCAAGTCACAGATCACTAGTCAGTCCAAATTATTTCAAGCTAGTTGTGATATAGTAACTAAACCAATCTTGGTACTAAACTCGAAACTTACTGTCTAGCTACTAATAAGGGATGTTAAAATTATTTAAGTGGCGCGAAAAATTAATATTTTCAATTTTATCAATCACGGGTGTGTATTAAAGTGGGTTCTAACAGCGTATTCGTCCTAAAGACATCAGCCAAGGACACCGTCTGTACGAGTAAAAAAGTGTGCATAGGAAAGTTGAACTTTACCTGAAATAACCTTACCGGAGGAGAAGGTGGTGTGTTTTTATTACAACCCAAGTTAAACTGCCGGCCAGGGCGCATCTCTTTTTCACGCTCAGATAAAAAAAAAAGAACTTTGTTAATTACAGCGATATGCTCCTCGTAGCTAAAATTAATTTTAATTACCAGGACGTTAACTGTATTCATGACATATTGCTACTCTTTTGATACGACTTCCTCGACGCTTTTATGAAAATTGAGAGAGACTGGCTGGGGGAGAAAAAAACTTTGCGCCTTTTTTTTCCCTTGAAAATAAAACATTTTAACACAGATGCTTTAAACGCATTGAAAATTTGATTTACAACGCAGTTAGAAATTTAAGCACATTCCTAGGGCGATGTGTGCCGAGGGCATTAACACCACGGGTTTTTTTCGCAATCTAGAACACGGAGATGCAAAAAAATTCTTCACAAGAAAAAATATTTTCGCTTTACTATAAAAGAAAACCTTTACAGATCGCATACCCATGTGTAAATTAAGAAGAGTTTTGTCATTTTGCGTGTGATATTAGATATTTTAATATGTAAAACATTTACTGAAAACTTACATACAATGTGTTACTCCAGACTTCATAAACTAATCTAGTTATATGTAGTGTTACTTTTCGTATGTTTTGTACGTGCAAAACACAATGTGTTAAAAAATTCGCATTATCAAGCATTCAATTTGCTTGACTTCACACAAAATGACACAACTGTACATAAAGTGAGTTTTTAATTTTTATCCTCGAGAGATTCTTAAAGTCTGTTCAAATTACAGGCACTTTCAACTAGCCTACATAGACAAAAATAAACATGACATGACAATTTAAAATTCACAACCGAAAGTATAACTATGTTGTAAAGGCAAATAATACTAACTAGTAAATTTGATCCAAGTCAAATATAAACTAAATATTATAGTGCCGCGTAATAAATACATTATACAGAGTCGTGTAATATAATAATTCTAAGGACCCTCTCTCTGGCTGGCGTGATGAAGGTGTGTAATACATCTTTACACAACTTAAAAAAATAACCGCCACTAGGCCTGTAACTCATTTCCAAAAATGCACATTAAAGACAGTAATAAACAATGGGAAAAATAATTTGGACATAATTAGTTTCTTATATGTTTTTCGTAAGTGGACATCCCTTGGAAACATTCAACAGATTTCAAATAAAACGTTTTTAGTAAAAGAGCTCCCCTTTGGCGCCATAGGCAGACGGAATCTTTCACGAGTTAAATTTCACAAGTCTCAAAAGATTTAAGTTACCTGAAAACTCGATTAAAAAAATTCTGACCACATTTTCGTCGGGCTGCGAAGACCCACAGTTCTACTGAATGTGGCTAAATACGGGCTACTTACATACAATAATGGCAACGATATCGTTCAGAAATCGGCTCACTTTGGTACTACTTTCAAATGGCGCTGACGCGTATTCTGTACGTTGTAAAAAAATATTTCGTTCATTATAGGGAAAAGTGCTGGTAAAAATTTATACAGAAGTGTCCGTAAAGTCTTTGTAAAATTACGGACACATTGATTTTCAGAAACGGACTTTCCGTAAATTTCATGGAACCTCTCCGTTAATTTCCAAGTTAGTTTTCTGTACTTTCCGTTTAAAATAAAAAGAGATAATGAAAATGTCTTTAACTTTTGTTATCTGGGTGTTCTACCGTGTATAAAAAATGATAAAATATTTTGTACTTAAGCGAGGTTTGAACCCGAGTCAAAAACATAGCAGTCTATGATTCCAACCATTTTTTTAACCTTCCTTTGATGTTGTGACATTTTTGACGTTGACGAAGCTCTATTGAGACCGACTTGTTGACGAATTCCCAGTGCGACAATCGAACTGAGCATCTGCCACGTCGGAGGCACTGGGGCGCGGACTCGCCACCCTACCCCTGAGCTACGAGGGCAGGCTCCATTCACCTACAACTCTCACTTGAATAGTGTGGTATAACGTTTATATTTCTATACAATAGACAAAAGTAAAAATTCAGTTTATATTAAATTTAGTGTATTTTTAGTGTCGCCAAATGTCATAGACGCCTGATGCTATTTTTTAATGTTTGAAAGAATAGGTCATAGTCCCGTGGATAAACTTAACTGCCGCAGAAACTATAATTTTCTTGTTACAGTGGCGAAGGAAGCTTCGTGTAGAATCGGCATTGTTCGTCTCCGTAACTCGAAGCCAAAGGGAATACGGGAACTTTTCGTATTTTGTATTTACGGACCTAGCTCCGTTTTTTGTCATTAAGGATTGCCTTTCCGTATATAGACAGTACATTTCCGTCAAACACTCAGTAAATATACGGAAATTTTTAACAGTGTATGACAGAGACGTGTTACCCGCCGTTATACAGACTTTACTAACTAACTAAAGATTGTCTGGATATTAACATGTTAGTCGCCTGCCTGACAGTCACGTTTACACTGCCTTGCAGCATTAAAATTTTTTTTTTTTATATTAAACGTGTCTCTAATATGCAGAATGCATCTAAACTGTTGTAAAGGCTGTTCAGGTAAACTGAGCACTCTTGAAAGTCCTGCTTACGATCTACTTGTATACACATTGTGTATTTTTCCGCCTCATGAAAAATTAACATTGCCATGGGCCTCATCACTTTATTCATGCGTCGGTGAAGTGAAACTGTGAAAATTATTATAAAAGTAGATATTATACAAATCTGCTCATTATTTCGCTTCGGTGCATTAAAAAAATCAGAAAGTGAAATAAATAATTTATGTTGTCACAAATGGTTACCTGGCACATTTTATTCGACGTAAGATGTGGAACTACTTTCCCTCCATCGTGACCAACTTTACTGGGCACATGTCACTCGGTGTGCCCGTTAAAAAATATGCAGGTAGGCGCAGTGACTTTTATCTAAGGTTGAGTTGAAAAGTGCTCACTTTATCACTTTATCGTGAACAGCCTTTAAAAAATTTCGGGAGGTGATTCTTGAGGTCAAAATAAGCAAAAATGGTTTTATGAGCATATGTCCTATCGAGCGTTGCTAAGGAGTTATAAGCGATTCACACTGTGATAACATGTATCACTACCGCCAACAACTGTGTTGTCACATCGAATAGGGCGTCGCGGCCCTGTACATTGAACTGCACGGTCTCCTGACCTTATTCCACTGAACTATTAGCCTTGGGAACACGTGAAAAGTGTGGTGTATGCCACACCGGTTAATGACATCAACGACTTGGGACCGCGTATTTATAACGCCTGTGCAGCTGTTTGTGAAATGACTGGGGTATCTGCAACTGTCTTCGCCAGTCCGTGATGAGGCGTTGCCACGCATGTATTACTGCCCATGGCGGGCGCTCCGAGCATCGCCTGCGATGTGGCCAATGTACACTCTAAATTCGAATCAGTGGAAAACAACTGATTCACAGTGAAATTGCCTCCACTTAGAATCAGCGGGCGGAAAAAAAACTGATTGTTTCAGTGGAAAAATTACGCTGATTGAATTAGTGAAGTGAAAAATCTCGCTGATTCTAAGTGGAGCCATTTTCACTGCGAATCAGTGGTTTTCCACTTATTCGAATTTAGAGTGTACACCCTGTAACTCATTGAAAAGGGTTGTAGGACATATGTCCATAGGAACATTTATGCTTGTTTTGATCCCAGGAATCATCCCCTGAAATTTGTTGCAATAGTTTGGATACAACCTGTGTGTGTGTGTCTATACATATACACACACATAAATATACACACATATATATGGATGCGTATGTATATATATATACACATATGTATATATGTATATATATATATATATATACCTACGAAAAGAAAACGTAACCGAACGAGGATGAAATAGTGTTTTCAGGACATCATGCTAGCTATAAATATCATTTTGGAGTCCACCAACATTGTCAAAAACAGCTTTTGCAGACTACTGTCCTACTTCTCGGACACGAGCGAGTTAACTTATGGACAGGAAAATTTTCGCGTTTTGAACGACCTGTAGGCGTAACTCCACGATCCTAAGTATTTTCGACCTCTAGCTGTCTGTTCACCGGCTGCTGGTCCAGTGTGCAGCCGGTTATACCTCAGATCAGACGACAAGTGATTCGGTGCTTGTTTCCTTGCAGGTCTGTTATTGGCTTAGAGTTCGTCTCGCTGTGTCTACCAAACTCTGATCCAATTACGAACACAGCAGAAATGTACACGTATTTGAAGTATAGCTTGTCCTGAAATGAATGAGCGAAATTTTCCAGTCCCTATCTCTAGCAGCCTGGAGCCTGTGTTGAAGTTTGCTTCACACTTTCCACCAATAAAATGGCAGGGTCGCCGCTTAAAGTCCCATACGTATACGCTTCACGACGGAAACATTGCACGTTAGTTCATAGCCTTGCGGGGTCTACGGTATCTGAGCGATTAGCATACTCGCCTCCCACCAGGGCGAACCGGGCTCAATCCCCTACCAGGTCACCGATTTTTGCAAGTGGGAATCGTGCCGGAAGATGCTGTTGGTTAGCGGGTTTTCTCGGGGATCTCCCGTTTCCCCCGCCCATTCATTACGGCACCGCTCCATATTCACTTCAATCACCCTCATTGGCTCTCAAGGCCTCGCTGTTAAGAGCTGCCCAAATCTCTTCACTCACTCACTTCACTCACTCATGGCCTTGTGTGTATGAGATCTTGCTAGGGTGAATGAGGCACAGAATTAGTGGAGCGCTAAGGATGTCTTTGGCCACCAAATCTAATGCGGCACCGCTTCTATGCCCAAGACACTGAACTCGCATAAATGTTTTCGTTGTGCAAGTATGTAGCAAGTCTGTACACTGTAAAAACTATTTCAAAATTTTTACTGAGAAATTGTTTGCAGTTTTTAAAATGTTTGTAACAGTACAAAATTTTCTCTCATAAAATTACTCGTTTGTAAAACTACAAGAGCCGTGTTTGTAATAGATCTCAAAAAATGTTTGTACTATACTGACCCATATCCACTTGCAATACGTTTCTTTTTGCACGCAACTACAATTTATATCCCCTCTAGTTTTTGTACATACAGCTATATACGGTTTTCCGTTGATGAGAGCCCGCCATTTTGCTTGAGTTTGTGGATACGGGTCAATATAGTACAAAGATTCATTGAGGTCTATTACAAACACGGATCTTGTAGTATTACAAACGAATCATTTTACGAGCTAAATTTTTGTACTGTTACACGTATTTGTAAAATTACAAACATTTTCTGTTATAAGTAAAATTTAGAATTTTTTTACAGTTTATGTTACACAACATCTCCAATTAATTCAGTTAGTCCCTGCAAAAGTGTTCATTTGACAGTTGACAACCTGAACAGACTTGGCGAATCAAATGCATAGACTAAATATGTGGTAGACCGCTTATTCATCTTCTGCGTATGTACCAAACATTGACCTACCCCAAACGAACACAACTGTCAGTCACATGGTCAGCAGTGATGAACGGGTTTGTTTATTTGTTAATTTTTAAATGACAAGCACTATTATATTGATAAAACACTTATGACTTACACCAATTTAAATTTAACCGGACTGCATTAAAATTTTGTTAGGGTGATATAAAAACCTCTCAGAGCACATATTTACTCAACAGATCGAATCCACGCCGTTTTTGCTAGCGGCACTGGGGAGATGGCCGGTATATAATGTTTTGTCCATTTCATATAGGCGGGGTAAAATCAGACACACAATGTGACCAACCTACACAATATGTAAACAGTCAAAACTCTTGCTCGTACAGTATTGTATCAGCTGATGAACTGCTGCGGGATCCGTGTTGTTAGGTTGGTAATTTTGATGATGGCTTTGGAAGAAAAAAGTAGTCGGAACTGAAGGTTGTAATTTTAAATCTTAATTATATTTACAACATTTGTGATTTAAATTATGTTTCTAAAGCAATATTAAATTTTCTTGGCTATCAGTAACGGGACTTTAGAAACATGTTCAGCATTTATGACAAGAGAATGTCGACACATACGAACGCCATGTTTGTTTCCAGCCCGGTGAAGGCAATTGTGCGTGTACTTTTTTCTCATCGTGTTTATTATACAAATATCTTATTGGTGTTGTTGGAATATTTATCGGCAGTTAATTATCTTTTTGTTTGCTTTTTTCAAACATAGTTGGTTGTAGGTACCGTTGTAGTGTGTTTTGTTGAGTGAAATGTAATATTAATCGGCACGTCGTTAAAACTGCTCGTTCAGCCATTTTCCTTACCACCTTCCACAATGAAGTGATACGAATATAATTTACGTATATAAGTTTAAGTTTGTTTGTACCAGGAAACGTGCGCAATGTTGATTTTACTGAATGATTTTGCAAATAAATTATTTAATGCTAGTGACGAACAAACGTGATTTTAGTGAAGTAAGCAAGCAAGGATAGCCATAGAAAAACAAGTGTTCAAGAGGTCGCAAATATTACAAACAGTAAGTTTGCGTGTTTTGTAAATGCATTTGCGAACCGTTAATATAATTATTGAAATGCGCGTGTCCTGAAAAAAGCCGCACTTCCCACACTTTTGTAGTGAGTGAATAATATTTGTTTGTCTACATCGCAAATTTGAGTGTAAGATTAACTTCGGTCAAAGTGTGTGCGTGTATATATTGCTGCGGCTGTAAGAATACGAACAGCGACGTATGTATCGCGTGTTATGTTTTCATTAAAGTTATAATTTTCGAAGTTAAATAATTTAAATGTTATTTCCATACGACCAAAATTTTCCACTGCTTCATCAAAACAAAATGCAACTCAAAATGCCACACTCTCATAAAAACATCAAAATAATCCCGTCTCACAAAAGACGTTAATCTATTAATCTAAAGCCCTCCCCCCCCCCTCACCCCTTTTCTACTTTTCCTTTTTCGATCGAAATGAAATAAACAGAACCCCAACAAATTTAACTCTGTAATAAAAAAATAAAACAGATTGGAATGCGGTTGGAAGCCAACCTAGCTATAATATCCTACATTAATTACTGGACGGAAGTTAGCTAACATCCGCCTTTCAGTGCTTGCCATGGCAGGGAACGCGAGAAAGGAGGAAAATGCAAGTGTGCATTGGACTCAAAACATTTGTTTACAAACGTCTTTTTCTTCAGTGACAAAACAGCTGCTGTGGAAGGATACATTGTGGCCGTGCAACTTTTCTAGAACTGTCAAAATATACCCCAATTACATGAAATGAACAATAAATGTTAAAATAACACTGTTCCCATATTATAAATGTTATGTGAGAAACAGTTTTCACAGGGAACCCTGTTAAATACATAACGGGTCGGGACAACATGATAATTTTCGTATGCATGTCTGGTTCCGAGGCAGAAATTTTTTGTAACAGAAGTGATAATGTTTAAGTCAGCGAAGAAATGCCTTCATAGATGCATTATCAGAAAATAGCCTGTAAGCAAACCGCAGAGCTTTCAACTGCTGACAAATACGATGCTGTTATTATAGACTTATCAGAGACGCAGTAATATAGTGGTGAATAACGGGAGAAGGAAGATCCATCGTGGGTGTTCTTTGTTGTTAGATATGAGCTTGATAACGATAGCAGGCAGAGTCGTAGTTCCGACCGAGTAGCTTTTCCAACATAACCAGTTATACCCAGTCGGTTGCATTCTTATTGCGCTCATAACAGAAACGGATAGTTTCGTTGTTCCATCGTAAACCGTTACTGGTTTTCGATTTTGTTTACGACTCGAAACAGCAACAAACGATTTTTTTCTGACAACTTTTTACTTGCAGTCGGCACCGCCGTGTTATTCAGCTTCCCTGCTGTGTGTTCATCACTTACAATGTACAGTACGCTACTCAGCCACGATAAAAGTATAAATTATTGTTAGTTTTTTTTTTCTTTTAGTTAATTGTGCGAGCATCGGTGTTGCAATGAACAAAAGACAGAAAATACGTTATCAGTGGATGTACTTCTCTGTGACAGACGACTTAAAAATGTATGCACGATGCAATGTTTGTGGTCATAATAATGTGCTATAACCTTTACAAATTCGAGAAAAAAAAACTGCCAGTTCCTCTTCCGACTCCTAGCACTGCACATGCACACGTCGCACTCCCACAGTTTCACGAAACAGTTCCAGGGTAACTTGTTACAAAAATAACGTGTTACCGGAACGTATTATCTACACGGAACCATAGACTTAAGATGAAGTAGACCGATCTCACTGGCTGCGCACAACCAATCTCCGCGTACCAACATTGAACTGTTTTTCTGCAAACATGTCTAGCGAAAATGACGTCGTTTGGATTTTAGGTTAGATAACTGATTTGAAAACAAGTGCTTAGAGATGTTTGACATAAATTCAATTTGGTAAAAGTGTTTTATAAATTTATTAGTGCTTGTCATGTAAAGATTAAGATACAAACAAACACTTGCATCACTGTTGACCACGTGACTTCGACAGTTGTGTTCCTCTAGGATAGGTCAATGTCGGGTGCATGCGCAGAAGACGAATAAGCGGTCTCCATAGGTGAGCTGCGTTGTGGCGGCGCGGCGCCAGTGTCGCTGAATGGCACGCGCCGCGCATGCGCCGATGGATGTCGTACCCTAGAAAGACTGTCCAGTGGGTGTTGGGGGGGGGGGGGGGATGGGTGTAAATGGTGCGCGACTGCTGCGTAGTCGGCACTAGTTAGCTTCCCCTGCCTGCCACGGGCCACCTCGCTAAATCTCTGAGCAGTTGTCCCCTACTAGAGCCCTGGGAACGGGTGTCGTTCCTTATTGGCTACCGCATATGTGAGAGATCGCCCATTCTCTGGGCTGCCGACCGTCTGTTCGCGGTTTACTCACACTTTTTAAAGCATATCTTTGACGTGTCTGTTTATTTCCTAAATATGTCAATCACAAGCGTGCCATACTTGTATTAACCTAAAAGTATCTACTTTATTTTTAGTTAAAATGAACTATAAGTTATAATATTTCATTTGGTGTGTTGTTAATGCTTGGTAAGAAATAGTTCTCATGCGATATAACGTTACACTGAGTGCGCAGTAATCCGGTGCGCTGACCCTTTAGTGTAATTTTCCAGACACGATTAAGTTTTGTTTGCACGAAGTGGAGGAATATCTTTGAAGTAGAAGTTTAGAAGGGCTTCAAACAAGTTGGAAGTAACCGCGAACAGCGTTTGCCGTCTGGAGAATACGATATAGTCTATTCGCGGTTTATTCACACTTTTTAAATCATATCTTTGGCGTCTCTATTTGTTTCCTGTTCTACGGTCTCTACAGCTCGCACGAAGCATGTACAACCATGAGTTCCTGTTGTTTGTCACATTATCTGGTTCTCTCTCCTACACATTAAAGAATTAACGACACCTTCACGCAAATGTCATTCGCACTCTAAGAAATTGTTTGCAGATATACCACGACAGTGTATACATATACTGAGAAAGAGCGGGTGGTAAAGCTATTTGCCATACGTCCATGGTAGCGTTTCTACATTTGCTCAGGAAACAGCCAAATGCATAGGGAAGTTACCAATTATGTATTGTAGTTGTGCTAAACATTCCTATAATTGCAGCCTGATATATGGTAGTATTTCCATACAATGAATGTGTAGGTTACAAACTTATATTAGACCTACAGTTTAGGAAGTTAACTAGAAAAAAAATTTACAGTGTAGAAATCTGCTAAAGCTGTTGACGGTAGAGTGAGCACCTTTTGAGGCAGTCTTTTCAGATATCATAACTGATAAATACTTTTCATTGTGGGGTCGGGCTATTTCAGTATGGTGAAATGTATAGGCTACACTGTGTCTGTTGCTCACACGTCAGTATTTCCATTAACAAGTAACGGAAGGATATTAATTCACTGATTGAAAAAAGTAACCAGGGCTTCAAAAGTGTTCAATTTACCGTGAACAGCCTATACTTGAAAATCCCATGTCGCTTATTCCGAAGGCCACGACGAGAAACGAGTTGGCTTATTTTTCGGCGATCACCATACCAGGAGGTTGTAACCTTCAAACCATTAATTACTTGATTAAAATCATGGGTACCCGTGTGCGCATGTGCATGTGTGCAACCTACATATGCAAAGTTAGGCTAGCATTCAAACTAATAATGCGTGAAGATTACGTCATAAAATAAGTAATAATTTAAAAATAAGTCCAACGTTTGGTGACTAGAGGCCACATGGCATCACACCAGCAAAAAGACAGCGCACGCGTAAAAACAAGGTTGCAAAATACTGTCTTCCATTCCACAGACCAATTACACAGAGCGGGGGAAGGAAGTTCGTAGAATATTGCAATTACTTTCGCAGTTATCACAGCATCCTTTCGCTCCGTCCCCTCTGGCCGTTTGAGCGAGCGGGCAAAACCGCGCTGAAAACTCAAGACATTTGGCTAATTGTTAAGAAACCCCACCCCGCTTCAAGGCTGCTACCCTCCGCCATCAAGCGACCCGGGGGGGAACTTCTGCAATAAATCAATGGTCCGGAAATTTTCCTTATAGTTCCGCACCCCTTCTCCAACTCCTCGCCTACCCCGCCTCGCAAACTGCCGAGGGCTAGGAGGGGTGAATTTGCTGCGACCGCGTTTATGAGAACACCCGAGATAACTGGAGGGTAGTCATGAAGAAAGGAGGGGGAAAAAATATATGGAGGAACACAAGCGCCTTGGGGGAGCATTCAGGCAAAGAGAATCTGTACTTTACAGTTGCCAACACAGACAAAATCTTCAGATCAGTGATGTTTGAATGCGATTAGATGATATCTGGTGCAAGGGAATCGTTAGAATCCTTCACTTATAGGCTATTCACGGTAAAGTGAACACTTTTTAAAGCCCTCTCATTTGGGATAATAGCCAGTAAATATATTTTACTGTAGTCTTAGACGTTAACTTTTGGGTGCGGTGAAATATATACATTATGTTTTTTACTTAAATCGCAATATTTATTTTAAAAAGTCGTGGAAGGATAAAAAATTAACTGATAGAAAAAAGTAATAAGGGCCTCAATCAAAAGTGTTCACGTTACCGTAAACAGCATATACCATTCGCGAGGCTGGATCAGCATGAATAATATGGTTTCAGGCCAGCCTGGAGAATGTTCATGGTGAGATATAGTGGGAGTTAGCGCCGTGGCGAAATGAACGTTACGAAACGGAGGGGGGGGGGGGGACTAAACATCATGGCAGTGTCCGCTATGCTACCTAGATAAGGTTATCCGAACCAAAATAATTGCTGGCTAAACGATTGAAACCAAGGAAGTTTACGAGTAGAAGCTTTAAGTTGACCGCAAAGTGAGTAACCAGTCTCACGCGCGAAAAAAAAAAAAAAAACACATTACTGTGTAAATTAGCTGTACTGTATATACAAGTCATTTGTACACAAATACACTACTATTAAAAATTTCCAAACGTATTATGCTACGAGGCCTCGAACGCGCGTGATAGCTGCAAGCAGGCGAAACAACTTATAGGCTGTTTACGGTAAATCGAGCAATTTTGAAAGCACTGCTAAAGATCTACTTGTATGCACATTGTGTGTCCTTCCAGAATATGTGAAATTAACATTGCGGTCGATCTGATCACTTTATTCATGCGCCAATAAAGTGAAACCGCAAAATTCTTAGGAAAGTAGATATTTCACAAATTTGCTAATTCTTATCTCTATACCTATACACCAAGAAAAACAGAATAATTTCGGTATTCTCACATATTTACCTAACACTTTTAATTCAACGCAAAATCGTGGAACTACTTTCCTTCCATCGTTACCAATCTTACTGGGCGAATGTGACAGTCTGTCCGTTAAATATTTGCAGACAGAGGCAGTGACATTTTTCAAAGGTTCATTTCAACAGTGCTCAAATAACCATAAACAGCCTATAACAACTGATTCCTAGTAAATTCCACTGCCCCGACCGATATCTCCCAGCGCAATACGTTTATACATCAGTGAGTGGCAGCTAGTACACTATATTCAAATTAAGTAACTTTTACCGAATTTGAAAAGTTACGAATTAGCCTACAATCTCGCGTCGGGTCTGTTACCGAAGTAACGTACAAATGAACGAATTTATCTACGATACTGTGAACATGTACTACAGTCCACAAATGGTTATGTTTCAGTAGAGGCTACAAAGTTTCTGGCAAAGCTTGATAAAATATTCCTTTGGGTTAGCAATCTTTTAGCATTCTCAAAAGTTACGGCAATCGGTTTCGTTCATTTTTTTATTTTTGTGAGAAGTAAAAGTCATAAAAGAAATGTATTAATCTCAAGGCTTACGTTACAAACATCAAAAACGAACGCCATTATTGCACATATAACACAATACTTATTACTATTTCTTTCATATATTGTAGTTGAAAATAATTCGGGAAGTGAAATGCCAATCAAAAACCATCCGAAGAAAATACAGTCAGGAAATTCAGAAATATAACACGAGAACTTGTCTTAGATGTCCCACACGATACATCTGCTGTTGAGGCATTATCTTTTTTAAATATTAAAATTATACTGAAATCAACACCCAGGGTAAACAACATAAGAAAAAAGAATGTTGTATAAAGTGTTCTATAAAATAATCCACTGTCTGAAATACTATACTTTCTACTCTCAAACCTTGAATTAACTTCATGACGAAAAGCTTGCAGAAGTTGTTGAAGCAGAAGTAGTTGAGATGTTTATTTTGAAACTTTGCCAATCAACATTAAAAATAGCACTTATTGACAAATATACAGTGATGAACGAAGTCTTGAGAGCCGATAAGGGTGATTGAGGTGAGTATGCAGCGGAACCGGAATGAAGGGGTGGGGGGAACGGGAGATCCCCGAGCTAAACCCGGCACGATTCCCACATACGAAAATGCAATGACCCGGCCGGGGATTGAACCCGAATCGCCTTGGTGGGAGGCGAGCTGTCTAACCACTCAGCCAACGTAGGCCCCAAATTTATAGTAATGTTGATAGTGTATCACTATAACAGGTTTTGTAGTATAGATAGGAGTGATTTTTTTATTAATGGCAAATGGAATCAGCTTTGCCTTGGTTTAAACATATTTAGGGCAACGACTGACGTTAAAGCAACATACAATTATTTTCAATAATTACAGTTTTACTCTATTAACAAATGGATAATAGCCATAACTCGGGACACGAGAAATTTGGGAATTCGTGTGAGAACAAGTTAAACTCTAACAACGTGCTCATTCGAGTTTCTGCTTCTACTGGACCACAAGCTTGTTAAGACACGCTTCGAACAACTTTCGACCAATAACGAACCTGCAAGGAAACAAAACCATCGAAAGCAGAGTTACCTGCTCTGAAGTTTAACGGGAGCACCAGACAATGAACGACTACTGCTCCACAAACTTATGTAACGACCTCGTGACTAAAGCGCTGAGGTCGTCTTCAGTGTGACACTACTGTGTCGCGTGGTGGGGGTGATGGAGAGTTTTACAGGGTAGACTGTTTCACAAAACGTACGTATTCCTACTGTCGTCAAACCAAGAAGAATTTAAACATATTTTCTTTTACTTCACACCCTTTCCTCAATTCCCCTGGCACACGTCTGTTGTTATGCGTGGTTTCGCTGTTCGTTTCGACTCTTATTCGCCAACAACAAGTAAAGCCTGTTCACCATAAACTAAGCACTTTTGATATTAACCTTCGAAAAAAGTCACTGGCCCTACCTACATATACGCCAAGTAAAGTTGGTAACGAAGTATGAAAAGTAGTTCCATATCTTAAAGTCGAATAAAGTGTTAGGTAACCATTTGTAATAACTGAAATTATTTCTTTCTCATTCTGCTTTTTAATGCATAGAAGTGCGAAAATGAGCAGATTTTTAAAATATTTATTTCTAATAATTTTACAGTTTCACTTGGCCGACGCATGGATAAAGTGCTGAAGCCTGTGGAAATGTTAATTTTACATAAGACAGAAGAAGACACAACGTGCATACAAGTAGAACTTCAGCAAGACTTTCAAAAGTGTTCATTTTGACGTGAACAGCGTTTAACAAGAAAAATCTGCTGTTTTCATGTAATACGATTGTACACGTCTCGTTCAAACAATCTTCACGACCTGGAGGATGGTATTTCAATAAGAAAGAGAGATAGAGTGAGCAAGATTGAGGAATGGGATTGGGGGAAAGAGCATGTGTTTCACATACTTCCTAGGGTTTCTCTTGAGTCTGTCGAAAGATAATTGATGCACGAGTACACAAAGGCATGTGGAGTACAGCGTGTTGCCAAATGAATCTGTGAAATGTTCGTATCACTAGTCGGCACGGGGCCACGGTGACTGAGCGGTTAGCCCGCTCGCCTCCCACCAAGGCGATCCGGGCTCAATCCCCGGCTAGGTCACTCCGGATCTTCGCATGTGGAAATTGTGCCGGACGATACGGCACTTCCGAGGATGTGCGGACGTTTTTTACGTGTGGCATGGAAGGATAAATATTATGAGCGGTTCGCTTCCCTATAGTCTATTCACGGTAAAGTGAGAACTTTTGAAAGCCCTCTCATTTGGAATAATAGTGACTAAATATATTTTATTTTAGCCTTAGAAATTAACTTCCGAAAACAATTATCCATGCCCCTATTTTTACTTTTGACATATTAAGTGTATTCTTGGATTTTGCCTATACAGTTTCCTTAAGCGGCAAGATAAAAGTAAAAAAAATACGGGCGTAGTGTAATCTGTGGTCACTCATCGCGTGTAATAAATCTCACTGTTACAGATCTAATTTACACAGTACAGCGTTACGACGGAAACACTGCAAGCTTTGTGATTAGGAGCGATGAGGCACTAGGCGTGCGTGTTAGTGTCGCCCGTATCGCGCCTTCGCTTCTTGACCTTGGGCGCGGGGTTCCCACGGCGGTCTATCCCACTCTTAAGGCCAGCCTTCACCATGCGTGGGCGTATAGGGAATTAAATGCTAAATTCGGGCAAGGATCTCACAGTCGTTTTTTGTGGTAGTATTCCCAATTAAGGATTTTTTGTTAGAGATTGAACTCATCTACATTTGTAAACCATTTTAGTTTTAATTTCACTTATTTTATAATTTATAAAATGTAACAATTTTATTAAAACGAAAAAGTGTATTTGAAAATAAAAAATTCTAATTTAAATGATTTACAAATCTAGATGCGTTCATTCTCCAACATAAAATATTTAGTTGAAAATACTAGCACAGAAAAACGACTGAGAGATCTTTGCCCGAATTTAGCATTTCATTCCCTATACGCCGATGCATAGCGAAACCTTGCCTTAAGCTTTTAAAAACTGAAGCGATCACACTCCGCACAGAGAAGTCCGGGTGGTCCACGAAGTGCGGTCGGAGCTTGTCAGTATGCTGCGCTGATGTTGGTTCATCTGCGACGCATTTCAAATGGCGCGGTGCATATTAATGCACAACACATGCATCGCGTTCAACACGCGGACTCGCCACTTCCCCTACAGACGAATCGCGAACACGTTTCTGAACATGGTCCACTACGTCGGTTGGAACTGCACGGCGAGAATTGCGATCAATTAATTTACAGCTAAAAATGTGGTTTACATAACAAACACAAGTTGTTAAAAAAAAAAAGTATTTTTTCTAAAACAAAATATTTTACAAACCAGTTAAATAATTTCTTTGTAACACCAGGATTTTTTTAAATAAAAATTGTGGTAAATATTTTTGAAATATTTCAAATTAAAGCTCGTATTTCAACTTACATTATTGAGAAGTGTAATATATATATAATGGTCTTGAAAACACAATGAATGAAGAAAAATATTTCTAATTGTACTCACACAAAAAAAATACCTCGCCGCCAAACAGATTCGAAACCGCAACTGCTGGGCTGCAATGGACTCACATGACAACTAGAAGACTTTACCTCTCACACCTTTGAATTGATTTAATGGTATGATTATCTGTTATTATACTGGGCGGGAAATATAATCTCTGGGAAAGATCGAGGTTAGTAATTTAGGCAACAACTGAATTTCAGATGGAGTGCAGATATGTAGATAGAACAGTATAGTCGGAGTTTTATAATTGTAGGATATACTGATTTATGAAATTTGCGTCGGGATGACACGCAGGAAATCCCAAAATTCGCACCTACGGCTTGCGCGTGAATCCTGCGAGTACAATATGGCAATACTACAGATTATATACGGCTAGGCACACCTCACATTTTGTAGTCGGATTAACGTAACATCGTAGCTCAGAACGAAGTCAATGAAGCCAGCAAAAAAAAAAAAAAAAAAAGATTTCTTGAAAATAGTCTAACATCAGAGATAACTTGGTAAAATCGTCAGCACCAATCTGGAAAGCTCGTATGATAAAGCAACACTTGAGCAGTCTGAAAAAAGATAGCACTATGGACGAAGAACTAAGCGGATCTCTAGCAAACATTCCGCTGACTATACAGTATTGTCAGATTGCGCAGAAAGCCTTATTTTGTCACTAAACTTTTGATCTCCATTTCCATCTAGAATTCGCGTGGACCAGGCAGCGGGCACGAATTGTGGGGCGTTCTGGACAGTGACTAACAGCATAGACGAACTCCAAAGAGTGACAAATCTCGATAAGTAGAATGCTAAGTGGAATGGCCATAGGCGGGTAAGTATGTATAGGTAGGGCTTAGCGTCTTATGCCTGGTTCACACGTTCGCCGATCAAGCCGAACAGCCAGTCAGAAGCCGTCCTCGGTTTCCGCGCGAGTCACGCAGAAACCGAAGACGGTTTCTGATTGGCTGTTCAAGTCTTCCGCTCTGTCTGTAATCGGCGTACATGTGAACCAGGCCTTAGGGCTTCATCGGGGTACATCACCCTTTATCTCATCTTACCTCATTGATTCTTTGGACTTACCGAGGCGACAGGTCTGTCTATACCTCCTGGTCGGCTGCAGTCAGTGCCACCCTCTTGTAATCCACGTTGGTTTCATGAAGAAGGGAGCTATGCGTATGTTTCCGTTTCCAGTTCCTATAATTAATAATGACCACATGATCAGAAGCACTTGTTTTGACTACTAGATGAGCTCAAAAAGTTGTGGGACAAAAATAGTCAAAGAAGTAAAAAAAAAACGAAGGAGTTCTTGATCAGATCTCGGCGCGTGCCTCATATACCATGACAAGAAATCACAAACTACCCTTGTAGCAAAATACAAATGGCCTATCAATGGCATGCAGTAGGCTGAAAGTTGGCTGACTGCCGGAATGCACCTGGCACCATTGCTGGACCTAAAATGGCAATGCCTACTAGCCGTACTCGGCCCACAACTGGGGAATTGAAGAACACCAACGGGTTGCCATCAGTGGCCAGCAAAAGGGCCAGTTACGTGCTGCAATACTGCTGGCATGCCCCTTTGTAAGCAGTTATTGGCATACCTACTCTCAACCATCAATCAGTCTCGTAGCCATCGACATTCCATTAACTTGCCATAGATGGCACGCCAGATGTATTGCTGCCGACAGTTAGCCATAAATGTGCCGCTTGTGTATGCCCTTCAGGTGTTTTGTGCCAGATTTACCCAGCATTGTCATCAGTAAAAAAAAAAAAAAACAGTGTGCCGATTGTGTCTTGAAACATGGGTACGCCCGTGTATATGCAAATGTGACGTGTTGCTGCAGCATGCATTCAAAAATTTTCCCTAAACTTCTAACACAGTATCAAGTTGATAAAGAAGACATTAAGTGGAATAACACAACTGGCATGAAACGTTAGGCCAGGTAGGCATATAACAATTTTTTTCTGCTTTATCTGTCTTCCTTCACCCTTTAACTATTCCTTGCTTGTCTAGTACTCAAATCAGGTGTTTTTGAACGTCGCCGCGTGCGGTTACTTATCTTTACGTCCTCTAAAAGGCAATGGGAGTTAGTCGCTATTGTTCGCAGTTTCTTGTTATCAACTTATATAATACTTATCAACACACACAATAATCCATTTTTACAACTTTTCATAATTTAACTAAATAAGTCAAATATTTCTACAAAATACCTATGAGAACTGTAAGTATGACATAAAAATTAACGTTAAACGACACTAATCTAAAAAAGAATGTTAGGTCATTAGCGCATTACATAAAAACTTACATAATTTTGTATAAAAATTTAATTTATGGATTTTTATTGGTTTTCGTCGTACTTAAAATAATATGGGTTTACAGCCAGAAATGAAGAGAACCACGCAATTTTGTAAATTGCAATCTTTCTATTAGTTTTAGCGATGATTCACTTAATCGTTGCAGAAGGAATGTGCTTCCCTACACACACACACACACACACACACACACACAGAAACACACACCTGTGTACTATGTGTGTGTTTCCGACGAGAGCATTTAGTAGCCAAAATTTTAATACGTTTATCTCATGAATTAAGATTTTTAGAATATAATATATTTAGAATTTCGTTCCCTTTGTAGTGAATTAAAGAAATATCTCTACCAAATCTGCAACTTAAAAAAAAAAAAAAAAACTATCACACTGTTTGTTACACATATTCAAAATGACGGAATGTAATTGAATTTTTATTTCCGTTTTATGTTCAGTTACAGGATTTTGGCGATTAGGCTATGTTGAATTGGAAGTGTGTCATAAAGCAATATTTTATAGAATGACCGACATAAAAATTTGGAAATGAACTTCAAAGTTTAACATACCAGATTTGTAGCAATTTTGATTGGGATCGGCGGGTCCGTCCGAAAGTTTTAAGGCTTCACATGCGCACACAAAAAATGAAACAAGCAGAACTGGAAGACGTTTTCTTAAATCTCATTACTTAATCTTCAGCCAAGTTAATTCATGAAAATTCACACATCAAAACTAAGACAAATTTCGCTATGTTCATTTTAGAAAAACTAATTAAAACTAATGCATTCTATGTTTGTACAGAAGTCCTCAGATACTGGCATTCTTTATCAACGTAAATTGTATAAATTCTGCAAGTGAGATAATAGTTTTTATTAGTTATGTGATCCAGGAAAAGGAGAATTGCGGCTTCATGTATTGTAATGAAGAATTATGGAACAGAGTTTTCCTACTTGCTTGAGGTCACATTGAATATTAAAAAAAAATTAATATTTGTCCCTAGCATAAACTCTTCGACGAAGCGCTCGGAATCCCAGAATTCTGTAACAGAGGCACCCAATTTTTGTGACGAGAAGTATAGGAGAACTACGGTAGAGGGTACCAGATAAAGAAGACTAGTAGCATCTCTAATTAGTAAAAAAAACTGTTTTTCATAAAATAAATACACTGCATTAAAGGCGACAGTAAGCTTAAACCACTGCGAAAAGTAATTACAGAGAGAGCTGAAAGCAATCAGCAAAATATTCAATTAAAACGATAAGTTTTAAGGGGATTCTCTAGTACAACAGTGTTTGCACGTATATGCGTATCTCGGCAAATAAATGTTAGGAGAAAACGAATTATCCCCGGGGGGGGGGGGGGGGGCAGAGTTATCTACAAATGTCACTTTTCACTTTTCACTTTTATCCTATTAAATGTATTTGGAAAAAATAGTGGAAATAGTTAAAAACGGTATTTCTAAGTTGTTGTGTATTGTTTTCTTTATGGAAAGGCGAACAAGTACAAAGTGGCAACTGTAGCTTAATCCGCTGGTTTTTATAGCGTCTAATTACATCCTGAGATCTAATGTGCGAGGAATCCAGCTTCCCTGGGAATATACACGGGTCCGTCGTAGTACTTCATTATGACCAGACGTAAGCTTGAGACGTTTAAAACCTTATTTTTGACGTTCCCCTTAGTAAATTCTTCGACAAAATGTACTTAATAGCAGACTGCTGTGGCAGAGGCGCCCGATTTTTAAGTGACAGGGATTTGGAGGCGAAAGGAGATAGAGTATTGCCGTACAAAGAGTACAAATTTACTGATATGTTCAGTAAATATTATAAAGTTCTTTTTTTTTAATTTTAAGTTACTAGTAAATCTTATAACTGCTGTAATTAATTATAGTGGCACCTAAAATCAACTTGCAATGTGTTTTAAGCGACAGGGAATTTTTGGTCGTGGGGGGGGGGGGGGGGAGGAGAGTCTCGAACATTCTGCGGAAGTGTACATTTTCATTTAAACCTTTTAAGTCCCCCCGCCCCCACACACTCATACTGTTCGTTGTGTGTTGTGCATGAGGTCACGTATACCTACGTATGTAACATTTATTTCATTTGGGGCAAGTTTAAAACATTTAAATAAAATCATGTCTATTGAAATGTTGGTGTATTTGGAGTCCTGTAAACAATACCATTATATTTGGAAAAGAACGATGCAAGCAGTCTACAGTAAGTTGTATATACATGTTGCAAACTGAAGTAAATATTGACGAACCACTGTATGTCAACCTAAAAAGGGGGAGGGGGCCTATGGTGGCTGAAAAGTGGAGGGACTACTGGGTCCCTTGCAACCCCCTCTCCTCCTTACGAAGCTCGTATGGAATACACAGCAAATGTTTTGCAGATCGAGCGTCCCTCCTTCCACCTAGCCCCATATACTGCTAGCGCCACAAATGCTGGCGGGTGAAGTACGGAGTGCGCAGATGTGATTGGTGAGGGGAGAGGTACTGCGTGGTTAGCCTGATGCCGTACTAAAAACATTAGTCTCCGTGTAATCAGTTGCGCGTTTGCTGATGCACGCCCAATATTTTTGTGACAGGTTGTACACAGCAGGGCCATCACTAACCCCCGCTGCCACCGGACGGGCCGGGACGGCCGAACAAGCGCACAGGCATCGAACGAGGCGAGCCGCCAGCGCTTGTGGCGCTTTCAATAGGTGGCTATGCGCCAACTGTTTATAATTGGAAATAATGCTCATTAATAAAGAAAGCTCTATATATTATAAACAATTTAATTTTATTTTTAATGTTCACTTCAGTCACTAATAAATTAAGTTAAATTATTCTTATGATTCATTAAAAAAATTATTTTGTTGTAGGCATGCACTGTGAGCGCCACAGCGTTAAGTTGTTTTGTTTCCATTGTTATGATCGTTTCTGGAGAAGGAGTTGTTGATGTTTGCAATCACTTGCAGGAATTGAACTAATTGGAATATCAAATACCGATTGATTAAGTGTAAATGGTACAAGAGTAATTTATATCAGCAATAATGTTTTTTAAAAGAAAAAATATGTATATTTAGTAAGCATTTCAAAAAAAGATTCATATATTGTGTAGTTAACATAGTAGCCAACCATTGTACTCTCTATCATTAATTGTTAAACACATATTTAGTACTATGTTAACATTTGTAGATACAGTAATTAATTATAAGGTTTTTTTACAAATGGTTATTAGGAATAACCAAAACTCTTGTCTGAAAACTGAAATAATTATATTTAAGAGTTGTAATGTTCGCATCAAATTCTACCTAATAGGCCAAACATAGTGTTACGTGTCGCTGGTCTGCGCTGCTGACCTTCGCCCTCCATGCGAGAGCGGGCGGAAGAGGACAGATGTTTTAATAACAGGCGAGCGATAATTCTACCAGCGTTTTAAGTTATGAAGGCAATCTGCCGTGATAACGCTTTGGAGGCTCGCCTCTTGTGACTTTCGGTGGATACAATTTCTGTGTTTATCTGAAGAATACTCTGGATTACTGACATCGTTCTCTCAGCGTGCCTCGGTGTGCGTTGAACCTTCCAGATAGTCAGGGCGACCGATATAAAAGTGCGACTTGCCTTCAAGCCGGAGAGTTGTAGTTGACGAGTGAATGAGTGACTTGAGTTCCAAGCGATAGAAGACGAGCAGCGGGAGAAGTGACTGGCGGAAGGGAAATTTGCGACTGCGAGTATCAAGCAGTGAAGAGTGCAGCAGCAGACTCGACTATTCGACTAGATGCTTGAGTGATGGACATTACAAATTATGGCAACAGATAGACTTAACACGTTGAGACGGGGACGGCTCATTATGCACGAAAAAAAAAAACAGCTGGCCTACACGTTCCTAGTTGACTGCCTTTGCCTCGACATAGCCATGGTGTGTCAACCGTCAGCCTGCCGGCTTGCTAAATTGCACGACGCAAAATCACCGTTTCACGACAAAATGATTATGAAAGACTTTTTTATATTTATAAGATAACTGTTACTTTCTGTGTACACGATATAGCAGTGTGATATCGACGAACGGTAACGAATACGTGAAGTTCGCTTGCAGACGTCGACACGGACATCCGACTAGTATAACTGCTGGGAACAAACTGGGAAACATGGCAGCCATCATAGTTCGTCATGCTCGCGCCTAGAGCGCTAGCGTCGTCGAGCCTACAGGGATAGCACGCCATAATTCTAAATAGAATAGATGGTACTCCATGCGCAAATTCTGAGAATTACTCGAGCTGCAAATCGTTTCTATTGTCTAGGGTAATATTGTAACCCCCTAACGTAGTTCACCCCTAGTTTTGATTTAAGTCCCCGCAGCAGCTTAGGTCGGCAGAAACTGATGGCTGGTGGGGACGAGACCAATCCTGAGATAAGTAATCGTATATTCAAAATTTAGGGCTCATAAAGTCGGTAATGTAGAATCGGACAATTTCTGTCAAAACTACTTGCAGAAGTAATTTTTTTGTTTGCTAGGATGTTGAAGCTAAACCAGATATAAAAAAAAATTGTTAAAAATGTTGAATCCTTTCAGTTAAAATCACTATATATATATATATATATATATATATATATATATATATATAGCGTATCAGTGTCCTTTTGTGACAGGTCTCCACTAAATATCATTTTATAATATAAATTACGAATTATAATATGTATTTTGAGACAGATTTCTACCTTATTATATATATATATATATATATATATATATATATATATATATATATATATATATATATATATATAGTAATGAAATTTATCTGTTATTCCTTTTATATTTTGCTTAGAGCGTAATGATTGTAGCTTTGATCATAAAACATAGTTCACATTTTCAAAGAACTTGTGTGTGTGTGTTTCGTAGTTTTGTAACCAATTTCTGCTTCAATATGGAAGGGTTTGATGTAAGACAGTTTGGTCGAAGTTACTTGGGAAAAGAGACCTTGCGTTGCCCTTCAGTGTAGGACGAGGAGAGGGCCACAACGTGTTAATGTTGAATATGAGTTAATTGACAGTAACTAAAGAGACCTTAAGGACGGTAATTAGAGTTGAAATATACATTAAATATTGCACTCACTAAGAAATTAAAAGAGTAATAGTTGAGATAGATAATGTAATACTGTAAATAATAGCTGTGTGAATCAATTAGAAATAAAATTTAGTTATTTTATTGTTATTAAGACCTCCATCAGTCACGAACTCAGACGTCTCATGCAACATTATGTTTAGGAGTTGTAATGTTGGCATCAAATTCTACCTAATAGCCCAAACATAGCGGAAAATAAGGGCCCACCTAAATAACACTGAGCTTCGTCTCTTCATCTTGCTCTGTGGCTATGCGCAGCGTCTCGTTCTCCGGCTGTGAGAGGAGGTTATGGTATAAGGGGGGGGGGGGGAAGGTTGCGCGCGTATTGTTTGTCCGCGCGAGGGAACTGCAAATATCGCAGCTCGCGTCGCTGATAAGATAGCGGAGCTATCGCCGCTCTGTCCCACGCTGCAGCCAGCGGTTGCCTAGCAGGTGGATTGTAGATGTCCGGGACTACATGCTTGTAGCGTATTACCGCGCCCCAGAGCTACCAACTACGCGATTTTCTCTCTCCAGATCTGGCGATTTCAGAAGATTGTCTACCGGCCGGATTTCGTGTTTGCAGCAGGTCGAGAAGTTACTGATTTCTGTAGAAATATGGAGGCCGATCTGGGGGTTGGAAGGAAGACTGGAAAATTTTTGCTCCCCTTATTATTAGATAATCGCACTTTTGTGTCTTCGCGAATGCTCATTTCCCTGGAATGTATGGCGCACACCTGGAGAACGCATGGGAGTATCTTGAGATGCTCGTGACGTTTAATCGCATTCCCGTGCGGGAATAACTATGTAGTTTGGCCCCCATCGTACATGAAGTTTTGGGAACTAATACGCTGGAAAAGTATATTGTTAGCCTAATTTGCTTGGAAAGGTACGCTTATGCAATCGTGGAAACGTCTGTTTGGGATGTATTCCCCTCCCTTACTTAGCAAGAACAACCGAATTTCATAGCTTCACACCACGTCGTGTTCTTATTTATTAGTCTATTTATTTTACTATTCAGGGCACCATTTAATATACTGAGAATAATTTAGCTACTTTAAAACAAATTTCATATTTTAAGAGTTCATTTAGGTACATATTTAATTTTGAGAGGTATGCTGTTTTTCCTCTGCCATTTTGGAAAATGGTTTTACATTAAATCATTAACATTTTACATCATGTTACGAAAGTAGCCAATATATCCCCGACAATATTTCACAAGTAACTAATACTATGTCAGACCACGTTACAATATAGTTCTTAAATGTCCAAAGCACTTATTTTCAACATGGCGACTATATAATAAATGTTCACGGTTAGTTAGGTAAACAAACCATACCGTATAATCAATTGCGACCGTACTTATTGATATGCTAAAAGTATAAACTACAAGCAGGAAATATGCTCATATAAAGCCTCTTATGGTCCACCATTTTGTAAGATAGCGCCATTTTAATAAAATCAAGTTTTTGAGTCATATTTCGGGAAACAATCAACCAATTCCTACCGAATTAAGGAAACTAGATATACTACTGTGCTCCATGCAAAATGATAGGCTTTAAGTGGGTTAGATGTTGACAATAGTCTACATTATCACCATCAAATATGTATATACAGAGAATCTCATTTCTCTGCCATTTTGTAAAATCGCTCCACTTTACTTACATACATCGGGAAGCAATGCTCTGCTTTAATTACACATATTGCAAACAATCAACCGATTCCCACCACATTTTAGCGAAGAAGTATTATAACGGTAGGTCATCTAAACTGACGAGGTTTAAGTGAGTCACTCACTTAATTTTTAAAATTATGGTGGGATACATATTTCATTTTAACAAACGTGTTTTTTTATATCAGTCTTGAAGTTGGGCCTGCTTCATTAAGTTTACTCGAACACACACACACACACACACACACACACACACACACACACACACACACACACACACACACACACACACACACACACACACACATATATATATATATATATATATATATATATATATATATATATATATATATATACAAAGTGGGGTAATTAGTTAATTTTGAAAACAATTGTTTAGCTTTAGAATACTGTATGTACGTTTTTACATGTGCTTAGCGAATACTTTATTAAAGTATTTGAGATGGAATCGTTTGCTTTAAATTTTCGTGCCAATTTTTGGCATTAGCGTACAGCAAAGAATAAATAATATTTCAAGGTGCGAAAACAAATATTGTAGATATTTATTTCGTCTTAATTTAATTTAAAACAGACTAACATTAAAATATTGTGATTTTCTGGCGATTTTTGTGTATTGAGTTGGAGACTTTTTTTCACAAAAGTTAGCAACTGCCCGCTACTTGTAGCTTAAACGCAGCCGTGAACCTAGTGTTATATCGTATAGGCTGTTTACGGTAAAATGAACACTTTTGAAAGCCCTGCTTAAGATCTACTTGTATATACGTCGTATTATATATTCGCCTTATGTAAAACTAGCATTGCCATGTGCCTCATTACTTTATTCATGCGTCGATCAAGTGAAACTGTAAAATTACTATAAAAGTAAATATTGTACAAATATGCTCATTTTTGCACTTTGATGCACAAAAAAATACAGAAAACGGAGATATAATTTAAGTTACCACAAATGGTTACCTAACACTTTCTGTTAGACGTTGATATATGGAACTTCTTTCCCCTCTATCGTTATCAACTTTACTGGACACGTGTCACTCATTGGGCCCGTTAAAATATATGTAGGTAGAGGCAGCGATTTTTCTCTAAGGTTTATTGCAAAAGTGCTCATATCGTGAACAGCCTTTATTCATGTGTATAAGCTGTTCTCGATTAACTTAGTACTTTTGAAAGTCCTGCTTAGGATGTAGTTTTCTTCTCATTCCATATCCTTCCGTCTTACGTAATAATAACATTGCCGTGGACCGTCTCACTTTATCCATGCGCCATTCAAGTGAAACTATTGAAATTTTCAGGAAAATAAATGTGTTATTATTATCCGAATCGAAACTATTCAAATTTCCAGGAAAGGAAATATGTTACTATTATCCGAATCTGTGCTGTAGTGAGTATAAAAAAAAACTGACTTTAGTATCCACAAAGCTAAACGTTATACTCTCAAAACAATGCCGAAGTGAAGAACTGTTTTTCTTGATTCGTTGCCAACTTAACTGGTAACCTGCAAACCAGTGCGTATTTATTGTAGCATGTGGTTGCGGGTAGTGATTTTTTTCAAAGGTTGGATTTAGAAGTGATCACTTCACCGCGAACAGCCTTTGGATCAAGTGGCTCTATGAACTATTTCTTTTTTTTTTGGAAATAAATTAAGAGTTTAAGACACTGATTTATTTTTCCTAGCTCACTGTCTTCGTAACTGCGAATTTTCCATTTTGTGTTCCTAACGTTATGGGAACGAGTTTTTTAAAAGACTGATGGCAAAAACGAATAAATAACCGTGATAAGGTACACTAAAATTGCAAGGGCGCAACATGGACGTACGTATGAGAAAGTTGATCATAATTTAGATCAGCAGACGTATATTTTTGTGCAGGAAGTAAATAAAACTGCGGATATCACTTTACATTATCTTTGAGGACAGTGATCTAATTTAGATTTAAAAAAAAAATACGTCGTGTAGCTAGATACCTTACCAGTGTTACCATAAAACTTCAAATGTGTCTCGGTTTCATTTTTTATTTTTAAGTACTTACCTTCATTCAAGCTGTTCCAGGACGCTTTGAAGTTTGAGACGCCGTGCATTTACGAAGGTTGCTGGGTTCAGAGCTGTTCTTTTTTTTTTTTTATTATCCCTCAAAGCGATCAGGGGAATGTCTTTAAATAACAAAACAACCAAAAAATATGCATAGTTGGGAATACCCTAGAATGGAATCCTTAGTATAGGCAATTCACGGTAAAATGAACAATCTTAAAAGTCCTGCTTAAAATCTACTTGTACGCACGTGGTGTATTTTTCGGCTTATGTACGATTAATAATGCCACGAGCCCAATCACTTTATTCATGCGTCAGCCCGGTGAAAGTCTGGAATTATTAGAAAAGTAAATATGTTAAAAATCTGGCCATTTTTATACTTCGATGCATTAGAAAAAAAAACAGAGAGCAAAAGAAATAATTTCAAGCATTACAAATGGTTGCCTAACACCTTTTATTCGACGTTAAGAATTGGAACTACTTTACATCCATCATTGCCAACTTTACTGGGCGCATTTCCCTCGGTGCACCCTTTGAAATATATGCAGGCAGGGGCAGTGACTTTTTTCCAAGGTTGATTTCAAAAGTGTTCACTTTACCGTGAACAGTCTATAGTTCTGTTTTGAGGCGAACACCATAACTACGCTCTCGAAGTATCGAAATCGTGTTACGTAACCTACATTTAGATAGGAGTATACACACACTACTGTTATCCCTCCACGGCAGTACTACTACATTTAAACCTAAACTGACATAAGCTGCTCGACGCACAAGTCGATGGAATGACAGCCACTGACCGAAAATCGCTACAAACGTTCTATCAACTGTTAACTGTACTCAATCCTCGGTCCAGTGTTTTATTCATCAGCACTCAATGGAATACCTACTTAATTAGGTTCACTGTAATACGGATTCGATCTCTGAAACATTATGCAGAAAAGCACACGTGCGTGACAGTATTCGGCTATTTTAAGCGGAGCGTAAACACGTACTTTTTCTTTATCGCGAAAAGCGCATTACATTCAACAGAATAAAAAAAAACGTACTGAAATTCAAATCGCATCCAGCGCAACTGATGTGTGCTGCCATACATTTCGATACCAGCTTGTTTTTCTTTCTCATCAGTGATTTTTATTGAAACATTAGAATGGCAACAGGTTATTTATAAAATATTCACTAGCAGCATCATTTTGCCGGAGTTTGATTATACAGACAAATTGATTAACACACCGGAAGATGGCCGGTATAGAGTTAGTTGTTTCACATGAAATACCTCTTAATCGCGTCCGTATGACACTGCTCGAACTGTTTATATAGAGGCAGGAGAAAACGATTTAAACCACAGCCGTACTTTAGTTAGGAAATCCAAATACAAATTATTCATGCATTCCGGCTAAAACTTAAGGCCGATTTAGATGTGACTGGCAGACGCCATATAACTTTTATAATCGAGGAGCCTGCTTAATACATGCGGCACGAAGATACGAGCACGGTTCAATAAATCCACCCTATGTTGGAAAACTACACTGTAAAAATGAATGTAAATTTACACATACAAGTTTTTCGTAGTTCTACATTTTTGTTGTGTACTATGTAAAAACAACTAAAATACGTGTTATAATAAATACACTAATGTTTTTAAAAATCTAGATGGTACTACAAGTCTTTAGCAATAATACATCGTTTATTAATCAATTAACATAGTGTCAATGAAGTATGTGTAAAAACACACCCACTCACTATACTAAAATCTTAAATTGTGTATTTATTTTCGCTGCAAGGTCGTTGCACAAACACTCAATGTCAGTGTTGTTATGTGTACATCTTCCACTGTGTAATTTTACAATCACCATATATCTGTAAAGTTTAAACTTGCATTTTATTCAAGAGTGTCTGTGAGCATATTGTGACACATACAACTTTTCGGTTATTTTACAAGTTAATGTGTAATATGGTATCACAAGTACAGTATTTGTAATTTAATACTAATGTTTCTTGGAATTGAAAGATAACTACAAGTTCTTCTTTAAAACATGCGGTTTAGCGGTAGGAAGTAGAACTACTTCAAACTCTATTTGTGTACTCAAAACGGAAGCTCAACGCTTGCTATTTATTGTTTGCCTAAAGCTACATATTCCATGTCTGAAGTAAATTGTTATACATAATTTATAGATATTTTTATAACTCTGTTTAACTACCAAGTTACAGAAAGGAGCACTGACAACGCGAAAATTGTAAACCTTCACGTACGTAATCTGTGAATTAACATGACGCAGCTCTTAAATAACTGATATGAGAGTAAAATTCCTTCACAGAATAGTAAGAAAATGTTTAAAAAATGCGTATTTGCAATTACATTGAATGTGTGACATATGTATAAGCCATATACTGTGGTAAAATTACAATTACGATATCTGTAAATTAACTGTGCTACAGTGTACATGTTATTTGACTAATTTTTAGGATGAATTTACTTGAATGCAGAGTAAAAGGATATTGGCTCACATAGGTGAAAAAAATGCACTGACTTCAGTGGAGATACTGCTGCCACACACATCTGTGTAAACTAACAGAAAAAAATTTACAGCGAGAGTAACAATATGCCATTTAAGAAACTCTATACGTGTGTAGGTAAGAGTCAGTATGCCGACTGATGTCTGAAATGTATTTCCGAGAGTGAAATGGCTTAAGGCCATTGCTGCTCGGTAAAATTAATCGAAGCTTGGACTCAAAGTTATTTGCGAATGACATGATCACTGAAGTGTACCAATGCCGCTTAGAGACCTGACAATGTGTAGGGAGGTCAGAAGCTCAGTTCCAGGACATTCACAAGACTCCCCACACAGCATAGGATATCCACAGGATATAGTAATTATATCCACAGTATCGAAAAGTCATCCAAGTCCTACAGTGAATCTCTAATGTATATCCTTTGGATATCTAGTAGTAGATATAAGCTCGTACCACTTAATGGATATCTTTAAGATATTAAAAACCACCAATGGTCATTACTTAAGGTAAGTGGTTACATCTGAAGATGTATATGTGAGATCTAGAATATCTACATCACATTTTGGATATTGGGCGGACAATTTGATATATTTTTGGTCGTATTTTGAACGTAACTTTACAAATCTTGTATGTCCTTGGATATCCCAAATGCCTGAGTGTGACATCCGACCTGACATCCTTTGGATGTCTCTGTGCTATATGGGTCAAAACTTGAAACAGTGAGAATTGAGCCAAATCAGTGAAAACAGTGAGAATTGAGCAACTGATAATCGGAGCCAGATAACTAATTAATATAGTGGTTAAATGTCTCTGATTTATTTGTGAATTATCACTGAATGTCAAGAATCACTGCTATAAATCACTTGTTCCCAGTTAACTTGCTTGATTCGCCGGTCAACAGTAGCTTATCAACTGACTTTCAGTGAATGTTATTTCACTGATGTATATCACTGATTCAGGCTTCGAGTGAAGAGAATACCGGAGAAGTGAGAAATTCACGCACACTATCATAATGCACACTGTAGAACATGTTTTATGTCACATCAATACAAAACCAAAAGTCAATGAAAGAAGAGAATCACTTACTGGGTTGGCTTATTTTTATGGGCGCCTTTGTCTAACAGGAATTATAACACAAGTCATAAATAAGCATAACATTTCAGATAAAAGTATACAATAATTATTTGGTAATTAATAAAAAATATACGTAATATTTGAAATTAACCATTACTTTATCATTTAGCCCTTTGTTCATGCGTCGGTCAAGTGAAAATGCGAAATTTTTAGAAAAGTAATATTTTTATATATTTGCTCATTTTTACACTTCGATGTACGAAAAAAAAAAAAAAACAGAAAGCGAAATAAATCATCTTAATTATCACATATGGTTAAGTAACACTTTTTATTTGACGTTAAGATATGGAACTACTTTTCATCCATCGTTACCAACTTTACCGGGCGCATGTCACTCAGTGTGCCTGCTAAAATACATGCAGGCAGGGGCAGTGACTTTTTTCTAATTTTGATTTCAAAAATGCTCACTTTTTCGTAAACAGCCGTTACAATAATTCAAAATAATATGTTTTCGGTTAAGCTTTGTATGCAGGGTGCGGAGGAATATCCTGGAAGTATAACTTCAACAGGGCTTCAGGAAAGTTAAAAGTAACGATGGATGCACTATAGAACACCATCCAAATCTTCAGCGACGACCATCTGCTGCATTCCGAGCGTTCTCCTTCCCCTATAATTACCATTCACCGAGGGGAACAAGCAAAGCGGGAGACCACTCCCTTCGCCAGTCGCTGGGAAACAAAGCGAGATACGTTCTCACTTGTGAGGCGAAATAATAAAAGTCCTGTCCACATTTTACATTCACAGAATTCGCTCGATGAGATTTTGTTACCAATACAATCTGTTCGTTCAGGAAAAATTCCTACACCGGCCCATTTAATCATTGTGTCGAAGATGCCGCGCCCGCTTCCGGAGCGTACGTTATATACATATGTTCGTTATATTCTTTGAAAATAAGAGTTTGTCGGCGAAATTAATTACGCGCAAAAAGTTTTTACGTACCAAAGAAGTAACGTTAGCAAAAGTGTAGTTCTTTATATAGACTTTTCACGATAAAGTGAGCATTTTTGAAATCAACCTTAGAAAAAAGTCACTGCTCTTACCTGCATATATTTTAACGGGTACGCTGGGTGACATGCGCCCAGTAAAGTTGGTAACGATGGATGGAAAGTAGTTCCATATCTTAACGTCGAATAATAAAGTGTTAGCTAACAATTTGTGGTAACTTAAATTATTCATTTCGCTTTTCTTTTTTTATTAATGCATCGAAGTGTAAAAATGGGTAGATTTTTAAAGTATTTACTTTTCTAATAAAGTCACAGTTTTACTTCACCAACGCATGAATAAAGTGATGCCCATGACAGTGTTACTTTTACATAAGGCGGAAGAATACACAACGTGCACACAAGTAGATCTTAAGCAGGGGTTCCAAAAGTACTCATTTTACCTGAACAGCCTTTAGTTAAGATTCGTACAAGCCAACAGATCTACGGGACCGCCGTGTGGTAGGTATTGTTGCAAACTTGTCTTTACTCGAAGACTAGAAGGTCTTGAGTTCCATCCGGGCCAGCAACACTTAGGATGGTATTTTCCAAGCGGGGTTTCCTTCTCATTCCAGGGAAATGCTGACTCAGTTCCTTATAGGGGAAGAGCTGTGCGCGAGCTTACATTCATGAAATTTTTGCCATTACTTTTGGTTTAAAATATTTTTTTAAATTAAATTTTGTTAGGACACGTAGTAGTGCAGATTTTCATAGAATATTGTATAATTGTCTGCTGGGACTGTTATTACATACTAAGCCGTCCTTAGAAAGTAATGAATAATTTACCCCACCAAGCTTGCATGGCATATTAACAAAAATAATACTGTTATTGTTAACTTTAGGTACCTATTGCACGAAATTGCATTCCACACCTTGGGAGAGGTAAATTTTTAATAATAATTGTTGAATACATATTATAGCATAGCTTACATTGAAAATTAATCAACTAAAAATCGCTTCCATATCTCCTCCTGATACAATATAAACATTTTTGATTATTAGCCCGATTAATATTCTGATTTGCCAACCAACAAAAAAAATGAAATAATTAAACAATATTGCAATTAAACAGTACGTAAATTACGTAGTTGAAACTGCTTCACTAACATACGTGCAGCTATTCTCGCCAACTCACTGACTGATGCCCAACGATCTGTAAACGACACGAGCGGAAAGTGCGACCACACAGGAGCGCTTCGTGGCTCGCTGCTTGTGCATTTCCTTGCTGTACGCGCTGTTTTCACACGAGTACTCCATGGTGCGGCTCCAGCAAGCTATGCCTGTCATCATATAGCAATATTTCTGCAGAACTGCGCTCGTGCTGTCGATACCTTTTGTTTAGCCGACACGATCTCCGAACCTGTTTTCTACAGAACATGTATATATGGAGCCAGCTGGGGGTATGCACAAGGGGCGAGGTCAAGGTCATGGTCAGGGGCAAAGGCATGGGTCACTGGATTGTTGAATGGGCTAGGATTGTTGAGGGGTGTGGTGACGAGGGTATGGATGGTGGTGGATGTTAATTTTTATAATTTTTTATCGAAATAATTTTCTTATTAAAATGTTTTTATCAAAATTTATCTCTAGGGATGATGGATGGGAAGAACATCTAACATGGCTGTGAGCCTGTGACGCCTACCAATATGGCGAAAGGCACCGACCAACATGACCGCCGGCCGCGACAACTTCAGATGTCATCGCATTGAGTCTACAGAGCGGCATTTGCAACAATTATGGGACGATCTTAAAAAGGGCATCTTTAGACGTCCCTCAGATTCCTTGGCAGACCTTATAGACGTATGTATCCAGGCTATAGGAGTACTTTTAAATTGCACAATTTGTCCCGAATAAACGGCACATTATTTTAGTATGTAATAAGTTACCTGGATCATCGTTCCCGTTGCGTGCTTCTACGTCTCCTACCAAGTGCAGCAATCTTTATGACAATGAGTGTAATTTTACTACTTCGCCTTTTTTTAGAAACAGTACATATAAAATAAAAGTAAAATACTTTAAATTGCTTAAAACTTGAATATCGTCCTTTTAATAAAAAGCTGATACGCCAACATACCTGTCTCGATTCGCTGCCAACATTACAGACATTTTTGAGCACTGTAGGTACTGTACTTTTTGTAAAATAATTATAATCCATTCGCGGTTACTTTACACTTTTCTGAAGCCCTGCTAAAGTTCTACTTTCAGGATATTCCTCCACCTCGTGCAAACCAAGCTTAACCAAGTCTATAAAATTACACCAAAGGACAACACAACGAATTGGTGCGTTCTCAGTTGTAACAATATTTTGCATGAGAACTTATTTCTCACTAGGCACTACCAAAAAACAGATTTTGCTCACCGTTTTTATTCGTGTTTATTAAAAATGACATATTATAATGCATAAATAAAATATAGGTGAAACTTCAATTTAACGAAATGTAACGTACTTTTTGTTATTAGAGGTATAAAACTCGTGACACACGGCGTATTTAGAAAATAAGTAAATACGTCATACATAGGGTGTTTTTTTTCAAAGGTTTGATTCAAAAAGTGCGAAGAAACTGCGAACAGACTACAGTCAAAAAAGTTTCTAACCAAACGCGAGCCAGCTGTGTGATTGCTCTCGACGCCGCCACGTTGTGACGACGCGATGGTCAAACGTCAGTCAGTCGGTCGGGCAGGCAGCAGCCGCGTCGTCGAGTCGCAGAGCGACCACGGGACGCACCTTGGCTGTGCGGCCGAACAGCACTCGCGCTTCGACGGTAGTCAATCGATAGCCGCGGGCTAACCCGGCGCCGGGACGCGGCCACGGAGCGTCTCTAACACGCATGACACGGCTTCCACTCGTAATTACCGGAGCGGATGAAGAGGTATCGCCCGCCCCTCTTTCCGCGGTGCCCTCCTGATACAACGGCACATACACTGCAAGCTACAGACACTTCCAACAAACACAAAGATTCTTACACAGTATGAAACTTTAGGATTTGGCTTCACATTTCCTTTCAGACAGTTGAACATCGGTTCTGCCAGCTTCATAAAAATGTGTATCTTGCTGTGTAAATAATTATGATCTTATACAGGAATGCATTTTACGAACTTTTTTTAAAAATAGGATTAAAATTAATATTAAAAGTTTACTTAAAAAAAAAACTAATTTGTTTAGTTTATTAAAATAATGTAAATTCATATATTTCTTCTTCACATTATATTAGTTTGCCATTTATTTAATTTAAGACGAGCTTTGTTTAATATACCGAGATCAAAACCGCCTTTCAATAAATTAACGAACTTCCAACATAACCTCTGTTAGATTGTCGGCAAAATATCTGCTTGACTTTGACTTTAAATTTCAACTTTTCGAAATCGTAAAGTCAAATGTAAAAGCTTTCAATTGTGTAACAGGGCCTTAACGCGGGAAATAAAATACACGTTGTAAATTTGACATAGGTTCATAAAGCGTGCGATTTCTCTTAGAGTTTCCTGTACCACCCTCTCCGTTTACCAGAAGCTGTTTTCCACGTTTGTGATCTAGAAGTACGGGGCCGATAAGGACGACACTGTCACGCGCTCCAAGTGCGCAATCGCCTCTAAGCGCAAGGTTGCGAGCCATGACAACATGCGCGCCACACTATTTTTTACGAATTGTCCTGCATTAATAATGGGGTTATTGTAATTGTGCTGGTTAGCTGAGAGTATAAATTATCCGTAGTATCCAATACGATGTACATTGTATATTTTAGTACAGTATTGGCTAGGGCAAGTTATTCTACCCGATATAGGTTGGCGCTTGTAATTGCTAAGAACAGTAAAGGCCACATATCACATGGTACTTCTGAGTGTTCATTTGCATGTGGATTTTGCGCCAATAACTATGTCTCTGAAGGGCACGAAAACTGTCTGACCGCGCCTTGTGGAAATCAACTTCTGTGCCACCATTTGCCGGTCAACCGACGTGCAGTGTTCTTGCCGAGCTGCGTGTATACTCCATCCACGGTTACTTCAAACTTTATTGGCGCCCTGCTTAAGTTCTACTTCCAGGATATTCCTCCGCCTCATACAAACAAATCTTAAGAAATTACACCAGAGGGCCAACGCACCGTATTCGTGCGCAGTCAGTGTAATAACATTTAGCATAAAAACTATTTCTTACTAGGCATTACCAATATACCTATTTTCTCCCTGTTTAAAAACATATTAATTATAAATGAAATGTATAATTTACGGATAAAATATACGCAAAAATTAAATTTAAAAAAAAGTTACTTTTATTTTAACACAAGTATAAAACGCTTGTTATACATAACATATTTAAAAAACAACTAAACACATCATAGATGGGGTGGGTTTGATTCAAAAAGTGTCACGAAACCGCGAATGGAATGTACCTATGGGACTTCAAGCGGTAACCATATCACTTTATTGGTGGTAAGTACGTAGCGAAGTTCAATGCTGGCCCTATAGTTTAGCACAAATTCACCTACAATATTTCTCATCTAAAACAACATGAAAATATCGTTTTTGGCCATGTCAACGAGATTCAAAATAGTTCACGCTTATTGCAAAATAAGCGTGATCTGTTGAAAGTTCTTTCCCGCCCTAGCCTGTAGTGTGATTTCTTTTCGTGTGCAAGTAGGTTGCGCACACATTAAATAGTTTGTTTTATTTTTTATTATTGTGTATATCGCAACAGAATTGTACAGTGTGCTAGAGTTAGACGGGCACCTTGGCAATATTAAGTGATGTGTTTTCCGAATGCAAAATAACTAGTGCCACTGTTTAACATGTGGTAATTTTTGGTAAGGCTTTCGTACGTGAAGGCTTCTGCGCAACATTATGCTTTCGGCGTGCATGACTTCCTCTCATATCCTCGCACTGACTTGTAAACTTGTGCGTGCAAAAGATGCGTTCAGTTCCCTGAACTAACGAAAATAAACAAAATAATGCAGCCATTCACCAATGGTTATCTAAATTTCCAGAGGAACTCACCGCTGGAGTTCTTATCTGACCGCGATGTTGCAACACTGTCTTGAATTTAATTCACCAGTATCACGAATAAAATAACTAATGTAGCACGCATACGTTTGCAGAGAAGTTTACTACCGTCATTTCGAAACTTTTTTCTACTCTACCTTAATCTAAGTGTTATGTGAATTGAAGGCCCGAAGGTAGGGCGGGATATTTTTGCTTCTCAGGGCTAATCCCTTACGCCTACAAGGAAGGAAAATCATGCAGGGAGACATGCGTAGCGGCAAAGAGGGATTGGGCAGCCATGGCCTACACTTTAAGGCCATGACTACCTCCCTAAGTGTTCTTAGAGCTAGTCTTAACTAGGAAGAGCAAGGGAAAAACCGTCAAGAGAGACTTAAAAACCCTTGCGACAGAGAAGAAGAATTCAAAATATTGCATGCATTAAATTTGATAAAATTAAATAGAAAGCTACGGAAGACAGAGTGTTTGGAAAACATGCTCTTAGTTAGTAGAGTTGAAAGGACTAGTAGAGAAAAAAAAAAGGGGGGGGGCAGCTTTATTAATTCATTAACTTGATGCTGGCAGTAACCACAGTGGCGTTTGGGCGAAAACACTTGGAATGAGGAAATTCCTCACATTACTGTTTAACCAGATTGTTCTTTAAAAGTCGGTATTACAAACATCGATCGAGCGTTCACGTACTTGTGCATGCAAAAGATGCGTTCAATGTCTTAAAACAAAGCAAAAAAAAAAAAAGTACCATGCCGCTATTTCCCAGTGTGTATCTAAAATTCCGGAAGAACTCGGCACTGAGGTTATTTCGCAACATTTTCTTGGATATAGTTCGCCAATACCACACTAGTAAAGCAATAAATATTCTCACAATAGTATATTCGCGGTAACTTTACCCTTTTTTTGATCAAATATTTGAAAAATTACCCTCTGGATGTTGGGATTGGTTGTTTCCTAAATATCACATGAGTAGTAGGAAATAGTATGTTGACTTGCAAGGGGATCAGGGATTGGAATCGGATTCGGTGGAGCCGCCATATTGTTACGTCGCCTCCACCATATTGGATGTCATAGAACTTGGCATTTGACCCGTGACCTTGACCTTTATCCCGGTGACCTCTGACCACAACAACCCAAAACATTGAAAAGAATTATAAAATATTTATAACGAAATATTTAATTGAATATCGTTGAAAAAAATAAATAAATCTTAAAAAAATTATAAAGAATTTATTATTAAAAAATTAACTAAAATTCGTTCAAAAAATTAAAAAAAAAATTTTTTTAAACCCGACAACCATTTTTTTCTTTTTTTTTTTCCCCCCTCAAAATTTCCCTAAAAAAATTCCTCAAAAAATTTTTATTTTAAAAATTCGTATAATAATTTTTCTTAATTAAAAAGTATTTAACCCTGGTAGCCATTTTCCTCTTTTCCCTTCGGAATTTCCCTTTTTTCCCCTCAAAATTTCCCTTTAAAAAGATATAAAAATCGTTTAAAAAATTTTTAATTAAAAAACTCACATTTCCAGAGGTCTCCCACCGCACCTCCAATTACTCACCTCTGTTCGAATCTAGCAGACGACTGACTCCCTCGCCTCCACCCCCTCATATATATTCATTCCGCCATTTTGATTTTTTCATTCGTCATTTGTTTACATGCTAATGCAGATTAACTCTCGCCTTCGCTCGACTGCCATCTTTGTTTACATGCTACTGGAGGCCACCATATTTGTTTATTTGTTACTTAATGCCGCCATCTTTGTGTACATGTTACTGGAGGCGGCCATATTTGTTTTCGTACATCATTTGTTTATGTTACTGGAGGTGACCATGTTGGGAGGTAGCCATCTTGCTAGGTGCAGTCCTCCATGTTTTTTATTTCATTTGTTTTATAGTTTTTGTCTCACCTATGTGCGACAAACCGATTATGTCAACTGATATAGGCCTGTATAGAACGGTAGCATTGACCATTTCTCCAAAATACTTAAATTTATTAATTAATTTTTATTCTTGTATGTAAGTCGGGAAAGGCTTTTTTTTTTTTTTTTTTAAATAAACCACAGCATATCTTTTTTACATAAAATTTATTGTACACATAATAAATTATATAGGTTTATTAAGCTTCTTCGATGTTCACTGCTTGATGTCCGCCTCAGCGACCCAGGAATTGTAGCGGGAAGGGAAATCTCACCACTTGATGTAGGCCTTTCCATTATGCTGTTTCAGCACATTTTCCACCAAAAACACATCTGGAAACTTCGGCCGGATCTCCTCGTTATAGAAACCGCCATGGATGGGTATGTTGTCCAGATCTTCGAGATAGTAGGTCTTCAGAGCATAGTTTTGTATACATAGCACACAAAACAGTTCGTGACTCCAATTCGTTGTGAAACCTTTCTCGAAGACACTTTTCTGTTTGGAGACGCACACCAGGTCACCGATCTTGGCTTTAGGCTTCCGTGGGTCTTTCCTCTTCAGAATAGCATACACAGTCCGAACCAGGGAGTCGTCCTTGACATCTTCGGGCTTCATGCGAGTGCACGAATGCACTGTAGAATTATACTCGTGTACTAGTTTCGGCAGTAGCTTAAGACACTTGTAGCTACCATTCGCTGCGAAATGCTTCCACATCTTGCCCATCAGAGTCCTGTTGAACCTGTCGCAAATTGAAACTTTGAGATTACTGTAGCATATTTGGAATAACGATTTATGTTATGCTTATTCATCAGGGTCTTAAACTTTGCATTGTAGAATTGCTTACCCTGGTCGGTTTGCAAATTGGCCAGGATATGTCTTTCGCTGAACACATCTGCGATGGCCTCGATGATGTAACATGCATTCTTCGACTTGAACGGCCTGGCCCAGGCGAATTTGCTATAGGTATCGATGACTGTCAACATATATGTGTAGCCTTTGTAGACTTGAGCATACGATATCATCTCGACGAGGTCAGCTTGAAACATATCGTTCATCCCACAAATCATGACCTTGCGACGGCAGTAGTTGCACCTTGCAGCCACATGTAGTTCATTGGCGATACCCAATCGATTCATCATATGTAGCCTGCCTCCTCTTAAGTTATTCTATGATTGAAACTATCTCGTTAGTGTGGGAGTAGTTTCCAACACTTTGCGAAGCAAGCAGTAGCTGCAGCCTATCGGCCAGTTCGTTCGGATCGTCCCAAAACATGTAATCAATGTTCTTGCCATTGTCTATCTTCTTCAGACCTTCACAGCTTTTCAGCGCTAGGCCGCTGAAGAGGTCTGCAAGAATGTCGATTATTTCGTGATCTTCATCATTATATACACCTGTCTCGGGATCGTTGTCTTGATAAAGTGCATGCGTGAGTTCGAGCAAAGTCTTCTATTCAAGCAGGTCGGATTCTGTAAACTCCCTGGGCTCCTTGCGAAATAGAAGTTCATATAGTCCGGGGGTTCCATGGACCGTATAATTGCCAACTCGGATGCTCCCACCTGGTAGAAATTTTATTTCATCAGCACCGAGGAACCATTTATCATTATGCCTATATACACCATACATCGTATCATTATTACGAGATGTGTACAATCGTAAGTACCGTCGAGCCAAAGCATTAGATTTCAGGGCTCTCCTCCATACTTTCTTCTTGTGTGGCAAATCTGCATCCGATCCATTTTCCTGATCTGACTGTACTTCATCATGCTTTTGCTTCTTCAAAGACTTAGCGGCATTGTCGACTTCAGACTTTACAGCTATGGGTGCTCCATAGCTCTCCCTGAGTACATCGGGACAGTGAAATTTTGGTTCTCCTAGTAAGCAAATACTTTGAGCGGATAGACTGAATCACCCAATGTAGTTAGCTAGCAATGTCCGCCATCATACTGAATAAAAATTCCCACTGTCGCTCTCTTTTATAGGATAGTCGTGAGTTTCCTCCAACATACTTTAGAACTTGCTGAGACATTCGCTGTAATTTTGAATATCTGTTTTTGTGGCGAGGTGGGAAATCGAGTTATCTAACATATGTGTCATATAGCCTTCCGAGTTTTTCAGATTCTCTTCATTTTGTGCAGATGCTAAATTAAATACGTAGATAATTTACCTTTGAACACTAGTCACATGCTCATCCATAGCCACCATATCGCAGACGACCTCTGGTTTTATATGCCCCATCTTTGCTCCGAGCTTGGACAGGTAGTTTCGAAAGAATGTGTTTTGTTCAGCCAATATTCTGCGCAGTTCCGAGTTGATGTCATTACCAGATTCGAGGACGAAATGTTTAGTAGCAGCATTCCCAGGTCGTTCGGATTCACCAACGTTTCGAATTATTCTTCTACCAGCATCACAAGTTCGATCATCCCCTGGTACGAGACAACCGCCGTCGTTGTCTTTATGATGGCATATCTTGAGGCTACTCTGCCCAAATCTCGATATGCTGTAACTTATTCTCGACAACTGGCAATGAAATGATCGAACCCACGCCTGTACCTCCCATTATATAGGGGACAGTCCTTTACAGTGGCCAAAAATCCGTATTTGTCTTTCAAGCACAAAACACACATACGTTTGACATCTGATAGTACCATGTCTGTATTTACATGATCGTCGTAAACGTGACATAAATTAGTGTCGTCCATGTGAAACAACACCAACACATTAGCATTATCACGAAACATCTGTTTGGGTATGTGTGAATAAGTTTGGGCGAGGTACAGACAGTCCACGAATGCATGCCATCCCATGCTTGAGTATTCTTGAATGCAAGTTTGTTTCTCGCATGCAATGTCGTCGAAGACAAATATCGAGTTTCGCAGTGCTTCGTTCGGAGGTACAACGGCTTCGTAATTGCTGCATGGGAAATAACCCATGCCTTCCACGGCCTGCAGTACTCGTGCCAATCGCCCATACTTCGGTTGCTGGAGTGATTTGGAGTTTAGGTAAACGTTCTCGAACCGGAGACTGTTCTCTTCTTCCAGCATGCTCAGTAGGATGCATATTTTCCCACAATTTGATAGTTCCGCGATGACGCGCCTCAATGTATTCGGAAATAGGCTTCCATGCCACAATTCGTGGGAGATAGCTTCATCTTCAGCAAGAATGCATATGGGTACAGTAATATCTTGTTTAATGATCTGTATACTGTTTTCGTCTGCTTGGTTTATATCAGACATTGGGGGGGGGGGGGGGGAGAAGGAGTAGGAGGTGGAGGAGGAGAAGGAGGTAGCATATACAAGCCTCTTGATGACATAAAACACATTGTAGAATGTCTCTTCTAGTTATCAAGTCGAGTAAACTGTCTCTGGCAGAAATCACACTGAAATATCATATTGCAATATGTGATACATCCGTACTGTTCCAAGTCTAGAATGATACTGAAATGAAAATCTATAAAAGGGCCATATTCATACTTTTCTCTCTTAATTCACCACGATGTCTCGAAGAGGTAAGACCATTGCTGAACCAGGGTCGTCGATACACTGATCAACAATCTACTGTTCGAGCTGCACATTCCCGGATACAGGTTCTGTGGGCCAGGAACCAAGCTAGCTAAAAACCTGTCACACAACAAGACAGGCATAAACGCCCTGGACGAGGTGTGCAAGCAGCACGACATCGCCTATTCCCCGCACAAGGATCTGCATGCCAGACACGAGGCAGACGAAATAAGAAAACCATCAGATGCTAGACTCGGAGAAAAAATAGCAGCGTGGGGTGTTTCCTACTTGATGAATTCCAAAGTGAAGATGGGCATGGGTGATGAGAGCAAAAGAAAGGCATAAGTGAAAAGAAAAGCAGTTACAAAAAGAAGAAAAGCCGGCAAGTGTAAGGAAATATCTACTGACTGATTTTTTCCATTGCTTTTGCCTGCACTCGCGGCCAGGCCTAATCGGAGCCACGAGTGGTATCGCCAGAGCCGTCAACACAGCATCGAATGAACAGAAGCAGTTGACCGAGGCAAGACATTATGAAAATATGGGAGCTATTGCCATGGATAAAAAGCACGGGCAAGGCATCTACCTAAGACCATACCCAGTAGGATGCGAAAGTGTGCAAAAGTGGTGCAGTAGGAAGAAACAATAATGAAATCTCTACCGAAACGAGCACTCTCGAATGTGGATTTGGAACTGTTTGCACGCAAATTAAAAATACCACGTTTTTGCAGTGCGATTATGAGAGTTGGTTTGCCCACTAAACTCAAGAGAGAAGAATGCGCTGTAATTAATCTGGATAAGACAGCAGGGCCTGGCACACACTGGTGTAGTCTAAGTAAAAAAGGGTAAACACGCAGACTATTATGATAGTTTTGGGAATTTGTGCCGTCCTGCTGAATTGTGTAAGTACGTGATAAATTGTAAACTGACTTACAATTACGAATTGGAACAGTTTCATAACACGTGGAACTGCGGGCATTTGTGCCTTCACTTCCTGGTTCGCTCATACAAGTAATTGTATAAAAAGGCTATACACCACAAGGAAACCATCAGTCATGTCGATAACGCTTTCCTTGACAGGCTGTAGCTCCGAACTGCGTGCTGTACATTTTCCGCCACTCGACCTGGAGGGGAAATGGAGCACAGACCTTGTCGATTTTCAAACTTACAATGTGATACCGAACATTGATGAAAAAAACTGCAAGCTGTACCTCGTAAAAAGAGGTAATGTTTCCCATGAAGTTTTGCTGTACGTTGGTTCTTATGAAACAGACGATATTGCAAGGTACATTGAAGATTCGCTGCCCCCCCCCCCCAAACACTGAATTCGAACTACGTGGGAATTCCAATACTCTGAAGAGTGTTATCATATGCAATGAAGATATCGACATTACGAAACCGAATTTCATGGGACCAAAGCTGGTGTTCGAGCGACGCATTTACGAAGCTCGTAAAACACATGTGTCGTCGCAGCCTGTAAATATTTTGCCAGTCAATGTGATACGAATAACCTGCAATTTGGCGAGTGGCACACATCTGAATGGCAGGCTGAGCAATATGCTACACAAATTTTTACCTATGGTCACTCCAGGTTATAAACTGGTCGTGGTACCGCAAAGCATCATTTACATTCTGGTCGTCGTGAAGAGAGCACACGAGATGGCTGTGACAGTCGTCGACCAGCGCGGAGAGTTGGTAAACTTTCAAAACAAAGAAATTACCCTATACCTGCATTTGAGAAGATGGGTATAAGATTTACACCGACCATCAGCTATAAAAGATTGTGTCGTGCAAAATCTACCATCAGTACGTCACAGGTCTCCAAGGAGTTAACATGTGCAAAAAAAGCCATCAGTATATCACAGGTCTCCAAGGAGTTAACACGTGCAAAACCTACCATCATTACATCACAGGTCTCCAAGGAGTTAACACATGCTAGCGAGATTATCCTCTGCAGTCTCGGCTACGAGGTCAATCGCCATGGAAGATTTCCTAAACTATAAAGAGCCAACCATTTTCGAAGACAGCATAATGAAGGTGGAACTTCATGCGTACCAGTCATTCCTAATCGGGCCGTACACACTACCATCGGAAGTTTGGATAGCGGTTCAACACCAAAATATCTACACTCTTCCTTGCCAGTCTTACCTGTGTCTCAGGGTGACTCTGATGAAAGAAGATGGGACCAATCCAGCATCGACGGAAATTGATATTAACTGGATGGTGAAGACCAGCTTTGCTTCTGAGGAACCGAGGTATATCATTGTTGGGTTACAGACCGGATGACAGCACAATGTAAGAGTGATCCGTTCTCAGTTCGACACATGCTAAATAGAAAATGTCAAAATATTTTTGAATAGCGAAAGCTACCTGTGCATAGATATGAACACGAACTTTGTAAACGGCACCTGCTGGCATATCAGATATACAATCAATTCCAAACTGCATTTTATGGGCGCACCCAATCCCTGATATTGAGTCCTGATACTTTCAAGAGTTTGGTCCCGCTCATGGTAATCGATTTGAGTAAACAGGACGAACGTATTACCTCCAATGTGATCGACTGCAGGATCGAATTCACTACACATGGAAATATTCCTACCAACATGTACACATTTTGACTGATACTTCACGAACGGCTTGTAACTTACAATTGCCGAAACAGAACCGTCAAAATACTGTCACAGCTGACTGTTCGCACACCGTAACTGTTTAATCGTCTTCGAACATAGCCAGCTTCAAGTGGTGGGGTTTCCTGCCTGCTACAATTCCTGGGTCGCCGAGGCGGATGGGTTGTCGCACAAAGGTGAGACACAAACTATAAAACAAATGACAATAAAAACATGGAGGACTGCGCCTAGCAAGATGGCTACCTCCCAACATGGCCGCCTCCAGTAACATATATAAACAAATGATGCACGAAAAAACAAATATGGCGGCTTCCAGTAACATATACACAAAGATGGCGGCCTCCAGTATCATATAAACAAAGATGGCGGCCTCCAGTAGCATATAAACCAAGATGGCAGTCGAGCAAAGGCAAGAGTCAATCTGCAGTAGCAAGTAAACAAATGAATGAAAAAATCAAGCTGGCGGAATGAGTATATGTGAGGGGAGTGGAGGCTAGGAAGTTCGTGGTCTGCTGGATTTGAACAGAGGTGAGTAATTGGAGGTGCGGGGGGAGAGCTCAGGAAATGTAAGTTTTTTAATTAAAAATTTTTGAGACTATTTTTAATAAAAACTATTTAAGGGAAATTATGAGGGGAAAAAGGGAAAATGGTGGTTAAAAACGTTTTATGAACAAATAGTTTAAAACGATTTTTGAAATAAAAATTTCTTGAGGGAAATTGAGGGAAAAAGAGAAAAATGGCCACCTGGGTTAAAGACTTCCAATCAAAATTTTTCTTAAATAAAATTTTATTAAAACATATTTTAAAATGATTTTTTTTTAAATTTTAAATGGTTTTTAATAAATTTTTTATAAATTGTTTGAACTATATTTTTACGATTTTTAATTAAATTTTTTGTTATATACTTTTTTACAATTGTTTTGCAATTTTTTTAATTTTTGGGGTCAGAGGTCACCGGGGTCAAGGTCAATTCCATCCAATATGGGGGATGGTGACGTAACGAGATGGCGGTTACCACTAATCCGAATCCGATCCCATTGCAAGTCAACACACAAATTCCTACTGCTGACATGTATCACAAGTGATTTATACTGATGTTAAAATATTTTATATTACTTGTATTTAGTTTATAAATTATAATATTTCATTTATAATCGATATGAATACAACCAGAGAGGAAATAAGCGTAATGGTAACGCCTATTAAGAAGTAATTCTTATGCGAAATACTATTAAACCGAGTGAGCACGCATATGTTCCGTTTTTTTTTAGACGTTGTTGAACATTTCTTGCACGAGGTGGAGGAATACCCTGAAAGCAGATCTTTAATAAAGATTCAGAAAAGTACGAAGTGACCATTAATGGATTATACGTATATTTTTGCAGAGGAGGTGACTAACGCCATTTGCGTCACCAAAAAAAAAAAGGTATCTATACTGAAACGGCAGGATTAAAAATTGTCCTCGTTAGACACCTTACAACACTCGTTTAAAACTTTCGGAAACAGAATAGTCCTCTCATTACTTATGCAATTATATGTATATATTTTTAAGGCCACATTCTAAATAGCAGTCGAGCGTGTTCGACCATACGGCCGTGCTTGTAATGCGCGCTCCAAAGGTTATGGCTTCGTTCCCGTCTGACTGGATTGAGGACATTTCCCACAAGCGATTTCCCGTCCTCCTTACAGGGAAACGCCAGTACAATTATTTGAAATGGACCTTCCCAGCTCCTCACCCTTACGACCGAGTTCTCTGTTGTCCTTGGTGCAGCAAACTGCAGCGCCGCAAAATGATCCAAGAAATTCCGTATTACAAGTACCAATTTGCAGTGCTACAAGATGACCGCGTAATAGGTCCAAACTACCACCAGCGCGCCTGTCAGAAAGACACCCATCATCATGCAGCACGAAAATCGAGCGCGTTTGATATTTTCTGACCGGGCGTCAGCTCTCTGCATGCTGTTCTATCGTGTAATCCTGCTTTCCCCGCCGCCATCTTCACGGCTTTTAGGCCGCGCATGCGCGAGTTTGGTCCAGGTTGAGACACATACCAGATGGCAATTTTCTAAACAGTTCACACGAATAACGTTCGTGCTTTGAAAGTGTTCCCAAGCGCGTGTTTTTAATTCTAGTGTGTATTACTCGTGCTGCAGTCTATTATGACAAACGAAACTACAGCGAACAATTTTTAACGGAAGCGGACGATAAGATACCTTCCTCCTCTACCGAGCTTCAAGATTATCATTTGCCTGAACGCATTGCGTGTTAGTAGGTACAGGTGTTTTTCGCGAAAAGATTTCTAGACCAGTTGTACTCCAACACACTTTTGTTCATATGCAATTTCGTGGTTGGATGATTTCAAATGTCACGTACCTCAAGTGTCTGACCATGAATCATGGTCGTCCAGTATCGGAGTACTTCATTACGATGGGCCCAGTCAAATAAGAACGCGTTTTCTCAAGTAGACACGCGGCCAATAACCAAACGAAGTTGTGGTCGTGGACGTAGGATATTGAAGTCTAACATGAGCATAAATATTTTCGCGAAATACACCTGTCCCTACGTATTAGGTAGTATAGCCTATAGTCTATACACGGCCTCTTCCTGCTTTTTGAATCAAACCTTTAAAAAATCACCGCATACATGAACGTGTTAGGATGTTTCCTAAATTTTTCATGTATCACAAGCGTTTTATGTTTGTGTTAACAAAAAAATCACTTTATTTTCGGAAACAGAGGAGACGGAACACACGCTTAGCTTAATAGTGCTTTATTTTCCATGGTCGTCGAAAATGCTTCCTTAGAGCTGGACGTGACCCTTGAGGCGTTTAAAGTTTTTTTTACTATAATCCATTCACGGTTACTTGGCACTTTTCTGAAGCCCTGCTAAAGTTCTACTTTCTGGATATTCCTCCTCCTCATATAAACAAAACTTAGCCAAGAAAATTGTACCAAAGGCAGTGCACCGAATTCGTGCGCACACAGTTGTAATGATATTTTGCATTAGAACTATTTCTTTCTAGGTGCTACCAACACACATCACATATTCTCAAACTGTCTTTTCTCGTTTTTATTATAAATGAATTATTACAATTTGTAAATAAAATACAGATAAAACTTCAATACAACGAAAAACAGGATACTTTCATGTTAACGTATGTATAAAACGCTTGTGATAAATAACATATTTAGAAAATATCTAAACACGTCATACAAGGAGTGATTTTTCAAAGGTTTGATTACAAAAGTGTGGAGAAACTGCGAATAGACTATAGGGAGGGGCCTCCCTAGTAAGTGGCACAGGAAACACGAGTGTAGATCTCAAAGATCTTTCTCCGCGCTACTAAACTGCAAGATGGTAATCCGCCAGAAAGCGGCGCACGAGTGGGAAGGCGAGATTTGGCTGCTCTTACTATGAGGGAGGAGGGGGGGGGGGGACTAAAAAAAAACTACAGAGGATCACCGCGCTCCATCTTGCTACTTGCAATACGACCTTGGACGTTGAGTCCACAGAGCAAGTAAGGAGACAAGAGCGGACACGTCCATGTTGTAACGATCTTCTTATTTTGAAGTCTTCTTCAGGGGTGGAGGGTGGATGTTAGGTGCCTGGATTAATACCAACAGCAGACACGCATCACGAAAAATAATCACCTAGTTTAATAAAACCAAAATAATAGTTTTTAATGATTATTTTGTGATAAACACGCTTCATTGAAGTAGTTAATAATCACGTTGTGTTCAATGTTTAATAAAATAGCTTATTTACAAAAAATATTTTTTTTTTTTTTAGGCTTGCCGGGTAGCATTTACAGTACGTTTAAAGCTTGCATTATTCTTGAGAGGTTCCATAACGACGTTTTAAAATTGCTTAATTAGAACCTACTTGACTAACACCATTTATTTGCGGAATGCTGTTTTCGGCAATAATTAAATATATACCCGTGGTGTTTGTGTTAGTTCTGTCTTTGAAATATTTACGTTACCTCCAATTGTGGCCAACATAAAAGATAAAATCTTGCATAAGCGGTGCAAAAAATGGATTAAATATTTCTAATCGTTTTAGTAAGGAACTAAATCAGAACCTGAAATATATGTAGATTAAATCAGTATGTTTGAGACACAAAACACTCATAGTTTTGACTCGAAACCGATCTGTTCCATAAAATCATTAATTATAGTGGTGAAATGTCTATGTTGGTGTTTCCACAGGCACTTACTTCAAATAACGCGATTGTAAGCCCTATCTAGTGTCTTCCCCCCTGGTTGAGTCCGTTGTCTTGGAAGCTCGCATCTAAAAGATGGGGAAACGAACAGGAGCACAACATGGCTGCAAAGTGAGGGAAATTTATGGGTCATGTTCATCGCTTCTGATAAAAATTTAATACTGTGAACAGCATGTATTAATGTTTTATTTCCTGCGTGTGTATTGCACTTAGGTAATAATGTAGGAATCAATTTTTATAATTGATTTTGTGCGCCTATTTGTCACAAACATTTATGGCTGAAACTCAAGTAAATAAAGTTAATTATAAATTTATATGATACATTGTTACTATGATTTTATTACACATGATTACAGCAAACATTATGATTATCCTTCTTGCAGAAGATTTTCTTGTAAATTCTGCTTTACGAAGCATCCAAAACGGAAATGCGCTTAACTTTTGTTAAAAATGTGGAGTCTTTTAATTAATAATTTAAATATTTTAGTAAAATATTTTATAATGTTGCAAAACATATACATGCTTATTTAATATGCAGCATTAATCTCACTTTTCTGACAATTTTCAAGGTGTCTGTACTACTTTTTTTTATATGTTCTTCACATTATATAGTAAGGTGCAATCCTCCATAGGCAGTTGCTTTACTTCAACCATAACACCAAAACAAGTCGAAAGAGACCAAAACTCGAATTTTTAAACCAGGATTCATCTGGTAGAATTAAATCAGTGTTTTCCAGTCCAAGAAAATTATTTCAATGGAGAAATGTTCACGTGTCCACGCTGAAATTTTCTAACTGATACGGGCCAATTCCCGCCGTTTCAATTTTAAAGTGGTCGAAAGCGGAATGATACGTGCAGCCGCTCTAATTCTCTCCGGCCCGCTGGGTATATTCCCCACGCCCCCAGTCTATCGCGCAGAAAATAATCTGAGGCCCGACCTCTCTCTTTATCACGCAAATATTGCCTCTAACAAAACAACCTTATCAGCCCGGGTCCATCGATCACGCCCCCTCTGCCTGTGGCGGCAGCCGCCATGCTGCACAGACCTTGACTGCACTCTTTCAGCGAGGGCGCACATCACCAGACTGGGCGCGAGTCATTACTCCCATCACAATTCCCGCCTGAAAAAATTCTGCATATTGTTTATTATAGTCCATTCACGGTTGTAGGCTGTTCACGGTAAAATGAGCACTTTTGAAAGCCCTGCTTAAGATCTACTTGTAGACACGTTGTCTCTTCTTCCATCTTATGTAAAAATTAGCATTGCCATGCGCCTCGTCACTTTATTCATGCGTCGGTTAAGCGAAAATGTAAAATTATTAGAAAAGTAAACATTTTACAAATATGCAAATTTTTACACTTCAATGCATTAAAAAAAACAGAAAGAGAAAAAAGTAATTAAAATTATTACAAATGGTTACCTAACACTTAATTTGACGTTAAGATATGGAACTACTTTCCATCCATCGTTACCAACTTTACTGAGCGTATGTCACTCAGTGTGCCCGTTAAAATATATGCAGGTAAGACCAGTGACATTTTTCTAAGGTTGATTTCAAAAGTGCTCACTTTATAGTGAACAGCCTTAACTTCCAACTATTCTGAAGCCCTGCTAAAGTTCTCCTTCCAGGATATTCCTCCGCCTCAATTTTCTAAACCTTAGAAAATTACACCAGATGGCCAACGCACCGTATTCGTGCGCAATCAGTGTAATAACATTTTCAATATGAACTATTTATTATTAGCCTGTACCAGCACATCTATTTACTCTCCATATTTATTAATAATTGTTATAAATGAAATAATGTTTTTTCTAGACAAAATAATAGTGGAAGTTAAATATAATAAAAATTTAATTAGTTACTTTTATGTTAACACGAGTATGGAATGCTTGTGAAAAAGACACATTTAGGAAGCAATCAAACACACCAAAAATCGGGTGAATATTCAAAGGTTTGATTCAAATAGTGTGAAGAAACAGCGAATACACCATATAGCTTATTCGGGGTTCCTTCACACTTTTTGAATCAGAAATTTGAAAAATCACCCCATGAATAATGTTTTTTTTTAATGCTTACAAAATATATCATGTGCCACGAACGTTTTATTTCCCTGTTAGCGTAAAAGCATATATATTTTGTTAATTTGATTTATTAATTATATTTAATCTGTAATCTATAGTATTTCATTTATAGTTAATACGAATAAAACAGGGAGAAAATAGTTCTTAAGTACAGTATTATTAAAGTGAGTGCGTACGAATGCGGTGCGCTGTCCCTTTGGTGTAGTGTTCAAGATTTGATTAAGCTTTGATTACATGGGGCGGAGGAATATACTGAAAGTAGAACTTTAACAAGGGTTCTAACAAAGTAGAAGTAACCGTGAATGGACTATATACATTATTCCAAGTTTATTTCCTTTCACACTTAAAATCTGGATCAGTGATTACAATCGGTAGAATTGCTTTACTGAATCTTCAGTCGATGAGCTTTTGCCTTCCGCAGACAAATGCACTACCAGGCCGACATATTTCACTCGGAATAAGTAAAAATCACTGTTCAATCTGTGAAAATCAACAACTATAGGCTATTCACGGTAAAGAGTGCGCTTTTTAAAGCCCTGCCTAAGATCTAATTGTATGCACTTTGTGTATTATTCCATCATACATAAAATTAACATTGACATAAATCTCATCACTTTATTCTTGCGTCGATAAAGTGAAACTATGAAATAATTAATTAGGAAACAAAATATCTTAAATATTTTCTAAATCCAACACTTATGTGCGTTACAAAGTAGAACGTAAAATAAATAGTATCTAAATTTAAAAGTTTTAGTTTGACGTTAACCATGGAACTACTTTACCTCCGTTGTTGCCAACTTTTCTGGGCGCATTCCAGTCAGGGAACCCGTTGAAATACACGCAAGTAGTGGCAGTGACATTTTTCAAAGGTTGATTTTAAAAGTGCTCACTTTACCGTGAACAGACTTTAGTTGAATTTTATTGATTCGAGTGGAGCAGTTGCAACAGTTATGCAGTGGAATTCGCTGATTTGGAGCAGTCAAAACTGTTTCGATTTTAGATAGTATTTTAGATAGGCGGCACGGAGGTAACACACTGGACTCGCTTTTCGGGAGGACCGACTTCAATTCCGGCCCAGCAATTCTGATTTCGGCCTTTCACGGTTTTCCAAATCACTCCAAATCAATTCTGGGATGGTTCCTCGGTAACTAAATGTTCTGAAAATATGACATTTTGTCAGATAAGAAAAAAGCAATTATCTATGCTCCCATTATTTTTATTTTTGTCGTATTAAGTGTATTCTCGGAGAAAAAAATTCGTGAAAATGGTCAAATATCACATTTTTAAAGCTTGTGTATGCAGTTTCCTTAAGCGGCAAGAGAAAAATACAAAGATACGGGCGTAGTTTAATCTGTGGGCTTTCATCGCATGTAATAAAACAACTACGTTACAGATCCAATTTGCACAGTACAGCGTCACGGCGGAAACACTGCACGCCATGCGCGTAGTGGCGATGAGGCGCTAGAAGTGCGTGTTAGTGTCGCCCGTATCGCTCCCTCGCTTCTCGACCTTGGTCGCGCATCTCTCACCACGGCACAGCTCCATCCCACACTTAATACAGGCCATGGACGATTCCTTCCCCTTTTATGATTCTCTAAGTAACTTGTTCCGTCTATAACAGCCTAAATATTCGAAGAGACATTAAAATAAATCCTACCTACCTTTAATTTTATAACTTCTTTTTGCAGCAGTATATTCTGAAACGTGATGAGTCGGATGTTTGGGGCATGGGCATGCGTTGGGGGGGGGGGAGGGGGCAGGGGAGGGAATGCTCGAGTGATCCGTACCCTCCCGTTTCAGATCATTGATTATTAAATGTGTAACATTACATTTTATAGACTATTGACGGTGAAATGAGCACTGCTTAAGGTCTACTTGTATAAACGTTGTGTATTCTTTCGCCTTACGTAAAATTAACAATGTCATGAGCCTCTTCACTTTATTCATGCTTCGGTCAACTGGAACTGTGAATTTATTAGAAAAGTAAATATCGTACAAATTAGATAATTCTTACATTTCGATGCAAATAATAAAGAAAGCGAGAGGAATTATTTAAATAAACACAAATAGTTACCAAACACTTTTTGTTCGACGTTAATATATGGAACTACTTTCCCCTTCATCGTTACCAACTTTACTGGACACATGTCACTGACGGCGCCCATTAAAATATATGCAGGTAGGAGCAGTGGCTTTTTTCTAAGGTTTATTTCAAGTGCTCACTTTATCATGAACAGCCTTTAACAGCATTTAATTTTTGGTCGCTTATTGATATTTGACACATAACACATTAGGTCCAATTGGAAAGTTATTTACATATTACATTCCCTATATATATTTTTCTTAGATATCACATACAGCGAAGACCTGCTGGTAATCCGAACTGAATCTCTTGACCTGGTACTGTAACGAACTCCTCAATGGAAGTTGGCAAGTTATAAATATAACATAAATAAAAGCGCAACATACTTATTTTTACTAGCTCGCTTTGCACTTTACGTTAATTAGTAATTACAGTTACATTGTAGATTACACATCAATTTTTAGAAATTTAAGGTTAGCTAAATATGGAACAACCTCAGCTAAAGGAATTACTAACAAAATTCGAATATTTTAAAATAAGTGTATTGTAAATGCCGGACAACGCGCGAAAATAAATATTTCAAATTTTACAGCCTTAATTTTAGGCTGCTGTTGAAACTGTTTTACTAGGATGTTTATGCCAATACTAAAAGTCAATAAATGCACTAACAACACTGTTATTATCCTAATCTTAGTAAAAAAAAAAAAATTAAAATAAACTCTTTAACTATATTTTCGGTCGAAGGAAATCAAATGAATGGCCAAAACAAACATATAGGCTACAGTTGATTCAACAAAATATTTTGTTGGCATTCTAATATCGTTTGGCCCAACACAGAGGTTTCGATTTTTCAAGTGTGTATTTTGTTGGACAAACAAAAATAATTTTGCTGCTTTTCAAGTTTTGTTTACACAAGATATTTTGCTGGGGCAACTAAATATATTTTTGTCCTATACAAACATATATTTTGTTGGCTGAAGATCCGGTTAATAAGTTCTCAGATAAAAATAATGATCTTAGCTATGTTGTATGCATTCAAAATAATGTTTCTAGTGACCCTAAGAATATTATTTGCGTGAAGTGTGAGCTTTTTGCGTCGTAGGCAAACGTACTGGGAACACTTCCAGTAGTGTTTCATACAAACTCGTATTGGACACTCGCAGCACCATTGTTCAGGTGCCAGACAGGCGGGCCGCCAGAAAGCGTCGCTGCTGCAGTCCCGTACCTGCTATTCTGAAATTATCTATTCAAGTCGTTTTCAGGTCCGAATGCTTGTTTTCTTTTTTTGTTTTGGTTTGCAACAAGTGTTTTGAAAGTAAAAAAATTACCCGAAAAGGACGTTGACCTTTTATGTATAAGTATGAAAATGTTACCACCTATTATTGAAGATAGTATGGTGAGGCGCGGCATAAAATGACAAGTGCAGTGAGGAGATTTTGGCGGCCCTTTAAGATCGATGTCTTGAGAGCCGATGATCGTGAAGTGAGGTAGGTATAGAGCAGCGATTAAAATAAGGAAATTTTCACATAGCTACACGCCGTGATATTGGGGGGAAAAATACTACCCAGACACGAGTGAAACTACGTCAAGAACCTGTACTGATTTTTACTACAGACTTACCACCGATTAAATGGTAGGATCGCCGTTTAATGTCCCATAGGTACATGCATCACGACGATAACACTTCATGCCAGTTCGATGCCTTGCTCATAGCGGCGACGGTGCACTTGATTTGCGCGGCAGTGTTGACCTTATCGCTGCCACGTTTCTAGGCCTCAAACGATAAAACATCTCGGTAGGCCTTAAGTGGGATGGACCCGCGCGTCCAAGATCAAGAAGCGAGGGAGCGACACGGGCGACACTAAAGCGCACATCTAGCGCCTCATCGCTCCTACGCGCAAGGCGTGCAGTGTTTCCGTCGTAATGCTGTACTGTGTAAATTAGATCTGTAACAGTGGGACTTTATTACACGTCTGGAAAGCCCACAGATTAAACTACACACGTATATTTGTACCTTTCTCTTGCCGCTTAACGGGCCTATCTAACAAGCCGGCAGCCACGAACTTCAAATGGGGAAACAATGTTAACCGAAATTCCCCCCTCGTTGCTTTGATTTCAAAGGTAACTATTTCAAACAAAAAGTATTCTACACGAAATTTCTTAAGGAATGTAGCTACGTTAAGTCATATTGCCGATTATTTTGTTTGATATAAATTTTTCTAAACTGTAAAATTGAAATTTATATAAATAAAACAAGAAGAATAAATAACTTATTTCAAAAATAATTTTACATTTCAATATTCTCTGAGAATTCCGCGGCAAAATATTTATTTGTTTGAAATAGTTATCTTTCAAACTGACGCAACGAGAAGGAATTTATTTTACATTGATTCCCCAGTTTAAGTTCGCGGCTGCCGGCTTGCTAGGCACAAGGCCGTCCAACTCGTTATAGGCTGTTCACGGTAAAATGAGCACTTTTGAAAGCCCTGCTTAAGATCTACTTGTATAAACGTTGCGTATTCCTCCGCCTTATGTAAAATTAATATTTTCATATATATATATATATATATATATATATATATATATATATATATATATATGTATAACAAATTTGGTTCTTTTTACACTTCGATGCATTAAATAAAACAAAAAGCGAGAGAAATAGTTTAAAGTTATCACAGATGGTTACGAACACTTTTTATTCGACGTTAAGATCTTGAACTACTTTCCATCTGTCGTTACCAACTTTACTGGACGAATATCACTAAGTGCGCCCAAATAACATATATTCATGCAGGGCACTGTCTTTTTTTTATAAGGTTCATTCCTAAAGTGCTCACTGTATCGTGAACAGCCTTTACCTCTGACTAAAAGCGGAGCCGCCTGCGTCGACTCCAGCGGGGCATTTCCGTCCGTCCGAAACGAAAGGTGCGTCGTTGGGGCGGCTCGGCGGCTTGAGCGTGGCGAGTTATTCATAGCGCAGGCATTTATAGCGCTGCTTCCAGCGAGGTGGTTTGCTTGTTCGAGAGAGAGCGAGAGAGAGGGAGGGAGGCTACGACGACGACAAGAGTTCATCGCGATGCCCTTCGCGCAATCTCGTCGTCGGCGGCGGCTGAACTGCAAACAAGATGCGTCCGCCTGGCCAAGCCAGCCCTGGAAGGTTTGTTCCAACCAACGAAATAAAGGCTGTTCACGGTAAAGTGAGCACTTTGTAGAAATGAACCTTAGAAAAAATCATCGACCCTGCATGAATATATTTTTACGGGCGCACTGAGTGACATCCGCCCAGTAAAGTTGGTAACGATGTATGGAAAGTAGTTCCATATCTTAACGTCAAATTAAAAGTGCTAGGTAACCATTTGTGATAACTTAAAATTATTTCTTTCGCTTTATGTTTTTTAATGCATCGAAGTGTAAAAATGAGTAGATTAGTAAAGTATTTACTTTCTTAATAATTTCACCGTTTTACTAGACCTATTCATGAATAAAGTGATGAGACACATGCCAATGTTAATTTTACATAAGGCGTAAGAAGAGACAACCTGTATACAAGCAGATTTTAAGCAGGGCTTTCAAAAGCGTTCATTTTCCCGTGAAATACCTGTACTTGTTTGCAAATGCTGTTAACGGTAAACTGACCACTAATGAAAACCCTGCCCAAGATCTACGAGGGCAGATTCAGACGTCATGGCAAATATTGTTTATCCCCCGAAAATTATCCAACACAGGAAATGTAGTATGTACAGTTGAAAATATAGAAGTGCGGTTAAAAGGTGACACCACGTGTGGTATTGATGCTGGAGTGTCCAGCAAGGAATGACGACAAACACGACTGCGTGAAAGTACCCTTTAATTGATTTATTCGCGTACATCCTGTGTGCACACATACACTGTAAAAAAAATTATAATTTGTACTAAGAAATTGTTTGTTATTTTACAAATGCTCGTAATAGTACAAAGATTTCTCTTGCAAAACTACTCGTTTGTAAAACTACAAGGGTATATTTATTACGATTTAACAATGGAAAAAATTTGGTCTTGTGGTTAAATGTGTGGAGTGATAATACAAAGGGCGTGGGTTCTAGTCAACGTGCTGACAAAGTTTTTTTTCTCGTAAATTATGTATTGAACCAATTTTTTTTTAGTAATTCTTTGTTATTAATTCATCGCATTTCTGTTCTAGAAGAAAACAATAATTTTACGTACACTTCTCAATAATGTAAATTTTAATACAATGCTATCATTTATAATATTACAAATACGTGCATGTTTTGCAAATTTCACAATAAAACTGTTTGTAGTTTTACAAAGGATTTTCTTGGCAACTAGGTTTTCAAAGATTTTTCTTGAAAAGAACAAAAAAAAAAAAAAAAAAAAAAATGGTAGAGTGTATAAACGGGTTAACCTTGGAAAAAAGTCACTGCTCCTACCTGCATTTATTTTAATTGGCGTACTAAGTGACATGCTCCCAGTAAAGTTGGTAACGATGGAGGGAAAATAGTTACTATTTCCATATATTAACGTCGAATAAAAAGTGTTAGATTATTATTTATGACCACTTAAATTATTTATTTCCCTTTCTATTTTTTTAATTCATGGGAATGTAAAAATGAGCAAATTGGTAAAATATGAACTTTTATAATAATTTTAAAGTCTCGCTTGATGATCAACGCATGAATAAAGTGACGAGGCGAATGACAATGTTAATTTTACATAAAGGGAAAGAATAAACAGTGTGCATATTAGTAGATCTTGAGCATTGCTTTCAAAAGTGCTCATTTTACCGTGAACAGTCTATACGTATCGGACGTGTACAAGCTGCTTAACATTCTTCAAAGTAGTCTCCGAGGTACGGGAATACAACAATTAAACGGAGATTTTACGCAGCCACGTTCATGTTTGTACCATGCTGGGCATTCCTGCATCCATACCCCATGTGGTGTCACCTTTAAAACGTAAATGTAAACTATCAACTGAGTCGCTTATTTATGAAAGTGCATAAGTCAATTTTTCTGAAGAAATGAGTTACAGACAGGATATCGGTCTTTCGACGTAGACGCATCGGTTGGTTATGAGAAGGCACTTGTCTGATGCAAGGAAGTGGATTTACCGACCTTCAGTAAATCTCGTGTAGTTATGAAAAGGCATTAGTCAGTGGACTTATGCCCTTTCACAACTATAAGGTTGCAGCTGGTAACAAAGAGGAAACAAAAAGGCAGTATCCTCTTCCTACCTCCTTGGCAGTGTCATGTCGTGTTGCATGCTGGTATATTCGGTGCTCATTTGTTTTTGTTGTGTACTTTTTGCTAGTGGTTTATGGTTTGTTGTTTAGAAAATGAGCGAAATGGAGAGTGATGAGACTTGGTGGGAACCGAGCCTAACCATAACAAGAAACGTAAAAAAGGTGTGCGAAATGCGGAGGACTATAAATGTGAACGAATTAAAAGAGCTCGGCTGCAAGGAAAGGAGTATATATATCAACTACAAAGGGAATGGTGTGAAACCTTAAACTGTTACCGAGCCGTGCAGGTAACCTGATACTTCACATTATTCTTTTAAAATGCGGTTTCGTACAGATTTATAATTTCACTCTTGTAAACACAATGCATTTTGTCTAGTAAAAATATGCGTGGCATAATGCATTGTTAGATACGTTGTAATTGAAAACTGATGTATTTAGTAATAAAGTAGATTACTATGTTGCAAATGTGTAAAATGGCTCGCACGACTCATGAAATGAAAGTTTTTTTTTTTTTTTTTAGATGTGCCAGAAAATGCTATGATACGATTGACATTGAACAGAAAGGGAGATTATTGGATGCTATACATTCATTTTCAAGCAAGAATGAGCAAGACATATTTCTTCAAAGGGTTGCTTGAAGCTGTGCCAGTTAAACATCGCCGACCGAGGAAGGGTGACGAGTCTGGAAAAAGGTCCTCGTTCTTAGAATATCATATAGTGATTCAAGAGTGAAAGTGTGCCAGAGAGCATTCACTCAATTATATGGGATATCTTTCAAGAGGGTAAGGAGACTGCAGACATTGTTACTACTTGGACAATCTCCGAAAGACATGCGGGGGCAGCAAGGCAATAGGAAGTCAGTACCTGCTGGTGATGTTCAGGCCGTCAAAGTAAGCCACCACGCATCCAAAGAATTGAAATATCTTGATGCATAGTTGGACGTAAAGAAGATGCATACAATGTTCAAAGAGAAAAGTCCTGAATTTAAAGTAAAATATTGTTTCTATTTAAAGGTTTTCAAGGACAATTTTAACATCCATTTTGGAAGACCACAGATAGATACATGTGGAGAATGTGAACAACTGAAGGTCAAGATAAAAAATCTAAACCTAAATGATTGTGATAAGCGTGTAGCTATGGTCGAATTGGCCTTTCATAAAAGGAGTGACAACTTTTGATTATATACAGAACATTTCACTGCCCTGCGTTCCAGTACAATAACTCTTCTACTACTGCCAGCTTTCGGTGTTCCACTTTGCCATACATAACGTGAAAGCAGATGAAGCCAGATTATTTTTATATCACGAAGGGCAGGCAAATAAAGGGCCAAATGAAATATGCTCATTCCACCACACATACATAAATGACAACGTGCCTTCATGTGTCAAAGAACTGCACTTTTATAGCGATGCTTTTGGAGGGAAAAATAAGAAAAATTGCATGATACGATTCTTGTTATCGCTTACGGACACCAACAGATTTGACATAATTATCCATCCATTTTCGATACGTCGTCATTCGTATCTTGCTTGCGATAGATAGATTTTATGTACCCATGGAAATCAGTCAATTGATTACGTCTGCAGGTGTTACTGGAAATTTCACAGTCAACATGGTAACATCTGATGACGTGTTGAACTTCAAGACATGGTGGCACAACCAATTAAAAAAAAAAAAAAAAAAAACCGTGCTTGTCATTGGAAAAGCCAGGGTAGAGCAGTTTCGCGGAGCCAGAAGCAGGACTTTGCTATATCGACGTTTATGGAGTTTCAGTACAACAGCTGGAAGAAAGGCACAGTAGTTGCTTCCAATTCATTGGCCGCCCTGTGCCGCATACTTTTGCTCTTCGCTAAACATCCATCAATGGTTCGAATCCAACTATTCCTGTACAAAAGGCATATCCTATGCAAAAAGTGCCAATTAATGCAAGTAAGATTTCTGACTTAAAGAAGGTTCTCCGTTACGTTCCTGCTGAACACAAATTCTTCTACGATGAGATTATCTAGTGGCCAACCAAGGAAACAGACGAAGCTACCGTGCCACTGTAACACGCATTATTAAGTCAGAAAATAGTGTGAAATGTTAAATACCATGTTTTATGTGTTTACCAAACAAAGTGTAGGTTTAATTACATCACTGTCGTTGGATTGGAAGGTTTTATTACATCACTTTGGTTGGATTGGAAGGTAAAGTTGTGAAAGGGCCTAAGTCTGTGATATTTGACAATTTTTTTCACACTATAAATGAAATAACTATTAGGCATGCACTTGTCAAAGTATTCGAATTTAGTTACACGGTAATGTGAACATATTAATTTGGTTGTATGGTACATGAAACGGATATTATGAAGTTTTTTGCATTTTACGACAACTTTTTGTGTACTGACTTAGGCCGTTTCATAAATAATGGTACAATTCCTGTGTTGGATCATTTTCGGGAAACAAACAACAGTTGTCATGGTTTCTGAATCATCCCTCGTAATTCTGTGACAATTTTGTTTCCTGCCATCATATGTAGGGACCGCGGTGGCTCAGTGGTTATCCTGCCCGCCTCCCGCCAAGGCGAGCCGGGTTCAATCCCCGGCCGGGTCACTCCCGGATTTACGGATGGGAATCGTGCTGGACGATACAGCTGGTCGGCGGGTTTTCTCGGGGATCTCTCGTTTCCACCGCCCTTTCATTCCGGTGCCGCTCCATACTCACCTCAACCACCCTCATCGGCTCTCAAGACCTCGTTGTTAGAAACCGCATAAATCTCTTCACTCACGCCATCATCATATGTAAAATTAGTATTGTTACTGACCCTCTCACTTTATTCACACACTAATCAAGTGTAACAATTAAAACTGTGAAATCGATGAGTATGAATTAATGTGTTTACAATATTGGCGATTATGAATATATTGCGCTTAAAATAGACAAAAAATATCTCAAACTCAGTGGCCACAAGCCTAAAAGTTACACTTTTATTACAATGTTGAGATATGGAACTATTTTCCGTATTTCGCTGCCAACTTAACTGGGAACAGTGCAAGTCAATGTGTCCGTTAAAACACACATTGTTAAGGGACAATAATTTTTTTTCGTAGGTTTTTTTCAAAATTTCTCAGTTTACTATGGACCACCTATATAGGATTATATATATATATATATATATATATATATATATATATATATATATATATATATATATATATATAATCCTATATAGGTATAGGATAATCCTATATAGGTATATATATATATATATATATATATATATATATATATATATATATATATATGCTGTTCACGGTTACTTCGAACTCTGAATGAAGACCTACTGAAGTTCTACTTCCAGGATATTCCTCTGCTTCATGCAAACAAAGTTTAGCCAAGTATAGAGAATTACACTACAGGTTGTTCACGATAAAGTGAGCATTTTTGAAATCAACCTTTGAAAGAAGTCATTGCTCCTGCTTGCATATATTTTAACGGGCCCAGTGAGTGATATGCGCCCAGTAAAGTTGGTAACAATGGATAGTAGTTGCGGGTGGGGGGGGGGGGCAATGAAGATTAGCGGGGAATGGCGATCACCCTGTTTTCTCTGTTACTATGGAGGATGGAAGCGCGTTGACATGTGGTACCATCTCTACTATCGTACTGGAACTATATCCTCTTCCTACGCCATTGTCTCTATGTTCACCGCTGTGTAAAGCTGAATGTTATGTTTTGAACGGATTTCTTGTTATTTCCAGCATTTGGTTTTTAAAATGGAAATACCTACATTTAACAGATCGTCACTAAATACTGTTATTTATGAATTGCTAGATACATAGATTGTATTTTAACGCCACGGTGATTCAAACAGAGTTAGTAGTAACGTTTCTGTAGCGATCAATATGAAGGCGCCCATGTTGGGGTAATTCAGCTCAGGGTGATCGTCATTCCCCGCAAGTGATCGCGAGTGCCCCATTATATTTATTTTTAGTTTTGTTTCAGATGATTAGTACGTATGGTCGTAAAACTCAGAAGGCAAAATGGACTCAGAATGATTTGGAGAACGCACTGAAATGTATTGAAAACGGAGAGAGCATTCGAAGCATTTCCAAGAGAAAAGGTATCCCATACACGAAGTTTCAAAGTCGTACTGAAACTGGAATTGCCACACCACCTTCTTTGGGTAAAAAGGCTACATTTACGCCCGACGATGAAAGTGAAATAGCTGACTATGTGAAGAAGTCAACTAATATGTTTTTCGGCTTGACCCCTATCGATTTAAGACGAGCGGCATTCGTGTTTTCAGAGAAGAAAGGACTTCCTCACAATTTTAATAAAGCAAGCAGAATTGCAAGGCGGAACTGTCTTGACAGATTCTTGCCAAGGAACTCGTCACTTTACGTTCGAAAGCCTGAAGCAATTAGAATGGGGCGAATAAAGGGTTTCAACAGAGAAGAAGTTACAAAGTTTTTCAATAACATTGAAGAGGTAATGTCCAAGCCTAAGTTTTCCCTTCACAAGTATATAACATGGATGAAACAGGGATGGGAACTATTCAAGTACCTGACAATATAATTGCACCAAAGGGTCAAAAGAGAATTGGTTCCGTTACAAGCCAGGAAAAAGGAAAAAATATTACATGTCACATGTTCAGTGAATGCTGCTGGTAGTTTTGTTCCGCCGTTGTTTGTGTTTCCTCGATAGAAATGAGCCCTACTCTCGAAAAAAATACCGACCTCCTGGAGCAATGTACACATGCTCTAATAATGGTCGGTCAAACGAAAAAATATTCATGTACTAGCTTCGACACTTTCAAGACCATGTGAAATCATCTCCAGAGCAACCTGTTCTTTTAATACTTGACAACCATTACATTCATGTGACGCTTGAAGCACGTGACTTTTCCAAACTCCATGGAATTGCCATGGTTTCAATTCCACCCTATTCCTCCCACCGCTTACAACCACTGGACGTAACATTTTTTTGGACCACTGAAGAAGGCGTATCATAGGGAATGTAATATTTTCATGAAGGCGAACGCAGAGACAATCGTTAGGCCTGACGACTTTGCAGCTATGTTTAATCGTGCTTATTCACATGTGGCCAGAATTGCCAAGGGCGTAATCAGGATTTAAAGTCACAGGGATTATGCCTCTGGATGCTAATATATTTACAAATGAGGATTTTGCTTTTGAGATAGAAACTGGAAACCTAACCACGGTGCCTCAGGCTTCTTCCTCACAAAAGCTGGAAACCAACATTGAAAAAGCTACTCTGTCCACTCCGCCAACGAATGACACAGCATATTCTATGGCCAATACATGCACTTCTATAAAGAATAGTCCGACAGTCTCTCTCGAGAGCATTTCGCCTCTTCCTGCAAAAGCAAAATCGTGAACACAATTGGTAAAGGTAGAAGAAAACAACATTCAGAGATTTTAACTGCAACGCCACCGAAGAAGAATTTGAAAATAAATATGCAGAAAAAAAGTGGAAAAAAAAGGAAAAAAGAAAATGATGAATCAGCACAGCGAAAGAAAACAAATGTGGACACCACATAAAAAACAACACAAGCAAGAAGATCCAGAAGGAACTTGAAAAAGGAGCTTACTTCAAGTGATACGTCTTCAGAATGCGACAATATTGATGTAAAATATATTTGTGACGATGCTGTAAGTGATGACGTTTCTGTGTTTGAAGAGGAAAAATGCTTAGTGTGTTGTGAATTTGGCATGGAAAATGAAATGTGATAGGAGGTGCACAGTTTGTGAGCTTTTAGCTCATTCTCTCTGCACTGGATGGGAGAGTCCTGAAGGATATACTTGTGACCTGTGTTTTCGTAGCATTAGAAAAGGACTGTGAAGAATCAGTTAACTATTTCAAAACTTCCTGTTTTTGAATGTACCATTTGTAGGTATTGACTACTCCCAACAAGTAACATTCTTTTTCTATTATTGTACCATGTAAATGCTGTTGTCCTGTACAGTATTAATTAATTATGTATAAGTATAATCATAATAGATGCTATCAAAATGGCTGTAAAATGCTTATCCTAGATTACATGGCATATTGTGATCGTAATTGCCCCATCTTGTGATCGCAATTGCTCCACGCGGTGGCTAATAGCGATCAATACAGTACATTCAGTTTTAAATTTTTTTAATTTTAAGGTTATATTAAGAAGAAATGGGCGACTGTAAAACAAACTAGTTTAATGTATGACAAATAAGTATGTTTTTATTCAATTTCCAAATACGTGGATTTATGACAGATTAATTAATTTTTGCTTAGGCCTAAGTGGTCGCCATCCCCCCCCCCCCGGCTCACCCTAAGTAGTTCCATATCTTAACTTCGAATAACACGTGTTAAGTACCTAGTTGCGATAACTTAGATTATTTCTTTACCTTTCGGTTTTTTTTTAATCCACCGAAGTGTGAAAAGGAGTATATTAGTAAAATATTTACTTCTCTAATTATTTCACAAATTTACTTGACCGAAGCATAAATAAAGTGATAAAGCCCGTGCCAATGTTAATTTTACGTAAGGCGGAAGAATACACAAGGTGCATGCAAGTAGATACTAAGCAGGGCTTTCAAAAGAGCTCACTTTACCGTGAACAGCCTATAAAGGGACAACACATTGGATTCGTGCGCACTCAATGTAGTATTATTTTGCATAAAAACTTTTTCTTACTCGACGTTACCCACGCATATATTTTCTCCCTATTTTTATTCATATTAATTATTAGTGTAATATCATTATTTATGGATAGAATTGAAGTAGAAGTTCAACTTAACTAAAAATAACCCAATTTTATGTTAACACGTGTATGAGACGCCTCTTATACGAGATATGTTTAGGAAATAACTAAACACATCATACATGTGGTGATTTTCCAAAGGTCTAATCAAAATCCGTGAAAAAACTGCGAATAGAATACATTTAGTAGCCCCAACAAAACATTTTGTCGACTGAAAAAAAAATCTTGAAAAGCAACAAACTTGAATTTGTTCATACAACAAAATGCACGGGTGAATAAACAAAACCTCTGTGTTGGGCCAAAAGAAATTAGACTGTCAAGAAAATAATTCGTTGAATCAACTGTGTACGGATTTTATAGGCCACTTATTTGATAGCCTTCGTTCGAAAATAAAACTCGAAATTTGTAATTTTTGTGACAATTAAAATAGTAACAGTGGTTGTTAGTGCAGTTATTGAAGCTTAATAATGGTACTAAATCCTAATGAAACAAGTTCAAGAGGAATAGTTACTAGCGCAGATTGGCCAGTATTTGAACAGCGTGTATTGAAAACCATTGCAAATTCATCAGTAACGACTTTATCTGAAGTTGCTAGGACGTAGCATCGGACGCAAATGACCTGGGTTCGATTCTCTATTGGGCTTCCCTTTCTTTCCGTTTTAACATAAACTGTTTAATGCACGTAGAGCCAAACAAATCTTCATTTGCATCAAACAAATTTTACAATTTTGGTATACCAATCAAGAACAACAAAACAGCCGACCTCTCATGGCGCAGTCGTTTGGTGCGCCACCGATCTCGGGTGCGGGAGGCTCTGGGTTCGGATACCAGGCAAAGTATGAATGTTAATTTAAGTTAGCTTATAAGTTTGTCTGTAAGCCGTCCCCTGTTAATATTTCAAACATAAACCCGGGGGCCGTTAAAAAGCCCTATACAATACAACAAAATAATTTGGTTTCGACAGCAAAATATTTTATTGCCCGTATACTCCAAGAATCCTCGAGTCATGGCATACGAAGTTACAGGTTAAAATACATAAATATTCGTACCTCGTAGCCTATATTACGGTTGAGGTATAGGTTGTTAAAGGTAAAGTGAGCACTTTTGAGGCGCTAGTTACGTTTTTATTATCGGCCTTTTTTATTCTTCCACAACTTTTTAAAATAAATATTGCGACGTAAGTACTAAACGCAGTGTATATATTTAACATGGCCCAAAAGTTAACGTTTAAGACTACAATAAAATTAATTTATTGCCTATTATTACAAATAAGAGGGCATCAAAAAGTGCTTACTTTACAGTGAATAGACTACAGAATGTCTGCCAATGGATCACTGCGTCTGAATGTACAATATGCAGAACTCATTAAAAAATAGTTGATACACACACTAAGAAAATGAATATAAAACTATGAATCTGCTGCACATGAAAAATAATGCATACATATTTTGTAGCACTATAAAATATTTTGCTAGAATTTACCTATCTAAATGTTTTATTCGATTAACAAGAGAGTATTTTTAACCAAACTTTCAACTTCAGAAAGCACATTATCCTTTCACACCTCCGTCAAGTATGGCAGTCATTATAATCACTTTGGTTGTATGTAAGGAAATATAAGTTTTATTTTATGCATGTTAATTTCAGTCAAATTTCGTGACCGATATGGATGTGCATGAAAACAATTGTCAGGAATATTTATAAACAATGTTACATACAGTCAGAGCAATAATTACGTTGGTCTTACTTGTAGTCACAGAACAAAGTACTTATCCCGTTTAGGTAAACATTTTTTTTTCTTCTTAAGGAGTACGTGTTTCGGTTGAAAAGAAATTCCTGGGAGCAATAACTTAGAAGTACGGAGATTCGTTGCCACTGCATTGCTGAGATGAATTCCTGATGACATCGAAGCCAAAAAATAATGAAAATTAGTACGTAAGACGTGGAGTTCAAAATCACGAAATAATGAAATTGGCCGTGCAACAAATTAGAAACATAAATGCCACTAATATGCACATTTGTTCAGCTGCTGACATCACCAGGAGAGAGTTACTGAAGTTCCATGTTTGGAATTGGTGTAAACTGCCACTAGACCACGACTATGCATTTGGCCCATAATGATGATGCACGCCAACTCGTGCACAAACAGCAGCCGTGACCATCTAACGTTCTGTGCGCAATGAGAATGTAAACAGACCTACATGTCACATCTGCAGAGTTGACTGAACTAAACATTCAGCTAACCGCAACACCAGTAGCGTGGGCACATTTCACCAACACTTAATAGTTGTTTTATGAACACTTATTCTAATAATAATGCGAAACCAAGGGGCGAAAATTACACAACACACCAAGAAAATATTTATTTTGCTCGCTTATATTACATGGATGTTTATTTTGTTGTATGCACTAGTTTTACTCATTGGTTCAATGGGGATAGTTCAAATATATTCTGGCGCTGAATCTGTTATAATACGGCCGTTAAACGTCAAAAACCACAATTAATTAATTTCGGCACTGCAGAAAATATTCGGTTGTATATAACACCAGTTCATTTGCAGATACGAATTTCCAACATCATTCACGGTGTATTGTGAGCTCCACGTTGACCATAAAACTGAGCGCCCAAGACGTTCGCGGTAAGGTCATCTTCAAATGTAGGGCTATCAATAACGATAGCGGTCACCTCTCGTTAGTGTTACACGAAACTCAAGCGATTATATTTTACATTACAATCTTTAAATTGTTTCTGGTATGTCGTGGTTAGGCGACTCGCCTCCCACTTACGCGAACCTGGTTCTATTCCCGGCAAGGTCGCTTCCGGATTTTCGCATGTGAGAATCGTGTCGGACGATGCCGGTGGTCAGCCGGTTTTCTCGGGGGGCTTCCCATTTCCCCCTACCTTTCGTTCTGGCGCTGCTCCATACTCACCTCGCTTCATCCTCATCGGCTCTCAAGACCCTAGGAGCAGCCCATATAACTCCAACCATTCACTCGCTCAATATCGCAGAGCGATGTTTTCTCTTTGCGTCAGTGGCTGCAACAACAAATTCGTAACAGCTTCCCGTCTAGTAGATTCTGGAATGTGGTGAATCGTAGTTTTTTTTTTTTTTTTTTTTTTTTTAAAGGCTTCCAAGTAGGGAATTCGTGGCCGACTGTAGCATTCGCCGGAACGTACTATAAGAATTTAAAAACCGCTATAACTGGTAACCTCAGAACTCTTATAAAATAAATGTACCTATTATTCTCAACCAAATAACTTCATTAATATGTTGTAGGAAGTTGCAGTTGTATTTACTGTAAAAACTATACTTTAAGTTGGTAAAACAAGTTGGGTTTGAGGTTAAAGTTGCTGGTTAATAATAGAAGAGGTGTGGGTTCTAGTCCCCGTGCTGGCAAAGTCTAATTTTTTTTTTTGTAAATTAGATTCTGGAATATATATATATATATATATATATATATATATATATATATATATATATATATATATATATATATATATATATATATATACATATATATAGTTGTTCTCAGTTATTAATTTATCACATTTGTTTTCTAGAAGAAAAAATATTTTATGTAGACTTATCAATAATGTAAATTGTAATACAAGGTTATCATTTGTAATATTACAAATAAATGTTTTGCAGATTTTACAAGGAAACTCTTTGTGTTTTACAAAGGATTTTCTTGGCAACTGGGTTTCCAAGAATTTTTCTAGTAAAAGTACAAATAGTTTTTTAGAGTGTATAATTTAATAACCGCCATTGTATAAAAATGAGTAATCGTACTTGGTTGTTACTAATTTTGTATGATGAAATCTTTTATCGTAATGAAGTATATATGTCTTACGCCATTTTGCATAGCATGAAAAAAAGTTGGCAGCAATCAGTATCTAGGATTGCTCTTTCTCAGTCTTTATATTCTGGCTTTCAAAAGTCCGTGTATCTGGAATTAACTGATATCCCCACGCTCCCATTTTCAGCTGGCCATTTGCTGCTTGAAGAACAGAAAATGAGAGCACTTTTCTTCCCCACCGAGGGCGAACGAAGCCTTTAACTGCAAGTTTGCGGCCAACAACGATTAGTTTTTGCGCCACGCGCTGGAAGATATATTTTTTTATTCGCGCGTAATTTATGAGCATGCAGTGAGGCCGTTTTTTACTGGAGAAAGAGGACGATTTGTTAACTACGCGAGCGCAAATTTGTTCCTGGATTCCGCACCTCAATAACTTGCGAATTTTCCGTGCCAACATATCTTGCAATCATATAGGGAGTCCTCTTAAGTGGAATCTTCTAGTTCACCATGAGAGAGCCAATTAATTTGCGGCGTTAAAATTTTAGGCAACACTACTGGTACAGATCAATTTTTTTCTGCTACTAAACAAATATTATCTAACTTGAGGAACTTTTACTATCACAACAGTTATTAGAAGTTTTCCTAGACCGCTTTCAAATTCACCATTTCATATTTTCAGGTACTGCATCAGGCCTGTAAGTACGATGACAGACTGCTTTTATAATTTCTACTAAAAAACTAATGACAGGCTTTGGTTTTAGAGCGCCTACTATTTCTTCCCCTCCCCCTTCTTCTTCACTCTTACTTTCCCGCGATAAGATTACCGCGGCGATGCGCACTACTGGCATGTCGCACGTGTATAGGTAGTCCACGGTAAAGTGAGCACTTTTGAAAACCATATCGTTTTGAATAATGGCCAAACATTTTTGTTACTTTAGCTTTATACGTTAACTTCCGAGTGTTGTGGAATATAAACACTGTGTTTATTACTTACATGGCGAAATTTATTTTAAAAGGCGGTTAAAGGATTCAATTTGGCAGAAAGGGAAAAGTTACTAGGGCCTCAGAAGTGCTCACATTACCGTGAACAGCCTGTACATGAATAGTTCTCGCACTCGCACCTCGACACAAATTTATCTTTAAGATTATGTATTACGACGCCTACGTTCGCCTTCCCGACGCGCAATAGGCATCAAAAACAAAACTAGGCCTATTGTACGTGGGTCCTCGGTGGCGTAGTAGTTGGACTACTCGCCTGCCACCAAGGCGGACCGGGTTCGATTCCCGGCGGGATCGCCCCCAGATTTTCGCATGCGGTAAGCGTGTCGGACGACGCTGATACACGGCGGGTTTTCTCGGGGATCTCTCGTATTCCCTGTCCTTGCATTCCGGAGCTGCTCCATACACACCTCACATCATCCTCATCGGCTCTCAAGACCTCGATGTTAAGGGATGCCAAACTCTCTTTACTCCGATCAATACATCAATTTGATAGATAACCGTTTCAAAGAAAATAAAGGCAACTTTCTTACAAAATACTGCCACTTTAAATAGAAAAAATAAATGTAAATTTTGATGTTAAATTTTATAAAAATTATTAAATATAAAACTTGGCAACATAGTGTTACGAGTCGCCAGTCAGCGCCACACGGCAGGCGAGATAAGAGGCAGGCGATCAAGTGGTGCCGCATATCAGTTTCAAAGCCAGGCTGACAAGATAATATTCTGCGGCACGACGCTGCGTGATCCTGGTTGTGGTATTTTCCCTCGTTTACCGAAGAATGCTTTGGATTACTGACCTAGGCTCCCATCGCAACCCGGGGTTTCCTGAACCTTCCAGATAGTCGCCCTGACTGTATCTAAGTGTAATGGGCCTCGTGGCCGGGAGTTTTTGAGTTGCAGTGGCTGAATGGATGATTGGCGGGATTCCGAGAGAGCGGTGTGGTCAGCTGTGAAGAAGGGAAGGCGAAGACTGCGAGTATCAACGTTTTTAAGGACGTGGCTGGAGCCTGGACTATCGGATCAAGTGCGTGAGTGGAAGACATTATAACTGATGAAAACAGATAGACTGAACAAATGCTAATAATGGGTTTGAGTTAATTGATAGCAATCAAGAGAGCCATTAAGAAGGACATTAATTAAAGTTGAAATAAACATTAAATAGTGCACTCACTGTTAAATAGAAAGAATGACAGCGCAGACAGCTAATTGTTATTGTACATAGTAGCAGAGTGAATAAATTAGAGATAAAGTTTAGGTAGTTTCTTTGATTTATTTTTATTATTAAGACCTCTATCCCTTACGAATTCAGATACGCCCCTCCGGTGTCATCCTTCACATTTAACAATATCTTAACCTGCCAGTATTCCTTAAGCAACGCCAGATAGAGTATTTGTTGTTTGAAATGGTTAACTTTAACGTCGATTCGATGATTCGCCACTTAAACTCTGTGGCTGCAGACTTGGTAGGCTCGAATACCTCTCATCAACAATCTCTCACATGCCAAAACCTTTTTTAGCAGGAAAATAAATCACAGTTCATAAGAGTTCTGAATAAACTTTCAAGACACTTCGCATGTTGCAAGCATTATCCCGAGGCTGTTCAACACTGTCTAAAACTACGTTTCCAGCATGCCGCGTTTTAAAAGTGTACTAAGCGAACGCCTGCGAAACTTTTTTTATGAATTTCCTGTCAGAAAATGAAAACGTTAGGGCGATCGCGTAAGGACCTCAGCTCGACGGAAGGACTGCGGGCCAGTTCTGTGACTCGTGTGAAATTGCGATGGGATGACAATATGGAAATTTTTGGACATTCGCCATCGCGATGCAGATGTCTGTCATGGAAAGACAGGACTGAGCACGAAAAAATACCTACAAAAGACAAGCAACCAATGAACGAGAAAATAAATATATGTATACAACACTGTAAAATTCCAAAAAGGAATAGAGGAAAAAAACAGACCAGCGGCAGGCAAGAAACCTACTGACAAAGTTAGGGCAACCCTGGCAAAATAAATAAGAACAAAACAGGACAACACAACAAAGAAACGCATGACAGACATCTTCATCGCAATGGCGAATGTATAAAAATCTCCATCTTGTCATTAACCTCCATTACGATGGGATGCTAGATGCGCTATTCATTTTTGCCCTTATCGCTCGCATAATCAGCTACACGTGGTGGCGGTCGTCTCAAGTCCCTGCCACACTGTAAAATTTTTCCGTCAAACTGCTAAGTTCGGTCAAATAAAGCTCGATGATTGTGACGTCACCTAAACGTCATTACCGCAGCCATGATTGTGACGTCACCTAAACGTCATTACCGCAGCCATGCTTGTTTGGAAAAGTTGGATGGCTACTGTTTCGATCAAAAATTTTGGAAACTCGACGGGTTCTAAAATATTTTGGATGTTTGATGGGCTCAGCCAATCAGAATCGTGCATGACAATAATAGCCGTTCCCGACTTCACGAAACTTTAAATTGGCGAACAACTGTTGAAAAAGAAATAATACTATGAAGATAATTAATTAATATAGAAGCACTTTGAGCACGAATGTTATCTGAAGTGATTAATTCACAATGATATTAAGAACTCGGAGGCATTACATTTCATTATGCAAGAAATATCTCTGATAAATAAAATTTAAATTTAGTAAAGAAGTGAACATAAATCACAGCATTGGTTACATTTTTTCCTATAGTAGACTGCACGGAAACACAACATTACTATCTCACTTTGAAAATAATAATAAACATTCAGGCTAGATGCTCCCAAGAAAAAAATTTGACAGTGTGACACATTTTCAAATACATTCAAGATTCTTTGATCCAATATGTTGAATAGAAAAAATTGATGGTAGTATTTCAGTTTAGAATTTTATTGTCAAATATATTTGAAGGCGAAATTTTGGCAGAGAGACAGGGGCTTCAGTTCAGTAGCAGTTTTAGCTGAGGACGCTCTGAAAATTGAAAGGCCGGTTATGGTTTTCGAATACTCCCCTGCCTGAGATGCTAATGAGTACCAGGTCGATTACAAATTGTACGTCTGTACACAGACTTTGTACATAACCGCTTGACGCTAACCCCTTGACTTTTACATTTTGCATCATGTCGTGGTGACAGTAATAATTACATGCTTTATGTTCGTGCAAAATTTCCACATCGCCCTTTCATGCGGTTGAGCAACTTCATTACATACCGTAGGTACGTTTCCTGTACAAACAATTATGAAATAATCAACGTTCAGGTTCATTAGAACACGCAGAAATGCTTCAAGGTACAGTAGAGTGCAAAACAACAACTACAATAACAACAACATGATTTCTTGTAATACAGCATATGTTCAAGTAATGGCGATCTCAGAGAGCAAGCTCGTTAATATGCTTTCGGGTTAGGTTACCAAGGTATGAAAACCATTTCTCGTTTAGCGTCAATGTATAAAGTGAGGGCGTTAAGAACAATAATTAAAATAATTTATAAGAATAAACTAAGGTATCTCGGAAATTATTGCTTACTACAGCCACTGGCACAAAAAATAATTTAGAAAAAATGTTAGAAAGTTTACTCGGTTTATGTCACTGTATCATGATGGAATACAATAATACAGAGAAAAAAATTAATGCAGATTAGAATAATTTTTCGATTATGAATCGTTTACGTGTCACTAGTACCACGCGGTATCTTTGAAGATGCAGCTGGTAAGATGAGCACGTATAAAAAGAAAGCTCCGAGCGACGCAGTTCATTTGCAATGTCGCGATGTGTGGCTACTCGAAGCCGTTGTTATGAGATCCGATCCTTCGTCGACAGGAATTCTTTGAATAGCTGTACAAATTAGAAACAGCGGTGTTTGGTGGTATCTTGCCGAAGATACAGGATGTCAGGTGATTCGCGGATACGGACTGCACCACACGAATCTGTGATCAAAACTAAGTAGAAAATACTCTTTGATAAAAAAAAAGCTTAAGGGGCATAGTTTAAGAGAAAAACGTCTTTCAAGTACATAAAATTACTTTGTTTCACATTAAGCACAGCATACAGCATCAGCATTCAAAACGTCGAAACGTCATAACAGGTGTTCGAGGTTTGCCCTGCCCATAGCAATGCACTTTCCCGCACGTTAGATGCATGCAGCATGCGCGGAAAACTTGGCCGCCGGATGCACCCATGTCCATTGCCAAGTCACAGTTGTTCACAGCATGTGAACTCCATGGTCCCTTTGGTACTTTTGAGCTCGGCTCGTTCCCTTGCTGCATGTCTTACGACCGATACATTAGTTGCAGTATTGACACATCACCTCACATTGTGACGGAAATCCCGTCACTGCACGTCTGTGAATAATTTACACCTTGCCAATAACTAAAAACACTCTTGCAAATTAATTAGTGGGTCGGAACACGTCGCCATTTACATAAAAAAAAAGTACTTACTGTGTCTGCCTGGTAACCCGTTGAATTGTGCAACTTACGACCCAGTACGCACGAACTTCCACACACGTTGTTTTGAGGTTTAAAACTTTTCGACGTACATTAAAACACTAATAAAATAGAGTGTGGTGTTCTTGCTAGTTTCACGTCACTATCAAACACTTCAAAAATATCTGAGGTACCGGAAAATAACTGAATATGTCCGTGCCTAATTTTCACGTGCAGCAACACCGAGGCCTGGCAAATGAGTGTGCACCGGACTATCGTTTCAGTGATTCGTCGTGGAAGCGCAGCACAGTCGGTGACCACCTTCGTAAACAGCTTGAGACGATGTGTGCACCGTCAAAAACGTGACGTTTCGTTACCTTACTTCCGGCATCTTGGTCAAGAGGACGGAAGTTGAGAGCATAATTGTAACCTGGTTGGATGTTTTGAATTTCATTGTGTTATACCCCCTAAGGTAAATTGGTGTCCACTGCGTCGGTCACCATAAATGGTTATGGTTTCTGCCATTGGCTGCGCATTGCTTGTAACCCCCCACCCCCCAGGAGTAATTGAAACCCCCTCAATTTCTTGGAAAAACGGTTTTTGAGGGGAAAATAAAATTGATTGGTAGGGCAAGAGCGCGGTGCGGGGTATTTAATGCCGTCTCGCGCTGCTCTCTGGGTCAGTTCAGCGACCTCGAAGGAGCAAGCTTCTACCTTGAAATAAGTAATACTTTATCTGAAATCACCAATGTAGGCTCCTAAAGCGAACAGGTCACTTACGTCACTTTGACGTTAGGCAGGCAGGGGCCACGATGGCCGTGAAATAATTTAAAGTTCTTAAAAATTTGCGAAATGTTGGCCTTTTAATCCAAAATCCAATACTGTTACTTTTGTAACCAAGTTTTAGTAGCTATGTCATCACCAAGACGTAACGTGGTGGTAACCACTAGAAACCACTAGTAAACATTTGTAAACTATTGCAAACCTAGGGACCCAGTTGTAATTATTTCTAAACGCTTGTCAATAATCGTTGATTATAGTCTCTGCCTCTGGTATTAAACAGGAGCTGTGGGAAACTCCTTGTTTTTATGACTTTTAAGAAGAAACTTTACGAAGTTTAGGGCTTATCCAAAAATTCAATTTACTCGTGGAGTTAAGGAAGGCGTTGCTTAGCAGTTGCTCCCATCCACTTGGGATTGCGAGTAAATTAAAACTTAAATATTGTTTGATGACCAGTAATGTGTTACCCAAAATAAAGTTTTTAATTCCTATGTATGAAGTAATAATTTCAATGGCAAATGTAGGTGCGACAGAAATATAGCAGCCATTTGTAAGTACGGTTAATGGTGGTCACCTGTTCAATATATTTTTGTGATGACCTTTTGCAGTTTGTATTTACCTTTTAATATGGCCAGCAAGGAGCCTAAAATAACCTGTATAAGTATTAGTTGAATATCAGCGAACGTATTGGTGTCTGGATTTGGTTGCATTTTTTTCTTTTGTGTGGCAACCGGGATTTTATGTAAATGTTTTTAAATATTTAATTGTCGTATATGGGAAAGGAAAGGAATGTCCCCTGTTAATCTGAAATGCAAGGAATCTAACCAAAGAAGTTTATTATGTGAAACATTTTGTGAAAAAAATGTAAATGAAAGAAAAAATTGAAAGAGATTTTTAAAATTAAAATAAACGTGACCACACTTCTTGTTTCTGTTACAGACCGTTGCCAGCTTTAACTACCCTTACGCTGTACAGATAAATTGTTTTCTGCATGGCTTTTGCCATTCTTAGTGTTCTGATTGGTTTTTGCTAGGGTTTATGCAACACCTGCCTTGCCACGCTCTTGGTTTAGGACGCAGCAAGGTCAGAAAGGCTGAGCATCTGCTATTGGTGCAGTCAGAACATTTATCTGATTGGAATATCAAATATTTTTCTGCATTGAATTTTGAACTTTCCATGTAGTTTTACTCGTAAACGAAGTGCCTTATGCATTTTTACCAAACTGTATATTCTACATAGTTTAGATCATAAATTCGCGTGGTCTAATCCGTATCCGTGAATTACTTGACATTCTGTATATAGAGCAAAATAAGCACGTAACTGAGCATGATTTAGAAATGAAAAATTTGAAACGATTTTCGTATTCTAGTTTTGATTGTGACATTGGGACGAACTTACTTTGAATTCCAATAGATAAAAAGCATTTATGATCTTCCTGCATTCATTGAGTTTTTATTAATGCATGCGTAAGTTTCGCTGCTCAAGTAAGATCTGGACCATTCATCGCTAGCAGAGCGTTTTTGTAACATTGTAGATACAACATTACAGCTGTAACTGCAACGCAGACCATGAACAAAGACAATATATTTGACTTACTTCTAAAACCTCATAGCTTTGCTTGAGGAAATTGAAAAGGAGAGCAAAATATCTTGATGGAAAATAACACGAGATGTAATTATTTAAATATATATAAACGTGGTACAGAAGATGCGCATTAAAAGTAGACTATACACAAATTTTAACCAGAATCGAACAGTAGAGGAAAACTGGACCTACGAGGTTTTATACGTAAGCCAACGATATTTGTGTAATTCATTGTTAGTTTTCTCTAGTCCCCACTTATATTCTTTTTTAGTTCATAGCGAATAACTCCCCACGCGCTAAAATCCACAATGCTATAGAGATATAAAGACTGATAGGCCTACCCATCCGTCAATAATATGTCATTGTAATGCCAACTGATTCTCACTTTGACAGTGGCCATCAATTGAATAATTGCCTTATAATTAAGTATTCGATGCCAATATTGACAGCTCACTTTCTACGTCAAAATATAAGCAGTTAGAGGCAGTAATTTTTTTAACGAGTTGATTTCAAAAATACTTATTATAAGGCGAAACAATAATGCCATAACAAGAGTCCTTTTCACAAAGAAGTTAGAAGAATTTTATTACACAGAACATCGTACAAGCATAGTTTATGATTTGCCGTTGATCACAAGGCCGAATTGGCAGTATCGCACATACACACACGCATGAGAGATGTCGTGCGGGGAAGCGTTACACTATATCGGATGTCCGCTCTTTTGTCCGAAGGGGAATTAGTTACGAACGCGAGGCACGAATTTTTCCAGCCCAGAGGCGAGCCAAAGCTGGAACAGGCGTCTCTTCATCGCTTCGTTGCTCCCGCGCAAGCAAGGAGGGGGGAAAAAAGGATTAAAATCAGAGGTAGGGGTTTTACGTCACACGCTTGTTCACATAAAGGGCTTAAAGGTGAAGGTTACAGGCCACTCCGGAACACTCCGTACTCGATTTCCACACCGGCGTCTGCAGAGTGTGTCACAGAACAGGCAGGTGTACAGAAATGAAGTACATTGGCAGTTCCTGAGATGTGAGCGTACCCATTCGCTAGGCTCTGGAGCGGGCATTGTATCTGGTTACTGCGGACTGGGAAAGATTCCCTGTTGACAGCTGCATATTGGTAAGTCAAGCCCAAGTGCACGAGATGGAAGTTTCCTTCGAGGATTCCATGCAAGCTTGCATGATCGCTTGTATGATGGTTCTACACTCTAAGAAATTATTCGCAAATTTGCTATATATACGAGATCGAGTGAGAAAGCGCGAATGGTAAAGTTATTTCCCACACATTCATGCTAGCGTCCCTAAATTTTCTCAGGAAACAGTCAAATGCGTAGGTAAGGTAAGGTAAGTGGGCTTAACGTCTCGTCGACAGCGAGGTCATTAGAGACAGCCAAATGCGTAGGATACGTTCCAACTTTGTATAGTACTTACTTACTTCCTCTTCATGGATATGCTCTTAGCCTGTTCCGACCTCAGATTGCAGACCATATCTTCATGGGTCGGCCAATATTTTTTCTTCCAGTAGGATGGTATTCCAGGTATAGTAGCGATGTTAAACATTCCATGTATGTAGCCAGATGCGTGGTATTATTTTCATATAATATATGGGTTAAAAACTACTAATTCAGTTTAGGAAATTTGCCCGAAATTTTTTGTGGAGTGTATGGAAGATTTGGCCGATGCTGGCGGTTTTCCTAATTAGCCGTGTGCAAGTGGCGATAGTTGTAAGTTTGTTTATTTTATTTTGAGTGACAGCGACAATGCCATTAAAAAGGCATAAATAGTAGCCTAAGTAAAATCCCCGAAAATGATGCTCTTACAGAATTATGTGGAATTTGTGTTCATTTAACTAAGTTTATCGTGAACAGCCTATACCGAACGAGGTAGCGCAGCGGTGCTCCACTGGACTCGCGTTTGGGAGGGCACGGGTTCGATTGCCGATCCGGCCATCTTGATTTCGGTTTTCCATGGTTCCCCGAAATGCCTCCAGGCAAATGCTAATTTTACGCCGATCGCATGAATGGTTCTTAAACATGATTCTCTGTGAATTATTTCGGCAGCCATATTTGATGTCTGTGAACAGAATAAGTTTGTATTGTTATAACTCGGCAACTAAATGAAAACTGAAGGAAATCCTAAATTCAAAAACAAACTCCCATAATTATCTATATTCTCTCCAAACGCATATTTATGATTTTTTTAAATAATTATAATAAAACTTATTATATTCTGACTATAATAGTAGGAATGACCTGATATTTTATTTATTTCTACGAATGCAGAAATGACTTAAAATTCAGTCATATTAATAACATCGTTTATTTTATCCATAACAGCCAATCAAAGCAAAACTCAGGTGAAATTTCGTTCTGATGTACTTACAAGAAATAGATTGCTTTGAACAAAAAGTGAATGCGAAGGGAACAAGTTTGGAGCCAGTGAAACCGTGTAGCCTATACAGCCTTAGTGCTGAATTTATAAACGTATTCCCGCCATGTTTATCGATGACTAACGAAACTTAAATTACGAGTGCTTAAGTTTCGTAAAAATATACTTTTCACGTCCGTTCAAACCCGGAACGAGAACAGCTGTAGTCATGTGGTATAAAATTCTTGGTCCGTGTTGAAATTCCGACCTAGAACAAAATTCTTAACTTCGTTAGTTTCCTTTTGTATACACAATGCAAAACACGCACGTAACGAAGATACTTTTCCCAGTACAATCCATATAAACCACAAATACCTATGTTAAAAACAACATGAAAATGCACGGACGTCTAGCAAACTCACAAAAACCTATTCGAATTTCACACGAAGCTCGTAAGTGACAAAATGAACTCCTCATAAGTCACAAAAATATCTCGTAGACTTCGTGTATTAGTATTTTTTTAATATAATTTCACGGAAATTCGGCTAAAAGTTGTCATCCTGCTTCAATGAGCTGTGTTGTAGGTCTATTAAACGGCATGCTTGAACTGCCATATATTTCCAAATTATCCTTCAACCAGGTCACAGACGATCGTGATAAAGCTCACTCGCCCTAAAATTATTTACCGTAAAGTCACTTTGCCAAAATTTGTTTTCCCTTAAAGTGACTTGGCTTAAAACAGTTTGGAGTAAACTCACTCGGCGTAATATTAATATTATTTGACTGAAAATCACTTAACCTACAGTTATTTGCCCTATAACCACCTGTCCTAAAATTATTTTTCTTAAAGTTACTCGGCTTAAAATTATTTGGCCTACAATCACTTGACCTAAGCACTTGGGTTAAAATATAATTTGCCTTATTTTGGGCCAAATTATTTCCACAGTTAGCGGGTACTTGTTATGATTGCTAAAGACGTCACGCGTAACCTATGTGCGGAGGGGGTTGGTTTGGCTATAGATTGAGCCCTATAGCCGGCATGATACAAATATTTATGAGCACAGTGTGGAAATAAATATTCGTAGATCACTAAAATCAAGAGATCTCGTCACCTTTAGTATCGAGTCTCGGTGCTCAACTGTGCGATGTGACGCCCAAACTTTGAAGTTTTTTTATTTATAAGTCACTCGCACGTTAAAGAAATATAAAATATAAATATTACATTTAAAGCATTGTTAATAGTCATCAATACTTACAAACACATCTTTGTGGTTGATTAAAAAGACTGTCGTTTCAAAACACAAAGTAATGAAGTTACGTAACGTAAACATCAACTTCGGCTTATTTTCCGGATAAAGTATTATGCGTGAGCAACAAGGCGATGTAAAATATCCCTCGAAAGCACATCAGAGTAGCTGATTTTTTTTTTTTTTTACAAATGATACATCCAAATAAGACAAAGTGCTTCTCCAGCTGTGAGTATTACAAACGGTAAATACCTATCTTGATACCTATCGTAATGATGATTGGAACACAATTTTGAAACTTCTCAGCGGACGGCCGACGCCTCCTTCGACTCGTGATTAAATCGCAACGGGGCTCGTAGTCGATAGGAACGCCCACAATCGACTCTTGCAAATTGCGTGTGATCGGAGCCATTGCAAACACCTGACATCATCAACACGTTTCGTTTACTTCGCGGAGCCCGACGAATACATTGAAAGCGGAGCGGAGAGTTTGTTTTGGGCGGCTATTCACGACGGGGTCTTGAGAGCCCAAGGGTGAAGCGAGATAAGTATGGGGCGGCGCCGGAACGCTAAGGCGGGGGAAACAGGATATCCTCGAGAAAACCCGTCGACCAGCGACATCGTCCGGCACGATTCCCACGTGCGAAAAGAAAACGCTGGATGAAACGGATAATTTCACATCGAGTACTACCGGTCGGTGTTTAATTAAATACCTGAACACACGATGCGCTACTACATGAGTACGATGACTGGCTCTCTATTTTTTTCTAGTGAAACATTCCACGAAATGTACACATAAACATTGCTCAGGGCCTAGAAACAATATTTTACGAAACTAATGGCTTATTTAATACACCAGTGTGTACGTAGAGTGAGTAGGGCCTATAGTATAGTCTATTAGTGTTTCTTCACACTTTTTGAACCAAACCTTTGAAAAATCACTCCATGTATAGTGTATTTGGTTGTTTCCCTAAGTATGTCATGAATCACAAACTTTTTATTATTCTGTTAACATGAAGGTATATAATTTTAGGTTAAATTGAACTTTCATTTATATTTTATTTATTAAATTATAATATTTCATTATAATTAATATGAACAGCAACAAAAGAAAATACGTGTGTCGGTAATGTCTAGTACGAAATAGCTATCATGCAAAATATTCTTACACTGAGCGCGCATGAATGCTGAGCGCTGTCCCTTAGGTATAATTTTCTAGACATGATTAAGCTTTGTTTGCATGTGGCGGAGGAATATCGTGGAAGTAGAACTTCAGCAGGACATCAAAGAAGTTGGAAGTAACCGTGAATGGACTATATCTTCGCATACACACACGATAGCGATCTACATTTCTTCAGGAAAGAGTCAAACACGTAGGAAGTCCCAAACTCTACGGCATGGACGCTAAACGCACCTACATCGGAGAACTGACGTGTAGTATTGTTTACATACGATACGTAGGTCAGAAACTTCCATTACAGTTCAGGAAGTCAACCAAACATTTTATATAGTTGTGGATTTACGGTACTTTCGGACTTCGCCTTCGTCGTCACCGAATATATGCGGCAACTTCCACTTTGGCGCCCGGTACCAATTTATAAGCCAGTCTGGCACTAGCGGTCACTTCCCGTTGGCGGTGACTGGTCATATCTTCCTTCACGTTTATTTCAACCCTTGAAAATAGCAACCTTCAATGCCCCAAAATTAGAGGAATTTTGCAGATATTGGCGCAACTCAATAATTTAACTAGAATTCAACCAATTTCAAGCTAAATTCAAACAAATTTCTAATTCCCCGTCAAGTTTCTCAAAGAGTAACTCGAAATCAATCATAGTCAGGGCCAAAATCAAAATTAATTTTCAACCTGTGTTCACTTTTGTGTGTGGTTCTTTAAAGACACTTTTTCAAGCTATAGCATCATATTTTTTATGAAATTCCAAGAATTTTCATACTTTTCTTGTGATATAATTTTTGACTAATTGATTTAACTTTCAAAATTAAAGTAAACATTGACCCTTTTTGACCTAAATTTAGCCTCATTCACCCTGAAAATGGACCACTGATCGAAGAGTGAACAAAGTATGTTTTTAAAAAATGCGCCTGATACAGAATGAAGATTTGGGTCAAATTATCTTGATTTTGGGGGTGAAATTGAAGAGATGAATCATGTATTCAGAATAGATTGAAAAATTTTTGCTTGTAAGTGAGAGATTTGCGTGAATTTTAGTAAAATTATTGTGCTGCGCCAATATCTGCGATAGTCTTCTACTCCCAATCGTCGGAAGAAGAGCGGGGCATTAACATAAGACCATGATAATATGAAATGGTCGTTCTGCCCCCATTGGCGTGCAGGGTGGGTACCCCGAAAGGGGGACTCTCGCATCTGTAGGCTGGGAGGGGAAAATAGCATAAGAAGCCAGTTTGATGGTAGGTAGTGGGCAGTAAAACCTACACAATAAAATAATACATCAATAGTGGAGTTGGTGATACATTCACAGTCATAAGCCTAGTGGGGCGGAAGTGGTTGGATACTGCGAGTGGTGCGGGGGTGGGAAAATGGTTTGTCACGACCTCCGCATCCAGAGGGGTGAGTGAGTGAAGAGATTTGGGGGGCTCTAGCATCGAGGTATTGAGAGCCGATGAAGGTGATTGAGGCGAGTATGGAGCAGCACCGGAATGAAAGGGCGGGGGAATCGGGAGATCCCCGAGAAAATCCGCCGGCCAAAGGCATCGTCCGGCACGATACCCACATGCAAAAATCTGGTTGTGACTCGGCCGGGTATTGAACCCGGATCGCCTTGGTGGGAGGCGAGCGGGCTAACCGCTCAGCTACCGCGGCCCCGCATCAAGAGGGGCTTACGCCCACGGAAGCTCCATGAGGCTGGTTGGACTAGTTCTAGTCCAATAATATAAAGTTAAACTGGATTCGATAATACCACTGACACGAAATATAGTCCATAGCGCATAGCGTAACGTCTCGACTCCAGTGATGTCTTTACAGCCGGGGAGTGGAACAATACAAGCCTTGTTGTTGTTTAACCCGTTGAGTCCTCGTGTCCATGATCGGAGATACGTTTGCAAATTAAGGATATTTATGGTGTGAACTGTACACGACAAGGAGTCTGTGGCTGGTGTTTTGTTCGTCTTTCTTGTGAGTAATCCGATTTGTTAACGTCTGTACACCTCTCATTTGTGAATGGTCAATGCAGACGTTAGCAGTGCTTTCCTTACTGGTACCGAAAAGTATACTAACAATTGCGACACTCGAGCCCGTAAATTATTTCGGGACTGAAAAGGTTAACTCATTTGTAACTGTACACACTCTTCTTTGGCTGACAAGGTGTATATAGTATATGCCTTTTTCTCGTTTGGTTTGTTCTGGCTCATGGTATAAATCCAAATGTAATGTTTTAGCGTAGTTACAAGGTTCCGTGGAAAATTAGTCGCAAAATTCCGAGGGGTGAGCCCGAAGAGCGCTTCTAAAGCCTACGGCTGGCCTATATATACAGATCAGACAGTTTCGCGAATTCATCTTGCTGGATATAACTGTGCTCTTCCACCTGGGTGGAGGTATTTTGCGTGCCCGAGGCCTAAAATGTGGGATGACTAAGGGCGACTCAGGTACGCTCATCACATGTCTCGTCGTCTCTATGTGCAGTGCATTGAAATTATGTGCAGTCTTTACATCGGCAGCTCTCCTCTTGAGATTCGCAGTGGCGACTATCCATTTTATGATGTAATAATTAAAAATAAAAGTGTGTTCCACGTCCTTCGTCAACGTTAAATATCCCATACAGGAATTTTCGTACCTAAAAAGGATTGCGAAAACCCCCGTTCCAGCCATTTTCACTAACAAAAAAAAGTTTACATTAGTAACTGAACTACAAAAAATGAAACCTGTCAGAAGAGAAGTATTTTTTTAAATGTTATTCCGAGGTGTGGACGCCTTAAACGCACGTGGGAAAGTTTTGGAATAAGAAGATTTTTTCTGAAATTCTGTCCAGTGTCCACACTGTCAAAATATTCCGCATATTTACGGAAATTCTTACTAAAATGCACAGTAAATATACGGAAACGCAATCCGTACTGACGAAAAACGGAGTTAAGTGCGTAGATACGAAACACGGAAAATCTCCGTATTTCGCAAAATTTCGGGTTTCGGGCACGAACAATGCCGAGTCTACACGAAACTTTCTTCGCCACTGTAACCAGAAAATTATCGTTTCTGCGCCAGTTAAGGTTATCTATGTCACTAAGATCTGTTCTTTCAAACATTAAAAAGTAGCGACAGGCGTATGTAACATTTAGCAACACTTAAAACACACTAACTTTAACAGAAACTAAAAAGTTGCTTATGTGTGTATAAATATACATTTAAAAGTTATACCAGATTCAAGTGAGCATTGTAGGGAAGTGGTGAAGGCCATGAACTTGTAACTTTTTGATCGGGTTCAAATCTTGCTTAAGTATAAAACATTTTAACTTTTTCAAATATATTTTTATACATGGTAGAACATCCACATAGTGAAAACTAAAATAAAATAGATATAATTATTTAAACTAGAAGTACAGAAAATTAACTAGGGAATCAGCGGAGAGGTTCTGTGAATTTTGCGGAAAGTCCATTTTTGAAAATCTATGTGTCTGTAATTTTACGGAGAGTTTACGAACATCTCTGGATAAATTTCTACCAACACTTTTCCGTAATATGGAGAATTTTTTTTTTTTTAATAGTGCAGCGGCCTAGCCAGACTGAGTCCTTGAATTTAAATTTTATGTTGGGACTTTTCAATCCAACCTTTGAAAAAAATCACTGCCCATAACTACATATACATATTACAGTAGGCACTAGCAAGCAGACTCGCAGTTCAGTTGAGAGCGAATTAAGAAAAATAGTTCTACTCTTTGACGTTGTACTGCGTGTGGAATGTTTAAATTTATAACTAGTGAAATCAGTGTTTCTTGTTTTGCACACATAAATAGCACCAGTTTGCATATTAGTATTCTAACACACATACTTTCCAATAGGCTGATCGAGGTTAAATGAGAGAACTTTTAGAGGCCCTGATTAAGATCTACTTGTATGCACGTTGTGTATTCCTCCGCCTTATGTAAAATTAACATTGCCATGGGCCTCATCACTTTGTTCATGCGTCGATCGAGTGAAACTGTGAAATTATTAGAAAAGTAAATACGTACTTTACAAATCTGGTAATTTTTACACATTTATACATTATGAAAGAAATAATTTTTAAGTTATCACAAATGGTCACTGAACACTTTTTATTCGACGATGAGATATAGAATTGCTTTCCATCCATTCTTACCAACTTTACTGGGCGTATGTCACTCAGTACGCCCGTTAAAATATATGCAGGCAGGGGCAATGACTTTTTTCTATGGTTGATTTCAAAAGTGCTGACTTTATTATGAGCAACCTTAAAAATATTCTGTGTCTTGAATGACGCATGAATAAAGTGAGACTGTCCGTAAGCTTACATATGGCGGAATGATACAAAACGATGAGAAAAGTAGATCCTAGGAAGGGCTTCCAAAAGAGCTCAATTAACAAGTGAACATGCTTTATACGGTTACCCTTCAGACGCAGTGACCTTCTTCGAGAGATTGATGTGCATCTCACTTTCCCAGAGTATAACTGCACTGAAGAATCGAAACAAGAAAACACATCCGAGGCATGACTGCAGGCCGGAGTAACACGTGGCAAAAACTTAAGTGTTGGAAAAAAATCGGCGAGAACTAAACACTCCTCGGCGCAGATGGGGTATAGTGAGGAAAACGTATGCAGCTGTCTTGCCAGTTGTGATATCAATAAGGGCCGATACTTTCTGCTCGCATAGCGAACATTCTAGCAGCAGGCATACCTGTCTCTATGTTAAATGTCGCTCAACGACAACATACGCAAACACATAATTAACAACACTGTACACTGTGATAATATTTCTATCCCGGGCCAGCAAAAAAATACGTTCTTCAGATAACTAATGCCACATGATGTGTCTGATAAGTATATGTGATGAGATATTATCAATGACAGAGAAGTGTAAGTTTATCAATGTGATATATGATATACGCAATGTATAATTGCGTGAAAAATGCGCTTTCGAAATTAAAAGACAAATCGCATATCTAGCGCTAATATTGAGGTTTGGAAGTTCAGTTCCACTTTAACCATCTCTATAGGTAATGTCAGTCTCGTGCTGAGACCACGGCTTGTATGTACCATCGGCTAGGACAATTTTTTTTTTTAACTTTGAAACGAAGTTAACACGTGGTAATTAACTAAGAATACAGAGTCCTCGTTTTCAGACCAGAGTGAACTACGATGCAAGTTAGACGTGTTTTTACTTGCTCTAAGCCATCTTGTTTTTCCAGTCAACGAGAAACTTTCATACGCAGGGTCGGCGATGGACATGCTACATTAGGTTAGTCTTTATATATTTTACAGGTAAAGAGTCTTTCTTCGGAATATGTTTTAAGCATAAAACACTTTCACCACTTCATATAAATTGCGGTAAATTCCAATCTTCAGTCTTCATGCCGCTTTCTTGGTCAAACAGGTACGTGATGTTGTTGAAGAGGGGAAGGGGAGGGGCGATTTTAACAGTAAATTGAGACACCCGTCTCACTTCATTCACTACATGTTTTCGTCGGAAATATTGTTTTTGTACTTTTGTTGTCATAAAGGTCAACACAGATTTTGAAATCATATATATATATATATATATATATATATATATATATATATATATATATATATATATAATTTTATCGAATGATTTTTCCCAGCGGTTACAATGGCTGGCTAGCGAGTTAAGTTTTCGGCTTCGATCCCCAGTTGAGTTGGGTAAATTTCAGACGTGCAAAATTTTCTTCCCGTGTTCAGGACTTCAGGAGGTAATTGCGAACTACTAGTTTAGACGTCTTCCAGCTGAACACCGACCATGAAAACCAATGTTGCAATAATTGTCAGTTTGCTTAATCCCAATGTACTATACGCACTTGCGTATTTAACGCAAAATCCGGCACATTTAACATCTTCTTGATATTAGTTGGTTTGAGGTAGGACTAAATACGTGAAATTATCACCAAAAATATGGCGTTTTCTACTACCACCGGAGTTCAACTAGCCCGAATTAAGATATACCAGTGGGCAAATTGCATCTCTCTTGTTGAAGCTTTACGAGGGTGGAATAAAGAACATTAATTTTACGCGTCCAAATGGTTAGCAAATTAGAACTTTCCACGAAAAAAGCTACATTCTTGATAATACCATTAACTGGTTTTTTAAGTACGTTTTAAACCATTAATACATTATGATCTATTTCGAAGGGCGAGAATCGTAAGTGAAACGTAGATTAAAAGAATTATGGTAAAAAACACTGAAATAAAAGGTAGGTAAATAAACTAAACATGCAATGTAGAATATCTCTCATACAATATAAGCGGATTTAATACCTCCCGTTGAGACTAACCTTGCGAATGCATCTTCCATGTTTTTTTTTTTTTTTAACAAGGTGTAGTGTATTTTCGTGCCCTCATCCTTTTTATGATATGAGAAAAACATAAAACGTACTATCCTGACTAGAGATGACTTACACAAGACTAAAAATTTCTACCAGATTCAAAACTAAAATTATTTAAATTAGCCTGTTAAATTAGCACGTTGGCTCTATATTATTTCTTTAAAATGAATGTTTGAGTTCGTGTAGATTTCTCACGAATGCATTGTAACATAAACATAACTTCCATGAACCAGGCCGGATACAAACCAGCGACTCTATATCGTCTAGGAGCACAGGATAGCTAATCCAAACAGAATTTAAACTGCTGTGTGTATCCCGTATTTCAGACGCTCGTGCAAAAAAAAAATTGTATCGCTTGCACCATCGACACGACAGAACATCATCCGCATGTCGAACCAACTGAGAACCATCCCCGGCAAGACGTAGCCAAAAGATCTGCATCCTGAGCGTCACGATGCCAATCAGCGAATCGGTACATTCACAACAAAGAAAGTACCATGCCACTTTACTTCCGTGTGTATATTCTGCAATGGGTTCGAAAGACTCTTTCATACTCGAGCCGTTAGCATGTAGTCACGCTCTTTGATGACTAGACCAGTTGGTCAGACGTTCAGAAAATACACTCATGGGTAGTAAAATTAGATACCTGTCCATAGCCTATTCACGGTAAAGTGAGCACTTTTTTCCGCCCATTCAAAATTTTCCTTTTAGCCAATTTATATCTTTCTGCTTCTTTTTAATACCAGCATTGCCAGGTGACTAATAAACACGGTGTACACTTTCACCACTCTCATAAGTTAATGTCTGAGGCTGCAACAAAACATACTTGTTAGTGGTTAATGCCTGGTGGAAGGGCCTTAAAAAGCACTCACTTTATCGTGAACAGACTATAGTAGCGTGTATCACCTCCTTTCGCCCTGATGAAGTCATAATACGGCGTGGCATGAACTTTGAGCTTCACAAGGCATCGGAAGCGGTCGGGAGCCATATAGTCCATTCACAGTTTCTTCGGCTTTTGAAACAAACATTTGAAGAATCTCCCCATTTTTCACGTGTTTAGTTATTTCTTAAATACGCCATGTATTACAAGCGTTTTATACGTGTGTTCATAACAGTGTTACTTTTTTCCTCTTAAATTGAAATGTCATTTATATTTCATCTATAAATTATAATGTTTCATTTATATATAATTTGAATAAAATACAGTGAGAAAATAGGAATGTTGGTAGCGCCTAGTGACAAACAGATCTTATACAAAATACTGTTACACTTAGTGTGCACGAAAGCGGTGCGTTGCCCTTTGGTGTAATTCTCCAGATATAGTTAAGCTTAGTTTGCACAAGGCAGAGGAATATCTTGAAAGTTGAACTTTAGCAGGACTTCAAAAAAGGCTGAAGTAACAATGAATGGGTTATACTAATCATGACCACTGCACAAACTCCCGCAATGTGCGGGAATTGGTCGGAGCAGGATCCACATCGTGCACATCTTTCTCGACAGAATCCCAGATGTGTTCGAGGATTGAGGTAGGGTGACCTCGGGGGCCACGCAAGAACCCTCAAGTCTGTAGAGTGTTCACTCAACCACTCAGTCACAATTCAGGAGTGGTGGACTTGTGCATTGTCTTAATGTATGTTTACATGTCTCTTGGAGGGTGTTGTAGACGCAGAAATAGGTGCACATAATCTGCCAGCAGGTCTCTTTATTGCTCGCTGGTAAGGGTAGATGACACATATATAAGGGGACTCCATAAGAGGAAACTACCCCCCACAGATCTCAATTTTATCCTGCTGACGCGAGGGATCCATCGGTTCGTGTGTCTGGTGACTCACTCATATCCTGCCATCGACGTGTACCAACTCGTAACTCGACTTATTCGTCCAGGCGTCTTCTTCCTACGAGTCGAGGGCCCATTGGTGATGTTTCCGAGCCCATGTTGATCGCTGAGTCTAGTGAGGCACCCTAGTGGGACGGCAGCATTTGTTCTCCATAGTGAGGAGATGGTCCTGGATGGTATACCTGCTCACAAATTGTCGTGGTCCATGCAGCATCGAATTGGCGAGTGATGATCTGCTGCACTGCCGCCGATCTCTCATATGCCCCCGGAGGCTGTGTTGTCACGAGACCAGGAACCGAAGTTCCCATAACTCGTATGGCGGGTTGCAACAGAAAACGCAGCCCGACAGGCTTAGGTCAAAACATTGAGCCGGCGACGGGGTGCAGTGTATATGTTTTAGCTGGGTACCGGACCCGTGTTTATAGCTGCTTAACCATTGTTACTATCTTAATAAATTTAAGTGTAGGTGTTATCGGCAGTCTCCTGACTGGCGTGTTGTAGTGTCGTGTTGTCTGTAGATAGTCTTGTTTGCAAGTGGCTAGTTAAACTCGTGTTTAGTGTGTCGATGAGTCCTTACAATCCGAGTCGCAGCTCATAGACAACCCTGCTTGAGATATCAGGCCTTGCGGCACTGAAATGCTACACAGTGGCCTGTCTATCCGCTTTTACCAACCGAGCTAGCCGACAGCGACCCCTGTCATAGCTACGGCTATTGTCCCTGGTGAATGTGGTTTTACCCGAATCCACGAACTCGCGGTACACTATTGACACGGTAGTCCGTGGAAAACCCAGCGCCTGCTCAACGTCCGAGATGGAGTGCTCCACGCGTCTGGCCTCGATAAAATGAGCTCAGATCCCCTCGTCCTGTGCTCGACTGTTACACAGACGGTTAGTATAAGGTCTGACGACATTCCAGTGATGCGCGGCTCGGCACTATTCCATTCGATGGGGAAACTACTGCTCCATTTCGCAACAATGACAGGTGTCTCTAATTCAACTTCTCATGATTGTACATGTCTATACCATGTGCTGGTGGCTTACCGGATCTTCCTGGCAGCTATTACGAAAGTGTAAGTGTATATTGTTAAGTACTGTACAAAAAATACACACGAGAGACCTTTGATTCCGGCGAAAAATACTATACATGAGAGAACTATGATTATGATTGCATGAGTTTCGCGCAATTGAACCAAACTACAAATTCGCACTATGTGCCGAAACACGTTCTCGCGAAACTTCTTTCATATTTTAAAAGGTGTAATAGTTTTCTGAGATTTCTCCGCTTAACTGCGTCTCATTAGCTGCACTACATAAAAGCATGGCGGTCCTGTTACGTGGCAATCAGTTCGCTCTCTGATAAATTTTAGGAACGAATTTAATTAGCGGGTACTTTACAAAAATACTTTTTTGAAATCAGCATTGAAATTTGATTCCTTTTCTTTTATACGCACAGGGTAGGAGGTGGGGTAAATAGTTACATACATGTGTATTTGAAGATTACGCTGTGACAACGGAATGACGCACGGAGAGTTACTCCATCAGTGCCAATTTTGCGGCGGAAGGATATATAATGGCTGGAAACTAAGCATGGCTTTCAGAAGTGCGAGGCGATATGCAGTGTGTACTATCCACGCCGTAGATGGACGCGAGAAGAAAAACCACTCGCAGCTAGAATGACCATACACGCTGGGCTGAAGATGTGTGGTCAAACAAGGCCGGGGAGGGATAGGATGACTGTGGGCGTGGCCAATGCACAGGTAAGCCTACGGCAACGTTCTCGGCCTCTGCCAAAGCCGCTTAAAGGCTGGGATTATGATGACTCCCCCGCAATAATTAACTTGAAGTACGCCGTACATTCGCGCAATAAAAAAGCGGGATTAGCGTGCTTATCGACTGGCTGAATTCATCCACACGTAATGAAGTCACTGCCGTGGCGTTCCCGACGCAACACGCAATAACGGGTCAGCTACGTTCCACAAATCCTGACGGACAACTGAAGCAAGAGTTCGAAGGGTGTCGTAACAAGGACTTACCAAGCCAAAATAGGAGTGATGTCACTTGCTACTTTGAAATCGATTCGCTTGTACTACGACAACACTAAGTTACGCAAATTATCTACCTTCAAGTAGGACAGCCATAATAATTATTATGGTTGTATTTGAAAATATAGTGTTTCAAATGATAAAAAAAATTTTAATAATTAATTTTCAGACATTTATTTTAGTTTAACAAAAAAAGTTACAACTTTCTAGGTTGAAATGGGCGTGCATAAAATAAATTACTAAAAATATTTGTAATAATTATGGATAATTTTTATTGTATACGGCCAGATTAATTATTATAGTTATGGCTTTGCTAAATTAAGGTTTTTTTTTGCAAAATTTTGATTTCTGTAGCATTTAGAATGATAATTGGTTTAAAATGTATAATCGATTTTTTAAAAACATTTAAATAAGTAAATTCTAGCAAAATATTTTAGAGTGTAACAAAATATATATTTCTTTCTTTTTTTAAATGCAATATAATTCATACTTTTCTAACAATTGTGGAAGCGCGTGTACTACCTTTTCTGCATATTGTACAATCGAGTGCAGTGTTCCATTGGATTCTACTCATCTTCTATCATAAGCGCAATTTAACTACATCTCCCACGGCATGAAGGAACAGAGAGTATTACATCAAGCGTAAAAACAAGATGAATAAATCAACATAATACAATTATAAATCAAAGCTCAACAGAATGACTCCCCACTGCTCTACGTAAATTAATTGACACGCTCTGTAACAAATGCCTCATTATGTTCTTGACAGCCATTCAAACAAGCACTGTGTTCCATGAATGACGCCAACACACAACCCTAGCGTCATAAGCGACCTGTTCACAAATCTCATAACAAATTTACTGCGGTTTTAAATTACTCATTAAGTACAGATATATTCTACACTGGCACAGTCAGGACTACACATCTAAACTATATAAATGTAGATTCCACGTAAAAATTAACTATGCAATATTTACAGTTACAGTAAAAATCTCAACCCACGTACGTACTCAAATTTCCAGCGTATTATTGGTCAAGGAAGGGATGGCGGAGGGGAGTGTAAAAAACAACTTTCACTTGCTTCGTAGAACACAGCGTAAAATTTGAAAAGGTTAAACATAGCATAAAATTTCACGCTTTACAATACAAATGCACTGACAGATCACCACATTGTTTTGTACCGAACTATCTTGCGCGAGCTATTGTAGAACATTTTCAAAAACAAACCATGCACAACTAATACCCCAAGCTATTAATACAATTTCACACAACAAATACATTCACAGCCCTTACCAACTTTAACATACCTGACCGCGTAATAAACTCATATAGTAGCAACCGCTTTTCAGCTTAAATACAAGCGCTGTACGTCAACATTTACGGCGTCTAATTAAGTATCAACATGGTTTCGGCAGGTACACCCGAAATTACAAAGCTTATCACGGGAGAGCTGATTAGTGATGAGTCCTAACATGTGTGCTCTTTAACTAAGTTAATATAATTCTTTATTTGTTTTCCTCTGTATGTTTCATACGTAAGAGTTAAAAGTATTTTTACACCTAACTTCTCGGAACTAATTTATTTGATCTACAAAATTTACAACAATCTTCTTTTTTACCTCTACGATAAAATTCTTTATGAACGTCAAGACATCGCAACCAAAATTTTCACCAGAAATGAAGCGTGGCCTTGCACTGAACAGCTCACAGTTTCACGTCTTCTTAATTCCTTTAATTACTGCTTAAGCTGTTGCCTTATCTATTGTAATGCAGAGTCCGAAATTAAGACGTATTTATTATACACACAAATAAACTTGCTAGGTGTTTCAAGCTGTTGTTTGAGTAGTTGCAGCTCCAGTCAAACCTCACCAGTACGAGAAAAGAGAGTGAATTTGAAGTTAAACATGTTTCAAAATTTTAACGCACTTTTTGTTTGTTGGTATCACTGAGCATTTTTAACGCCCCACGATTAAACGCTATTACTATCTAAAAGCAAGAACAACCAATAGTTATAACTCATAACTAATTATTTTCATACAGAGGTTAATTGTGATGGTTATCTAACGGGCGAGGAATTGGCACAGATGAGTATGAAATGGCTGCATCCACATTTTTACGAAGTAGAAATAGACAATCACTTAGTGTGACAAGCCTCCGAGCCGAGTAGTTGATGAGTGAATGAGTGGCTGAGTTCTGAGCGATAGAAGACGAGCAGCGGAAGAAGTGACCAGCGGAAGGGAAATCTGCGACTGCGAGTATGAAGCATAGTGAAGGGTGCGACTAGCAGGATGGACTACTGGACTAGATTCGTGGGTGAAAGCCTTACAAATGGTGGCAACAATTAGACTGAACATGTGTTATGATGAGTATGAGTTAATTGATTGTAACCAGAGACAATTAAGAAGGACGTTAATTAGAGTTGAAATAGACATTAAATATTGAGCACACTAATAAATATAATAATAATAATAATAGTTGAGATAGGTATATTAATGATGTAAATAATAGCTGTGTGAATAAATTAAAATCAAATTAAGTTATTTAATTATTATTAAGCCCTCCAGCCTTCACGAACTCAGATACGCCCCTCAGGCGTCTCATGTAACAATGCGTTTATCAAACACCTCATCAGCTCTGTACACGAAACTAGTGTGCAATGTCTTCGACTTCCGCATGCGAAAATGGGAATTTGAAGATACGACCTTTAAGTTTGATGACATGGAATTAATACAAAGTTAGCGACTACATATTTATTATAGCTACTTTAAAATTCCTTTTACAGGATTTTTATACATAAACACTGATTTGGAAACATCCATTTGATTAATTTTCATCCTCTAAAAATACACAGCTGAGAAAACAACTTGGATTGAAAACGTGGGTGGAAAACAACTTGGATAGAAGAAAACAATCCCCCGCCTAGCCGGCAGAGAACGAACCTACGACCTTCCAAATGAGAGGATAGGCAATCTAACCCATGAAAATATGCAACGGAAAAGAATTCGTTCTTTGAAAATAGGGGTGAACTAATTGCCACAAAAAAAAAAAAAAAATATATAATGCTACATATTTTTATTGTGTTATGCCCTGCATTCGTTAGCCATGTTTGTGATAGTGAAAATGCGACGAAATACAGCGCGCATGAGTACTTTTAAAAGCTTTGCTTACTTTTTTCTTCGTGTTTTACTAGCATCATTTCACAGCAAAATATACAAGCTAACACTGGCACTGAATTCACGGACGGTAGCGTTCCGCTAATCAAATGGCTGAATATGGAAAATAGGTGTATGTATCATTCATCTACTCAAATGAAAAGAATTATTGATACGCAAAGGCCAGAATATTTAATAGTAAAGCTTATTAACTTCGACTCTGTGCATCGCCACAATACTCGTAATAAATATTGCTTTCAAGTTCCTCGATTTTCCAAGTCCATTTATAAAAAATCTTTCACATATATGGCAAGCAAAATTTGGAATGAAATGACCTGCCGGGAGATTTGAAAACCACCTCGCTGAACTCGTTCAGTGTGAAGTATAAGTCCTTTCTGTTTAAGAGCCAGTTTTAGTAGAGCTATCATATGTAAGTTTTATTTTTACCAAAGTAGACTAAGATTAAAATTAAAGTTAAATTACATATAAAATAAAAGTTATAATTAATGGTAAAATACAAGTAACAGTATAGGCTTCCACCCTATGTATAAAAAGTACTAATTGTAAACCAGCCTTGGGTTGAATTTGGTCTTAAATAAATAAATAAAGTAACGTGTCAGAAATTTAATACGATCTTTACCACTTCTGGTAACCGTTAACTGCTTGTTTTTTTGCTACTCGGAAAGGCCAGTTCCCAGAGCCTCTGCCAGCCAATCACGTTTCTGAAGCCCTGCTAAAGTTCTGCTGTCTGACTGTTGCTCCACCTCATGTAAACAAAGCTGTCAGCATTGCTTATATGTAGGGCCACCTGTTTTTCGCGAAAAGATTTATGCGAAGGCTAGACTCCAATATCCTATGGCATACCTGTAGTTTTCCTTTGGTTGTTGACCAAATGCCTTTGTCGGGAAACAGTTCCTTACCTGAGTGGACCAAACATAATTAGGTAACTCCGACGCTGAATGTCCGTGATTCGCGTGCATACACGTGCAGTGCGTGTCTGTTTAAAATCGTCTTATCACAAAAGTAGATGCGAGTTCTAGTGTTTTGGAGTACACGTAGACCTGAAATATTTTCGCGAAAATGGTAGGCAATCATGTATCAATAAAAGTGATTTTACCTATTTTTTTTATAATCGCAACGTGGGCCAATGCTCGCACAATGCTTGTTAGAGTTCAACAGAAGCCCCGCAAGCAGACGATAGACAAAATACTGTTACTGCTGCGGACGTATTAGTAGCATGCTAATAGGCCACTTATGGCATGCCAACTGTTGCTTATTGCTGGGGACAAAATAGCAGCGAGCTCAGCGGTTATATGGCATTCCAATTGTTACGTACTACTAAGTAAACAGGGACCGCGGTGGCTGAGAGGTTAGACTGGCCGCCTCCTACCAGGACGAAGCGGGTTCGATCCCCGTCCGGGTCACTCACGGATTTTCGCATGTGGGAATCGTGCCAGACGATGCCGCTGGTCGGTGGGTTTTCTCGCCCTCCCCCCCTTTTTTCATTCTGGCGCTGCTCCATACTCACCTCAATCACCCTCATCGGCTCTCAAGACCTCGCTGTTAAGAACCGCCCAAATCTCTCCACTCACTCACTAAGGAAACATTGGTGGCGAGCTTATGGGCCATTTACGGCATGCCAACCGTTACTGCTGCCGACATGTTAACGACAATTGCGAACTATATGTTTTGAAATAGTAAATAGTGTATGTGAATTACATATTTTTTTAAATGTATAGATGCGAATTAAAATTATAATGTGACATTACTAGTAGGCCTAATAGGAAGAAAAATAGTTTCTAGACTGGAAACCTGCAAAGAATTGTTTTGCATTTCAAATACCACCTGAAATTAATCCGAAACTAAAATACTAGTATTGACTTATTGACTTGAGATATTAGCACAAATTGTGTCTGTGCCAGGGTTAATAATGCAACTTTTGTGTGTGAAAAGTATTCACTTTGACTTAACAACGTTATGCATGAATACACGGAAGGGAAGTTGGTAGCATTCTAGATGGACTCAAAGGTTGTGACTTCAATCCCATGAGTTTCCAAAGAAATTTACCAATCGTGGAATAATACTGAAGTTAATGCACATGAAGTTGGGATAGTTATTTGGACAAAACATAGATACTTTCTGGTTTTCAAAACACACGGCAAGCTACTTTTAAGTGGGCCACAAGTTGCGGACAACTGCGATTTTAAGTGGCAAACAGCTGGGCCACAAGTGGTTTGCCAACAGTTGGTTAACTTATGGCAGGCCGGAAGCAGTAAGCTACCACTCCATGGCCCACTGATGGTACTGGAATGTTTGGGGTACAGTGGGCTATAGGCTATTCATGATAAACTGATCACTTTTTGAAGTCCTCACATTTGAAATAATACTCAATAAATATATTTCATTGTAGCATTGTACACTTAACTTTCGAGTCCGGTGAAATATATACACTGTGTTTATAACTTACATGGCAATGTTTATTTAAAAAGTGGGGGAAGAATAAAAAATGACTGATAAGGAAAAACTAGCTAGGGCCTCAAAAGTGCTCACTTAAACGTGAACAGTCTATATGCACAATAGAACCGCTAATGGGCATATTGTATTTAGCTAGATGAGAGTTGTCTGAACAGCGGCCCAGATGAGGCCAACCGCGCGTGATAGTCAAGAGGCATCGTGTGGGCCAAACGCATCTGCGGGTGCATCACGCAGGTCGACTGATCATGAGAAACATCTGCGGGCTGCTCGTGTACAAGCGGATTTGCGCAAGTGGGCCAACTGGCTTTTGCCGCTCAGGCTGTGTCTGATCGATGCGAAACGTTCGCTATTGGCTGGTCTTCCGGCTGGCGAGTAGGTTAATCCGCTATGACGGCTATCCCTGAACATCAAAACCGACGGTGCCATATGAAGTTGAGAAAATGTTGGCCGTTTGGGACGGCTTACCTTCGCTGCGACGGGTGTGTGTTTGACGAGCTCCACGCCTCACGTCCACTGGGCGGGCCTACTGGTCTGCAAGTATGGGCGCCGCAGGGCCGCTACCGCCCACGAAAACTATGACTGCCTTCCCCTCCCTCGTACGTCCCCTTGACCACGTGGCGCCAGCCTGCCAGTCACGCACTTCCAGGGTGCCCCTTCCAGGACTTCAGATATCGACGGAGTGAAGATCATTTTGTAATGTTCTAGATAATTTAAAATAAATTATAAAGACAGGTGTCTCGTTCAGATTCGGGGAGACATCACAGGGTTTTCACTTGGGCAGGAACTGCTGTTCCGTCAGTCAACATTTTAAAAGGGGGGGGGGGCGGCTTGCTGCCATTTTAGTTAAGCATGGTTTAAAGCAAAATAATTATATGTAACCTGCATATAGCTGGAAAGAGATGTCTTGTAAGAATGTAGGTTTTGGGGGAAGTTTTAAACAAAATTATTTTTGATACAAACTTTTTATACCAAATGTAATAGGTGGGAAAGGTATATTTTTATATAAAGTTTCTCCAGTGTGATCTTGGGGGAAAAATATTGTAAATGATTTGAAGATGATATATAAACGCAAGGCAACGAATATTTTTAAACCTTTTCACTGGAACCAACCAGAATCCCTTTTTTGACTTCATTGGGGGGCTCTCAGCTATTTTCCAACTTAAAATACCTACATTCAGGAAGCAGATAAGACAAGGACCTCGTACTGTATGTGTTGGCAAACACCGTCACACCGTTGAGTCCCCGTGTCCACGACCGGGGACATGTTGCAGACGAAGAATGTTTATGCTTTGAACTGTACACAACAAGAAAACAGTGGCCGGTGTTTTATTTGCCTTTCTTGCGAGTAATCTGATCGGTTGACTTTTCTACATCTCTCATTTGTGAATGATCAATGCCGACGTCAAAGAGCACGCAGTAAGTTGCTTACTGGTAGCGAAAAGAAAAGCATACTAGACGCAGGTACAGCACCCATAAAAAAATTTAACAATTGCGACACTTTAGCTAATAAATTAATTCGGGACTGAATGGGCGAACGGTGTTCTAAATTTTTCCAGACAGCGGCGCCATTTTGCTGGCGCGTGAGGCTGTAGTTCGCTGTATGAGCGGCTGTCTCACCTCTCTATTACTAAGTATAGTAAGGTTCAGATGAGAAAATAATAAATGCGCAGCTTTGAGGGAGGGAACGTAGGGGAAACAGTGTAGGGGAGGGCTCTCCCGAACGCTCGCCGCTGGAGGGAGGGAAGCCACGGGACACTGCCGGAACTGTAGGCTACACACCCAACTGATAAACATAGCTCTCTATTACCACGCTGTTTAATCCGCGTCGTTACTTCAACAGGTAATACGGACACGTGGAGCAGCTCTCGCCGGACCTTTCTCGGCTGCTGGCACTACTGACCCGAACAACCTCGCGCTTTCGTTCAGCGGCGTTTTGGACTTCTGCGCACTATCTTCTCGTTTGGATTTTGCTGCACTTGTGTAGTATACTGCACAGCGGGCCTCGGCGACCGCGGACTCCGAGCGGGGCTTAACGACAGCCGGAGAGAGAAGGCGAGGTAGCGGGCGTACAAGGGCGCGCGGGTGGCTCGTGTCCGACGCCACGCGCCGGCCGCCTCGCTAATGGACAACACGTGGTCTGCCGACAGAAGATGTTGCCTGCGGCCCACAAAGACGCCAGCACATGTCGCCATCGTCGTAGTATGGGCTCTCCTCTGCGGACTGAGGTCCCACTGCTGCTAGGTACCTGAAGATGTCTTAGCCCAGAAGCGAGGGAACAATACGGGCGACCTTATCGCGCGCACCTACCGCCACATCGCCCTTACGCGAGAGACGCTGAACTAGAGAGCAGCGTTTCCGTCCCCACGCTGTACTATGCAGATATGGCAGCGGTGGCGCAGTGGCTAGGGCACTCGCCTCCCACCACGGCGATCCGGGCTCGATCCCCGGCGGATTCACTCCCAGGCTTTCGCATGTGGGAATCGTGCTGGACGATGCAGCTTGCCGGTGGGCTTTTACGGGGTACTCCCGCTTCCCCCGCCCTTGCATTCCAGCGCCGCTGCATCCTAGGGCCTCACTTCATGTCATGTCCTACGGGCCTCGAAGAGTGTTGCCTCGCCCTGGGTTCACTCCCCACTCGAGTTTTTTTTTTTTTTTTACCATGCAGATTACATCCGTAACTGTGGGGTTTCCTTACTCGCAATGAAGGCCTGCAGATTTTACTACAGACATAAAGTTGTGTTTTTATCCTACTTCTGAAGGAAACTGCAATTCTACTCAGTTTGACTCCATTTAATACGATAAAAGCCAATCTACACGACATTAAATTAAAGCTTATTGGCATAAAGTTGTATTCCCACAACATTTATTTACTGGGATATGCGCATACGCGCTAATAACGATTACACAGTAAATGTTTTAGTGCATGGTTGTGTTAAGGTGGTTTTTGCGCGTGCGAAATTCTGGAAACGCATCCGCCGGAGAGCAAGGCTTTCTCGCCCATGAATTGAGACCCGCGTGATGATGGGACGATTTTACGACGATTTGAACTGTTTGCGAACGGATCCCAGTGTCCGTTTTTTATTCGTTCCCGGCGAATTCCACAGTAACCATTTTGTTAATATTTAAGAAAAAAATTAGAAACTTTTAGCCGATGGTCGAAAGTATCGCCCATCTGCACCATGCGACTGAATTCGAACTAAGTACTTAACGTAATTGCTATATGTGGTAACTACTGAATACTTGCATCTCGTTTAACGATAGCCTTATAAATGAGTTAAATACTTCACGGCCTTACAAAACTTTTACAACAGCACATAAAATATTAACTGTAGCCCGGGAAATAAAAATGCTTTAAAACGGTAAGTTAAATCTGAATTTTTTTTATCTATACTCGAAGAGTGGGGGGAAATACCAGGACTTAGCTTCCGTCCCAAAAGTCGTAGTTCACCTACTGAAAAAAAAAAAAAAAAAACCAACAGACGTTGCGGTTGGTAAACGGTGCAGGGTATATACCAGGGTTTTGTTGCTGTCGGTGAGCCAATCACTGTAGTGTACTATAAATCGGTGATTTGTAAGAACGTAATTCATTGAAGAACGGGATGAAACGCAAGTAAACCTACCATATTAAATCACTATAAAAACCAGTTGACTTCACTCGCTCATACAGTTTGACTACAACGATTTGTAAAATTGAAATAAATATCCAAGATAGATGGAATCTTTCCACCTTAAGGCGGATTCCCATCCGCCATCTTGGATTTACAGGTTTTTTGCCAAAGCTTCTATTTTAGAAGGCGTATTGAAACTTCCCGCAAGACATACCCTAATTAACAGCTTCCCAAACTTCCCCGAACTGCTACAGCTTCGCTATATCTATTCATTTTTATCTGGTAACTGTCTAGGCGAAACGCGAGATTATTTCTTGCGGACGATTACATAGGCGACGGTTCAACAGTAATTAAGAAAGACTGACCTCAGACAATGCACTAGGGATTGCTCTCTGCTGTGCCGTTCCAAACAAACTGTATTCCCAAAGTATGGTAAAAAAATTCCATAAATCCAAATTGGATGGAATCTTTCCACCTTAAAGCGTATCAAGCCCCGCCATATTGGATTTACACTATTTTTGATATAATTTGCACTTAAGAAAGTTTAACAAAATTTTTCACTCGTCATGCCATAAATTATAGTTTATAAAGCCTTACAAAAGTATTACAGGACTGCACCCTTTTTTACATGGGGAAATTTCCTGACATTTCCTTGATTCTCAGACAAAAAGAATCTTTATTCCTTGACCTTTTCTAACATTTTTTTCCTGTAAGGACTGGCACCTTTGCATCATAACACACTTTTACACTAAAATACTTCTCTGATCTTACTAAATTGCTTACTACATACGTTACAAATAAAATGCCTAAGCATTTAGTCCAGCATCATTAAAACAATTTTATATGATTCTGGCAGTGGTGCAAGTTTGATGACAGAACTGCGAAATATATCATGCATATCACAGAATTTCCTGACATCTAGCTAACTTGTTTGAAATTCTCTGACTTTTCCCTGATTTCCCTGACAGTGGGGTGATGATGGAGCGAGCAACATGTATTTGAAACACAGTGGCAAGTATAGGCTGTTCACGATAAAGTGAGCACTTTTAAAGGCCCTACAGGCATTAACCACTAATAAATATATCTTATTGCAGCCTCTGGCATTATATTTAGAGGGTGGGGAAATACATACACAGTGTTTTTTAGTCACATTGCAATGCTTATATTAAAAATCAGCAGGAAGATGGGAATTGAATGAAAGGAAAAATTTAGAAGGGCCTTAAAAAGTGCTCACTTTACCGTGAACAGCCTATAGTTGAAAGGCGCCTCGTTGGGCGGTCGCGAGTATGCGACGCGGGCTCGCAAATCGCGGGTCGCGAATGTGTTTTAAACGTCGCGAGAAGAAAAAAAAAGGGGGGGGGGGTGACGCACAGCTGCACCAGGTCCGCGGTTCGCAGCTCGTACAGCCGCCGCCGGACGTAAATCACGGCTGGCCGGCCTCCAGGCGGAGCGGCAACTACCCTGGGCCACCTGGGCCGCGACCCCTCCCCGAGCAAGATCCGCGGGCAGCCGCCCAAAACTGCGTCCTACTGTCTACTCCTCCTCCAGAGCTCCGGCTCTGCCCGCGGCGTGCAAGTTGTTCACGGTTAACTGACCACTTTTGAATACCCTGCCCGAAATCTAAAGGCTGTTCACGATAAAGTGAGCACATATGAAATCAACCTTAGAAAAATGTCACTGCTCCTGCCTTACATACATTTTAACGGGCGCACTGAGTGACATGTGGCCAGTAAAGTTAGTAACGATGGTTGGAAAGAAGTTCCATAGCTTAACGCAAAATAAAATATGTTGGCTAACCATCTGTGAAAAATTAAATTATTTTTTTCGCTCTCTGTTTTTTTAAAATACATCTAAGTGTAAAAATGAGCAGATTTGTAAAATATTTACTGTTCTAATAATTTCAAACTTTCACTTCACCGACCCATGAATAAAGTGATGAGGCCTATGCCAATGTTAATTTCACATAAGGCGGAAGAATATGTGACGTGCATACAAGCAGATCTTAAGTAGGGCTTTCAAAAGTGCTCATTTTACCGTGAACACCCTATACCTGTATACACACTGTGTATTCATCCGCCGGGCGTAACATTAACATTACCATGCGTCTCGTAACGTTATTCATGCGCCAGCCAAAGGAAACTGAGAAATTATTAGAAAAGTAAATAGCCTATTTTACGAATTTGCTGATTCTTACACTTACAGTATATGCATTAAAACAGAAAGCGATATAAATCATTTCAGTAATCATAAATGTTTACGTGACACCTTTAACTCAACGTTAGGATATGAAATAATTTCTCTCCGTAGTAACCAACTTTACTGGACTTTTGCCTATCAGTGAGCCCATTCAAATATATTCAGGTAAGGGCAGTGACATTTTTCGAACGTTGATTTCAAAAGTACTCAGTGAGTGAGTGAAGAGATTTTGACGCCTCTTAACATCGAGGTCTTGAGAGCCGACGTGGGTGATTGAGGTGAGTATGGAGCAGCCCCGGAATGAAAGGGCAGGGGAAACGGGAGATCTCCGAGACCAACGGCATCGTCCGGCACGATTCCCACATGCGAAAATCCGGAGTGACCCGGCCGAGGATTGAACCCGGATCGGCTTGGGAGAGCAGACTAACCGCTCAGCCACCGTGGCCCACTTCAAAGGTGCTCAATTCACCGTGAACAGCCTATACGGACATTTTAGTCATATGAGGGATAGAACCATCACTGGCCTCTTCGCCGTATTAGCATGGTGCCTTGGCGATTAAGCCAGCGAGGACCCTGTAATGAACACCCCCATCCTCCTCTTTTTTCCTTCTATACAATCCGACCATGGGATGCAGCTACCCGCCAGCTCCTCTAGCATCTCTCTCTCTCGCTCTCTCTCTCTCTTATGATTGGCTGCCAACAAACCCTCTCTCCACCTCTACAAGTTCGTCTCTGAATCGCCGCGTGATTACTGACCGAAGTCTATGACTAGTCGGTTTTACTCCTCTACCCAATTCCACGCTCTATTTAACCAACCTTTAACTAGCTCTAATCTGATTGGCTGCCAACATACCCTCTCTCCACCTCCACAAGTTCGTCTCTGAATCGCCGCGTGATTACTGACCGAAGTCTATGACTAGTCGGTTTTACTCCTCTACCCAATTCCACGCTCTATTTGACCAACCTTTAATTATCTCTAATCTGATTGGCTGCCAACATATCCTCTCTCCACCTCTACAAGTTCGTCTCTGAATCGCCGCGTGATTACTGACCGAAGTCTATGACTAGTCGGTTTTACTCCTCTACCCAATTCCACGCTCTATTTGACCAACCTTTAACTATCTCTAATCTGATTGGCTGCCAACATACCCTCTCTCCACCTCTACAAGTTCGTCTCTGAATCGCCGCGTGATTACTGACCGAAGTCTATGACTAGTCGGTTTTACTCCTCTACCCAATTCCACGCTCTCTTTGACCAACCTTTAACTATCTCTAATCGAAATACCAGAGTTAATTCATAAACCGCAACATGTCGCATTAGCGTACAACAGTTACCCGGATATTTTAATGTGGAAATTAACTGGCTTCAAGAGGCAGCGCGTATAAAAAAATGGCTGATACAGCGTAGAAGACATTTGAGGAGATATCCCATTAGCCTTCTTCGACTCGCCTTATCTCAACGGAATATATATATATATATATATATATATATATATATATATATATATATATATATATATATATAACGGTATCTACAGTATCAAGCCGAGTGAACTCCCCCGTAAAAAAATTGATTACAGTCACCTTGGGTTACTCTGTGCCAATTCAGGATAACAGTGTACAACTCTCATCATAATTTAAAATGAAGGTTCTACAGCCCCCACCTTGGTTCTTTACTCCCTAGTTAACAGCGTTGTTTATAAATATTACAGAAAAGTGCACAGAATCTTAGTGCCTTCATTTGAAATCGTATTAGGCAGGTGGTTCAAAGTTGCTCCCGCTGGTGTATAGCTACCCCAAATGGCTCTGTTTCACGAATGTCCAACCTAGGCTGTCAACGCAATTAACGCTCAGTAGATCACAGCGCGGAGTTGGAAAGGTGAGTTATTTCAACCAATCACCTGTAAGCTGGGTTAAAACCGACCAGTCACATGCAAGCGAGGTTAAATCCGACCAGTCGCAAACTTCGGTTAGCGCCTCGACTATACAGAAGCGAGTTGAAGGAGAAGCGAGAAGATATCAGAGGCCAAGATGCGAATTCACAACCCACAGCCGGATGGAGGAAAGGTTGCGGGCCCGCGGGTTAATGTTAATCAAATGTAACTTAGACTAGTTTCGCTTGTTTGCGCAGTAATCCGTTGGTAATGCTGTTCGTTCGCGTGGCAATTCCTCCGGGAACATTACAAGCTGGTTGTTCTATCGATTTTAGTAATTAATTATAAGCAAAAAAACGCGCAACAACCTATTTCAGTGACAGAATTTCACTGCAGTAGCAGTTACTTGTGCAACCTTACAAAAAGTACAGTAACGCGGCTACTGATTTTACACACCCTTGCGTAAAAAAAAATCTGCCGAGTATACCGTATCACAACCATAATAGAGACATAATTGACACGCATTCGCCATGAAGAAAGGCATGAAATAATATCATAAGCTGGAACAGGAAATGCGCTTGTTGGGGGAAAAACGGCAGCGATCTCAGAAAACAACACGAGCAATATCCGCCACTGTTACGCAGACGAAAATACGGAATCGGATCTACCAGGAATCAAACACGGATCTACCAGGAATCAAACACGGATCGCGATTGCGGAGAGTTGGACCACCGATGGATCTTTGTTCACTTTAAGACGTAAAAAAATTTACAGTTTGTAAAAGTGTGAAACTCATGAAGATGTTGACTGATGCGGAACGCAAAAAGACAAGTCATGGCGTTTCCATAACGTAAAATACAAATTCAAATGAACGTATATTTGAAAGATTTTTAAATAGAAAGTACTTAAAAATTCTTTCACTTATAAATATATCCCCCCAGTGTTATGCCTGTAGGCTTATCAAAGGATGGCCTACAAACTAATTTATGACCTAACTTAAACTAACACCCATGCCTTACCTGGGATTCGAAGCCAGAACCTCCCGCACCGCAGACCGGCGGTGCACCAACCGACTGCGCCACGGGAGGTCGGAAATTCCAAATAAGTTCATATCAGCCCACTAGGAAAGTATGTACTGAAACGAAAGCAATTACGGGCACTATTGAAACACCAGTAAAGTGGGGCCACGGTGGCTAAGCGATTAGCACGCTCGCCTCCCACCAAGGCAAACCGGGTTCAATCCCCGGCCAGGTCACCGGACTTTCGCAAGTGGGAATCGTGCTGACGATGCCGTTGGTCGGCGGGTTTTCTCGGGGATCTCCCGTTCCCCCCCCCCCCATTCCGGCGCTGCTCCATATTCACTTCCATCATTTTCACCGGCTCTCAAGACCTCGCCGTAAAGAGCCGCCGAAATCTCTTCACTCACTCGCCAGCAAAGTTTGACTGCTGCAATTAAAGAGTGACAGACGCACGCACATACAAGCATACGAATCTGAGGGCGTTAGAGAGGCGTGTCGCGCATGGGTCGATGACCATTTTGTACGCGACACTCCGCAGAAGTCAAGTGAAACGAGACCTCTGTCTGCCGAAAGACTAACCCGTCTCTTCTACTTGGACGGTTTCTTAACACGCGCTTATACAACATGGTTGGTTGAAGACTAACTGTAACCTTGTGAAGTATTCTCTTTTTACACACTAGGTATCCGTCCGTCAGAAGCATACATTCATATTGCCCTATATTTTATATCTAAAGGCTGTTCTCAGTAAACTGAGCATTTTTAAAGCCCTTCTTAATATCTACATGTATGCACATTGTGTATTATTCCGCCAGTCGTAAAATTATCATTGCCACGGGACCCGCCACTTCATTAATGCGTCAATCAAGTAAAACTGTGAAATTATTTGAAATGTAAATCCTTAAAAAAAAAAAAAAAATATTTCAGTATGTAGGTTCAATGTTTGCTGAATACTTTAAATTCAAAGTTATGTCATGGACATACTTTCCCTCAGGCTTTACTAATTTTACTGGGCGCATATCACTCCGTGAGCCCGTTAAAATGCTACGCAGGTAGAGGTAGTGACATTTTTCAAAGGTAGATTTCAAAAGAGCGAAAAAAATCACTGCCGGTAACTACATACATGCTAGAGTACACATTGATATGCAGGATCCCGGTTAAGTTGGCAGCAAATAAATGAAAGTAATTCTAATACTCGACGTCGTGTTGCGAGTATGTAGTGTTCAAATTTGTGTCTAACTGACGATACCGTTTCTTGTTTCATATAAATTTGCATTGCTACCAATTCCACGGTTTCGTTTGACGGCGCATGAATAAAGTACTTAGACCCATGGCAAAGTTAATTAACATATGGCGGAAGGATACAAAATTATAACAAAGGAAATCCTATGCATGGCTTTCAAATGTGCTCAAATAACTGCGTATAGATTATAATCGAGCATGAGGTAGACCGATATCGCTGGATGCGCACAACCAATCTTCTTGTCCCGACATTGAGCTGCTTTTCTGCCTACACGTCTAGCAGAAAACGGCGTGGATTGGATTTGATGTTAGAACGCTGTTTAGTAAACAAGTGAGTTGTAATGAAGTATTTAAAATTTAAATTGTCAAAAGTGCTTGTCTTTTAAAAATTAAGATATAAACAAACACGTTCACGACTGCTGACTATGTGATTTTGACAGTTCTGTTCCTTTCGGGTAGGTCAATGTTGGGTACATGGACAGAAGTCGCATAAGAGGTCTACCTCATCTTTAGTCTATGATATCAAGTGGCACTAAAATTATTAGAAACATAAATAATAATGTAAATTTTTATGCCCATTGTATATTTAACATTCGTTAAATAAAAATACCCGTTTCAGTGTTTACCAGTTTAAAATTTACTCTTCTGATGGAACAAAAGTTTCTTATGATTTGCTGCCAACATAACCAGGTACGGCAATCGGTGTTTATGTTACGTGACAGTTTTTTTTCCTGCAAAAACTTGCTTTAAATTTAAAACAACAGTTAACCAGCCAGGAATATTTCGTATCGTGATTTTACTTTGCTGAGAAATTTCACGGTGGTTTCCCATAGTCAAACACGACGTAAAGCGAATAATATCGTGCATTTACAAAACTAGCAGCAAACTTATGTGCGTGCTACCTGGCTGAATTATTAATATCGGAAAAAAAAATATTTTTTTTTGGCTCCAAAGAACGTCTTTCGTAGATATATAAAACAAGTTTTAATATTTAATTTCATTTCGCCTGTAAGACGTAAAATCTATAATGAAACATCACAGAACTTAAACCACTTTATTTCAAACGAGAATGCTCCGTTTATCCGCGCAAACAAAAAATACTGTTCCACAAACATGATCAATGGCACTATTACTGTTATGTTTACTCTAAACCTAACTTATCTGAAGTTTTGGAGAAACACTTAAACGCACAAAAACGTGCAAAAATATCTGAACTCACAAAATGGGCGGATTACAAATTTAGAAATCTCAATTACGGTGTTTCTAACTGCTTTGGATATAAATAGGAGAAATGATGTTAATTTTGTCGGTTCGGTTCAATGTTAAAATAATACTCTTCGAAAGTGTTGCTTAGTCATATTTCCTATCGTTTTGGTTACTAATACCAGATGTTAACAAAAATAAACACTTTCATCCGCCTAATAACAACTATAGGCTATCCACGGTAAAGTGAACACTTTCGAAAGCCCCCTCATTTTGAATAATAGTCAATAAATGTACTATAATTTAGTCTTAGACGTAAACTTCCAAGTGTGGTGGAATACACACTCTGTGTTTATTACTTACATTGCAATATTTATTTCATAAAATGTGACCAAGGGATAAAAAATGGCTGAAAGGAAAAGTGACTAGGGCCTCAAAAGTGCTCACATTGCCGTGAACAGCATGTATCACTGTCAATATTGAGGCACTACGAATGTTTCCTCAAAGAAATATATTACTATGAAGCCATGTTTTACTGAAATACGTACAAAAATACATTCACCAAGGCGACCAATTTAAAATAGAACAGTGCCACTACGAAAGTTGTAGTTTGTATTTACAATAAAATACTTTCATTTACATTCATTGAAATGTTTCAAGAGTATTCAATCAACTGTGAACTTGTTATAAGCTTGAAACTGTAAACAATATGGGAAACCAAAAGACAATCAGTCAAAATCAGCTTTCAAGCCAATCTGCTGGGTAGGGTCCTTAACATTACTAGTTGAACTTACTTGATAACTGTGAAAGCTGCACTAAGTGTACACTAATCTTCAACTGCGAAAGATAAAATACGAGTATGACGTTATCTGCCATATAACTAAACACGTGATTTTTGCACTCATCGGCAAGCAACAATAAGATAAAGCTGAAAGGCATGCAACAGCACACAGCGAATGTTGGAAAGTATGAAGGAAAACTACGATAAGATTGAATGTGAGGAAAGGCAGTATTTGACAGGCGCTCCGCGTCCTAGATGCTCACTGACGATCCAGTCGGCGAGCGAGGATCTAGGACTCGGACCGCGTCTTCGTTCATCTACAGTTACAGACAGATGGCTCATATGCTACTTGCTGCCACGTTGCTTGTTGAAAACGATATGGTTACCAGCTGTTGTGGGTCCTTCAGGCGGACTTCAATTTGATGCAATACAGTCGAGAATTGATTCGTTTTGAACTCCATTCAAGTTTATATGAATAGTGCCCGTGATCTGTCGGATTAGTAATGACTTCAAAGGGCATCGTTTACATCAAGCAAGGCCCAACGCACATCCCTAATTTGAGCAAAATCACAAATAAAATCAGGTTTCAAGGGGGCCGATTGGCTAGAGGTGCAGCGCATGTTCGAAATTTGGCAACGCAGTCGCTAAGGCTGACACAGGCCAGTGTCATCGGTCCATCAGGTACCTCATCGCCTTTACGTACATGAAGCAGAATTGAGGCGCCAGTCTTTTCGTTCGCCAGCTCGCCTCTATATGACTTCTAACGGTGACTAGATCATTTCATGGCACGGAATGAAGATAAAGTTATGCTGCACGTCCCTATGCAGCCTGAAGGCTAAAAAGATTGCGAAATCGTCGGTATTTTATTTGTTATTATTATTATTATTATTATCTGTTTACAATTTCATACACCACTCAACTATCACATCTCCCGACTGGCTAACCTGTCGAACGCGATGAGCAGAGCTTCATTACAATTGTAATAAACAATACACTTGGAGAAATTTAAATTGTTCCATATCTCTAAGCCCTGTCAGATTACGAGTAGGCCTATCATTTACGTAACTTTCCGCGCCCGAATGCTAGTTTCCGTTTTCGGCTCCAACGTTAGTTTACGAAACATGTGTTTTTAAATCATATTCGTGCATGAAAATTTCAACAAAGGATATTTAAAAGTTGGACTTGGACGTGCAGCACACTCTTATCTCCTTTGTTACACTATAAAATGTTGGGATCACTGCTAAAAGTCTCATAGACGCGGGTGTGCATGCCAGCTTAGTCAGCACTAACGTTTAATATTTATAAACATGTCGTAATTATTTTTGCAGAGTGCATATAGAGGTGTTTGGCACGTTAAGATCTAAATGATGGTCGCCCACGCCATTTAACACTGTTAGATATTCATTGCCATTATTATTCTCAGACTACTAACAGAGGAGATAGTAAATAAAGCATTCTTTATTACCTTCCGTCAGTCGTTAAAGAATAGGCATACAGTGAATATCTGACGATGTAAAAAAGCGTAGAAAATAATTATTAGCACCAAAAATTACGATACGCAGCCTGAAAAACAAGTTATGGTGAGTGTACCATTGCCCTTGACAGCTTCAGACACGCACACACCTTCAGCCAGACAATGCTCTGCTCTGCCTGGCCAATCGCCACACCTAGTCCGTGGTACACGGCCAACTGTGTGACCCCCTGCAGTGGCTGCAACACCATTTCAAGGTACAGTCACGGGGCGATAAACCACGTGACTGGCCCCACAACAGCTGAAGAACATTTCAACAAACAAACGAACGAACGCGCGCGTGGGCGCGGGACTCACTTATCGGGGCTGGCGCGTCCGTTGGCGGTTTTTCCCTGGGGCTGCTGCTGCTGCGGTGGAGCCGGCTTGCTGTAGGGGTGGTGGTTGTTGTTGTGGTGGCCGTGGGACGACACAACCCGATTGGCGTTCGAGTCGGTAGCCGCCCCCTGCGGCGAGATCTTGCCCGCCAGCGCGTTCAGGTTGCTCAGCATCTCCATCAGCACTCACACTCCAAACGCACACGGAGATCGCACACCACGCACACGGACTCGCACTGCTATCCCCGCCGCACCAGGTCCGCGTGAGATTGACGGCGATTATCGACTGCGCCTCCTCTGGCCCACGGCTCTTGATAACGGCGACTGCAGATAAGGGATTATCTGTGAGTGGGGTGTGGGGATGGGGAGGGGTCTGCACCCCAGCACACGCGCCTGCTCGATGGTCTAGGGGGGCCGCGCCCTGGCTGGGCCCTTCACCGTCTCTTCCGGACTCCTCGTGGGGCGCTGCCCCACGACGGCGACCTGGGGTGGAGGCGCCTGTGCGCTCCGCCACCTGAAACACAGCCTCCCTCTCACACTCTCCACCCACGACAAACGCCACAGCATACAGAAGCGGAACGAACGTGGCGCCTACTCCGGGCGACGGGAGACTCTGAAAGCCTCGTAACAGTCATTGTGACGCGAGTGGATTCCCACCAGTGACGTGTGGTGAACTGTTGCAAGGTAAGCTGGCGTTAGCTGTGTGCTGTACCCTGTTGCTTGCAGTTTTCACTCCCGCCACTAAAACGTAGCTCGGCAACTGACGCCACAGACCGTATGTAATTGGTCCCTTGCTGCTCGCTTGTCAGTGGTCGGAAGGAATTCAGTTTCCCGAGTCTGCACGGTTGTTATTGGCTCCTGCTGCGTGCACCGAGAATGTACGGCAGCGAGCAAGCACCAGCTTACCTTGCAACAGTTCACCACACGCCACTGATTTCCACTGATCTGCCAGTTAGTAGCTGCAAATTACCTGAATTTTCACTTAGTAGTATGCAAGATTATAACGCTTTTGGCCGGGATGCCTTCTCAGTTGGAGTTAGTGGTACGCGCGCGCAGTTTCGCTTTTGTATGCTTCCGTGTTCTGTGCTGGCAGCCTCTCGTAGTCACGTGACCAGCGCGTACACGTCGACAGTGTCGCCAACTCCTCGCCGGTTTTCCCTCGACAAGTCAATCCTTGTGGCGTGCTTACGTTGCGAACCGGGGTGGAGTACGATTTCGAATTCCGGTTAAGTTACGATCCTGTCTGAAATAATACGCTTTGGCTGAAAAACATACTCCAAAATGGAAAAAGTGCAAATTTAACGCATAGGAATAAAAATTATTGTAATAAAATTACTGAAATTATAATTATGTCTTTAAAGACAGAAATCACTACTTTAATGAAAACCTATATTATTTTTAATTTAATTAAAATTTCCTTGGCACCGAGTCTACTAGTATTCTACTAGCTAAATTATAGAAAGCATAAAAACGGAAGTGTAACTAACATATTAAAAAATTTGGCCAACCACTGTGACACGGATGATTTTGCAAAACTTATCACGGAGTGATCGAAATTTAAGGAATTTGAACCCATATGCCGGGGATATATGAGATCACCATAGATGTTGCTTGTAATATCAAGCATAGGTGCCTAATTTTCGGGGTTAAGACAGTATGTACCTAAATTGAAATTCAAGTGTATTTATTGACTTATACAGACAGTTAGAAAATGTAAAGAACAACAGCCATATTAAAAATTTTTACCATACTTATATATTTGACAGAATTTCGAAAATTTCTTTCAGTTAGTTCAGCAACACATAAGTCTTCGTGAAAACATTAAGTGTTAAAACTTTTTGTAAAAAATCTCAATTATATATATAATAATATACATAATATATCGGCATTATATACATCAATATGGAAAATTGCAGAACGTCAGTTAGCAAGTACTAATTTGGCAATTTCACTATATATTTCTTAAATTAGTATAAAAGAGCTACCTTAGATGCACGAAAAGAAAAACTTTACTATTTGTTCTTTTTTCTTGCACATAAACACCGGAGTAGAAACGTTTCAAACTATTTTTACAGTGTGCCAAATGCTTTCTCAGATTTAAAAAAAATCACTTCGATTATGTTTATAAGAAAATATCCGAAAATTATTCTTCCTTTCCACTTGAAACTTAAGTCCAGACCGCTGTTACACCCTGTCATAAAAACAGCCTTGTCTAATATTCAAAGTCCCGAGGAATACTTTGAAGTTGCTCCTCATATAATGAGGAAATCTTCCATTTTATACAATAATAGCTGCGGTAGCATACGTAGCGCATTTACGCTAACCAAAGCACGTGTGAAATCAATACTTTTGGAAAAATCTCTACCTGAAAATGACAATTCGTGCATAAATATTTCATACATTGCCCAGAAATGTTGGTAGCAATTTGGAATAGGTTTTTTTATTGTATTAGTTATTTAACCACTGAAATGGCTTTAATTATTTTTCTGTATATTAAGGTATTAATAGGTGGAAAACCCGAATATGCATGTCTCTGTTTCAATTTATATAGGTCTAATGATTAGGTTCGAGGGAATGTTAATTAGTATGCGGCGGAAAGTGGAAAACGAGCAAAGGCAAGGCTTTCGAAAGTGCTTTATTATTCGCTAACCTATTGTAGTACTGAATTCATACTTCTGAGTACAGACGTGAAGCTCATGTAGAGTAACACAAGGAGATTTTAGATCTGGCTGCTATTTCCCCGCGCGCTGTCTAACGCGAGTATCTGAGAAGTGATTCTAACACGAACGCAGACAGCAAAGGCCACTCTACTTCGAAGCGGGATGGCTGTCTGTCTTCTCGCCCAAAGCGACACCGGCACACTCAGCGACGAACAAGCTACATGTTGTTGCACTGCTCTTGCAACAGACGGCAGTGAATGGAGAATTGTGTGCACGACCTCACACGCGCGTATCACACGCTAAGCGCTGCGTTTTAAGGACCCCGCCTGACTGGAGGGTTTGTTCGTGTGAGTGCGGCACAAAAGCACTGCGAGTCTAAACGAGGACGGCACCTGCTAGTCTGTAATTGCTCGGTAACTGTGGAATGTCGATTCTCAAAGAGTCCAGGGCCGTACGATTACGAATGGGCCACGAGAAATATGTTTGTCGTGACGGGAGTTGAACTCGTTCTGACTCCTCGTCACGTTAAGAGTGAGATGGACCCCCCTTTTTTTTTTGTGAAATAGTTGTTTGCGCGAATACGCATATCTCGGTAAATAAATGTTCTGTAAATACGAATTTTTGCCAGAAAGGATAAAAAACAATTATTTGTGTCCCTATTGTTTGTCACAATTAGTGTATTCTTGGAGAAAGAAATTTGTGAAAATGGTCAAATATCGCATTTTTAAAGCTTGTGTATGCAGTTTCCTTAAGCGGCAAAAGAAACGTACAGATACAAGGGCGTAGTTTAACCTGTGATCTTTCATCGCGTGTATTAAAACCCCATTGTTACAGATCTAATTTGCACAGTACAGCGTCACGGCGGAAACACTGCACACCTTGCGCGTAGGAGCGATGATCAGTCGCGCACCATGCAACTACGGAATGTGGAACTTCTGTATACATGCTGCATACGTCCAACTTCATTTTTAATGTATCAGTTTAATAAGGTGTCAGATATGACCATCTGAAAATTTAGTTTATAGCTTCATGCAAGCTATGTAAAACAGTATTTTTATACTACGCATCACGCCTTGACAGTTGCAGTGTTAAATCGCCTATAATGTTTTTCTTATTTCGCACATAAAATAAGTGCGCAAAAGCTTCGTGGTTACGTATACAAGAGTGGAATATAAATACGCTGCGCTGCAGTTTTAGTGCCAAGTTACTGGTTCTTATGCTTTTATTTTTTTTATTTTTTAAGTGTTAGTTTTCTCACTAAACAGTTTCCAATCAGTAGTCACCCGTTGGCACCCACATGTACCGTCATTGGTTGCTGGCACCTGTCGCCAACAAGTTTCGTCCCTCTCTATCGCGACGAAGTGATGATGTGAAATCGTCTGCGATTCGCTACTGAGGGGGGGGGGGGGAGGGGGAAGGCAAGGAACGTGAAGAGCGTAGTTTGCACAGGCGCTGTGATAGGAGTGCGCGTGCAATTGGCAGCTTGTCTGGTGACGTAGCTCGTCGCTTTGAGCAACCCTCACGATGCGCACGTTTTCAACGGGAAAAAATTCGCCAACTAATATTGCAACACGGTAATACTTTTTTTTTTCCCCCTACAGGACTTAAGTATATCTTGTAATTGTTGATAGCTCTGACGCAGCAAAGAACATGCACCATAAGAAGAGATCGAATAGTTTGCAACTAGGTCGATACTAAAACTTAGTGAGATAGCGAATTGAACTTTTTTTTTGCTCGTGAATCAGAATTTGAGAACAGTACCTTTCGAGGTGTTTCCGAAGAAACCCTTGAATTTATGTATATATGTTTGAATAAATGCATGTCGATTATACAATTTCGCCTGCGACAAAACGAACAAGATAAATATGGCCTGAGAAACAATCATTCCCATTATCACACTGCCCGTCTTAAGGCCCGGAAATTTTGATCCGCCCGTTTATGGTCGATTCAATAGTTACCGAAACACTTTTGGAAACCCGTTTTTGTTCATCCTCTTCACCAAAAATGTATCCCCAATCACACACATGAATAAGAACGTAATGACTAGATAAAAACGATGATTTGAAACTACAACAAGAAAATAACTATGCGATATTTCTTACTTTAAATTTGATAAACCGAAATTGTTAGAAGCCTACATTAGTGATTAAGATACAGACCTTCTTTACAGGAACCTCTGAAAATACTGCTGTAGATATAACCCATAAAAGTTTTAGTAAAAAAAATACGCGATTGCATAGCCTAACGGTGATTTTCCCAACTGAACGTTACCTGCCTTTGTAAAAGGTTCCCAAGACCAGCATCCATCAGAGAGCGCTTAACAGATGCCGTGGTCATCAAAAGCACCCATATTTCCCCAGACGGCGAGGTCGAGCGTCAGCGACCAACTTCCGGCGGAAACAGCCAGTTAGTTGGCTCAACTCGCCTTTCGTCGAGGATCGCCGAGTTAGCGGCAGCCACCTAAAGTAAGGTCTGGCGCCAGAAAACGGGCCATTCATGGCGCTATAAGATTCTAGCTCGCACTTCCCCACACTTCGTTCCTTTACTGAATGCCTCCGATAACTTGTACGCTGTGAAAAGTATTCCGGACGTAAACACAGAGTGCCCACATTCACAGTAACGCTTGCGACGAATCAGGCCCTCGATTAAGTGATCACTCGTGAAACAAACATTTTTAAACACTCCCATCTCTCAACTGCCTATAAATTTACATAAGCAATAAAACGGCATGTTCCCATTAAACTCGGCAAAGAATCTAACAAATCAGTTTTATAAAATTTTCACCTGTGAAATTAGTTTCTGCTACTTTTAAACGCGTCGGGGATGGTCGGCGAGTTTTCTCGGGATATTCCGTTTTCCCCGCCCTTGCATTCCGGTGCTGCCCCAGCAGCAATTAATCGAGGTACTAGGTTCAGAATAAACCTTAATTTTCACACGTGTCGGAAGGGATATATTACCAACAGCATATTCATTGGCAGGACCGCGGCAATAGAGAGAGAGAGAGAGAGTCTGTGTTAAGTGGTGAAGGGGGGTGGGGCCAGGAAGCAATTGCACCCCCTCGCTTGTTGGTGTTCAGAGAGGGTCAGGAGGACAAAGGTTTAAAACACTAAACCTGTTTACTTAAAGAGAATTAAATTTACAGGAGACATTGTTTTCCTATTTTTCTGAAATAGTGCCTATTTACAGGAAACGTTCTACAGTAACAGAAGCTACAGCAAGTCTAACATTTCACGAACAACTGCACCTAACAGATGATACCGTGGTTGTTAACTTTGAGTCCATTAGACAAACTATTGTTTACATAAAATATGACTTGACTTTCATACTAACCCCTGTGCCAGCAGCCTGGATATAATAAAGTATTTTCAGAACACCTTGATATAATTACGAATAGCATAATATCAGAAGGAATATAATTTACTGGACTAACGAATAGCGAAAATAATAAAAAAGAAACAGGATTGTATTACATTTTGACATTACGAAAGCAGGTTTGGGAATGATGGTCTCCTCCCCTCCCCCCTTCCGAACCCCCTCTAGCATGGTAATGCTACACCCTATGCTCATGATTACTAATACGCGAAAAAGTAACATACTTATGATATTAACGATTTCACAAACTGGATGGGTCGCATGGATGATAAAAATTGTTCTTAGTAAAGTTAGCACTTTTGATATCAACCTTAGAAAAAAAAATCAGCGCCCATGACTAGGTCTACATGTATGCTACAGCACGCAGAGGCAAGGATGCCCCAGTTAAGTTGGCGGCGAATTGATAAAAATAATCTTAATAATTGGCGTGGTATTCCGAGCGTAATTTTTAAATTTATGACCACTGAATTTAGTATTTAATTTGTACACTCCACAACACACAATTACATTGCTATTAATGTCATGGTTTGACTTGCGAGGCGCATGAGTAAAGTGAACAAGCTTATGGTAATGTATGACGGAAAGATACAGAATGAGCAGAAAAGTAGGGCTTTCAAAAGTGCCCAGTGAAACGTGCGGAAAAGTATGCACCAACCAGGCTAATGTTGATCGTGACGCGAGGCGGAAGGATACAAGAGGCATTTCCGCAAGTGCAGGCCGAGACTCGGTTGCTCGACTTGCGCAGCTGCCACGCGCGGTTGCACCACGGAACTCTATTCCTGCCCGCCTCCGTCGTACGCTTTGACGGGAGGGATATTTGTCGCGGGCGAGTGGCAAGGAGCCAGCACTGGTTACAAGATAGGCGAGCCCGCATATCTGTCCCCGCACGTGTTCGTGCGAATCGTTAATTGCAAGCAGGACACATTTACTGCGGGCCAGCTCCATTCCACCCCTTCAACGCTCCAAAAAAAAAAAAAAAAAAAAACCCCTTGCCTGGCTGACCGTCTAAATAGTCGGACAAGCGGGCTCTGTCCAACACTGCTAAAAGACGATCTCCGTACGCACTAGGTCTCAGGAGGTTCGAATTACAGGTAAGTCACCTAATGCATGCCAAATCCAGTTACTCTGGAATGTAGGCTTCTTCCCATTTGACCTTCTGCTTAATAAAAGCGGAAGCCTTCATAACCCCAAGGAAATAACTATCAACAATACCAACACACTTGTGGAACATTTTAGCCGTCCGTCTCGACATGCTATAAGTCCACTGAAATTAAATACTTAAAAATCACGCCGCAACGCAAAGGCCACCCCCTTAGGTTACATCTACGGTCGCTTCCACAGGGTGGGATGAGAACCCCTATTTTGAATATCGTTACGAAAGTAACTAGTATACCTCTGCTCAGACTTAAATATGAACCATTATAAGCGTTCGGATGTACTTAGTAAGTTGTTTTCCGCGGGGCGCATCACAGTTTGGCCTTAATATTAGCCAATGAAGTCACAGCTCTGTGATAAAGACGTGTTTCAATACGTCTTTAACCTTCATTAGCATGCGACAGAAAAAGGAGATGGTAACTTAAATTTGTCCTCTATACTGAAGTCGTGATACGGATTTATCGATGTCGAACAGTTTTATAAATATTAAGTAAGGTCTATTGATTATTCTACATTTTAATTAGGATGTAAAATTCGCAAAATCTAAGATTTAGTGCAAATGAAAATAATGTAATTGCGAAAAATAAAGTATATTTATTATTAGGTGTGGAAACATTCCTTTTGGAATCATTGCAAAAATCAAAATAATCTTTGTTTTCTGCATCGAGGCGAATTACGATGTCAAAATTTACCAACACCGAGTTAGTTAGCGTGTGGTTCGAAGCCTACTGTAATCAGGAGCTTCCGTTGTCTTTATCCTCTGGACATAACCGTAGACCTAGGCGTCACTTTTTATTTTTTTAATCTAGTGATTGAAACTGTTGCATCAGCATTTTCCTGAAATTTTCATCGTGAAATAAAAAAGAGGGGGGGGGGGGAGTAAAAAAATAACTTGAAAAAAAAAAAAAAAAAAAAAAAAAAAGAGCAGCCTACGTAGTCGACTAGGATCGAACCGGCGAGATATGTCGCTCAACCAAACACAAACGGTATTCAGAGATGATTTGAGATCCCACGCACGTTGTGGCGGTCCAATGATCGTGGAGAGCAAAATTTTTCATCGTGCCATCAAAACAATATGCAACTCAAAATGCCACACACTCATAAGAACATAAAAATAATGCCGTTTCACGAAAGACGTAAAACTACTCCCCCCCTTTTTTTCTTCCTTTTATTAGTTTCCTTTTTCTCTCGAAATAAATAAACAGAACCCCGACATATTTAACTTGGTAGTTACAAAAATAAAACAAGTTGGAATGCCAACCTCGCTGTAATACTCTAAATTAATTTCTAGACGGAAGTTAGCTACCGTCAGATTTTCAGTGCCTGCCATTACATGGAACACGAGGAAGGAGGAAAATTCAAGTGTGCATTGAACTCAAAACATTTGTTTACAAATGCCATTTTATTCAGTGACAAAACAGCTGCGATGGAAGGATACATTGTGGCCGTGCTACTTTTCTAGAACTGTCAAAATTCACCCCGCTTACATGAAATGGACAATATTACAATCGTGATGATGTAGTGTGCAAATTAGATGCGTAACAGTGGTATTTTATTACACGCGATGAAAGCCCACAGATTAAACTATGCCCGTATCTTTGTAATTTTCTCTTGCCACTTAAGGAAACGGCATGGGCAAGTTTTAAAAATGCGATGTTTGACCATTTTCGCGATTTTTTTTCTCCAAGAATACACTCAATATGACAAAAGAAAAATATATGTGCATAGATAATTGCTTTTCTGACAAAAAGTCGTACTTACAGAACATTTATTTACCGAGATACGCGTATTCGCGCAAACAACTATTTCACAAAAACCCCAGGTGCGCAGTGTTCCAATGAGGTCACTTTTAATTAAAATTTTAAGCTACGCGAATAATAAAAGAGAAAGATTTTACATAGCATAGTAATACAACTATTTTATAACTGATTTATGATTATTGCTATTTTTTTGGCGTAGAAAAAAGAGAAAATCCGGTACACATGCAACACTAGCTATTACCTAATAGCGAAAAAAAATCTAGTTGCCAAACTAAAAACATTGAGCTTCCCAAATAGAGTTGAAAATTCTTAGATATGTACCTTTCTGAGGAGAATAATTAGCTGTAATGCATTTCTGACTTTATTTGTTATTTTTTCTTTTGTAACTCAACAAAAATTTAATTTTCGAAAGCATCCGGACCCTACTTGTTCTACAACATAGTGCTGACTACGGGCGCACTCTAGAGCATAGTGTGGATCATGGGCAAGCTCTAGATTGTCGTGCGGACCACGGGGCGCGCTCCAGATCGTCATGCGGCAATGGACGCACTCTAGATCGTCGTGAGTACCATGGACGCGCTCTAAATCGTCGTGCAGACCACGCGGCGCGCTCTAAATCGTTGTGTGGACGTCATGGAGCGCTCTATATCGTCGGGCGATCTACATGTCGTGCTCCAGATCGTCGTGCGGACCACATGGCGTGCTATAGATCACCAAGCGGACCACGGGGCATGCTCTAGATCGCCGTGTGGACCACGCGGCGTGCAGCGTGCTCTAAATCGTCGTGCAGACAACGCGGGACGCTCTAAATCGTTGTGTGGACGTCATGGCGCGCTCTATATCGTCGGGCGATCCACATGTCGTGCTCCAGATCGTCGTGCGGACCACATGGCGTGCTCTAGATCACCAAGCGGACCACGGGCCATGCTCTAGATCGCCGTGTGGACCACGCGGCGTGCAGCGTGCTCTAAATCGTCGTGCAGACAACGCGGGACGCTCTAAATCGTTGTGCTCTAGATCGTCTTGCGGACCATGGACACTCTCTATATCATCCCCGCGGACCATGGGCGCACTCTAGATCATTTTGCGGACAATGGGCGCGCTCTACATCGTCATGTGGACCACGCTGCGTGCAGTAAATTGTCGCGTGGACAACATGGCGCACTCTAGATTGTCGTGCGAACCACATGTCGCGCTCCAGATTGTCGTGCAGACCATGCGGTGTGCTCTAAATAGTCATATGGACTACGCAATGTGCTCTAAATTGTTGTGTGGACAACAAAGTGGCACGCTTTAGATCGTCGATCGAACCACATGTTGAGCTCCAGATCGTCGTGCGGAACACATGGCGCACTCTAGATCATCGTGCGGACAACGGGCATGCTCTAGATCGTCTTGCAGACCACGGAGGCCGCTCTGGATCGTTGTGCGGATCACGTGACGCCACGTGACGCGCTCTAGATCGTCGTGCGGACCTCACGGCGTACGTTAAATCGTCGTGCGGACAATGAACTGCGCTCTAGATCGTCGTACGTACCATGGACGTACTCTAGATCGTCGTACGTACCATGGACGTACTCTAGATCGTCGTGCGGACCATGGACGCACTCTAAATCGTCGCGCGGACCATGGGGGCACTCTAGATCATTTTGCGGAAAATGGGCGCGCTCTACATCGTCATGTGGACCACGCTGCGTGCAGTAAATTGTCGCGTGGACAACATGGCGCACTCTAGATTGTCATGCGAACCACATGTCGCGCTCCAGATCGTCGTGTGGACCAAAGGGCATGCTGTAGATCGTCGTGCGGACCACGAGGCGCACTCTAGATCATCGTGCGGATCACGTGACACAATCTAGATCGTCGTGCTGACCAAATGGTGTGCTCTAAATCGTCATGCGGGTCACGCAGCACGCTCTAAATCATCGTGTGGACAACATGGTGCACTCTAGATCGTCGTGCGAACCACATGTCGCTCTCCAGATCGTCGTGCGGACCACGCGGCATGGTCTAAATCGTTGTGTGGCCCACGGGGCATTCTCTACATCATCGTGTGGATAACATGACGCGTTCTAGATTCTCGTGCGGACCACGGGGCGCGCTCTAGATCGTCGTGCGGACCATGGGCGCCCTCAAGATTGTCGTGCACGCCATGGGCGCATTCTAGATCGTCGTGCGGACCATAGGCGTACTCTAGACCGTCGTGCGAACCATGGGCGCGCTATAAATCGTCGTGCGGATTACGCAGCATACTCTAAATCGTCGCGTGGAGAAAATGGCGCGCTCTAGATCGTCGTGCGAACCACATGTTACGCTCCAGATTGTTGTGCGGACATAGCGCACTCTAGATCGTGCGGACGACGGGGCATGATCTAGATCGTCGTGCGGACCACAGGGCGCGCTCTGAATCGTCGTGCGGACCACACGGCGCGCTCTGAATCGTCGTGCGTATCACGTGACACGATCTAGTTCATCGTGTGGACCACTGGGCGCACTCTAGATCATCGTGTGGACCCCGGGAAGCTAGCCGTGGCATGTCGCACTTGGATCCGGCCTGCAACAAGTGCCCAGGCGGCTATCTGGCAGTGTCATCTTCGACGTGTGCGTTTCGTGTTTCCCCGGATCGCCTGTGTCATTCCATGCTAGGGGCAACCGGGTCTCTTGAGTCCCCCCCCCCCCCAAATCCGCACTCTTTACATAACTATCTGCTAGCTTGCATGCTCGATTACCCGAGATATGCAAATTTCGCGTTCTTATTTGGGGACATGTTAATCTTGAAACACGTGTACCTTTGTAATACGTTTGTCATTGGACCAAACCTTACGTGACGCACCCGGGGAACTCTGCACCGATAATGGAACACTTCACAATTGTGTGGCCCAATCACGTGTAGTTCAGTCAGAGAGGGAAAAGCTGCTAATGGAGAAATGACACCGGATCTAGTGCATACAGTAGTGTGAAGTTCAACCAGATGCCAAAAAATAACATGAATTTTGCATGTCCCTAGTCATTTCCTAAATATGTTATTTAAAACAAGCGTTTTGTACATCTGTTAACATAATGGTATGTTATTTTTCGTTAAAATTGAAGTTTAATTAAACTGAGTGACATGCGCTCAGTCAAGTTGGCAATGATGGATGGGAAGTAGTTCCATATCATAACGTCGAATAAAAAGTGCGAGGTAACCATTTGTTACAACTTAAATGATTTCTTTCGCTTTCTGTTTTTTTTTTAATGCATCGAAGTGTAAAAACGACCAGATTCGTAACATATTTACCTTCCCAATAATTCCACAGTTTAACCTGACCGACGCATAGATAAAGTGACGAGGTCCATGAAAATGTTAGTTATAATTATACATACGGCGGAAAAGTACGCAAAAGTACACAAGTAGATCTCAAGCAGGGCTTATTTTACGATGAACACAGCCTATAATCACCGAACACAAAGTTGTGAAACAATTCCTTGGCCAGCTTCGATACAGAACGTATAAAAACAATTCTTATTCGCAGCACCAGAAACCATACATTAATAAGGAAATGAAAGGGCCAAGAAAAATATCCCGAGCAAAAAAAAAAATCGTTTTTTCTCTTATACTCTACCTTATTGTTTTTAAAATATACATTGCGAATATTTAAAACCTTTCCAAAATAGAAAAATATGTGTGAATTATTCGAAAAAAGAAAATAATTTGCTCCGTTGCATATTATGCCCGATAGTTTAGTTATTTTTGTGTCCAGCAGTATCAAGAAACACATTCTTTCGAAGATTTTTCCCAACTTGCAGCGCATAAGCACGTAGGTTACAAATCACATTTCTTCGAGCAAAGCAACGGATGTTACACGGAACGTGTGATACATCAGTTGTCCCCTTCAAAGCCAAGGAACTTGGCTTTCAAAACGGAAAAGATACTCGCTGTAAGAAGATACTTAAAAACAATGTGTCATACTTTTTGATGGATGTTGTAGTGAAGAAAAGCGTACCTGGATATGACTTCTATGGGTCCTATTACGGCCGTTGATAAAATGCAACCTGCCGTGAATAACTTCTCTTCAAAGATTTATTTGCAAGCAAGTTACCAAAGTGAACTTTATGTAAGGAATTTTCTTGTTATTGTCGCATGATATTCCATTTTCCAGTTTAGCACGAAAGGTATCTTCAACCGCCTCTTCAACCTGCCTCGTCCCAGCTCCTAAAATTATACGGGGAATGTTAGCTGCACAAAATTTTCCTTTTTCGCATGAAATATATCCTGACTCGTCCATATCTATTACGTATTCGCGTGGCTCTAATAAAGTTGAATTGCAGAGGCACGACCTAAGAGTTCGCAAAGGTATAACGAAAAGAAACACGTTATTGCTTTTCAAGGCTGGCGACAGGTGTCAAGCACAATGTGCAGATTTTCATTTTACAGAAACGAGTTTATTACGAAAATATTTCCAGCTTCTAATTTTATCTTATACACTAACGCATAATAACACAAACAGCTATAAAACTGCATAACTGTTTCGTAATTTTTTGTTGATTTTGAGGTAACCTTAGCTCTTTAGATCCTCACAGCTTTAGATGTTACAAAAAAAACATTTTATGATGCGTGCTGTACTTCGGTCAACACAACACTTCTTTCGTAATCACAGCCAATGAACTGTAGGCTATATGTTCGGCTAAAATTACATATATGAACCAGTTATGGTCTAGATAAGTAAGACGGTTTGCGATCATTTACTCATACGTTAGATCATTGGCAGAGACCTTAAAAAATCATAGATTCATTTTGGGACGAGCTAGAATTCAAAACACGTGTGTTTGTATAATTTCAGCCATTGGTCCACACAGTGTTTGACACCTTCTGGAGAACGCTGGCCCAATCTTCGCTTTCCACTGCGACAGTTGACAATCAGTGCACAGTTTACATCGGCATATCTGTACATAAGACTGTAGAATCGAGCCTGCAGGTCATTGAACTCGCGAATTTTTCATGTCTCTAATCATTGGTCATTGAGCTTTGCAGTGTGCAGTAGATACCAAAAAATTGCCTACAAGTGCGTAACGTACACATTAGTGTATACTTTGTCTGAATGGGTTGCAGTTGGAGGGGACCGGGTTTGAATCCCGGGCGAGGCATTGTTGTGTGTGCCTTTTAAGTTGGTTTACCCAGATCAGCCTACTACCATAAAGCACAAAAGTTAATAATCAGCAACTACTGGGAATGCTAAACGACAATATTGGCCTCCCAAAGTCGCTCAGCTCTTCGAACCAAACAAGCACAAATGTAGTCATTTTGTCGCTTGATTCGTTTATCTCGCGGCCCATAAACCCTAGGCTAGAAGAGTGTAACAGTCTAAGCCACGTGCTTGCCAAGAAATAAAGCTGATAACTCCCGGCAACGGGGCCGAGGGAATTTAGGAGAGACAATAAGCCACTCTTACCTCTTCGAACCCCCCCCCCCCCCCCCCCCCGGAACCTAGGAGGAATTTACAACACACAATCTTATCTCTGGCTGCTCCGCGGACATTACTTCCCCTCCGCTACCCTCCCGCTCAAGTACTTTTACCGTCCACCGCAATTCGCAATTCACAATCCACAACCCCCTGAAAATAACTAAAACAAGCTCTCCGCCTGCTCGTTCATGCTGCTTCGTCTTGTCCCCTTTTCCACGACGACTATCTTCACCCCCCTCCCTCCTCCTTCCTCCTTGCCTCTTCCACGCCTCCCCGCGTAAATTGAAACGACTCCAGCCAGGAGGGAAATATTTAATTACCGTGATAAAACAATGGAGCCCCCGTAGAAGGGTCGCACCGGGGAAGGAAAAAAAAAAAGAAGATTTTCTGCAGCCATTTCGGAGGCGCCAATAGTGTCGACTCCGTTCAGGAAAAGGACAGGTGGTGAAGAACTGTGCTGGCGCTCACAACCTCGTCCGCCGTGGCTCACGGACAACTCAACTCCATCTAAACTATGAACATTGTGTGTTCTTCCGCCTTATATAATATTAACATTGCCATAGGCCTCATCGCTTTATTCGTGCGTCGGTCAAGTGAAACTGTGAAATTACTAACAAAGTAAATATTTTACATGTTTGGTAATTCTTACGCACAAGACGGCGCACTAACAAAACAGAAAACAAAAGAAATAATTTCAGTATTCGTAAATGTTTGCCTAATACTTATAATTCAATGTTAAGACATGGAACTACTTTCACATCCGTCATTACCAACTTTACTGGGCGCATGTCGCTCAGTGTGCCCGTTAAAATATATGCAGGTTAGGTCAGTGACTTTTTTCAGAAATGCGCACTTTATCGTGAACAGCCTTCACGTAAATGTATAGGCTGTTCACTGTTAACTGAGCACTTCCGGCTGTCACACTTAGGATCAATTTTCCTCTTAGTTTTGTATCCTTCCGCCATATGTAATAATAACGTTTACATGAATCGTTTCACTTTCTCAAAGCGCCATCCTGGGAAAACTATAAAACTCTTAAGAAAATTAAATGTTTTACTCGAATCCATGCTCTTGTGACTATAAAACGAAATAACACGGACTTCAGCAGCTATACATTTAAATGTTAAACACTATCAATAAAATGTCAAAGAAAATAAATATTTTGCTCAATTCGCTGTCAACTTAAGAGGAATACTATGTATACTAAAATTCTTTCTGTGAAATCGTTTTCGCTAATATCTACGCTTAGCTCAGTAAATTAATTTTCTGGGAATACATTTGCCGGATAGTAAAAAAAAATTGAATGCCGTACATATTTGATTTTATTGTATTAAATGTAGTGAAGGAAAAAAATCGTGAAGTGGTGAAAAATTGCAGTTTTACAACTTGACTGCACAGTTTCCTTAAGAGATAGGACAAAAGTATGTGGGCTTGCATCACGTGTAAGGTAAACCCCAATCCCTACGTCTAAGATGTAATTTGTACAGTACAACGGAACCACGGAAACGCTGCATGCCAGTTCAGCGTCTTTCGCGTAAGGGCGATGAGGTGTTAGGCACGCGTGTTAGTGTCGCCCGTATCGTTACTTAATTTCTAGGCCTTGAACGCACCAAACAGCTTCGGCTTAACTCCACCCCTTTCGCAGCAATTCTTCGTTTCCGCCTCACAAGTTCACATTCATAGTAATAACTGACAATGTAATTTTAATTCTGTGCTATCTGCTTGTTTTAAAAAGTCAGGAGAATATATATATTTAATCAGTAAGTTCCTGCCTTCTTGCAAACAGAAAATAACGCACAGTGGACATTAGGAACGAAAGTATTAAACAGCTAGAAAATTTTAAATTTTCTATTACTAAACATTTCTAGCAATGCCTCTGAAACTGAAATTATGACACGAAAACGAAAAATTTCTACTTAATAGGTGTAGCCAAGCCTTAACTTGGAGCCCACGTGTCACTGCGTACTGTATGTAGCATGTGTTTACTGGCCATTCACGGTAAAGTGAGCACTTTTTAAGGCCCTTCCAACAGACATTAACCACTAATAAATATATTTTATTACAGCTTCGGACGTTAATTTTTGAGAGAAGTAAAATGTATGCACTGTGTTTATTAGACACATGGCAACGTTTGTATTCAAAAGTGGCGGAAAGATATAAATTGGTTGGACAAAAATAGTTAGCAGGGCCTTAAAAAGTGCTCACTTTATCGTGAATAGCGCATAGTTATGGAGAGATACTTATTTCAAATATAGACTTTAAAAGGCCTTACTTTACCGTTAATGGCACGAGAATGAAGTACTTAACAGTGTCATTCGCAGCGAATTAGTGGGAGAAGTTACATGCATTAGAAAAATTATAATAATTGGATACTGGTATATATTAACGTGGGTTTCATTTAATTTGATAAATATTTGAGTTAGAATCCGTATCATGGTAATGTAATCACATTTGTATGGAAGGATGCACTACGATATTCAAGAAATTACTAACCAGAGCTACCAGAAGAATAATTACATTTCCAGGACAAACGTAATTGGAATCAAATTCGTAAAAAAAAGGTACAACTCAGAAATAATGAAAGTTGTAACGGAAATCAGCTAAGGTAAAAAGTACAAAAACCTCGAACCTTGCCTACTGGCTCCCGTCACGGAATATTAGGCGACGATTTAAAGCTACGGTATTTGAAGACAAGTTTCTTTATTGACACACCTCTAGACCATAGTTACTGTATCTTTGGTCCAAGGAACTAAATCGCCCCCAACAGGATGGAAGATGAGCTGGACTCTAGTAGAACGGCACATCATTTATATGTGGTCGCCAGGGTTGCGTTTCCTAGCGAACCGAGCGGTAAATGCAGGCTAGTGCGTCGCGAATACTGGAACCAGCCCAAAGAAAATATTTCTCGTGAAGAGTTCAGGCTGGACCTTCCCCAAGGGAAATAATCATCCCGTGTTTGAGAATGCCCCGTAGCACGAAGTACGCTGCAATGTCCGGCGAAGAGAGTGGGTTGTGAACCCTGACGTTCCATGTCGCTATCATGCCCGCTGACGACTGCAAGACCCAGTCACGTCAGAGGTACAGCAGAATGTTTACTGAGAGCGCGTGGTTCCCGTCTGAGAAGTCACGGGTTCAATTCCATTAGAGTTTCCATCCATATTCTGGGCAATTGCTGGTTCAGTTCTCAAACATTCATTTAAGTCAAGTCGTGATAGCCTCGTTGTATTAAAGGAAATAGCAACAATACTACAGGCAGTTTCAAAAAGTATATTATTCAAAATACAACTGTAAAATATATATTCGAATTAACCCTTTCAGCCCGCATTAATTTACGGTTTTTAAGTGTTGCAAACAAAAAATTTTATAATACGTGCTGTACTTAAGTCGACACAACACTTGTTACGTTGCCACAACCAATGAGCTGTCGGCTGTACGTTCGACTACAGTAATATGAACCAACTACGGCCTAGACCAGATACACGGTTGCGAATCATTTATCTATAGGCAACATCATTGGTCATTGAGCTACACATTATGCAGTACAAACTAAACATTACCTACACGTGTTTAATGTACACATTTGTGTACGCTGGGTCTGAATGGGTTAACAGCTTACATTATTTTGAAGACCTAAGCATGGGTTAGAAACGCATATAATTCTGAAACCAGGCTAAATGAGTGAAGACGAAACTCATATATGGGACTGAAGTCTTTATGTTAAATGGTAAGGCTGCTATTGTAAGTCACAAACATGAACGTTACACGAAGATAAAGCTGCAAGCCGGTTTAGTGCTTTGAGCGTAGATGCGATCGGGCATTTGCAGCGCGTGCCCCCGGCTTCCTTATCCCTCCCTTGCCTATGAACGCCGAAAAAGCAAAAATAGCTCGGGGTGGGAGGGATATTTAATACTGCAGTATATCACAAGCAAACCGGCTGTATCAGTTTACAGCAACGTGCCTTTCAAGATATGATCTCGGCAGAAACCTCTTTCATGTAACGTCGGGCATATTTATGAGACGTACGTTCACTGGGAAATTATAGGGCTATTGTTTGGCAAATAGCATAATTACCACGAGATAAACGTACATTTTCAAGAGTAACTCAATGGTTGCAATATTCCAACCAGAAATTTACTTAGCCTACACATTGAATTTTCTTTTGTTATTGTAAAGTAATTCTAGATTTCAGTGCTCCTAAAATATACATATTGTGTGTACAGAGCGCATACCTAATATAATAGTATATTCACTGAAACGATTATGATAAAAACTGATTCATTTGATTCGGAACATAATCAGAATTGAGCGAAATACAAATTTTTTTACCTAAGTCATTTTTTACATAATTCATTTAAAAAATACTTTCTAATGAACCTCGGGTAAAAACTGCAGCTGATAAAAGAACCGTCAACTCTACCAGGCCAATTACAAAAATATAATTCTCGAGAACCCTGCTTACATCTATAGTATTATTTAAGTCCGCTGTATAAGTTATCATTCCACATGATGTAAATATTAATATTATATTTAATCTAATGATCACTATGATGCGTTCGTCAGGTAACACCGCGAAGTTGTTAGGAGAACAAACGTGTAATTGTTTCGGATATTTTTACAACGCTGTACATGAAAGGAAAAAAAAATTAAATAAATCAGAAATTTGTTTTCTTTTATTTGCGAACGCTAGCTTGGCTCAGACCATACCAGTGCTACTTATATCAGCCTCTCCCCTCCTCCAGATATCATAAATATATATGACATAGGCTACCGCAAATAATTCGCTGGATGGATTACCTGCGACGTCTTCACGGACAGACGCCAGTGGTTTCGCGTGTGCATTATTTGAAATAGGCATAGAAATTTCCGTGTTTATGGTGACGATAATCGCCCCTGACATGTGCAGCCCGTGTCTGTACAGATGAGCCCACACTGCATGCCAATTTCCAGTAAATATGCTTGAAATAACGTTTAATAACCCGATCAGGCCTACTAAAAGTTTGTTTAAATATGAGATAATATTTGAAGACTAGAGCACGCTGAAATTCGAGCACTGAAGTATAGTCCATTCAGGGTTACTTCGAACTTTTTTAAAGGCCTGATACAGTTATACCTCCACCTCATGGAAACAAAACTTAACATAGCCTAGAAAACTAGGTACACTAAAGGTACAGAAAGGCCAGTTTATTATAAAATATGATAACTTCACCTTGTGAGAAATATACAATGATTGCGACACACGGCATGTTTAGGAAATAACCAAACACGTCATACATGGGTGATTTTTCAACTGTTTGATTCAAAAAGCGTGTGGAAACAGCATACAGGTTACATCTACTCAGTAGGCTTGCCAGTAATTTAAGTTGAACACATTTAAGTAGTTTTCATTCAAATTACTCTGATTCTGAACCAACTTCTCCTGTTTCAGCCTAAGTGCTGGCAGGCACTCTCGCTGGAGTTCTTGAACGAGACATAAAGAGGCATTGTGTGTCGAAGATCAATGGCGACAAAACGTCTCCAGCTTTGCTGGGTGCCTTTAAATGTCCTCTTAAGATATTATTGCTTGACTAATACATTTAATTTTAGTGTGATGATAGCCAAAATTACATGCTGCATTAATGAAAGTGAAAATGCCAATAATCCAGAAACGAAGATGTATATCAGTATAGGCTGTTCACGGTGAACTCAGCGTAGTACTGAAATCAACTTTTGTAAGACGTCACTGCCCCATACCTTCGTCATGTTTAAGAGGAGGCCGATTTGCATGTGCCCAGTAAAGTTGGTAACGATGGAAGGAAACTAGTTACATGTCTTTAACATTCATTTAAAAGTGTTAGGCAGATATTTGTCGATACTGAAATTATTTCTTTTTAGTGCATATAAGTGTAAGAAAAGCAAATTTGTAACAAATATTTGAATGTATTGCGGCCACTCACGAGAGAGCGGCGAGGCACCCATTAGTTTCTCCCGACTCCACTCTGGTTACTGGTCCCTGCTGCGTACGGCGCGTGTGTGCAGTACTGAGCAAGAACCAGCGTACCTTGCAACACTTCACCACATGCCCCTGCTAGTTATAACATTTCACTACCTATTACCTACAATATACCAACACATGGTAAACAAAAAAAAGTCTGAGTGTCCGTATACTCTCATACTGGCGTCCTTTACTAAATTTAGACAGTGGCAATGTATACCTGCCCCCCCCCCCTGGGCCTCTAATGTTACGCCCCTGGATAGTGGAGAAGCCATAAATTGCGAATTATGGTGCAAACATTTTCGCGCGCGGCCGGTGCGGGTCGGGTAAACAGAAGCTGGCGCCCACGACGGTGTGTGTATAGTTGTGAGGGGGGGGAGGGGAGAGAGAGAGAAGGAAGTGGGTGGTGGCGTCTCGAAGGGAGGCGGTGAAGGGTCCCGCCCGCCGTCGACAGGAATAGCGGGGGCCTCGCCCCCCAGAGACCGAGTGGGATGAGGGCCGCTAGCAAACGACTAGGCGCGCGCGCCGGAAATAGCCACCCTTTTTGCCACCCTATAGGTCACGGCCGTCGACGGACACCATACCGCTGGAACTAAGGATGTTGAAAAAATATCGATATATCGAAACGTTATTTCAACGATGTATCGATATAGTCGATTTACAACGATATTCCATCGAAATCAACATATTTTTCCAGGTGCCGGAAATAAACATTTTTTTATCCTCTTTTAATAAGCTGTTTTAAACATTTGGAAACATAACATATATATCTTGTAGTTACGAAAGACGATGCTAGCAACAGAAATAAGATTATTTCTTTGTAGGCTATTTACAAATATTTTCAATTATGGTGGGAACAAAATTGTTCATTTTTACACTTTTTTCGATAGTCACAAAAAAGAGAAAGATTACCACCTCCAACACCACGTCGCGTTACGTACAGACGCGTGTTATTTCTGAACGAGTATTGCAGACGCTACCATTCAACTACACGTATTGAATTCCTTGCTATAACGCGATATGTTAACGCCATACCGACTGCAGACGTGCCCTTAGTAATTTACCACAAAATTTTGGCCGCTAATAAACCTAATATAATAAATAGGACACAGCGATATTCTTTCGCAAAGACCTTTACAGCCTATTATATATCCGGAATTCGCCCGTAGCGAAGTGATTCAACAGTGGTCAACCATTATTGAGTGTTTACGGAAAACTGATCACTATTGAAAGCCCTGCTTAAGGTCTATTCGTGGGCCCAGTGTGTATTCTTGTACAGTATCTAAAATTAACACTGCCATGGGGTTAATAACTTAACCCATACGTCTATCAAGTGAAACAGTGTTATTATTATAAAAGTAAATATTTGCCAAATCTGATAATCAAAATATATGTATAAGCTGTTCACGATAAAGTGAGCACTTTTGAGGTCCTAGTTACTCTTTCCTTTAAGCCATTTTTCATCCTCTTAAAACATTGCTAAATAAATATTGCCATGTAAGTAATAAACACAGTGTGTATATTCCACTTCACCCGGAAGTTGACGTCTAAGGGCTACAATAAAATAAATTTACTGAGTATTATTCAAAGTGAGAGGGCTTTCAAAAGTACTTTACCATGAACAGCCTATAAGGTAGGGGCAGTGACATTTTCCAAAGGTTCATTTCAAAAGTGCTCAATCGATAGTGAACAACATACGCCTAACTTCCTCGCAGAATCAAGTGGAAAGGAATGCACAAAATACAAACCTGAAGTTAGGAAAGGAAATCTTCCGCTTCTGACACCACATGAATTCGAACCCAGAACATCCGAATCCACCCTCCCCTACCATGGTAAGACGCCCTGACACTAAACTTACGATATGCAAATTTCATCTGGCTAACGCATCAGCTGCGACAATTGAATTCCCCCCCCCCCCCCGAATCCAATTTCAGGTATGCGTATATATGAAGCGGAGTCAATTTCTCGCCACATCGCTCTCCCCAGGTAACCAGAAAATAGTTTATTACCATCGCACCACGTGTAATCTGTGCTGAAATGTGTCTGAGGCGTGATAAAGATGGAAAATTTTTATTAGTTTAAGGTGTATAACGCAGCATGATCAGTGTACTACGTTTGACGTCACTTGCCTAAGCCCTTGAAGCAAAAGGCGATGCGACGATACCTTGATTAAAATGGACTCTGATCCACCCGCGAAATGACTCAATAACCGCAACTTATGAGTTACGCCGATATTCCACACGCACGCTGCTACTCATTGTTATAGGCTATTCACGGTAAAATGAGCACTTTTTAATGCCATCTCATTTCATATAATAGTCAATAAATATGTTATATAATTAGCCTTAAACGCCAATATTCGAGTTTAGTGAAATATAGCCATACACGGTGTTTATTTCTTACTTGGCAATATTTATTTTAAAAAGGTGACTAAAGGATAAAATATTGTCTGAAAGGGAAAGGTAACTAGGGACTCAACAGTGCTCACTTTACCGTGAACAGCCTGTAGTGCTATAGTATATTCACAGTATCTTCACACTTTTTGAAACAAACCTTTGAAAAATCACCCAATGTATGACGCGTTTGATTGTTTCCAAAATATATAATGTATTACAAGCGTTTTATATTAACATACAATTATCTTCCTTTTAGTTAAATTGGACTTTTACTTATATTTAATATATAAATACTAATACTTCGTTTATAATTAATACGAATAAAATAGAGATAAAAATAGCTGTGTTGATAATGGCTAGTAAGAAATAGTTCTCATGCAAAATATTATTAAAGTGAGTAAGCACAAATACAGTGAGTTTTCCTTTGGTGTAATTGTCTAGATTTGGTTGAGATTTGTTTGCATAGGGCGGAGTAATAACTTGAAAGTAGAACTTCAGCAGGGCTTCAGAAAAGTTGGATGTAAGCGTGAATTGACAATATTCTCACTATCACGAAAATGACATCATGGCTTCATAACTAATACATTACCCATGTTCTTCCCCCCCCCCCCCCCGATACCTGTTCGTATTAATTTTTTTATAATAATTTTTTGTTACCCCCGTTAAACCCTGAAAACACAAATTACTACATACCTGTAACAGCCGAAGGCATGTCCAAAATTTATGTGAGTACTACGAGTCTGTAAACCAATTATAGGTTATTCATGGTAAAGTGAGCACTTTTAGAGCCATCTCATTTGGAATAATAGTCAATACATGTACTTTATTTTAGCCTTAGACCTTAATTTCCAAGTGCGGTGGAGTATACACTCTCTGTTTATTACTTCCATGGCAGTATTTATTTAAAAAAGGTGGTTAAAGGATAAGAAATGGCTGAAAGGAAAATGTAACTTAGAGCCTCAAAAGTGGCCACTTAATCGTCAACATCCTATAGTTAGTCTAAGCGTCTGGGTTTGCGCATGATAATGAATGCACGCCAACGTCGTTGTTTATGTTATATTGAATCTCGAACTATAAGTTATACAACTAAAACGCAGCTTGACCCCGGATGAAATTGACCAGTCTTAAACTAAAAAACGCACTGGAAATGGCGTTAAGCACATTGGACCCACGTAAAATGTGTGCAGGGCGGGGAGGTGTGATGGCGGCGGTAAAAGTATGTAGCAAATAAAAATATACATTCACTCTAACAGTTCGAAGCCACGGCTCCAGCTTGAGAAATTCTTTGCAGCGTCTGTTTACAGTCAAATTGTTGTACGCATCTAGGTGTTCTATTTCAAGAATCTTGCTAACTACTGAAGATAAGGTACGTTATAGTTTGTTCACTTTTTATTTTAGTCATTTTTTTTATTCTTTAACCACATTTTAAAATAAATACTGCCATGTAACAAACACAATTTACTTGATGACTTTCAGTCTGGTTTCCGGAAACAGAACAGTATTTGTACTGCACTTATAAACGTTACAGAAGACATAAGACGTGCAATGGACTCTAGGCAGCTTACTCTTCTAACGTTAATGGTATAAAAATTAACCCTCTAAAAACCCAGTGTTTGATAATCGGCTCTCCATCTCTCATCACTGCATTTTATTTAATGGGATGGTTATTAATTTCTCTAGCAGTGTTAAAAATCTGGGTATCGTAATGAACGAAACACTATCCTGGGCTGCTCACACAACATATATTTGTAAAAAGGTCCATAAAGCGCTTTACCGGAGCGAATTAAGACACTGCTCGTACGTGCACTTGTACTGCCCGTAATTGAGTATTGTGATGTAGTGTACAATGACCTTGCATATCACCTCAATAAGCGTTTGCAGAGGTTTCGGAACACATGTGTACGTTTTGTATTTAATATTAAATCCAGAGACCATCTCAGTGTGTGGTATGATAAACTACACTGGTTGAAACTGCATGACGGAAGGAAACATCACTCTTTACTGCTACTAAATAAAATCCTGCGTGTTGATACTCCTGTATACCTACGGAATCGTTTTAGCTGCCTCTCCTACGCTCATGACTTTACCACTCGCTCAAAATCCGACAGGAAACTTCTAATCCCGTTCCACCGAACTAATTATCTTTCTTTTACCAGTTCGGAATTGGAATGGCCTGGGCCAGAACATACGCGATGAGGGTTCTTATCATTTTTTCAAAAAGAAGTTGGTGCTGTGGCCCGTAAAGTGGAGTATTTTGAATGTCTGGTAGAATGAATGGTGTGTGACTCCTAACACTTAAAATTTTTATTATCATTAATTTTGTTTGACACTCTCATGTATGTAGAAGTCTAAACGCTTTTTCAGCTTAGAGTGTATATGTTGTGATTATTATTGTTGCCAGAGTTTGTCATAGGCATTTGAATTACAAGGACCTAAATTCCTGCAATTTTGTTGTTGTAACGAACTAGTGTTCTATTTTATAATTTTATTTGCAGGGGGCTATTGTTACGTGTGTATGCATGTGGGCCTGTTGTGCATTTATGCGTTTGTGCAAATGTACTATATTCTTGCGTGTATATGGTGCATAATTTGGCCTAACACCTGCCAGTTAATCATCAGTGTTTTATGGACTATTTTAAACTTAATAATCACCACTTAAATTTATACATTTCTCAGTATTTAAATATGCATGTCTCTATTTAGTATAACTACCAGTTCCGTTAATGTCTAGTAACGACTTTTGATTTTCTGCAGTGTTTGTTAATTTGTAATAACTATTTTATTTTCTACACTGTAATAAGCAAGTGTAAATTGTAAAATGGCTCAGTGTAAGAGAAGGCAGATATGCCTTAACTGCACCAAATAAAGACGATTTATTATTATTATCATCATCATCAAGTAATAAGCACAGTGTGTAGATTCCACCGCACTCGGAAGTTAACGCCTAAGGATAAAATAAAACATATTTACTGACCATTATCCCAAATAAGAGTGCTTTCAAAAGTGCTCACTCTACTGTGAATAATAGCATATACCACGTAGTTCGTGCGAGAATTGAGTTTTTTTTTAAAGGAACCATACATTATTCCTTGAAGTAATAAACATCCATTTCGGAAATGAACTGTGCAGGTTCACGTCTGTTTACCAAACAGGGGAAATAAATAAAGCCACAATAAATATTTTCTACAATCATTCTTGTTTTATAACGAAACCCTTCGTTTAAATTCAATTGCAGTTTCACGTACAACATAAACGGGCCGCAAATCGAAGGAGATTTTGGGATTATAGACACGAGAAAATCCTACTATTAGAAGCATTTCTTGGATTCGATTCATTGATTTATAATATTTTCTCCACTGCAATAAGTCTGAAATTAAACGTCAGACATAACTGAGCAGGATTTACAAAAGTTGTAAGATTACAGCTTGTAAATTATTAAAAGTGTTATTTGTACGTATTTGACTCAAACAGATTTTTTAATTCGTGTAAAAATTCGCGATAAAGATTTCACTTCATAATTTTCTACCTGGCCGTGACAGTTATTAAAACAATAATAGTCTATACAGAAATGAAATTTATTTGAACTTCTTAGGTTGTTAGGCGGCCTCCGTAGTTGTCATGTGAATATCATTGTAAACTGTTGTGTCAATTCTTATTTAAAAAAAATAACTATGGATTATTTCAATGTAAATATTTTTTTTTTTTCAGAACAGAAATGAAAGTGTCAGCATAAAATCGCTTAGCTCTTTTTTCATGATAGGGTATTTTATTCTTCTGCAGAATTGTGTTGTAAACTACAACGACACTGCCGTGTAAACTTTACAGTCACCTCTTTAAGTTCTTGAGAAACAGAACACACTCAAAGCTCGTTTCAACTAGCGTACATAACAACAAATAAGCGATGGCGTTACGAAATGTTCACCGCAAACTAACGGAAGCACAGAATCCGAGAAGGCAGCAGGAGACGATCCAGCCATCCCGGGCGGTTTCCCCGTCATTCGCGGCGGCAATCTGCGAGAAGCCCCCCCCCCCCCCCCCCCTTCATATAACAAGTCGTCAACAGCGTTACGCAAATGGGGCGCGGACTGCAGGAATAACTGACGAAGCCCGTTCCACCACCGACTGTATAGCGCGAGTCGTAGATGTGTGCGGGGGAGGGTAGGGTGTAGCTCGCTTTAATCCCGGCAGCGAGCTTGATATTTGTATGGCTGAGAACGCAGGGGGTGGGTGAGGCCCACTTTACATTCTCCTTCACCTGCTAGGGATATGGTGTTGAGAGAGGAGGGGGGGCAACGCACGGGTACACGCCTGCATGTCGCCTAAATTGCTTCCCGCGGCCACCCTACCTCCCCCCCGCCGCACGAGCAAAGGGGTGAGGAGTGGACCAACCCTCTTCCCCCCCCCTCACTCAACAGCCGGCAACAACCCCTAACTCCCCAGCTGCAGGGCGACATGAACACGGCATCGCGAAAGGTCGCTATTCCGGACCGCTGGGCAGTTCCTGCGAAGTCACGCAAGTGAGTGTCTTTCCGACTATTACAGCTAAGCCTCTTTCATAGCTTGCTCAGTAAATGAATCGAGAGAAAAATATTTAGAGAAACTACAATATCAACGTTACATCGTAGTACTGACATGAACTTCTGAACTACTAACAAATCAAAATTAGCATAATACAAAATTTGAAGATATTAACACGTTTTTACCTTTTACACCTACCAAATAACACAGAAAAAATTCCACTGAAAAAAATATGTAACAATTCGTCAAATAAATAACTGTCGATAATTACCCTGAAACTAAAATAATGGCACGAAAGCAAAACAAACTCAGCGTATTAACGACACTTGCCTTTAGGTTGGATCATTTACGAGAAGTTCCAGTAAACCATAACCCTATTTTAGTAAAATTTTAATGTTTTACAGTCGACTGCAATATAAGTTTTTTTTTTTTTTCCCCGGTTCGGCAAGTTATCACAGGCTATACGCGGGAACCAAGTCCAAGTGAGAATAGTTTCCTGCTGCAACATTGTACACATAGAGTTAACTGCATTTTTTTAAAGAGTTGTCCTCGATAAAACATCCACTACACTGGTCACAATAGCATTTTGTGAAAAGTTGTTAATACAACATCTATAAGGGATAGCAGAGAACAGCATTGGAAACTTCCTAGGTGTGATGGAGTATGCAATATGATCACTTACACTAACGTACTGCCGGAATACTTTTATCAGCTACGGAGGTGGCCAAAGATTCGTGAAATGTCAGAAGACCTAATGATCAACGAAACACTGGCATTCTAATCCTTATGCTAATGCTGTAAAAATATCCTATGTAATTTTCTAAAGCAATTGGAGAAACCAGTAGCAACTTTCAAGACATGCTCGTGTTGTAGTTCCTTCACGTTCGATACGACTATTTTGCCAAGAATTAATATTTGCAATATTCTAAATACCAAACCAGTGTTTAAAATTTGTGCACATTAAACAATCTACCATTACGAGATATTACATAGTATTGGTCCCATATATCATTTTTGTGTACAACTAACATAACTTTCTTATTTAGCGGCACTGACTTGGTGAATAATGAGTCGAGTTGTATCTCAGACAGGTGTACAATATACGGATTCCAAATCGTATCCCTTACTGCCTTCTACGTGCTAACAACAGGAGACTGGCAATTGTCACGTAAATATTAAATGTAGCAAATTACATCCAATTCTTTCTGGCGTGCATCCAATACAATTTATTAGAGCACAAAACTATTCGGTTTGATCTTGCTAGGGATAATATGCAATATCAAGGTAGAAACGAAAATAACACACTTGGGTAACTGGTTGTAGCATATCGAGCTTTAAGAGACATATATACGATTGTACTTTGACTTTTAGACAATATGTTCGTTTAAGTAGTTGCTAAATGAAAGAAATTTTGGAATTTCTCTGGCTATGAAATTCTGGAGAGCACTGGTGTGTACTTTTCTGTGAATTAAATCAATTCTCAGGCACATTTATTCCAGTATTTTATTTTACTTCACTAAGAACTCAACGCTATCAGAATGCTATCACTGTAATTAATCACACTGTTAAATGATCTTTACAGAGGCTGTAAAAAGGATTCCGTTAGATGCTATTTTTTTTTCTCACAAAAGCTCATAGAAATTCGTACGGTTTTAATTAAACGTGATTAGGATTTCTAAGTTATCCAGACATTTTGGTCATCCACCGCGGAAAAACAATCGTAATTTACCTATGGAATTCCCGATTGTAGTCGCGCCAAAGAAAATAAGATGACGCACCGTAAATGTTTATATGTACAAAATCTTTGACACGAAGTATAACACCTTCATTGAACAATCACGGATATTTTATTGACTCTAAAAAAATCTGCTAAGACAAAACCATGAGCGCATTACAAGCGCGAAAAAATAATAGATAATGGTGTTTGCGACGCCGAGCCGTATCGTATTCGCCTTGAACGTTTGGCCTGTTGCGGCAATAACAGGGCGCGAGGGAACACGACAGGGGTTGGATACCGACCCGCTACACGCTTAGCTGGCCACGTGACACCCTCGCACGTATGCAGACACATCAGCGGCGCTGTTTACACCACAGACCAAGGATGAGGTAGACCGATCTCGCTTGAAGCGCGCAACCAATCTCCGTGACCCCAACAATGAACTGCTTTCCTGCCGGCACGTCTGGCGGAAATGGCATGGATTGGATTTTAGGTTAGGAAACTTATATGTAAAAAAATGCTTTGAGATGTTTGTATACTTCCTCTAACCGATCAGTAATGCAGTTTAATAAAATTAAAATTGGTTCAAACATTTTGACGTGAACACATCTTAAAATTTGCGAACATAGTGGGAGGCAATTCAGAAAATCGGATGATAACTAAATCGGGGGATAAAGTTTGGCATTGCAGACCCCAATATACCGTCTACATTCAAAATTCAATTACACTGCTCGATTGCTAAAGGATCACAGACTATGTTACGTTGCGTGAGGACTGTGAAGAATCACGCACGACGGGGGGGATTTTGAGTTCGTTTCGCCGCGTTTCATAACTTCCTCGAAGTATAACATTTGAGTAGGAGAAACTACGACACTCGTTTGGGTTTCAATCGACAGCTCTCGTCAAAATTATTCGATTGCTCGTTTAAAACCATTTGTGTGGCGTGGTTATGAGTTTAATGAAAAAATTAAGAAAACTGAACAATTTCGACCTATACTCGTCAAATAGCTAAGTCAAAAAAACAAAATTCGTATACGGTTGGAAAGAGCATCTCAAAATAAATCCAGTGATACTCATAAAACCCCATATAATCGAGTGAAGCGGTGTCGGAAACGTAAAAAAACATCAATAGGGTCCGAGCGCGTTTACGTAGACGTATTTACGAAAAACAAATGGCCGTGTTCCCAACACAGCCACACCCCAATTTTTGTTCATATAACAGTGCTTCTCATTTAGAAAATTAAGATATAAACAATTAAGATATAAACAAGCACTTCCATCAGTACTGACCATGTTGACAGTTGTTCCTTTGGGATAGGCCAATGTTGGGTACATGCGCACGAATAAGCGGTCTACCTCATCTTTAGTCTATGTTCTACACTTACAGCACACGGAGTCTGTCACCTGACGGACAGTGCACAACACGCCAACACACACCCGACATTTCTTCCTTTTACTCTACAACAAGCACCAGCAACTTTGTTGTTTGCGATATTGATATTTCGCCTCATCCGATTCCACACGTCGAGTAATACGATATATGTGTGTGTGCGTGTGTATGTATATATATATATATATATATATATATATATATATATATATATATATGATAAAATTTCCACGTGTTTGTCACATCCCGATTAATGAGAACACAGACACGGCGAAAATCTACTCTAGTCGCCTTATCGTAGCACACATCACGTAATGTTCTGAGTGTACAATTCTACCATCAATACGAAAGCAACCTTCAGTTCAGTTTATATATATATATATGCTCCAATACTGATCTTAGGCTTGTCCAAATTACGTGATTTAATAATCTCATGGGCATAAATTTCACTACTCGTAATTAATAAATAGCCCGACTGATGTCAGTGTTGTAGTAAAACATGGTGCATACTGACACAACTGCCGAACACTGAAAGCTTTTAGTCGTGTGACATCTGAGATGCCTATGCACGAGCTAAAAAAAAATTGGCGGGACGAGAAAAAGATGAACGTTAATATAATTCGCGCAAAATATTTTTGATTATCGAGCCAAAAACGAGAATGCGTAAAAGCTGTATTGAAAAAATCTTTGCAGCTGCAAAGGGTGGAATTAGTTTGGTCCCGAAAATGATGTGGTAAGAGAGAGCATAATGGTCGCGCATTGTCGTGTGGAAATGCTACGCGACGCGGGCCCGCGTACGGTCGACCAACACAAAACACACAGTGACTTCGACGGAAACAAAATGACTACTCACAGAAGACTGGCACACAGGAGAGGTAGAAGGAGCGTGCAATCCCAAACACAGGAACACACAGACAGAACTATTGGCGCAGGGTGGACGAACTGCCGACAACACGACACACGACACAGGTCCAAAGAAAACACTTGCACACTGCACGCGGACAAGAACGAGCAACTAAAACGAAGCAAAATAAAAAACAAGGCTTGCGTCACGTTACGTCCACGCACGACTATATCTCTACACTAGCAGTTTTACGCAGGGGACGTGAGTGCGTACACGTCCTTGGCTTGCAAAATAAAATTAAAAGGGAAATAAAAATGACATCTACAGAGACATTAAAAGCGTGCTCCACGACTCGTCACCAAAAGACGACACATCACTCAGAATGAAACAAGTGTTTCCATACGATTCATTTCTCTCGGGCTTGGTTTATTATTTTGTTTGTTATTTCTCAGTGTGTCGCAGCAGTGATAGGCCCGCGGCGGCTAGCCGGTTCCCGTGCGCATCTTGCGGTTGATGCGGGGGCGCGTGTTGCCAGGTCACGTCGGGGAACGATACTCGCTCAAGCGCGACAACAACAGCCGACATCCGACCTGCAAGGCGCGAAGCGGAGGACTGTCGCCCGAGGCCCCGGCGCGCGGCCACGGAGCCGGCCGAACGCCGCAGAGCGACTTCGGGCGTCTCCGGCGTCGCTCGGTGCCCCTCGCGCGTCGCCGAACAACCCCGCGCATGACCGCCACCCAGAGGCGGCGAGCTGGTCCACAACTCAGTTGTGAAAACGAAATTACCGAATAAACACGGATTCGAAGTCCCGGCACATTGTCGATTATTCTCTGCGTCTACAATGGAGTGCGTACAGCAATCACTCTCCGTCTCTTGTAAACAAAGCTTAACTAAATGTAGATAATTAAACCGTAGAGACAACGCATCGTAGTTGTTAGCACTCAGTTTAATAATATTTTCCATGAGAACTATTTCTTACTACGAATTACCAATGCGCTTATTTCCCTTCTGTTTTTATTCATATTAAAAAATAAATAAATGCAACTTATAGAGAAATAACAAATTAAAGTTTAATTCAGCCAAAATAAAACTGTGTTACAATTTTTCAAAAGTCAGTGGACTTAGCCAGGTTGGGATGGAAGTCTTAACTAAATAAAAGAGTTAATTATGATTTTTTAATTTATTAAAATTAATTTATTAACATAATTACAAAGAAAATACTCTCGTCTCAATACCTCACAATAGAATGATACCTCTTGATATTTACAATTAATAGAGTCAATCAATACAATTTACATTTACCTCAAAGAAATTAATGTAACTGAACAACTAAAATCAGTCACTATAGGCATTGTATCGAACCTAATGAATGAATTTATTATATATATATATATATATATATATATATATATATATATATATATACACATATTTGACAGTTCAAATATTTACAGCAAAGTCCGTATCACATTATCATACAGTCCCACCGCAGTTTAGTCCAGATCCCGGCAGTTCGCAATGTTCTAGAGATTTCCGAGCGCCCTCGTGCACAGTAGCCTTCACTCGTCGGGTTTCACGTCCTCTCGTCCGTTCACGCTTCCAAAACACCTCGTCCGCCGTCGTCTCGCAATCTCCCGTCCACTTCGCCGATGTACCTCACCGCATTCGACTTCGTCCCGGTTACCGTAGGGTACTCAGCAAAATACACGTAGCAACAGACTCGTGGACTGCCGCGATATTTATAGGGTCGTAGGCCATCGCCGAGAAATGTCTCCAAATGTCGCGTTGCGCTGATGATCATAGTTCCCAGAGTGCTCTTGCGCATCCTCTAAAGTTGTCGGCTTCACTGGAATAGGGGAGAAGGGGCCGTGACGCCAGCAAGGTCAGCTATCAATCAATTTTGGCCGCCCGGCGACGAGGCAGCGAGCGTGTCTGCCTGTAGGGAGGGGAGGGTCGAGGTTGCTCTCCCCCCTCCCCACCCACCATAGAGCCGAGTCCTCTAATAGTGCCCGCGTTAAGTGAATTATAGAATGTTTGTGATACATGGCGTATTTGGGAAACAACCAAACAGGTCGTAGCTACATGGGGCAATTTTGTAAAAGTTTTATTAAAATAGCGTAGCAGTAAAGAAATGAGATAATTATGCCCACTTTTGTGATATTGATTGCCAAACTTCAGAGAAAAAATACAGCGAAGTGTCCGAAAACCTAAGAAACTGAAGATGGAAAAATTTTCTCGAAAATAAACTAATACCTACGTTTGTTTTTTTAACTGCTCGATTTTCGTTGTTTATGAAAACAAGGCGGCAAATAAGAATTATAATTATTTTCGAAGCACTTGCGCTTGCAATGAAATAATCGAAATGTTATGCCGTGAAAGTTACTGGTCACACGGGCGAACTACCACTTTTACGATTCAATTGTTAGTACATACTTTTTAAGTATATTCATATTCATATTTGCCGTTGAGTGTACTTACCCTGACTACTGCGACGGATTTTGTCGGGCTGTACTTGACTCCTGGCGTAAATAATATGAACTATTAGAAAGTAACCACGCATTTAGTCATTCTGAGCTAACACCGCCATGGATTTTGCTGTAAATAAACACTTTGTCTTCTATGTTGGTTGCATCTGTTTTCGTGTACATCTGTGGTGTTGCAAAAATTTAACAATAATACATTTTTCATGTGCAACAGGTAGGTTAGGAAACAATGCTGCACAATGGTCGCAAAATGTTCCCATCATTGTGCATTCTTCTACCACGCGTAAAAAATATAAATATTTCCATGGACTTCATCATTTGATTCATGTGTGGTTTAAGTGAAACTGTAAAGTTATTAGAAAAATTATTATTTTACAAAATTGCTAATTCTTACACTTATATGTACTACATAACAGAACAACCCAAATATATTATTTCAATATTTATTTACAATGTTCAACTAACATTTTTATTCAACGTTGAGATATGGAACTACTTTCTCTCCGTTATTACCAACGTTGCTGAGCTCATGTCAGTGAGATTGTTAATTAAAATATATCCAGGTCGGGGCAGTAAAAGATTTTTAATGTTGATATCAAAAGAGCTTAATTAATTGCGAACATGCTATAAAGGCAGTTGGACCTTCTAGTAACAAGATACAGATAATAACGTATAATATATCACTTTAAATGATCTAGAAACATATTTCTTGTTCTGATGATTAAATTGCGATGTTAATAGTTACATTGGTCACCCTAAAATAAAAAAATTAATTATAAGTAGGGCCCCCTCTTTTCGCGGAAAGATTCCACTGATAGTTGCACTGGAAAACACGTTTCGTGGTTGGATGATCTGAACACTCACGCGTCTGATATATCTGCCAGCCAATCACGGAAACTCACGTGCCAGGATAATTTAACTCTGATAGGCCCAGTCAAAGAGAGAATGTATCGTCCCACAGACACACGGCCAGTAGCCAAATGACACCTGCTTGTGTGCACGTAGAATGTCGATGTCTATCCTGCACACAAATATTATCGCGAAAAACAGGTGGCCCTAATCATAAGCACTCATATTTGATTAGTATTATAATTTTCATAACATATACCAATGCACCCTCCCACGCGTCACTGCAGATCGGATGCAACACTGGCGCTGTCGGATAACCATTATTTGTTTTGCAACGCGAACGTAGTTTGTTAATGTAAATTATGTTTTGTCTTGTCAATTTTAATGAGTTGTCTATGACACTAAATGCGTATCATTAAAATGTAAGCATCAACAAAACATGTCAAATTTATAGCCTACATATATCAGTTATAATGCGTCACTTGTTAATATAAAAATTAAGATACTGTTAGTGTGTTGCTTATTATATTCTTGTATTTATATTTTAACTAGACTTTCCATCTTCTGATGTAACAAAACCAAAATATAGTGTTTACTTAATTACTGTCCTCATATGCCAAAGAAAACACAAATGAAAACAAAGGCCTCAAAAACGTGCAAGAGGAATGTGTACAACAGATATTCGGATAGAGCTGAACGTATAGCCCGACACGCTGTAAAACAACCTGCGCAGACCCCAGTGTCGTCACGTCATTCCTTCGGCCCAGTGGAGGGGGATCAGTTTATCTCGAGAGATGGACCAAAAAACATAGTGTTAGAAATTCACGTTTTTCTGCTATGCTATTAAACGTGCGTTCATCGTGCTGATTTAGAAAAAAAAAAGCACACTTCAGACGAGGACTGTTGAGTGCTTTCAAGACATCACGTATATTAGAAATATCATTTTTAAATACTCCTAAATTGCTAATAAATTTACTGTCAAAAACTTTTAAAACCAAGCTTATATTTATAAATGAACTAAAAAGATAAAAATAATTATAGGAGTAGTTACAGAATTTGTAAGACGTGGCCGAACAGCCGTAATATACTTTACTACAAATTAATATTTTTGTATCAATTTATATTTAGTAGGCCTATATAAAAGCTTGGCGCAATATAGAACAAATACCTTATTTGTGTAAGCGTAGTAAGCACACATCTTGGGTAAGGTTCTTAACTATTTTACACAGTTTACACACTTGTTAATGTATTGACGCAATGCTATTGTTGTGACGTGTTACACGTATAGGTTAAGTATTCAGTCGTTATATTTTATTTTACATGTGTGTTATGGTACACGCAGCAGCTAAGGTTTTTGATCCACATATTTTATTTATTTTATATTGTTAAGTTCTTGAGACATATGTTTATTAACACAAGTTGGCAACGTCGAGTGACGTCACTGGTCTGTAGCATAAGGAATACACCTCACTGGTAAACCCTATACTGCACAGGTTAATTTGAATATTGTATCAGTTCCGATTATGGACGTCGATAGAATCATCTCATCTCAATCTTGTTCTCGAATGGTCCTACAGTTAGCCAGCCAGCCAGGGAGGCTGAGGCTCCGCCGATAATCGGCGTAATTTGTGTTTTAATTGTTGCATCGACCCTGAAAATCACGCTAGGAACGAGTATAACAGCCGACGCAATATGTGTAAGCCGCCTGAAGAGGGCCAACTAGCATGATACCTGCAATATCATCAAATATATGTGAGGTATTTCCACCGCCTTCCGTAAGTGACCGTTGGTCCAGCGGTGAAGTGTTCTAGTTACACGTAAGTAGTTGCACTATTACACAGCATCTTCTAGTTTGTCACGAGACGCCTACTGTATTTATTCTTGTATTATATACTTGTTCTACTGTATTTATTTTATCGCTAGCCAGGAGACTTCTTTATATTTTAAGCGCAAGCTTACAAACTGAGATTTTAATTTTCTGAGTGTGAGCATATTTTTGGAACACTAGCCAACTGATTATTTTACACTGCAGAACATTAATTTATTTTTTACAATTAAAGGCACAGTGGAAGACTTTGTTGCAGGTTTCCTAACACATGATACATAATTGGTATGTTTAACAGACATAAGGAGGGGAACATTTTTATTTAAAGCTGCTTAGTGCTGATTGTCTCACATATTACTTCAGTCCATTAATGTGAAAGTCTAGTTTGAATCTGGTTTAATATTTTTCAGCATTAAATATTTTCACTTCACCATTGGCTGCCTTTAATTGGATAATATGTACGTAGATAACTGTCTCATTTTCCCTGTTGTGGCTATGTGTTGTATCAATTGCATATACAGGGTGTGTTGCAGCTAGAGTAATAAGGGAAAGGTCTTCCTTGTGAACGAACTACTGCAGTGCTGTTTTTAATTGGCTGGTGAGATAATGGATACCCAGTCTTCTACATGTTATACTGTGTCCTTACCTAGCGTGTGTATCCTTTTGTAGTGTTGATGGTTAGTATGCAAATCTGCCTGCTATCTAATTATATTATTCCAGTGTTCCCCGAATTATTACAATGGAAAGTGTCACTTTTAAGTTTTAAGTCCACCACTAACAGACGCTAGAATAAAGAAGAAGAATTCATCAGCATTAAAGTTCACCCACACGAATCAGATGGGCATACATGACACGTGTCGTAACTTTGTCAACTGGTTACAAAGCCAACACGTGCTAATTGGGCTGTTTGTAATTATGACTACAAAAAAATCCAATAATGGAACAAAAATCATCAGGTGGACTCCATCACTCATCTCATTACTGTTTTTATTACGTTATCAGAACTCTGTGAGAGGAAAACGTGGGGGTGCGTGACAAGTATACGCCTCTCCATGCACTTCAGAATTTATATTTGGGAAAACAGTCAACAGGTACCCAATAAAATTACGAAGTGCTCATTGTGACATTGTGTAATCAGTAATTTTTCATTGCGTATTTAAAATTTGATACTTTTAACACAATCACCTCACACAAGTGTTTACGTACCGGAAAAAAAACTTTTAAAAATAATCAAAACCATGTTAAAAGTTACTTAAAAGTGGACATTTAAAACACAAGAGTTATTATATTTCATGTTTTGTTTTACTGATATTATGTTGTTTCCAAATCTGTGAAAAAATAAAAAATCGATTTAACAGTAAACACTCTGTACCCGTACAGGACTAAACAACGAACTGGAGGTCGCGAGTGACTGGACACTTATGACTCTCAATAATGTAAGTGTGCAATCATTTTACATAAATTATTATTTTTTTATCATTCTACACGGAAACTCGCAAATAGACTGAACTTGCTATTTCCTCGAACATAACTGATGACCCGTCACAAATACAAAAAGTCACCCCCAAATTTTATACAAAAATTTTGAGCGTAAACCACGAAAAACCATATAATAAAAAAAAACAAGACTCGCTCGTTGCATTAGTACCTATACATAGTTTTCTATGTTTAATTTTCATTTTCATTTTCAATAATAGCCGATTCACGAAACTGCCTAAAACTCACTGAAATACACACATTTCCTTGATTCGAGAGGAAATAGTTTTGCTATAATACAAACTTCATGAATTAAAAAGAAAACAACTTGCTTTGCATTTACGAGAACAGTAATTATATCACCAAAATATACATGCTGACACTTATTAAATTATTTATAGCATTTTAGAATTCCAAACACTGTTTATACTAATGGTAAATAAATATCATTACTGAATTCTAATGCTTCAAAGGGCAAAGTCTGTCTTCACATACGATAAAAGGAAAGTATTTAATGATGAATAAAGTCTCGCTCATATTCTTCTAAATGCCCTGGCCCAGATTTTGCAACTGATATTAACTAACACTGCCATAGACGAAAGATTAAACTCGTATTTTGCGAAGCAGTATCTTCATTCTAAGAGCTCCTTAATTAAAAATAAGAAGCAATTTTTAACATCTGAGTCGTCCCGTGAATAACTCAGCTCGTTGTAATGGATACATGTTAATCAGACCAAGTAAAAATATTCTCAGGGAGGGTCGACATGAATGAAAATAAGCTGACGCTGACTGGGGAATGCTATCGGTTTTTTCTACCAACCCGCTGAAGGAATGAGATGTAGGGTGAGAATGGTGATGCGGCGAAATTTTTTGGGGGAGGGGAATGAGCTAAACGGGAGTATTCGGAAACAGTATCCACAACACGGCAGCATTAGCCACACATTTCCCATGCTAGATTATCCGTAGGAAAAAATATTCACGGTCTGTCGGGACCTTGCATCGAAACGGGGACCTCAGGGATTGAAGGCTAGGATCAAAGCCACTGAGCTAAGTGTGAGCACTTTTGAAATGGACTTTTGAAAAGACGTCCATGCCCCTGCCTGCGTATATTTTAACAGGCGCACCGAGTGACACTTACCCCAGTAAAGTTGGTAACGATGGAGGGAAAGTAGTTCCATAGCTTAACGCCGGATAAAAAGTGTTAGGTAACCATTTGTGATAACTTATTTCTGTCACTTTCTGTTTTTTTATGCATCAAAATGAAAAAGTAAGCAGATTTGTAAAATATTTACTTTTCTAAAAATTTCACAGTTTCGCCTGACCGACGCATGAATAATGCGAAGAGGCTCATGGCAATGTTAATTTTACATAAAGCAGAAGAATGCACAATGTGCATACAAGTAAACCAGGGTTTTTAAAAGTGCTCAGTTTACCGTGAACAGACTATACTTACTCTGTGCCGTGGTTTTACAAAAGAAGTCTGTTAAAAAAAACATTATTGTAGGCCTTAAATATTTCCCCGAGCTGTTCATAAGCACGCTCTGCGTAGGCATCGAATGGAACTTTTGTTGTATTGCTACAAAACTTTCTTACAGTAGTTAATTAAACTATGTTAGAGTCCATTCAGTGTAAAACGGCGCCAATGCAGAATATCTTAAGTGCCTTATATAAGTTTTTTTTTTCACAATTGGGAGATACGTGAGGTTCTACCCGGTATAATTAACCATATTCCTATAATTTATAAAATTCTATACAATTTTAAATTAATAAACATTCCATATATTTCAATCTTGGAGTAGATTAGGTACGTTTAGCTTATAAGTCACAGTTTAATAGCATAAGCTATGTAAAATTTTTTTTATCTCTACTGAGAATATGTTTGTAATATTACAGTTACAAACGTTAGAAATGTACGAAAATTTCTCTTGTAAAATAGCTTGTTTGTAAAATTAGAACAGCCGCGTTTGTAAAAGGATTAAAAAACATTTGTACTACACTAAACCGTATTCACGAGTACAGAAGAAATGGCGGACACTCAACAACATAAAACAGTATGTGCAAAAACTAGGGGTGATGTATTAGCGTGCAAAAAAATACAAAATATAAATGCGAATAAGGTAAAACTCTTAAACCGACTCAAATAATTATACTAAAACAATAACGACAATTTTGTGTTCGTCTTATTTTGTCAGTACCAAACTGTATACAATATGTTCGTCATGCGGTAAAATGTGTAAATATGTAACATACGGGACGTGGGATCGATTCCCTGTGCCAACAGAGCGCCATTACCATTTTTCTTTCGTGAATAATTTTATATTTATGTTTCTTTCTTACTCATTACATTTCATTTATAAAACCAATTACATAATTTTATTTCAAAATTTAATAATGTAAGTTGAAATACAAGGGTATAATTTGTAATGTTATAAATATAAACACACTAACGTTTGTGAAAAATGCAACACCAAGAAGAATACATGTGACTGAGATGAACTTTATACCACAGATTAGGAACATGAAAATACACGATTGGTTAGGATTACAGAACTGTACATGATTTCTGTCCTTGAGAATTCAATATGGTGTGAAGCCCACACGTGCTGCAATTAGAGCTCCTAAACGGTGTGGCATGTAATCAAAGAGGACCTGGATATGTTCCTGGGGAATCTAAATCCACGCAGTTTGTATGCGAGTCCACAAAGCAACAACAGTGATAGCTGGAGGACCGTGACGAACGAGTCGTCGACCAAGCACATCCCAGACATGTTCAATGGACGTCATGACAGGCGAACGTACAGGCCAGGGAAGCTGTGGTACCCGTCGTTCATTGAAGAAGGCTTGCTCATTCCTCGCCACATGTGGCCGGGCATTGTCGTGCTTAAATATGGCATGTGGAGTTGACTGGAGGATGGGAAGTACCTCGGGCTCTAAAACCTCCCAGATGTAGCGGTTGCTGTTTAGATTGCCCTCTAGGGAGAGCGCATGTTGCATCCAATGGCGCCCCACACCATCACACTTGGCGTTTGTCCGCTATGACGCTCCACAATGCAGGCTGCCAGATTGCTGTCACCTCGGTAGCATCAACACGTATGCGGCCATCGCTGTAGGACAGGTTGAAGCGGGACTCGTCCGAAAACACCATATTTTGCCACTCAGCGTGCCAGCGACGGCGTTCACGTACACATTGCAATCTCAGGCGTTTGTGGTTTCTGGACAATGGAAGCCGACGCAATTGTATGCGTGCCACCAGTCCAGCCCGCAGCAGACGGCGTCGAACTGTAGACGCAGACAGGTCCACACCCGTTGTAGTGCTCCAGTGTCGAGCCAACAACAATGTGGACGAGGCTGTAAAGTCCGTTACGGTCATGCGGACAAGATGGCGGGCATCCTGTGTGTGATACAGTAAGCGCTCGTCACTGCGCACGACACTCTTCTATCCACTGGTTCCACACACGCATCACTGTCGTAGTAGCATGCTCTGTACCGTACGAGCCGAAATTTCACGATGTGACAAACCCGTTTCCCGGAGACCTACCATTTTACCTCGCTCGAACTCACTCAAATGCTGATATGGCGCACTTTGACGTCGACGAGGCATACTGGCACTTTCTTCCACTTCGTTTGACTGCTCTTCACCGACTGAGCTTGGCGTAACACGGACCTTTCCGATTACACACTAGAGGGAGTTGCTGGGCCTACGTGTACGCCATCTCTCTGCAATTGTTATCACTTATTTCTCGTACTCTGTTCTACACATCCTCCGAGTGTGGATTCATTCAGGTCATCCTTTCTGGGTGTTGTAATTTTCACAAGCAATAGAGTACGTCTCATAGATTTTACAAAAAAAACTTGCCGTAGTTCTAGAAGAGATTTTCTTGGTAACTGGCTTCCAAGAATTTTTCTTGTAAAAGTACACAATATTTTTTTACAAGGTGATGTACACACAGTTAAATTAATTTGGAAGCCGTACCTACATGTATATTTGTGGTGCAGCAATTTTTAATATATCCAAAAAATATTTCGCTCAGAGTAACTATAAAGCCTTAGAAATGTATGTCATCGTTATGACCGTAGCAACGTAAACTCTATTTGCGTGAGCCTTCTCTAAAGTCAACTGACTTAGGCTTTTAAAATAATAGCTCACGAGTTCGTCACCAACTAATGCGTAAAATTTGTCGGTGCATTGCCTGATGATACAAATACACGACATTCGTCCATGTCAGGTCAAATTTAGTTTTGGTGCGTAATAGACATCTACACTAGCCTGGCGTCATAGTTTAATACGATATTTTGAAACTTTATGTAGATTTTATTTATTTTTTTTCCCACAAAAAAGTTTTTTTTTTTTGCAATGTGCAGTTATTATAATATTCCTCTGAATATTAACGTATTTACTTTGTTCCCTGCATAACGAAGAAGTGAAGACAGCACAGCTGATTGGCCGTTCACGTGACATAATAGCGTGCTTATGAATACAACAAAATTAAGATGAACCTCTTATATTTCAATCGCTATGAAATATTCAATTTTAGTTAACAGTGTTGCAGCGGCTTTTCTTTAGGAGCTAATTATTGTTCACGAGATTTGAGACGGTGAGTACACAAAAGTGAGTAATAAACACAGCTACTAACTCGTCGAGTAATGTTATCCTTAAGATATGTAAGGACAGGGCCGGCCTTAGATCATTAGGCGCCCGGGGTAAGGGACAATTAATCTACTCCCTCATTTTTTATCATTTAAAATTAAAATTATTGTAATATAAATGCAGTTTCGTTTAAGAAGTTTAAAAATAAAATTGGTATGACTTTAGCTTTACTATATAATGTTGATATACAAAACGAATTTCACATTTATGTAATCGCCATAATGTGTTAAATTTATTGGCTCACACTGCTGTATTCGACGTATATCTTGTCGCTGTCACCAAACTTTCTTAGTACAGAACTACAGATCCATAATAGTTCTTACATACACAACTACTACGCAACAGGAAAATAAAATTACATTAGAAACAGTCAATAATTTTTTTTTTCCAGTACTTGAAAAATGAGACCTATAACATTCTTGCTATCACTGTAACATCAATGAAGAAGAGATTCACTCACATCTACAGTTAAATATATTATGTTGATATACAAATCAAATGGCCATTTATGTACATATCATTGCCCTATAAAATGGAACCTTTCTTGCCTTGGCCTGGGCAAATTTGGTTGTACATGAAGAAAGGTCAATCTTGCGAGCTATGTCTTTCTCTATGGAGAAAATATCGACATCGATGAGAGCCGTTCGTCACTCAAAGTAGATCGAAGATAAGACTTGATCAATTTTAACTTCGAAAAAGTGCGTTCACAGCTAGTTGCTGTCACTGGTAAAATCAACAATACTCGAAGCGACACACAGATATTATAAAATGTAGTGCTAATATTTGTTTTTTCTATATAATGTAAAACTTTCTTAGGAGAACTCTTCACAGATGGTGGTACAAAACGCTGGACGTGTTTTAATTATTCCCAATGCTCCAAGCCATTAATATCCAAATGACTTCCATCAGTGTTCGTTAGAGCTGTTTGCAATACCATACATTTGTTCAGTAATGCCTTATGAGCCCCTTGAGAATTATCAAATTGTGTTGGGGGTTGGCACAAGTCATACAAAAATCCCAAAATATTTCTGTGTTCTCTGAGTTACTTAAACCGTTGTTTCAATGATTCTACTGCAGCGTCAACTGTGAGACAGAAAAAATTCAGTTTAAACTGTTCTTCTGGACTCACATTTGCTGACTCGTCAAGGCGTTCATATACAAACTGCCTCTTCTTTCTTCGAGTGCGAGTGAGATATCCAAACAAAGCATCAGCTCCTAATGTACCTGCTAGATATTTTTCAGTTATAGGTGCATTTTGGTAGGCATAATTTCTGTAGGAAGGCACTTACTACATACAACTCTTGATTAAAGTGGTGACAATACAATTATCCATCACTGGACTTTGCACTGATTTGCCCACAATGTTTACTTGATGCAAAATAACGTACCATACAACAGGATAAATAAAAAATTCCAATTTCATTAACTGGTCCGCTAAAAAGTGTGCTTCGTACCTCAAACCAGCATCTGCCAAACCATATTCAAACACTGCAATTAAAGCATCATACACATTCTTCACCTGATATCTAATAGCCCTGACACTCTCAATTCCTTTCCCAGCGTGTAGCACTTAGTGGTTTCACTGTGAGGCTGGTGACATGGTTCTTCAAAATTTCCCATCGTTGAGCAGAAGCTGAGAAAAACACATATATTTTATGCAGAACACCAAACAGTCCAAACAGTGTGATAGAAATAGTTGATTATGAAGCTGCATTTGAAACCACTAAATTCAAAGAATTACAGACACAATGTTCTTGGATTCACTGGAAGAAGTTTTGCTTGGACACTTTTGTTTTTAACTCTCATATTGGCACCATTGTCGTATCCCTGGCCAAGGCAGTCTCCTAATCTTAGTCTATTTTAAGCTAAAGTTCTTAACAATAGTTCTGACAAGCCTTCTGTACAATTACTGGCATTTATAAATACCAAAAGTGCTCATTTATTTTAACTACACCATCTTCTTCCTCCACAAACCTTTTTGTGAATTACATTTTTAAGTGTGACTGATATCTGGGATGCAGTATAAAATTCTAGAATAATATTTCGCCTTTTTAGTCCGTTTGTGTGTGTTTTCGAGTACTGCTTCGCCTAAAATGTTTATTATTGAAAAATACCCTGTAATTTCTCGAAATAATTCAGAAACGGGCTACGCGCCATTAAAGTTCATGCTGTTATCACGTACGTCACTGGATCTTCACTCGTCCGACACGCCTCTAAGAAATTTGAACCACTGCAAAAAGTTTAGCCCTCGGCTGACCTAAGTCTGCGATACTAAGTCGAACAGGAGATTGAGGTCCGAATGTGGCAACAACCAATTAATGAACGATCTCTACTCTACCGCTCTAGGATGCACTGGACTGTGAAGTCTAGCGAGAATGTTCTTTTATAACTCGAAATGGTAGGGTCTCTAACTATTAATAAATGAGTTACAATGCTATGTGAAAAGAATATGAAACATTAATGTAGTTTTTGTTAAGACATATTTAGATAATCTTAGAGTTCTTTAAAAGAGTACCCAGCAAAAAAAAAAATTAACAATTTTAAAATTTTTGTTAGTAATTGAACATTTTTGAACATAAATGATGAAACGTAAACACCGCATTCACATAATAAAGTAACACGAAGCAGTCTTATTTCCCTGTGTCAATATAACCAGAATATTAATATAGTTTATGCACACCATCTTACTGAAAAACGTACACGTAGCTTGCCTGCAGTGCATGCGTCTCACAATGCCATGTGCCCTACCATATGTATCTGCTGCTCGTGCTGTACGCCTATTCCAAGTAGTTAGTATTACCATAAAATATGAGCAGACAGGATATTACCATGTGGCACTGAATATATAATACGTGACAACGTGTGGAATAACGGTAGTGTACTATTGAGCTGTTTGCATAACTATATTCTCCCATAGGCTTATAGAAGTGTGAAATAAAATCATGTGTTGATATCTTGTTTATGGTTGGGTATATTGTTGGCAAAATTTATTACAACTGAGCAGTGTGATAGTATAATATTTCTCCCCTGAGGTATGCATCTGCCAGCCCCTTGCAGGTTCGAGAACCAGACGTTCGATGTGAAGAACATTCATCTTAGTTTTTGATACTTTCTTGAGACCAGTGACCATTTGTCACACTCTGAAAATTATGCGACTTACTTTCCATAACGACAAGCAGAAATGATGCAGAACTGGGTTATCAGTGAAGGCGAGGAAGTGAAAACAAATATTCATGCAAATAGGGAAAGACGTCAAACTACATAAGGTTTCCAGCCAAATTATTTTATTTCAAATTGAGTTTCTTTAATTGATATGTATTCTGGTTGTAAATGAAACTAATTAAAAATCCCGAATGGCAATAGCAATGTGTTATAAAAAACATTTAAACTAGCACAGCCGATAAGAAGTGGTCAGACATAACGGTCGTTAACAATACCCTTATTCAAAAACGCAAACAAGCCTGACGTGTCAGTAACTTAAAAAAAAAATCAATGAATGAAAACGTCTGTAATTATTTGAAAAACTCAACTTGGCTCAGCTTAGTGGTATAACATTAAAAACTCTGTCTCTCAGGTTAACTTATGGTTAAAATATGCTGGTTCTTAGCTGTTAAAAACACCGTGCCAGCATGGCGTTGTGTAGAATGTTCTATTACAAATGACCGCTGTCTTAGGCTTATACGACGTGTAGACTAAACTCGTAGAAAAACTAGTAGTGTAGAAAAAATAGTTTACTTGTAGGAAGATACCATTTATAGTAGAAAGTAGGACGGGATCTCAGGAAAATGTAGAGTAGTATTCAAATTACGTAGAGTTAAGTTGTTTCTTAGCGTGGCTTATAGCTCACGGAACGTCACAGTGTGTAACTAACTGACCTAAGCTCCTAAACAGCTGCTTACAATACGGAGGGGCTTACAGCTGACTTCTCTACGTAGAAACAACACAATATTAACTAAGCAAGCTGTGGAAACTAAAACACACTAATATACTACTTAAAATACCTATGGCCGGCAGAGAGAGCGATCTCCTAACTGAAATTACCCGCCTAGCCCTACGCTATCATGCTAACCAATAGGGGTGCAGGATTCATACCTGCCAGCCAACCGGACGTCTTCCTACTCAAACAGCTAATCTGACACACTCCCAACGGCCTAATTCCCAATGTCAAAGAGTTACGGGTCTCGTAGAAGGTAATAAAAATAACACAATAAATTCCCTGAAACAATTACAATAATCTGAGACCAAGAAAATAATATTGAATTATTAATTAAAATACAAAGAAAGTCTAGCTATCTAAGGAATTCAAACATAAATTATTGCTATTCTAGCATGATTCAACTTCGTAAACATACGAAAATTCATATAAATAAAAAAAAAAGAAACATATGTGAAAAACATGTGCAGTGTTAAACGTTGACAGTGTAGAATGTGTAAAAATATACATAGATTATAATGAATGCAGAAATTGCAAAAGTTTATGTTACAACGCCTATACAAAAAACTTTTTTGCATGATTGTATATGTTGTAAAAAGATTACTAACTGGGATAGCTGTAATTGGTAATAATTGATATTGGTTTATCTTAAAAGGAGCCCAGAACTATGGAAATATTTTGGTATGATTATTTATGAAATCACTATTAATATAATTAGTGGGTGCAGTGATAAACTCAACATGAGACAGGGTAATAGGCCTGTATCACATTCATAAATAAGAAAAAATAAATATACTTTATGGTGGCCTCAGAAGTTAATTTATAACAGAAGTGGAACGTAAACATCGTGTTTATTAGACTCTTAGTCACACCACGGACAGTACTTTTATGTTAAAAAGTTGCAGAAGGACAAAAATCGGATGAAAGGAAAATGTAAGCGGGATCATAAAAGTGCTCACTTTACCGCGAATAGCGTACTCTATAAACCAAACTTATGTACGCACACAAAAAAGGGAACCAATAATTTCACTTATACGCTTTTGAAAGCTCTCTCATTTGGAATAGCAGTCAATAAATAGATTTTATTGTTACCTTAGATTTTAACTTACAAGTGAGGTGGAACATCCACAATGCTTTTATTACTTGCACGTCATTATTTATTTAAAAAGGTGGTTAAAGGATGAAAAAATAGCTTAAAGGAAAAAGGAACTAGGGCATCAAAAGTGCTCACTTTATCGTTAACAGCCTATAAATACCGCATTAGATGCAAGCAATAAAATCCCAGTCTCGGTTAAGATTACCAGTCACAGAATTATGTCGTTTGAAGTGACAATAGCCATCTGTAAATACGGTTAGTTACCAACCAATTCTCAGATTGCAGGTAAACTGTTTAAACCAAAACACACTCGATAAGAATGTTGCCCGTTTCAAAACGGTAACTACACCACTTAGTTCGAACTATAAGGTACAGAGCGCAATACGCGTTAAGCCTCCATACCTTCCGATTCAGAGTGTAAGTACAATTTCAGCTTAACCAAAAATAATTTACTTTTATGTTAACAGAATTGTAAAACACGTGTGATGGCATGGAATATTTAGCAAGGAATCAAATACGTCATTCATGGTGCGATGTTTCAAAGGTTCGATTCAAAAAGTGTGAAGAAACCGCGATATTGTCAAATACAGCGTATTCATGAAAGGCTTAGACAAGTTTTACCCGAAGAAGAAAGCCTTTGGTGAAAATGTTTGGTACTTTAAAATTTACATCTAATTTGTTATTACAAAAACAAATTCACGTTTACATCGTTTTCTTTTAGTATAACATGTTACGGAGCTCGTCTTCAGAATCAGTTGAAACATGAGCTAATTCAAATTTAGCAATTATTCCCGCAAAACTTAGAATGCGTGTGGTTGGGACATCACACTGTGGAGCAAGGGGCCAAGGGTTCGAATTCCGGACAAGACTTGGATGCGTTTAATTTTTTCAATTTGTATTTATCAATATCTTTCCTTTACGATGCTCGAAGGTATATAATACACTCAATTTTAAAACGTCACAGATGTTCGAGACTTACTCGGGATTTTAACCCGTAACCTCGCTATCTAAAGATGACGCCTTAGTGAAGGTCGTCCTGAAGAATAAGTTCCGGTTTGTTTTTCGTGCATAAAAATTTCCTCGTCCCTTTTTTTTTCTTTGCCGAAAATTCACTCGGCATAAAGCTGAACGTTATTGTAGAACTTTTGTAAAACCAGCAACAAAATAAGGTATTTCCTTTGGTGGCTTTCTTTGCCTTGTGGTGAGTTGCTCGACCGTAAAGACCGAAGCTGTGTAGGTATCGCAGCTGGAATTCGGGGATAGAAATGGCTGCGTGCCAGCACGGACATTGCCAACCCTGCGGGCGGAATATTACGGAACCGCCGCAGATTGAATGCCATTCGCAGACAAAATGATATAACAATTGGTAAAGGAAAAGAAGGGGGGGGGGGGGTAGCGGAGAATTCGTGTATAGCAACCAACTTCTCAAGGGTTGGAGGCGAAGTTCGCGAACCATGTTGATAATAATCGCGTCACGTGGTTAGGCAAGGCCGAAAGTTGGCAGCATTGTTGAAGGGCCTAAAACGATGAGCTCCGCGACCCCAGGCACAATTGCACGCAGCAGAACTTCAACAAAAACAGCAGCTCTCTCTCTCTCTCTCTCTCTCTCGCTCTTTCTCCATTTCCCTTCCTCCCATATCGAACTGCCCAGTGGTACGGGATGAACAATCCTCAGATACCACAAGTTGAAAAGTGTAGTTTTCCCGTCGACAGGGTGAATTTTGATGTGTTCGACTGTAGCACGCCAACTACAGATAAGAAACAAAAAGAGTTCGTGGTAAATTTATTGCGGCCATAACTAGAAGACTGTTAACTGAATATATCTGAAATCACTGTCTGAGAAAATAGCCCCTGACAATATATAAATGCAAATATTTAGTCAATATTGACTGGCACACCTACAGCCGTGCTGGCAGAAATTAAGAAAATTCAGTACATCTTGTTCGGTGGAAGATGTTCGAACTGGCGCCCTCTGAAGTTAGATTTTCTAAAATACACATTACAGCAAGACTGGTCGAGTAATAACCTATACAGGTTTCTAACAATTTCACTTTGTAGGTTGATCATTCCACAATTAGTAGTGTTCAAATATCTGTGTACCAACGTTTTACAGTTCCTTAGGTATACGGCGTGGTGTAGTCAAAGAGAAATGCGACCTAAACTTACTTTCGTTCTAATTCTTGTCACTTAAGTAAACAACCGTGAACTGTTGTGCAACGGATTTGAAACTAACTATATATATATAAATAAATAAATAATATATATATATACACACACACAATTTCTCGGTTTTTCACTCAGGCAAACCTTGAATATATGTTTCGTGCCAGTTTTCTCTAATTAAGTCTTCTATAATTGGAACACAAAAGAAACGAACAGCGGCAAAACCAGATCAATATCATTTATTTTTCCCGAGAAAGCTCGTGGTTTTGAAATAAACATTAATTAACATAAAAACGACTACAAAATTTCATTTCACAGATTAAATTTTACATTGGTATGGCAGTAGAAAACCTTTGTAACATAATTACACCTCTAAAGGCCTTTCGCGGTAAACTGAGCATTTGAAAGCCCTGCTTAAGATCTACTTGTATACACGCAGTGTATTCTTCCACCGTATGGAAAAAAAAAAAACATTGCAACGGGCTTCATGACGTTATTCACGCATCGGTGAAGTGAAACTGTGAAATTATTAGAAAAGTGAATATTTTACAGATTCGCTGATTACCACACTTACATAAACTCAAAAAATCATTATTTCAGTATTCGTAAATATTTACCTAATACTTTCAATTCAACGTTAAAAATATGAAACTAACTTCCTTCCGTCATTACCAACGTTACTGGGTATATACCAGCCGGTGTGTCTGTTAAAATATATGTAGGTACTGGTGGTGAATTGTTTTAAAGGTCAATTTCAAAAGCGGTTAGTTAGCCGTGGACCGCCTATAACAGAATGATTTACAGTTGGTGATCGACCACCTCCTGGGAGATATCACAGCAGGCGCAACTTAGCATTAAAACGTCAAGTTGTGTTACCTTCCCTGCATAGATGCAGTTTGTAGGAAACTCGCGATATTTTCTTCCGTTGCTAAGTACATATTCAGTATGTTCGACTGAACAAGGAAACGTGATAACAACCGTGCGTTTCTCTCGCGAAGTTGGTTGGAAAATGGAAAATATCGAGACTGCGCAGCATGCGAACAAACTCGGCACATCGCCACTATAAGCAATTCACTGCTACTTCATACTTTTCTGAAGCCCTGCTAAAGTTCTACTTCCTGGATATTCCTCCGCCTCGTGCAAATAAAGCTTAGCCAAGACTAGAAATTTACACCAAAGGACAGTGCACTGAATTCGCGCGCATTTAGTTGTAATTATATTTTGCACGAGAACTATTTATTACTAGGCGCTACCAACACGCATATTTTCTCACTGTTTTTCCTCGTGTTTATTAAAAAAGAATCATTATAGTGTATAAATAAACCACAGGCAAAACTCTAATTTAACGAAAAATAAGATACTTTCATGTTAACAGATGTATAAAACGTTTGAGATACATGTCATCTTTAGAAAATAACTAAACACGTCATAAATGGGGTGATTTTTCAAAGTTTTGATTACAACAGTGCGAAGAAAACGTGAATAGACTAATTACTTTGCGTAATTTAACATTAATATAAGTAATATACGCAGCTTGAGGGCTGTGGACAATTCTCGCAGTGTGCGACCACCTGAAGCAAAAGAAAAAAAAAAGAAAGAAAAGAAACACACACACACAGAATTCGAACTAGGGTCTGCTTGATATATTTTAATTGGGGAAAATTTAGTGGCAATATATTTCAGTGCTGATAACTATCTTATACAGCAATAGTAAATCCATTATATAGTTATCGATAAAAAAAAACTTTTCGCAAACAATTAGGATTATAAAAAATAAAATAAATATGCAAAAATAACTGCCTTAAAATCAACAAAATAATATCAACGAAAACTATAATATTTAAAATAAAATGTATTACAGAAAAAGGAATTTTTAAAAACAAAATATTTCAACCGGTGTTTTCAAGAAAATTCAATTATGTTAAAATTATTATTTTTTTTTGTTTTAAAGAGCAATGTATCTCCAGCCGCGGCACCCCGGCAACAGCGATGTTACGTGTTAAATTATTGTAATGTATATTATCTAGGTGCGTTAGGCATCGGCTAGCTCGATAGTCAATAAATATATATAATTTTGATTGCTCGCATTGCCTAGTACTAACGAACCCACGCAACACGACCGGGTATGCTTGTTTGTAAACTCTTAAAGGCTGTTCACGATAAAGTGAGCACTTTTGAAATCAACTTCAGAAAGAAGTATAACTGCACCTACCTGCATATATTTTAAGTGGGCCCTGAGTGACATGCGGCCAGTAAAGTTGGTAACGATGGATGGGAAGTAGTTCCTTATCTTAACGTCAAATAAAAAGTTTTAAGAAACCATTTATGATAACTTAAATTATTTCGTTTTTTATTTTTTATATTTTTTTTTTAATGCAGCGAAGTGTAAAAATGAGCAGATAAGTTTAATATTTACTTTTCTGATCATTTCACATTTTCACTTAGCTGACGCATGAATAAAGTGATGAGGCCCGTGACAATGTTAATCTTGCATTAGGCGGAAGAATACACTACGAGCATACAAGTAGATCTTAAGCATGGCTTTCAAAAGTGCTCGTTTCGCCGTGAATAGCCTACAGAGAAATTGCTAAACTCCTAACACTCGCTCCTCGGCAACTTAACGCATTTTACAGATCGTATCGTCGCGACGAATACTTAATTGACTACACTGTTAAAAAAATTCTCCAGAAATCTTCGTAAACTCTCCGTAAAATTACGGACACGTTTATTTTCAGAAGCGGACTTTCCGTAAACCTCCGTGAATTCAGGTATCATTTCAGTAAATTTTCTCGGTAGTTCTCTGTACTTCCTGTTTTTTCTAACCGTTCACCCGCAATCTTCTTGTACCATTGCAGGCATTGTGGTATTTGATGTAATGAAAACTTTTCTTGTGTCTATTAAAGTTTGTGTTAAGTGTTGCTAAATGTTACACACGCCTGGTGCAATTTTTTTTTTGTTTGAAGTAATATGTTTAAGTGACATGGATTCCATAACTACCGCCACAACTAATTTTCTCGTTACATTGGAGACGAAAGCTTCGTGTAGACTCGACATTGTTCGCTACTGGAACTTGAAGCGAAAAGGAAATAGGGAGGCTTCCCCTATATTGTATTTACGGAGTCCATCTCCGTAAAAAGAATCCGTAAATATACGGATATTTTTAACAGCGTATAGGCTGTTCACAGTAAACTGAGCACTTTGGAAGCTCTGCTTGAATGAGCGTGGTGTATTCTTCCACTATATGTAAACTTACCACTGCAACGGGCCTGATAATTTTGCTAATGCATCGGTCAAATGAAACTGTTAAAGACTGTTCACGATAAAGTGAGCACTTTTGAAATCAACCCTAGAAAAATGTCACTGTTCCTGCGTGCACATATTTTAACGGGCGCACTGAGTGACATGCGCCCAGTAAAGTTGGTAACGATGTATGTAAAGTAGTTACATATCTTAACGTTGAAAAAAAAGTGCTAGGTAACCATTTGTGATAACTTAAATGATTTATTTCGCTTTCTGTATTGTTTAATGCATCAAAGTGTAAAAATGAGCGGATTTGTGAAGTATTTACTTCTCAAATAATTTCAAAGTTTCACTTGACCGACACATGGATAAAGTGATGAGGCCCATGGCAATGTTAATATTACATAGGACGGGAGAACACGCAACATGCATACAAGTCGATCTTACGCAGTGTGACACTCGTAAAATGTACGTCGGTCATATTATGTAAATCTGCATAATTTATGCCTATTTTTCAGATTTACATACTATGTTTTATTAATGTTACACTAGTAGTATATATTTTCTACGTTCGTCACCTATGTTATTTTCTGTAGTATTTGTATTGTTATAATGTAAATTTCTTTTTATTACTTTTTGTATTTGGGTTAGGAATTTTCTATTAGCTGTACGTGACAATTAATGCATTGTTTAAGGATAGTATCTTATCTAGCTCACATTTTTTATATGCTGATAATTTTTCTTAATTTTTGGGTTTCGTATTTCTGAATTTTTCCATATTATTTTATTTTTCATTGTATTCATTTCTGAGACCATTTGACTCTATGTTTTTTTTTTGGTCGTTTGGTAGGTAGGAAGTATTAAGTGATTCGTAAAGGGGGTGTTAGGCATTTGTTGACTTCCCATTGACTCTAGGTTTGAATCCTGACTTACCATTGGCTGAAATTTTTAGTCCCTTTTCGTTTGAGTTACTTCCAGTCCAAGAGAGCTAAGCTCTTTCTCTCTCTCCTCAACAGACCTCCAGAGTATACAGACATGAAGGCTGGGGCTAGTACCTGCAGTAGGTAACGAGTAAGTTTTTATTTAGTTAGTAGGGTGTTATTAGCAACTCCTTGTTATAATTGAAGTGTTTTATCTCCTGTAAATGTTGAGAGCCGACGTGCCCCTTTGTTTAGGATAGATTTGAGGAGCTTAGCTAGACGCGTAGCGTATGAGAGACGGTACATCTCCGCTACGTCGCTACACTTGAAAGTTACATTCCCAGCCTACCAGGTTTTGTATGTATCCGTACGTCAGCTGAGAGCGACGAGCAACAAGTTGTCTACAGAAAGAGATAAGTTTTGGGAGACTTATATTTAATTTGTGTCACACGTAGCGTCAGCCATTCCTTTTGGAACATTAATGCCTTATCGGCGACGCCATTTTGAATTTTGAATTTTAACGTTTTGACACCAGCTAACGACCTTTTTGCCTACGGACAACTAGATACACAGTTTCTTCTCGCCGGAGCTAGGCACACAGAATAATTTAAGTTTTACAAGAGAAATATATTTTATTTTTATTTTGTTACCTTTTTGAACTTCTGCAAGTGATTTCAAACTTTAAGAGATCACCTTAATTTTACCGTAACAAGGGACCTTATTAAGATAGGTACGACCCCCTGTACGTAATTCAGGAGTATTACTTGTTCCTTAACTTTTCTCAATTGCCACAGGAATTTTTCTTTTAGCTATAGCCCAGTCAGCTGATAAGTTTGATAGATAAATTTAATGAATGATAATTTTTACTTGAATAAAAACTGGACTATAAGAAACTAATCCTGTTGGCGGTCGATTACATTATTTCAGTGTTTTTACCTATGCCATTCCAAGATTGAATCAATATTTTAAAAATTGAAAGTATTTTTCTTATCAAAGTGTCTTTTGAAATAAAGGTGCACAAAGTGTGTACGCTAGCGGCTGTTCCTGTTCTACGAGGGTGTGTAAGTTTTGGCAAGTGTTTGCTCGCTACTTCATCTCAGTACGAGGCCCAGGTACATGCTGAGAAGAGAAATTTTCACTTGGTTAAGCATTGTAAATAAAATCAATTTATGCTAAAGCGGCACCACAAAAAAAAAAAATTCTTTCGTTTGAAATATTACAGCTGAATCGAAATGTTATTATACACGCCCACTAGACACTATATAATTAATTGCAAACATAAATTTAGCAACAATTTTTTTGTTTACTTTTCAGATTGTCATCCCATATGTGGTGGCCAGTACAAAATGAAATCTGCATAGTTCTCTCTAATATTACACATTGACACCTTCACATGGGGTTTGCCACACCTTTTACCTCTCACATATAGGTTAATAAATGGTAAGGAAACTACAGTCATCGTCGTGTCTATATACTTCAGATTGGCTATACCAACGAGTAGGTCTTGCGTGTGTTCTAGAAAACACGTCTCTACTCGTATATTTCAGCAGGGCTTTCAAAAGTACTCATTTGACAATGAACCGCCTATAACTTATTAGAATAGGAAACAATTTACGAATTTGCAAATTCTTACACTTACATCTAGGGCCACCTGTTTTCCGCGAAAAGATTAATGCTCAAGCTAGACTTCAACTGCTTACGTGCCAGCTTGCAAATTTACTTCGGCTGCTGACTGCGTGCCTGTGTGAAAAGACAATTAAGTTGCGCTGAACTGAAAGTCTGTGATTGAATGGCAGACACTTAAGACACGTGCTGGCTTTAAACCATCAAACCGCAATATTGACTCGCAACCAACGTGTTTTGGAGTACAACTAGTCTAAGGATCTAATAAAGCTCAAAGCAAAAGAAATGATTTCAGTAGTCGCGAATGTTTACCTAGGTAAAAATTTTAATTCAACGTTAAGACACGGTAATAATTTCCCTACATAGTTACCAACTTTACTAGGCGTATGTAAGTCAACGTTCCGTTGAAATAAATGCAGATATGGGCAGTGACATTTTTCAAAGGTTGATTTAAAATGTGCTCAAGTAACTGTGAACTGCCTATAAGTAGGGACAGGAAAATTTTGCGTTTTAAACTAGCTGTAGGCTAGACTCCACTGCCCTATGTATTCTCGAGCCTAAGCTCCCTGTTCATTAGATGCTGCCCCAGTGTGTAGTGTAGTCAGTTCTATCCCAGACCAGGTGGCACGGGGTTCGGTGCTTGTTCCCGTGGAGGTCGGTTATTGGCTCAAGATTTCACCTCGGCGTGTCTAATAAACTGTGATCCAATTGCAAACATAACAATAATATACTAGCCTTCCAAGTCTAGCTTGTCCGAAATGAATTTGCGAAATTCCCCAGACCCTACCTATACGCAGCACATCTCTCTCTTCTTGGCGAGGCTTTGGCCTCAGTTCGCCGTGTCTCTAGCGTAAGTCTCCCTGTCGCTGTCGAAGAGAAACCTCTGGCCCTCGCTTTGGCGCGGATCGCCTCAGCCTCTGCATGGCGATGCTCCCATCCACGCGTCGCTTAGTTGCTCGGTGATCCGGGAATGTTGTGTGCGCCTACCAATATTCCACACACATTTATTCTAGTTCGATTTCATTTACAATTAACACGTTACACATTACATTCAAATAGTGATTACACTTACACAATTAATTAGTTACTCTGATCACGTTTCCTTAGGTCTTATTTGTCAAACAGAGGCCTTCCTCCACAGCAGATGGCCGGGAGCAAGTGGCCTGGGTAGAGGGAAGTATGAAGGGGTTGGAAACGGCCTGCCGCTCCCTCAAGCGTTAGGCCTACAGTCCATTCACGGTTTCTGCGGCCTTTTCCTAAATATGCTGCATGCATCAAGCATTTTATACCTATGTAAACACATACGTGCGTATCTTATTTTTCGTTAAATTGAAGTTTTACTTATATTTTATTTATGCATTAAAATTATTCTTTTATAACAAACATGAATAAAAGCAGTGAGAAAAAATATATGTTGGTAGTGCAGTACTACCAAATAGTTCTCATGCAAAATAATATAACTGAGCGCGCAGGAAAGCGGTGCGTTGTCCTCTGTGTAATTTTCCTCACGTAGTTAAGCTTAGTTTGCACGAGGCGGAGGAATATCCTGCAAGTATAAATTTAGCAGGGGTTCAGAAAAGGTCGAATTACATATACAGAATTATATATAATATTAAAACTGATGATATATTCTGACAGACGGCGAAATAATGATAAAAATTATGTTAAACAACAAGCGCTTAAGATGAATATTACCAATTAAGGTGTCTGCCATACATTAAACATGATTAATCTAATTCAGGGTCATCACAAGTTCTATACTATAATAATTCATAAATTAAAAAAAAAAATGTATATGCGAAGCCCTCAGTTCAAATTTTGGGATAAGACTTGCGGTTTGTAACTTTTTAAGTCATGAAATTATTACTTAGCGTGTGCGCTATTGATTTGCGATTATTTATAGGCTGTTCACGGTTAAATGAGCACTTGTTAAGAGCCATGCTAAGGATATTTTTTTTTTCCTCACTTTGTATCCTTCGGCTATATGAAAGAGTAACATAGCCATTGACTGTTTTACTTTATTCATGCTTCATCCAAGAGGAAACTAAGGAACTTTTAGGAAAGCAAATGTTTTGCTGACATGCACATTCGAGCTCTTATATGCGAAAAACAAAAATCTGAACTTCAGTAGCCATAAATATACATATTACACTCTCAATACAACGTCGAGTCATACAACTATTTTGATTAATTGTTTTGCCAACTTGACTGCGAGCCTCCATCCCTGAGTGTACTGTACATATTACATTATGTTCTTACATGCAGTGACCTTTTTTCGAAGGTTGGATTCAGTAGTGTTCAATTTACCGTAAACAGCTCTCACTTCAATCAACTTTCACATTCGCTATAGAGATGGCACAGCAAGCCAACTATAGGCTGGTTGGAACGCCTTGTAGTTTATGCAATGTGTTTCACATTAACGTACCGACAGCTACGACATTATCCATTTGCCACTTTGTAAACCTGTGCTCACTGGAATTTTGACAGTTCGGTAACAGCCTGGAAAAGGCTGACATAATCCTACAGGAAGGTATAATTATTTTCTCTTTCTTGAAACGAGCTTAATCGGGGTCTTTATAAACGGGTGAGGATTGAGAACGTATTGTCTTCTCACACTCTGAATGTAATCTCTGAGAAATCACACCACGTTTAATATGTTTGGTAATGCCCGAAATAAATCATATGTCAGAAAGGTTTTTATACTTCTTTGACATTAACAACACTAATTTTTGTTAATGAATCTTGTACTTATATTAAATATTATCTATAAAATTATATATCTCTTTCATAGTAAATATAAATTAAGAAAAGAGAGGAAATTGGTATATTGATATTGGGTCGTAAGAAATGTTTATGAAATATTTTTCTCCTGTGTTATTGGTAGTATATATGTTTTCTCATACCTGGCTTTATCGGGAAGAATATATTAGAAACACATTTCAGTGTTAAAAGCGATGACCACGAAAAAAAACTTGTTATTTTATATTTAACAACATACTGTTCAACTTGTAGACATTATCTGTATATACTTTTGACTCAGTTGAAAAATAAAATGGGCCGCGGAGGTGTAGTGGTTAGACTACTCGCCTCCCACCTGTGCGAGCGGGGTTCGAACCCCGATGGGCCCGCTACCAGATCATCGCACGTTGGAATCGTGTCGGACGATACCACTGGCTGGCGAGTTTTCTCGGGGATCTCCCATTTCCCCAGCTCTTACATTCCGGCGCTTCTTAGTACTCACCTCTCTTCACCCTCATCGGCTCTCAAGACCTCGATATTAAGAGCCGTATAAATCTCTCCAGTCGCCTCTTCAGATACATATTTTAGATCGCGTTTGTTTTGCAAAATTACATGTCTTAGTCAAAATTTTACTGTTCTTGTGATGCAGATATGAAATAAAATATCTTCATGGCATTTAAAATTCATTTTAATTTTGGTTCTGCCCGGCGCACAAATAAACTGCATTGGCTTCTCTTTGGCGTTTTCTTTGACACTGTTCGCATACATGTGGCGGAAGGATACAGTAAGTAGCCTTTAAGTAGAACTTCAGCAGAGCTTCAGCAAATTTAGAAGGAAGTAATCACTAATGAACTAGATATGAAGAACTGCGCCCCCACTGGCCATGAATAAGGGACTGAAAACCATTTGGCAAAAGGCACCCGTCCCTCAGTGCAACTGGTCGGAGTCGAACCATTGCCTCCCAAAATGCATGACAGGAGCGTAACTGCATTGGTCGAACACTCTCGATGGAATAGACCAACAAAAGTAAAACACAACTTAGTTTGAAATGCTGCACTTGTTCTGGTAGACAGATATTATTTTTTTCCTCTCAGTAACAGCTATTTTCACGCGCGAGAAATGTTTGTCTTAAATGCTGTCTAATGTTGCATGTTACTAAAATCAGGTGCTTTAGGCTGGGGCGACGTTAAACTAACATTTCCGACGTCACGTTCCTGCTGGCGTCACACCCGCACGCGTGTTTTGAACCCTTGCCCAAAGTCGCAGAAAGGTAAATTGGGCCCGCCACCCCCCCCCCCCCAACAACCTTTTCGCTCGGCCCAGTATCGAGCGGCTCAAGCATGACGCCGCAGGTAAGCGCCTTTCATACCGGGGGTAAAGAGTCCACCCCTCCCCCCTAACCCCTAGCCCAGAAATTCTTTTCAGAGCAGCAGCACTTCACCGCCGCTACCTCGTCATACGAGTTCTCCTTTGTCAGTTCCTCAGGGTAAGCGCTGGCTTCGCGTCGAACGAACGCATGCCTCGAGTTCGGCACTGGTTTCCATAGCTGAGATATACGGGTTTATTCTGAAGTTATCGCTGCATTCCACGTCATCACACACACACACACACACACACACGTGATATTGTTACAAATCGCCTAGTCTCTCTCCAAGTTCGTGAGAGATTAGTGGTCTCAACTCTTTCAGTCATATATATATATATATATATATATATATATATATATATATATATATATATATATATATATATATATATCCGTTAGGCGTTGCAACAAACAAATCTTTTGTTCGGAGCTGTGCTGATACCCAGACGACGCTTTGTCTTACAGCGGGACCAATATAAATCTAACTGTTCTTAATGTTCCTGTCAGCAGTGGTTTATGAGGCTACGGAACATAGTCTCAGCAGTGAATGATGTCTCCCACACGAAAGTAACCTTTCTCATTGGACGGTGTGTTCTGCTGTGTACAGTGCAGACCATTCGCGCCACTTCATATGCATCATCTTAGAGGACACTGTGACTGAAAGGGTTAATAAAAATAAAAGAAATAAATTTAATTTCTTATATTTATTTACGACATTATAAAAATACACACCGCTACTATTTTTCAAATACAACTGCCTTCTTCTGCTATCAACACTTATTATTACTGTCATTGAGCGCAGTACAAGTCCTTAGAACTCACTTCACACAAGCTATAGTCCCTTAATGTTCACTTGTGAATTACGCACATGCGATAAAAATGCCCGCTGTCGTACATCAACATAATTCCAAAAGTCCGCCACTCACGCATGAAGTCCCACTTTCTTACAGTCAAGCCGATCAGTCTCGGTATCTGCTCTCCCGATGGCCTTACACTGCACTTGCTGGTCGCTGCGATGCCGCCCTTCGCCCCGATGGTTAAACACACCCGGCACTGATGGCCGTTCAAGACTGCCGGATGTATAGTTGCCGGCAGGTATCTGGGCGCGTGAGCTCCCTAGTCAAACCCCGCTGCCCCGCTTCATCATCGCTGAGACGCGCCCAGATAATTGCCGGTTACTATAACTGAGATGGCCTAGACCATAATCTTCTTCAAGCCTCCAGCTGCGCAGAGAAGGGCGATGACTAGGGTAATGACCAGAAATTTGACTCAACGGTTCCCAAGTCATTCATTCTTCCAGAGACAGGAGTGACGTCAGTACCATTAGCACTCACTATCGCAGTGAGTGTGGTTCTTCCGCAGGCGTTTGTTGATGTAAAGCGTCCCAATCTTAGATTGCAGTACATCATGAATGGCGCGCACTGTTAAAGGCTGTTCACTATCAAGTGAAACCAACCTTTGAGAAAAGTCATTGCTCCTACCTGCAAATATTTTAACAGGCGCATTGAGCGACATGCACCCAGTTAAGTTGGTAACGATGGAGGGGGAAGTAGTTCCATATATTAAAGTCGAATAAAAAGTGTTAGGTAACCATTTGTGATAACTTAAATTATTTATTTCGATTTCTTGTTTCTTTTAATCCATCGATATGTAAAAATGATCATATAAGTAAAATATTTACTTTTCTAATAATTACACAGTTTCACTTTACCGATGCATGAATAAAGTGATAAGGCCCCCGGAAATGATTATTTTACATACGGCGGAAGGATACACAACGTGCATACAAGTATATATTAAACAGGGCTTTCTAAAGTGCTCAGTTTAACGTGAAAAGCCCATACCAGATTACTCCAGCTTTACGATGTAACTGGTAGGCTGAGTAACGTATGAATGGCGAAGTAAATGGGTTCATTAGGATAATTTTATCTGTTTACCGCCCTGACAACCCTTAAGAGAATCCAATCCTGCGACGCAAAGCTAAGCGGCTCCACTGAAACAGAAACCTGAGGAACCCTGTCATTTCGATTGCATGGTGCGACGGAACGAAAATAGCATAATTTTTTGAGGCTGCAAGAAGATAACTTACCAGGCAACAGTGCGCCCAGGAACAAGGACATCGTTAACGACAGAAACCGTGTATTGGAAAAAGAGAATGAATGTCCATTAGACCCCACACTGCAATCTAAGAGTGAGGCGCTCTTCAGTAAAACATCCCGAATGAAATGAGACACATCTCCGAGTTTCTGGATAATGCATTATTGAACGACGAAGTGTACATCGTAAAAAAATTGGGTACGGTTATTAACCCCCTACTATAAATATGGATGGGTTGGAATACCATTTGTAAGTTTCAAATTTTCACAGTCTGATTTTGTGTTCTATCTTGCGACTCAGTAATCTACCCTACACTGTGAATGATAAAGCCGTCTTGTGATCTAGCGCTAAACACCACCGTTTTCTAGAAATTAATGCATAATGAATTGCAACAATCCATTTGCCGACCAAAAGCTTTCAACTCAAGTCTTCTAGAAAAAAAATGGGGGAGGGGCAAAGAGAAACATGTATTTGAAACAGTACTTAGTAGTTGAGGCGTCATACGACACTAAGACACTTATCTTCAGTACATTTGGTGCATGGTTGATGTTCCATAATTGAAACATGGGCTGGCAGTGAAAACTGAAATTCAGTTTTAATCTGAAACGTATCATAAAATAGTAGTTTTAAGACTGGATGCCTCTGTGTTAATAGTGCTTACATACGGTAACGCTAAAATATATCTTATTTAAATAATTTCACCCCGTGTTTTGATGCAGATACAGATGCTATATGTTATGTCCATCGCTATGTTAATTCTTATGCGATGGAATGCTTAATATGAGGAAAGGAATAAACCAACCACACCTTACAAATGAAAGGAGCTAACAATAATCTAACTGCAGAATTTCTATTCACTAAATATACTGATATGTGCAGTAATTCTATTGATACCTTAAATGACCTAGAAAAAATTAATGCTGGAAGTTATTGAAATAATGCACTATGCAGGTAAAACTTCCATCAACATGTAACCCGGAGAGAGAAATTAAAACGAGCGCAGAGTGCATCCGATGGCGTTTCGTTACAAAATGAGCGTTTCTTGAAGCCATACTTAGTTTTGCTTAGACCAACGTGCATCCTTCACCAAGTGTTTAAAAGTACTGTAGTAATCATTGACACGTACCTGAGGAATAGTGTATATAATACGACCAGAAAAATATATGTGAAGTTGTTAAGAACTTAAAATAGTTTTTATTTTTTACATTTTACATATTTACATTTCAGTTGCTATTGATTTAAAAGCAGGAAGGTAGGGCTTCACTATTCCTCCATAGCAAGAGTGTGTATACAAGGGGTAGAGCTGAATGGGCTGCAGCTCCTCCCAAAAAAGTTAAAATAAAAATAAATAAATAACTGAAATTTTGTAAAAGGCGTTTTTCTTTTTATTCTGAAAAGTTCTCACATTATAAATCGAGGTCCAGCCCCCACCCCCAAAAATAAAATTCTGCGTGCACAACTGGTCCAGAGTAATACACTCTAAATTCGAATCAGTGGGAAACCACTGATTCGCAGTGATAGTCAACAACTCTAATAAGTGAAAATGGCTCCACTTAGAATGAGTAGAAAACCACTGACTGTTTCAGTGACAAAATTTCACTGATTGTGTAAGTGACGTGAACCAATTTAACTGATTAAATAAGTGACGGCCGACTACAGTGGCGAATTAAATATTGTATTTATTGTATTTACCCAAATGATTACGTGAAATAAACATATTTACGATAGTTTACTATTTATATTGTGCAATTTACCATAATTAAAAACAGTAAAAGCAGGTAACCAGGACCGAACTCACACACCATTTTCACTTCGCTTTTAGGCCGTTACCTTGTCATCTGCGCTGCCACGCCAAGTTGAATTAACAACAGGGTAATATATGTCATAATTTCGCCGCGAAATCAAGAAGATTTAAATTGTATGCTTAGAATCGTTAGAATTGTTAAAACGAATAGTGTATATGAGTGCACTCATTTATAACATGATATGCAATTTAAACCTTCAAACAGAGACACATAGCGCTGTGACGATTACTTGAAAACGAAATGAAAGACGTAAAAACAGAATGAAAGGCTGAGTGTTCACATTACCTCATAAAATGATGTTTTGAAAGACGAACCACACTTTAGAAAAGTATTTTATTTTGGTTTTATTAGTTCATTCGTTGTTATTTCTTAGTGCAAGTTGTTTAGTGGCCATTTCTAAATGTTGTTTAACGGCCAAAAAATGATTGGCGAATCAGTGGGAAAAGTCACTGAATCAATAAGTGGAAGAAATCTGGCATTTTTCACTGATTCATCAGTTACATTCCCTGAAGTGATCGTTGAATCAATCGGGTACTGCTGACTGAGTGAAACAGTGAAATTCTCACTGATTCAGATTTAGAGTGTATTTCAGACGGTAAAAGGTGTTCAGACTAAGAGGAATAATTGAGAAAGAATTAACCCTAGCCTGTAGTAAACAACCCCACAAGTTTTTTCCTGAAATGATATTTCGGGAAACCGCAAAGACCCGAGATCAGCATTGCCGGGACTGTAATCAAACCCGGTTTTTCTGGGTGCGATTTCAATGCACTACAACTGTGCCACACCGTTTTGGACTATTTTAAATATCACACTTTCGGTAATACGCTAAGAAATGGACATGTAAGTTTATAAGATGGATTTAAAAAAATCGATTTCAGCGATGAATAGTTTGCCGTCAGCCAACTGTACTTTTCATCTCACTGGGAGGAGAACAATGCCTGAAAAGTCCCCGATCCAGCCAGAAAACGAATCAGGGGCCTCTGGATTATTAATCAGGCGTTATGACCACTGATTCAATTGAATACACAGTGAACAATTGTTCGCAAGTTTATAACACTAACATATGGCATTTCCATTTCACTGGTTTGAGATAAAAGTTAAATGTAAAAAAAAAGTAAAACAAATCGTACGGTAACGCGCTTAACTTTCAATATTCGAAGGCCGACGTACACTGGGTTTCCCATTATTATAACCGGTTACGTCTTTCATTCACGCAAAGGAAAGTATTATCTATAAATCAGAAAATAGAAAGGCATATGATTTTTAAAACATATGGAAGTGACTTCCACGGAGACATTCTAAGAAGAAAAAAAACGTAAAAAGAGAAACTCCATTACTTTAACGCTTAGTCGTTGACATCGCAGTGACGCAAGGTTATATATTTTTCGCCGTCTCGCAAGTCCGTTGTATTTGCTCGAAGGGCGTAACTCTAGTTTACTGCGTCAGTGCTCAGTGTGCCATCCATGTTGGGCCATTCGCTGGCACCGACGCCTCCACATGTTACAGCCTCAGCTCTTTTATCGCCATTCACTGTCCCTCCGAGCCCCATAGTGGCGCCACTCATGTGAGGTTTGGTGGGTTGCGACGTAGTGTCGCATTTTACATGATACGTACGATCTTAATAATTACGAATGTGTCAGGGTTAAATTTCATCGGGGAATATTTTTACTTGTAACGAGTTGCTGTTGTTTTCGCGATGACCGCATTTTGTCGTTAAGTCTAGTCGTCGTTTAAGCAGGGTTATAGTAACTGAAAAACACATTTATACATAGCTGTTTAGTAACCAGTATGTTTAAAACCAGTCGAGTTATTGACTAAAACTGACTGTGTTTTCAGCTGTAACGCCTCAAAACCCGCTGCTTTTATCTGTCACAGCCATCTCAGTTTATTTTTGCACTGTATATAATAACGCAATGCTTTGTTGTTTATTTGCGGCAGCTATATTATATTTACTTCTGATACGTACATTGTTAATTACAAGATGTTACAATTTCAGAAAGTGTATTAAAGTTTAATTAGGCGGGTAAGTCTATCTGAATTGCTACCATGAAGTTATTTCTACGTGGTTAAATTGTATAGAGAATTTATTATCAATTTGCCATAGTAGTGCGTGATATATGATGTAGCCGTCTCGTGATTGGCGCGACGTTCAAAGGCGTCGATAAGTACGTAGTTCAGGAGGCACATAGTATTTTTTTTTCTCAGCCAGGCAGGTCGAGACCCAGTGGGTTATCGGCCTGGTAGGAATTTTAACTTTCTTATTAAGTTGGGCGAGTACGTACCACGCATGCAGACTGCCCGACGGGGTGCATAGAACTGCGACAATATAGTCTGCACGCGCTACCCCACGCGGTTTAGTAATTAAATTCATGCTGGAGCTACCGCGATGCTGCGAGTGGTGCGATAAGGGACTGTAATAGCGTACCCCAGGTCAGAGAGCCTTGCGAGGGAAGAAATTAAGGTGAACGACTACCGGGAGAAGCCGACGAATATTTCTACAAGACGTTGCTGCGATTAAGCATTTCCAGCAAAGTATTTTCAGAATTTCAACGGAGAGGCGTCACTATAATTATAATCAAATACCTTTTAAAAATATTTTTGGCTTACATTACGCCACCTTGGATCATAGTATGTTGAAGTTGCTCTACCTAATTTTGCCTACGTAGCGCTGCCAATATCTCATTAGTTCTACCGACTGAGTTGGTTTGAGAAAGACAGTTAATTGAATTTTTGCAAGAACTTAAGGAATTTTTCAAATTACATAAATTATTTTTGGATTTTTATAAAAAATACTCACGAGAGCAGCTACAGTCATAGTTACGGCCACACGAATTTCTACATAATATTTGCACAGGCCATATTTAACTTCATCGTGTTAGGACCAAAACTATTTCTTTCAAATAAAATCTCAAGTAATTATCTCAAGTCTGTGTGTATTTCATTTCCAGTAGCTAGTGTTATTTTTTCGATTCTGCTTCTTCCCAGTGTTTCATGCATGTCGTTTTTGGATTACTGAGACTAGCTATTAAACGATGTTCCTGAGTGTCACGTCATTGGTAAGACGTATATAAATTGTGTTACGTTGCTGCGAAATCATTGCAGTCCTGTGGAGCCAGGCAAGTTCAAATCCCAGGTCGGAATTCACTGACTAGTGGTGACAACTTATTTGATCCAAGATTAAAAGGGTAATATACTCTTCGTCAGTGTGTAACTCCATTAGGGTACACATATCACTCTACATACCATACATACATACTTTTTTAACATTACACGAATAGAGCAACAGTCACTGCACTAACACATGAATACCCCATTTGATGAGTATACAAAAGCGAATTCGTCAACAGAATTCTATGTAAAGTGGACGTCCTGTTCCATCAGACATGGACAGATTATGAGCCAAGTCGATTTAACATATAGATTTAATATAGCTTGTAGCCAATTTGGTTAAATATTCTAGATTTCAAAAGTCAGCAACTGCATCTGTACAGATAATTGTTTGATACATACAAAATGGGGCAGTACAAAATGTGACATACTATTATATCCATTATCATTAATGTACTTATAAATAGCTTTCAATTCACGCACGGGATCAATCTGCACACTTATAACGTTTTTCTTGATTTGAGAAAGTTATTTACTATATCTGTACACACTGTTCGGTGCACCAGATAATACTTATCAATAGCATATGTACACGTGCTGTTGTAGAAGATGACGAATATACATAAATCCTTAAACATTCAGTTAAACATCGAGTTATATTTTTTTCAGGGAAACAAATCTTCGACCCCAGTTTTACTCAATTGGTAATGGACCTGCACCATTTAACATTTCCAGGTAACTGATTTCATAACATTATCTATGCCGTGCAAAAGCAAAGCCAGGCATTTGCTTATTTGTAATGTATCACTAAACTATTTTCGGGGCAACTGTAACAAAATTTCTTCAGAACTAATGAACTAAATTTGCAGTATCCCTGCTCTGAGAATACAGAAAGAATGAGTGAGATAAAATAAGATATAGGACGATCATTTGGCAGGCATCATCCGAGTACTTTAATAAATCTCGAATGTGTGGGGGTTGGAGAAGTTCAAATCTCTAGCACGTGTGCTAGTAACAGAGGGAAATATGAAAAGGGTAGATTAGTAAGGCAAGAGTACGATAGCTACATATTTTTGCATTCCTGGGGATTAATCGTTCTCGTGACAGTCGTGTTCACATTGGCCTCATGCCAGAACTCTATCCAAAATGTTACTCTACGACGTCAGTTACGCCTACCGAAGAAAATACCTGCGTATATTTGCACCCACGATGACGTGGGCATCGTCGAGTCGCTTTACGTCGATGGAGAAATGGGCTCGTCTCGGCCGACTGCCGAGAGTTCTGCATCGTGGGCTTTCCATTGTCAGACTGCGTTCACGTCGTGAGGTTGGCGGAGACTCTCGTTCCCCTCTTGCCCCTCCTCCACGCATGCTGGCGTTGGGGCTCGCGGGGTACGACGTATTTCAAATGGACCTATCAGCGCGCAGGGGAGAAATTCGAATGTTTTGTACTTCGAGAGAATGGAAGACCAGAGTGATTTTAGAATAGAAGACTAATTTCTCAAGCAGATAGCTAGACAAGGGGAAGGCAGGTTTCTTGAAAATACCCTAGGGAACCATAAATCACTAAAGTAGTGTAAAAACTTTTATAGCAAAATGTAAATGTAACTTTCACGTCTTATTTATTGAGGTTTATTTGCCTGAAATCGTACTATGACTTCAAATTTGTAAATTGATCAAAAAATATATTTATAATAAAAAAAAATTAGACCAAATCTGTCTCACACCACGCCTCCTTTTGTTTTTAGGTTATTGGATTCATTGGCCACTGATAGTCGTACCGTACTCTCCCCCCTCCCAAGTTATTATTTTTTTGGGAGTTTTGCAAAACTTGGGACTTTGAGTTTTCGAAAGACGTGTATGCTGCATGTTGCAAATAGAAGTCCGTTATACGTACAACTCTAACTAAAAATTGTACATATTTTCCATTTTTTTGCATAGTGGCGTTTGATTAAATATAAATGATTTCCCATTGTTTATGTATAAATTAATTTTTGTACTGATTTCTTGTTCTTTTGTGCTACGTAAAATGGGGCATTTTAGCCTATAACTGGCACTACTCTCCTGCTATAGCTATTCGAAAATTATGAACCTTTAATGTAGTCATTACTTATTATTATCGTGTTTGGAGTGGCTGGTAAACTGTTCAGTTGTTAATTAGAAACGAACGAGAAAGGGCTTAAGTTTCATAGGTAACGTTTGAAACAATAACATGTGGTATATTTCTTTATTATACGAAATTACAGACGCCAACTTTTACTTTTGCCATTGCAGAGATTTAAAAGAGCATCGAAGGTTGCGGTTGAATAAAAAGTATACTTTAATTTTAAAATATAAAGTCGAACAAGTTTTGCAATATTTCTTACTACCTGCCTAAGACCTACTTCCAAACTGAGAAGAAACTAAATTTGCAATATCCAAGTAGTTCGAAATGTCATAATTGTTAATTTTCGTTTAGCTTTCTGAATGTCATAAGTAACAACTTTGCAGTGAAACTTTTTAGTTCAAAACTACTTCCGAACTACACATCTACATTGTTGCCACGGGTGAGAAGTAGAAACACCGTGGCGGTAATTAGCCAACATCGGAGACACGTTCGCTATGGTGCAGACGAGAACTTTTAATTAAAAATAAATAAGGAGTAAAGAGAGGGGGAGGGGAAGGTCTGTGCGGGCTCACGGGGCAAGAGCGAGCGGCGGGAAGAAATCGAAGCATGTGCAACTGTCTGAAACACTTGTTCGCCGCACACGACAAGGAAACGTGTTACCGGGAGCTGCGAGATCCGGCGCCGCTAATTACAGTTGTGTGTTCGGCACAGGAGCAGTTCTCGCAGCCCTGGGCGACAACGCCGACATGTGAGGCGCCGGAGTACAACACGTTGTCTACCTCCCGGGCGGAGTGCCGCTCACAATACAATAAGGTATCATTTAACCGACACCCGATCAATCGAAACCCGATCAACCGAATATCCGGCTTAACCGAATCGTCTCTTTAAAAAATTCCATAACATATGTACAAACAGCAAAAACCATTAGTACTGTATGTACAGTGCATTCGTGGTTACTTTACACTTATCTGAAGCCCTGCTAAGGTTCTACTTCCAGGATATTCCTCCGCCTCGCGCAAACAAAGTTTAACTGAGTCTATAAAAATTATAAAAATGCACCATATTCGCGTGCACTCAGCATAATATTATTTTTCACAGGAACCATTTCTTGCTAGGCATTACCAACATACCTATTTTCTCACTGTTTTATTCACATTAATTATAAATGAAATATTACTTTTTATATATAATATATAAATAAACTTTCAATTCAACCAAAAATAAGATAATTTTATATTTACAAAAGTATAAACCGCTTGTGATAAATGGGATATTACGGAAACAACCAAACACGTCATTCGTGGGGTGAATTTTTTGAAGATTAGATTTACGTGTGACGAAAAACCGCGGATAGACAATACTTAATTGTGTAAACAGCAACTCTGTTGAGAAAATGATGGATAGTTATAGTGCTGTTACAAATTATAAATTTTTCCTATTGTTTTGTTTTGATTCAATACATATTTATGTAGTCTACTGTACGTTCAGTAAGCTACGCACAATACAGCACTGTGTACGTTTATAATATGTACTATACCAACGTGATGCTTTTATGTGTAAATATTCTCAGTATAATAAACCTACATTCGTAAAATAAATTGTTCTACACACTTAACATTATTTACAAACTTCACGCCTCTACGTTATAGTTTTCCTTACAAAAACGATGTATATTATTTCGGATTAACCGAAGTTCCGTTTAATCGAATGACCACTGATCTCATTAAGTTCGGTGTGAACAGAGTCTAGTGTATTGGACAAGCTGTTTATTTAGCACGGCAATGCTTGGATACCAATTTCATTAGTGCATTCTAGGGTGAACTGTGTGAAGGTATGGCTGGAACTTCTATTCCCCAGTGTTATCTACCGTACTTTCACCTGTACCTATTTTAGTCGCGTGGTTATAATATTATGGACATTTCTTCGTGGTTTCGCATTGAAAGGAAATTTTCGAACCAAATGAAGTTTCGTACATATGCCACAAGGTTCGTTAATAACAAGAGGTTCCCTGTATTTGTATTGAGTGTCCTGTATTAAGATATCACTGATGTCATCTCGTTTAGGTATCTAGGGACACATGATTTTCCTGCTGGATTTTTATATCGCACTTGCAAGACCGCAGTTATAGGCTGTTCATGGTAAAGTGAGCACTTTCGAAGACCTATTTACTTTTTCCTTTCGACCATTTTTGTATCCCTTGGCCACCTTTTTAAATAAATATTGCAATGTGAGTAATACACACTGTAATTAGCCTACATACTTTGGTTAGTGGTTATTAAAGCCATTCATTAACGAAAGTGGATCTGAGTTTCAGTGATGCGAAAAACAAATAGGCAGGGACTCCTTTCGCGAAAATCGGGCGTCCCGATTTAAGGACCATATGCACAAAATAATAACTTTCTTGAGGAGCATTGTACACACAGTTGAAATATTATTAAGTATGTTGCACACATAGTTGTTAACTGGTATTTAAAGTTCCATTAGAAGTGCACCACATACAATTACACATGTTACTCTAAGTTATTTTTCGCTTGAAAAAAATTATAATAATATAAATATAACATTTACTTAATATTTTTTTTAGAAAGGTTAGCCAAGTAACCAACCTAATAATAAGAAACTACACCGTGTTTTCCCGTGGAATGAGGAAAAAGATCTCCCGAAGTCGAGCTGGACACTTTAATAATGACAAAACACACTTGCTCATATCAAAGTACGTATTCGTTCAAGTATAAATGGTTAATATACAATTATATCATAATCACTCCAGATCACAAATGTCTTGGCATTTTCCTTCTGTGTTGCACTGTTTTGATTTTAAAAACAATTTCCTTACTTTATTTTTACACGATTAACGAAAAAATCGTTGCCACACAATCAGTTAAGTTTTTAATGCTAGGCAGGAAATACGGTATCGATAAACAGAAAACGAGCTAGTGAGTGAAGAGATTTGGGCGGCTCTTAACAGAGAGGTTTTGAGAGCCGATGAGGGTGATTGAGGTGGGCGTGGAGCAGCGTTAGAACGAAAGGGAGGGGAAAACGGCAGATCCCCGAGAAAAACCCCAGAACAACGGCATCGTCCGGCACGATTCTCACTATCGGAAATCCAGAGTGGCTCTTCCAGGGATTGAACCCGGATCGCCTTGGTGGGAAGCGAGCAGGCTAACCGCTTAGCCACAGAGGCCTCCAAAAGAAAACAGAGAGCTAAGTTGTGGTCTCCTCTGAAAATAGAAAACGACGACAGAAAGAGCCGTGGTACCATAGGAAAAAGCCTATAAAATGAGCAGGCGTGTTTTTGTACCTGAAACTATTGCGATGTTTTAGATCACAAAACTTGCACTTTTGAAAACAACAAATTTAATCTTCGTTATATTTGCGCATTAACGGTTAGGTACTCTGGCATTGGGTGGATACGCCACGTCCAACCCTGCATCTGTATCTCAAAGCTGTTGTATAATATGTAAAAGAATAGTGTAAAAATCTACATCGCCTTAAATATAAAAGTTCATAATATCAAATGTTTTCCAATTAGGGACACTAGATGCGCGAATATAATCACATGTTAAGATTTACACACAGACTATACTAGATATCGTAGACATTTCTCGTCTTCTGCATAAGAACTGAACACTAACTTACGAATTACCAACATAACTGTTAAAGCCAGGTGATCAAACAGTGAAAGTACGTTTGTTTACATTTTTTTCCGGAAAAAGCGTGCATTTATAAAAACAAATTATTATAATTTTCATAACAAGGGTTTAGTACTATACTAGATCAACTCCTTATAGTTACGTTAATGACAAACATATTTTTTAAGTAAAACATTTATTACTTTTTTTTATCGAAGATTTCATTCACAGCTTCATTAATATTTTCCATCTGAAATTAAGTACTGGCCTCATTTTTAATTTCTGTCAGAACGGTTACCATTATGAATTTTGCCTATAATGATTTACTTGTGCTCTGCACCCTGCAATATTTTGACTGTGTTAGATTAAAAAATCTACCAGAGGAAGAATTCTGAGGTATTAAAGCTCGTATTTATGCGAACAGTAAGTACACCAACCCCGAGTGCAAGCCACTTAGTTTTGATCGTTATAGCGGCAGTAAAGTCATACAGTTTTGGAACGCACAAATTGTTCGATACCCAGCTAGCTCGAGCACTCTACCTTATATTCCCTCCAAGGAACCACCAAATAAAACGTTATTAATGGCAAATAAATACATACAAAGACAGAGCAGAATTATTTTTTAATAATTTTTAAGTAAAGCAAACTAAAAAGTGCTAGTGGAAATTCACAAATTTTAGCCACATTTTAAAAGAGAGCTGGAAATCGGCCCCGATAAATCAAGAAGAATTTTTGTACGACTCTCAAGATTATCCTGCTATTGATATACACTGATAAAGTATAAAACAATTGACGTATAATACAGTGCGACACAAATTTATAGACAGAAAATTTTGATAATGTTGTCGCAGATCGACTGGACACGGAACCATAAGGTTTTATTTATTATATGTATTTGAGCTACACATTTGTTTTTGACAGTGATATTTAATTGATTTCACATATTATTTGAATGTTAATATAATTCTTTTCTCATGTTTACTATATTTTATGTTAACATTTCATTTGCTTAATTTTTCGATTTATGTGAACGACCAGTCCACTACTCTATGATAATTTTCACACTTTGTTCTGAGTTCTACACATGGTTATGTCACAATTTTTATTATTGTATTAATATGTTTGATTTTATTTCAGTAATTGTTTCATAATTTTTAAAGTTAAATTATTTTTTTTGTGAAAGGGATTTAAATACATAATATTTTAGGCCTTAATTTTATTTAGTGAAGATAAAGCCGGAAGCGAGCCGTGATTGGATGTTGGATGGTCAGAAGCCGGAATAAGGGGCTTCTGGGAAAGACATTGAACATGTAAGACGTCTAAATTTTCGTTGGAATTTTATTTTTTGAATTTCAATGCCATCATAAATTTCTTTTAGAAATTTTGCTCCCAGAAGTTAAGTTTTTGGTAGTCGCCGCAGCAATATTTAAGAAGAGGCTGTAGGCTGATTCGTAGATAATTATTTTGAGTATTAAATTGACGAGGCGAAAAGGACGCCGAGACTACGACGCCGGCGCCATGCAACGAGATAGCCAGAGGACCTCAGGTGACGCCAAGGCAATTTAACGTATTGAAAGCTTAAGTACATGAACTGTTTTTCAAGTATTGAACTTCAAGGAACCTGAACTTATTTTACTAAAATTACTATTTCGATTTTTCAACGATTTGACTGTGAGTTCCATGAGAATGTTAAACCAGTAGTCCCGAACTTTCGCATATGAGATAGTATAGCCGGAGCAATATGGAATGAGGAGTTAAAGACTTATTTTGAACTTTCAATATAAATCCAGAGTAATTTTATTTGGCGAAGTATTAGAATTGAGATAATCAAATGATGAACTGTCTTTTAACATTTAATGAATTATCAGTGAATGTGATTCAAGAAATTTAAGAATTTAAGTAAGAGCTTGCCAAACTTTCCGGAAATTTAATTACAGAGGAGGCTGCTTCCGGTGGAACCTGATAAATATTTTTGAACTGAAATCTCAAGTAAAAGATTTATTAATTTTTTATATAGCAGCTCTAAGGTTTCACAGCATTTTTAAATGTTTTATTTTATTTTAATTTTGCATTCTGGTTTATCCCTATTCTTACTTGGATGGTGGTGTGTCATTTATGCTACTTATCATACAATATAATTTCATTTTTGAGTAAAGAGATTTCTGTCACACACACAAATTTAGTTTGCACCTTGTTGAATTGTTCACATGTTTGGGTCTCAGTTTATTTCTTTCTTTTTTTCATTAATAAATTAACTATCAAGGTTACACATGTTTGATCTAAATGAATTACTGTGAAGGTTGGAATGTGTTTTCTATTGCATGAGATTTACAGCATCGAGGTAGAACTTCTGATTCCAGTGTGGTAAAACCAAGGTCACATCACGAATAATAAGGTGCCCAAAATCTATTAAATTATTATAATATCCTTTCTCCCAACTTACACCAAATAGATTTACACACACACTATTACATACACTGTTTCAGAGTGGTGCACAGTGAGAACCATCACAATGTATAACGTTAGAGGGGAATATATAGTTAATTTTTGTAGCTACCTCCAAAAGAAAATCGGTGGATAATTTGAATTATATTAAAACTTCAGATCATTGGTAACAAAATAGAAACAACGATGTTGATGGTGTGCAGATGCGTAAAGGGACGTTAACATTTGCGTTCTATTATCTCAAATTCTGAAGAAATGAATTGAAAGTACTATAGATGATTGTATTTTAAACTTTATGTCTTGTAGCGTCGTCATTTTTCACGTCTTTTTAGTTACATGCTAAATCTATGCATCTTTGCATTGTTTTTTATCACCGTTTCGAGACCGTGAACTCTATGGTATTTTTAGATTATGCCGTTGGTGTGACTGATTTGCTTGTAGTTTGAATAGTAAGCCATCCGGTTGGCTGGCAGGTTTGAACCCTGCACTCCCATTGGTCGTATAGACTAGCATAGGGTAGCCTGGTCCAGTCAGTTAGGAAGTTCGCTCTCTCCGCCATCATATTTCACGTAGAGCAGACGAAATTCAGGACGCTCGTTCTGAGTGGACATTGCGTAGGGTTTTTAAACGTTGTTCACAATAAAGTGAGCACTTTTGAAATGAACATTAGAAAGAGTCACTGCTTCTACGTGCGTATATTTTAACGGGCGCACTGAGTGACATGCGCCCAGTAAGGTTGGTAACGATGGAGGGAAAGTAGTTCCATATATTAACGTTGAATAAAAAGTGTTAGGTAACCATTTGAGAGAACTTTAATTATTTGTTTCACTTGATGTTTTTTTTAATGCATCGAAGTGTAAAAATGACCAGATTTGTAAAATATTTTCTTTTTTAATAATATCACACTTTCACTTGACAGACGTAGGAATAAAGTGACGAGGCCCATGGCAATGTTAATTTTACATAAGGTGGAAGGTTACACAACGTGCATACAAGTAGATAGTAAGAAGGGTTTTCAGAACTGCTCATTTTACCGTGAACAGCCTATCCCTTTAGATTGTTAGGGTGTTTCCATCGCTCCAGCTAGCATTAATAATTTTCAAGTTTTGTTTCGCCAAGAAGAGAGTACTGGACAGCCCTTTCCGAGTTTCGCGTCTGTAGAAGCTAGATAGCTTTAGACGACGTACGTCCGTGGGCCGTGAGCTCACGTCAGCGAACACTCAACACAATTAAGGAACCTGAGACCGTTGGAGACGTCAATCTCCTCCTGCTCCTACTAAAATATAGTAACTTCCTAGGAGAGCAACTTCCGGCTTTACAACATATTTCGGTATCCTACATTTTTCGTTACCGTAGCATCGCCCACTATGAGAAACCTTCCATAACTTTTGAACCGGCGCCATATTGAAAATACGTCGCGAGGAGAGGTTCCAGCAAATTGTAACCACAAACGATCGTTAGAGATTTATTGTACCTTGCCATGCAAGAGCAAGCCATCAGAGCAAGTTTTCATTGAATGGTAAGCTAGACATTATTTATTTAGGGACCCAGCCATTTTAATTGAGATTGACAGCCAGAAACATTTTATTTATATTTTTTATCAATAGCAACGACCACTACCTAACGGCAGTAGCATTTCATTTAATGTTTTGTTGTTTGTTACCATCCAGAGTATTTTCATTTAAACTCAGTTTCAGCACACATTAGGTAATTAAATGGCCAAAAGAAAAGTGAAATAAAAATAGGGTTTGGCTGTGTTGGGGCACGGCCGATTGTTTTGCGTGAATACGTCTACGTTGACGCGCTTGGAAACCTTGATGTTTATTTTACGTTCCCGGCACCGCTTCACTCGATCATATGGGGTTTTATGGGTATCATTCGATTGCTTTTGAGATGCTCTTTCCAACCGCTTACGATTTCTGTATTTTGACTTAGCTTTTTGACGAGTATAGGCCGAAATTGTGTTAAGTTTTCTTAATTTTTTTACAATAAACGCATACAATTTCACCATAACCACGCCACACAAATGTTTTTATACACGCAATCGATTGATCTCGACGAGAGATATCGATTGAAAATTAAACGAGCGTAGTAGCGTCTCCTAGTCAAAAGTTATACTACGCGGAAGTTATGAGACGCGCCTAAACGAACACAAAATTGTGGTGCACCAGTTACCCCCCCCCCCCCTTTTCCGCCGGTCACACGTCCGATTCTTCGTAGTCCTCACTCAACGCTATATATTCTTTGGTCCATTGATAATCGAGTGGTGTAATTGAATTTTGGATGTAGACGATAGATTCGGAGTTGCAATGCAAATTTTATCCCCCGATTTTGTTATCATGGAATTTTCTGGACTGCCTCCCACTATGGTTACAAATTTAAAGACGTATTCACGTCAAAAAGTCAAAGGCTGAAACTAAAATGATGTACGTTACGTCTATCTAAAAGTAGAATTCTAACCCTTCCCTGCTTAAACACGTGGCAAAACACATTTTTCATTTTATCTTGCGAAGTGATTATCTGATATACAAATTTCAGTTCAGAGACAAAAAGATTTTGTCTTGGTTCAGTCGGCACAAGGTGAGTGTCCTGCATCATCGGACTCAGCTGTCCTGCACGTGTGTCCTCAGGCATTATTTGTTCCGCAGTTTGGGACAAACGACTCTTACGCTATACTTATTTCATTCAGAAAGTATTTCTTTCAATTTCCAACACCTCTACTTTTAAGCAGAGTGCAATGTATGTGGAGGTAACTGCACTGTAAGAAATATTTGAGGTAAAATTCCCTCTACATGTAAGGTGAAATTGCCTGTCAAATGGGGAGTAAATTTACACAATTAAGGTACCATTCCCTAATAGTACGTAAAGTACCTGAAAAAAGTAAGGGGAAACTCCCATACAAGTAAGGCAATAGTTACTATATTGTATAATAAAATTGTATTTAAAAACACACGGGCTATTAGTAGCGTTATATTTTAATTTCCTAAATCCTCTGACGAATAGTAGCCGAAACCTCAACTCTTACATTCTCTACACTTACTGGTGGGTGGGCGCGAATCATGGACGTCTATCACGATAGACCGATGCGCTACCCACTACACCACGACGACAACGCGACAACATAACTATGTTTCCCACACAAGTTTGCAAATATTACCTAACACTTGTCAGGTAATTTCACCACTGTTTTTACAGTGTGTGTCACATACTATCGAGGCATACAGAATGACGTATGAAAATTAAGTGGTTGTTGACAATTAGGTTGAATTGCGTTTACACTATACACAAGTATCATCTGTTTGAACACGTACGTGTTTTTAGGTGTTAAGTTGGAACACTTTCATACACGGCCCTGCAGACCGGCACCTCTACACATATATCTCGCACTCGCTATATATTTATGTATGCGGGGCAGATCACTGGTGGCTCGTTGCACGGGATACATACTTCACCGTACCACATCACCGTATCACTGCGTATGTTACAATGTCTTGCTAAGTCACAAATATTGCGGCCCTCACGGAATTACACATCTTGCGATGTTACAGGGGATACAAATATAATGGAAGCAAATAATTTTGGAACACTGTTTGGTGACGATACCAGACATGTTAACCGAATTCGGTGTTCTCAGATAGTCACATAAAATAATTTTTTCAATCTATCTGTATAAAAAATACTTTTAACTTGTTAGCACATAATTACAGTTGTTGTACTATATATTTAGATAGACTGCCAGATCCTTCATTTATTTGAGCTATACAAATTTCGAGCATGCGCTGTAAACCTTGATTTAATCTGCCTGATTACTCGAGTTATTCTAACTTTTATATTTTCCCTTTCCAAATTATTTAAATGTACAAAAACTATCCAAATAATTCGAGATTGGACGACTTTCAAAATAACAACGTTGTCAAGAAGGAGGGGCCATTTTTATAGTACGGTGTTTTATTCTGGAATTTGCTCCTGGTTATCTGACTATTATCGGCGGATTTATTTATTGCGCCCAATAATCCTCACACTTAATCGTTTTTTACATTTCACTTACATTATATTTTGCGCCTACATATTTGTAGAAGCGAATTCATGAAATGAAGATTGTATAACTGCGTGCCATTTCATTACTCGAATTATACCGTTTTAACAAAAAATTAGACATATTAACGAACAAGTCATTGGCCAGAAATTTTAATAAATAGTATATTACCTTTCCTTTTCTTTCCCATGTACACGTTTGTTTTATGTTAATATTTCTGATCGTCATATTTGAATTTTCTATCGCCATGTATATCTGTTTAGTTATTATTTTATTTTGGGAAACTGATACAAGTTTGACAAAGTCAGAGTGACTTAGGGTGGCAGTAGAGTAAAAATTCGCTTGAATTTTTTTTTTTTTTTTTTTTTTTCATTTCGTCGCGGGCCTGCTTTCACCCGCTCTACGGAGAATCCGGAACCAAAAGTCTTTTATGTGGACGAAAATTTCAGCGGAGCGCTTTCTACATAAAGCATAACTTGGTAGAGTCCCTACTTCAAACGATATGTGCAATAATTTGCTGCGAAGTCATGTTTCATTATCACTTTGCTACCTCTTTCTGCAGACTAAAAAAAATACGTAGTTAAATGGCAGACAGCTAAAATAACATAAATATGTTTGTTAAACATTTCCCACTGGAAGAGAACGCTGGAAAAATGGTGGCGGGGGATTGGAAACCAGGAGCGGAAAATGAAAATTTCGAGGTACAAAGTTAAACACTAGAATAAAAATAGAACGTTACATACAAACATTATTTATGTATGTAAGTGACTATTAAAAGTGCGCATACGTTCGCATATGCATACTTACGTATTCATGAACTCATTTTTGCTTTTACAAAGACAGATTGCATGCTGATTGGGACTTAGTAAACAGGAAGGCGGGAAATGGTCAAAGTAACAAAACGATATACCGGTAGCCGCTTGAGGGTGAACAGAAAAATCATGGCTAAAATTTACTCCCAGTGCAGTTATTCGGAAATTAACTCACAACCTATTGAACACGAGCACGGAAAACTAAAGGCTGTTCACTATAAAGTGAGTACTTTTGAAATCTACGTTAGAAAAAATCACTGCCCATGCGCATATATTTTACGGGGCGAACTGAAAGACACGCGCCCAGTAATGTTGATACTGATGGATGGAAAGTAGTTCCACACCTTAACGTCGAATATAAAGTGTTATGTTACTATTTGTGATAACTTAAATTATTTCTTTCGTTTAATGATTTTTTTAATGCATTGAATTGTAAAAATTACCAGATTTGTAAAATATTTACTTTTATAATAATTTCACAGTTTCACCGAAGCATGGATAAAGAGATGAGGCACATGGCAATGTTAATTTTAAATGAGGCCGAAGAACACACAACGTGCATAAAAGTAGATCTTAATCAGGTCGTTCAAACGTGCTCATTTTACCGTGAACAGTCTTTAAGCACATACGACCTTTTACAATTGATCATGCGCACTGTGGATGTGAATGCATTCACAAATATGGCTCAAAGAAACATCTGCGCTTGCGCGAGGATGAGTTACTCTGATAAAAAAAAGTCTTACTTATACGTGCGAATTTTCGCCACCGCATTGATGTTCAAAAACGGAATTTCCGTAAATTGTACAGAACTTCCCATGAACTCACGAAACCGCTTTTTAGTTTTTTTTGTACTTTCAGTTTTAAGAAAAAGAGATAAAGAAATAATTTGTAATATTCGTTAATAGGGTGTTCTACTGAGAATAAAAAAAGATACTTAAAAAAGTTAAAACATTCGAGCGAGATTTCAACCCATGGTCCGAAAAGCAAAAGACCGTGACATTAACCAATTACTAATAACTCCTCGCACAGTTTTAAGGTAAAACGTTATTATTTCTTGTACAGTGTCACATAAGCGACTTTTTCAGTTTCTATTAAAGTTAGTGTGTAGTTAGTGTTGGTAAATGTTACAGACGACTTTGAATGTTTTTTGACGTTTGAAAGAATATATCTTAACATAGGTTGTTCACGGTAAAATTAGCACTTTCGAAAGCCCTGCCTAAGATATACTTGTACGAACGTTGTGTATTCTTCCACCATATGTAAAATTCGCATTGCCAGGGTCTTCATCACTTTATTCATGCGTCGGTCAAGTGAAACTGTGAAATTATTTAGATAAGTAAATATTTGACAAATATGCTTATTTTTACACTTAGACGAAGTTAAAAAAAAAGAAAGAATTTAAGTTATTACAAATGGTTTCCTGACAATTTTTATTCGCAATTAAAATAGGAAACTACTTCCCATCCATTGTTACCAATTTAACTGTGCGCATGCCATTCAGTGCACCCGTTAAATATAGTCCGGAGCAGTGACATTTTTCTAAGGTTGATATTAAAAAAACTCACTTTATCGTGAGTTGTCTTTGGCGTGGATAACCTAAATGCGGCAGAAACGATTATTTTCTGGTTACAGTGACGAAGAAAGGTTCGCATGGACTCGGAATTGTTAATTTCCGAAACTCGAAGCTACAGACAATACGGAGACTTTTCTGTTATTTTGTATTTGCGGAGTCAGCTCCGTTTTTGTTCTTCGCGGGTTGCGTTTCTTTATTTTTACTGTGAATTTCCGTAAAACAATTCCCCTAAATGTGCGGAAATTTTTGGCAATGGGGATGTAGCCTTGAGCCACACCAGCACCAAATATCTGCACATTTCGGCCAGCAGATTCCGCGTGTGGCTTCCCTGACGTCCTAGTCGATAATTACACATATTTTGAAAAAGTTTTTAATATGGAGATTTTGCGGGAAATTTGGTGCATAAGCCAGCTAAGGCCTCTTGCGAGTCATTTTACTCCACATGTTCATGGAATGGAGTTCTCTACGGAGTGTTATTTCAGAACTGCGTCGAGTTGTCCTGTCCTCGGTGTTGGCTGTTTAAAACTTAATTCAATAGTTGTCCATATTTTTAACATTTATATTGGAGGTTACAAAATTATAAATATAAGGGGAAAACTTGCCAGAACCATTTCTTAGTAACGAGTATTCTTAAGTTGAAAATCTGTTCAGAATTTACAAATTGTTGCTACTAAAGTTTTTTTATCTGTTGTTATTTACGCAAGAACATAACTTTCTAATCAACTTTATTCTTTACAGTTAAACTTGTTATTAAAGTTCACCAATTTACAGATCTAATTAAAACTTTCATGTGTGTCGAATGACTCGGCGACGACTCATAATAGGCCCATCGTTTGCAGTAAATATTTCCTTCGTATTACATCGTTAATAGGCAGAGTAAATTGTGGTATATTTGTCGTGCATCATCTTAAGGAATACGTCGCTGGGTGGGCCTTACAATGGAATAGAAATAATATTCTAGAAAATGCGAAGCGAACGTTGGAATTCTCCGCATTGTCGACGCTAGTTAGTATGTCACAAAAACTTCAAAGGGAAAATAACACGAAAAAAATAACCCATAGTGGTTAAAATACTCGTTTCCCACCTAGGCGGACCGGGTTCGTTTCCTGGCGGGGTGTCTCCGGAATTTTTTTACGTGGGACGCTGCCGCTGGTTGGCGGGTTTTCTCGGGGATCTTCCATTTCCCCCGCCCCTTTATCAAAGTGCTGCTCCATTCTCTCGTCGCTTCACCCTCACTGGCTCTCAGACCTCGATGTTACGATCCGCCCAAATTCTCTCCACTCCACTCTAATTTCTGTGGCTGCTTTACAATAATACTTTAGTTTTTAAGTAGATTATTTATGGTTTGTTTTATTCCGTGGAACTAATCTTTCCCACGGTGCTATTGGGCGACTGCAGGAGTGAGAGTCCAGTTGTTGCAGGCCCGTGTTGGGGCGTGGTCGGCGCGGCTTCCAGCTCGTGACGTCACGCCGGACCTCCTGTATACTGTATCGCTGGCGCTTGTCGGGGCCGCAGCGTTACACCGCGAGGGGGTGGGCACAAATGCACCACCCTTCCCACCCCAAAACTCAACAAACCCCACCAACACCTCCACGACTAGTGCGGACTGCACTGCTGACCGTCTGGCAGGGAGGGTCGCGCTACAAGAACCCTCGGCGCATGCATGTCGCCGCTACAGTGTGTGGGCGGACGAGGATTTGTGTGCGGGGGAGGGGAGTAGGTCGCTGGGCAACCAAACAGCAACGCGCGCCAGCTGCATGTTTCCGCTCACCTGCAGGGTCGGTCACGAGCTCCTCCAAAAAGAAAAAAGAGACACGTGCTAGTAGTATATAAATGCCGATTCGAGCGCGGCCTCCAGTTATCAGAAAACCAACGGTAAATTGAATGCCCGAGCCATCAGAAAACATTAAATGCCGATTCGAGAGCAAACGCAAAAAAGTGACTGCAAAATGTTGCGTTTGGATGCATCTGCAAAAATACGCGTAAAAAGTTGCGTTTGGGCGTAGTTGCAAAAAAAAAAGAGTGGCTCAGAAAATTTGAATACGTAAAAATAAAATGTTGTATATAATAAATGGGCGTAGATAAAAATCAACTGATGTCTAATATGATAACGACCATGGCAATGAAAAAGGCTAACGCAACTGGTAATGTTTGGAAAGAATATAAATTTAAGAAAGATGTTTTTGCGGAAAAAAAGAAGGATAAATCTCAAGGGAAGTATGTCAAGTGTGAAACTTATAAACACTATTACAAACCATCCCTCATAAGAAGCCATCTTAAAAGTAGATTACACAAACGTCTTACACCAATACATAATAAATCACATGAACCAACAAATGTATGGGAAATTTTTAAAATATCACAACATTTAACATGAAAACAGAAGTTACCACGACAGAAACAAGTGAAATGTGAAACGTGTAGTCACTATTACAAACCGTCTCTCATAAGAAGTCACTTGAGAAGTAAAATTCATAAGTACACACCCAGATTCAGTGTAGAAGAAATCGAAACAGCATTTCAAAGTAGGATCGAGACTTATGCTGTAAAGAATGTGAATGCATACAAAGACCCAAATCGTTTCCTAAACGATGTAAAACAAACTGTCACGAAACTAATTAATAAACATTTAAAATCACCAAAGTGAACATGAAACTCTTTACTGAATACAAAAGGGAAATTGGTGCGAATATTGAATATTTAGAAAGCTCCTTTAAAACAAAGAACGAAATTATACTGAAATCGACTGATCTGGAAGAATATTATGCTAACAGCATATCGAAAATCATAGCTGAGATGGGGGCTTTCGAAGCAAAATTTTTTGTGGTCTGTTCTATCTGCATTGCATCAAGTACAAAAAGACCCTCAAAGAGTGAATAAATGCATAGCTTACGAACATAAGTTTGATGATGCACTTGAGGGTTTGAAATTTCCGATGAAATTGGATAGCAATACAAACCTTCGAGTAAAGAAGTGTAATTTCTATTAATGTATACACATACGGATAAAAAGATGGAGTTAAGAAATATGTAATCTCCCCATTAAAAACAACAAAAAATAAGACAGATAAGCACATTAACCTAGTCTATATCAAAGACGAAAAGAACGACCACTACTGCTGGGTAAAAAGTCTTTCGAGACTTATCACATCACAAGTATCAAATAATGGCCACAAAATATATATATGCTAGATGTTTGCAAAATTTCTACTCTGTAAGTAAGCTAAAAGATCACGCACAAGACTGTCGAGAACACGATGGTGTTAGAGTTGAACTACCATTTAAAGGAAAAAATGACATTAAGATTTAAAAACAAAAATCATTCTTTGAGAGTTCCGTTTGTGATGTATGCTGATTTTGAATGTTTGTTGACAAAAATTGAAACTTGCCAACCAAACCCCGACGAATCCTACACGAAACCATACAAAAAAACGAGCCTATTAGCTTCTGTTACTATGTAAAATACGAACATGGATACTATAAACCACCAGTAACTTATCAAGGATCTGATGCATCTACTGTATTCGTTAAAATGCTAATGGAAGAATAAAAGTCTATTGGTGATATATACACAAATGAAAAACATATGCTTACACTAACTCAGAAAGAACAAATTGTTTATGATACAGCTACCCATTGTCATATATGTGAAAAGTCTTTGAATGATGATTCTGTGAGAGATCATTATCATTTTACGGGGAAATTTAGAGGAGCTACACATAGAGATTGTAACTTTTCATATAGAAATCCATGTTTTATCCCAGTGTTTATACACAATCTATCTGGTAATGACACACATTTATTCATAAGAGATCTTGGCATCGATGAAAATAAAATTGATCTAATTCCCAACACTGAAGAAAAATATATTTCTTTTACGAAACATGTATGTAAAAGTGTAAATCTTACATTTATGACTCATTTAAATTTATGGCTAGTAGTATCGATAAACTCTCTAGCAACCTTTCCAGAAGCCAATTCCGAGAAACTTGTAAGCATTTTTCCAATGAACTTCTTGACTTTGTTACAAGAAAAGGTGTTTACCTATATGACTACATGGATAGTGCTGAAAAATTTTGTGAGACGTCACTTCCACCCAAAGATGCATTTTACAACAAACTCAATAAATGTAGCATTACAGAAGAAGATTAAGAATTGCGAGAAAGGTGTGGGAAAAATTCAACATAAAATCTCTAAGAGAGTACACAGAACTCTATAACAAATCTGATGTATTGATATTGTCCGATATAATGGAAAATTTTAGAGATGTGTGTCTCAAAACGTATAAGCTAGATCCAGCATGGTATTTCACAGCCCCAGGGTTAGCATGGGATGCTATGCTCAAACACACTAAGATAGAACTAGAATTATTAACAGATTACGACATGATTTTGATGATAGAAAAAGGTGTTCGTGGTGGAATTTTACAATGTTTTAAGCGATGTGCTAAAGCAAATAATAAATATATATATGCTTATGATAGTTCAAAGGAAATCTTTTATATTACATATCTGGATGCCAAAAACTTATATGGATGGGCTATGAACCAGTATTTACCCTATGGTGGGTTTAAGTGGGGAAATACAAATATAGATGTAACAAAAATAGAAGATGATTATAGCAAAGGTTATATATTGGAAGTTGATTTGGAATATCCACATGAACTACACGACCTGCACAAAGATCTGCCATTTGCACCAGAGAATAAAATACCAGAAGGTTCAAAAAATCCCGAACTCTTGACTAATCTGGGTGGTAAAGAAAAATATGTATTACACTATGTAAATCTGAAGCAATATCTATCTCTCGGAATGAAGTTGAAAAAGATCCATAGAGTTCTGGAGTTTGATTAATCAGATTGGCTCAAGTCCTATATTAATCTAGACACAAATATGAGAACAAAGTCTACAAATGGCTTTGAGAAAGATTTCTACAAGTTAATGAATAATTCCATTTTTGGAAAAACATGGAAAATATTAGAAACGATAAACTGTTTGGTTGCAGTTCATATGATTAAAACTAAACTGTGCTTTAACAAACCCATTTATGTTATAATGAGTATACTTGATATATCGAAAGTCTTAATGTTCGATTTTCACTATAACATAATGAAACCAAAGTATGGGGAAAATTTTGAACTATGCTATCAAGATACTGATTCATACATCTATTATATAAGAACATCAGACTCCTACAATGACATGAAAGAAATGGTCGATCATTTTGATACTTCTGACTATAAAAAAGATAATCCATATGGTATACCATTAATTAACAAAAAGATTATTGGCAAAATGAAAGATGAATGTAATGGAAAAATAATGGAAGAATTTATTGGTTTGAAATCGAAAATGTATGTAATAAATATGGAAGGTGGTGTAAAGAAAAGAGCAAAGGATGTGAAATACACTGCAGTCAGAAATGATATAAGTTTTGGTGACTACAAAAAGTGTTTGTTTGGTAAAAAAAAAAGTGTTGTACAAAAGTATGAATGTTATTAAAAATAAGAAACAAGAACTCTATACAATTGAGATGAGAAAAAAAAAAGCATTATGTCCTGAAGATGATAAAATATTTCTTCTTAAAGATGGTATTAATACACTACCATGGGGACACTACAAAATTGAAAAAGAGTGATACTATGAAAGAGCAGTTGCCCATCACGAAGCGCAAGTCGCCTGATAGCTGATATCGTTCGCATAAAATCGTTTGCGACAGACAGTTTGCAACGACCGATCTCCTTGGAGTAGTGTTTCGAGACGACATCTCGTCTCGAAAGGTCACAAGTGAAGTACACCATGTATCAAAAATGTTCGCAAGGCACAAGCTGTAAGGAATGAATGCTTTTCGACATCATGAACAACAAGCTCGTCTACGATCGTAGAGAGGTGTATCGACGCAGAAGCCAACCCGTGCTTCAAAGCGAAAGATGTTGCGAGGATACTCGAGTATGCAAATCTGCGAGAAGCAATCAGATAACATGTTAGAGAAAAGCATAGGCAATCATATGCGGATATAGGGAGGAGCGAATCGCTCCCCTTGTTAAATATGCATCCGCATACCGTATTTATCAATGAACCGGGGTTGTATGCCTTGATCATGAAGTCAAAGATGGCAGCCGCAGAACAGTTCCAGGACTTGGTGTTTGAAGAAGGGTTGCTATCCATAGGCAAGCAAGGCGTCGACCAAAAGTACAAACTGCTGCTGGATGCGGCGGACACAATCATCGACAAGCACGCACTCCACCGACGAAAGATGCAGGTAAACATCACCGGTTCGTACTCGTCTACCTCGGATGTATACACTACTATGCCATTAGATGCCAGGTGCATATAGTATGTGAACGCATCGATGATATAAGGAACGAGTATTCTGGAGCGCAAGTGCTTCTGGTCATCGCAAACATCAAACCCATAGTGCTGTACAATCTCGCGAAAGAGCAGTTGCCCATCAATGCCAAAGGCAACTGTTTCATCACGTCTATGTGTCGCGATGACTTGATGGACAGCATTGTGCGTAATTCACAGATGCTCGTGCGGTGACGCATCGTTGAACTGCATGCATACAATGCTGTAATGACGACCTCATTAGGATGCATCCCCTTAAACAAACGAATGCGGTTAACAAATGTAATCGCTCACTGACATCGAGAACAGCAAACTTGTCTACGACAGTAAAACGGTGCATCGATGCAGAAGGCAACCCGTGGTTCAAAGCGATAGATGTTGCGGGAATATTCGAATCCACGAGAAGCAACCAGAGAACATGTTAGAGAAAAGAATAGGCAATCATACGCAGTTATAGGGCTGAACGATTCGTTCAGCCCTTCAAACGCACAGCCGCATACCGTATTTATCAATGAGCCGGGCTTGTATGCCTTGATTATGAAGTCAAAAATGGCAGCCGCAGAACAATTCCAGGACTAGGCGTATGAAGAAGTGCTGCCGTCCATTCGCAAGCACGGCGTCGAGCAAACGTACAAGCTGCTGCTGGATGACTTGAATAGAAAGCTTACAGTGGTAAAAAGGTGTATCGACTAAGAGAATAATCCGTAGTTCAAAGAGAAAGACGTTGCGAGAATACTCAAGTATGCGAATACAAAACAGGCAGTCATACTAAACGTCGACGACGACGATAGAGACATCCTTCAAAACTTGCGTATACAAAGGGAGTCTGTGCGACAGACCCCCTTTATTCCATCCTCAGAAACATTTTCAGATCCCATTTAAAACACTATTATAGCGCTATTAAAGAAAAATTATATAACAGTAAATCTTTTTAATGGATAACCATCCATTAAAAACTAATAACCATACATGTTTGCGCACTATTGGACTTCGGTGATTCTTTCACTTTTAATATCATAAATTATGTTTCTTTGGCTTACTAGTACCACATTACAAATAGTTAAAGCTGATATTGGTTTATTAAAATCAACTGTAAGTTACAGATTAGTTCGATCTTTTACAATAGCGGTTTTTCTGTAAGAACAATCAATAACATACAATGGTCTTCTCCCAATAAATGACACAGAGTTGAAGCACAGTTCTTTATTATGATAAGAGGTATCTAGTTTAGTCTTTGAATTTATAAAATCATTGTAAGCAATATACATCTTAACGAAAATTTTATCATCAATGTTTAAATTACAATTCTCTTTGGGAAACACTTCATTCCGTCCATAATAGATATATTTTTGACAAAACAAGAGTCAAACATTTAACCGTGTGTGAATTGCCCAGGATCTTCTTTTCTGCTGTGCTGAAAGCCAACAATGACAAAGTCTGGCATTATTGAATTGGATTGAATTGAACTGATTTTTTATATCAACCTGAAATGAGATTGCATTAGTAGGTACTGGTTTTTCAAGACATTGCCAATAATTAAAACCAATTGGAATTTTGGGGTGTTTGTATAATTTTGCTTTAATTTCGTCTCCATAAAAAGGATCGTATTCAACAATTGGCCACAGAATTTACAATTTCTCAATAACAATTTTACCAGCATCTGGTATATTATCTACATCATCAGATCCATCTGCTTTCTTTGAGGGTCTTCTGTAAAGCGAAACATCATTAGAATTTTGAATGAATGTGATCTTGCACCCAACTTTCCAGAATATTTCATTACAATCTCTCATAAACCCAAACAAATATCTTAATGGATAGGTAATTTCGTTACACTTATCTCTCCTAACATATTTACCTAGTTCTATCCCCGACATTTGGAAGTATGCTGATTCTGATTCCGAACCTAGCAATGTATGCACCATTGTTGAAGTGATGCCAGAGTTGTCAATACTTTCGATTATACAATCATGTTTAGAAATCTCTATTCTTGAGAACTGGAATGGGAAGAAATTCTCATAAAGATCAATAGTTGAAGTTTTTTCATAATCTGCATTTGTATCTCTTTTAGTTAGCTTATAGTGTTGGTATACATAAGCTTCATTCGGATGTGAAAATGCATCGCCGATAGGAATATCAAACTCAATGAGCTTGTATTCATTCAAATTATTTTTTGTGTGGTCGTTTGGTGGAAACAACTGATGCTCATAACTTTAAATTTTTTGTTGATCCATTTATTATATAGGAAAATATAATCTTAAACAACTACACTTTTCTTATCAACCCAAGAATTATGATTACTATCAAAACCTAACCATTTAATTAGCAGCTTATTTCCTTTTCTTCGCAAAACTTTTTCCACTAAGTAGTCTTTATCATATTTGGTCGTAAGCAGCACTGGCTCAATAAAAAATACCTTTATATAATCAATGAGACAGCAAAAAATTGTAAACAATATAGAGAAGAATATAGAGAGAAGAAAACAGCTAATTGAAATGTTTAAAACTTTTAGAAAATTTCGCAAGATGAATATGATAAAAATAAAAAAACACGATAAACCATTGATTGATGCGATAGAAGATTTGGGGCAAAAAATTGGACATATAACAAATGAGAATAAGAACTTAATATAAGAACTTGTTCCATTTGCTGTTAAGAATTAAGACTACCCACAGAAACCAACAGAAACATCTTTTGAAAGAAAACTGTTTGGTAAAACAGGCACCAATGAACGCTACGACGATTGCATTAAACGAATTGGCGATGGTGACGAACGCTATGACGATGACTATAAACAATATAACAATGAACGCTATGGCGATGAACGCTATGACGATGGTGTTAAACACATTGACGATGACGATGAACACTATGACGACGAACACTATGACGAAGTGTTGGGACATTTGAAAACTGATATCTTACAGCTAACTAACTACAAAACAACATTTATTGATAAGAAAATGACCGATTTCTTAATTGACAGCAAGGACGAAGTTTTTGGACTAAAGGCTAATAAAGGTAGATTGCATATTGGTAATAGCGAAGTAACATTCATCAATGACAAATTTACTGTAAAAGATCGGACATACACTGGAACTGATGGTTTGATAAAATTACTAACTGGTAAGAAAGTAACAGAAAGTGACTACACTGCAACCGACTATGAACACTATAGTTGTATCCTAGCAGATACAAACACGGTTTTTAAAAGCAATGAACCAAACTTGGGAAGGCCAAAATCGAGTAAAGGGAATAACAGGAAAATTATTGTTAAACCTATTTACGATTCGATTAAAAAGAAATGTCCCTCACCTAAAAAAGGGAAAGGTATAAAGAAGTATACAGACTATCCCAAAGAATACATATGGATGGATGATGTTAGGATGCTTATTGATTGACTTCTCGTTATTTATGGAGAAGAGAATGCTGGAAATGATAACTATTACAATGAAAAAGTTGGAATAATGAATATGCTCAACAGCAAGTTTAGTGACTTTGTTGTGAATAATCCAAAATGTATACCATATCTGATAAGAATGTTAAACACAATATCACATACTTTTTGGGAGTCAGAGCATCGAGGAAAAGGGTTACTCAATGATATAATAAATTCACTACCTTTTGAGTTCCATGCACCTGGTTATCAATACTTAGGTCTGGGTACTAGACTAAAAGAGAGAATAGAGCATGGTGGTACACCCATTAATCCACTAGATGTGGTGGCAATGGAACATGATATAGCTTATAATCATCATAAAGATCTAGCTGAAAGACATTTAGCTGACAAAGAACTAGAAGAGAAAGCATTCAAAATATTGTTAAGTTCAGATGCTGATCTCAATGAGAGATTGTGGGCTAGTGTTACCGGATCTGCGATGCATATTAAACGTAAGCTTGGCTGAAGAATTAAAATGAAAGGAAAAAAATATTTGTTATAATAAATATAAGTAAAAAACATTGTATTTCAAGTTTCTAACAAGGAGTTGCAGGGTTTGAATATTGATTCTTTCCTAACGAAAGACCAACTGGATCGTAAAAACAAGAAATTAAAGGAGGACAAAGGGATGAATATCACAATTTCAGTTCCACAACTTATGAAAATGTCCAAAGAAATGAAAACTGGAAATGGTCTGACAGTTCACAAGGGTGGATTTTTACCCTTAATTTTCGCAGCATTGGGAGCTCTAGGAGCGTTAGCTGGTGGCGCATCATCTATCGCTACATCAGTAATTAATGCTAAAAAGAAAAATCAAGAATTGGAAGAACAACACAGACATAATTTAGATACGGAGGAATACAACAAGGGACTGAAGAATGTTAAGTGGGGTAAGAATGTTAAAAAAAAAAGTCACTCCACTCAGTAACTTTGATATTGATCAAATGGTTAAAAGATTAAACATTAAAAATTTTCGGGGTGTATTTATGATCGATGAGCTACTTAACTCACCACTCGATAATGAATGTGGGATTGTTAATCTAGATGTTTCAACAAACTCTGGTACACACTCGATATGCTATTGGAAAAAAGCAAACAACAAATATTATTTTGATTCATTTGGCGAAAATCCACCACGACAATTAATAGCATATCTCGGAAGAAATATTTTTATAACGATGATAGAATTCAAAATTACAATCAAGTAACTTGTGCTCATTTGTGTGTAATTGTGCTAAATCATTTTACACATAATTTTTAATTTCCAAAAATTATTTCACTATTAATAAACAATGGATATATGTGGGAATGCATTAATGAGCTCTTGGATTGAAGATAAAATTAAAGAACACACGGACAATGATACAACTACTGAGAAGATCAATCCTAATGATTTTGTTTCCAACACACAGTTCAACGACTTTATAGTCACTTTGACAAGAAATAAAAGATCATTGGATAAAGCCTATCTTGCTTACTTTGAAGTAGATAATAATATAGATTTTCAACAAAAAGACTAAGACACGTGGGAGATCCCATTGCACCGATGGATGCAATCAATTTAGAGTACTAACAGAAAAATAGAATTAACATTATTCGTTTAGTTGGGAAATACAGTTCAATAGAAAAAATACTTTACTTTGATAATCGAATAGAAAATGTTTTTATGAGAGATGGAACTATAGTTGAAATAATAATAAAACCAGATAAATATAAAAGTGTTATCAACTTATATCATCAATGGAAAAAAATTGATGTGTATAGTCCTTTTTAAGTATACCCTGAAGATATGATATACTTTAAAATACCAAAAGCCCACAATGTACCTGAAGGTACAATTGTGTTTATTGAAATAGTTATGATATATGAATACATTTGAAAAGATCAGATTATGTTGGTTTTTAATAGAAACACTTCCATTAGAAACATACTTATATTCTAAGAAATTAAAAAGTTTTTAATTTTATTACGGTACTTGCCATTATTTAACTTACGAGTCATATCTATTGTAACAAAACCATATTCATTATTCCAACATTTTGAACAAGTCTCCCTAAATTTCTCAAACCACATATCACCACCAACAAAATCACTACGAATATGTTTAAGATTTGTATCGTCTTGTCTGAATATGCAAAGAAAATTAGCATTGTCTCTTATAAGCTGCTTATGTACTTTTGAGTATGTCTGGGCTAAATAATAACAATCAATATCTTTGTGTCTACTGCGAGTAAAGTAATCCCTTACCATATTTTGGTTTTCAGGTATGATACCATCGAAAACAACTACAGACTCTTTATGACATTCATTTACATCAACCATTTCTTCATTTGACGGAAAGAAGTATGCTATCGGTTCATTAAATAATTTCGAAGCTACATCTATATCATTCTTTAAGTTTATATATTTTGGCTGGTCCAGACTTTTTGAACACGCATAGAGAGTACCAAAGTCCAACCATCCTTGAGCATATATAAAATTATCTATCATAAGTGTAGTTATTCTACAGTTATTAGGACCCACTATAAAACATATAACATTATTAGGTAATAATTACCCATGACGTTTTGTCGATACATTCTTGTCTGGTATTCTTATTTTAATATTCCGGTCAACATGTTTAATGTATTTCTTGCTCACTAATTAATAGATTTTTTAAAAAATAATATAATAAATTAGTAAAGTATTCAAACTAACAGATAACAAATCAGTGTTGAAGAAGAGACTACATTACCCTTTAGAGATAGAGGGACACTCATTGCCTTTAGTTCAGTTCTATACTACTTATCTAACGTATAACATTCTCTCTGGGAGAAATAAACTATATTTTGTGGGTCAGAATAATATGGAATCAGAAATTGATATTCCAGTTGGTCAATATAGCTTAAAAGATCTTGAAAAAACAACAAAAGCAATTTTTTCATTTAGTGTAAATTCAATTGGTTGGAAAGAAAATTATATATATTTCGAGCTGGATAAAATAACAAACAGAGTGAAAGTAAAATGTACGCTTAAATTACAATTTGGAAAACAGGGTTCAATAGGAAAACTTTTGGATTTCGTAGAAAATAAAACTCTGAAAGCAAATGTGGATCATTATGGCGACACAATTCCAAAATTTGCTCAATTTGAAACAATAAATATACACTGTAATATAGTGAATGGTATGATATTAAAACATGATGAATATAATCATAGAGAAACTAACACAATTACCACTTTTAAACTAATAACAACATTTGGATTTGGCGACACTATCTATTACGAACCAGCCAATCCATTATTTTTTCCAGTGCAAACAAATCGATTAATGAAATATTAGTTGACATTAAGGATGAAAAAAGTAAGTTAATTAACTTTGATTTGTCCGAAAGAACAGTGGTATTAGAGATGAGACTGTAGATAGTTTTGGGTAGGAAATAGTCATATTCTATATATAGAACGTTAAAAGTTTTTAAACTATTAAAGTTTCATGTGATAAAGATGAATAATATTTCTATAGAAAGTACAATGAAAGATTTAGAAAAAAAATTCAATGTTTAGGCTACTTTAATATGTCGAATTTGGAGATGTGTATCTAAATTTTTAATTAGACTATGTTGTAGCACATTGCCGAAGTCAGAGCGATAATTGTGTTTTAATGATTGGATAACCATTAAAACTTTATAGAGATATGAGCACAAATAAAAATAAACTGATGTCTAATTATACGACAATCATTTTCTCTTTAAAAAATCGAATAGAATACATTTGTTTAACACCACAATCCGCAATTCCATCATATGCAAAACTTATACCTGCACGATTAACATAATCTAAAACTTTTTCACTGAAAATCTGAACATATCTGTCTGGTAAGGTTACTTTAAAATTTCCAGAAGTAATTACCACTTTGTATCCATACCGTGTATCATTTATTTCAGCATGGTTTATGGGATAGGACTGTCCAATTGTAAGTTCGGAAAGTTTCTTAAATTGTTTGGTTCCATTTAATTCATTTAGCAACTGATCCATCTTCATTATATACAACATTTTATGATTACGTATTCAAATTTTCTGAGCCACTCTTTTTTTTTTTTTGCAACTACGCCCATCGCAACTTTTTACGCGTATTTGTGCAGATGCACTCAAACGCAACTTTTTGAGCCACTTTTTTTGCAACTGCTCCCAAACGCAACTTTTTGTAGTTATTTTTTTTTTCGGTTGCACCCAAACGCAACATTTTGTGTGACTTTTTTTTCGGTTGCGCTCGAATCGGCAGTTGATGTTTTCTGATGGCTCGAGCATTCAATTTACCATTGGTTTTCTGATAACTGGGGGCCGCGCTCGAATCGGCATTTATATACTACTCGCGCTAATGTCGGGGACACACAGGAACCCGGTCTGCACGAGCGTCCTTAGTGTTCGACGGTCGGGTGTCGTCATAACTCTCAGCGATAGTGGTCACAGCGCACAACGACTCTGCTACTCTGCCGAGCCAAGTGTGCATCTGGGACATGTGCGAACTACATCGATAACGCCGTTCTCCCATTCTCCTCATCCCTTACTCACCACTTGGGTGCCGGTGTCACGTGTGTGGCGCGGTTTTCACATATTCTCGTTGCCTTGTTGATGCATCCGTATACACCAGCCCGTACAATTTGCTTACATTTATGTCGACATGTGTACAAGCGCTTGTTTGGACAGCTAACGGTTTTCAATTTCCCGCACTCGCCTTTGTTCTTCTCCTCTCAACAGATACACTAACTCTCGAGTTTCATCCAAGGAGTTTATATACTATGTGTATCTAAACCATACCGACAACATTTGATAGGTTATTCCTGAGGTATAAATATTCAGATTGAGATAGGCAAGCTACGGTCCAGGTCAAATAGCAAGAGCGGTAGACGCTTCCAAAGTTTGAAAAAATATATATATATAAAATTTTATTGTCATGTTTAGGAACTGCTTGCCAGACAGAAAAAAAGGGCAATGGTTACTAATTATGTAACCCACCGCCATCATGATAAAAGGGGGTGTTGTCACCTTATTTATGCACAAATAGTATGTTACAGGATAAAATCCCTATGTGTGACTAGAGATTATGAAATAGGCCCAAAATTATCAACATAAATGTCTTTTGGCAAAATTGTCCAACTCTCGCTCTTTTCGAGTAATAATTATATGTTTGATTTCACAAAGAAGTGTTACTGCCTGCTAGGTAGGCAACCAGTAATGGCTGATGTCGCTCCGCGCCGTAGTGGTGTGTGGACAGTACTTAGACGTCGTTTGTGGCGGAACTGAATCGTAACTTGTTTCTACTAATGGGGTTTATAAGAGGAGCGGAATGTACGTTATGGTTATCCCCCACGCTCATGATCAGTATGGTAGTTCGCCTCCCTAACAGAGGCGAGGACCGTAGAATAAAAGCCCACACTTCACTGCACGTTGTATGCATTCTGTTACAAGTCGACGTTGCGAAGTATACTAAGAACTCATAAATAACAGACATGGTTATGCTTTACGGTGAAGTTGAAGGTAATGCACGAGCTGCTGTACGACTGTACCATGAGAGGTTTCCAGCGCGGCTGCAACCTCATCATGAGACCTTACACTGAGTGAAACAGGCACGTTTAAGAGTAAGTGGAGCTGCGAGTCCAGGGTCAAGAAGCGAGGGAGCAATACGGGCGACATTAACACGCACGCCTAGTGTCTCATCGTTCCTACGCGCAAGGCGTGCAGTGCTTCCGTCATGATGCAATACTGTGTAAATTAGATCTGTAACAGTGGGGTTTTATTACACGGGATGACAGCCCACAGATTAAACTACGTCCGTATTTTAGTACTTTTCTCTTGCCACTTAAGGAAACTGCACAGGCGAGCTTTAAAAATGCTATATTTGTCCATATTCACGATTTTTTTCCCTCCAAGAATATACTAAATATGACAAAAAAATAATAGGGGCATATATAGTTTTTTTTTTTTTTTGTTTTATCTTTTCTGACAAAAAGTCGTATTTGCAGAACATTTATTTACCGAGATACGCGTATTCGCACAAACAACTATTTTAAAAAAACCTGCAGGTCTATTTAACTCTTAAGGCACGAAGTGGCTTTGGTCGCCCGAAGAATGTCCACACACCAAATGTGGAAGAAAAAAAGACTAAATCTTGTGGAGGAAAACCCGTCCACAAGCATCCGCGCCATTGCGCACGGAATGGGCGTGGGCCAAATAGATTTTTTTTTCTAAGTACCCGAAGCCCGATGGGTAGGACGGGAGCTAATTGCGTCTCAGGGCGAACCCTTTACGCCTACAAGGGGCATGCATCGCGGCAGAGAGGGATTGGTCAGCCATGGCCAGGGATTCGGGCAATGACTACCTCCCTAAGTGCACATATAGCTAAAACTATAACTAAGAATAGACTGGGGAAAACCGGCATAGACAACGTAAAATCCCTGTCGACAGGAAAGCATTCAAAATTGTGGCGTGCATCAATATAAATGCTACGGGAGAAAGAAGGTTCGATATCATTCTGTGTTAGTAGAGAGGGGCGACTAGTAAAGAATTGGGCGCTGTTCTTGGTTTGACACGATATGGCGCTGGCTTTAACCAGAGTGGTGTGGTAAGGAAAGTGGCAATATCGGGCCCCTTCCCCTATGTGGGCCAGTCCACTATATGGTGTGTAATGCACGAGCAGCTGCTGCATGCCTATCACGTGCGAAAGGTGCCGGTTTTGGGACCAGGGAATTTTGCTCCTCGACGTGATTCCCCGCAGTGGTTCCTGCAACAGTGCGCAGTAGTTCCTTATTTCACTTCCATTCTGTGGTTTACTGATGAAGCGACATCCACGAGAGACGGTTGTTTTAACAGCAGGAACAGTCGCACGTGGGACGACACCAATCCTCTTGTAACCGCCACCACAACCAACCAGCACTGCGGGTCATCAGCTCATGTGCTGTAGTTGATGTCGCAACGGTCGACTTGGCACACGTACTGCCAACTCCTGTAATTTACATTACCAGATATTCCCCTCGAGGACGTGGCTTCAACACGACGGTGGCCCTCCACATTCCACGAGAGCTGTACGTGGTCGCCTCAGCATGGAATTTCCAGCACTGTTGCGTGGCGAGCACGCTCTCCTGACCTCGACCCGCTAGACTTTTTCTTTCCAGGGGAGGGGGAGGGGGGTTCATAAAGGCTGGTGTACGACACGCCAATTGAGTCGGGGAAAGATTTCTTAGCCAGGGTTACAGCTGCCTGTGACAAGGTTCTAGATACACCGGGTGTTTCCGAAAGTGTACGCCAGTCTTTCATGAGCCGGATTGTTGCAATGAGGTTGGCATCCGCTATTTTGAACACTAGTTGTGAAGTTGTTTATGATGGCACGAAATTAAACTAATAGTGCAAGAACTTCAATATATTTTCTGATTTCTTTACTCCTAACAGAGAGAAAATCCAACCGAACTTTTATTCGTGCAACTCATTCACGTAGGACCACACACACAGTTGCGGGAAACTCAGTCCACGACGAAGGCAGTGCACAGATATTCTAACTTGTTGACTACCTGGCAGGCAGTAACACTTCTTTGTGAAATAAAACATGTAATTTTATTTGAAAAGGGTGAGAGTTAGACAATTTTTGGAAAAGATATTAATGCTGCCCATTTTGCCGGCATTTCAATATCTCTAGTTAAAAAAAAGGGAATTTTTCCTGAAACATACTTTTTTTTTGCAGGTAGAGTGGGTTACATGTACACGACATTCACTTTATTAATGACTAACGTTTAAATAATTCGTAACGATTACTTTTTTTTCTGTCCTGCAAGCATTTTTCCTAAATATGACAATAAAAATTATAATCTTTTTCGTCTACCGCTCTTGCTATTTGACCTTGACCATGGGTTGCCTTTCTCAATCTTTCTTCTCCACCTCAAGAATAACCCATCACTAGAGGCTCGAATATTTCGTGGATTGAGTTATCAGCAAGCTAGGCTGGACAGCCCTCTATACACTCCAGACGTTATCGTTTGCTTATTGGTTGCTGCGATCAAGTGAGGCCTCTGTACAGGACTGTTCAACACTCCCTCACACTACTGCTTCCTACTTATTACTGGCTCACAGTGAAACGGGACGTGTACAAACAACTGTCGTCCAATCACAACAGCGGGAGATAAGAAGTGTTTGGAGTCTACCTCGCGAAATACTCGTGGCTCTACCTATCACACTTTGTCCGTATGTTTTAGATACACGTTGTACGTGATACATATGGGGAGGCCCTGCTCCTACGCCGCATGTAATATCAGCTGAAGCCAGGGGCCGGAACTTATTCCCTGACTTAGTACTGGAAGAAGAGCCAGCCGGCGAGAGGAAAATGTCGCTAGAAGTGCGCGAAAAACCTACTAACTTATTACATCATTTCTCCGAAACCTCTCATTCAGACGGTTTCGTATTTTGGGGATTGGTGCACCGTTTCTTCCCAGCCATCACGCACCACGGACTGGTTATTTTTTTGTTTAAAGAAATAAATGTGGGATGAAAACACATCAAGTGCAGAGAAAGGAAAGGAATTTTACGCGAAGGTTGCGGAATCGTTGCGAGTGGACTGGTTTTCGCATAATGGGCTTGTAAGTTTAGGGGATTTTATGGTCATCGTGAATTACCAGGCATCGAGTTTACATCGTACATGAGACTTGTTACAGATGTTTACAAATAGGCCTATACGAAAGAAAGTAAATACTAAGATTCCTCTTTCTGTTCCTACATTGCCAGCCTAACACACTACACTTTAGCAATCAGATGGCGAGGGTTCGATCCTCTACAGGGACATGAATTTTAAAAAAATCGCTCAACGACTGTACAGTTTTGTATGGCTGTAACGTAAAGTTACAAGCACTCGTTTTGATAGCTGCAACTTTTGAGTGTTTAAATGGCATAAAAAATAATGTTTTATTTATTCTCCTAACTGTACCAAAACTTATAATGAAATTGTAATATGAAAGATACACATACAAAATCAAATGTCTTCTACAGCGAAGAAAGTAATTGAAAGATTAAATAACTCATAAGTAAATTATATGAAATTACATTTGATCGTAATATAAAAAATAGGTTTCATAAAAAATTAAGTTGAAAAAAAGGTATCTATAAGCGGAAAACGATCACTCAGTTAATTGATAATCATAATGATAAATTTAACAGAGTAATTTGTAACTCTGACACATTTAATCGATAACACTATGGAAATCAAAATAAAATTTTAACGGTAAAAAAATTAATTATGCAGGTGTCTGTAAAATTAAAGAGTTCAAAGTAATTACAGAGACGCTAAATGAGAGATTTAGAAATTACCAGTAATTTTGAGAGTAAATACTGTAGCGCAAATTTAAAAAAATATTTTGTTATTTTTTTTTAGTAAGATGTTAATTGTTCACTACAAAAAAAAATGCATTCGCTTTTGTTCCTCTACATATTAAAGACGTGGCTAAAAGCAGCGAAGTAGCGTATAATGAAATTTTGCTTTCCTATGGAATGGCGGGAGCCGCGGTGGTGTAGTGATTAGATTTGGGAATCGTGTCTGACGATGCCACTGGTTGACGGGTTTTCTCGGGGATCTCCCGTTTCCCCCGCCCTTTCATTCCGGCGCTGCTCCATACTCACCTCGTTTCACGATGTTACGAGCAGCCCGAATCTCTTCACTCACGCAATGGAACGTTTCATTTACATGTTTATTTGTTCCAGCGATCACTGCAGCTGTACCATTGCTGCATGGACTGCACGAAATCATCAAGCTTGTGGGGACCTTTGGCGGAAACTTACTTTCTATAGGCAATGCACTCTCCTGTGTTCCTCTTTCAACCTTGTTCTCCGCTGAACTGTCGAGATGTGATAATACTGTATGACTGAATAATTTTGTAAATGTAAAGTAACAAAGCATACATATTCCTTGGACTCGGATATTGCTCTTCCCAAATTGGTATTCGCATTTTCGAGCAAAGCGGCTGACATCTAATGGAAGAAATATGTACTTATATACAGGGTATAAACTGTCTTTGCTGATAGGTTTACACGCAGTAAAATAAACTGTAATGTTTATGAAAACGGACGAATTCTAGCTGACATTGTGGAAATGTTCTTCTCATAAATCAGGTAACGTACTCGAACAAATGTAATTCAGTTCCACTATGTAAAATCAAGCAAATAAGTACCAAAGTATTTGTACCAAGACAAGATATGGCGAGTTTGTTCATAAATTTTCGATGTAATAAGTGATGTAAAAATACTGGTAAAACGATAGTGTGAAGGATGGTGAAAAACAAGGAAATGCTAGGGTAGATTACAATAAATTTAAATTTTAACTTTAATGGACTAACAAAAAAGCTTTAAAAAAATCTCGATATGAAACAAGAAAAAAGTGCCAAAAATATTGGTTTGCCTACCACCCCAGCCAACAAAAAATTGATTCATCTATATCCTTCGTTGATTAAAAAAAACATGAAAACACACATATAAAGGCTGTTGACGGTAAAGTAAGCACTTTTGAGGACCTAGTTACTTTTTTATTCCAGAATTTTTTTTATCCTTTTACTATCCTTTCTAAATAAATTTTGCTATGTAAGTAATAAACACAATGTGTAGGTTCCAATGCACGCGGAAATTAACGTCTAAGGCTAAAATAAAATAAATTTATTGATTTTTATTCCAGATGTCACAGCTTTCCAAAGTGCTCCCTTTACCATAAATAGTCTATAATTAATATTACCAACAGAATCTGTAAGCCCCAAAATGCAGCTATCAGGTTTTTTTACTCATATCCCGAAAATATGCGGGTCTTTAAAGTACCGAGCTGCATATGCATCTGCCAATGCAACATGTATTTTTTAATATGCTCTGATGTATACTGTTGTAACTATGGTGAGTACAATGACTTATTAGTTTAATATGCTCTGATGTATACTGTTGTAACTATACTCAGTACAGTGACTTATTAGTTTAATATGCTCTGATGTATACTGTTGTAACTATACTCAGTACAGTGGCTTATTAGTTTAATATGCTCTGATGTATACTGTTGTAACTATACTCAGTACAGTGACTTATTAGTTTAATATGCTCTGATGTATACTGTTGTAACTATACTCAGTACAGTGGCTTATTAGTTTAATATGCTCTGATGTATACTGTTGTAACTATACTCAGTACAGTGACTTATTAGTTTAATATGCTCTGATGTACACTGGTGTAACTATACTCAGTACAGTGGCTTATTAGTTTAATTTTCTCTTTGCTGAACGATATCGCGCTGCATAAAATGTGACAGTAATTTACAGACATTCAACAAATGAAAAATATAAAAAAACATGTAGAATCCCCGACATGAACTTTTAGTTCACGCAATGCAACTACACCATCAAACATTCCAGTTTATTAGCAAACTACATATGTAAACAGATACAAAATGCATGTTTTACTGGAACATTCAAAGTAATTTTCATCTCGATTTATACGGCGCTGTGCTCTGGAGGCATCGGGAACACGAAAAGGAACAGTGAGATTGTTTGAGAGAAGAGATTTGGGCGGCTCTTAACATCGAGGTCTTGAGAGTCGATGAGGGTGAAGCGAGGTGAGGATGGAGCAGTGCCGGAAACAAAGGGCGGATGATACCTCTAGGACACGAGTATCTCGGACCCTGTAACTCACTCAGTAGTAAAAGTTATAGGCTGTTCACGCTAAAGTGAGTAATTTTGAAAGTTCTCCCATTTGGAATAATAGTCAATAAATATATTATATTTGAGCCTTAGACGTTAACTTCCGAGTGTGGTGGAATATACACAGTGTGTCTATTAATTACGCGTCAATATTTATTTTAAAAAGGTGGTTAAAATATAAGAAATGGCTGAAAGGAAAAAGAAATCAGGGCATCGAAAGCGTTCACTTTATTGTGAACAGCTTATAACAGCGTGCTGAACTTAGCGTCACGGTTGTCCTTACAGATGCGGGTAAAGCCCGCGGGCAACTGTGCAGTGTTCCGTACAAGCCCCGGCACAAGCTTCTACGAGACCTGCCATCCCAGTCTGCATACAAGCAGCAATTAAACATTGCATGTGTGAAATATTCTATGGAATAACGTGTCACAAGTCCCTTTCTCTGACAATTTTGTTTGGATTTTATGTCTGCAAGTGTAGTTCCTGGACAGAATGCACTCATACACGGCCTGTGACTCATAGCTACACGGAGCCTAGTTGTTATGTTGCGGTATGGGCTGTTCGAGGTAAAATGAACACTTTTGAAAGCCCTGCTTAAGATCTACTTGCATGCACGTTGTGTATTTTCTCACCGTATGTAAATTAACATTGCCATGAGCCTCATCACTTTGTTCATGCTTCGGTCAGGTGAAACTGTGAAATTATTATAAAATTCAATATTTTACAAATCTGGTCAGTTTTACATTTCGATGCATCGAAAAAAAAAACAGGAGCCTGAAGAAATAATTTAAGTTATCACAAATGTTTGTCTAACACTTTTTATTCGACGTTAATATGTGGGACTATTTCCCATATATCGTTACCAACTTTATTGGGCAGATGTTACTCATTGCATCTGTTGAAATACAGTATATGCTGGCAGGGGAGGTGAATTTTTTATAAGGTTGATTTCAAAAGTGCTTACTTAATCTCAAACAGCAATTTGTTGGAAACGTGTGTGTCAAACACGACTTTCGCCGTAGTTATCACACGACTCTGTTATAGCAGCAATCGAGCACATTTTCGTCCATTTTTTATTTGCTGTTTACTTTACTGCCGTTTAATGGCGTAACCAATTATGGGCTATTCAAAGTAAAGTGAACACTTTTGAAAGCCCTCTCATTTGTAATAATAGTCAATAACTATATCTTATTGTAGCCTTAGACGTTAACGTCCGAGTGCGGTGGAATATACACACTGTGTTAATTACTCACATGGCAATATTTATTTTAAAAACATGGTTTAAGGATAAAAATGGCCGGAAGGGAAAAGTAACTAGGGCCTCAAAAGTGCTCACTTTACCGTGAACAGCCTATACCGAAATGTCCATGAAAAGAGCCAGCAGTGGGCTACGGAATAATCCATGGAACAACTGACTTCAGGAGCCACGCAAGCTTGCACGGAATCTTCCAAGGGATCTACCATCGCGGTACACGTGCCCACAACGACGAAAGAAATGCAGTCAACGCCGTATCCTGGTGCGAAACGGCGGAATTCGATGCAAAATGGCCGACGCACGTGTAAGGACTACCCCCCCCCCCCCAACCTTCCTAACTTCCGACGTTACCTGCCAAGCGGCTAGTGAAGCATGCTCTCGCACAATGTATGTAAAATGAAGAGCCACAGAATGTTCTCTTTTGAAGGAAGCTTTTTTTTTTTTTTTTAAGTGGAATGAGAATATTTTTGCCGCAGTCGCTCGCAGCTTGTAACGCTGGCTGTACGCCTGTATACATATATATCCACCCTTTCTGATTCAGCCAAACAGGACCCACTCGTCCCGAAAAAACTCATCAGACACTCGAATTGCTACTTGGAATTGCAAAATATGTTAAAAAAAAAAAAAAAAAAAAAAGGAACCCTCCCGTGGCGTGTAGCGCTGGGTATTTTACAGGCAAACTTTTCTGACGATGGGAGCCCCTTTGAGATGGGAAACTGCTGAGGTGTACGGGTAAATGGGGGGGGGGGGGGGGGGGGAGAAAAAAATATATTGTTGGGAGGGAAGGCAGCGTTCCCGCCTTTGTATGTTTATACCAGCGCCTCTGTCCTGATCGTGTCTTTATGATTTTCCCCCGGCTGAAATATCAGCCGTCATCATTTGCAACGATTGTCGTTCTCTGTGGAGTGTAGCGACACGGCTGGTACGAGATGCTACTCGAAATGAGACGCTGCGAGCTGAAGAAAATCTCTATAGTCCATTCACGGTTACTTCCAACTTTTCGAATCAAACCTTTTAAAAAAACACCCCATATGTGACGTCTTTAGTTATTTTCTAAATATGCCATGTGTCACAAGCGTTTTATGTCTCTGTTAACATAAAGGTATCCTATTTTCCGTTAAGTTGAAGTGTTCCAAATATTTTATATTATAAATTATAATATTTAATTTATAATAACTTTTTGTAAAAAATGAGGAGACATGTGTGTTGGTATCACCTAGGAAGAAATGGTTCTCATACAAAATATTATTACAACTGAGCACGCACGAATTCGGTGCGTTGTATACTTTGGTGTAATTTTCTAGACTAAGGTTAGTTTGCACTAGACGGAGGAATATCTTGGAAGTAGAAGTTTAGCAGGGCTTTATGAAAGTTTAATTAACCGTGAATGGATTATATAGTCCATTCACCGTTACTTCCTACTTTTCTGAAGCGCTGCTAAAGATCTACGCACCGCTTTCGTGCACACTAAGCTCAATAATATGTTGCATAAGAACTCTTTCTTGATAGGCATTACCAACACAGTTGTTTTCTCGCTGTAGTTTATGCATATTAATTATTATTGAAATATTATAATTTATAGATGAAATATTCGTAAAAGTTCAATTTAGCAGGTAAGGTTCTTTCATGATAACAGAAGTATAAAAAGCTTGTGACATGTGACATGTTAAGGAAAGAACCAAAGACGTCGTGCATTGGGATATTTTTCAAAGGTTGGATTCAAAAAGTGTGAAGTTTCTGCGAACAGACTGTATTCGATCGTGTTAGCGCTCTTCTGACTGTAGTTTCTGGTTTTCTTGCCATTTTTCGTTGCTACACACATGTGAAGAAATTTTCTTCGAATTTCGACTTTTTTTTCAGCGAGCTTTTGAATATCGCAACTATTTTAAAGGCCCGCACAGGAAATAAGTTGAAGTATTCACAACATAATCCAAACGTGATTTTGTGTCATCGTAAGGCCTCCAAATAATGTTCCATTAGAAACGATTGTATTTGACAAGTGATTTACTTAATTAATTTCCATTACGTTCACGTCAGATATCACCCTTTAAACTTTATTAAACACACGAGAGAGCAATTTCTCATAATTTATTTTCTATATATAATTTATTGGCATTAATATTATCTACGGAACATACCGTTTTACTTATGAAATACTTGGCTAACTACCGTTCGATTAAAGGGATTTTCTTAAATGCGTTTTATAAAACTGCATTTATTGTGACCATGATCCACATACTAGCGATATAATTTTTGTGAAATATTATACGAAAGTTGCGTTTACCTAATGGCATTTCGCTTTTTTTTCTAGAACAGTTGCGTTTTTACTAATTTTATTTATCGTTTCTCGTTTCATTCATTTCGTTTTCCTAATATTTTCGGATAATGTTTCGTAGCGTTTAGCCTAATTATTTTTATCAGCCTAAAGGCTGTCCACGATAAAGTGAGAACTTTTTAAATCAACCTTAGAAAAAAAGTGACTGTTTCTACCTGCATATATTTTAACGGGCGCACTGAGTGACATGCACCCAGTAAATATGGCAACGATGGAGGGGAAAGTAGTTCCATATATTAACGTAGAATAAAGAGTGTTAGATTACCATTCGTGATAACTTAAATTATTTCTAAAGTTTCCTCTTTTTTTAATGCGTCAAAGTGTAAAAAATAGAAGATTTTTTAAATATTTACTTTTCTAATAATTTTACAGTTTCACTTGACCGACGCATGGATAAAGAGATGAGGCCCATGGCAATTATAATTCTACATACGGTGGAAGAACACACAACGTGCATTAAAATAGATCTTAAGCAGGGCTTTTAAAAATTCTCATTTTACCGTGAACAGCCTCTAATTGTGTTTATGAGCCTAATTGTGTTTAGCCTGACTGCATTTCGCCTAACAGCATACAGCTAAACTGCTTTTCGTCTAACTTCCTTTCATTCAACTGCGTTAAAATAAACGTTTGTTTCACCAAAATATTTTCGTCTGGCTGCGTTTCGGTTAGCTATTCTTCGTCTAACTATATTTCACTTTGATATACTGTGTCTAACTCCGTTTCGTCTACCTAACTGCGTGCGGCTGACTGCGCTTCTCTTAGCCGCATTTTACTATGCTGCATATCTTCTAACTTCACATTGGCAAACTCCGTTTAGCCTAATTTCATATCGTCTTAGCCCATCTGCTTTCCGCTTAACTCGGTTTAGTCTTGTTGCAGTTCGTCTAATTGCGTTTCGTCTAACTGCGCTTGGCCTAACTACGTTTTGCCAAATGCTCATACCAAACGCAATCAAGAAAATCAACATTAATTGCGGATATCGTAGCTTTCCCACATTATCCTTTTTTGCGTTATGCAGCATTCGGGTCACTAATGTATTCCAATAGTCCTCTTAGCCCAGTGGTCAGGGCACTTTACTAGTGGGCCGAAAGGTCTCAGGTTGGATTCCCGGCCAGTTCCGATATACTTAGTGTGTAAAATTTTTTCTAGGTCCCATTACTGAATGTACTATTGTCCCATAATCTCCATAATCACTTCGTCTTGAAAACTATAGACGAGCCATCGTCTACACCACGCGACATGCCATAAACCTCAATTGTCCACCCAAAGGATAATAATGACAATCTTTGTAACAGTATTTTAGAAATACATAATTGAAGGATTCTTGTACCAACAGCACAACAGGTGTGTGGCTAAGTTTCTTCTACATAAACAATAAATACCAAATTACTGATCACTCAATGAGAAATATTATTCTAAACACGCCAGTTCTTTCATATGTAGGCATCAATATCAACTAAATGCCGTTTTTTTTTTTTCAGAAGGCGCTCCTCTACTAATGTAAATAATTTAAATATATTTGAAAACTCGCTGAACACGACATGGCTTTTCAGTAACGTGAGTGGTGAGATAAATGTAGTTTAGTCCCAAAATATTACAACCTGCCGATTATCTGTTTCTCCTACGCATACAGAGAGTAGAAAAAAAAATCAACGCGCAGTATAAGATACAGGACAACGAATCAGAACATTTGAGGAGAAGGTACCCATGTTCTGGAGTGCGTGCTTTGGCCGCCATAGGCAGTCAACGCATTACAGCGCTTCGGACACACGACGTGCGGTTAGCTACAAATTTAGGTATTACACCTTCGCCAACTCAACAAGAGCATGACATTATAGATTACAAAACTGGCTCGAACTGTCGATCTCCAAGTTCGTTAAAAAGCGTGCATCGGCGTTGCAGAGATCAGCTACAGCACGACGGAGCTCCAGCACACTCTGACACAGAAGTGCGGAGACAACCTAGAAGCCACACGTACAAATCGATGGATTGGCTGGCATTTGTTGAGGGGCGGGGGCTGTTCCATGGCCGACGTATTCACCAGATCTTACGCCCTTCGATTTTTTTTTTGTTTGGTGTGCTGTGACTAATACGGTGTAAGAGACTCCAGTAACATCTGCTGAAAACATTGTCGCATGAATCCAGACTGCGGCTAAAATATTTAGTACACAACCAGGCCAATGCGCGGGCGATCAAGTGTTACTTAAAAATGGTTGAAAACATAAACAAACTATTATTAGGTTTATAAAAATGTATAGAATGATAAAAACAACGATTTCAGTGGCAAGAATTTTAAATATTTCACGTTAAACAAAAAATATAATAGAATTATGTCATCTAATTCGGTGGCAGCTTTGCTGCGGATATGTCAAATATGCTAAAATACATGCAGTGAAGAGCAAAGATTTTATTTCAAGAATGATTTAAAAAGTGTAGGCTCAACTGCGTATCAGCTGAAGTTATTGCTGTCACGTAAGAATATGGGGTGCCCTAGTACGATAAAGACAACATGAATAGACCGTTGAAGTATTTTTTTTTTGCTGCGGGTGCAGTGACTCGCTGCAGCGGTGAGTCACGAAGAGAGATTTATTTACCGCCTTGTAATCAATATAGAGTAAAAATGATGACGTTACAGATGTGCGTTCAACATCGTTCGCGTTGTTTCAGGAAGTGTAACACATTTTAGCTCGTATAAATTTTTACATCTGACAAAAGGCTTATATGCTTGTATATCGCGAAGAACTGACACAGAACGGAAAAGACTACGTATTTTGTTGTCTAAATGAGCGGGTATAAAGAATTAAAGTGTTATATTTTGTTTTTGAAATTAATTTCTGGTATATGTACCGAATGATTATATTCTGCCCTCTCCCAGCTATATAATGTACATTTTTTCACGTAGCGTGACTGTGGTAAAAGGCGGACTGTGATTATACATATACAGTACACGTGTCTACGTGCATGTCTAAATGGTGCGTGTGAGTGCGCGCGGGTGCGTGTGGTCATATGTGCGTGACACGTTTATTTGTAACAGCATCACTAAGCACGTAATATAATCGAGGGCTGGTTTACAAACAGACGTACTTCACAAAAGATTCGCGATTTGAATAAATGTGTTGTCCATAATTCCTAACGGCGAGTAGTATTTTTCTTTATAAATTCGGGAATGTATAAAACTATAGAAAGAAAAAAATAATAATTTTAAGGTTTATGAAATTAACATGCGAGGTATTGAATAAAAGTCTTATTTTTCATATTTTTGATTATAAAATAAAACAGGAGTGTGTTTATGCATCCGCAAACGTTTAAATACAATGTGAGAATATCAAATTATTACGAACATGGTTAATTTCTTTTTGAAGTGTCCTGTAACGCGTACTATTTTAACATAGCTAAATATACAACAAAGTGGGTGAAACGTAGATGACATATCGCTTTAAGGGTTACAATGGAAAAGTACTGAGAGCATACGGGCCTTCATTGCCATCCGTCGGACTCATTTATTTTAATGTATGCTTGCTACTTTAGTCAAACATATTACAAAGAAAAGACCTGAGGACGTTTCCTGGTAAGTGTAATTGAATCGCTTATCTGTACAACCAAACACATAGTAAAACCTTGAAAAACCGTCTGTTCCTCGACCTGTTTTAGAAGACAAAAATTTAATTTTACTGTGTACTTCTCAAAATGTGAAACCGAATAAAAAAATTTAAGAAAGCATCTGAAATTTCTGAGTATAAATGAGTTCTGTCTACTTTTATTGAGCAATGAGCCTAATAGGAAGCAAAAACCATTTATTTGTTTTAATAAACCTACTATTGGAATTATTTAAATGGGATTGTTGTATAGTCAAAGTTACCTAAAAACTTAAATGCCTTGTTTGATTTTCGTCTTTAAGTACGTCGCGTATAAATATGAACTTCAACGTGGACATATTGTCTGGTATCAATGCTCCGACGGAGTAGACTGTGAAACTCTTAGAAATATGTGTGAGTAACTTTCAACAAATCCTTATTAAAGTGTATACAAAAAAAAACGTTTAATGGCCAGGAAATAATACCTTGCACTTTCAACAAGACGTTAAGACGTAGAACTACTTATCTTCTGAATTTTCTGGAAATGATAATGTAGTAGGCCAGTCAAAAAAAAATCTAATCACGTGCTACGTTCGCCCGAAGGCAGGGCCGCAAATCATGAGAAATGAGGCTGGTATTCGTATTTAAATGTATGCAGTACCTAACAGGCAGGGGTTTTGTTTTCAAAGGTTGATTTTGAAAGGTATTTAGTTTACCGTAAAAGAGATATAGCAACGTCCGTAATGTATCTGACAGTTGACGAAGTGCGTTAAAAAATGCGTTGGAAAGTTGGGAGGGGAACCCGATACTATTTCTACCTTCCTGGACATTTTGTCCATAGAGAAGGAACTCGTAAAAATGTTTACATAATTAATTTTTTCAAAAAATTTAAAACGTATAAATGGGCACAATGCTGTTAGGCGCCTCAAGCGAGAGAAAGTAGCAGTTTGAATAGGCGCTTCTGTCTCGTATGGCGAAGTGCTCGGGCCGAGACCCTCCAGCGACAGGCTTAACGTAACCTCCTGACCTCCAACCAGTGTTTACACACGCACGACCATAGCCGCATAATCGTACGCATACGACTATTTTTGTGTGCTGTGCGACGTATGCCTGGAAACAGGTCCGTACACCTGTTTGAAGGATTATTTTCAAACTTCTTAAGGGGGAGTGTTAGGTATGTGGCGATGTCTAGTTATGTGAATTTATGTTTATAATATTACAGGTAAGGTCAAAGTATTTCATGGGAAAAAATAAAAAATATATAAACAATAACATTTTTGAATATTGAAGAAAATAACATGTTTTACATTTTACTTATAAAACGCTGTAAAAACAACACAGCAGTTTATTCTTTAAAGAAAAAAATGTCATAGGTTCATATGAGATATAAACTCTACCGAGACATAAACTATTGACTTGTAGGAAGTTGCAACAGTCCCGTAAATAATTTTAATAGTTACTGTATGAGGCAGCTTTCAATGTGCCAAAGACTACATTATTAAAATGAGTTTTTTCGTATGTTAATTTTTGTAAAGTTTAAATTGACCTCGTTGTGACATTCTTCCATGTTTCTAGAAAACGTAACAGCTGACAAAGTGTGACCATTAACAAACACAAAGCTGTGCAATCAAACACTATGCAATCAACGATATAGTCGCGGCTTTCGTATCGTTCGCCGTAAAGATAGCTCTGTTTACTGCTGCGCTCTGCACGGCACAACGGAACTACAAGGAATGTGCTCGTGATGTCTTCTAATAGCATTGCCAGTTCTGGTTGTCAGCTCGCTTTCGAGTGTCAAATATCACGGGCCTCGGGCCCTAGAGAAAATAAAGTACTAGAACCAGCCTCGGGCGATAGGTTTCTGGCATTAGCAGATATATTTAAAATTCCTTTCAATACGAGACATGTCTGTTTTGTACTCGGCCAGTTATGCTGATGTATTCTGATAGGCTCCGAGGCGGAATATTTCATTTTAATTTACAATATGCATCTCAGCTGACTCGCCTAACGTAATTTACGTATTAACATGGGGCTATGGAAATAATAAAACCGGCAGCACTCGGTCACTGAACAAAGAACAGCTCATAACCAACTTAGCTGAAAACTGTAAGCTAATATTGGTTTCAGATTACTTTTGTGCAATACAAAATGGCACATTATATGTAGTTTCTCTAACTTATTTACGAAATAAAATGATTTGGCAGAACGTTCAGCAGAATCTCTAATACGCAGAACAAATAATTTTTATTTGCTACTTAATATTATTTGTGTTTGTTACTCAGTGCTGAAATTCTCCGTTATTTAAATAAACCAATGCCGTGATCTCAGAAACATTATGGTGGTGTATTGTAAAACGATATTCCCGCTCTTTTGAAACAGTAAATCGACTTTTCTAAAGTTTATTTGAAGTGACAATATTCTGGCAGTTTGCACACAGAAGGCTTTCCTTTTATATTTTATGTCTATCTGAATACAGTATTTGTACGATATACTACAAATCCTGCAAATCAGAATTGCTTTCAAATTATGACAAACAGAAAATATACTATCATATACTGTATTTGACACTGCATGCACTGCATACACCAATACCAGCGGCGTAGTCAGAGGGGGGGGGGCTATGGGTGTTGTAACCTCCCCCTTCCTTTTTTTCATACGGATGTCAACCATTAGAATTGATAAGCCTTTCATTTCGATAAAATAATAATTGCTGTAAACTATGATGTATGTTACTAGGTTATATTAAGTAACTTTTGTTCTAATAATTCGGGGAAAACAGGGAAAAGTCAGGGAATTTTCCCCTAGGTCAGGGAAAATTTAAATAATTGCTACTCTGCAAAATTTGTAAGTAGTGTGAATACAGGATGATGTAGTTATGAGCATATGCATTTTAAAATTTCCAATTTGAAGTTTGTGAACTAGCAATAATACAACTTTGCAATATGTCACAGGGCCTATAGGTTCAAAATAAAGTATTTGCGTGTTTGTAATGGGCACTCCAGTGAAGTCAATAGCGTGTATCGCGAAAATGTTGATGGGCTGAATAAAATATCAGCACTGCTGGGTTGGCATGTCGCAGTATAATTTAATTAAATTTCATTAATAGCAATTTTTTCTCTTTCAGTGGTAGAAAAATATGGTATAGGAAGGTCTCGGTTCTGAAAACAGGCAAGGATACTGGTAAGATTCTGTCTGGAAAACAGGGAAAATTAGGGAATACCAAGATATAATTTCAGTGGACACTCTGATCTTAACACATAGGCTACGTCAGCGCCACTAATGCCAGTATAACCCCCCTCCCTTCCTTCCGTCAGTGTAATCCCACTCTCGAGAAATTTCTGGCTACGCCAATGAATCAATACTCGAATCTGCCTTCACACAGAATGAATTACGAAATGTATTTCAGGAATATTACAATTCTAGTACACATTAGTATTTTCAAGACTACTTTAAAACCTGAAATAATATCCCAGTGGATTTTAAATCACTAATGTGAGTCTTGATCGGGACCTATATCTAGATTCATACCATATTGTTGATACTCAGATTGGCAAATAACTCTTTGGATGGATATATTATTTATGTAATGTGGAGAAATACTATAAATTAAATATTTACAGACACCTAACTATAACAAAGTGTGAAAGGAAAATAAAAACATCACATATTTCATCGTATATATGTATAGTATATTGCTTCAGAAATGTTTTAATCGGCCCAATATCTGTATCCACTAATTAGCGGAGATGCCAGCGTTTCGCAAAAAAAATTTCGTAATTTGCTGTATTTCCAAAATACTTCAAATAGATTCTCTTTCATAACTGGTGCTGGTTATAAGCGTCTGCCAGCGAATTATCGATGTTTAGTCCTACAGTAACCTTAATACGGATGGATTGGTCTACTAACAAATGTTTTCTATTCAAGACAAACATCTAATAAACAAAGGAACACTGACCTTGCGCACATATAATGTTGAAGTGTAGGTGGCGAGGAATACTTTTCACAAAAATAAGACAACCCTACTCATTAGACAATGAAAACATGCGTAAGACTTCCTAAAATAAATTCGCGTCTTCAGAACTTTTCTATATTGTTTGACACACTGCATATTTATAGGCAAGATAGTTTTACAAACTCTTGACATAAACATGTAATCGTTAAGTATATTAATGTTTAAAATAAATATAGATGTCGTATTCGAACTAGATATCTCAAGTTGCAATATTACTTTGCGAGAATATTTATATTACTTTGTTGTAGTTTAAGAAGTGCATGTAAATCATCACTGGATTCGTAACAAACACAAATAAGAAGTTTCCGATACAAATCATGAGTATACTTTCATCAACATGGGTGCAATTAATTTTTAAATAATTTCTTAAAAGTTGTGATGGTAGGTAGAGTTTGTCACCTCGTTGAAAGCAATAGTATATCAGGTGAAACCAGAAACATATGCAACAGTAGTGAGATAATTACAAATACACACGTGCCTTACCGGGAACTCGAACACAGAAAACCTAGTACTATAAGCTAGTGAGCAATCGAACTGCATAACTAAGGTCGATTCAAGCATCAACTTCGAATTTAATCAGTATAATGTTTCGAATGACAGGGTTTAGTAACCTAACAAAATTTACAGGGCCATCATTTTGAAAACAAGTGACTGAGCCACTTAAAAAAACTTAAGTTTACATGTGACGATCTTCACAAATGGAGTACAAAAATGTTATGTATTAGCACATTCGATGATTGTATACCACCAGTATACAAAATAGTGCTAAAATCGATTGCATAAATTCGTAGATACAGCACACTAACCTAAAATCAATTTATAGTCACCATTCTGAACGTTTGTCACACTGAAAAAATTCTTATAGTTATATGTCCTACCACAATACTAGTTCTTCGCCAAATTTTGGTACGAATGGGTTGATTGTTTCCCGGGATATGACAAAAACATAATTTGTATTGTGGGGCTAACTTACAAAATGGCAGAGAAATGAAGCTCTGTATAGACAAATTTGATGGTTGTAACTAATACTGCCAGCATACAAAGTTAAGTTGGAAATTGGTTCGTTCATAAACGATACTACACTGAAATATTTATAGAGCCGCCATTTTGAAATAGGTGCCTGACATACTAAAAACATAGCAGTTTGCACCACCTGCTGCAGTGCAAACTGATTGACCAATTTGGGTGGGATCGATAAAATTTTGTTTCCCGAGATATAACATAAAAATTTATTTATTTATGTGGTGATATCTTACAAATTGACGGACAAAATATGCTCCATGTAGACATAATTGATAGCTGTAATATATACTGCCTGCATACAATAAATTGGAATTGATTACATCATTTCGACGATATAACATTCTAAGCTAAGTTAGCTGTATGGCCGACATATACAAAATAAGCTTCTGAGAAACTTGTAACATATAACTGAACATCATATGAAGCAGTATTACTTGTTTGTCAAATTTCGTATGAATCGGCTTATTGATATGGCAAAAAAACATAATTTTTTCTTCATGTGGCACTAACTTACATACTGGCTGACAAATATGGGTATGTGTTGGCACATTGATGCTTGTAGTAGACATTTTCAGCAAACAAAATTTGGCCGAAATTGGTTGAATGGCGTAGTTGATATATAATAATATTTTTAAGTCGCAAGTTGTCGCAGGTAGTCACAAGTTTTCACCGGTAGTCACGGGTGGTCACGAGTAGTCGCAGATAGTCACGGGTAGTCGCAGGTAGTCACGGGTAGTCGCATTTAGTCTCGGATAGTCGCAAGGTAGTCGCAGGTAGTTGTGGGTAGTCGCGGGTAGTCACGGTTAGTCGCGGGTAGTCGCGGGTAGTCACGGGGAAGTCGCAGATAGTCACGGATAGTCATAGATAGTAACAGGTAGTCGCAGGTAGTCACGGGTAGTCGCAGATAATCATGGGTAATCGCAGGTTGTCGCAGGTTGTCGCAAGTTGTCGTGGGTAGTCATGGATAGTTTTAGGTAGTCACGGGTTGTCGCAAGTATTTACGGGTAGTCGCAAATGTATTTCAATAACTTCTTAAAACCCGAGCGAAGCGATAGCGGGCTGCTAGTACCACATAAACCCAAAATATTCGTATCGTCACCATTTTGAAGAAAGTATCTAGGCAAGTTCAATTATGTACGTTTACCTGATCTGTCGTAATATGACTTACTTGTCAAATTGTAAGAAAATTGCTGTGGTAGTCTTCGATATATATGTAAAATCTTTATTTTCTCATTTAATGACATTTTTCAACATTGCGGTAGAACAACTTCAATTTCAAAATATAATGGTTACATTATGTTCTGCGAACATACAAAATTTGGTTTAAATCGATCGAATGACTCTCGAGATATTACATATTACCTTAAATAATAAATTGGCTGCCATTTCGAAAGGAAGTTCTTGACGTCGACGAAAACTATAAAAGTCAGGTGACCTTACTAAGTATGTACTGTATATAAACCGAGTTTGGTTAAATCCGCTGGAAACGTTAAAAAATGGAAAAGGGGGGACACACATGTAGACATACACAAACAGGAAAGTCTTTGTTTCCTTCGGAAAGTAGGCTAATAATAGTTACACTTGCAGTTCTCAAGTGACATAATGAAGGATCACAGACATGTCGGCTGGAGTATAATACATCATCCTTCCTTGTCTTATTTGGAAACAGAAAGTCTTTGTATACACTACATTCAATCGCCAAACGTCACAGAATTTTTAATGTAAAACCAGGTTTAATACCATATATATATACATTACACACTTATACGCACATACACATACATATGTATACATTCTCACACATACATACATACACACATACAGGCCGGTGCACAGGATATGAAAATGAGAGGTGGTGGTGTGGTAGGGACTATGCTATGTTAACTTCACTACCAGTATCAGTTACATAGTGAACATAGTTTAATAGTACGGCCCATTTATAAACCCCAAAACACTCATTATTTCAAAATGTTCTCTATAAACAATTATTTTTTGTTTCATTAAGTATCTACTTCTCCGGCTTTATTCATCATCCCCAATCATCTAAAAATAAATTTAAATCCCCGATAGATTTCCAGAAATGTGAATGGTGGTCGAGACTTCCTATTGAAAAATCTATTAACAAGAAAGAAAATATAATCTGTTAACTGAATCCCAGTTGATTTTGGAAACATTGTCCTACAACAACTGCACTTCTGTTAGCCATAGATGGGCATCAGATACCAGCTGCATAGTAAATTTGTATTTGAGTCGGGGCAAATATCTTCAAATTACTAACTTTATAAATAATAATGTACAAAAACATGGCAAATTAATAAATGATTTGCGCGTGACAGTATTTAAATTTATCACTCGCTTTCACTTGACTATATACAGTTGATAATGTGCCCCAGGTCACTCTCCTCGCGGTTTTTAATTTATTCAAGATTTGACGATAATTAATAAAGCACCATAATCCTATGTTGTTTGGTTTTGAGACGTTGAAAACCTTTGTGCTGGCGTAGAAGAAATGCTTAATTGTAGCTAGTTTTCTGTCAACTGATCATTGCTAAAAAAATTAAAATTTACAAAGAAATCACAGCCCCGAGATACATATACGCTCACATAAATACCCCCCTCCCCTTAGCGTGCAATCTGAATCATTGTTGTGTTATTACAAACGTACCTTTCACTGCATCATGTAAGAAAAACCACCATAAATTACTTACATACGTTTTGTAAACACAACGGAGTATTTTCCATATATTTAAGCAGACAATATACGTTAACGGTACAGTTATCTTACTTCTTTCCAGGTGAGTTTTTTCTCATTACGCAGCATTAAAAGAGACGCTAACAATTCTCTATAAACATCCTAACTTTACCAGACAAGCATAATGAATTTCCAGTTTGACCAAATGCAGTTACGTATCAATAATGTACAAACTGATAACAATTTTGAGATTAAAACTTATTTTTTTGCAATAATGCAGACATCTGCGAATTCGCAATATTATTATTTATAAAATTGTCAAAACTGTACAGTTACAATAGCAGAACATGTTTCGCTTGAAAAAAAAATACAGTAACAAAAAAGACGAAATTCAGTAAACTGCTGATACAATCTTGTAATTCCAGGCAGAAATTTGACCAACTGTCGGCTAGTATCATTGCTGACAATTACTCTTACTGGAAGGGCCGTACAGCCGTTTTTAACCTTGATGTGTTCTATAACAACGGTTACATGAACTCCAATAAGCAATAGCCAAGGATACACAGTAATCAAATTGTAATCACGCAGGGATACGATTGTTCGTTGTTTAGTTTACAAAATTTTGCTTGTTGTGTGATAAGATTTATTGGCAACTAGTTCCCAGAAAATAATCACCAAGTGTAAACAAGTGCCCTTTACGAACACTGTAAGAAATTATTCAGAAATTGACCACACCAGTGTGTACGCTTAGTGAGAAAGCGGGAATGGTAATTTTCCCCCAATACATTCATTGTAGCGTTCCTACATTTGCTCAGGAAACAGTCAAGTGCGTAGGGAAGTTCCCAACTTTGTATAGTAGAGACGCTAAACATTCCTATATATGCAGCTTGATGTGTGGTATTGTTTCTATACAGTGTATAGATAAAAAAAAATTTCCATTGCAGATTAGGAAGTTTACCAGAAAATGTTAGTAGCATTAATTGGATGATTAACGCCAACGGATGGATACGAACCCTCGCAATCCACTATTTCTGCTGGCCCCGGTCCAGAGAGGTAGTAAGTAGTTTATTTAGTGTGTCACAGCTGGGCGCTTGGGCTCCTTGCGTGTCAACTGCGCGAAATAAGAAGACGTGTTCATGGCACTGGCAAAGATCGCCGCACAGGGAACGATCTTCCTTACGATGTCGCATGCGTGGAGTCATGCTTGCTGCTGGTCGTGCTCGCCCACTGGAAATATCGACGCCTACGCGCAGCTTCGCTAAAAGGTTGTTCGCGATAAAGCGGCACTTTTGAAATCAACCTTTGAAAAAATCACTGTTCCTACCTACGTATATTTTAACGGGCACACTGAGTGACATGCGTCCAGATGAGCTGGAGGAAAAGTAGTCCCATATCTTAACGTTGAATAAAAAGTGTTAGTTGACCATTTGTGGTAATCCAGATTATTCCTTTCGATTTCTGATTTTTTTAATGCGTCGAAGTGTAAAAACGAGCATATTTAAAAAATATTTGCTCTTCAAATAATTTCGAAGTATAACTTGACCGGCGCATGAATAAAGTGATCAGGCTCATGGTAACGTAAATTTTACATATGGTGGAAGAATACACAACGTACGTGTAAGTAGACCTTAAGCATAGTTTTCAAAAGTGCTCAGTTTACCATGAACAATCTATAGCTAGTTGTAAAATTTTTCGGTTATTGGATTAGTGCTATTTTCTCTGCGTGTTTCGTTGCTAGTTAATGAGAGCAGGGAAACGTGTCACGTGACTTTGTTTACAAGGCAGCATGTTTGTTTTGGCAGTTTTAATAAATGCATACAAGAAACATGTTAGTATACAGTTTTGAGGTTATCCGTGTACTCACACGAATTCTCCAAAAAACATTGCTATGTTCGTTCCTTCAGGCTAGTCATCATTTTGCCCACAGTCGTTTATTTAGTCAGCAATTTTTATTTTCATGGTCCAAAACTTAAATAAGTGTAATTCAGCAATATTTCTTGGCCATTCACAGTTCATTGTTTATTATTTTCGCCAGCTGTTGAAAATTGTCATGCCTGTCAGCGTTACTCTAGGCTGACCACGGTAAAGTGAGCACTTTCGAAGACCTAGTTACTTTATTCTTTCAGCCATCTTTTTTATCCTTTAACCACCTTTGTAAATAAATATTGATATGTAAGTAATAAGCACTGTATGTATATTCCACGGCATTCAGAAGTTAATGTCTAAGGCTAAAATAAAATATATTTATTTACTATTATTCCAAAATGAGAGGGCTTTCAAAAGTGCTCACTTTAGCGTGAATAGCCTATAATTGAAAGAATAGTTTGCAAGGAAACCCATACCGTGAGCGGGAAAAACAGTAACTGCCCCCGCGAGTAACCAAGTTAATAGCTCTTTGCCTAGCTCTCAAATAATACGCTATACTAGCGAAACCCACTAGCGAAACCACCCTAAATATTTTCATAACGCGCAGTTGAACTTCACATACATCCACGTGACTGATCACGATGAAAACCGTGCTTATTTTTTCAGGGTCGCTTTTAATGACTTCCCAGAGGGTTCGCCCTGCGTTTGAACTGCGATAAAAGTTAACTTCCCGCTGAGCGTAAAAAATAAATACATTTTTATCGAGAAAAACAGCTTTTGAAGACTTCATCAAAGGCGAATTTTAATTAACACCCCTCCCCCCCCACCAATAAAAACCACCCGGCCACCCCGCACTTCGGTTCGGAAGGCGAAAGAAGTACGCGAGACGGAATATTTGGAAACAAAAACCAACAGACACTGGAAATTGTTTGGTTTGATATAACGGCAAGCAAACGATGGCGACAAATAAAAGGCGATAAAAAGTTATCGTCAAAGAGCTATCGCGTTTGCTCTGCCAAAGTGTCCAGTCGAGGAGAAATATCTCCACGCGATGAAACTTTGTGACGTGGGCGAACGACATGATTATTATAATTATTTCTCAGCGGGCTGTTGCACGTATCAGTGGTCAAGAGACTCGCGTTTTGACTGTCTGCAGATCACAATATTGCTTTATTACTAGGTTTGTTTGCATTGTATCCTTCTTCTCAACAAAACATCCAACCTTTATGCTGGCGTCCAAAAAATCGAAAAAACAATTATTTGTATCACGGTACGTACAAATCGTCTCCACCAAAAGAGAATGCGTACAAATATTCGTGAATACTTATTTTTTTTTGTAGAAAACATTCGTCAGCAATGCGATGAAATCCTCTTTCATAAATGTTTTCATAGAATTCCAAAACTTTTAGGGATGCTACGTATATGAACGGGCTGGAAAGCTTCTAGTGTTAGAATTTGGAACTCCTGTACTGCGGACATTACATTTTCAAAAAGACATCATACTAGTTGGAAGAAATTGTCGGGTATTTAACACCAGTAACATGTGTATCCCTCCCGATTTCAAAGGCGGATACCTCTTTGAGAAATAATTTAAAGACATGAAATAGAATTTATTATTTTATGACTGTCCTACAGTAGCTTCTTTTTTGATAATCTGTTACATTCTTTATAGTCGTAAACGTCAGAAGTATTTATTACAATCAGTAGGGGAGCGACTGGATACTGGCCCACTGAGCGAGGAAAAAGGCCCTAAATGACACGTGCTACGATAAGTCAACTTGGGTTTTCTCAAAGTGCTCTAAATAACCCTACAGGAGGCCGGAGAGCCTACCGCTTTTCATTTTTAGTACGATTTTTTGATTGGGGTTATCATTGCAATATTTTCCAGGACATCGTTCCTAGCTTAGTGTTCTCGGACTGGTACGCCTTTCTCCGGAAATGTTCTTACCGCTGTCATCGGAAATTACTTATCGCAGTACGTGTCTTGTAGGGCCTTTTTCCTCGCTTAGTGGGCCAGTATCCAGCCGCTCCCCTACTACAATCTATTTTTTTTCCAACGCAGATTGTATTTGAAAATTTACACCTCAATTGCTTTTGACAGTGACTAGCCTAAACCACCTGGAGCCTATTTTACAGTCCGAAATGAGTGAGTTTCCAATAAAGAGAAAATGTCACCAGAACCTTTCGAGGAAGTACTCGGTCAAATCGACAATATACCTACATCTTGTACCAGAAAAATGATTTAATTCCTACAGGTGTACTATGGAAAATACATGCGTGTTGGTTATAAGTTCCTCAAAGCTAGCCCCTGCTTTAACACTTAAAAATTAAAAACAACTAAATGTGTACGGGAACGTTGAAGAATTGTGCCAATCTCTGGTACACATGAGCGTAACAACGGATGGACACGTAAATCTCCCAGTGTTTGGTCCCTTCACGTCATTCGTAGAGAAAACACCAGCGCCGTCATATGGATGCAGCCGATTCTGATTTACTATTTTGCTGCCCGCTTACAACAAGATGGCGCGTATTGATTTAATATCACCAGTTACACTGTTATTGGTTACGGGCTCTAGAACAAATAAAGTTTGCCGTCCTATATTTGTATCGTTTATTGCTTACACTACACTTCGTATTTACTGATTTGAGAATTATAAAACAACGAACATAAAATTACACAGTAAAAAAAAAAAAAAAAAAAAAAAGTCCCATGCTTTACAAAAGCAATCAAAATGGGGGGGGGGGCATTTAAAATATTTGATTATTATATTACACAGAACAGGAAAGGGGCGGTTAACTCCGATTGGAATTTACTTACAACTGTAAATATTTACTAACCAAGACCAATTTAATTAAAGTGGCATAAAAACGAAACAGCAGCAAAAATTCAGCGAAATCTTACCGCACTAGTAAGCAGCTATTGTAACATACAGTTTCTTATATCGCAAATTTAAAAAACATGCAGAGAAGATAAACAGTACGAACTCACCACCACACGGACTTGTTGACGATTCATCATACAGCAACAGCTTCGCTTACCTGAAACAGAGAAAGACCGTTCAACTGCCAAGAATAACGTTTAAAAATAATTCGATAGGGCTAAAAAAATATTTATAAACTTAAGCATTAAGATTTTTAAAAGTACGTCACCGTCGCAACAACACATATCACCTGCGCTACACAGCTCACACACACAACCCCTTGACATTTCTCACCGCAACCTGTAGGACACAGCTATTCAGCGGGCCTGCGTCACAGGACTGGGTACAACGGTACGACTGTATGAAATACGTACGATGTATCAAATAATACATTAAATAAATATTTTAAAAACTTACTGCAGTGCTCATTAGCAGGACAACGAAACGGCTAGAGAATTAAAACAGGTTAGCGAATGTTAGAACATGCAAGTGTGCTTAACGAAAAAAATTAGTTAAGTAGTGCCCTTCTACAATTCTTCGGTTAATGACACTTTTTCCTTCCTTAATATCTATACTAATAATACAAAGAGGTAATGTGAGTTTGTTTATTTGCTTAAAAGTCTGGGGTAATCTCGGAAACTACACGGCTGATTCTTATAGTTATTTCACTATTAGAAAGCTTCACTATTAGAAAGCTACATTCTTCCAAATAGACATAGGCTATGTTTAATTTAAAAAAAAAGTCCCTGAGAAATTTCATAATGTGTAAACCAAGTCGGAGAGAAATGAGCTACTTGGCTGAACCCAGTATTACACGACACCTGCAGCCGTACTTGGTTCTTGTACAAACTTCTACAATACCTGGTGCAACAGCCAGTATACCAGCCACTATATGAGCTGCCATGGAAGATTCATATTACACGACAGCAGTTTACGTACTAGCATTTGGCACCCTTGGTGGGTGCGCAGTGTGTGGTTTGTAGTAAATATGAACCCCATTCGTAGAACTACTACCAGTTAGCAGCTTGTGTAGACCTATGAAAAAAACTAGTTAGCACATCTTAATATCGCTATATTACTGTTTTCGTATTTTACATAAATTGATTGATTACTAGTGTAGTTTCACTCATTTTCTTGAAAATGACTATCACTAAAGTACGAGTGTGTTAATTTTAGTTTTGACGAAAATTACTGACCGGTTGCAAAATATAGTTTTTTTCTTTACGTAATGGGATATTATCCGCATGTAAAATTTAATGACAGTAAAATTTGAGTCCGACGGAGTATTGAATTTACGCCCATAAGATGCAATGTACTAGCAGACGCCACGACTTTACCACTATACTACCAATTCACACATGTAATAAAGGTTTTATATATAGTATATACGATAATTCTTCGAATTAATATTTTCACAGCGTGGGTAATGTTTTAGGTATTTAGAACGGTTTTAAAAAGTAATTAAATATTGTCATAGTCAATATTACTCGTCGTTGTCGCATTTTAAATCTATTTGAAAGAGTTTAAAACTCCAGGTGTATAATCAAGATGGAGGCGTCCTTTTCGGTTTCTTCATCAACTTGTTTCAAGTAGTAGCCACGGGGAGCACCCTACGTTCTGAAACTGCGATCTGATTGGCCAGGTACGAAAACCAGTGTGGAACCTGCCACGAAAAATAGGACGTCTCCAATTACCAAAACCTGGTACGAAATCTGGCCGTACAAGGCGGTAAATGCCATGACGGGTGCCACGCTAGCTCGTATACCGGCCGCTATGACGACCTTGCACAAGCTTTTACGGAATCTGGTATCGTGTAATATCTCCTTATGCATGCGCTAACAAAACCATTATTCGCAGGTAGTCACGAGTAGTCACAGGTAGTCACGGGTAGTCGCAGGTAGTCACGGTTAGTCACGCTTAGTCGCGGGTAGTCGTGGGTAGCCGCGGGTAGTTGAAGTTTATATTTTAATAATTCCATAACACCTAAGCTAAGCGATGGCTGGCCACCATATTTTAATATCCATAACACCTGAGCAAAGTGATGGCGGTCTGCTAGTTTTCTAATAAATAAAATAATAGTAAACACATAATCTAAACATTAATATTAACTGTGCGTTTCGACTGGCTTAAATTAGCTCTAGTACTTGAAGTAGTAAATAATTTTTGTCTCTTTTATTGTCACCACAATAAAAACATAACTCATTTTATACGATACAGAGAACGCTAATGAATTAAACAAAATCAAGCCGCTAGTTTCGATTGAAAGGTAAAAGATAGTTTAAAAGAAACTTGGACGCTGCTTACAGGTTGTGTTGTATGTAACATACGAAGAAAACCATACTATGGGACGGTTTCACAAAGCCTGTTTAAAGTATTGGTTACCTGACCACATGATACATTTTAAAATAACGTTTTAGTAATAGGTTATTCTCAGGCAGTCTCTCAACACACATTTCCTGGTAAAGAAAGTGGTGGTTTGCTAAGTGTTGGTTAAAATAAATCTGGTAACCTGTCTGTGTGTCTGTGAGTGTATGTGTGCATGTGTGTATATGTGTGTGAGTCTGTACGTGTATGCCCCCCTTTCAATTTTTGAACGCGTGAATCGAATTTCACCAAATTCGGTACACATATAGTACGTAGTAAAGACAGCTGACTTTTATAGTTTTCGACCACGCCGGGCACTTACTTTCAAAATGGTGTGAATTTTAATATTTAGAGTGATACATGATATTTCCAGAACCATTCAATCGATTTAATCCAAATTTTGTATTCTTACATAATACCGCAAAATCATTAAATTTGATATTGATATTGTTATTAATCTGTCATTTTGGAAGTTAGCACAAAATAAATAAATAAATAAGCGCTTTACATTATATATTGAAAACTATTAAATCAATTATCACCCGATTTGACTTGAAAGTAACATAGTGATGGGCCAGCAAAACTTTATGAACTTAACTTGATTAAATATTTATTTTCAAAATGGCGGCCATACAAATATTCAGGTATATTTTGTATAGATACTATGCCACTTAACCAAGTTTGACCAAATTATCTACGCTGAAAGAATTTATTACACGCATTATTAATGCAAACACATATCCACTTTTGTGGGCTATTTTGTAAGCTAGCACCACATGAATAAAGTTTTTGTCCTGTCTCGGTAAAAAAAAATAAACCGATACCTACCAAAGTTAGCAAACAAGAAGTATTGCAACAGTTGATGTAAATAGGTGTGTTTGAAGTATGCTAGACACTTATTTCAAAAATGCCGGCCATATAAACAACGTAACTTAGAATCCTATATAGCCAAAACCATGTATTAAACTTCAGCATAACTTTGTATGCTGGTAGTAGACATTACAACTACCAACTGTGTCTAAACGAAGCATCTTTTAACGCCATTTTGTAAGATAGCACCACATCAATAAATATATTTTATGTCATATGTTGACAAACAACAGACCGATTCATACCAAATTTGGTAAACGTGTAGTACAGGGGCAGATAATGTTATATGTCACGTTTTAAGAATGCGAGGCACTTATTTTCAAAATGATGGTCACGTAGGCTTCTTAGCTTATAGTAATTTGTCGTCATAACAATGTAATAAATTCTACCTTAAATTCGTATGCTAGCAGTAGATATTACAACTATCAGCTATATCTACACGAAGCGTCTTTTGTCCGCCATTTCGTAAGATAGAGACACACGAATAAATAATAAGTTTTACCTCATTTCTCGAAAAAACAATTTACCTATTCCTACCAAATTTGAAAAACAAGAATTTCTCTAGCAGATGATGTAAAAAGGAAGTTTTAGTACATCAGGCATTTATTTCCAAAATTGCATACATATTAGCCATATTAGCTTAGAACACTCTATAGTCGAGACTATGTAATCGATTCCAACTTATATTTGTTTGCTGGCAGTAGATATTACAACGATCAACTGTAACTACACGAAGTATATTTTGTCAGACATTTTGTAAGATTAGCGCCATATGAAGAAATAAAGTTTTTGTCATATCTTGGGAAAGAATTGACCGATTTTTACCAAATCTGGTAAACAAGTAGTATTGCGGCAGATGAAGTAAAATGGCATGCTTTAAGTACGTCAGACACTTATTTTCAAAATGGCGAGAACTTAAGCATCTTAGCTATGTATCATTTATCGTCGAAACAATGTAATCAATTAAAACTTAATTTTGTATAGTGGCAGTTTATGTTAAAACAATCAAATACTTATACATGGAGCATCTTTTGCCTGCCATTTTATAAGATATCACATAAAAAAATAGAAAAATAAAATAATGTTTCGAGAAACAATTGACAGATTCCTACCTAATTTTGCAAACAGTTTGAATTGCAGCAGGTGGTGTAAACTGCTATGTTTTAAGTAGGTCAGGCACTTATTTTTAAGTTCTGACTATATAAATATTTTAGTTTAGTATTTTTACCAACGAAACAAATACCAACTTGACTTCGTATACTGACAGAATCTGTTACAACCATCAAATTTGTCTATAGAGAGCCTCATTTATCTGCCATTTTGTAAGTTAGCCACACAATATAAATAAATAAATAAATGTATATATATATATATATATATATATATATATATATATATACACAGAAACACACAAGTGTGGTAGACACTTATTTTCAGAATGGTTTTTTTTTTTCGTGAAATTACACTCAATTTGCACGCAGACCGGACAAGCGAAAAACTAATAACAATCCGCACAGCTTTAAATAAGCGTTTTAGCGCCAAGTACGCGAGAGAATTATTAGGAGAATATAATATATAACCATGTGAGATTACAGTGTACGTGCTATTCCATTACAGTTTAAACAATTTAACAATATGTGAACGTCGACACATGGCAGAAGTTCTGTGTAAACATTGAATGTACTGTTATAATAAAATTACATGTTGGGCTTCACTGAAGGTAAACATATCTATTAAATGATTTCAATCTGTTTCCGAACAAATAAGTAAATTTTTTTCATTAATAAAGGTTTCCGATCGACATGTTTTACAAACATACTTCAACAAAAAAAATATTTTTCCTAGTATTGTTACGTGTGTAAATTTAATACAAAGTGGAAAAGAAAAGTGTTGTTCGAATAGTCACATATACTTAATGTTGTCACAATACTAAGAACTAATATCATAATACAAAAACTATTACAATATCTCTACTCTGGAAGTTCTCTTATAGAATTTATACTTCCACAAGTCGGCAATTTTACCATAAATGAATTACAACAGAATACGTACAGCAGATTGGTTCGGACTGAATAGAACCCCTTCAATCTGTGACACTGTTACACTTGGCGAATAGAAGGATTTGTCCATGCGTCTGGACAACATAGTACACAAAGCAATGCTTAAAAAAATTGACCTGTATTTTTTTGTACACAGTGCACACATTTCCTAAGGCATCTGAAAAAAAAAATGTCGAAATGTAGACCTTTGGGCCTACAATATTACTGCATGTGTAACCTATCATCGAAATATGAAGTTAACTAATACCTCAGTACAAGAACATTTATATGGAATTTCGTGTATTTTGAGACTGGTGTCGGATACATTGTGATAGGCTGTATGTAATCTATGAAATTTCAAAATACATTTATTTCGGAAGGACTTGCGAAAACATCGGCTAGGTTTATGAGCGATGGTGAATGCAGCGGCGTGTACTGGTAGATGAAACACAATAACGCCATAAAAAAACGAGAAGCTCTAAACCACCGTCGGAACTTGAAACGTATAACGCCAACTGCATGTTTTATGAAAGGATACTAGCACCACATCCACTCGCGCAATCCTATATCAAATGGAGGTGCAGTATCATAGCACCGGAAAATAAAATAAAATAAAAGTAGACGCAGAAATAAAGACTCGTAAAATAAAGTGACAAGGAATGAAAATAATAAGTCCCTCACTTTTATATCATTGTTTACGTTTAATTGTATACTTTTGAGAACCATTATATATATATTTTTTTTCTATCTTCGCGCCACATGTAAAAATTACATCGTAACGGACAACCCAATGACTAACTAAGATGTATTATCTGTGTGACTTTTAAATTAACACATATTTAATACCTTATACTATCAAGCCGGTTACTTTATAATGCGTACGAAACAAATATAAACTAATTTGAGTGGCCATCAGTTTAAAAGTTACACTTTTTTAGACATTAAACTAAACATGTTTTCCTAGTTCGTTGTCAGTATTAATGTAAGTATATCGTCAGTTCTAGTGTGAAATACACAAACCTCAAAAAATGATTTCCGCTACCTGTAACTGGTTGCTCAGGAAGAATGTTCGCTGGGCGCATTACAAAAACACAAGCGTCAAGTCTGGCATCGTATTCTGTACAGAGAGCGTGTATTTTATCCCATACTACAGTCTCTTGGGCGGTGAGCAATTTAGTTATAGGCTGTTCGCTATAAAATGAGCACTTTTGAAAGGACTGCTTTTTCCGCCTTATGTAAAATTAACTTTTCCATGGGCCTCATCACTTTATTCATGCGTCAGTCAACTGAAATTGCGAAATTATTAGAAAAGTAAATATTTTACAACCCTGCTCATTTTTACATTTCGATGCATTAAAAAAACACAAAGCGAAAGAAATAATTTAATTTATCAGAAATGGTTACCTAACACCTTTTATTCGACGTAAAGATACGGAACTACTTACTATCCGTCGTTACCAACTTTACGGGGCGAATCTCATTCAGGGTGTCCGTTAAAATATATGCAGGTAGGAGCAGTGACTTTCTTCTAAGGTTGATTTAAAAAGTGCGCACTTTATCGTTAACAGCCTTTAACTCAGAAATCCCGCTGGTACAAAATTCTTTTTGAGGTGTCTATGTACTTGCGCGCAGAAACATTTACAGACGTTGGTTTCAAAATAATTAATCGTATAGGTACAGAAAAATATCAGAATATTAATACGCACGTCATTTATATGCAAGTAAATAAAACGAACTTCCATGGGCTATATCCAGTGATCAAAAGTGAATAAAACAAGTTGACAATCAAACGAAACTGATGACGTTATTCACATTTTCCAGAAAGAACACAGTTGGTTGCGAAGGCGAAATAACCGAGCGAAAATAATTCCTGTGGAGACATATTCTATGAACATTCAAGCATTAGTTCAGGGTGGCGCGCATGATCATCGATGACTCTCCAAATCAAAGTGCTAAAAAAACTGTCGGCTTTTTACACAACATTCCTTAAGAATGCGGTGATTTGCAGGACTTTACAATATCTTTGTTCTTGGTGCGCTGATCAACTAGCCACAGAACAAAATATATTTTCCTAAACACGAAAGAAATACGTCCTTTTCGCATTTAATAAATACAAATTTTGAATTCGTGGCAATAAAGTATAAATTGAAATGTACAAACTGTGGGTTCTGAAATATCTTGATCCAAAGAAGAAAATGATAATTTCAACATAACAACACGTTATATTTTGAGTGACGTTATTCCTGTTAATGTAGTTTTGCATCAGAGCTCAGAATTACACTACGCAAAGGCATATTTAGTTGGCACCATTCAGTTCATATATTCCGGCACAATTTCATGTTGTGTTGTGGTATTTTGGTGTAAGATAAATAGTTACGTTTAGGTATAGAAAAATACGATTTCGTAAGCATTTGAGTGAAATCTTAACTATGAGGAAAAAAAAAATTATTTACAATCGCTCGTTGTTCCTATTTTTAAAGAAGGATTGGCATGAATTAAACTAAATGAGCCCGACATTTCGTAAAATACAAATAGCAATTTACAAAGAAAAAAAATTGCCGAGTTCTTGATTAAAATGATTCGCTCAGAGGAGGCTATTCGTAAAACCCGTGCTATAATCCATTCACAGTTACTTCACATTTTTTTCTGAAACCCTGCTAAAGTTCTACTTCCGGGATATTATTCCGCTTTGTGCAAAGTAAGCTTATAGGCCGTTCACGGTAAAGTGAGCACTTTTTGAAGCTGTTTCATCAGATATAATAACCAATAAATACATTTCATTGTGGCCTTGGACTTTTGGTTTTGGGTATAGTGAATGTACACACCATGTTTTATTACTCATATGGCAGGGTTTACATTAAGTGGTGGAAGGATATAAATTGGTTGAAAGAAAAAAGTAACTAGGGCTTCAAAAGTGCTCACTTTACCGTGAATGGTCTATAACTAAATTTAGAAATTTACACCAAAGGACAACGCACCGAATTCATGCGCACACAATTGTAATAATTTTTTGCACGAGAACTATTTCTTACTAGGAGCTACCAACACATACGCTTTCTCATTGTTTTATACGTATTTATTAAAAATGAAATATTATAATTTACAAATAAAATATAGGTAAAACTTCAATTTAATGAAAAACGAGCTACTTAAATGTCAACGAAGTATAAAACGCTTGTGATAAATAACATATTTAGGAAATAACTAAACACGTCATACATGGATGGGGTGATTTTTAAAACGTTTGATTCAAAAAATGCGAAGAAATGCGAATAGACTATAACGTGACACTAACTAAAGCTCATGTAAAACAATTTCTGCCATGCACGGCGTCACTACAATTACACACTACGGCTTGGTTTCTCAGCCTGCCACTGGCAACCGTCACACAAATTTTGAGGCCCTCGCAGCTGCTATGTTGGGCCCTGCGACTGTCTCTCCTGAGACTTTCGATGGTCCACAGTGGCGATGAAGATCTCATGATCCTCTATACTAATGTAAAAGAGGGTCCTCCGTTCTCAGGATTGCCAAGGGTGAGTGAAGACATTTGGGCGGCTCTCTTAAGAGCGAGGTGTGGAGAGTATGGAGCGGCGCCGGAATGAAAGGGCGGGGGAAGCGGGAGATCCCCGAGGAAACCCGCCAACCAACGGCATCGTCCGACACGATTCCCACATGTCTGGGAGTGACCCGACCGGGGATTGAACCTTGTTTGCCTCGATGGGAGACGAGCAGACTAACCTCTCAGCTACCGCGGCCCCCTAGGATTGCTAAAGTGTCAACCTCACGTAGCGAGGAGGTTGGACCGAACGATTAAACAATTCCTGAGCATCGAGTCCAAAGAGCATTCTCTAGTTGTAATATGTGTCTAATTGCAAGCGGTTGGATATATTGTAACATCCTTAAAATGTACGTCGTTTGCTCATATGATTAACATGTATTGATCTCTTTTTTTTCAGACTTTTCAGTATGGCATAATATTCCATGAATGAGCTTATGTAAAATTTGTTACATGTGTCTCTAATGTAATCTCATTTTATTTTTTATATAGTTGTTTTTTTTTTTCACACGTAGGATTATTTTATTCCATTTGTGCGATGGCAATCATATATTGTTTAACTTGAGTAGGTTAGCTAGTTTGCATTTTTGCATTTTTTATATGAAACTTATTTAATTATTATTGTTTTCGGTCTCTTTTTATGAATGTTTCTGATTTAATTTAATTTTTGTATCCGTTTTGAGACCAGTTACTCTAGGATTTTTAAACAGTTAGGCCGTTGAAAGTGGCTCGTGAGGGGGGTTTGGATGGTTTTATCTTACCATTGGCACATAGGTTTAAATCCTGACTTGTGATTGGTTGGAATGACAGGCCCTTTAAACTAGCTCCAGTCAGTCAAGCTTAATGCTCTCTCTTCCGTCAGCAGCCATACTGAACAGACGTAGACTAGGGCCCTCGCCTGAATGTGGGCGAAGCGTAGGGTTTTACTTAGTTTATTAGGGTGTTCAGATACTTCCCACCAACTCCACTTTAAGTTATTTTTGCAGCCAGCGCTGTACGAGGGCTAGAATTGCCCTTTCCGCTAGGTTCAATGAGTTAGGAGGAAGAACTATCTCAATACGACGTAACGTGTAGCAGGGCTGAGACTCCGCGTTTTTAAGCATCCTGTCCTACCCTACAAGCATCGAGAGCAGCCTACACGTCCCGGTACACGTAATACATATGATCCACGCTGCAAGAGCATCGAGACCACCCTACAGATAGTGTTTAAGTACAGCATACACTTGTGTGGTAGAAAATCGACGGTCATAACAGCAAGCACATGCCGCCATATTGAATTTTGCAAGTACAGTTTAACCAAGCATAAAAGTTTCTCACGGTAAACCAGAGAGTGTTTGCTTGTGTTTCCCTGAACTAGACACAGTTATTGAGACTTAATATATTTGCAACGTAAGATTTTAATTGTTTGAGAAGCAGTAACATTTAATTTATTTTGATAGTAGATATTAACATCGACACTGGCAAGTTATAGTACGACCACTTTTTTTCAGCTGCAATAGGATTGATTTGTTGTCACTTAGATCTTTGCTGATTACCACTAGGATTTTTAAATACTCATTCAGAAAAGTTGACAGCATAACCAATTGAAAAAGAGGCAGAATAAAGTATTAGTTTCTATGCCAGGCGTCGACTGCTTTTATGTAGAGTTTCACTCCCCTATGTGCTTTATTACACTGAAGGTTCGATACGGGCTATGACTGACTGTAATTACAAGCTTCGGTAGGCGAGTGTGTAGGTTGCGATCTGGTCGTGAGTGATGATTTTGTTGCAGTCGGTTCGTAAGGGGGTTGTTTGACCAGAGCGGTCTACATCATTTAGGTTGTGACTTTATGCTAATTTTTAATTATTCTGGTATTTGTGTTGAGTGTTCATGTACACAAAATGTGTGCATAAGAGTGGGTCTGTAGTGCAAGAAGTCTAATATTGAGAGTGTACCTTCTGCTCTGCTCAGGCGTGAACCGGGCAAACGAGTGACTTCCACCTGGGTCCATCACATTTTCACACATCAATATTTGCTATTGAATTTTTCTACGCTTGGTTTACACCTCACACTACATGAGTTTGTATATAGCGGTTGGCAGTTGGATGTTTCACTTAAACGAAGAATTTATTAAAGTTCAACTCTGTTTCGCATATACACGAAATACTGTGGATGTGAGTACCATAGGTAGTTTGGTCCGGGCTGGTGTTAATGAAGTGAGCCAGTATAAATATCTGTTTACAGAGGTCGCTATTGCATACTGTTAAGAGTGAAACTAGCAACAAGCTGCTTTCAATTTACGATTTCATTCATTGGAAGAACCCAGCAAGCTAATCGACCTACTTAGGGTAACCGACACGCCTCGCATAAACAAGCAGCAGTATTTAATAACACAGAGGTGTCAGATCTGCTTCTGCACAGTCATAAATGAATGCCAGGTTAGCCACAGCCTATACGTAAAAGACAAGAAAAGCATTTGTCACAACAGTATATCATTTTGGTATAAATTTTACGTAATACTTAATTTTTAAATACCTATAGCATATTTTAATGCTAATATTTTCCCAGGACAGAAATGAAAATCGATATGTTGTTGCCCATTCATAAACGTGGTAATTGAAACATAGGCGTGGCCGTTGAAAAGTGTGAAAGTCAGCGAAAATCACTGTTAAGCCCTCTGTTTACGATATTTGGTATTTTGTAAAAAAGTGTTTTAAACTAAAGCGACGACGCTGTTTTTTTTACAGGTTGCTCGATCAACACCCTTTAGCCACCTCATAAAGTCGTGACGAAACAGAACATACGCGGAGCTTGTTTATGCTATTTTCATTCGCCATTGGAATGCTTTCTTATTGCGAAAGGTCATCTTGAAGGGTTTAGTAATCTTTACTAGGGAAACCCCTCAAAGAATTTTTCCGCAGTCCGCTGTCATCCAAAGGTCAGACTCCAGTACACAATCACACCACAAACAGGAAGCTCCATGGATCTTACTACATAAAAGTATAAACAACATGACCGAAATACTGCTCATCATCACATGCACTACAATTGGAATTAGAAGGTTCAAAATATATAAATTTATGACTTTGGTTCAATGGTTCAATTGTAAATTAAATTGACTGGTCATTAATGACAACGGATTACCCAGTATTAAATTGTTTGACCCCATATCAAGTAGACAACACACATTTTATTGTTTTGATGGTATAAACTCTGAATACACAAACTTTAACAACACTCCACAAAAAATAATAGTTGTATAATATATTATTTCCTTTATGCTGTTTTTTAATCATAAATAATATCAATATATTTAACTAATTAACTAAGTTTATGCTGGGATCCCAATTATCTGTTGTTTAACACCAAAAAATTTTTGCCGACAGTTAAGTTAAATTACAACATGAGAGAAATGTCAGCGAATGACCATAATATTTATTTTAGTTTATTTTTCTTTGGGTTCTTCATTTTGAATTTAAATGCCAATTTTCGTATAACGTCGTATAACGAAGGTTATACTACTGAAGTTTTCGGAGCTCAACTTTTACAGTTCACTTTGTTCAGTTTAAGAAAGTGAGGTGACACTAAATTGCAGAAAATTGCATCGTTAAAGTGAATCGGCCATATTGGCCATGATCTTCAGCTTGCACATGCTAAATTAAAAAAAAAAAGAAATTGATGGCCTGGAAGAAGTTAGTCGAGGCGAAAACCCATTACGGGAAAATTTCCTCAGTCACATGAAGCAAACTGCCAAAGTAGGGCAGGAATCAGCCAGGCAGCTTCATCCTTGGTTCTGGTAGGCCGGTAAAACACTAAGCCACGCGTGATAAGTCAGGTACTTGGTACTCGCTATTACACACAAAGGAAAAGTGAAGCGACATCGGGCCGACGATAAAAATTACTTCAAAAGGAAACCCTAACACGGATGCAAAGTTTTCACTTACCCGACGGCGGCAAAAGAAGGGGACTACATAAAAATTCGAGAGTTGGAACAACTAGTAGAAAATGTGGCTGCTACATTGTACGAGAAAAAATGGAGAAGACGGAAGTGGGCGCGCCCCGAAATATTCACGAGTGTGGGTGATTTCGAAAAGTCGTTTCACAAAGATATGATCACAACATATTATTTTCACCAATTAATACAAACACATACCATAGTAATAGAATACTTCATGTTAGAAATAAAGTTTAAATCACCCACACTTACATTTATTAATATATTTATAACCTGATAAAATGACATGTTGACTGAAAGAAAAGAAAAATAACAACCCTTTTTTGCAACATAAATCCAGGTAGACCTAATTATTTTTTAGTAAAAAGAATATTTGACGGTAAAAATCCGGCAAAATATGTTAAATGATACAAATAAAGTAACAAATGTGAGCCAAATTGACACGATGGTCGGCAAAATTAAAATCCAAAAACAATTTCGTTTTGACAATACAAAATGTTCAAGAACAGTTATATGATAGTTTCAGAAATTAATTGCACAAAAAGGCAAGACTAAAGGACTCACATCATTATCCCGTTAAAATTGAATATAATATAAATAACTGAATGTAACAAAAGAAGAATATTAATGAAATTCTGAAATGACATTACAAAATACAAAAATATAAAGCTCTAGATGATGGCAGGGAGTTTTGCCCAAACATAAATGAAACAAAATAATTCCCAGAAAGGGAACACAAATTACAAATGGTATAACACAGAAGCGAGTGCCACAAACGGCACAATCGTAACTATTGTAAGACAAGTCTTTTTTCAAATGTATAACGTATTGTATGTCAAATGTATTGCAGAAGTTCATAGAGATAGGTAACTATTTTTTTTAGTATAGAGAAAATGTCTACAGTTGTGTACTAGATATCTAGGAGATTTCAGTTAGCCCAATATAAACAAAGCGACTTTCGTTGTTTCTATCTGTGAGGAAATCGAAGACATCTCCTAAAAAAAGTTTATCTTAGCTGTCCTAAGAAAATTTACCAACTGAAAACAAATATTACTTAACGGCCACAAGAAGTAAAGATTTTAGGGCGATACCGATTATGAAGAGGGTATGGCGATAGCAGAAACAAACACATACAAAAGAAATAATGTTTTGAACTCTGCATGATGCCAAAAGCATAGCAGTAAATTAGTACCAAAATACCTCCGCATTTCAATTACAATTAATTCGTATCACTATGATAATGGTTGTAAAAAAGTGCGAAGTGTTTGAATCACCTGTCACATAAACCTTTCACAATTTTACATAAATATGTGTTAATGCATCTGTCTTGTTTTCAGTGACACAAAAATACCTTAAAACCAAAAAATATATAAATAAAACACTACCAGAGGTAGCAATAAACTGACTACCAGAGGTAGTCAGTTTATTATAGACGCTTCCCTTCGTGTTTTTTACGATTTTTAACCACCACAAGCATAGTCATCAGACGACGACCTAACCGCAGTCGATCGCGAACTAACCCGTCACTGTAGGGTTGTCAAATTTATCTTTAGCAGCACTTAGTTAACCAGCACATCCTTTGTCGTGAAATTTCTGTTCAGAAATTCTATGAGACTAACAAATGATATAAACATCTGATTAAATTTATTATGTTGTCATATAACCAATACTTTAAAAAGATTTTGTGAAACCTGCCCTATGGCTGGTATGTTGTCTATGATTAAAGACTTCTTGTTTGCGATAAGGTGATTGAGTGCCAATTTGTGTATACAAAAACTTTATCAAAGTCATAACTTCCAAATGGCTGTAAATGAGGAAGATGTAATGTTGTGTTTTAAACCCCAAAGCTGTTTCAGTGACATCTATCAGTGAATTATTCTCTGTCAAAATTCAGTTGACAATCAGCTGGTGGCCGGTAAATCAGTGCAGTACAGTGGAAACCAGTCCCTCGGGGCGAAAGGATTCTATTCATGTCTGTACTCACGTACCTCAAGAAAGTTGTAAAATAGTTGTTCATGTTTAACTTAGGTTATAAAATTTGTGCCCTTGGTAAAGGTAGCCATAAGAAAAAGATACAGTGTGGCATACACGTTATAATTATAAAAGTAACAAATATTCAGGACCCTTTAGAGGTAATCGTTACCGCTCCTGGATTACGATATTACGCCAGTTCCGGTCTCGAAGTCACAAACCCGAAAAAAACAATGGTCGGGAGAGTATTTAACATCTAGGTCTTGAGAGCCGATGAGGGCGAAGCTAGGTGAGTGTGGAGCAGCGGCGAAACGAAAGGCGGGGGAAACGGAAGATCCCCGAGAAAACCCACCGACCAGCGGCATCGAATCTGGAGACGGCCTGGAAACCGCCGTGATCCACGCTTCATTGTAGAGTCAATCCTGAATCAAGCATGTCATGACAAGGCTGTAAGCTGGCAGCAAGCTTGAATTAAGCTTGATCAACGCTAACTAGTTTCCATATGTCAAGCTTTTAGCAAGATTGATTATTTACACTTGCAGTAAGCTCATATTGGCAAGCGACAAGTATATTTCAAGTCACCTGCAATCTTGCCATTAGCAAATATGTGCCAGTCATGAAAAATCAGACTTGAATCAAGCTTGAATCGCGCATGATAGGATAAGCTTGCTTGGGAGGACAAATTCAAGTCAAGTGGAAAGCTTGCCACAAGCTTACATACTATATGGGAATCCTGGCCCCTCTAACAGGGAGTTGTACATTAGGCTGGTATTCGTAACACACAAGAACCCTATGATTCGACCCCCAAAGGAAGAATCCGCGTTTCGGTTTAGAGTTAAATAGCATTTAACGGTGTTTCCGTATTTACCTAAAAATTGACCACACCTGCATTTCACAAAACATTCAAAAATGTGCAAAAAAAAAAGTAGAAACGTATGTTCGAAACTATGCAAGGGTAACATATATTAACTCTACACAACACACGTAAATAAAAATGGGAAATTTTACAGTCAGTAAATTTTTGTGTCAAACAAAAGACAACGCGAAACGAATTTATTTAAAAATACAAGTGACTAAAATGTTTTATTGCCATCAGCCCTAGGTGTCCCAAATTAATGTTGACTCTTTTTGCACGGCAATAACACTGAAACTATTATAGAAAATCTGACGGGACTACGTGTATTTGACATTATAAAGACAACGTTGGGTGAGAGCGAGCGCGTGTATCCACTTTGCTATTTTCAGTCCCTTTCGAAGCTACGATCGGCAGCACTGCAATTGTAGAGGAAATGGCAGAGGTGAAAACGTTTCCCTTCGAGCAACGTAAGTAGATATTTAAGTGTTATTGAAAATGCTAGAACATGACTGAGGCGCAGAGACGATGGAGGGCGGAAGCTGACAATACGTCACTGTTACGTGTTAACAATACGACGATTACGAGACGGAACTGTGTGCGATTTGAAGAAAGGACGGTGCGGTAGGGTTAAGGTATTTGGGTGGCTCTTAACAGCGAGGTCTTCAGAGCCGATGAGGACGAGTGAGGTGAGTATGGAGCAGCGCCGGAATGGAGGGCGGGGAAACGGTAGATTCCCGAGAAAACCCGCAGACAAAGGGCATCGTCCGGTACTATTCCACGTGCGAAAGTCCGGTGATCCGGCCGGGGATTGAACCCGGATCGGCTTGGTGGGAGGCGAGTAGGTTAACTGCGGGGCCCCTGCGGCAGGGAGAGAACGACAGCGGACGAAGGAAGCGTGTAGACTGTGTTGCACACGTTCACACGTTCCCTTGGAAAGTTGAAGTCCGCACGGCTAGCTGCGTGTGTGTAAGGCGTCAGCAAATCAATTGCCCATCGCATTCTAAAGAACGTCGAGAAGGAGGCCCTAAATCCCCACGCTACTTCGCGCTATGAATGAAGACAACCCAGACAGGCGTCTCAAATTTCGCGAGTGGCTTGTGAACAAGTGCAACAACAACAAACATTTTACGGACCTGATTGTTTGGACCGATAAGACAGCTATTAAACTGAATGGGACTTCAACTACCACATCTGTGTGTACTGGGCCGATGAAAATCCCCATATTGTGGTAGAACAATAAGTAAATCTCCCAAGATAAATAGTGTGGTGCGTATGTCTACCAGGATACTTGTGGACCCATTCTTTTGACGGGACAGTGACAGGTAAAAATTACCGTACCATGTTGTAGGAAATCACTGTACCAGCTTCTCACATACTATACCCAGGCGACAATTGCTTTTTCCAGCTGCGCCACATGACCACCGAGAACCATGGCCGCTCCTGTACGAAATATTTGTTGGGAAGTGTAGAGTATCCACCCAGATCTCTCTATTTAACGCCGTTATTTGCGGGGAACGCCGAAGAACACTGTGTACGCCACAAAACCAGACACTGGACATCCTGAGAAACGCGACTGTAACCGCCTGTGAATCCACTCCTGTGGAAACAGTAGCCTCTGTTTGTCGTTCTGTTCTACACTGAGAGATTATAGAACAAAATATTTGTTTGTATAGGCCAAATATATATTTAATTTCCCTAACAAAATATATTGTTGGACAAACAAAATCTTAAAAACAACAAAATTACTTCTGTTCGTCTAATAAAATATATGTTTGAATATACAAAATCTCTGTGTTGGGCAAAAAAAAAAAATTAGACTGTCAACTAAGTACTTTGTAGACTCTACTGTATATATTTGTTTGGCCACTCATTTGACTGCCTTCGTTTGAAAATACCGCTCGAGAGTTTGTTTGTATTTTTTGTGACAATTAGGATAGTAAACGTGTTTGTTAGTGCATATATTGATGATTAAAAACCGTATAAACACATTACTAAACGAATGCAACTAGAAACTAGCAAGTAAAGCTGTAAAACTTGTAATATTTGTTTGCACGCGTTGTCCAGTGTTTGCAGTATAATCTATTTATAAGCTTTCCGACTTCAGCAGTTGACGCATTAGCTGAGGTTACTAAGGCGTAGCGCTCGGTCACAGGAGATTTATGTTCGTAACTCGGTCGAACTTGTTAAATTATCTTATATCGGCACAAACTGTTAAATGTACGTGGAGCCAAACAAATCTTTAGTTGCACCAACCAAATATTACAGGTTGGAGCAACCAAATGAGAATAACAAAATAATTTGGTTTCAGCAACAAAATATTTCATTGCCCCTATACAAACAAATAATTTGGTTTCGCCAAAGAAATCTTATTTGATTCAACAAAACCTTTTTCTCAGTGTACGGCGTTGCAGACGATGTCTTGCTGCTTATGGCGGACATTTTAGACATAGGTAACTGTTATTAACATTCGTACACATTCAAGGTTGTCCTTATAGCGTCAAATACAAGGAGGCCCATCAGATTACCATCTATAGTTTCTCTGTTATTCTTGTTCAAGTGGTGTAAACATGTGTTATAGCGATAAAATGGAAACTTTGTTCTAGCCAGGAAACTAACTCTTGAATCGTAAACAAACTTTATGTTCCACATGTAAATAGTTTGCGAACACCTCGTATAACTACACTTTAACGAGATTAGTAAATTAAGGCACAGAAGAAATTACCTCGAAATTTAAAACCCTAATAAAAGGAACTAAAAAGGCGAATAATGGTAAAGTTTAAAACTATGAAAACCGTCTGCCTCGCAATTATAGGAACAAACTTGAGAAATCGATATGTCTTTCCCAAAAATAATTTTAAAGCACGCTTATGATATAGAATTATGAAATTAAGCGAAAGAAAGGTTTTAAAAATAGCCCAACTACTATATTCAAGTAGCCAATATTCTTGCTCGTGAATCACTTATGGAAATAAAATGTCTCATTCTCGCGGCAAAATCCACAAGGTATTTTATTTAATCATCATAAAACGCTTAGCTGGCACAGAAAACCTCAGTATTCCAATCCCCTAAACACGAGGGGCTTTTACGTAAATTTCAGAGAACGAGCACGTAAAGCACGATGTAAATCAATGTTAATCTAAGAGGCCGCCAGAACTCTCAATCAGAAAACCATTCGCAATGAGAAGACACGTTCCCGATTGAGAAAATCAATCCTATGCACTAGCTAAAATGGTAATTTTATGACTCCGTACAAAATGAGGCACATCAGAATCATTAACTCGGTCAAATTTACCACAAAACCAATCGGAAGTAACAATAATTGGCGATAAATTTTTGACGCTGCACGAATTGGCACAAGATGTAATTAGATAACTGGCTGTATTAATCAAATAAGTAACAAACATGCAGTAAATTAATTTTATGTCGAGTTAACTCAAGGTGAGGGTGGTGTTCAATCGCAGTACCTGAACAGTGAGTGCCGCAACTTAGGAAGAAAAATACAGAGCTGTAATAAAGAAAAGGAAAGAGAAAAACAAGTGAAGGAAAGTCACGATGGAGGTGTCAGGTACGACAGCAGAAAGAAAGTGAATACAAAGCAGCCACTACGGTTACCCGCCAGCATTGAAACTTGACGTCGATGTCTCTCAAGGGTACCGCTGATGCCATGTTTCCACGAAATCTGTTTGTGTGCTCAGCCAAAATGAGCATTATAGTCTATTCGCACTTTCTTCACTCCTTTTTGAATAAAACCTTTAAAAAAAATCACCGCTTGTATGCCATTCTTGGTTGTTTCTTGAATATATTATTTATCACAAACGTTTTATGCTTTTCTTAATATAAAAATAAATTATTTTTGGTTCACTTGAACTTTTAGTTATATTTTATTTATAAATTAATTGCAATATTTAAATTATAATTAATATGAATAAAAAAGGGGTAAAAAGATTTGTTGATAATGTCTAGCAAAAAATAGTTCCATGCAAAATATTATTATAGGCTATTCACGATAAAGTGAACGCTTTTTGAGGCCCTCCCAACAGGCATTAACCACTAACAAACATATCTTAGTGCAGCCTCAGGCGTTTACTTTTGAGAGTGGCAAAATATACACACTGTGTTTATTGCTCAAATTGCAATGTTTGTATTAAAATGCAGCAGCAAGATAGAAATTGGGTGAAAGTAAAAATTTAGAAGGGACTTAAAAAGTGCTCACTTTACCGTGAAGAGCCTATAAACTGAGTGCGCACGAATGGGGTGGGTTGTTTCTTTTGTGTAATTTTCTAGACTTAATCAGGCTTTGTTTGCCTGAGGAGGAGAAATATTCTGGAAGTAGAACTCTAGAAGGGCTTTGGAAAAGTTTTTAGCCTTTATATTAGCACTTTCCTATATAAATTCAACACAATCACATCCAATAATTCCGACATAACATTTCGAGGTGCATGCACGACCGAACTCCACACTGTTTACTTCCAGCCGATCTTCAGCACATATCTCCCTTCGTCGCCTTCAGGGCTGTCATTTTATCGTTAAAGGCTGTTCACGGCAAACTGATGAGAACTTTTGAAAGCCCTGCGTAAGATCTACTCATGTGCACACTGTGTATTCTTGCACCGTACGTAGGAATTAATACTGCCACGGGACTCATTACTTTAGCCAAGCGTCGGGCAAGTGAAACTGAAATTATTAGAAGAGTGAATATTTTACATATTTACTCATTCTTACACATATGTGCACTTAAATAAAGACAAAACAAAATAATAATTTCAGCATTCACAAATGTTTACCTAACACTTTTAACTCAACGTTAAGAAACTGAACTACTTTCTCTTCGTCGTGACCATCTTTCCTAGCTGTGTTCTTTAAATATACGCAGTTGGGTGCAGTGACATTTTTCAAAGATTGACTTCAAAAGTACTCAGTTAACCTCGAACAGACTATACTAACGACAAACTAGCGCTCGGAGTGGGAAACTCCGACAAAACACACGATAACATCGCGGAATACAAATATAGTAACGAACTGACAGATGACAGGGTTTGGAAAAAAAATTCAAACATATCAAAAATAAGTGTTAAAACATTTTAAAGTACAGCGGTATGATTTTCATCATGGAAATATAATATTCGCATATCTCTTCCAAAGCATTTTAAACACCTACTCGTAGATACTGCACCGTACATTACCGCGACGGTTTACTGTTCCAGCTACCAAGATACAAAAGCTTCAAAAGTTGCGGCAATCTTAACAATGCTTTTGTCATCTTACTCGATTTCTGATCTTGATACTCAGTGTGTGTAGAATGAGGTCGTGTATCAAATTACACGTAAACTTCACTCGGTGGAACAGAAAAAAAAAACATTTGATGGGCGATGATTGGTGTTTTTCCTGTGAAAGGAAGTATACTATCAAAGCATTAAACAGTTTCAGGATTCTTTCAACTACATCAGCTGAAGAAAACTATCATGTCTTGGAATGAGATAGAGCAGTTTAATATTGCATTCCAACAGATTCACAAAACTCTTTTGACAAGTCCTGCTTGCAATGTGTGTACCATTTTCATCACGATCATTTCCACGTCTGTTGGAAAAGTATCTGCGTCAATACGCATCATACGATGCACCAGATGTTTTCGGCATCCAACACCCTCCACAGCTTCATTTTAAGCAGTTTAAAAAATACACAAAGCATTACGAAAATAAAATCATAATGGAATTTTGTCTTGGTAATTGTTCTTGAGGAACAATCACTGAGAAAAATTAGAAAGTGTCGTGTAACTGTCCTCATAGATTTCATAAAAAAAAAAAAGACATCCGCTCACATATAAATTCATCGACTCTGTAATACCTCCCCAATACCAGTATATTACGCGTTTCCAAAATCGTTCCAGCCTTGCGCAGTGTTACCCTGAAGCAATTGAAAACTGTCTGCACTCACTAGTGTTCGTCAGCAGTATCCGAGCATTTGCTGAGGTTAATGAAATTATTGACGCTGAGGTATGAAAATATTGGCAAGCAGCTTTAACAGAAGTATAATATTTTATCTGTAAAGCCATGTAGCAGTAAGGGGCGTAAAAAAAAAAAACTAAGATAAACTCTCGAGCGATTAAAGAAATTAACCTCGGCTTTAAACTCAAAACAGACTGAAATAGTATTTAACTTTTCTCATGTTACACACGCGTGACTGTTTGCAAATCTCACGTATATATTTTCACTGCACTTGAAATTACGAAATCAAAGGCTTGCTTTCGGCAGTTAGATGTTCTTAATAACGCAACATTTATTAAACTCGGTCAATATTTCAAATTGGCAATCTGCCAACTGACATGCAGGGCCATTGTATTTCACATATTACATATCAAACTTAGTCCTGACAGCGTTTAAGGGTGAGAATGCCAGCTATTAGTGCAAGAAATTCAGGTAAGGTGTTCCCTGTAAGTTGGCCACCATGGTTGCTGATAACGTCTGTGTGGTCATATTCAGATTGTCTAAATTGTGTAAATAACTTAGTTTAAGGGAAACATCCCGTTACTTTAGTGAAAAACAGCTTTGTAAGCTCAAAAGTGCGGAAAGCGATAATAAATTTCCTAGGGGCCACCATGGGTTTCGTGAGTCACATTCTTATTAGAATATTTCCAAGCCATTCTAATATTAAATTGAATAAAATTATAATAAAATATATGCTGCATATTTTGGCTTATGGCAGTAGTTGATTTCGTGCTGGAATCATGAGTAAACAAATAAAGTAATGGTAAGAAACTGACGCCCCGAATTTTAATTATTTTCTCGCAGAAACACAGAGTTTTTGGCCTATAGATCATTTGAAAACTGCCTAAACAAGGATACGAGAATCTTAATGGGCTATAAAATGTTCCGGGTAAACCTATCAATCGTTTCAGAACTTCAATCTCTTGATGAAATTTATATTTTTCAGTTGTCTGAATTTTTGCTCTAATTATAACACAGAAAATATATATTGAGACTACGTAACTTACATGTAAATATGACATTCTGTGAAGTATATCAATTACGTTGCCTCAATGCATCGTTTGGCATTAAGTTACGAAAGTTATTTTAGCGTCACTTCGAGCAGACATCACCCGGCACGCTACAAGCAGTAAATTGCATTGGCGATGGATCAAGCTAGGCGGTTGGGTATAATTGTCGTTGAAATACCAGGCGGACCTACTATTTCATCTCCAATGGTTCTGTCAGGCCACCTTGAAACAGGATGGGGTAATGCGAAAAAACAGTAATTTTTCGCTTCCGGGCGATTGATTGATTTATTATAATTTTAATTTATATGACTATGCTCTATACACCAAAGTGAGCATAATTGCTTCAAGCTGTAATGCAAGTCGTTTCATAAATATTTACATATTAAAAATTTTCAACAATCTGTAAGTATAAAAATCATTAAAAACACAAAACAATTTTACAATGAGGCGGAAAGTATATTTATGATATATCCCAATCGAGGTATTTCCAAATGTTGATCTGTGTCGCGAATATGGAGATTTTAGGGGACGTAGACACGCGTAAAGTTTTTAATATATTGGTAACAATTTATTAAAGATTTTTAACAAAACGAATACAAATGAGATACTTCAGCACGGCAGTACTGAGCAGATGGTGCAAACATCTCGTTTATCGAAGTTGCTGTCACAGAGATCTTTACGGTAAAATTTTACTTAGAGCAAATGTAACATACTGAAATTAACATTGAAATGTATAAATGCCTATGTGTGCAACTGACAGTGAAAAGAGCAGCATCTCAACCACTCTTCCTTTCACATGCAGATTTATTTTGAGTAACTTTCAACATTTACGGCTGTAAGGTAAATATCGTTGCAGTTCTTTGCTAAATGCCTCGCCAGTTCTTCGTCTATTACGTTAAGTCTGTAACTGCACTGTTATCATACAGTGCACACAGGTTTTTATATTACTATTTCTAGTTCATTTAATAGATCCGACAGTGTCCCGAATTATCTGATGCGACACTTTAGCTCGAAGAACAAGGTAAGTTTCAATTATAAAAATAAAATACGTTATAAATGTTGGCTGTTACGATTGGTTACTCAAAATATGCTATTTTTTTTCATATCGAATAAACATATTATGTAAAGATATTCTGTATTATCATTATGTATTCTCAATTAAATATAGCTAAAAATAGCAAATGTAAATTAAAAGGCTGTCAGTTTAAATACTGTGTATTCACTTCTGAAGGTAAGAATTACTAATAAGCTGTGTAAAATACGTTCCAAAAGGTATGCAGTGAGTGAAAAGCAAAGACAAAAGTGTCGTCACAACATTATGGCCCATTACACGCCTTATTTAAAGAAAGATATAACCTGATAAAAATGTTATTTGTAAACTGGCACTGTAAGAAAATTTTAACAATAAGCTGTAGCTCAATATACTGTAAGTTATATTATTTATTTTATAGTTTGTTCATAAGTAACTGAACTCGAATGAAGTATATTCAGCCACGAATTAACGTATTTTTATCTGTAGTAAGACGTTAAGGCGGATCGTTTCCGTTTCGGAATTTTGCATTTTTCGCCACAACCTGGAGGCACAAATTTCGTATTTAATTTTACTGGGCATATTTTGTGATTCTGGTGTTCTTTGATTGCTTTTGCTACTATCGCCTGCGTAGTTAAGCCACAAAATACAATCGCATTTCTTCTCGGCAGTGACAAGTCAACGCTAGTCTATTAGGATGTATATCTAAATGTTTTACATAGCGGAACATAAGAGTAATTAATACAGTGAGGTAGGAATCGATCTCCCTTAAGGGTCCTGACTGCCTGGCGTTTGAACGGCGTTGCAGTCGTGTTTTTTGACGAAACCATTAAACGTGCCCCCAGTATGCTTCCCTATGGAAAGACATCATACCCCAGACGATAACAGAGTGGCACTTCAAAGTTACCACACATGCCGCAAATATTATTTGAAGCCCTCCAAAATAGTCAAAAGCGGCTTTTTCAGAGCGCCGTATCTTAAAACATGTTAGTCACACACGATACAAACTACTATAGCACTCCAACATAGCTAAAACGGCATTTTCAAAACGATGTATCCTAAACTATATGCATAAGCCATATACAAAAATATTTAATGGCCCTACATTGAACCTTGCGTTAGACTTCCCACCAATAAAATGACAGCGTTCACCCTTAACACTTCGTAGACTATGCTCGAGTGTAGCTCGAGCAAAGCTAATTTGAAAATTTCTTTATTGTTCAGAACAAAATTCGTATGTATATGCAGTCTTTGTTCTGATAGTGTTTGACATGGCCTCGCAAGAACACGACAGTGCAGTAACAATGTTATTGCTAACGACAGAATTTCATTTTTATAGCCACTCAAAGGGACATGAATGATTGTAAATCCTTTTATACGGTAAAGGGAATTTTATTGAGTCAATATCAGCTCGGTTCTCCATTGGTTTATGAGCGGCCAATAATGAACCCTGTAAAGTACAGTATGGTGTCCGGTATGGTATGGACCAATAGGACGATGGTGGGTTGTTACACAGACACCAACAGAACCAGCGTTCTTGCAATAGTGGGTATGGGTGACTCACTTCTAAATTTTCTTAAGTGCCAGTAAATGTGTGCAGACCTCAATTTATTAAATCCAATAGTTACTACAAGCTTTACGACGAGAACACTACACGCTAGTCGAGAGCCTTGCACTTAGTGATGATGGCGCAGTTGATGAGCGGTAACAGTGTAGCCCTTATAGCTCCCTAGCTTTCGTGCCTCAGACGTAGAAAATATCTCAAGGTAGACGAGCCCCTTAAGGTACAGAAGTAAATTTTGTTATTCCTCTCGACAAGCTATCTCTAGACATGCTAGTGGGTATTAAATTGCAAAGATTTAAGTTTACCGGCAAGGATGTTTCTCAGAAGGTAGGTTCCAGAACAGCTTAATTAAAAGCGGACTAGGTGTATGGTACACTGAATCATGCAAAAAATTGTCAGACATCGTCGGCGGCCAGGTGTAAGCACTAGCTACTCAGTGACAATTCAGGAGGATAAGGGGGGGGGATAGGCAAACATGGGGGCTGTAACCCTTCTTGCCCATGAAGTTACTAATGATCCTTTAATTGTGATAACAATATGTCATTGCAGTAAACTACTATTGTGTATCATAATAGGTATATTACTAAGTAGCTATGCTTTTAGCATAGCTGAGTGAATAGATTTGGACGTCTCTTAGAATCAAGGTCTTGAGAGCGACGAGGGTGAAGCGAGGTGAGTATGGAGCAGCGCCGGAATGAAGGAGCGGGATAAACGGGATATCCCCGTTATTTTTCGGAGTCAATATTTAAAAACCAAGCTAGTCAAGGCACAGGGAACATATTAACAGTTAATTTGAAATCCAATTAATATTTCTTACATGATTAGTTTCACATCTGTAACAGTAATAAAATATTACCTAACTATTACACAAAGTCAATCCCACATGCGAAAATACCTGTATAGTTTAAACCATACTAATTTCAAAAAAAATTCGTTAAGTAGACCTCCATACCATACCTAGCTTCGATTTTTTGTGACCGGTTATAAATTTTCACTATAAAGATTTTAAGTGAGCTCGAAGATGGAATGGACACTACCCCTTAACAACCCCCTTTTACTAAATTCTAACTTACACCACTGCGGGGCTACCTGCGGCGCGAGGTTTGCACCTTGGCAACGGCACTGCGTGTGTGCAGGCAATCCTGCTCTCCTCTGTGGCTTTCATATTGATTGCGAGCGGATGCGAATATTGCCCGCGTCCTTCCAACCCTTCTCCCACCCCTCCAGCAGCACACACACACACACAGGCACGGGCAGAGACGTGGGCCGGGATTACACCCTCTCCGTCTCTCCATGGCTCGTAGCGCCGACTGGAGGAGCAAATGAGAATTAACTTCCCGCGCAGGAGGTAAGGACTCCCCCCCCCCCCTCCAAGCCATGGTTCTACGGGAGTGAGTCTGCGAGAGACTGGGTGGGTGAAGAAGGGGGCCGGAGGGGGAACGGGGGTGGCAGTCGTAAATTCGCCTCCGGGTGTCGTCTGTTCGAGACCATGAGTCGGGCCACACATCACGGCATGCGAGCGCGGATTTACTATGCGAAAAAAAAGGAAGGTAAAAAAAGATACCTGTAGTCTACTCATGGCTACTTCCAACGTTTCTGAAGCCCTGCTAATGTTCTGCTAAAGGCTGTTCACGGTAAAATGAGCCCATGACTCTGCTTGAGGTCTACTTGAGTGCGCGTTGTGTATTCTTCCGCCTTACGCAAAATTAACACTACGTGATAAGACCTATCACTTTATTCATGCGTCGATCGAGTGAAACTGTGAAATTATTATAAAAGTAAAATATTTTACAAATCTGCTCATTTTTACACTTCGCTGCATAAAAAAAACAAAAGACGAAATGGTTTCCTAACAATATTTTATTCGATGTTAAGATATGGAACTACTTTCCCTCCTACGTTACCAACTTTATTGGGCGCATGTCAAGCAGTGCGCCCTTTAAAATATACGCATGTGAAAGCAGTGAAATTTTTCTAAGGTTGATTTCAAAAGTGCTCACTTTATCGTGAACATATCTGCATGTATTTCAAAGCGCACACTGGCGGGTTTACGTCCGGTGAAGTTGGCAACGACGGAGAGAAAGTAGTCCCGCTTCTAAACATTGAATAAAAGTAAATGTATAATGCGGGAGCTGGCACAACTCAATTTTTCATCGAAAAATCAAGTTTTTTGCTCCAGAATCGAGGTTTTTTGCTCCAAAATCGAGTCTGTTTGCTACAAAATCAAGGTTTTTGAGGCAAGATTTAACCTCTAAAATTTTTTTAAAAAGGACTTCTCAAAACTAAAATTTCTACTCCAAAACCAAGCAATTTTACCCTAAAATTAAGCAAATTTACCAGTTTTTTCGAAATTGGTCGCTCAGGACTTGTGTCACTTTAAAAACAAGCTATTTTACCCCAAAATCAAGTAAATTTGCACGTTTTCTAGAAATGCCAATTTTGCAAGCGAGTAATCTAAATCAACCAAATTTACGATAAAATAAAGTAAAATAAGCAGAAATTGTGTGAAAATATTTAAAAATATAATCGATAGATGTTATATATATTTTTTAAGAGAATTCGAGATAATGGATAAATTTTCCATTTTTAATTTCTGTTAAGCCTTTATACATTGTATAAACCTCCTTCTCATTTATTAGTTTCAAATAATTTTTATCAAGTATCTTGACATAGCGTTCTGACAATGAAAATTTAAATTTGTCATCTAGAATACAATTACTTTTTTTGCCAAACTTAAACTCATAAATTTCAAAATCTATAGCAGCAAGCCATTTATTTATTTCAAGATCTTGTAGTTTAGTCATTCATACGAATTGTTCAACTTCTTGAGGAGAGATTCCATTTTTTGTTTTGTGTTATTCATAAAGAAACAAATTATTAAATAACAATTTTTTTTCATTCTCTTAATAAATTATTTTTCTTATTAAATAAAAAAATTGGAAAAAATAAGAAAAGCAACGTAAAAAGTGTGGCGAAGTATTAAAGAAAGAAAGTTTTTCACCACACAAATACTCAAAAGACAAGCTTATTAACGTAAAAAATGGTGTAGAGAATATGCTAGACATCATTATTAGTTGAAAAAAGAGAACGTACTATGCGAATGTGGAAAATATGTTGGCGTTGCATCTCTCAAAGAGCATAAAAATACGAAACTACACAATGTGTTAGTAGATATTCTAAATGAAATTCAACACGATAATTACCCAACAAAAACATGTAGAGCATGTAAAGAGAATAAACGTATACAATTATTTTCAGTCCATAACAGAAATAAGGACAAACTTAGAACAACTTGTAACAATTGTATTAGTGAATATAATAAGAATTATCGTCTTACGAGAAATTCGCTGAATTTTAAGGCACCCCTAAACAGATTTTATTTTTTCAATATATTTACTATTTTTATAGCTCTTCATTCTATATATAATTTTTGTTGGCTTCAATAATTTGTTTCGCCTATAAATAGAATAAAAAATTGTGACAAACAACATAACAGTTGTGTTGAACAATAGGACAGTGAGGGATTTGAGAAATATAGCTCGGGACTATTGAATTACATATATAACCAGGCTAAGGAAAGATGATTTAATTAGAACTCTTATACCATTTATTATTGATGAGCAAAGAAGAAGAATTTATGAGCAAAGAAGAAGAAACTTCGCAAATTTGCCATTTTATTATGCCAATATCAATGAATTATATAAGAAAGACAGAAAAAAATTTAAAACAAATATTTCAATTCTCAAATAATTTATTTGTTAAAGCTATAAATAAAAGTAAGCAGGTAACAGCATGAATAACAAAGAATAATTTTACAAATTCACCTTTAGCTGATGCCGATATCAATTAATTTTATAAACAAGATGAAAACGAATGAAAATAAATATTCCCCTATTATACTAATGTGTTTGTTAGCAAAATAAATAGAAGCTTACTTAGTAAAGCTTTCCAGGATAGGATATCAACCTATAACATCGAAAATTCCTTTAATTTAGTAGAGCCCAATCAATTTTTAACTTCAGTAAAAAATAAGGTATTTGAGATAATACACAATAATCTTAGAACATTTAGGGGACAAACACTAACATTAAAATGTATATCAACTGTCGCAAACAAGAAAATAATCAAGTAAAACGATTTACATTTCCGTCTTATAACCACACAATATTAAACAAAGGAGAAGTTATAAAAATTTACAAAATTATAAAGCAAGAATTACTCACACAAGTATCTGAATTTCAAAGAAGAGGTTCTGGATGGACTTTAGATAGAGTAATTGGAATACAATTAGTAATAAATAAGTATATTCAATTAAATGGATCATCATATATTGAATTACAAGAAGCGATTAATAACATAAAATCATGCATTAATGTGAAGAATGATGACGAAAATTGTTTTCTTTGGCCAATAAAATCTGCATTGTTTACGGCCGAAAGAAGCCCACAAAGAGTACCTAAATATAAACATGTGGGGCTTAATATTGACAAAGCATTAGATAAATATGAATATCCACTTAAAATTGACGATATACCAAGAATAGAAAATCAAATTGGCATTTCTATAAATGCATACTCTTTAGATGACAAGTTCAATGTATATCCATTAAAGCTTACAAAAAATATAAAGGAAAAACACGTAAATTTACTTTATTTAAAAAACGACACAATCTCACATTACTATTGGATTAAAGATTTATCGAAGTTACTTTCTGCACAAAAAAATAACCATAAAAGTAAGACTTACATATGTGATATGTGCTTGCAATTCTTTTATTCTCAAGATAAATTAAATAAACATACAGAATACTGTTCTAAAAACGAATCGGTAAGAATAACTTTACCATTTAAAGACCAACAAATAAATTTTAAAAATATTAAACATACAATGAAAGTTCCTTTTAGTATACATGCAGATTTTGAATCAACTGTAATTAAAAAATCAACAACTAAACAAAATCCAAAGGAAATTTATAAATTTAAACTAATAAAAAAAATCCAATTCTAACATAAGATGATATAGTTAATGGCCTTTACAAGGTGGCATTCAAAGAAAGGCATAATCTTACTAATGATCAAATAAATAACATTGATTTAAAATTGAATGACGAATCATATGCAATGAAATATCAATTACATGAAGTTTATGGTTTTTGCTATTATATTGTATCTGCTTATGGCAATTATAACCACCAGTTGTATATCGAGGTCCAAATGCACATAAAATTGTTGTACAATAAATGAAAAGGGGAGTAGTAGAAATTGGTGAAATATATACACAAATTGAACCAATGCACCCACTAACAAAAGAAGAAAAAATATTATTCAACAAATCTAAAAAAAATGCACTATATGCGAGTGTGAATATTCTAAGGACAATAAAAAATTCCGTCACCATGATCACATAAGTGGAAAATTCATTAATCATTTATGTAATGGTTGTAATCTAAAACTAAAATTACCAAATTTTGTACCAATTTATTTGCATAATTTAGCTGGATATGATGCACATATTTACTGAAGAGCTAGGATATGACGATAAAAATATATAATTTATTGCAAATAATGAATAAAAGTTTATTACTTTTGGGAAAGAAACAAAAAAATTTAAACATGAGATTTATAGACATATTTAAATTTATGGCCAGTAATTTATATAAATTATCTTCTAAAATAAGTAAAGATCAAATGAAACACACACAAAAACGTTTTCCAGAAAATCAAGTTGGTTTAGTACTTAGAAAAGATGTTTGCCACTATGATTATATGGGTAGTTGGGAAAAATTTGAAGAAACTGAACTTCCACCAAAGAGTGGATTTTACATTAAATTGAATGAATCTGATGTAACTGACGATGATTATGAACATGCAAATATTTGTATGGAACTAGTTTACTATTAAAAATCTTGGTGAATACCGTGATTTATATTTAAAACGTGATGTATTATTCTTAGCAGATATATTCGAAAATTTTATGAACGCATTTATAAACTATTATGATTTAGATTCAGCGTGGTATTTTACAGCACCAGGTTTATCGTGGGAAGCAATTGTTAAAAATGACTAAACAACCACTAGATTTATTACATAACTATGATATGATTTTAATGATTGGAAAAGGAATTATAGGTGGAATATCACAATATTGTAAGCGATATGTTAAAGCTAATAACAAATATTTATATGATTTTAACTCAAATCAAGAATCAAATTATTTAGCATATCTCGATGCAAATCAGTTATATGGTTGGGCAATGTCTCAGCATTTACCATATGGGAGTTTCGAATGGATTTACTATACATTATATGATTTAGATTACTGGAGTGAAAAATTATTAAATTTGAAAGATGATTAACAACATGGTTGTATATTAGAAGTTGATTTAGAATATCCACAAGAACTACATAATTAACATAAACATCTTCCATTTTGTCCAGAAAATAAGGTAGTTCTAAAGACAACTCAATATAAATTATTAACAACTTTAGATAACAAACAAAAGTATGTAATTCACTTTCGAAACTTGAAACAGTGTCTAAATAATTGATTAAAATTCACTAAAATACATACAATATTTATATTTGATCAGTCTGATTGCTAGAAGAAATATATTGATTTGAATACAGAGATGAGAACTAACGCAAAAAATGATTTCGAAAAAGATTTTTATAAGCTCGTGAATAATTCTGTGTATGGCAAAACTATGGAAAATATAAGAAACAGAGTAGATATAAGATTAATATCAGATGCAGAAAAATGTGAAATATTAATATCAAAACCAAATTTAAAAAGAAGTACTATATTTAATCAGAATCTTGTGGTTATACACATGAATAAAACAACTGTAAAATTTAATAAGCCTATTTTTGTGGGCATGTCTATTTTGGACATATAGAAAGAATTAATGTATGATTTCCATTATAAAGTAGATGAAACCAAAATATGATGATAAAATTGAACTATGCTATCAAGATACCGAAAGGTATATATATATATATATAGTAGAAGTTAATAAAAGCGTATAAAGTCATTGTGATAACAAGAGAATTGTACTAGAAAAAAATTGATACACTGCCATATGGATGTCGGAATTTATATAAATATATATATATATATATATATATATATATTTACTATCACTAGCACCATTTTGGTGCTAGTCAAATCTTCATAATTTTATTACTGAGAGGTGTGATGAGTAAGAAAAATAGTAAAAATCATATTATGAATTCAGTGACAGTGATTCACTGACACTTGGTGCTATACAAAAATTATTCATCACACTTACTTCTGAAAAAAAAAAATTTAAACATCTTTAATTTCCTAAACAACATCGATATCAGAACCATCATAATCGATTAAATTTCCATTTTCGTTTCCAATTTCTAAAACAATTTTATTAAATTGCTCATTATTAATTTTATAAAAAATTGGATATGGGGCTCATAAATTATATAATATCTAAAACCAAACATAGTTTTTGGTGGAAAACTAGCAATTATATTAGTCTCCAAATGGTTAGATTCATCATATTTTATGAACATGCTTAATGTCAAGTTACGATGAATATTGATTGTTTCATATGGATTACAATTAGAGAATTCGGTGCCTACAAAAATGTAATCTTTTTCAATAGTCATATTTCTTTCAAAGCTAAGAACATCAGATAAGTGATCACCAAGTTTAATATCAAACTTGGTTTTGATATTTATTTTATTTTTCACATTGTCTGTTGTCAATTCAATGTTATTTTTTTGAAAATAAATCGATCGCATTTATAACTTCTATTGAAGATTCAACATCATATTGGCCTCTGAGAATATTTATAATGGTATTTTTATCAACAACAGGACTCATTTTTTTCAATTGTAGTTAAAGTATTATTCTCCACAATTTAGAGTTAAAGATTTTGTATGAAAACTTGTTAATGATATCGATTTATCTTTATGAAATATATCATAGTGAAGTTTCTTCTTTAGAATAGAACTAATGTTTGTTAACTTGAAAACTTTATTATTATCCATTTATTACAAAAGTTATAGTAATTATATGAAAAAAGTTGACTGGGGTGTTGGTGTTTACAATTTCTGAAGAATCTTCTAAGAATGTGAAGAATGGCGAACTTTTGCCTGATTATATTGAGAATTATAATTGTAGGTCCTTGTAAAAGTGGAAAAACAAATTTGATGATAAATTTTATTTATAATATGGGGTGGTTAAACTTTAATAAATTACTTTGCTCTAAAAGTTTGAAACAACCAAAATATATTCAATTACAAGATGATTTTGAAGTGATATTAAAAATATTTAATAAACAAATGGAATCCTTTAGATCAATACGAAAACAAATCTCTAATTGTATTTGACGATGTTATTTTAGATAATCAAGGTATGATTCGTGAATATTTTAAAAGAGGATGACACAAAAATATCGATGTTTTCTATTTGGCTCAAACTTATTCCAGGGTGCCTAAACAATTGGTACGAGACAATAAATGTTTTTTTGTGTATATTTAGACAAGATGATACTAACTTAAAAGCATATTTATAATGATTATGTTGGTGGAGATATGCCATATGAAAAATTTAAAGATATTTGTGCTAAGTGCTGGGACGAGGATTTTGGTTTTATTACAATATATATGAATAGAAACCTTTGCCTTCTTTCAATTTTTTTATTTGTTCGCTCAAGTTGATCTTTTGTTAAAAATTTATCTATACCCAAATCTCTTAATTGATCAATGGGTAAATCGAAAGTTAAGCTATTTATCTTCATTTATATAAGTTATATGTATATATATATATATATATATTCAATAAAACATTTTAATTCCCCAACCTAATTTTCTTTTTGAACACATAGTTGAGGCAACAGCAGCAGAAGCAATTTTTTCTCCAATTGGAGTATTTTTATTTAACATGATTTCTTTTGCTTCTTTTTGTAAAATTTTATCAGCTTCATGCCTGGATTCTCAATCTTTATGATCTCTATAAACAATACCATGATATTTGCAAGTTACATCTTATTTATTTATTCCTGTCTCCTCTTTCTAATCTTTCATTTAATTTTGTAAATGGTCCACAATAATTATAACTTTGCAAATGCATTTCGGGTAAATTAAAATTGTTTAATGCCCAATTTATTACACCTTTCCCATGGTGTTCAGAATTCCAAAATGTGTGTGGAATAAAATTTAAAACTCGTATTGGATATGGACTTCCTTTCAGTATTATTAACAACAAAATCAGAAAATATATTGTTTAACATATTCATTATACTTACTTTTTCATTGTAATAATTGTTATTTCCAGCATTTTCTTCACCATGAATAATTAACAATCTGTTGATTAATTTTCTAACATCGTCCATCCAAATATGTTCTTTTGGCAAACTATTGTATTTTTTTACACCTTCGCCAGATTTAGTAGAATTTTTTAAATATATTCGTGATAAATTGGTTTAATTATTTCATTATACTCATAGTTGGATAATTGTTTTGATATGCTGCATTTGTTGCTTTAACAAGTTCTGCATAATTTTTATAGTCCTCATTAGTAAATTTATCTTCAGCAGTAGATTTATCTACAAGATCATCTTTTTTACTTCTTGTTAACAAATTAGTAAGGCCCATTGTTAATTCTAATTTTTTATCTTTGACAAATATAAAATCGCCATCTATTCTTACTTTTGTACCACCAATTTTAGAACCTTGCCCATCTCCTCGTAACCAAATTTATCATTAATAATAGTAATATATTTAGAAATATATTTTTCGAGATTTATAGTAGAAACACCTGCTATGTGTGGCAAATTTTTTAGTAGAGTAACATTCATAGGTGATTTTGGGAATAATTCTCTTTCAAAAGATGTTTCTTCTGGTGTTGGTGGATAATCTGAATTTTTGCAGCAACAGGTACTAGTGCTGTTATTAAATTTTTATTTTCGCCACTTACTTGTTCTATTTTTGCCAATATTTTGTAATTCAGGAATTAATGGTAGTTTTTTTTTTTTTTTTTTTTTTTTTATACTTCTCGATGAGCAATATTACTCGAGAAACATCCTCTGAATCCTTCATATATATATATATAACTTATAAATGCGTTATAAAACCATTACGAGTTTTGAGAGACAAACTTTTCCCCCAACTGTTCAGATGAGGAGGAATTTAAATATTTTCAATAATAGAATCGAGTTTGATATTCCCATAGGAGATTGCTTTCATTTTCCAAACGATACTTACGTTTTGGAAGAATATCGCCTACTAAAAACGGATACAGTTGGAGATGAGGTAAAATACGAAAAATTATATAATATTGATATTTGCTCTAATTTTTTTTCCCATTTCAGTTTTCGAGAGTAGAAATTTCAAAAAATGGTCACATTATTGAGGCTGTTGATAATCCAGGAATAACTTCCACAATGATGAATATTTTACTAAGATCACGGCGTGAACAAAATTATTTAGAGTCTACTAGTGTTGATAATAAATTTCGAGTAAAATCTGTTCGTAGTGATAAAATTAATGAAATAATGTATCCATTAAGACATTTGTTTGGCTTCATTCGCGATAATAATGAAATATACTGGAAAGGTGGTTACAAAATCACTTTTTTCCGAAATTCATCTAATAACAATTGTTTATCTGTTTATGAAACTAAGGAAGCAGGTGTCACTACAATTGATAGAGATTATGCTGATCCAGTCAAAATTGTTAATGAAAAATTAGAAATTTTGTGGCATATTGTTGAATACGAATCTAACACATCAATTGCAATTAAAGAACAAATATATAAAAATCCTAAAATTCATATTGGTTTTAAGTTTTGCCAATTTTTAGATAAATAAGTTCCTGCTGGGACAACTGTTTCTAATTTTTATATAAAAGATCAGTTTAATAATTTACAATTTGAGATGCCTGATTTTGTAACTGTGGGTTTCCAAAATAATAGAAAAAATCGCGCTGAGCAATATGTGCATGCTTCAATGTTTGATCATTATAAAGTGAGCAAATTTTTTGTTAAAAATAGTAGAAATGAAATTTTTCCAAAAGAAAATTGGAATCTAGATATTGAAAATGATCTTTGCCTTAAAATGTTTCTCGCTTTTAATGCTTTTAGAAATTCAAGAACAAAATGGGATAATATATATAGAAATAATGAACTTTATTATAAGCCAACTACAAACTATCATGGCGATATCAATTATTATTTATTTTGGGGACGAACACCTTTATATGTTGTTGACTGCCTATATAGACAAACAGCAGTAGTTGAAGATAAAACAAAAATAAAAATAAATGTAGATTTTAAAAAAGCTGTTGAGGCTTGTATAATTTGTAATGTTGTTTTAATTATATAACGAAATTTAACTTATGATTATTTGAAAGAAAATATAACTGAAGATACAGAAATTTTTAATTTTATTAAATGGAAGAATCAAGAAAATGCTTCGATATTTTAATACAATATTTTAGACTCGTAGTTGAGTGGTAGGATTAAAATATTTTACGAATTTTTGATCAAATAAAAAATCATTTTTCTAATTAACATTTTCTCACTTTTAATATTTTCACTTGATTTTCACTTGATTTTGCTTGATTTTCTCTTAAATTTGCTTGCTCGCTTGCGAAATTGCAATTTCTAGAAAACTTGAAAATTTGCTTGAAAAGTAAGAAATTTGCTTGATTTTAGCTTAAAATTTAATATTTATAATGGCGAGATAAGTCTGCACGATATTTTTGAAAAATAATGGCAAATTTGCTTGATTTTGGGGGAAATTTGCTTGTTTTTTTTTTAAATGTTAAGTTCTTAAATTTCAAGCCATGATTTTGGAGCAAAAAAACCTTGATTTTTGGCCTCGAATTGCTTGATTTTTCGATGAAAATGTGGGGTAGTTCAGCTCTTTCAATATATATGTACTAATAAAAATTATTGGGTGAACATTTGTGTACATTCAACTGATCAATTTTGTTTTCTACTTTTTCCATTACCAGGAGTCTAATAATTAACAAATCTGTTAAATATTTATTTATTTAATATTTTCACAGTTCCACTTGATCAACGTATGAATAAAGTGACCAGGCTCATGTCAATGTTACTTCTTGTTATGGTGGAAGAATACGCAAATGCTTACAAAGTGAATCATAAGCAGGTATTTCTAAAGTGCTCAGTTTACCATGAACATATTTTATCAGGCTATTACTCCAGCTCATCCACACAAAGCTTAAACAAGTCTAAAAAATCTCACCAAAGGGACAACGCACTCAGTTTAATAACATTTTGCATGAGAACTATTATTTTACTAGGCATTACGAACACACCTATTATCTTTTCATTTTTATCCATATTAATTAATTATGCATGAAATATTATAAAATTCATTAGATAAATGTAAGTAAAAATTAATTTCAACAAAGTATAAGATACTTTCATGTTAGCATAAGTATAAGACGCTTGTGCCACATCACATATTTAGGAAACAACCACAAACACGTCATACGTGGGGAGATTTTTCAAAGCTATGATTACACAAAAAGAGTGAAGATTTTACGAACAGACTATAAGAGCATAATAGTCTAACGCGTCTTCACTCTCTTATGTAACGTGTGGAAATTGTACGGCTCGACGCGAAAGTTTTATATATCGTCACCTCGGAACACATACAAAAGAAGTCGACGACACGACATTGATTTCCCAAGGGAAGTCGCACTGTGCGAAAACATGATTATTTTTTCTGTGTTTAACGGAATATTACTTCTCGTGTGCACTCATTGTTAAATATAGCTGGGCCAAGTAGGAAAAGTTTTAATGAGGGTATATGCAAGACTGCCAGCGGAAAATTTGGTTGAGACTGGGCTATCATAAACACATACATATGTGCACACTCATCGTCAAAATATAGTTGCACCCGTAAGTACGTGTCGGTTTGCAAAGTTATTCGAAAGGACGACACTAGTCACCAAATACGAGAAATGATTACAAATGGCGACTGGTATCAGAAATATATATTGTGCTACACATGCGTAAGTCTCTCAGTATGATGTCGGGTCGAAATTTTTGTGAACACATTCCGGCAGACATAGTGGCATGGTGTGGTAGATTTCCCTAATGGTGTCCTGCAACAAGCCATCCCATTAAGTTTGAATATTTCCTCGCAGTTCCAGCCGATTTAGTGGTAGGGTTGGAGTTGTGACAGAGCGGCCAATAGCGTCCCACACATTTTCAATTGGGGATAAGTCTGGTGATGCGGCTGGCCATAACAGAGTAGCCATTGCTTCCAGGTCACGTTCTTTAGACGACAGCTGTATGAGAACGAACACTGTCCCGTAGAAATAGAGCTCTGGATTGGGCGTCCACAAAAGGCAGGACACCTGATTGCAGGACCTTGTGAACGTACATATACTAAAGATGAGGTAGACTGCTTATTCGTCTTCTGCGCATGTACCCAATATTTACCTACCCCAATCCTACACAACTGTCAAAGACACGTGGTCAACAATGATGAACGTGTTTGTTTATATATTAATTTTTAAATTGCAAACACTTATATGTAAATAAAATACTTTTACCAGTTTAAATTTAATCAAACTGCATTACAAATTGATTAGAGAAAGTATACACATTCATCTCAAAGTATTTGTTTACAAATCAGTTTTTTAACGTAAATTCCAAACCATGCCTTTTTCGCTATACGTGTTGGCAGAAAAGCAGTTCAAAGTTGGGACACGGAGATTGGTTGTGCTCAGCCAGTGAGATCGGTCTACCTCATCTACAGTCGATGTGAACGTACCGTTGGGCTATCCCAAGTGCATGTTATGAAGGCCAGCGGTGATCAGACATCGCATGCCGCGATAATGACACCAGGCTGTCCGGACGTGTGAGGGAAAGCCGTTCGTTTTGGCGTTGCCCACGCTGACTCCTCAGAAGAATGCGACGGTAGTCGCCACCAAGACAAAAGCGGAATCATCACTGATTGGCTTCAGAAGATTCTGTCACACGGCAACATTGCAGTCTGTGGCGACGTCGATGTGGTAAGGACAGTTACCGTAAGTCTGTGCGCATGTGGTCCTACGTCGGGGAGCCGCCTGACAACAATACTGGCACTCATAACGAAAACTTGCTCCAACTCTATTTTAATTTTGTAACGTTCCACATTTTCAATTTCAGAACGGAATAAGAGAAAAAAAAAACCTATTTTTACACCATCTTTACCATTCATTATGGAGCAGTGAACTTCGCCCTTGCAATGAAAATATATCATTACAGGAATTTCACACCATAAAATGTAGAAGGATCATGTATATAGCAGGGCACTCACCAACTTGCCCAAAAAAATTTACAATACACGCATTAATTAAAACAAATAATAAAATATTACATTTTGTAACGCTATTGAATTCTTGATCGAAATCACTCGGTGTTGGGGTTTATCTACTATTTGTTTGCGACAACTTCCCTGCTTTATTAATTCGAATAACTGATCTAGAAGCAGGGATACGACCAGCATATGTTCGTAAAACAAATATCTTTAACTGACAAGAGCTACTGTGTAACAGCAATCATCTCAGGAATATGTATAAGCTTGTTGAGTGACTAGGTTTATCTAACGCTGAGCAGCTACGACACATCAGCACCTTGCTCGCCCAGAACATGACATCGGGCCAATAAAGAAGTGTTGTAACAAGTCCGTGTTTGTTACGATACATGGGCTGGGCTTCACGTCTCTCCAACAGCGAAGTCATTAGAAACAGAGCAAACTGCTCAGAGAGGAAGGAACAAGGAATAATCGGCCATGACCTGTGATAATAAACCACTCCAGCATTCAGCTGGAGTGGTTTCTGAAAAAGTCATGGGGAACCGAAATCAGGATGGCTGGACCGGGAATCGAACCCGTGTCCTCCACGAACGCGACTCCAGAGGGTTGACCGCTGGACCACCTCACCTCACTCTGCCCGTGTGGGTGGTAACGTAGTGTGATCAGGGTTAAGAGCTACAACACAGCTGGCGTACGGGATTCACCCAGTACAACAGACGGTACCCAGGAACCAAGCTCGCTAGGGGCCAGTCTCAGTTGTTTGAGCCCGAGACAGCGACTCCATCCACTCTTCCTTTGCCTGTAGAGGAAAATAGGGTAGAATTCGAATGTCTGCTGCACAGGAACCAATTTCTTAACTCGCGACAGTTATTTCGCCAACAAACCTGTTGAAACAAAATGGCTTTTAACTGTGAAGCACAATTTTTGGTATAAATGTGTGATCTGAAAGGTTGTCACACTTCCCTTGACCAAGTTTTATTATTACGAGGCATATGCGTGCCCAGTCATCATTCGGGTGTGCACAAAATTAAAGAATCGCCGACGGCATCATAAAAGTGGAGGCCCGGGGTTTTAAGTTCCGGAAAATTTTTCATGTTAATGTTTAAAATAGTGATAATACCATAAAAGTTGTGCCGAAATACGGTATTATCAGAAGATCACACTTCGCATTGTTTCCTAAAATATTAATGGAAAACTCAATTTCGAAAGACTAATTTGTATTAAATTGAAGAGTAAAATTAATCAAATCAAGGTCAAGTCTGCCCTGACGCGATGGACAAATCAGTTTTGGTATTCCTTAAAATTTATCATACAGACAAGCGTGCTTGGAAACAACCAAAAATTCCAGAAAAATACATACATTTCAAAGATCACAATTTTAAATTCATAAATATGCTGGCCAATAGGGCCGGACTATGAAATGTATTGAACTATTCTGGTAATGTTTTAAAATCATGAATCTTCTGGAAAAGTAAATCCAAGCAAACGACGTCACGTATTTTTTTTCAGTTACGCGATTTTAAGACAGCACTGGTGGCAAATGTTGAGCTTGGGTTCGAGAACTACGCAAGATACCAAAAATCAATCTACCTCATACTTAGCGAATCCAAGTCCTTCAGCCCAATATCTCCGGCATGGTATCTTGGTAAATATGAGTCAATCCTTGTAGAGCGCCTTTTAATAATTATTCCACAAATGTACCATGTTGCCGTGTTATTCAAAGGTCGTTCCCTCGATTGACATGTCACTATTTTCGTCCACAAAGTGGACCTAACACCCGACAAACAATCACTTGTAACAGTCGAATCAACGTAAGATCAGTAGGCTACTAATCTAATCCTCGTTTAATCAGTGAATAGCAACAAACAAAATTACCAGTAGTATTTAACGGATTCAAGTGGAACAGTTTCGACAAATCAGCAGTCAAATTCGCTGATTTGGAGCAGTCGATTTTAGACGGTAGGCACTTGGAGTTGCTTCCGTTTGAAATACGGAGCCGTTTCAAAGCTGCCACATTTCACTGGGTAGTGGCCAAGAAGTCACTTGCTTTGTTCATGCCTGTCCAGCAATCAGACCGTCCTTCCTCGTGGCATTCTGTTGGGGATCGTCCAGAAATCGTCCTCTATATGTCACATGTTAACTGCTCCCTGCACAACCTGTGAAGTTAGACTGGCACAGATGACGGGCAATGCCAGGACTTGGTCCACCTAGCCTCTCTCAGTCTTATTATCCAGCTTCTCTTAAACTACATCATCTGTTAGTGCGAATGTGTCGTACGTCTTCTCGGTAATGCAAGTCGCTCGTTAATCACGTCCGGCAAGTACCGCACATATAATATCACACGGACTTTTCAGACGACCATTCACGAACGCCACATGAGCAGCAACAATTGCACCGCCGTACGATTTAGGTGCTTGCACCATTGCACGGATATTTAATAGTTCACATATAACCCATAGACGTGACTATTTACAAACTTCCACGTTTACCGAATGAGTTTCGCAAGTTGAGCAACGTTTTTATGACGATGAGTGTAAAAGAATATTACAATTTTTGACAACGCTCTATCTTGGTTACTTTTTCAATTATTTTAAACTCTGGTGATGTACATAAATAAATTTTAGTACATAAATATTCCAGAAGGCCACATTAACAGCGACAGAAAATACTCAAGTGGATAAAACCCAAATGAATAATAATAAAATCATTTACAGTCTGGAAAGTAAACAAAGCAAAAAAAAAAAAAAAAAATGGAAAGGTTACAAGAACAAGCACAGTAGTACTTGAAAGATAATATGATCATCGTTTCAAGCATTTTTGCCAACTAAAGCTGAGTGAACATATCTTCAGTAATTTAAGCTACGGTTAGTGTAATTTACTTGCAAGGAGATATTGCGGCTCGTGTGTTAGCAATATCTACCTTTGTTAGTTAATTACTACACCATATAGCAATTGCATAAAAGGCATTTAGTAGGAGAATTAAGCATATTTCAATTGTTATCTACAGCGTATATGATGGGTACAGAATATCTGACAACTTAAAATACATCGCGACGGAATGGTTTACACATGAAAGGTAACAATGTTGTTCAACCGTAAGTCACGTTACCTAAGATATGCAGTCGATACATTGTGAGACTGGCGTGTGATTGATTACTGTTTAGTAACAAGAGAAAACCTTCGATTTATTTATCACTTAACTCACATCTACCTAAGTCAGTGCAGTCTATTTTCATCGAAGATATTAGACATGCCAAAACATCTTGTCCTCGAGAATATCCCTCATTGTAAATATGCAAATATAAAGTTAGCAACTGTTGATTAATATTTAAAAGTAATCTACAGATAGTAAAAGAAAAAGAAAATTGTGTGGCCTGTGCATAATTTGCTCCAAAAATTTAGCAATACCACAAAGTAGTGAATCTGGCTGATAGTTAGAAACAGAAATTAAACTACCCTGTTAAAACTTCAGCGATTTTCGTCGTCGAGGGTAAAATATCCGAGGCCAATTGTGGTTGAAAATATATCATGAGAACGGCGTAAATATTTCTGCACAACGTTCAATTATAAAGTTTGTAATTTGTACGTTCCGGTTAATGAGGGTTTGGCAGGGTGTTAAGTTACTTGATCCTCCATAAGGCCAAGCTAGAGCTAATACGTTAGGGGGATAGTATTACGTAAATTTTCAGAAATTGAGGTCGGCATCGATTGGTCGTTCGACATAACAGAAAAGCAGGCTCATACAAAGTATCTTGCAAAATAATTCGCTGTTAACTGGGAGTGTACTGGCAAATATAAGTACGCTGGTAAATAAATTACCCCCAATCTTAAGTTAATGTTTTCGTAATGTCCTATAATATAAACATATTTACGTGTTTTCAAAAGCCTGTTGCTTCGGCCTTCATTCCATCGTTAATATTTTTAAACGTGGTGTGTTACTGGTATTGACGGGCAGGCGAATATTATGCGCATTCATAACTATAGACCCCCGGAAATTGCGCGAATTCATTTGAGGACAAAATAGACTCCAAACATGTGTACATTTGGATATACTGTAATTTCAATTGGATCGTAGTTTGTTAGTCACGCCCTGGACGAACATGAGCCAATAACTAATCAGAACGAAAAACACGACGGAATATAGTGTAACCTCGTCTGGATTAAAATCGGAGCATCAACCAATGAACAACTAATTGAAGCTCGAGAACACAAACGACTGTGGAGTCTAGTTTGTTGCCAAATGAAAGCATTATCACTGCCATCATAGTCATCACCAATGCTGTTTTTATGATCGACTTCACTTCCTGCTTCACCATCAATAACAAGTTTACTTTTCTTTGTAGCAGGAGTTTTATGTTCATCAGTATTTCATCTTGCCGCCATCCATTGGGCCGCTTCTAGCATAAGACAGCAGACCGGCATCATCTGGCCGGAGTTTGTCAGCTATTTTTTACCGGCCCAATTCCTGCCCGTACTTTTTTGTGTATGTCAGGCCGGAATACATTTTGTATCATGCCGTTAGCGGCACAGTATATTTTTGACACTGTCGGCAAACAGTCAGCCATATTTCCATCGGGCCGCTTCCAGCATAAGACAGCGGGCCGACATCATATGGCCGGAGTTTGTCGGCTAACTTTTTCCGGCCCGATTCCGGCCCATACTTTTCGTGTTTGTTGGGTATTGTCCGCCATCGAGTCAATGGTGAGGGCATGCACACACAATGAAAATCGGCGTACCTCATCTTTAGTCTATGGCGGCGACATTCTCGATACAGAAAAATTTTTGGTTTCACGCGTACTGTCATATTCAGTCCTGCGGTGTCGTCGTCCCGTCCATAACATAAAAAGATGACGCGGTTTCACGTTAAAAGACGTGAAATACTGTAGCTGAAGTCAGTAGATTGAAATATTTAAAATGAGAAACCGTAAAAATTACTTTTATTGTTCAGGTTTATTAAAAAAGGTAGAAATGTCTGCCTGTTAGAACAATGCACACGTAAATTCTGTCTGAAGTGTTCAAGGGCACAAATAAACTATACGGAACGCGTATGGTTTTAGGTCGGCAAGTTTTGCCACTGCGCGAACATCAGTCGGCGAGAATCGTAAAAATAACCTAACTGAAAGGTTACTGGGATATTATTAAATAAGTCGAATCTCGTAAGAAATGAAAGCGCTCAAGACGGCCCTTCACAAAACAAATTCGGTCCCACTTAGCTTAAATTGCTAGATAAAAGTCCCTTTCAGAGAGCAAATAAAAATTATTTCGACTGTCCTCAAAAACAAAGGGAAAATGATAGCTTCTCATGCCAATACACGAGAACATACTCTTTTCTCCGGGGAAATGTACTATTTGTTAGCAGTTTCTGGGCGTGGTATTAATGTAGCTGTCTTCAGAAAACTCCGAGCGTAGTAGATAAAAGTTTGAGTCGAGCTCAAAGAAACGAAATCAACGTAGAGCGTTTGGGTTTTTAGAATATACACGTGATGCATCTCTTTGTTTCTTGGTGGCTGCAGACAGTAAGTTTCCGGAAGTGGGCCGCTTTCCAAAGGCGAAGTGACCGCTACCTGTTGGCGTCGGTTAATTATGCGCAGGTGGCTGCCCTAACGAGGAAGTAAATACTTCTGCATAGCTCACCGTCCTTCACCAGATTTGAAGCATGAGACCTGCCGCCAGATCCCCGTGTCATTCCACTCAGCCGCTGACAAGAAACTTTATAAAATAATCGCTTGGCAAAAATATTTTAATATCAACGCTTTCTCAATCTCTGATATACGTGTTCGTAATACTGCTTCAACAACGACACAGCATTTATTCTTCTTCCAACCTGTCTTATGTGTCCTCGCTAGTGATTCGTCGGCCACTCTGGTTACGAAGAATAATATGGCTTCACGCAGATAATCATTTAGCTGTTTTGGAATCCTTCGACGTTGGCGATCTTCGAAAATAAATGCCTCACGCACTTGCCTCAACCGTCTGTCCAGTTTATAGTTCCTCGTTTGTTATTCGCTCCTAATGACGTATTTGAGCCATGCCACAAAGAACTACGTCCGGACAGTTAAAACCCAGATTGGAATCTCGGCTGAGTCATGTCTATGAACGTTTCTCTTTGTACACAATTTCGAGTTGGTACAGATCCTCTTCTCTAAGTCACTCGCCAGTGGGTGACGTTGCGACATGTTCGCCGTTTTCTTGCATCAAAGTTGCTACACTCTGAAGAATACACAGTATTTAAGATCCAATGAATTTATTGTAAGGAATTTGGCGAGAACAACGTTTGCGGTATGGCATGTTGGCGGTAAGGAATTTTAAAATTATATATTTATTAGTGTGTCGGCTGCACTAAGAGCCAGTCTCGTCCCAACCATTGTATGCTAACCCTGAATCAGGCAGGAACAAAGAGGATATATTTTACACATGTACACTTAAACGGATATACGGAAATAGGCGGCGATTGAAAAAAAAGTACGATTTTTCTAATCTATATCTACTTATACAACAATTAAGGTAATTATAAATGTTTTAGCTGTTACTATAATAAAAGGTTCTAGATTTACAGTTAAAACAAAAAACATATTTCGTGAATCTGCAAAATATCGAAGCTGTGTTACAACCTCCGTTCGTATTTGGCAAACCAGTTTTTTTGTTTGGCATTGATTAAATAAATATATGTACATAATATTATTTTGTATGCTTTGTGAGCAGTGGTACTATTTTAATGTAAACATGTGTAAAAGCTACTAACCACTACCATACTTTTGTTATGTGTGATATATACAAATTTAACTAACTCTTCAGTGTCATTCATTTCACAAATATACTACTAGAAATCAATTCGATAAATATTTTACAAGGAAACTACTGCCAATACAGAACTTCATTCAGTGGTTTTAATTAATATTGACTACAAAATTATTATAATGTTGTACATGTACATATACGTATGTGTAAATTACATTTAAATAAAAAAACATGGCATTTTTAATGTTAACGGCATTGCGAAACACTTGTTATATATAGTTTTGTGCTTCTGCGTTTAGAAAGAAATGAAAAAAAAAAAAAATTAATTAATTATTGAAAAGTAAATTCAATTTTGGAGTAAAATTTTTCTTGTGACTATTTGAAATGTTATTCAGAAATCTTTAAAAAAAAAAAGCCTGTGTGAATGACACCACTCCAATTTTGTCTGGTTCTATATGTTTCCTATTTTTTGTTCAACATAAGTTCTTCAAGCGATATATCCACCGAAAAGAAACTGTTTTATATTATATTTCCATTTGTTTAGGTGTATTACTAAATCTGAGAGTTAAAATTGCTGTATTATAATACTTAATACATTTATTTCTCTTCTTATACTACTGAAACTACTAGTATTCAATGGCTTTACTGTTAAACACATAGTTTGTTAATAAAATATTTTAACATTTAGTATATACAGAGCTGTAAAAGTTCTGTGTTGTGGGGTGTTAGATTTATGATTGTAAGAAATAAGTTATGATAAAGTTTTACATCTAAAATATCGTAGTACTGAAAAGTAATTCCTCTAGTGGGGGGGGGGGGGGGCACATGTCTTACTACGACACTGACTGTACGAATTATTAGGGAGGAATCTTATTTTAAAAATTATTGTATTTATACCGATTAAGAAGTTTTCTGGTTATTATATTTCCATGTTTTTTTGCTGGCATAAATGTAACTTACAGCCTACTTGAGCAAATGTAGTATGTTATATCACTTTTTTATTTTCGACAGCGTTCTGAGCTAGAGGATAACTATACATATAAAAGTCAACTAGTGAGTAACGGAGTGCAGTTAAGTTATTTTAAAATTAACGTCCAGTTGCTTTTTATAAGATAGTAACGAAAAGTAGTTAAAGTGACTTTACTTTCTAAAGTAACTAAACTTAACTGAAGTTATTTTTAAAATGTAACTTACCCAACACTGGTTAGTTGTTCATTGTCTGATGCTCCAGGTAGCACGGGATTCGGTCCGTGTTTTCCCTACATATTAGTTATTGGTCGAAATACGTCCGGTGTGTGTTTAACAAACTGTGGTCGAATATAAGTTGAAACTCTATGGTGCATGTGGACAAAGTTTAGCTTGTCCTCAAAATGAACTCGCGAACGAAACTTCCCGGTTTCTAATAGTGAGAAAATATAACGATTTATTTTACAAACTGGCATCAAAGAATTTATGTGCGGATGTGGTAAATAATAAAATTTAAAATAATAAAATCCAAACAAATAAATTAAATAAAAATGAGAAGGACAACATAAGCGAAAAGAAACATTAAGATATCTTTGTGTTCCATGCAGAACATACGTACACGATGTAAAAAAAAAGCAGCACAAATAAACCAAAATAAGGGCACAGCACAGTATCGGACAAAGACTTAAGAACTAAATCATCAGTTGTATAAAATCAAAAGCAACGAACTACGAAACAAAAAAAAAAAAATACAAGACAAAGACAGTGAGACAACGCACAGAAAAGAACGTGAAACCACAAAGTCGTCCTGAAGGTGGAAACAATGAGCAGAATGGCGTTACAATCACTTTCACATAAAACCCTTCCCAGTCGTGGTTAGGACCACAGACATAAGATTGGAATAACAACTGAAGAACCGTCATAATCACGTGTTCAAATGATAGCATTCAGTTTGTTCGCATTTGGTTTTATAACAAACCCGTGCTTTTACGAGAAAAAAGAAAAGTTGTGCGTAACGTGATTACATTGTATCTGCGTTGAAAGTTTGTCAAAAGTAGTGCACTAGCATATCAAAGCATTCATTTACGTGAAAAGTCTGCTAACCTCAGAGGAAGTCATGTGGTTTTGATAGCTTAGAGGGAAGTAAAGGAGTTCAGTGTTAGAAAACAGAGATTAGTTAGTAAGCAGCTGGCGTGAGCACTCTACAGGCTGCGATTTAAACATTTTGCTGGGGAGAGGGAAAATTTTTCTGAACTCGAGACTTTTGGAGATTCGCGTTTTCCAGCACAGTGGCTGCCAAGATGTTTTAACCTAGCAACATTCCATCAGCAATCGCAGAATACTATTTTTTTTAAATAGTTGTCTTTACAATTGATGCAAAGAGAAGGAATTGCGTTTAACATTGATTCCCCATTCTGAGTTCGCGGCTGCCAGCTTAGTAGGCAGGGCAGTAAAGTGAGCACTTTTTAAGGCCTTTCTCAATTTTTCCTTTCATCCAATTTCCATCTTCCTGCTGCTTTTTAATATAAACATTGCAATGTGACCAATAAACACAGTGTATACATTTCACCACCCTCAAAATGTACTCACTTAACCGTGAGCAGCCAATATTACCATATACCAAATATATGATAGACCGATCTCGCTGACTGCGCACAACCAATCTTTAGGTCCCAACATTGAACTTTTTTGCCAATACGGCTAGCAAAAATGACGTGGATTGGGTTTGAGGTTAGAACATTGTTTAGTAAACAAGTTCTTTTGAGATGCTTTTATACTTCCTCTAATCAGTCTGTAATGCTTTTTGATTCAATTGAAACTGGTAAAAGTAGTTTATTCATATAATAGTGCTTGTTATGCAAAAATTAAGATATAGACAGACACGTGCATCACTGCTGACCACGTGACTTTGACAGTTGTGTTCCTTTGGGGTAGGTTAATGTTTGGTACATACGGAGACGACGAATAAGCGGTCTAGTTCGTCTTTAGTCTGTGGTTAAGACCTGAAATCTCTCCTCTTCACTCCACTCCACTCCACCCTCATACTCAACCCTAGGCAGTCATCGCAGTAGTTACTCGAGAACGTGAACTCGCTGATGGCGACTACGCATGCGCCGACTCGTGCGGGCGATGCGGCAGAACGTCGCGGCCGCTGCCCGCGGGTTGGCATTTCACGTGACTCGCGCGACGAGGGAGAGTCATGAGAGAGCGAGAGAGAGGGAGGGAGAGACGGGGCTCGGCGAGGACCGACAGCGCGCACCCCTAGCAACACACGCCCGAGGGGGCAGTTTTTCACTCGACAGAAAGTGCGAACCTAGACAAGATCCACGTTCCTCTCACGTTGCTAACCCTCGATGACGCGATAGCGTTTCTGACAAGCACGTTATTGCGTTTCAACCACCCGGGTGCGACCGCCGTCTTTGCCGTTGATTCGAGTGCGACCTCCCACACGTGGCGGTGGCTGGGGCCAGTGTTCCTGGTGTAATTCTTCAAACACACGAGATGGCAGCGCCACCACGTGTTCACATAGAGCCAGACGATCCGAGCGTCACATAGAACGTGACATTTCTATGTAGCCAATCATGTGGTTGCGTTTATTAATTCGAAATGAATATCCCATCGAAAAATGCGATTTCCAAACAAACGAATTCACTTCCGAAGTGTTGTCTAAGTTTTTTTTTTTTTCGTGTGGGGGATATATAATAATATGAATATACAGGTTACTAAAGAAATTTCGTGCATTAAATATAAAATCAACACTTTTGTCTTACTTCACTATGATTGTTTTATCGAATTCTCATCGTCACTGGACTCTTTTGGGTATAAAAGCCGGTATGGCTCCCTTGGGCGACGGATTTAGATACGCTCTGTCAACGCATTATACGTCCAGCTATAATTCATTCACGGTTAATTCACACTTTTCTGAAACTCTGCTAAAGTGCTATTTTCAGGATATCCCTCCGTCTTGTACAAACTAAGCATATTTAAGTATAGAAAATTACATCAAAAACTACGCACCGGATTCGTGCGCACAAAGTTGTAATAATATTTTTCGTAAAAACTATTTCTTACACTTTTTCTCAACACACATGTTTTCTCATTGTTTTTTTTTAAATGTTTATTATAAATTAATTATTGTAATTTTAAAATGTAATACAGGCAAGGCTTCAATTTCATGAAAAATAAGAAAGTTTCATGTTAACAGAGGTATAAAACGCTTGTGATACATGGCATATTTAGGAAATAACTAAACACGTCATACAAGGGGTGTTATTTTCAAAGATTTGATTCAGAAAGTATGAACAGACCGTGAACAGACTATGACATGGAATTTTGCCAGGCTACAAAGCCACAATACGATGCAGTTGTGCTGCTTCAGCGCCCTCTCTACATTTCATTGCAACTAGCAGATTTTCTTCCGGAAGTATGGCACATGGGTCGTGCAGCGTACGTTTCCAAGAGAAATATCGCCACTTTTAACTGTGGCACGGTTGTAGAAAGAACGTGGGAAATTATGTGAATAAAATATGACCATAAAGAAGTGTAATATTTGTGATATTATAACCTTAATTCTGTAGATACAAATGAATAAATTCCCGAAGAAAAAAAACTCATTTTCGCTATGCGCAAGAACTTTATGCCAAATGTTTCTTGTTACAAAAATTTTAACTGTTGCTAAATACTGAATGTTTCTAAATATCAGCGGTTTCAAATGTCATTCTCCCTATATGCCATCTAAAGATGAAATCGACGAATTTTAAACGGAGTATACGAGATACTGAGACGAAGAATAGCTACTTCAGTAGCTGACCATATTTGCTTTTCTACGAAGCGAACACTTCTTTTATTGTATCTTAGCGGTACAGCAAGGCAACATTAGTACAGTCTCTTAGGTCACTTTTGGACTCATAAGTAAAACAAGTGATTATTTGTCAAAAAATGGAAATTTGCATGCGAAAATAGGTTTGCCATTGCAAAAAGGTAAGGAAAAAATATAGAACAACAAAGAATACGTAATCACAGTCATTTCTGTTTTTCATTTTGTTGTTTTCTCGTCTTCTTTTGTAGTCGACCCAGAAAATGCGGCGAATTTTTCTACGTAACAACGAATGTACTGTATTTCATTTCAACAATTTCCCACCAGACTTCAAAGACAATACGTTTGTACATGTTGCAGGAGACTGTATGTTCTGCCCTTCTAATGTTCTTTGCTCCGGAGCCTTTGGATAGTGTTTGGCAGGGAAATGTTATTTCTTGAAGGTCTGGGTTTTACACGTTATGTACTACTACATATGCACAGTTCAACTTGATGTATGCTCTTCGCGGTAAAATGAGCATTTTTGTAAGCCCTCCTTAAGATCTACTTGTATACACGTTGTGTATTTCTCCGATTTATGTAAAATTAACATTGCCATGGGCCTCATCACTTTATTCATGCGTCGGTCAAATGAAACTGTCAAATTATCACAAATGGTTACCTGACAATTTTTTTCGACGTTAAGATATGTAACAACTTTCCAGCCATCTTTGCCAACTTTACTGGGGGAATGCCACTCAGTGCGCCTATTAAAATATAAGCACGCAGGGGCGGTGGCTTTTTTGTAAGGTTTTAAGTGAGTTCAGATTAATTTGCGCGATGATTGCGAATGGCATACCGGCACTGCACGCTGCACATTGAATAACAAAAACTTAATTTCACTAACACGGATTATTTGCCGTTGTGTCAGTACGAACCTTATTAAAGAATAATGGCACGGCGTAGTGATCAATCATAAGGAAAGTCTTGTATTATGGCCGACACCTTTCTTCAATCACCTACTTGGGGGAAGGCAGCAGTCGACAGAAGAGAAGTGTAGTGAAGAGATTTGGGCGGCTTTTAACATTGAGGGTGAAGTGAGGTGACTAATGGAGCAGCGCCGGAATGCAAGAGCCGAGACCGATCCCGCTGGGAGTCGAACCCGGTTCGCTTTTGTGGGATGCGAGTAGTCTAACCACTACACCACCGCGGCCCCTGACGGAAGAGGAGAATCCCACTCTGCTAACACGTACATTTACATTGCGAAATTCAATTTAAGGCACTAATACGTCCAAACAATCGCAGATAACCACGAGCAACTTGAGAACTGATTCTGTGAGGTATCAAACGATATTTTGAAGAGGAGACCCACGCTCATAACGATATATCACGGCCCTCGCCTCTTATCTTCAGGCAAAAACCATGTAGACATATGTCGAGGATACTTGAAGGATCAATACCTTGTGCTTTGGGCAGCATCAAGACACGAACAAGTGAAGCTAACACAGCTTGGCGTTATCTTTATTGGAGGGCATGTAGGTATTAATGTTTCGTCGACCAGTTCATTAGAGAGGGAACAATTTGTTTGAATCAGCACGAACGGGGCAGGGATCAGCCACGGTGTGTATTTAGCAAAGACTAAAGATTAGGTAGACCGCTTATTCGTCTTCTGCGCATATACCCCAATCCTACACAACTGTCAAAGTCACATGGTCATCAGTGATGAACGTGTTTGTTAACATCATAATTTTTTAATGACATGCACTATTATATTAATAAAATACTTTTACAAGTTTGAATGTAATAATAAAGCATTACAAATTGAGTAGAGGAAGTATAAAATCATCTCAAAAGTACTTGTTTGATAAACAGTGTTTTAACCTCAAACCCAATCCACGCCATTTTTGCTAGACGTGTAGACAGAAAAGCAGCGCTCAATGTTGGGACACGGAGTTGGTAGTGCGCAGCCAGCGAGATCCGTCTACCTCATGTTTGGTCTATGGTATGTAGCATCCATCCTAGCATTTGCTTGGACAGATTTCGGAAAATATAAATCACGACTGAACCGGAAATAGAAATCGGATCCTCTCGAATGAGAGTATAGTATGTTACCACTACGTCACATCACTCGGTCGTCTTTGTCTTTACTAGACACAGGCTTGTCTTCTGCGAAGGAAAAAAAAAGTCTGAAATGAGTTTAAGTGGCATTCATTTTGACCATCTGTTGCCGTATAAAATAAAAATCACTTTATGTTCGCTTGTCATAGTTTATGTAACGTATAAATGCATACAATCTCACAAGTGTTTGAACGGTAATTATAATGGCAATTACTTTCGAAAATAAAACTTGATTTTTGTTAGACTTGACGCTTAGTCCTGCAAGATTTTCCACGTGCTGCGAGCTTGTTTGCCAACAATGTTGTGAAAAAACTATTCTCTAGTACAAACGAAGGAGTAATTTTTGTGGACACACGATTTTTTCCCCTTACTGACATCTCAGATTCACGATGTTTCGCTTTGTATTATTCTGAAGTGCAGGTAAAATAATAATATGATCAAATAACATACAATTACATACAGGTACACCTTGTCTTAGGTTCTAACCTCTTTTAAATAATATTAATTAATAAATTTAAATATCATAACAATTTTACAGAAGTACAATCATATAAGTGCCAAGTTTTTTTGTGATAAATGTAATAGCGAAACGAAAAGGGAAGAGTCACTAAAACTTAATTTTGAGTTTCTGCGCATGGTTATACGAATGATGGGTAAAGGTGAGGAAAACCACGAAGTTATACTGAGCTCAACTGGTTACGACTCTGTGGTTGTAAGTTGAGTCATGTCTGAGGTAGGGTCAGAGCCATCACTGTATCATGAGCGGCAGGACTTAGTATGCACGGCTAAACGATGTTAAGATTTAGTAAAGGCGGACAGGCCTAGCGAACAGCAGGGACGCGTCGGTATCCAGGCCAGGCGAAGAATCCAAAACACTTTATATACTAATAGTTTACTAAATATATCAGCGAAGATCCAGCGGAGCTCCCCTCCCGGAGGCGCGGTATTTGGGACAATTCCGCCACCAGAAACTATATAATACTTGGCAACACTTTGTACGGGTCTGTAAGTCTGTATGTCTGTGGACCCACGCCGAGATTAAAACATCAAGATGCAACTTGGCATGCCGCTCGGCGCTGTTCGTCACAACACTCAGTCTACGACGACTGTATCATTCAGGTTAGTCATCTATTGTAATTGATTAGGACCTCCTCACCAATAATTTATGTTCTATGTATAGCATAATAGTTCAATTAAATACCTGGTCTGTCATCATAATTAAATTAAGTTTAAATATTAACACCCTAGTCCCCAGTATAAAAATATTAAAAACATAACAACAGGAATCCACGAAGCGAGACGACGCGGTGTGGTGGAAACACAATGAACTGCGTTCGGTCGCCGGTTCCGGCCTTCTGTTCTCAGTCCAGTTATAGACTGCTCACTGATAACAGAGCACTTTTGAAAGACCTTCTGAGGAAGTTGCGGGACATAAACTAATGCTAAACACGATAACAGAATGCACATGTTTCTGGCAGGCGATAAAATACTTCCATGAAAGAGCTATCGCAGGCAGGAAATTGTTGCCATCTTTGTGGGTAAAGGAGGGCGCGGTGGCGAAGCGGCTAGAACGCTCGCCTCCCACCAAGGCGAACCGGGTTCGATTCCCGGCGGGATCGCTCCAGGATTTCCGCAAGAGGGAAACGTGCCAGACGATGGCGCTTGTCGGCGAGTTTTCTCGGAGATATCCCGTTTCCCCCGCCCCTTTATTACTGCATTGCTCCGTACTCACCCTCGTTTCACCCTCATCGGCTCTCAAGACCTCGATGTTAAAAGCAGTGCAAATCTCTTCACTCAAACCCGGGGAAATCGTGTTGCAAATACCTAAGCGACCTTGGTCACGGGGAACTTGTTTGGTTCGACGGAGATCAATTCCTCGATGCTTTAGTTTACTCAGGTGCAGTATTTCGATGCCACGGAGGGTTTACGGCAGACCCTAGAGTGGCCCGGCTCTTTGCGATATTGAGTATTCGTTTACGTGGCAAACACTGGGGCCGGAGTTACGTCAGAACCCGGGTGTATACGTGTTGCATAGCCAGCAAAGCTCACGGACTCCGCGCGAGGATGTAATTTCGGCGAGTGCCGTGTAACAGGAGCGCTGGCCCCGCCCTTGAGGGATTGCCTATAATGTCAGGGGCTTCGGGCGACAAAATTTTCATTATTCCATACGTTATACAAATACTGTTCGATTTATAAACACTGCCTCTAGTGTCGTTCCGAGGAAATTTAAAACATTCCGCACCTTACATTCTTCCGCAATGGGTCATAAATTAAATTAAATGTGTCACTCAGAAGTACTATTACATATAACGAAAAAAAAAGTCACGAGTTAACTCTAGGTACGGAAATAATTAAGTGTATTTGAATTTGAATACATTTTTTTTTTTTTTAATATATTCTTTCATGTATGGTTGTCTTAAATGTTTGAAAATTAATTCCTTTTTTATTTTTAACGTTTTTAACGAAAGTATTCAGAAATTACTATTAATAATGACATTTCACGTCTTCGTGTCACATTTATGTTTTATTTATTAATTATGCAAGCAACATTAATTTTACTAAACAAATATCTCGTCGAAGGTCCTTGACTAAACTTAAAAAGTTAAATAATCTTTGCGACAATCCGCTTGCCTTGTGTGCTTAGAAAATGGTAATTGGGCAGTTAAAACTGCATTCAAAACTAAATAATTAATAACAAAATTTATATTGAAAGGTTTTTTTTTTTTTTTTGAGAAATAGTATTTTAACCATTAGGTTTTGGTCAACATGACTTATTACAAAATACTACATTTCTTGATTGATGTAGCTTCTATGAAGTCACAAATAATTTAATGTAGCCTATCAATTACATTAGAACGAAATAATCTATTATACGAACAAAACATGACGAGCTGCCATTGTCAAGTTTACTAATGAATAAATATTTTGAACTAAACCGGAATGCACAAGAAGTAATAAAAAATATTTATTTAAATATGCCAACTGCACAATTTAACACATAATGTAAAGAGCTGGCATAAATAAAAATATATTAATGGACGATTATGAACAAGCGTCCAGTGTATTATTCATGACTTACATATATTAAAATTATTTATATTATAATAATATATTAGTACCACAGTAGATTTAAATAATATTTCTTCTTATATTTTGATTTATACCATAGGCCTATATACTTATTAAGTACTACGATTGGTAACAGTAGCTTTATATTAATTTAAATGTTTCTTTGCAGAGTTTGCAATGGCATACTCATTAGTATCAACCTGTTAAATACAACACACGGAATCTCAGTTAGGAATGAGCTACCTACTGATGAATCAATCGAAAGTGCAGTAAACCACTGTATTAGAACAGTGGCAATCAGAGGATTTGAACCCAAATTAAACCCAAAAGGCACAAAAATAAAATTACCAAAAGGCAATAATTTGGAATAAATGGAAGTGGAAATACTTTTATCATCGTAGGGCTTTAAAAAAAATTCTCAGTGGTTAACATGCTGAAAGTGGAAAGTGGAAAGAAAGAGGAAATTGCCAGGATGTCTACCACTACGTCGCTACTAAGATAGAGAATTACGATGCATGACGAAAAGTACACTATTTCATATTTTTGTCTACCACTGACCGACTTTTAGACGTAACACAAGATGTCATTTCATAGCGAATAAAATATTTTCCTCAGTTTTTCCTTTAGCATGGGTCATATCAAAATTGTACTATTTTTGGAAATAAAAAAAATAAACGATTTACAAAAAATAAAAAAACAAGAAAAACTGACAGCCATTGTCTATTTATTATTCATTGTGTCCAGAAAAATTGTTTTACAAATTCAAGGAAATAGTATTTTCAAATTTATGAATCATCATTCAAATATATACATATATATATATCTGTTTGCTATAGAAAATTTATCGCGTTGTCTCATTATTTTATCAATTATACATTATCTCATTTCTAGCCATATTCTTTTATTATTATGATTATGTATTTCAGTCTCGTTATGTGATGTATTTTGATATATTATACACCGAGGACTTGTTTTAATACTTTGCAGTAAACAGTATTTTAAATTAACTACCATAATGTATATATTTTAATGAAACATTAAGTTTATATCGTGTATCCAGATGATTAAAAAGTAGCATATTACACAACAGTAATTTCAGTTTTTCTCCTGCTGGCATTGATGAAAGACGTAAAGGAATTATAATAACTTTACAGAGTAAATGACGAAAATAAACGAGGAAGACTTACTGACACCAGAAAAGCATTAATTTGTAAAAAAAATAAACGCTTTAGTCCTTGACTAAATATGTTTATGCGCGGCCTCAACATTTCCCGGTCACAATTTGGCAGCGAGACTTCAAGGCACGCTATTCGCAGCGCAGACAGTTTTTGCGTGGAAGTGGTTGCGGCAGAGAAAGCGGCTCGAGAGCGAACCGCCCGGGGATGGCGGCGTCGTTGTGAAACACTGACGAACAAAAATGTTTCGCTTCGCTGATGTACTCACCACAACAATGTTACTTGCGCGCGCCAGGGTGCCAGCTTGAGAGCGCGGCCGGTGCATTTGGCGCTACGGGGACCGGCATTCCTGGCGCCGCACCAGACGGCCCCACGCGTCTGATGGATGGAGGTAAACTAGGCATTCGCCATTTGCGTCTCCGAGATGCAGTCTCCTGCGACGATGATGATCTAAATAGCTTAGCATTCGCCCGGTGCTTCTGTCTGGCAACACATGTGAGAGAAAAATGGAGGGTGCGGGGGGGGGGGGAGAGACTCCCGCTCGGTTTAAGTTCCTGGACCGAGTGGAATGAAACATTGCTTTTTAATATACCCACTTGTATATGTATAACTGAGTGCTTCTCTAATTAAAAACCAAAACCTGCTCGTAACTGCAGACATTTTTAATGGCGTAACTACTTATTAATGTAGAAACTCGTAAGCTGTACTCAGCTGAACTTGGGTTCTGTGTGTGTTAAACACACGTGAATAACAATTGGTGAAATAGTAACATATTTATGTTTAAGATAATTCTACTTTTTTGCCTGATCGACATATGCGTGCTTGTAGTCAGGTTCATGGCGACGTGGTGGAGGAATACAGAATTCGACAATGAAAACACTAAGAAGGATAATCCTGTCGATCGAAGTCGATGTGGTAACCACAATGAAAAGGGCCCATTTCACAACCTCCCACAGAGACAGTATATCGGTCCATTTACGCGTCAACAGAAGCATCCCCACACAATAAAGCCGATCAACAGCCCGTACAACACTCGCCAAGCAGGAATAGTCTATAGCCTCGTGCTTTTGACACAGTGCACGCACTCTCCCATCAACTTGGTGTAGCGAAAACACTGATTCATCGGATGACCCTCTTCCACTTCTCGATCGTCCAATCACCATGCTTGGAGGTTCAGGCGAGACGAAGTCAGTGGATGACGAATAGTACGTGTGTTATTGAACTTTACGTATGCCGATATCCACCAATACGCACCAGACCATTGAGTATAATATGGGTGTTATGCCTTTAATATCTGTACAGGTTCCATTATTTGCAGACGGTGATGCAGCTTTAAGCTTTTAGGATCTGTTTCACCCAACGCTCACCCTGCGGTGTCACCTTATGTACATTTTTGCAGATCTGCTTCTTGGTGGCTGTTGCCACATTTCGTTGCCACTTCTGTATACCTTCACTTCTAGACCAGGAGTAACCGATCATTGTCGCTGCCTGGGTTATTGTTGCACCCGATTATCGAGCACCGATAAACATGTTTTTTTCGGAAGAGCGAAATTACCACTTTCCATTTGCACTTGCACTGTTTGACTATAACAGATTGCATTATGTTAATGTTCATCGTGTTGCATATGGTCGAGGTGGTCATGCGATGTTAGCTGAGTGAACCATTCTTTACCGTTTGGGTGGATGATCGCAATCCAGTAGGCACTCAATGTAGCGACAGTAAAGCAAACACGTACAAGACAAAAAGAGAAGACTCACGACTCACATGTTATTCAGAATGGTCACGTTATGGGGATGTTACGTAGACATCCGCGGAGTTCGCAAGGCCATAAGAGAGAACAGAAAATGAGGAGGGGGTTGGGGGGGGGATTAACTGAGTTTCAAGTTACACCCGTGTTTATGTTGATTGACAGGTATGTTAATTATTTTCATATGTGTTTTGAACACTATAACACGCATATTTATATGTTGTTTTGAATTAGAATAATTATTTTAACCCCCCTAGGGTTATGAATATTTTATTTTCACACTCGTAATATTATTTTTATTGTAAACCACCATTCCTAATTTTGCTTATATTTCTATTATTATTTGTGTTTTTATATTATATGTGTACATGTGTTCTGAGGTAAGATGTTATAATTTGGATATGGTAATTTCTATTTACTGATTAATTTACATGTTTGCATAATTATTTCTTTAATTTGGAAACGTATTTATTTATTTTGTTTGTTGTGTTGAAAGCAAGTTCAGATTTAATTATTTTCTTCGTATGGTTACCGGAAGTAGTTAAGCTCCTATCACGTCACGTCTAAAGAAAGTTGCTGGAAGGGATTGCTTCTGTGTGGGACCTTTGAAGGTCCAGCAGCGTAATATTTCGCTGGGATTTTCATTAGGGAAATCTCCAGTATCTTCATAAGGGTAGAGCAGATTTTATTACCCATAGGTTACAGTTAGGATTGAAGAGTCAGCCAGGTTAAGAAAAGGGCTCAGCCTCTTGTAATTGTCAGCTATATTTATGAATGAGTTAGGCCTAAGAAGAGACGCCAAGGACTTCTTCGACGCCATGTTAAATGCTTAAGGTTTGGCCTACGTCCAGGTGACGCTTAATTATTTCTGAGGTCTACTATTTATTTGATTACATATTGCAGTGTGTTAGAGAGACGAAATTAACTCTACTTTCGTTAAGAATTATCCACAGACTTGTTCGTTTGAGATTTTTCATGTTCTATTGAGACGTTGTGACGGCTATCCCTGCACATCGAACGAAAGCTAAACCGACGGTGTCAAATGAAATTGAGAAATTTTTGGCTGTTTGGGATGGCTTACCTTCGCTGCGGCGGGGGTGTGTATGAATAGCTCCACGTTTCACGTCCGCAAGTATGGGCGGCGCGGAGCTCCTGCCGCCCACGAAATCTATGACTGCCTTCCCCTTCCTCGTACGCCACTTTGACCACGTGATGCCAGACAGCCAGTCACGTACCACAAGGTTACCCTTCCAGGACTTCTGGATATCGAGGGAGTGAAGATTATTTTGTAATGTTCTGGATGATTTAAAATAAAATATAAATACAGCCGTCTCGCCCAGATTCGGGGAGACATCGCAGGGTTTTCACTTGGGCAGGAACTGCTGTTCCGTCAAAATTTAAAAAAATGGTTGGTGAGGGGGCTCTATGCCATTTTAGTTAAGTATGGTTTAAAGCAATTGTATCATATGTAACCTGCATACCTGGAAAGAGATGTAATTTTGTAAAAATGTAAATTTTGAGGGAAGTATTAAACATAATTATTTTTGGTACTATTTTTATACTACATGAAGTCAGTGGGAAAACTATATTTTTACATAGCGTTTATTGATTGTAAAATTTGGGGAAAAACTATGTAAATGGTAATAGTTTGATATAAAAACAAAGGCTACGAATATTTCAAACCTTTTCACTGGAACCAACCCAAATCGCCTTTTTTTTTTTTGACATCATTGGGGGGCTCTCAGCTATTTTCCACCTTAAAACACCTATATTCAGGAAGCAGTTGAGACAAGGACCTCGTCCTGTATGTGTTGGCAAACACCGTCACAACGTAGTATCCAGTAGTCCTGTTCTACTGACGAGTTTAGTACCGGAGCAAAGCAAAGTAATTAATAATTTAACGAACCCAATGAGTTTATAAAGAGAAGTGAACTTTCTACAGTGTTAACTTTTATTTGAGATTAGATGTGTTCATGAATAATCTGTTTAAAACTACATTGACTACGAAAATTTTGTTAGTAATTTGCATTGAACTGACATGGAACTATTTAAATAGACTCATGTTAGGAAATGAAGCACCAAATCACAACTAATTCTGGAAACTGTAATTTATAGTTATTTTATTCTGCAGGTTTAGTTTATTTTATTTTGTGGCAGATTTAAATAATTTTTTAAAATTAATTCTATTTAAAGTTTCAGTAATTTTTGATCCTTGGAATGATGGTGGTATAAAATCTGACACACAGCCTACTTGATTACACACTAATCACCTAATTTTTATTTTGTACAGAAGAACAATTTTTTTTTATACAAGTTCATTGGATCAATTGATGATTATTTTCTGGTTCATTCCTTCTCTAATTAAAATCTGTTTATCCCAGTGGTTTGTTTTCATTGAATTACATTATCACAATGATGTTCAAGAGTTTGTCTTTCATAAGCATTGCATAGTTTCAGTGTCTACAAGGTGTTCATCCTAAGGTAAAGGGTGGTAATATTTTAGAGAAAAAATATGTCTCGTTTTCACACAACTATTCAAACACTATCTCATGGCGCAACCAACGTATGTGGCAATTTACATACACAATTACTGTGGAAATAGTTCAACTGATATATAATTGATATCCCAACGGGAAAGCTAGCCTTAGATTAGTCCAAACGCTTGCAGAATTTATACACTAATTCTAAAATTTTAAAAGGTGCAGTATAAGAAATGCTTGAGATGGTATTCTATTCCATGCACTTTGGGTTGTTAGGTAGTTGGAATAAACTCTGCAGTAGGTTTGATTGTTTACGAAACTCGTTGAAAGTCCCAGCGTGGTCTATGCAACAACGAAAAACAGTTACGATAATTTTTATTTAACCACACCAGAGTAGTTCAGATAATTGAAGTAAAATTCAATACAGAGTACGTCTCGCCAAGTGTTATTCTTTCTGTGGGAATAAACAACTGACTACAGTTCATTGTTGATGGACATACCTACAACCGCATGAAAGTTAATAGAAAACACAAGCGATAGAGAAAGTGAAAAGGAACAAAATACAATGAAAAATACAATCATAGGATCGCAATCAGAAACTTGCGGCAATCCAAAATTATAACACTTAAAATAATGCTGTATTTTATATGAACACCTATTTTTATTCAAGTCGAAGTAATTAGCAAACCTAGGAAAATTTGGATATATCTGATTTTTAATAATAAGTTTTTTTAGGGTTATGAATATTAAAATCGTCAGTCTAATCTTCCATGAATGCCGCTGGAGATCCATCAGAATTCAGAACTTAGGACATTAAAATTTATCAACAAAATTAAAAGAAAAAAGCATTTCCAAATTCCTAATTTGTATGAACTTTAACGAATCTTCGAGGATACCGGAACACTTTCAATCGTTCGACAGGCACAGAAAGTTCTATGTTGAGTGGAACTAAATGATTTGTGCATATTCAAGAAGAAGTTCATTACAGAGAGAAATTTCAAAGGATTGGCTCGGTGCCTATTTTCTTCAAGCATGTTAATGAGAACGTCGAGGCCATATTACTCATTCACACTTCCTTGAGCAAAGGACTCTGGTTACTGATGCCTTCTAATAAATCTTACACAACTGCTGATCAGTCACTGAGATATAATGAGTAGGCACGGAGCAGTCTTGGTGTTTTGGCAAGATCCACGGCTTTAGCAGCTTTGTGCGCCCGTGATTTCCTCGTAATTACTGTTACAGGGTTTACATAACCCAAGTTAAGACATAAAATTCCTGATCAATTCGATTCCATAATTTTCCATCCAAATGATGTAAAGTGGAGCTTATGCTACTACTTTCAAAGTCTGGTTAACAACTTAACCAACACTAAGCGGTGACACTCATAAACCCTGGCTATTTAATAGAATCGCTTCTCATAGAAGGGAAGTAGAGGGGAAAAATGGAAGAAAGCGTATATACAAATTGGACAACTGGGTTAAATGCATATAAATAGCACTCAAATAACTACAATATTCGCTGATAAAATATTCTTCTTCATTGCGAACATTTGCATAATCTTCCTTCAGTCTGCGTACTTACCGACCGAAAAATTGTGGGCTAGAATATAACCTCCAGAATACATTTTACACTTTTATGACATGCCTGCAATTCTCCTGAGGTTTAATAGCCCAAGGATTTTTTCGTTGGGTCTAAGGTCAGGCAGTAACTCCTTCTAAAATATAACTGTTATTTTTCTAAGAAATATATCAAGTTGGGGAGAGTGATTGGACCAACTCTTGAGGAAACTGATTGTGCTACTGGTTCGCGTGCAGCAGACGGAAGGACACGAGGTCCAATAACAGTAATGGCGGGCTGGAATGTCACCTAAAGAAAGATAGGTTGGGGGGAAGGGCAGGGCACTCGCGTGCCCAGCAAAAAGGAAAAAAAAAAAAAAAGGACGTGCTGCCGATACGTTTATTGGCGCACTGCACGCGATGCGTTGGCCCTCCAACGTTGCTGTTCTCTGTACAGCCGTGGCCACGCATCGAGGACGGAAGGACCGGTTACCGAGTTCTTTTTTTGCGGTGTGCTTGTGACTGAGGCTGTCATTGACCAACTTGCATTCATAAGGTTGTTCTAGCTGCCCTAGCGCCGAGTTATCACGGACGATCGAACGGTTAGTCATGCCTCTTGTTTTTTTGCACTGGACTCGTCTCATTCCCCGTACGTTCTACAGACTAAATTTTTTGTATCCGAACTTAGCGTACGGTATTCTCATGGGAGTTCAGATTTTTTGTGATCTTCGTATCTAATTCGACTATCTTCAACTAAAACGTCAACTTGTGATAATACATAACTTAATGAAGTATCGTTTAATTGAGATCTATGTACTCACAACATATCTAGAAAACTGATACATCCCTATTTGCTCGTTGTTTGCACCGAGCTGCAATAAAATCCGTACGTAAAACTTATCTTTGAAGGTAAAAGTAAGTTCTATAGCTTGAATAACTATCATTAAGTTGTTTCTCTCAGTGAAATACTACTTAATGAGAATTGGTAAACAAGATACAAAAAAGTAGCGGACTAGAGATTACATATATTTACCCAAGGGTTTGATATTGACGTCATTCTATTACCACTCTTTCGCTGTACCAAAACTGAAAAAAATAAATCCATAATATTAACTATAATTATAATTGGTAGATTTGCAACATCACATTCTGAAAACGTAGGCCCTACAATAACAATAAAACAACTTGCAAGATTAGCACTTGTATGGCGGGTGATATTATATTTTATTACGTCAGATTTTCACTAAACAACTGATTAAATCATGCCAGCTACAATTTCTGTGATTTGAACTTATTGCGAGGCTCACTGGCTACTCCTGGCTATACAAAGTTTGGTTTTTATGTTACGAAAAGCCAAAAATTATTACATTTAGTTCATAAAATAATCAGTTTGAGTATTTGCAATTTTTAAATTTCTGAAAATCTGTTTTATAAAACTTTAATGACACTTAAAAGTTTCAACTTTTTTGCTGTAGCATCTAATGTAAATCTCACGGAAACTATCTCCCAAGATTTTTGTTTGAAAAACAAAACAGTATTTACCGCGTAGATTAATTTTGGTCTGGATGTGTTCGGTTTGTTACAGTGGAATTTAAATTCGAACTTCGACTTCTGGCGCCAACTTACATTTTTTGCCAATCAAGTTTTCTTCGGTAAAAAATAAATTTTTAATAGCAGAAATATATTTATTTGTAGCTATCCCAGCCACTATTTTCGTGGCTACAACCACCTTTATATTGCTGTAGTTACAGTATTTCTTCAAGCTTCGTTAGAAGTAGATGTTTTACGAGTGACTCGCCGTCTCGGCTTTGCTTGTTTAGTTTAGTAAATGTTCAGAAAAAAAATAAAAGCAATAATGTAAATTTAACTTGATATTTTACGAAATTTAAATCTGCTTCCTACTAATATAAAATATGTGATATTGCCATGACGTAACAGGCATTGAACGCCATCAGAATCAGAAAGAAAATTTATATGCAGCGGAATTCAGATCATACACCACGAACGAAAATACTATAAAAAAAAAATAGAAATATGAACTTTGCGATGTGAGGCACAGTAAGATCACTGAGATATATCTTCTCCACATTTCCCTAACATTAGCTCAAGAACTGCCATCAGAACTGTCCAAATCACGTGATCACACAGTGATATCGATGTTTGTTTACATGTGTTTTTCCAATAGAATCACACTTTCTTCCTTGTAACTTGAATGTACCACGTCGCCAGAAGAGGCGCGTGATAACCATAAGAAGCGTGTGGTAACTATTAGTCCAGTCACGTGGTTTTGACAGATATAGAGGCGAACATTTCGTATAATAAAGTGAATCAGAATTTGGTAATCCCAGCCACCTCCAAAACCTTGAACACAAATTTACTTATTTTTAATGTTTGTATAACGCTTTACTGATAAGTCAGCCATGTTTTTAGATGTTAAGATATAGTCTTTTAATATTTTCTACCGAAGTGAGCAGGATGATTTATTCATATATGTTGTTTCTAACTAATGCTATTTTATAAAATATAATGAGCTTTAAAAAAAGTTAGGGCGTTGAATAATTGACCAGTATTTCTGATGTATAGTTAATTTCCTTTACTGGTATGCCTTATACGTTAGTTAAATTATTCAGCATTATCCTGCATTAAGTTCAGTGATTGGCATTTGTGTATAACTAGTTTACCATTGGTATTAATCAGTTTTCTCGGCAGTTGAGGAATACGATCACGAGGTGGGTGGAAGACGTTATGAATCTCCCAGCAATGTCCCGGTGCGTCGTGGAGCAACACCCACGCGAAAGCTCTTCGGAAATCGGCTTTTCTGAGGTGAGACAATTCACTTACCAGCGCGAATGCACAGTCGATCAGAATATAATATGGCTGGAGTCCGGGGCATGTGACGTGAATCCCCTCGCCGGAACCTCAAGCAGACGTCCCTTTCCCCTGCTCCTGTCTCCCCCCCCCCCCTTCCTCATAAACACAAACACACGAACTCCCTTCTCCCCTCCGCGTTGAACCACCTACAGCGCCAGCACTTACCGCAAATTGGATTAAGTTGTGTTTATGATGAATGCGGAGCTCTCGTGTACATCGCCGAAGCGTATGATGGATCGAGAGGAGCAGGGGATGAGGGAGAAGAGCTTGATGACCGCGGAGACAAGGAAATGCCGGGGGAGGAGTGTAGGGGGCCCAGGGGGAGGAGGAAAAGGAGTATTGATGGATTGCTTCTCCCCCCCCCCCCCAAACGCGGTTCATCCCTTCTTCAGGCGTGCGCAGCCACCGGGGAATTGCTCAATAACATGATGGACACTGCGAGTTGATCCGCGGCTGTCTGTGTTCTTCCCGGGGAGGGAGCCGCGCATGCGCGGTACTGCTGACCCGCGCAGCAGGACGCGCACGTGGCTCCGCTCGCCACAAACACCGCGCCACCGAGAGGTATAGGCTATTCATGGCAAAGTAAGCACGTTTTTAAGTTCCTGCAAAATTTTTCCTTTCGGGCAGTTTCAATTCTCCAGCCACATTTTAATATAAATATTTCTATGTGACTAATAGAATTTATAGATTTAACCACTCTCAAAAGTTAACGCCCGAGGCTGCAATAAAATATATTGATTAGTGGATAATGCCTGTTGGTACGGCCTTAAAAAGTACTCAGTTTACCGAGAATACACTATACGTAGAGACGTGCAAAATTCGCCTTATCTTTTGGTGAGAGGATAGACCCCACTGAGAAATTCTTTGTAATTATACAAATGCTTGTAACAGTACAAAGATTTTACTTGTTAAACTACAAGGTCTGTGTTTTGAATAGACCTTAGGAAATGTTTGTACTATATTGAGCCGTATCCACGAGCTTCGGCAAAATGGCGGACACTCAACAACGTAAAATCGTATAAAGCTGTTTGTGCAAAAACCATGGGATATATAAAGTGTAGCTGCGTGCGAATAGAAATGTATTGCAAGTCTGAATAACGTAAAACACTTAAAACAACTCAAATAATCATAATGAAACCTGACCGTATTATTCAGTAACTGTTAATGTTTCCTAGCTACTCAGAAATCTTAAATTGGCTATCAATACCTCGTTGTAAAGAGACATCCAAATCTCTTTACTCAGAAACTAAACCCTTAAAAATAAATATATGTATTATTTTGTATATACTTGCACATATATTTACAGTAAAAATAAGCGTTGGAATCGTAAGTCAAGTTGCTCATATGGTTAAGGGTGCGAGCTAGTTATGCGATGGGTGTGAGTTCTACTCAGTGTTGGCGAGCTTTAATTTTTTCTTGTAAATTATATTTTGGTTTTTTTAGTTATCTGTTATTAATTCATCACATTTGTTTTTTTAGAAGAAAAGAAAGTAATTCTATGTACACTTCTCAATGATGTCAGTTGTAGTACGTGGCTATCATTTGTAATATTTCAAATAAATGTTTTGCAGATTTTACAAGAAAACTCTTTGTAGTTTTAAAAAGGATTTCCTTGGCAACTGGGTTCCCAAGGATTTTTCTTGTAAAAGTACAAACAATTTTAAGAGTGCATAAACAAGTAAGCACAGTCCGTGATTTCACTGGCCGCTGCACTTTAATCGACGTAATCGACCTGCTTTATGTCCTTCAAAGAGATTAGTTAATCCACCACAGAACCAATTTTACTGGTTCAAGAGTTCTCCGAGGCGAGACAGATATATTTCCGGCTAATGACTGTAGTTGGTCAAACGCACAGTAACTTGCAGTTCAGTCTGTCCTTAAATAACAACGCGAATTTTGCAGGTCTCTTACTGTACCCCTATAGATATAATTCAAAATGTAAACAAAACGTTTATTAAAATTGCATTATGATAAATGAAACAAAACGTACCTTAAAAGAGAGAAACGAAACTTGTTTTGTAACCTTCTATTTAATTTATATTTGAAAAAGTTTCTACAACATTTTTAAATGCCAAAGTCTTTGATCACATCCTCAAAACGAATCTTACGGAACTTTGTGCACTATAAAATCGAAAAAAGTTGAAGTTGCTCCAAACCAGCGAATTGGACAGCAGATCTGTTGAAACTGCTCCACTTGAATCAGTTAAATTTTACTGATCAATTTAGTCGCTGACATTCACTGATCAAATAGTGATTTCTACTGATCCCTAGTGCATGGCACTGGCCCAGCTATGTTAGACGTACCAATTTCTTGGTACACATACCAGTTTTCAGGGTCTCGTATTAAGTATATACCAAGATAAATTACGCCTCGTATTAAAAATTACCAAGATTTTGACATTTATGTTCGGCTGATAGAAATATAGAAAAATTATCAGAATCTCGGGTCCTTCAAAAAAAAGATACGGAAGAAAAATGTATCAAAGTATCAGTTTCTCGTCTAAAGTACCAGTATTTTTCTAAGTGTGTATCAGAATTTCCGAGTGGCCATCTAACTTCCTTGCACTGGCCTGGCAATGAAACATCAGTGCAGTCCACCGACTCGCCAGTAGATAACAACTCATTAACCGAATATTCAGTAAAATAATTCTACTGCCTGAAATCACTGTTTCAGAATTAGAGTGTAGACGTGAGGAATTCAACCTGCCTTGCTGCATAATTTTGCATAGGGATGCTTGATACACTTCAAATGAGAACATAAACACTCAGGTGAGCAACTCATGACCATTAATGTTAAAAAATATACGAAAGACAATGTCTACACTTGGAAAGGCATACGAAACACTGTCTTCTACAATTATTTTATGCATTCAGAATTGGCGAATCTTATAATTACATTTTTTTTGCACTGGAATTGTTACGCACATGTGAGTGAAACTGATGAAGCTCAGCTGAGAACTCAGTGCTGAAGTTCACAACTTCTGTGGCGACCCCCTTCCCCTTGATGCTGTAAGCACGTACTTATTTTTTTAAAACAGTTAATCGAGCCCTGCACAGCACAAATACTTACCCTTACCGCAATAATCGATCCTTCTCGTATCGTCCTTCCAGGGCATGTTGTTTGGTTGTTCCTTAACTATGCCATGTATCACAAGCGTTTTATTAATGCGTTAACACAAAAGTACCTTATTTTTAGTTAAATTGAACTTTTCCTTATTCTATATATAAATTACAATATTTCATCCACAGTTAATATGAACGAAAACTTAGAGAAAAGAGGCGTGTTCTTATGAAAAATAATATTACATTGAGTGCGCGCGAATCTGGTGCGTTGTCCCTTTGGTATAGTTAATATTATATATTCGGTCAAGCTTTGTTTGCATGAGGCGGAGGAATATCCTGGAAGTAGAAAATTAGCAGGGCTTCTGAATAGTTGGAAGTAACAGTGGATGGACTTTAGGATAAATTTATTATTTAATTGATTAATGTTACAAGATATTGAGTAATGGTTTAACCCATTCACACCCAGCGTACAGAATTGTGTACATTACGCACGTGTAGGTAATTTTTAGTCTGTACCGCACCCCAATGATCTTACCTGTGGGTAAATGATTCGCAAACCATATTTCTATGTAGTCTAGGTCATAATTGGTTCATATAACTTTCGCCGAAGATTTAGCCTACAGCACATTGGCTGTAACAAACTAGTTTTGTTTCGGCTAAATTTGTTTATGTTTGCTTCACCTGAAACCGTGAATTAGAGTGTATCCGAAAAGGGTTAATATTAGCACTGGAGGGGTTGAATGCAGAGGTTCTGGTGGCTGGTAATAATGGGATATTGAGATCCGTTTGGGGTGAGAAGTGATGGACATGGAGCAGCGACAGAATGCAACGGCAGGGGAAGCTGGAGATCCCCGAGAAAACCCACCAAGTTGCGGCATCATTTGGCAGGATTCCCACATGCGAACGCCGGAGGTGAGCCCAACGGAGAATAGAAACCGGTTCGACTTAGCAGGAAGTGAGCACTCTTAGCCGATACGCCACCGCGGACCCATTAGCACTGACGAATGCAATGCAGTGAGCTCAGTGAAAGACATAGATGTATCGCTATGCTGCGGTATCGTAAATACATTTCAAAACTTAAAAATAGCTGTTTTAATTACTTTATATATTTATTTTATTCTATTCTGATAGCACACAGTCACGCATAAATTATTATTAAACAAAATACTACTTATTCAAGGAGTACAGAGTTTACGAATCTAAGGAGTGAAAGTTCTCTGTTACTAAACCATGTTAGTAATTTCGTATTTACTTTCAATTGTGTTGAAATGTTGCGCCTCCCCCTCATCAGCCAAGTAAAATTGAAAGGAAAATTTGAATTATAAATTAGGCCCAGTAAATTACAGAAGTCACGTCAGTATCTTATAGAAGAATATGCTGTTATAAATAAAATACTCTAAAGTGTTTTTCTTTAATATTTATTTGCAGCTGTAAAAAAAATCTATCATAACAAAAACCCTTTTTATCTCTCTTGAGAGAACTTTCAAAACTTGCCAAATTATTTTTATCTTGAATAACATACGATGTCTCGGGAACTACCATTACGATGTACGAGATATAAACGTAATTTTCTTTAGACAAACAGTGATGCCACGAAAGGTTCCTGCAGAAACCCTCCATTAATCTGGTAATCAATAATGACAACAATCCACATTAGCACATCAAAATATTCAGTTGGCAATACATCCAGAATGCATTTCGTGCTTCTAACTAAAACACACAGGTTTGCTAGAGCAGTGTACAGGAGAATTTCACATCATTATCAGAAGCTATGTTTGTTTAGTACCAATTCTATTCACAAATACTAACTTATGCATTACGCCTATTTAACATAAGGTAAGAACATTACAAATAAAACTTTTTTTTTAATATGTCGTCTGTGAGCAATAACGTACGATTTTGGATTCTAGTTAACCAAATATTTATCACAATATTTTTTTAGTGTTCCAAAGATCGGAAACCGAAAATTTATAATTCGCGGCTAATTATATGCATGTGTGTATATATAAATAAATATATATATATGTATATAAAATACTGTCACTTAAATACTTTGTGTTAAATAAAACGGGACAAAATTTAGTGACCTCCAAATAATTAAAAAATTATGATTTTAATAAAATAGTAAGTCGCAGAACTGCTTAATTGTTGTCAGCATTTGATTATTCCACTCACTGTTGTTATCCAATAAATTATATTACGGGAAGGATTTAAATTGTGAAAGGTTGATTGTATTGTTACTTAATTATCCTGAGCCACTATGGCTCTTTTCCGAATGCCCGTTTACTTCATAACGCCTGATGGACGATGTTGTAAGTTTATGTATTTATCTTCTATATTAGCACTATGTGTATGTGCCTTCGGTGAGAATGGTGTCATGAACCAATGTTAGTACTGAGCGAAATAATTACTCAACGCAGTTACCGGCAAAGCTAATTGGAGCAACTTTGTCTCCTGAAAGTTTACTCGCTGACAGACTTCAATATGATACGCAAATAAACACGGCTATATTTCCTTGTTTATCGACTGGTCGAGCTGCAGCTAATTAACTAACTGATTGGAGTGAAGCCAATAGCGTGCTTCAGGCGTAGTCCCAGCATGCAAAAAAAATCTGCATAGGGAAATTTAAACGGTAGTTCTGTAATTGAATTTTACGTTATCAGCAACCAAACAATTTCAGCAGGCAAATGATACGTGAAAATTTACTTTCGCTTAAGTATCTGCTCTTCCTAGAACAGCGTATATATTACTGACCTTTCTTATCTAACCGCAACTGATGTTTATACATCTCGTGTATATATTGTATACCGTGTTACATCTCAAGCTGGACCACGACAGTTTACTGATATTTATATATTATTAGCAATCCACCTGATTGCTCTCCGTGCGTGAAAAGAATATAAGAGGGTTTTAAGCAACTTTGTGTACAATGTGTTAATCTCTTACTGTTGTTTGTATTGTCAAAATTGTTTTTATTGTAGTAGGTCGTTAATATCTGACAATCATGTTTCGAAGTTTTGAAACAGCGTGAGGCAGTACAGTGGTAATACACTGGGATCTCATCCAAGGAGACCCGGGCTCGTATCCTAGTCCAGCCCTCCTGATCTAATAGAAAATTACACTGTAGAGCTATTATCGCTAAGTCATTTTTCTGTTAACCCTTAACCCCCCTTGCAAGCATCACTCAAAGAACGTATATCAGCCATACAGATTCAGCTTTTGCTACATTTTACGAAATCACTCCAGAAAATTCCCTCGTTCTTTTCTGTAAGCCGTGTCTTTTTTTTTTTTTCGAGCATCAATAATGAGCGCTTTGTCAAATAGATAGTAAGCCATTTAAAAAAATAGGAATTAAAATATATTTTCGATATATTTACAGTTTTCTGTAGTACTGAGATTCTTAATGTTTTTCACTACTTATGCCAGTGTTACCTGTCTGCCAGACCAAAGTCTCCAAAATTAAAATAATTTAATTTATCACGGATTAAGGATATATACAGATAAATACGTTTAATAATTTAGTATTCCTCCAACTTTAAATTTATGCGAATGACATCTCTATTAGAGAATTGGAGATAGCCTAAACCTTAGTGATTTTATTTGTAGCTTGGTTAACCCTGATTTTATTATAATAATTATTTAAACTTTTATAAATGCTTAGGATTTTTGTGTGCACTTAGTTAAATGTATTTTCATTGTTATACACACGTAATTTGAACTCAACAAAAATAAGCAACTGCTGATTTGCCCCTTCTCGGGGGATTTAACACAGCGCTTTGTAAAATGTAATACAAATATTCGATTATTTTTAGAAGACTACACGCTTACGGCCTATATCTTGGAGCCATGTATCGAATACACCCTTTACAGAATAAATATCGGACTGAAAATTTGGCCTTTCTCCATCAACCGACCTACCTTATTATTGTTGCATTTAAACCAAGTAATTCTCAATGATTCCTGCAAGCATTATAAGATAAATCCTATTGATCGATTCTTATAGAATATAGCAACCAACCATAAACACCGATTCACCACTTGCAAGCAACAAGTCCACTAACATCATTACAGAAAAAATGGGTGCAAACATTTTGTTCCTGGAAACATATTTTTTCCTAAACTAACTTAGGGAGTATTTTTTTGTCTTGAAATTCATGGAAGATTTGGGTGGACTGGGCGAAATTACGAACCACGCATTAATATCGGCAGTAAAATTAATAAATTCTAATTTTAAACTTTAGGTGAAGCAGTACGTTAAGCGCGTCCAATACGAACTACCACTGCAAAGAACAGCAAAGAAACTGGCACTTACATAATGTCTCTAGTGTTTTAAAAAGGACACTCGTAGCCAGATGCCACAGTGTATTGATTGGAACTCCCGCAATAAAATGTTTACAAAGCTCTACACGTGTCCTCATACGATAAGGGACAGGAAAAAAGATGGAAGGCGAAGGGGGAGGAGATCGTTAAACCCGGCCGAGTTCCGGATCGCCTCACCGTGATTTGAGAGGAAGGGGAGCTGTGGAGACGATTGAAGTCCCATCTTCTCCGTGGGCCACTGTACCAGCCCACATGTCGGCGTGTTCCAATATGAACCTGTCTCCAGGACACGGCACCGCCAGTTTCTATTTGTTCCCCAACTCTGACCCCTCCCCCCGCCTCCCATCAACCGTCCTTACAAACCCTCCCCCCTCCCTTGCTACGGCAATATATATATATATATATATATATATATATATATATATATATATATATATATATATTAAACCGGCCACCCTGGGGGAGGGGTGGAAGGATTTGGTCAGGGGAAGGGAGAAACGCTGGGCCCACGATAGCTCGGGGGAAACTTGTCTGAGTGCGAGCGAGTTCGATGTTGTTCCTCTTTCCCCTCTCCCGCAAATCCCTACAGAAGGCGAAACAATATGTGATTCATGTTTCCGTATATTATCGGCATTCTGGGGACGCCATCTGCGTGCAGTGGCACTGCAGCAGCAATCTGAGCTGGGCAACTTCTTTTTAGCGGCACTAGCAGATAAAAATGTGAGTATAACATTGGGAATAATTTCCTTTAAAATTTCAGGTTGCATTGGAAGAAATCTATTCTCTGTATAGTAAGATGAGAGAAGTATAGACGAGTTGTGTGTGTGTGACGTGGGATCGTTTGGGCTGCTCTCATCAACAAGGTATCGAGAGCCGACGAAAGTCGCCCCGTGCAGTTCCTAAATACGAAAGCCCGGGAGCGGCCCTGACGGTAGTTGAATCACGTTCTCCTTGGTGGGAGGTTATCACTTCACTAGCTACGTCAACTGCGGCCCCAGCGAGATGGAAGTACAGTTATGATTGTTGTGTGTTAAGTTTACACTGGATACGAATCAAATAAGAGTATAGGAGAGGTGGCACAATGAATAAACATTGTGGAATATACGGGAGTAATACGAAAGAAAACATGGTCTCAAGTGGAGGGTGTATTAGTGCTACTGTCACGAATATGTAATATTATAACCAATAGTTGACCATACGTGCGGGACCAAAATTTTTTTTTAAGTGTTGTGCCAAGGTCTTTTAGATAAAAATCAGTCGCAACAGCCCCACCCGCCACGCTTATATGTGTTTTTGTTACGCTATTTCGAATTCAAACTGGGAGGATTCTAAGGCATAGTATTCCATGTAGAAATAAAATTTCAGTTTGTTGCAAAAATATTAGATTAACTACAGGAAAACTACACGTGTATTGAGTAAGGCATACAATAAACTACACAGCGTAGTGGATATGGAAAATAGCTTAGGAAACACCACACGTAGTCTAATGGAATAGAACTCACTTATTTCTGATAGTGATTCAGATATGTTACCAAAATATTAAAATACTTTTGTTAACAAAAAAGTTATAAATGTTTATTATTCACAAGAAAGTGTTGGGTTCTATCGTGCTGCCATACTGCAAGTTGCTTGCACCTTGGAACAAGTGCTAAAATTTCTACGGATAAAAATTTAAATAAGTTTTAATTACAGTAAAACATTACGGCTTAAAAAAGTAGTGGTGAAAATAAAGCGAAAACAAAGAATCCTGAGATATTTTTCAAGCGTTTTATAATCTTTTTCTTCCCCTTGAATTCCTCATTATTATTCTTTAATTAGTCGTTGCAGTCTGAACAGGCTTTTTAAGAAAAGAAACCTCGTACATTTTAAATACGAAATACCTTAAAATGTTTATTATTCATCAAAATACATAAGTTATTATTATTATGCGTGAGTACAAAGTTAATTTAAAGTATATTAAACATTTCTGGAAACTCGTATTAATTTTTCTATCATTGTAAATTCTTTCGCAACATATAAATATTTGTTGTGAATATGAAAACTATATTCTATGTGCCGATAAAGAGAAACAATGGCATTTCTAGAAAAAAAAATGACGTAAATACAAAACCCTAATTTTTGCTCTGATGTGTGTGCACGAATGTAAAATAACTTATGTAGCCAACATGTTACAATTTTAATAAAACGTTAAGCAAAACAAAGAAGACTTTCTCAGTTCACTGCCGGTTACTGTAGGTTTTCCTTTCAACGTAAGTTGTATGTGTTTACGGACAGCGAATATATTCAAAGTTTGGTCTCAGATGAGCTCAATGTGTTCAGTTAACGGTGTATAGGTTACAGAGAAAGTGTTCAGTTAACGGTGTATAGGTTACAGAGAATGGCAAAGTGGCTGCACTGATAAAGGAAACTGTCGGCATTGTTAATGAGAAAGGTGAAGCAACCTGAGTTCAGAATAAAATGTTTATATTTTTACTATTTGCAAATGGCAAAATGTGCTTACCTAATAAAAAAAAACTAATTTTTATTCCGAGAGATGCATCCACTGTTTACATCAAAAAAGTATCTAAAGCTGTATGTATCCCTGGAGTAAACTGTTTTGTATTGTAAATGGGTTATTAACGTCCCTAACGTATCCCAGTGTTATGCCTGAAGGCTTATAAACTCAATTCTGACCAAACTTGAACTAACACCTATGCCTGACCTGAGACTCGAACCCAGAGCCTCCCGCACCCCAAATCGGCGGTGCACCAACCGACTGCGCTACGGGAGGTCAGCGCCATGGAGTGAATTAAGCATTGTCCTTTCTATTGCCAGTCACACCAGCAGATATGGTTTACTTGACAACATGTCTAGTGAGAATATGAACTGTATGCCAAAAACAGCACTTCTCACAAAAACGCCCTAGTTCGCCACGTTTCAACAGTCAAGAACCCTTTTATGCATCCGTTTTGTGTCGCACAACTCGAAGTCGTACGTGTTGTAAGTGTCTTGAGATAAATTATTCATTTTATGCATGCGACTTGAAAACGTCCGACTTTCTTTGTCGTCCGTTTTGTAAGTCATGTCGTCCTCTCCTTGGAAACGCACGACTTCTATAAACGCACGTTTTCTCAAGTACAAGGTGTGCAATGGATCGTTTTATGCAAACGGACGACTTGGTTACTCATTCGCAGTGCTGCCAACCGAGTCTACTGTTGTGTTGCCTTACCTCGCCCGGCGTGATTCATCGTGGACGCGTGTGCTGTGTGACCCCCATTGTTGCTGCTGTAACACGTGTTTGTCTGTGAACCTCTTTTAGTCTGTGACATTTGAACCATGGACGTATTCAACACAAGAGTTTACAAATGCCATACAAGCAAGACAATCAATCTGGAATATCGCTTCGGATGATTATAAGAATAGAAACCTACGAAAAACGCAGTGGATCGAAGTGTGTGCCCAGTTTAAAGAAGACTTCGAACAGCTAGACGTAAAGGACAAAGACCTTTTCTGTAAGTAGAATTCAAGCAGAATGTAATATGTATTGGGTAAACTAACCAGGTCCATGTCCGAAATGACAAATAAGTTATAGCGTGAATTCGTGATTTGGTAGGTATCAATTTGGACGTTGTCTACAGTCACTTGTTTCACACTCGTGCAACACAATGTTAGATTAACAATTACAAACAGTCGAATATAACTTTAAATATCACCATGGCATATAAATGACCTAATATTTCTACAGTCGTTCCTGGAATGCTCCAAATGTTATTAATTCCGAACATGGTAAATGCCGCATAAACGAACTGTAAGAAAGTTATTGTGGTCATAGTACAAGCAAAGCACACCTACTTGCTATTTATAACGTGCCTTGTAGGTATTAAAAACAGTTGCGTGTTTTAAAAATATGTTAATATTGCATTAGCGAATGTGCTGACATCCTGACATCCACTACATAGACGGTACCAAATTACCGAATACGTCATCATTATTATATTAAAAATCAGGTCACGTGTCAATTTTGTCTACAAATTCTGCCAATTCAGAAACGGCCTAGGTGTACAGGATGAGCGAACATTGTATTACCAATCAATGATTATTGTTTCGTGAATATTATGCTAGTTTGGGTATATATCGTAGATGTGTTTTGTCGTGACAATTATACCATCCCCCGACCATGCGTACGTCCCTGAATATAATAAATGACAAAAGCGTGGGGAAACAAAAACAGTCTGGTATTGGTAAAATAACTGTTTTATCGTTTTATTAACTCATTAACTGTGAAACGTTGATGAAATGACTCGTATTGAGTTTGAAATACGAAAGTGAGTGTACAAATACAGTATTAAAGGTAGGAATGTAATAATATAAACACAATAAGGGCGAAAGATGTGTGTTAGACCTAAACAAATTTATTAAACAATGTCATTGTAGGCTTGTTCATAGTTATAATATGAATGAAAATATATAGTACCAGTAGGTACACAATTTTACCTACATATATTTATGCAGTAATTTGTGTTAATAACCAAAAAAAATTGTTTGCTCAACTAACCACATTATTGCAAGCTATACTAAATAAAGTACACAATCACACACATTATATGTATAGACCATAATACACATAAGATAGTACTGTATATACCAGTACGGAAAAATAATTCATATACGTAGACCCTTAACGGCTGGTGAAGAACGTGTCAAACTTATCCCTGTATGCATACGAATTTTTCCGCCCTCGTGTAGGGGTGATACAGTTTTCTTCCTCACAAAGTTGTACAACTCGACATACTCAAGTGTATCATTGAATTCAAAACCATCCCTATCTCGCACAAAGTTGTGCAATGAACATGCTGCCTTTATAACACAAACGCTGTTATCATGGTTCAGGTTTATAGGACGATGGAAGCTACGCCATATATTGGCACGAATACCAAAGGCACGTCCAACGCATCTGCGAGCAGTAGACAATCGATAATTGAGTATTTTCTGTTTCTTTGTTAATTGTATCCGTGGGTGTACGGCCACAGCATTCAACTGAAATACAAACGCTTCATCGCCCACAAAAACATGATGTAGTGGCCTCAATTCTGGCGAATATGTATCTGGCTGTGGAATGTCCAAGTATCCATCTGCTAATGCTTTGCCAAAGGTTGTATCATAAATTATTGTTTGGTCTGCAGCCTTTTCTACTGAACCGACATCGATATACAGAAACCTGTAGTGCTGTGTGCTACTGTCAATAATACTACCGAGAAGAAGTTTTTGTAATTGTAGTAAAGCAACCCCGAATGTTCTGGACTAATGTTGAGCACGTGTTTCTCGTCCACGGCTCCCATAAAATGTGCCCCTCTTATTGAAACCTTCAACAACCTCGTGCCAAAGCTCCTTACTAAACTGAGGGAACCCCAATCCATAGGACACGACATTTGTTTGGGACAATCTTACTAGCAGTTGCTACTCCAATCCTAAATGGGTAGTGCAAATCAGTATAAGTACGTCCAGATCCCAGGTACCTGTAATCAAAAGAAGTATTGTTATAGAGGAAAACGTAGTTATTGGCATAATCACATGCGCATGCACACACACAGGCACATGCTCGCACACACACACACACACACACACACACACACATATTCTTATGTCGTGGTTCTGGTGTTTGTTTTAAGTAAGGAATTGCAAGATAAGTGAAGGCACATTTGGGATGCGTATGTTCGCTACAAACTATTCTTGTGAACTAAGACCGACTAAGCACAGGAACATATCGAAACGCACGGGATTCACGAATTCAACAATTACTCCACGTCCAACGACCTTTCCTATAGACGAAGATGGACTCGTAGGTAACGTAACCGAAACACCTGAACACGAAAATGTTGGCTCTGCAGCCCTGGAAGAAAACCTCCAAGATTACAACATATGTCCTAGACAGGAGGATGCATATGTAACTCAGTACGGTTCATAGACGAAGTAAAAAACACTGGAACAGAAGATTGAAGGGTATCTAGATAATTTTCAACAATCAAAAACAGCAAGAATACACGAGCCTTGTAACGATGACACTGACTTCTTTAACTTTTACTTCCGATTGTACAACCTCTTCGCATGCCCCTTAAAATGAAGTTCCGAATGGGCGTAATGAGAGTGGCAATGTAATACGCGGAAAAAACTCCAGCATCTTCCTTATCTCATTGCTTTCAAACACCACACACAAATTCCTCTGCCCTCAGAACAGTTTAATCCATGCGAAAGAATGTACCCTTCTGTGAACAACTACCAACTATCCATTCCTTCTCAACCTATAATCAGTCGACAAAACATGTTATCCACCTACTATCAGCTGCAAAGGCAACAAAACTCAACTGGCAATTTTCCACTGACGGACGCTAATGGCCCACTCATGAACCTTCCGCTTACTACAGTCCAATGCAAGGTTCATCCAATACCAAAACTGGTCCATCCAAAACTGTTTCCCCTAATCACATCCAACTGCAAAATAGTTGGGTTGGACCAAACTGTCCTTGTTTCGAAGTCCCCTGCGCCACCACATACACCAGACAATTATTTAAAGGGATCGAATTAAAGTTATTCCTCTGAATTGCCTGGAAACTCTCCAAACTGTTTTAGTATACATGGCTTTCTTTAAAAACATTGCAGTATATTTGTCGGTTATTGGAGAAATGTATAAAGACCTCCACGCTAATATTTGTTTACATATTTGTGTCCCTTTTGAAACACTCTTTGCAAAATAAATAGTTTCACCGACACCTTATGATATTGTTTTTCCTTGCCTCAGAGTAGTTGCTAGCATTTCTTGTGTAGAAAACGCTATACCTTGCACTATATCTTGCCTCTCTTCAATAGCACTTTGACATGTCACAAATAACTCATCAAACGATGTAACGGACATTCTAAAATAATTAAAGAATTCTTGTTGTCCTCTCTCAATAATCCAAACAAGTTTCGAAATGCACCATCTGTATGTCGAGGCACAATTTACTGGATAAACAGCCCATCTTCTTCGCCTTATTTTTCTCACAATGCGATAATAGGCTTACACTACGTACGGATCCATCTCTACGAATGACATACTTCCATGCAGTGGATCATGTTGGTAATAATAAAAACGGACGATTTAAAAACGGGCGACACTGGTTGCTGAATGTGGTATTCATAAAACGCACGACTTTCTGTCGTATGCTCTCGTACGACACAAAACGGATGCATAAAGGGCTCTCAGGCTATCAATAAAATATTCTCAACAAGGAGAAATACTTCGTGTATGAAACTAGCGGAACACTGAAGCATTTACCTTACCCGCATGGGCAAGGCCACATTCAACGCCGTGCCAATAAGACACAGATTTTCGGTCAAAAGGTGTTTAACCTGGCCAAGCATTGAGCAGTATTGTGATGTCATAAATTTAATATAGTCTGTTCGAGGTATTTTTACATTTTTTGAAACAAATCTTTGAAAAATGACCCCAAATGTGACGTGTTTGGGTGTTTCCTATGTACACTATCTACCAAAAAAGTAATTAGGCACCTGTCCGCAATGTTTGCTAGGTGGTTGTCACCCCGTTAGAATCTCATACAGCCACTTCTTGCGGGTATAACAGCAGCAACTCTTTTTGGCATGCTCTCTACGAGTGTTTGCAGGACATCCAAGGGGATTCGTCGCCATTCCTCTTGCAACCATTCCATGAGTTGAGCAATGGATTTTGGCCGCGCCTGACGAGCCCTCACCCGGCGATCCAATTCGTCCCAAAGATGTTCTATAGGGTTGATGTCGGGGCTGTGGACGGGCCAGTCCAATCGGCGAACATTGTTGTCGGCGTACCACTGCATAGTAGCCGATGAAATATGGCACCTGTAATTGTCATTCTGGAAGTAACACGGGTCCATTCTGTAAAAAAGGCCACAATGTTGGGAGCATTTCATTGTCCAGAATGTTACAATAGGTCTCTGTGTTCATGCAACCGCGGATAAACACCAGCGGTACTACGCCGCAGGCAGTGAACCACAAGTCAACTAACGTAATGAATTACATATTTTCACGGATGCCCGACTACTTTTTTTTGGTAGATAGTGTATTTCAAGTGTCGTAAGTGTTTTGTACTCGAGTGAACACAGAAACATATTATTTTTTATTTAAATTGCCCTTTTACTTACATATTAACCATCAATAAATTATAATATTTCTGTTGTAATTAATATGAATAAAAATACAGAGAAAAAAATGTGTTGGTAACAAATACCTAGACCTCATGTAAATTATTATTAATTTGCCTGTGCGCGAATACGATACATTGTCCCTTTGGTGTAATTTTCTAGGCGTAGTTAAACTTCACTTACATGAGTTGGAGGAATAGCATGAAGATTTAATTTTAGCAGGGCTTCAGAAAAGTTAGAAGTAAATATGAATGAACTGTAGTTCAAATGTAGATGAGGTCGGACGACACCGACTTTCACAGGCGCCCTGCGGGACTGCATGTCATCCAAGGCGAAAAACCTGCCACCTGCACGTCGCATAATGTGACAGTGAAATTGCGGAATCAAGCCTGATATCGCCATTGCGTTTTGTTACCCTAGGGTACGCTATATTATAGCTATAACTATAGATATGGTCAACTGAGCACTTATGAAAATCCTGCCTATGATAAACTTGTATGCACATTGTGTAGTCTTCCGCCATACGTTCAATTAACATTTGCCATGCGCTTGATCACTTTATTCATGCGTCAGTCAAGCGAAATTGTGAAATAATCAGAAAAGGAAATTTTTCACAAATCTGCTAATTCTTAGACTTATTTGCATTAAAAAAAGAGAAACAAAAAATTAATTATTTCAGTATTTACAAATGTTCACGTAACACTTTGAAGTCAATATTAAGGCATGGAACTACTTTACTTCGGTCGTTACCAACTGAACTGGACGCACGCCACTCAGTGCGCCCATTGAAGTATATGCAGTTAGAGTGAGTGAAGAGATTTGGGTGGCTCTTGACATCGAGTTGAGAGCCGATGAGGGTGAAATTAAGTTAGTATGGAGTAGCGCCAGATCGAAAGGGGCAAAGGAAGTGGGAGATCCCCGAGAAAATCCGCCTACTAGCGGCATCATCCGGCCACGATCTCCATTTGCGAAAATCCGGAGTGAAAGGGCCGGGGATTGACCCCGGTTCAGATGCAGTTAGAGGCGGTAGCAATTTTCAAAGGTTGATTTAAAAATCGCTTAGTTAACTGTTAGTAGCCAATACCTATTACAAGGCTCCATATGGAGGCCATTTAATTTAAGTGGGAGAAGCGAACTCAGAGATGGAACACGTATTACCAGTTTAACGTCACTGTATAAAAAATTTTTTGACTGAGCAATGTTTACATTATGATTTACATTGCGTTCTTCTTTATTTTATATTAATTCAGGGCAGCTCGACTTGAGTTAGTTATTATTAGTTAGATGCTAATACTTTAGTAGTTACTTCGTTATAGTTTTATAGAATCTAAGTCACGCTTCTCTAAACAGCCTAAAAGGAATCCCAAAGTCTATATGGAATGTCGTCACCTTAATGTTACCGAAGGCTGATCATCCGTTGTCTCCTCATCTTGACCCGACTGCGGTTCGCTGTGGTAACACCTCGCTCCGCCGGCCTTAATATACGCTGTTTGTTTTCCAAGTACGTTCCTTATTACCAAACCGCCCACGGTTCGTGGCCTGCTTTGCCGCGTTCCACGATTCCGTTGCACAACGCATGATTTTGTTTCCCCACTGAACTTTAAACCTCGAACTTGGGAAGCTGCACCGCGCGGCGGTTTTCTGTGGCTGTGGACGTCAAGGCAGGCGCCCAACTGGCGCTTGGGCTACGTTACAGCATGTTTAGAATACGAGTTTTCCGAAGAAACTACTTTACGTGCCACCATTATGTTTAAAGGCCGTTCCCGATAAAATGACCACTTTTGTAATCAACCTTAGAAAAAAGTCACCGCCGCTGCCTGCATATATTTTAACAGGCGCACTGAATGAAATGTGACCAGTTAAGTTGGTAACGATGGAGGGAAATTAATTCCACATCTTAAGGTCGAATAAAAAGTGTTAGATAACCATTTACAAACTTTTTTTTTTTTTTTTTTTTTTTTTTCACTTTCTGATTTTTTTCTAATGCATCGAAGTGTAAAAATGAGCAGACTTGTGAAATTTTCCTCTTTTAATAATTTAGCAGTTTTACTTGACCGAAGCTTGAATAAAGTGATGAGATCCATGACAACGTTAATTTTACACAAAGCGGAAGAATACACAACGTGCATACACGTAGATCTTAAACAGGGCTTTCATTAGTTCTCAATTTACCGTGAACAGTCTATACTTACGAAAAGTGAACTTATCCAAGACGAGGAAGATATGGCACTCAAAAAACGTATCACGCATGCTATAAATATTATAATGTATCCCTCCAACAATCGTTAAAAACTGATTTTCCTCAGTCTGCTGTATCTAAAGACATGCAATCCGGACACGAGCGAAACTACGATAGCATCTTGTATTAAACTTTGTTGCAGACTTCCCAGCAATAAAATTATAGGGCCGCCGTTTGAAGCACGACGAGAACGCAGCACGACGGGAGCGTTTGCCAACACTCACTATAATCCTTCCATGGCTACTTACAACTTTTCTGAAGCCCTGATAAGGTTCTACTTACAGGATATTCCTCCGCCCCCTGCAAACAAAGCTTATCCGAATCTATAGGCTGTTCAGGATTAAATGAGCTCTTCTGAAAGCCCTGCTTAAGATCTACTTGTAAGTACATTGCGTATACTTGCGCCATACGTAAAATTAACATTGCTATGGGCATAGTCACTTTACATAGGTGCGTCGGTCAGGTGAAACTGTTAAAATTATTAGAAAAATAAATATTTAACACTTCGATACATTAATATAAAAAAAACCGAAAGAAATAATTTAAGTTATCAGAAATGGTTACCTAACAATTTTTATTCGTCGTTAATATATGGAACTACTTTCCATCCATTGTTACCAAACTTTTATTAGTGCATGTCACTCAGTACGCCTGTTAAGATATATGCATGCATGGGCAGTGACTTTTTTCTAAGGTTGATTTCAAAAGTGCTCACTTGAACGTGAAGCGCCTTTAGAAATTTATAACAAAGGTACAGCGCACCGCATTCGTGCGCACTCAGGGCAATAATAATTATTTGCATATTAACTACTTCTTACCACAGGTTACCAACACACTAATTCCTCGCTGTTTTAACATTCACAATAACTGTAAGTGATATTTAATTATAGATAAAATATATATACAATTCCAATTTAAGAAAGCTAAGGTTGGCCCTACTTTAATGTTAATACATGTATAATACGCTTGTGACACATAACATAATTTGGAAACAATCAAACATGTCCTAGATGGTATGATTTTTCTAAGGTTTGATTTAAAAAGTGTGAAATAACCGCGAATAGACTATAGATAGAAAGCTCCGCGCTATCGAATTCCGTGCGCAGATGAATTCTTCGACTGGCAGAGCAGTTGCTCGAAGTAGCTGTGGTCATCTAGACGTGTTGCTGCGCTCTGATTTTTATGATGTGTTCCCACTGCAGGGTTAATTACTAGAAAAGTGCTCGTATTTAAATTTCTGAAAGGCGAAGAGAAGAAAAGAAAAAGGGATTTGGCTGTACCACGGGAAAATTTTGAACACAGCGAACAGTAAGTCTTTGCTTTCTAAAAATAAATAAAATAAACAATGCATGCTAATATATTCCTGATACTAATTCGAAGTGGACATCTTTTTGGATACAAAACAATCTTTATTTGATAGCACTGTTTCCTGATTTAAAGTCAAAATTGTTTAACCATGTTAATATCTGCTTTACAAATTATATTCGAGGTGTGCACCTATGAATTAAATGTGTAAAGAGCCTTAGGCATTATTTCTGCACATTATTATTATTTTTTAAATTTTTTGTTCGTGCATTTGATATGATTTTATTGTATTTACCGCAGCTCATGCAACAATATGGGCATAAAATGCGAAAGGTATTTGCCATTTGTTTGTAAATAGGGCAGTATTGCATTATAATACGTATTATAATATAGCCGTACACGATGTAAAAGATGAACAACGAACTGCATGATTTAAAATTTGCCTTATTCTCATTCATTATTGCATAAATGCAGAAGTTGAAGCGTGTAGTCTTTTTTTCATAGATAAAAGTGAAATTAATAACGAGGTTTCCTCGCCAATTACTTTAGCACCGAACACTTTTAAGTCAACGTTAAGAAATGGAACTTCTTTCCTTCCGCCAATACCGACTTTACTGGGCGTATGCCACTATGCGTGTCCGTCAAAAATACACGCAGGTAGGGACAGTGACGTTTTTAAAGACTTGATATCCAAAGTGCTCACTTTACCGAGGACAGCCTTTATACAACGTGATTCCGAACAACACCGACAAACTCCGGCAGGTTATTCCTAACGAAAAAATAAGACGAAAATATCTGTACCACTTCTCCCCTAAAATGAATACTAAGGGAGTTACGCACCCCTACATTCCATGGTTTTGAATGTAACTGAGTTAAAAATAACACGAACAACTCACGATTAACTAACAATCGGCGAATAGTGTTTAGTAGAACGGATATCTTACACCTTTGCAAAATGCAGTTGGTAATATTATCCTCCGTCGTCATGAAAATAGGGGTTGCCACCCTGTTCTTGCACGAAAAGTGTGAACAGTAAGCTGTAAGCGATTTGTTGAGATGACTTAAGAACAGAATATCTTAACTAACAAAATTAGTCGTCTTGTAATACTCTCTAGTGAACCGTTTTCGCGAAATCCTTTCGGAAAGTACGTCGTATGGAAAACAGAAGGGTGAGTGGCTAGCGAGGTTCGCAACACGCAATAAAACTGGGCGGTGCAACACCAAGTGGCATTTGACGTCACTACGCGCTGATTCTTAAGTCATGTCATCATATCGCTAACAGCTTACTGTTCACACTTTTCGTACAAGAACAGGGTGGCAACCCCCATTTGCATGACGACGGCGGATGATATTACAAACCGCATTTTCAAAGGTGTAAGATCTCCGTTCTACCGATTTGTTGCTTAATCGTGAGTAGTTCGTGATATTTTCAACTCAATTGCATTTGAAACCGTGGCTTCTATGGGCGTGTAGCTCCCTTAATAATCTCTCAAGGTAAAAAGCGGTAAAGGCATTTTCGTCTTATTATTTCGTCAGGATATTGTCGGTGTTGTTCGGAACCACGTTCTATATGCAGTTGACGGCCAGCGTGTTTTCTCAAAGGTTGCACAGCCTATTCGTGATCGAACACGCTCTATTCGTATGGCGCAACACCTCTGGAATGTGCGAGCTGAACCCACTTAAGTGAGCTGTAGCTGCCGCGTTTAACGACGCAGTCACTGCGGGCAGAGACGCACCAAGACTTTTGTTTGCTTATTTGCTGCATGTAAATATATATTTTGCACCCACGCCCTTCCTTCTACTTACTACTCATAAATCGTCCTCTATGTTTATCTCTCACTCTTACAATGATTTTGTGGTAACACTTTCCAAAACAGATTTTAAATACTCAAGATAAATTTAAAGTCATACTAATATAAAATTAAACTATTAAAAGTTGGCATAAAGATTACTAAAATTAAGATAAAATATAAAGGAAAATAAATGTTATGTCAGCTTTCCAGGAAAGATAAAAAAAAAAATAGGAAGTTAAATTTCAAAAATGATTATTTAATGGGGAAATTTATTTATTTCAGACTAAAAACAACTTTGGTCACAACAGATTTGCTTGTGTATTGCAAGATAAAATAGCTATGACCATATTTTACGACAATTATTCATTTCATTATCTGCAAGAGATTTATATAAGGCCCACATAAATGTAAATATTTGCAGTCAAATGCTTAAATTTTTCAAAATGTAGCACTGGAAGTCGAAAATTTCGGAATGTGGGAGCCCAAGTGTCTATGCTCCTAATTAACGTTGGCAAATCAATCACATTTCATGTGATATATATCATATAAACAACATGACAAGGATACTGCAATTCCCTTGCCCCCAAGGACGAGGCAAGGCGGACAAAAGTCAGCAAATAAATAAAACTTCCAAAAGTGACAAAACCACTCGTAAAGCAGAGCACAATTGAAAACCTTAAATAAACACGATGTTTAAAACTTGGTAAGATATTATAACCATTAGAATTCAGGAGTGGTTTCAAGCGTACTTATTTTCTTTCTTTTCTGTCACTCTTTTGTTTTTTGTTTTTTCATAAATATTGCAATTTACGCATCTTGCCCCATTTCATTGGAAATATGTACAACTATTCATAAACACGACAATGCTGATTTAGAACAATATATTAAAGCTAACTCTTTACTATTCATCAAGAAAAATATATAATACAGATAATTTTCTCTATCCACAATAATCAGAGGTTACACACCAAATCTATATATTTTTGATCTTATAGACCGCCAAAGTAACCAATGGCACAAAATTAACAAAAGTTAATATTTTTTATTCTTCACTGATAGCAAGACTGTTCTTTAATTTTCATCTTTTATTTTGGCTAACAAAAAAAAACCACCAATTTAGGTGAAAAAGTTTTCTGTTTTTAATTATTTTTCCAAAATCTTTCAAGTAGTTAATTATGGCTTTATATGCTTTTTACGAGGCCGACAAACATAATGCCTCTTAATTTATCCTTGCCAAATCCAGCAAATACACATCAGTTCCATTTCAAATTTTAGCTGGATTAAAATTTTAAAATGTAACCTACCATGTAAAACTTATGGGAAAACATCACAAAACAATTCCCATCTTAAAACAGGGCAAATCTTGGCGCATGGCTAGCAAACAGATAAATGATTAGTTTTAAAAAATTGCTGCCAAGTAAAATAATGCATGGTGTTAACATTCTCAACTTGAGTAAGTTTTAAAGTTTTCTCGCCAACATGGTGCCTGTCTCCTACTTAGGACACCAAGTGTGCCTCTTTCATAAGCCATAAGGGCTATGCAGATAAATTATTAACTGATCATTACTTAACTGGTGTCAAGGTGACTCCTTCTGGGACAGTGGCAGAAATCCGACCCCAAGCCAGAGATATATCCACCATTTATACAATTCACAAAGCAATATCCCCGAAAAGGGGGGCGGGGGCAGTGCAGATACCACAACCAATAGAATTCCATGTGTCCATTTAGGGAAAAGTTCGTTGAAAGTAAGCATTACTCCTTATAGGGGTTGATTTATTGCTGTCCAATGCAGTCTCATCGGACCGCAACATGTACAAATATGGGTCGCACACATGCTCACATGTCACAAAACTCCCGGCGTGCAAGCAGGCTGTAGGAAGTGATGCCAGCTGACTGGCCAGCTGAATGTGACGACAGTAGCAGTAGTTCCTCGGAGCGCCGCTAGTATGCGCACACCAACGTCCAAGTTGCCGGACGCCCGCCATACATGCTGAGAAGGAGCTGGTGGAAAGTCGATACCCCGAACTGCTGCTAAAATCCACGCCGGAGGTGATGTCGTCGAATGGCGGAGCCCACCCCAGGCTGCGTCGTAACAAGTTAGGTTACAAACAGCTGGTATGTGACAAAAACCACGTCTTCTTCAAAAAAATCGGGCAGGTAGAAAAAATAAAGTTTGCAATTTTTTCGTGATGAAAATTTTTTTGAAGCAAACTCTGTGCTCAAAAGACGTCAATTTTTAGGTGAGGCGTCACAATACCTAACAATGGGTACTCGAATATTGGTGTCCTGAATCCCGAATCTCTTTTAAAATAGGTATCAATGTTTTTGTCAGCATATTTTTATTTGTCCCCATAGGTAGAGATCTGAAAAATTTATGAGTTCAATGACTTGCAGGCTAGACTTTACAGTCTTGTGCACAAATATGCCGATATCAATTGCACTTTGGTTATCTGCTGTCACAGTGGAAGGCGAAAATTGAACACCGTTCTTGAGGAGGTGTCAAACATCGTGTGGACCAGTGGATATAGTGTGTTTTGAATTCTAGATTGTCCCAAAATCAATCCGCGAATTCTTCAGATCTATACTCATAAGATATTTTCTACAAGCGCCGGGTGTGACTATTTATTTTTTGCGAGTTCTACAAAATAAATACGAGAAAAAAAAAACAGCTTTTACTTGTTCGACAAAATCTGTGGAAAGAAGATAAAACAAAGAAAGATGAAATTAAAAAAAAATTGTAAAATATGGATTTAAAGCTTGGCCTCGCCCCTTTTGCAGAAATTCTTCGTCATAATTTTGGATTCTTTATAATTACTGACAATGTACGGGTATAGAAAATTTACATTTTATGAGTTGGCCCATATTTTTTGCTGTTATCTGCTATTTGTAGAAAGTCAAGTTCATATTTATAGTTTATCAATATGCTTCTGCCTTTTTGCAAGCAGGAAATAAAAAACAGTAAAAATTAGATACAAAAATATTAAACATAGTAAATTGTGAATTTTTTATAATCGATAATTTCTAATAATACCCGCGAAACAGAAATAATTATACGAAAACGAAAAATTTCTTCAAACGCGGCGAATCCGAACCTTAATCCTTTCACTCAAAAATAAACATATAACCTGAGGATTTGCAATAAACAAATATTTTGTTCGGAAATGTACGATACCCAGACGACGCTTTGTCTTACGCCGGGATTAATGGAAATCTATATGTGCTTTATGCTGCTGGCAGCAGTGGTTTATGAGGCTACGGACAATAGTATCAGCAGCGGATGATGTCTCCCACACGCAGGGAACCTTTGTCATAGGACGGCATGTTCTGCTGTGTACAGTGCAGACCATTCAAGATATTTTATATGCAACGTCCCAGATAGAGGACACTGTGACTGAAAGTGTTCCCCGAATTAATCAACTAGCTTAAGTGTAGCAATTGTTAAATTTTTTGATGGGGGCTTTACCTGTGTCTATTATCCTTTTCGTTAGCTGACAACATGCTGCGTGCCCGCTGACGCCAGTAATGACGATTCACAAATGAGAGATGTAGAAAAGTCAACCAATCAGATTACTCACAAGAAAAACGAACAAAACACAGGCTACTGATTGCTTGTTGTGTACACTTCAAACCATAAATATCCTTCACCTGCAACATGTCCCCGATCGTGAACACGCGCTGTAAAACATTTTCTGGTAAACTTCTTAAACTGTAATGGAAGTTTCTAACCTATACAATGTATAGTAATAACACAACACATGAAGTTACAGATATAGGAATGTTTAGCAGCGCTACTATACAAACTTGGGAACTTCCCTATGCATTAGATTGTTTCCTGAGCAAATGGAAAGCCACAATGAAAGCGTATACACTGGTATAGTAAATTTCCGAATAGTTTCTTCGAGTGCGGCTACTCGATGGGTTAAGGCGGCGGCCTCCACGGTTCTGAGCTTCCAAGCGGCCTCGTGTTTCGCAAGGGTCTTAACCCGTCCCTGCGGCTGTGGCTGCGGCTGCGGCTGCGGCTGCGGGCGACATCTGTCGTCGCTCTCCTCGAGCGGTCACGCGACTCTCGTTGCGGATGGGCAGGTCCGAGGGCGTTGCCAGCCAACCGGCCGACGCGACGGTCGATAACCGCACGTGTGAAATTGTAGGGACACTGCAGGTCAAGCAACATCGGTGTCCTTTCGCTTTCCCCTTTCCGTGGCCGCTGGTCCGGAAAGTGACGAGTGGGGAATTCGATAACCCTCGGCGCCACGCCGTGAAGGGCGTGTGGGGCTGTCATGCCTCAGTCACGTTTCTTGCCTCCTCTGCAGTATAGTCCATTCACGGTTACTTCTAACTTTTCTGAAGACCTGCTTAACTTCTGCTTCCAGGGTACTCCACCTCATGCAAACATAGCTTTAAAAATATAGAAAACTATGTTTTACCCATTGCTTCGAGCGCGGCCTCACTTCGGGTGCTCTACCCACTGAGCTACTGCGGCCCCACTATCGGTTTCTCTAACCACTGAGCTACCGCGCCCCACTATTGGGTTCTCTACCCACTGCGCTACTGCGCCCCCACTGTAGGGCTCTCTACCCACTGAGCTACTGCGGCCTCACTATCGGATTCTCTACCCACTGAGCTACTGCGGCCCCACTATCGGGTTCTCTAACCACTGAGCTACTGCGCCCCCACTATTGGGTTCTCTACCCACCGAGCTACTGCGCCCCCACTATAGGTTTCTCTACCCACTGAGCTACTGCGGCCCCACTATTGGGTTCTCTACCCACTGCGTTACTGCACCCCACTATAGGGTTCTCTACCTACTGAGCTACTGCGGCCCCACAATAGTGTTCCCTACCCACTGAGATACTGCGGCCCCACTATTGGGTTCTCTACCCACTGCGGCTTTGGGAAGGAATGTAAGACAGTCCATAGACAAAAAAAGAAAGGAGAAATTCTTAACAATGCTTTTTTATGCAGTAATCCCAAGAAGAGTTTAATCCAGTACGTAAGTACATCCCTAATCATCATTTTTTTTGGAACCGTTTGAGGTATTTTCCTGGGATAAAAAGTAGCCTATGTCACTCTCTGAACCTCCAACTATATCTGTGCAAAAAATGACGTCGATACGTTGCTCCATTTTGACGTGAAAGAAGGACAAACAAACAAACACAGTTTCGCATTTATATAGTAGTAAGGATTACACCAAAGGGAAAACGTAATGGATTCGTGTGCACTCAGTGTAGAATTCTTTGCTTGAGAACAATTTATTACTAGGTGTTACCGACACACCCATATTACGCCTGTTTTGTTCATATTAATAAAAGTTTAAATATTAAAATTTATAAATATAATACAAGTAAGAGTTCAATTTTAATAAAAAAAAGTAAGGTATTTTTATTCTAAGGTGATATTGTACATATTTTTATTTGGTTATCTGAAAGAGCTATTGAAAAGTATCCTCTTAATGCAGTTATTAGTTGTCAATTCGTTATAGTTTTCAAAATGTAACACTCAAAAGTCTTAATTTCCCGAATTCTGCAGCATACTAGGCTTTGCTCCTAGATATTTTTTTCCAATCAAATTTCATTTAATGCAATCTGTGTGGTGTGCAGAACATACTGATTCAGTATGAGTGCGATTTATAAACAGGTGAGCGAGTATTGGCACTCTAAATTTTGTTGAAAATATGGGTCAGACTTGTCGTAAATATATTTTTGTTCATTCACGCGAAATTGTTAACAGTCATTTAATTAACAGTTTAAACCATAAACTGTAGAGGAAACGTTTCTTTTTTGTTCCTTTCGTAGCTTGTATGCAGTATGCCGCGTTTATACTACTAGACTCTAATTAAACACTCTGAACCTGCCTATAACACTCTTGTATCGGAATTTGGTGTTATATTTCGTAAAATGTATTGATTTGACAACTAACAACTGCATTAATGTGTCACTTTCAAAACTTCTCTCAGATAACCAAATAAAAAAAAAAGAGAAATTTCACCTTAACACATGCATAAAACGCTTGTAATACATGACATATTTAGGAAACATCCCGACAAAAATTTGAACAACCATGCGTTCAGGCGAATTCCGTAGCCGCTGTCGGCAAGGCGTGATCTTCGCATATCAAGATTCCAGATTCCAATTCCGGAAAAGGCATGGACGTGTGTGCCTCTTATGGATTGAATATTAGATTAATATTGTTCGTTAAACAATACTACCTTTCAGCCTTGCCGGCATAAGAGCGGATATATTGAGTAGACAAATAAAATATTTAAAAAAATCGCACTGGATTCGTAAAAAGAGGATTTTTACCGATGAACGAATTTAGATATGAACCAACAATTTTGTTTTCGTTCCATAAACTAACCATTTACCTGCACCCTTGAAATCTCCTAGTTTAATGTTTCTTTGTTTTCCTAAAATTTAACACCTTTTTTTTGCATATGCTGTGCTAGTTACAAAAATTTTGATGCTGCAGAAAGCGTAATGAACTTGAAGGCTTTTAATTTTTTGACGTGTACACAAGGCCTTTATTTTTATTATACACCGTATGAAGAGGGGCCGCGGTGGTGTAGTGGTCAGACTACACGCCTCCCACCTAGGCGAACCGGGCTCGATTCCCGGCTGGGTCGCTCCCGGATATTCACATGTGGGAATCATGCCGGACGATGACACTGGTTGGCGGGTCTTCTCGGGGATATCCCGTTTCCCCCGCTCTTTGATTCCAGCGCTGCTCTATACTCACCTCGCCATACTTCACCTTTATCGGGTCTGAAGACCTCGATCTCCAAATCTCTGCTAAAGTTAAAAAAAAACTGAGATGACCGAATGAACATGAATTAGTTTACGTTATTTACATAGTTTACGAGACTGTTTTTGTTTGAATCGATGTTTGTTGGGTTACCACCACATGTCACTAATAATAATAAGAATCTCATATATATATATATATATATATATATATATATATATATATATATATTTCAATTATTCAATTGCACAAAAAAATTTGCGTTTTAATATATATATATATTCAATTACACAAATAATTTTCGCATTTTAAAATAGTTGTCATATCTAAGGAAAATATCTTTATATTTATTTGTAACAAGTTTCTAATTTTTTTATGAAGAGATTCTAATTCGAATATTCTCTTAAATAACTTGTATTTTTATAAGGAGTTTGGTTTATTTTCCTTACGTTCAAGAAGCAATAAAAGTGTAATTTTTAATTGTAACTATACAGACACTAAGGAATATATTTATTAATATGCTGGAACTGACAGCAGCAATGTCTAAATATTGCTGTACGAAGCGTTTCATGCTTGAAATTTTTTTTCGCAATATGTATACTACATTCACGAGTCTCGTCCGCATTATGACGCAGACGGACGTGGCAGCGCGGTACCACACAGAATGCATTACTGTGTAGAAGCGAAACTGGCGTGCGTGTACGACTCTAACTCTGACCGCACGCCCCGGCAAGATATCCTCACGTCCTGGAAACAAGGTGCGCAGTGGAGCCGCCAATCAGCGGTCAGAGACGAACTTGTTGGACGTCAGCCAGAAAAGCCCTGCGAAAGAACGGCGGGAGCGAAACACAACCACACTGAGAGAAAAAAAATACTTTTTTGTATAGGTCCAAAAAAATGTTTCGTTGCCCGAAAAAAAAAAAAATTTGTGGTGTACACGAAACTCGAAAAGTAACAAAATTAATCCTGTTCCTCTAACACAACACATGCTTCAATAAACAAAACCTGTGTGTTGTGCCAGAAAAATTAGACTGTCAACAGAACAGTTTGTTGAATCAACTGCGCACATTTATTTGGCCTCTCATTTCATTTCCTTCGTTAAAAAATACCGCTATAGAATTTTTTTATATATATTTTATTTTACAATAAGGATAGCCACAGTGATTGTTTTGTGCATTTATTGACGCTTGACAATTTTATAAACATCACGATAAAACTATTTTCAACCGGAAACTTAAAAACAAAACTGTAAAATTTTGAATATTTATTTACGCTCGTTGTCTAGTATTCGCAAAGTATTTATTTGAAAACATTTTCCATGCCATCATGAATCACTTTAGCCGAGGTTAGCCGAGGATCGAAGTTCAAATCACCGTCCTGCCCCCATTTTTCTTTTATGTTAACCGAAACAGTTTAATGTACGTAGAGCTAAACAAATCTTTAGTTGGATCAAACCAAATCTTTGTATGGGGCAAACAAGTAAGAACAAGAAAACAATTTAATGTCAACAAGAAAATGCGTAATTGCCCCTATACAAACAATTAATTTGGTTTCGCCAAACAAACTTTGTTTGATTCAACTAAACCTTTTTCTCAGTGCATATCGTAGAGCGAGCTCGCCGATATTAAAGGCAAGACAGCGCCTTGCCGCCCCTGTGTATTCCAGAGGCGTAGCGTCGTAAGACGCCAAGTCGCTGGGTGTTGGCTGCGAAATATATATTAAAACAATTATAAAGCCATGTTTAAGGTCTCATCACATGAATATGCGGGACAGAACGCTAGCAGTCGAATTCTCCCCTTTCTTCTTGGTGGCCCCCGTCATCATATGAGACGCCCGTCCAAGCTGGCGCATGGTCGTAGCATCTGTAGGGTATAGAACGGAGTTAGTGACAACATGCATAGACTAGTGTTCAAATACACACGTCGCGTTGGAAGACTACAGGAAGATCAATTTCTTGCTTCGCAATGCAAGTAATGCGGGAATCACATAGCATCGACAAGCACGACAATACAGCCCCGACACGACACTTAAAACTAAAGTCAATGAAGTACAAGATAGATCTTATGTAAGCCTGGCAATTTCTGTCGTCCAACCAGTAATGTCGAATTAGAAATCATATCTATTTTCATCGTGTTATATGGCACGACACATTAGAGTGCACAACCTTGCAAAATGAAATTGTATGGCAAGCTTTCTCTACAATGGCAAATACGCAGTTTAAAATTTACAAAAATTGAAAATTACTGTTTTTTTCTAATCTTAAAAATAATCATTTCCCCTTTGTATGCATCAGTGATAATTTCCCGCCTGCCCACCGCTTTTGAAATTAGTGTAATTAATCAGCGCCTTCAAAATGGTTAGGTTTGTGAAAAATGCTACTCTTCGTGTCGCGTCAGTAAACTGTCCGGCTGTAAATTCGAGTAGTCACATTAAAAATATAAATGTCTGTCGTGGTTAAGTTTTTGTCGTGTCGTGCTGTATTTGTCGGGGCTACGTGACTCCCGTATGAGGCATTGACAGCGTCATTTCTTTGCGGTTAGGTAGGTAGTTAAGTAGGGCTTAACGTATTTTACGCACTGTAACTCGCACCGGCCGCGAGCTCCCGTTACGCACGCGCGGACCCGTCCTGGGGGGGGGGGGATTCCATATCGATCCTCCCCTCCCCCAGGCAGACCAGCTCGCTGCCCCATCGCTCGCCCGGGAGGGATGATTGACAGCTGTGACCTGGCTCAAGTCACAACCCCTCCTCCTCCCCCTGTTGGAGAAGCCGACGAGCTTAGAGGCGCAATGTAGCATTTAGAGAAATTTCTGGGCGATGGCCTACTGTCGGTAGTCTTTGGTGGAGGCCATCTGGCTGAGTGTGGGGGACGAAGTCTAGGGCAGCGAGGGACAGATGACGACGGGAGATTGCGAGACGACGGCGGACGAGGTGGTCGTTGCCCGAATGGACTAGAGGGCGTGAAACCCGACGAGTGAAGGCTGCTGCGCGTGAGGGTACTCGGAGAACTCTAAAACATCGTGGACTAGTTGGACCTGGACTAAACTGAGGCGGGGCTGAATGAACACGTAAAATTGGATTTTATTGTAAATATTGGAACTGTCAAATATGAACATATAATTTATAAAAATAATTGAATAGGTTTTGATGCCCTGTCTATTGGGACTGATTTTTAATTATTTAACTACATGAATTTCTCTGAGGTAATCGTAAATTGTATTGACTGAACTCATTAATTGTAAACAGAAAATTACATCAATTTATTGTGAGAATTCGGGTCGAGAGAATTTTGTTTTAGTTACTGTACATAAAATGAGGAAAATATAAATAACTCGTCTATTTAGTCAAGACCTCCATCCCTCAACGAACCTGGTTTAGCCTACTGACTGGAGGAAATTGTAACAGTATCATCGACAGCGAGGTCGTTAGAGACGGAGCAAGTTGCTCGGAGAAGCAGGGACGGGGAAGGACTCGCCCTTTGGCCTGTCGTAGTAAGGAACGATCGCAGCATCGGGATTCGAACACAGATCTTCCCGAATGCGAGTTAAAAGTTTAACCACTGCGCCTCCTCGCTCTGGGCCTTTGTGGCTATACTGTCATTCGTGAAGAGTATATCGACCTAAAGGCTGTTCACGATAAAGTGAGCACTTTTGAAATCAACCTCATAAAAAGTCACTGCTCCTACCTGCAAATATTTTAACGGGCGCACTGAGTGACATGGGCCCAGTAAAGTTGGCAACGACGGATGGAAAATAGTTCCATATCTTAACGTCAAATAAATAGTGTTAGGTAACCATTTATGCAAACAGAAATTTCTTCTTTTCCTCTTTGTTTTTTAAATGCTTCTTAAGTATCAGAATGAGCAGATTTGTAACATATTTACTTTGCAAATAATTACACAGTTTCACTTGACCGACAGGGGCAGCGGTGGCGCAGTGCCTAGCGCACCCGCCTCCCACCACGGTGATCCGGGCTCCATCCCGGGCGGGTTCGCTCCCGGACCCTCGCATGTGGGAATCGTGTTGGACGATGCCGCTTGCCGGTGGGTTCTCTCGGGGTACTCCCGTTCCCTCCGCCCTTGCTTCCCAGCGCCGCTCCATCCTAGGATCTCATTTCATGTCATGTTCAAGGATGACGGGCACCTACGAGTCCCAGCTGGCAAGCCCTTCACTAGGGGTGCTACCTCGCCTTTGTCCACCCCCCTCCCCCCCATACGCAAAACAAGTTTTTAGTGGCCCCAAAAGTTTGTTGGCCACTAAAAACTTATTTTGTGGCAGGGTGACCAATAAAATAATTTCGTGTCCGCCACAAACTATTTTTTTTTCAGTGCACCGTCAAACGAAAATAGGTAAACATTTGAGACAGTATTTTTTAAACTTTAAATTTGCACATTTTTGCGGAGGTAAAAATCTTTCGAGCAAGCTTTACATGAAGTGTCAAAGGGCTGCGAAATTGGACCTTCCCAGCCAAAATTTGTGTTAGACCACTGGGCTTGATACTGAGAATCGACGTTTACGCTTTTCAGAGACGCTGCATTTTTGTTCTGCAGAGTCAAGGGTTGTCGGTTCACGCCCGACGTCTGGCAAATTCTTAGCTTTTCAATAATTCAATTGGAACGTTAGATCGCGTGCAGTGACCCTGGTCGTAAAACTGTGGTAATAATTTGACAAAAATTAACCTCTGAGTTTCTATCCAACAGGCCATATCGTGTAAATTACCACGAACTAATTATACATAACTGTTACACAAATTATCGAAGTAGGAAAAATATAATATTGAATCGTCTTTATTTTTGAGCAGAAGTTAACGCCTACTGCCTTTTCTTGTACTTAAATATATTTTTAGCAATATATGTTTTCAAATCTGGAAATTCAAATTCAAATATTATATTGATACGATTTACTGTAAAAAATATACATATGTCTGTCTGCTGACTTAGCTCTACCAAAAATAAGTTAAACTGGTTGATAACATAATGACTTTAGCAAAATGTCAAACAATATAATACCATTGAATAATATGGAAAAAAAAAATTCGTTGTCATGAAGTCTATATGAAAACAACAAAATAATGAAAGTAAAATCTGCAGGGGGAAAAACGGGTTCAAGTTTTGGTGTTAACGTCTAACATTATGTAAACTATCAGTAAGCTTAGAACCACGTACTAGCATACAGTTTGCTTGCATACCTTCATGTCCGCACTGATTAAAAGTTTAAATAATCACAGACGGAACGTTATCATGGTCACACAAACAAACAAAAAAGTTTGTATACAAAAACAGTATTTCACTGTCTACTTTAATAATATTTTTTTCTTACCTGGATAGAAAATGGTTGATTTCAGGCTGACAATGTTAGGCCGAAGGAAGCCCAAGACCAACAATAAGACGCACGGACATCACAAGCGCTCGGCTTCCAGCGGTTCCCAGAATAGACTAATGATGAAATAGACCGCTTATTCGTCTTCTGCGTTTGTACTCAACATTGACGTACCCCAAAGGATCACAACTGTCAGTCACATGGTCAACAGTAATGAAAGTGTTCGTTTATATCTTAATTTTTAAATGACAATCGCTATTATATAAATAAAATACTTTCATAAATTTTAATGCAATCAAACTGCATTATAAATTGGTTGGAGGAAGTATACATACATCTCAAAGTATTTGTTTACAAATCAGTTTCCTAACCTAAAATCCAAATCATGCCGTTTTCGCTAGACGTGTTGGCAGAAAAGCAGTTCAATGTTGGGACACGGAGATTGGTTGTGCGCAGCCAGTGAGATCGGTCTACCTCGTCTTTAGTCTATGGTTCTCCGTCGTCTGGCGCGGGAAAAACGCAACAGCCCCGAGTCACCACAGACACTGCGGGGTCAGAGAACACGTACGAGTAGAGAGGTGAAATAGCTTCTCTCGCCGGGAAGTTCCAGCCCCGTACGCCAACAAGACGGACCTCATTGCCCTGCAACATGTCAGGACGCCGTTCGCCAATCGGCGTCTGGTAATTTCACTTGCCAGCCAATCGGAAACTTTCGCAGCACGCAGGAGCCAATCGAACGGCTCGTGCAGCCAATCAGCTAAGGCGTGCGTACACAGCGAAGGAACCGCCTCGCTATTTCAGTTCTGGATGCTCGTCTGTTCTGTGATACAGGTCGCCGGAGAGTAGAGTGGCCGACTGGTCGAGGGAGGCAGGTCGAAGAGGAGTTGTCGCCGGTCGCTGGTGGGCAGGTAGGCACGTGGTTGGCCGGGGAAGGGAAGAAGGAGGGGGAAATTGGAAATGCGAACAGGTGGTGGAGGAAGACCACGACGGGGTATTGGCTTCATGATGGGGAATCATGGTCTTCGGGAGCCACCAAACCAGGAGGATGAGAAGAGACGCGAGGACCCGAGAAAGAAGAAGTCTGCTCGAGAAGAAGTAGTTGGCATGGTGGAGGGTGAAGGGGAGGGAGGAGGACAGCCCAGGCTGGGGATGTCTGGCGAAGAGAAACAAGACGAAAATACGAGGGAATTGAGTTTGGAAATATACGGCAGCAGGCATCTCCCTTTCTGAATGCAGGGAGGGGCCAGGGACGGAAGATAAAGAATTTAGTCAGCATTTCGACGGCGGCGGTGGTTGAGGGAGGGGGGAAGGCAGCGGAGAGATTGCTGAGATCGTAACTTCTCCGCCTTCGGTAGGCCTGGCTCGCAGGAATTATACACGTGATGGAATTCCGCCAAGGGATGGAAAAGGGGGTGGAGAGGGTGTGGAGCTATGGCTCGTGCGGAGGAAGTACACTCATGTCCGGAAATGTGGAAGAGCGCACAGAATCTGCCGTACACGTATGGTCGGACAAAATGTGTGTTAGGAACTTTACAAATCGCACCTTCAGTCTAGATCATGGACGTTTCGATATATCATCCATTCATTTATGTTTTTTTTCTGGTGACAAAGCGACTTGACAACTAGCTGAGGCTGTACCCGAAATAATCTCAAAAACGGGTATTCTCATTCTTACACTCAGCCGAGACTTAGACATCACAAACTTTGTCTCAATTCCGAGCAAAGAATTCAGACAAACTAGAATTTTTGGTAAGTAAACCTGTGAAGAGGATCCGGCGACACTTAACAGGGAAGTCTTCAGAGCTGATGAGGGTGAAGCGAGGTGGGTATAGAGAGGCGCCGAAATGCAAAGGTGGAGGGTAAATGGGAGACCCCCGAGAAAACCCGCCATCAGTGGCGTCGTGCGGTACGGTTCCCACAGGCTAAGGGCCGTGTTCGATCCCGCCGGGAATGGAGCCTGGCTCGCCTTGGTGGGGAACGAGCGATCTAGCCGCTATGCAACCGCGGCCCCGCAAGTAAACCATTCCGACAGCGAAAGCGCCCAGTTGACGGTGGAAGTTAATGGGTCGCTCACAGGTGTGCGGTAGACAACGAGGCGAGGCGATATCGCAGTGAAAGGGCTCGTTGCGTGCGGACAGCCGGGTGTGAGGGAGTTGTGTACCGAGGGCCTGGGGGTGTCGGCCGACGGTATCGTGTGCAGACACGCCCCCTCTTGCTACCCCACACCCAGCCGAGCATCCTGACACCCTGGCGTCGCGTGCTTCTCACCTCGGCCGGCATGCCAGCCACCCTTCTCACCTTCACCCCTCAACGTTCACACGCCACCACCGACTGGGTCGGTCATTACAGAGATCGTCGGCTCAGACTTGTGCGTCCCTTGGAAGATGCTGCCACAGAATAGATACGTACACAGAAGCGAAACGGCGTGGCGAGTCATTTATAACGGGCGTACCCAACCTATGATTGGCTGAGCGAGGCCCTGGGAATCGGCCTCGTGTCTGATTTGTAGGGACCTGCAAGATTCGCGTTCTTATTTGGGGAAATGTTAAACTTGAAACACGTTTACCTTTACAATACGTTTGTCATTGGCCCGTACTTTATGTGACACACCCTGGGGTGACTCTACGCCAATAAAGGAACACTTCATAACTGTGTGCCCCAATCACGTGTAGTTCAGTCAGAGAGGGAGTGTCTTCACATCTACGCAGCAGTTAACGGAGAAACAACGCCGGCTCTAGTGCATACAGTACTGTGAAGTTCAGCCTGATGCTAAATAATAACGCGAAATTTGCACGTCCCTACTGATTTGTTACTGCCTGCTACAAGAGGTCCCCTACTGGCTGGGCCGCCGGCTGGCGAGTAGGTTACCAGGCACTGATTGGCTGGCCAGTGACACCATTACCACTGGCGTGTGCAGCCGGAGTTGGTGGTATCAGCCGCGTCTTCGCCTCTATTCTTAAGAACTCTGTGATACTGGTGTAGCCCAGCTCTGTACGTCGTTTTCACACGTTAGAAGTCCATTCACGTCACGGTTACTTATAAATTTTCCTTAGTCCTGCTAAAGTTTTACTTCCAGGATACTCCTCCGCCTCATGCAAACAAAACCTAACCAAGTCTAGAACATTACACCAAAGGCACTTCATTTGTAGACACTAAGTATATTAATATCTGGCCCAAGAACTATTTAGTACTAGGCATTACCAACACACCTATTTCCTCTCTGTTTTTTTTTAATGCAAAATAGTTATAAACGAAATATTATAATCTACAGATAAACTGTTAGTAGAGACCTGAAAAATTCGCGAGTTCAATGACCTGCAGCATAGACTCAACAGCCTTATGTACAGATATGCCGATGTCAACTGTGCATTGGTTGTCAGTTGTCAAAGTGGAAGGCGAAGATTGGGACAGCGTTCTCCAGAAGGTGTCAAACTCCGTGTGGACCAGTGGCTAAAATTATATAAACACACTTTTTTTTAAATTCCAGCTTGTCCCAAAATGAATCTACGAACTTTTCAGGTCTCTTAACTATTTGTAAAACTTCAAGTTAATCAAAAATAAATCATAACGAAACAAACAAACACGTCATGCATTGAGTGATTTTTCAAAAGTTTGATTCACAAAGCATGAAGAAACCGCGAACAGACTACAGACGACAACGTTGCAGGGACCGCGGTGGTGTAGGGGTTAGACTACCAGCCTAGGCGAACCCGGCGGGGTCGCTCCCGGATTTTCGCACGTGGGAATCGTGGAGGAGGATTCCACTGGCCGGCGGGTTTTCCTCAGGATCTCCCGTTTCCTTCGCCAATGCATTCCTGCACTGATCCATACTCACCTCGCTTCGTCTACGTCGGCTCTCAAGACATCGAAGTTTAGAGCTGCACAAATCTCTCCACTCCACGACAGTGTTGCATTCGCGGTTTCGACAGTAATATTTCACCTCTAAAAATACATTACTAGTTCAACAGGATGTGTTAAAGCCATTATTGCATTCTTGCATTCATTGATTTACAGTATTATAGGCTTTTTGCGGCAAAATGAGCACTTTTGAAAGCCCTGCTTAGATATACTTGTATGCACGTTGTGTATTCTTCCGCCTTATGTAAGATTAACATTGCTATGGGTCTCATCGCTTTACTAATGTGTCGGTCAAGTGAAACTGTGAAATTATTAGAAAAGTAAATATCTTACATATCTGCTAATTTTTACAAATCGATGCGTAAAAAAAATACAGAAAGCAAAAAAAATAATTTTAATGATTAGAAATGGTTACCTAACACTTTATTCGACGTTAAGATACGGAACTACTTCCCATCCATCGTTATCAACATTACTAGGCACATGTCACTCAGAGCGCCCGTTAAAATATGTGCAGGTAGCGACAGTGACTTTTTTCTAAGTTTGATTTCAAAAGTACTCACTTTATCGCTAACAGTCTCTACCATTAGTATTGCCGTTTAATGTTAATCGATCCCAAACAACAGGTTACAGCTCAGTCATTTCCACAACACCCTGAACTAAAACATTAATTGTTAACGTTGTTGACAATTGATATTAGTTTTTAGGTACTTTCAACTTAAATGAAGATAATACATATTTTACTGTTTTCTCATTTCCTTTTCAAGAATAATGCTTAGAGGTGTATTCAATCTATTTTCTAAAGTTTTCCTTTCACTGAATAGATGTGTGCTTTCCTCCAACACAATGACATTAGATTTTATTGAGCTATGCAAAATTGCCGGCTATTATACATTAACAGTAATCTTACATCTTAATTAACGGCGTATGATTCAAATTTGATAAAAAAAATTAAAATCCTATTGGACATGCTGTAATATGAACATACAACGCTTTAGCTTGTACAGTATATAATTTTTTAACACAAACCTTTAAAATAGTGTGGGTCGACAGTTACTGGTTAAATAAACTCTGTTATAGGCTATTCACTGTAAAGTGAGCACTTTTGAAAGCTCTCTCATTTGGAATAATAGTAAATATATATTTTTTTTCTTTTAGCCGTAGACGTTAACATCTGAGTGCGGTGGAATATACACACTGTATATATTACTTACATGACAGTATTTATTTTAAAAGTTGGTTAAAGGATAAAAATGGGCTGAAAGAAGGTAAGTAGTGCCTCAAAAGTGCTCACTTTACCGTGGACAGCTTATAGTAACCAAGTTCATTAATATATTTTAAGGTTGTAATATTGTAATTTTACTTGTGATAATTCCGGTCCCTAACGAATGATCAACGAACGGACTTATAAATAAAACGAAGTAGAAATTAAGTTTAACATTTGCACTTACCAACTTCGTACGCGGAGTTTTGCCCCTCAGTGTGTATTAGAATTAATATTTACGACAGGAAATTAAACAAACGATATTAAATTCATGAAACCAAATACATAGCAGGCTCGTATAAACTCTAAAACTCAGTAACTTCGAAGGATTTGTCGACCATTACTTGCAGGGTTATCATTATCACTAAAAACTGATGTTTATTAACTTTGTTTTGGATAGAACACACGAGGTCAGATTTCTTTGCTACTACTTGTTACTTTATCAGTTTATCTAATCAGAGAGGAAATTTTAACAATGATATTTTTTACAAAAATATGAAAACCAAAGTATACAATCGAAACGTATAGATCGTAAATAATTTCAAAACATTTTGGCTCACCTATAACTTGAATAGTCAAAAATCTTTCCTGGCTGCCATTTTCAAACATGAAATATACAGCCCATTTGCCGTAGGAAATCCGAGGCGATGAAAAAGATGGTGGCTATGTTACTAGGAAATGTTTTTTTCTATCTGCGGTATTCATTATACAGTTACTCTATTCTCTCCTTTCAATATTATTCGATGTCTGACTCTTCGCAATTCAGATTTTGTTATCTGATTTTGTTATCAGGTCTGTGATCTGCGGGACTTTCCGCGTACAGCTGACACACTAGCTTTGTTATCTGTAGTACTTTCGTATGCAGCGAACCCAGTGGCTGCATTATCTGTCTGCGAACCCCAACCAGCTTTACAATGAAGTGAAAACTGCAACAGAAGACGGCGGAATGAAAAACACGAGAATTTTTCCCGTTTGTCACAATCTACATACATAACGTAAAGAAATAATAATAATAATCAGGGTTCACGTCCCGCGCTATATAAAAGAGTTTTCAACTTTGCGTGGGATCTTTTCAATTCGTTTTAACGACGAGGAGGAAAGACGTGGGTTTTATGAAGACGATACAGAGCGAAAAAAAAAAAAAAAAAGGGAACGTTCTTTGTGGAGAACCGAATCCCTGTGTAAGTCACGCATTTACAAACTAGCACAAGGAAATATCATTTCAAAAAATTTAAAGCGTAACTCCGACGGGTAGAGACACAGAGGAAAAAGAAATGGAGTAGAAAGAAGAGCAAAAATGCAATTTGAACGGCGGGCGCTACGTACTCCAAGGCAAATGAACACAATTAGAAGGTGGTGGAAGAAGGACCGGAGAGGGAAAGAAATGGAAGGCAGAAGAGAGAGAGAGAGGAGAGAGACAGAGATGAACAGACGGAGAGTGTGTGAGGAGGATGGGTGGAGGGGGAAGGATAGAGCGCCCGGGGGGGGGGGAGGGGGTAAAAACACAAAGTCGCAATTAGCTGTCATGTTGGGAATTCTGGATGGCCAGCCACGAAATAAAAATTCCACAGGCAATTCCCGAGCGCTGTAGCGGTGTCGCCCCTCCACCGTCTCCCTTGCAAGCCCCCCCCCCCTCCTCCGCGGTCTATGTTGCTGTAGACTACAATCCAACCAGCACACGCGTCGTGGCGCTCGCCGGGTAACGACACGACACGCCACGCCGCTTGGAGCGCTGGCGAGGTAGGTACATACATACACACAGGCCGGCCCACGCACATAGACCCAACTGTGGGATGGCGCGGCCCGGTCCATTTCCCACGCGATGGTCGCTGCGCTAGGAATGTCCAGCCTACAATGCTGCGACGGCAAACGTTGTACCTACGACACGGCGCTGCAGGTACCGAAAAACAATACAAACGCAATTAGGACCCGAATTCTCGTTTATCGCCAAACAAGGACATTTTTTTTCCAACAGTTAAGTAATGTCACAGCAGCTAAGAAACACTGTTTTTAAAATAAAACTCAGCAAAAGAAAAATTATTTCCAAGGTGCTATTTTTTCCCAACATAATGCTGAATATTTAGAACTCTCGGTTGTTCGCCACAGCAGCACAACGTAGATACTTCAAATTTATTTCTGAAAAAGGAGAATACGATCCTCCCAATAACTAAAGTCAAACCCACTGATATATAGTATTAATTATATACTGCCCCCCCCCCCCTCGGACACTTACTTCTGAGGAAGAATTTTAGTGCCAAAGTGTACTATAATGCTACAAAGGAAACAATCATTGTAAATATTATAATTCTATAAATTTTGGAACTCTTGTGTTAAAGAAACATTCATGAAGCCATTAAAGAATATCCAGCAAACACAACCTGTCGGCAAAGTGTAGGCAAATTGTCGGCAAAGTGTAGGCAAATTGTCGGCCCGATACGTGTACTGTCGGCAACTGTCGTCCAATGACAGAAGATAGCCATCTGACAACGGCGTGTCGTCTTTTCTGAGACAGTATGTTTGCCGTTAGAAATAAGACAACGGCCCACTGTAGTTTTTTAGGATAACGGATGGATTTCACCTTAATTATGTCGGCGTGATATCTCACCACCAACATTTTGCATATGGTAAAAATAATATTCTGGCCCGATTTTGATATAGCATCTTTGTTTTTTCGGTATACTGGCCGTCATCTTATTTATTCCGGCCCGCTATCGTTTTCGAGACATGGCGCTTTTTCACAATAAATATAAATATTTTTTGAATAGGCAAGATCTTAGCTAGCTGGCATTATGTCTTTTTTGAGACCACGTGTTAACCGTTAACATGTTATTTTTTCATAATTATATATGTGTCACATGGTAGCCCATGGCATTTTTTTACTTTGAATTTATTTTCCATTTGTACAACCATCCGACTGAGATATTAAAAAATAACAAAAACTATTTTGTTTGCAAGCCTTTGAAGAAACGAAGAAACAGTTTTTAAATAATCAGTGTTTTAAATTATTTGTTATATTATCGTGGAATTTATTCATTCATTCATTTATAATCATTTGTATCATGATAAATTTTAAAGTACTGTACAACAACAACAATTTACCCCGTGGTGTATAAGTTAGCGTGTTGGTCTGTCAACTCGAGGGTTTTAGGTTCGAATCCTGCGCCCGACAAGCAAAAGATTTTCATATCGTCAAATGTGTTGAGAAGTAAATGAAATGGATATATTGTTAAAATTTGTCTCTCTAGAAATTAAGTGGGCTGTACCAAGTTCGTTAAGGGATGAAGGTCTTAATCAAATTAAAGAATTAATTATAATTTCCTTATTTTATTTACAATAACTACAGCAAAATTCTCCGAACTCAAATTCTCACAATAGATTGAAATCACTTAGTGTTGACAATTGACACCAATTAATAAAATTTATAGTTACGACAAAGAAATCAATGAAATGAAATAATTAAAGATCAGTCGCAATAGACAGTGCATCAATCTACTCAATTATTTTATAATTTATGCGTCCATATTTGACAGTTCGAATATTTACAATAAAATCACCATCACACTTCCATTCAGTCCCACCTCAGTTAAGTCCATGTCCCGCCAGTCGCTATGTTCTAAGAGTCCTCCAAACCCCATCACGCACAGTAGGCTTCACTCGTCGGTTTCACTCAGCGGGGTTTCACAAAAGTTGTTGTAAGTAACAGCGAATGGACTATACCAAATCAGCACACACACATTAGGCGATGTGCAAACATTTCTGACCCGGCACGTTAGCCACATGAAATTGAAGCCTTACCGAGTGGGAGCGGCTAAAAAGAACACTAACGTATAGTGCTCTAAAGGCGAAACTGGCACACACGCTCAGCGCTCCAACTCCTCTATTATCCCCAAGGCACTGAAATAACAGTCTTGCAAAATATAACTAAGAGATGCTAGGACAAGAATTACCTAAAAAAAAAAAAAAACATTGACACAAATTGAGGTTACTTGTTATCCATAGTGAAACAACAAATAGCCTTTGCTAACAACATGCAGGAGACTAAGTATTATTTCATTAAAACTATGATACTGAAACCCATTATCCGTAAGAGCAAATTGTAAGAAGACCCTAAAAAAAATAGCGGAATGCCAACACCTCGCTACCATTGCAGGCATCACTGGCTTACTTTCATGCCAAAATGAGTAATTAAGGAGACTTTCTTGAAGTATTAATGCATGTCGAAAGTTCTTAGAGATTATTCGAAACTTAGCAAACAAAGTTCTTATGTGCACAAATTGTTCTGAAGAGATGCTGTAGTCCACATCGCTAGAGAAATATTAAATTACTTATGGCGACACTGTAAAAAATAATGGGAAAAATTAACTGACAAGTGTAAAGTAATATTCGCAAACTTGTGTGGGAAACATAGTTTTCCTTACGTGTAAGATACAGTTACTGCACTCTGGAGCAATATTCACGTATATGGAAAATCCCATAAATAGATGGAAAAATTACCTTAGGACGCGTGCATCTCTTCAACATTATCTCAACAGCTAAGTGGGAGGACGAGTGGAAGAAACAATCTTCTAACACACTAATATTCACTGATTACGTCACGCTGTCATCGTGGTGTAATGTATAGAGCATCGGCCGGTTGTAATAGAGACCCATAGTTCGCGCCCAACCTCTAGCTAGTGCCCAGGATTTTAGAGTTGAGACTTCGGTTACAAATCGTCAGGAGACGTAGGTAATGTACAATATAGTAATTATTTTCTTACTTACATGGAAGTTCCCCTGATTTTTCCCCACTTTCGTCAGATACTTTTTCCGTACAATTAGGGAATAGTACTTTACTTGTTATGTAAATTTACTCTACATTTGAGAGGTAATTTTACCTTATGTGTAGAGGTAATTAGCTTTCCTTACATGTAGGGAATTTCACCTCAATTTTTTTTTTACAGTGGAGAAGCCGAATAACCTGAATTGGTTAATAAATCGCTGTTTCATTTATATGGTAATATTAACGCGCATAATTTGCTGGTTAGGTTAACGAGTAACTCACATGCATTTATTTTCACAGCGCACATAAAATCGAGGTCTCGCGTATGTTGTAGCACACATTTTTAAAAATGTTTTTCCTACGAGGTTAATAATCTGTACGCCACCACGGTGGAACTATTGAGTGAGTGAAGAGATTTGGGCGGCTCTTAACATCGAGGTCTTGAGAGCCGATGATGATGATTTATATGAGTATGGAGCAGTGCTGGAATTGAAACATAAGGGAAACGGGAGATCTCTGAGAAAACCCGCCGACCAACGGCATCGTCTGGCGCGATTCCCACATGCGAAGATCCGGAGTGGCTCAGCCGGGGATTGAACTCGGATCGCCTTGGTGGGAGACGAGCAGGCTAACCGCTCAGTCACCGTGGCGCCGGTGGAACGATTGTTCATTGTTATATATGGTGAACAAATCCAGAAATCATCGTTACAAATTTCGTATCTTGAAATACTTCTTGAGTTACTTGGAATATTAAGTTTTCTAAAATGCTCATTTGAAAGCTTTTAGCTATAACGCAGATTATTTCACCTTGACGTAATTTATGGTGATATCTCAAAACCTCAATGCATCAGCAGTCAGCGAGTCTTAAGAGCCAAATTAAGTAATATTTGCAGAGACATGATTCCTCGCGCGAACAGCAGATTGGTGGACATTTCCAGCAGTTTTCATAGAGCATTGTAATTTTTCCAAAGAGTCGTGTGAAAGTTTGTTAACTTAATATACTATTGTTGGTAAGGCACAAGTAAATGCGACCACCTAAATAAGCTTTACGTGCGTTTCTTTTGGTACGTTTAAGTTACAAAAATTTAAAATGGATTTCTTTTAACAATGCTCAAGTTTTTCAAGAATATTTTGGAAAAAGAAAGAACACTTCACAATTTTTAGGCTGATGCTCTCACAGCCTAATCGGGAATCTCGTACAAAATTTGTAATACATAAATTTTGTAAGTATTTACAGAGATTCCGCCGAAAATCTGACGAAACCGTAAAAATGAAGAGTGCAGAGATCGACAAGTAACATTTGTAAATTACAGCAAGCTCTAAAAACACATTCATTTAGCGAATTATCTTTATGAGAGAAGTATATAAACATTTTACACTGTCTCGTGAATCATAAGGCAGGTCACCTACCCCAGAGTCAAATTGTTTTTCTATAAATACCGAGTGTGTTTGGTCATATGTGTCAAACCTGACTCGGATCTGGAGGTTGTATGATATATACCACCTGACCGTAATGGGATGTTTTAAAGTGGGTTATCCAATCCTTTTCATATAAAAACACTGTAGAATTATTTATATTTCTGTCTCCTGCCAGATCATCATATTTGCGTGAATATTAGAAACAATAATTTTTAATGTTTTAAAATTACGATCCTTATAAGTCCTGCTGAAAATTTCCTTTAATTAGGTATAAAATTTCTTGGACAAAACCCGTACCCACCTGTGTGCTATGCCGAACTGAAGAACCACACACTCACACACACACACATGTGTATATATATATATATATATATATATATATATATATATATATATATATATATATATATATATATATATATATATATATATATATATATATATATATACCATCCCCTCCCTCCCCCTTCCGAAAAAAATGATAAATATGTTTTACGTAGTTTCCCAACATGATAAAACAAAATGAATACAAATAACCATAAACAAAACAAGTAAAATTACTTAAATTCAGTGTAAAAATGAACCAAAATGGACATTAAAGCGCTTAAAGAGAGAAACTGTAGATAAAAAGTAAGTCCCCGTCTCCATAATCTACCCTCGAATTGAGCCTTAAGAGACAAAGCAGAAATTTAATTTATGGGCTACATTGTAATTAGTTATAGAAGTCAGAACGTGCCAAATAATGTTCCCAAGTTCGTTTCCCGGCCCGGAGAGCAATTTTCCCATCATACTGCGGAAGATAGTGACAAGCCACTATCTCTAATTATTCAACCTAAGGGGCTCTTGAGTACGCTACTGTTTCCGTCATCGCGAAACTGCCTGGGGTTCTGGCCAGGCTTCAAGTTGAATGCACATCACCATCTTTAACATTAATCAGTTGTCACAGTCATCCATTAGCACCATTGTTAATACTCATTAGTCCTTTATCATCAACCATTCACATTCCATTACTGTAGCCATAGTTTAAATGCCACGTGCAGTATTTCAGTAACCAAGTAGCTGTTATCTTTGTCGGACACAACCTTCAGCTGTCCGTATTTCGGCAACAAAGCACTTCTGGCAATATGTTCTCATAAGCAATTATGTGTCTTTTTACGCGTAGATCTGTCTAGAGTTCTTGGTTGTACAGTTGCACGCCTGCCTCGCAGTTGAGATGTGGGCTCGTTTCTATTCTTGCTGGATGACATTTACCAAGTAGTTTACCGTCCCCGTTCCAGTTGAATGCTGACCAAAATCATAAAAACAGATGTACTACACCAACACACCTAGCGGCGCACCAGGAACAAAGATGGCGGCCTACAACATACGACGAAAGTGCCTGTACCGAATGTGAAGGATGTGCTGAAGGAGATGTTATAAGGCTGGATAACAAGGAAATGGCCAGTATTTAACTAATAGTGTGTCGTCACCATTCTAGGTTGCGCAGTTCCTTGACAAAAGCATTCCCAGTCTTCGTCCATTAGATTAAGACCCTCATTAGTCTCGGAGTGAAAATTATGGTGGTGATATCGGTGGTGGGAGTGATGTTACTAATATCACTACCCACTACTTCTGCTGCTGTCACAGTTATTATTATTACTACAACTACCGAAATAGACCCTTATAGGTAAGCGTAGACTCCACTGCACCTCCAGTCTTTCACAATTACGAATCGTTCTGCGTGCTGAGGGACGACCCAGGGAGGCGAGAAGCCGACTTTACCTCACGACCCCTAAACCCCCAGGACTCGCCTCACCCCTTACCAGCAGCCCAGCCTGCACGTCATTTAATCCGCAGTCCGACCCGAATTAGCACTCGCCCGAGCTGCCACGAAAAACAGTCCTGGAGACTGTCGGCGGCGAGATTTAATTACAGCTCCCTGGAACTTCATTTGCCGTCTGCGGATGATTAGTCGCCGTGGTGCGGTGCATCGCCTGACCTACTCGCTTCGCTGGCCGGTAACCGAGTTACTGGCCGGTTCCTTGGTCCCCTCCAGCCTTATGACCTCTCTTCCACCCTCCTCGACCAATCATCGTTCACGATCGAAATAGCCCCCCCCCCCCTTTTTATGCTCCACTGCACCGCGTCTCCATCCGTCACGGAAAGTCGACCCTGTCAGCAGGAGTCGCATCAGCGTTGCAAGCACGGCGTGGACTCGCCCTCAGCCTGGTGTCACACTATGCGTTTGTGCCGCTGCAGTTAAAACGCTCCGGTCTGACGGGATGGGCACGGCATTGTTGTAAATGGGAGGTGTCATACTTGTGCAGCGTTGTCGCACCCACCGGACGTAACCGCATCGTGCTGCGGCAAGACGGGATAGCCGACAACAGGAAAGGAAGCGAAACACCTTCAGTTAAATGAGAGCTGTCACACTGTGCGGTTGGGCCGGAGCGCTTATGGTATTCTCCAGCTTTTAAATACATATTCATAATTTATACTAATGTTTGATATTGATAAATTTACTAAACACATACAAGAGAAGCCAGATTGTGGGACAAGAGTGCCAAATAGTGTGTAGAAAAGAAGAGCCGAGGAAAAGCGTGGATCGAAATTGGGGGAAATATGTACGAGGATTGGTTGCCTCTGCCTCAAGTACACACACAATTTTCAATTTCGGCAACATTACTACACGGCGCCACCAACTGCTCACCTCACCACACCCACTACTTGAAGTTATTTGCCAAGTTATTGTCCCGCTATGAGTTTTGACGCGAACAGTGCTACACCATGAGGTCATCCCGTCAAACCGCAGCGTCAAAAACGCATAATGTGATACCGGCCTAAGGATGCTGACAAAACGCCTCCGTTTCTACATTAGCAACTGCCCCAACGAGCAGAACCCGTTCAGTAAAGTGAGTCGGATTAGACCATGCTAGTCAATCTACACGGCGCGGGAGGAGGCAGTCTAACCACGTCGATGTCACGAGCTTCTTGTGTCCCCTATAGGTATTTGTGGTTGTCAGCGGGGTTACTGTGTCTCACAATTAGGGCCACCTGTTTTTCGCGAAAATATTTACGCGGAGTCTAAACTTAAATATCCTGCACGCACAACTACAGTCATCATTTGACTATTGGCCACCTGTCTTTGTTAGAGGAGAGTGCGTCACATAAGTGAGCCAATCAGAATTAAGTTTCTCCGATACCGACCGTCCGCGATTCGCAGGCAGACCGATAAGACGAGTAACAATTCAGATGACCTAGTCACCAATGTGGTTCTGAACTAAATTGTTTTGGAACACAACTTATACTAAAATCTTTTCGCGGAAAATTGGTGTCCATACTCAAAATATTTGACACGGAAAAATTAATTTGTGATGTACAGCAGCGACCACGGTGAAGTGTTGGGCCGAGTTTGGCGAAGCGATGCATGAAGATTAGGAATATATATTTTGACAGCGATAAAGATGTTATGAATTGCCTAAAACAAAACTGATACCGAAACACATACGACCTGATACAAAATCCGTATCACAAAGTACTTGAGTAAACAGAGGTGAGATGGTGGTGCCAAGTGAGAACTCTCGCCACACACGCCAGCAAAATGGCGTCGCCGGCCGGCATTACGATGAAACATTATTCGCCAATCAGCTCTTGGAGACTAACTTGTTGGATGGCAGCTTGACGAATAGAGAATATTGAATACCGGTTAGTAGCCAATCAGAATCAAGGCCCGTTACCACAGCTTCGTGCGTCCAATGAGCGATCGAGTTCACTAGCATCAAAGGACCCTCCATGCCATTTCGCTTTTGTATACTCGCTTATTCGGTGTCAATTTTTGTTATACATTTAATAAATCGTAATGTTTTAAAAAGTATACGGTGGGAATTTGTAACCTAGGATTCGGAATTACTATATAATAATTATTAAAGTAAAAGCTTAATCAGTTTTATTATTTAGTTGTTATTCAGATGCTATGTCAAACACACTTTACAAAATATTAGAACACTTCGGAGGAACTAGTTAAATATGCGCTGTGAAGCCACATTCAATGTTCATTATTGGATAGATTTCTCCCACCTTGCATGATGCTGAAGGTTGGTATGTAGGCGGACTACGGCGGGCGGCACGTCGACATCCATCTAGCTCTCTGGAACATCTTCCCTGGTTGGCGTCGAGGCAAGAACACACGTCCTTCCAGAAATCACGCTAGCCTATATTCGCGCCCTCGTTCTTCGTCCCGCAGAAGGGGTTTTCTGCTATCGCCGGGTCTGGGCAGTTGCAGGTCCTGATTGCTGAAATACGATACCCGAGTGCCTGGTTACATTTACATGTGAGATGGCGCGTTCAGGCTGGCTGTGGAATTAAGGCCTACCCACGTCATCATAACAATATGTGGAAGATGAAGTACGCTTAGCAGCTGATTTTTTTTAACCTACCTTAAATCCCAGAGGATAGTAATACCTATGCATGCAGAAAAGATTCTAACTACAAGGGCGCCTACTCACGGCTTCACTAGGGTTGGGCAAACAAGGCCTCGATTGCGGTCATGGTTACCTCCTATGCTAACCTGAAATAAAGAGGGATGGAGAAAAACCGGCATAGACACCGTAAAAACCCCTCGGCAGAAAATAATGGCGAAATTGCATGCAATTTATGAAGTATGAATAGTTTCTACTAGAACAGAGGGTAGGCAAGGATCATCTTTATTGAGGGTGTTTGAAACACTAGACGAGAAATATTGGCAAGGGAACCCTTAATTTCCATTGTCGCGTTGGTTAACAGCCGCGTGTAGACTTCACTGACGGCTGGTTGTGCCACTGGGGTTCATCGCTCGATCCGAGATCATGTCCGAGCTTGATCTAAGATCGTCACAGAATACTGTTGCACCATTCGAGTTCGGAGCATGACTGGATATCGAAATAAACTTCATTTCGAACCGCCGAATATGGTGGTTCGAAGTTTAAGTCAAAGTAGTGTATAAAAGCACTGCTAAGTAAATTTGTTTACTGGAAAGAAACGTAATATTTAAATTGTTTAGGTGTAGATTTTGTTGTTATTTATTCTTGTAAAATAATGCTTAAATTTTTTTAAAAACCATAATTTAATATGTATTGATATTTCGTAAAGAGGTAACGAAATTTACGGTTATCCATCCGAGCAGACAACGGAAAACTGGAACAGCTATTCAAATATATAAAAAGCTCGCTTCGTTACGTCGAAATATTCGCTCGTGAAAGAGAAGACTTCAACGAAAAATGTAGTTTGAAAATACACCGACATATAGCACAAAATAAAATTTTTTACTAGGAAATATAAAACAACATTATACACACGTAAAGATTATTCATCAATATTCGTACAAAAACTTTACTTTTAAAAGATAAAACATCGTATCATCTAGTTTTGTACACTGCCTTCTTCGAAGTATTTGCATTAAAAATGAGAGGTGTGGCTGTAAAGTGAGCTACAAAACAAACACAAAATGCGTATCTTTTTACCATACATAAATTATACTTGTCTGACAATATTTTGCAGTGCGTTCAACCAGATTATATAGTTAAAAAATACTAATCTTAAGAGAAAATGTCCACACAAACTCATTAATTTTCTCCTAACTTCAAAATAAACAGTTTTACCACGACGTCACAAAGCGAGAGTCAGTATCAAAAGTGTTTCATCCCATTCCTAGTTCCTAACCGAGATCAGGAGATGTGTGATCGGGACTCGGCCAGTCGCGTTGGTGCAACACTTGGAACTCGAACCCAACCGAAGATCATGTCTGAAGCAAAATTTTAAGATCTCAGTTTAGGGCAGTAAATGGTGCAACCGGGCATGGGTGGTTTCTAGTGACGAAACCTCTCGTGTAGAATGAGCTGCTTATTTTACTGTGAACAACCTACCTTGTCATAAACTCTACTTCCATTAGGGAGGGGCCATTAATAACCCAAATCAAACGAACAAGTACTCGTAATTTTCCGCATTTCGCTGGAAAATAAATTTAAAAAACAATCACCCACAAATTGCTGTGAATTGGGGGATATTCGTTAGTCCAATTTTCTAGTTTTCTGTGAACATGTAAATTCTCGAAATGTTTTGTGATTTACATGGTATTTCGTACAATGTCAAATATTTTTAATTCGTTCAGTTATCTTTTGAACTAAACCAACTTTTTCTATGCTTGGTAGGCCCTACATATGTGAGTGTTTAGGATTGCCCTCTTAAAGTCATAACATTTTAGAAATAAAACAACAAGTATTATAATATATTTCTTCTTGAAGTAGGTCTTGATCAACATAAATCTGAAATTCAAGAACATGATTTTACCTAGGCTGAACGTTCACTTTTGACGTTATAGAGATATTGGAAGCAATACGCTTAACTTTATGTGATTACACACGTAAATAATTGTAAGGCAAACTTCCGGTTGTTGTATGAGACACGTTTGGTCTGAATTCTTAAATTTTTGGAGAAGAGATACTCGAAGGCAGAGAAACTACTGGGGATTTCACTTATTTTATTTACAAAGGAAATCTAGCTCTTCGATGACGCAATAAACTAATATTTATAAATACATTATGAGTGAAATACCACTTTAATCAACCACTTACTCACATTACTAGAATTATTATTTACTTGGCAAAGAATCTAGTTACGTTGCGTACACCTTATGAATATGACACTCTTTTGTCTTTAGATCCTTGCCTGGCAGTATACAGTATATAAGTTCGTAGATATTTTATTGGAAAAGAAAAAATAAATAATTTTTTCCCTGTTTTGGGTGTTGGGAAAACATGAAATAATGGCTCAGAAGAAAAAGTCTTATCAGGGAAATACGCTTTAAAATTCAGCTAGTGTTTTTTTTTTTTTTTAGGATAGGGCTCTGTCAATATTTTTCCAGTAAACTATCTAAACTGTGATGGAAGATTTAACCTCTACGTAGTATGGAATATTTACCACACATCAGGCAGCAAATATACAAAATATTCCATCCACAGATGGGAACGTCACAAAGCATTTGTATCGTTCCTGAACAAATGTAGGCAAGTTAACATTAATGTACGGTAACCAATCTTTTTTACTAAACGTATACAATTACGTGGTAAATTAGTGAAGTTTATTTAACAATCTTGCCAAATTCTTTAAATAACTTGTATCGTCATGTATGTTACGGCGTAGGTCACCACAGGTATGGCGTTTATGCTTTTTCTTGAGGGGGTGTATGCAACCTGTAACACTTTGTATGCCCAGTGTTAACGTTGCAGTCATCTCGTGATGGTTACATGAGAAAAGTCACTGTAAATTTAGGTTTTTACGAAGCAAGGGAAGGTAAAATTGACTGTGTTTAGCTCTAAAGTCAACTTGATCTGAAATCTCATCTACAAAATACTATCCGTTGAATTTTTTAATTCATTTCATTGGACGTCTGTGAATATTTTTCCAAAATGTCATAGTTTCAATTTTCTTTTATTTTGCAACATTTATTATTTTGCGTCCACCTGTCTCCTAAACATACTATCTGTAGGGCCATCTGTTTTCCGCGAAAAGATTTACGCAAAAGCTAGACTTCAATATCAATATCCTATGTGCACACTTGCAGTCTTCTTTTGGCTGTAGGCCACTTGTCTTTGCGTGAAGAGAGTCTGTTACATGAGTAAGCCAATTAGAATTAAGTTTCTCCTATTACTGACCGTCCGTGATTCGCGGGCAGACAGACATGACGCGTAATAATTCAAATGATCCAGTCACGAAAGTAGTTTTAAACTAGCGTTTTGGATCACAACTTGTCTTGAAATCTTTTCGCGAAAAATTGGTGCCACTAACTATCTGGAATGATTGGTTTTCCATATTTCATTTAATCTTAGTGCCTGCGAAGACGACCGATCACAAACTGTCTTGTAAACATTGCGTTTCCTGCGGTAGAACTTGTTCTAGTTACGTCAATTAATTACGTGAATGACTAGGTTATCAGATAAACACACACTCACTTCTGTGTGTGTGTGTATATATTATATATATATATATATATATATATATATATATATATATATATATATATACACTCACACACACACACATACATTCATACAAATTTTTAAATTTCTTTAAGTTCTTGCATTTTAATTTTTTTTTTAATTTATAGGGGCGAAGGACATTAAATGTTAAGTTCATTAATGAAATACCGAAATCTAAGATGGTGGCCTTTTCTTTAGCCACAACCAAACCTGCCGCAGAGATGGCGTTTACATTCTACTGGCTTCTTGAGCCCTTGCGTCAAAACGTGCGCTGATCAAGAAAGCATTTAAAAGACATACCGGGAAGGACGATACGAGAAGGACGATACGACAAGGATCGGTTGTTGCGGTGATGGTGAGAATTCGTGATGTGCAGGACTCGATTAACCGTCAAGAAAAGAAAATTGGTTTGGCTGTGTTGGGGACGCAGCCATTTGTTTAGCGTGAATACGTCTACGTTGACGCGCTCGGACGCCTTGATGTTAATTTTACGTTCCCGGCACCGCTTCACTCGATCATATGGGGATTTATGGGTATCACTGGATTGATTCTGTGATGCTCTTTCTAACCGTATACGATTTCTGTATTTAGACTTGGCTTTTTGACGAGTATAGGCCGAAATTGTGTTACGTTTTCTTAATTTTCTACGTTAAACGCATACAATTTCACCATAACCACGCCACAAATGGTTTTATACACGTAATCGATTGATCTTGACGAGAGTTGTCGATTGAAACTTAAACGAGCGTCGTAGCTTCTCCTAGTCAAAATGCATATTACGCGGAAGTTATAGGCATAAGACGCGGCGAAACGAACTCAAAATTGCCGCCGTACCCCCTCCCCCGCGGATGCTCCCCAGTCCTCTTTCAACGTAACACATTCTTTGATTCTCTGGCAATCGAGTGGTGTAATTGAATTTTGAATGTAGACGATAAATTCGGATCTTCAATGCCAAACTGTATCTCCCGATTTTGTTATCATCGGATTTTCTGGATTGCCTCTCACTATGGTCGCGAATTTCAAGACGTATTCATGTCAATAAGTACGTGCTTACAGCATCAAGGGGAAGGGGGTCGCCACAGAAGTGTTGAACTTCAGCACTGAGTTCTCAGCTGAGCTTCATTAGTTTCACTCATACGACTATGATGCTTTAGTATGCGCGGCCATCAAGAACACCAAAACCTTGCCCTCACCACGGAGGACATAACAAAACATAAGTGATACAGCCGGTTATACCGTGAACTCCAGACGCACGCGCCAGCTAAATGACGTGGCTGCGCAGCCGTTCGCTAGTCAGCGCCTGGTAACCTATAGTTAGTGACAGGTGTATTTCGCGAAAATATCTATGGCCATGCTAGACTTCGATATCCTTGGCCCACAACCACAACTTCCTTTGGTTATTTGTCGGGTGTCTACGTGAGAAGACATGTCCCTGCTTGTCTGGGCCAATCGTAATAAAGAACTCCGATACTGAACGTCCTTGATTCTTGGACAGACACTTGAGGCACGTGATATTTAAAATCATCTAACCACGAAAGGACATTTGAACAAAAGTGTTTTAGAGTACAACTGGTTTTGAAATATTTTCACGAAAAACACCTGTCTCTACCTATAGTTAGGAATAGGAAAATTTCGCGAGTTCATTTCGGAACAAGATAGGCGCCAAACACATATGCAGTGAAGTCACCTTCGCAATTGGATCACAGTTTATTAAACCCGCTCTCCACACCTCTGAGCCAATAGCAGACTTGCAATGAAATACCTTGTGAAGCCCATAACTGCCAGGTGTGGGGCAACAGCCAATAAATACACATCTGATGCTCCAGTATGGAGAGGACTGGGGAGTCTAACCTACAGGTCAATGAACTTGCGAAATTTTCCCATCCCTATCTATAGTGTATTCGCGGTTTCTTCACACAGTTTGAATCAAACCTTTGAAAAATGACCCCATGTATGATGTGTTTGGTCTTTTACTAAACATGTCATACATCGCAAGCGTTTTACACTACTCTTAACATGAAACCATTTTTTTGGTTAAATTTAACTTTTAATTATGTTTTGTACATTAACGTTATTATGTTTCATTTATAATAAATGGAAATAAAACAGGGAGGATATAGGTGTGTTGGTAATGTCTAGTAAGAAATAGTTGTAATGAAAATAGTATTAAACATAATGCGCACGAATGCGGTGTATTTCCCCTTTGGTATAACTTTCCAGATTTGGTTAAGCTTTCTTTGTGTGAGGAGGAAGAATATACTGTAAGTAGAACTTTGGTAGGATTTCAGAAAATTAGGAAGTAACAGCGAGTAGACTCCAATCGCCAGCCGGGCAACCCAGCCACCAGGGAACCTTTCGCTATATGCAGCAACCAATCAGACGCGCGACCCATTCCCAGAGCCTCGCGCAGCCAATCGGAGAATGGGTGTGATGACAACAAAGGAATCGCTACGTCATTTCTTCTCTGCGCACTTGTATTCTCTGCGCCGACACCAAGCGGGCGACGATTACGAGCCCAGCGTGAGGTTATGCGTAGGGGTAGTGAAATTTCGCGAAGAGACTTCAAGACAAGTTATATTCCAAAACAATGTAGGGTAGTTTACCTATCTTGATTGACTGAATTACTTTGCGACACGTGTTAACTGTGTGCGTACGAATTACGTAGGAGCCGTGTCGATGTTTCCAAATTTTCAGTGGCCTGGTGAAATATGAAAACGCCGTCTCAAGCAGACAACGACCAATGGCAGTAGATAAACTGTTGTTGGGTGATTATAGTACTGAAGTCTAGCGTGTACTCGTGTTTATTCGCGAGAAATCACTAGCTCTAGTTATGAGTACACGTGCATGATAAAAATTTTGTTGAAGAGGCCAACGATGTCCTTCGGAAGAAAGACAACTCGATATATACTCACGGATGTAACTTGAAATCCCGGCTCGTGTTTGGGGATTTTTTAAGCCGGGAACCGCGAACATGTCATTCTAGGTGGACCTGGAGCAGACGTTCATCTAACAAAAACATGACGGCCACGGGCCACGTGGGATGGAAGGAAAATGGGGGAGGGGGGAGAGAAGGGGGGTGGGGGTAAAAGACAAGCAGACATGCGTCAAGGGACGGTTTTTAAGGGAAGAAGATGAGCAGAAGAGAAAAATACATTTCTACCCTCCCAAACAACCGCGATGCCGGCTGCTCTTTTTATGTTATTGGTGGAAAATTGGAAAGTTTTCCTTCCGTGCTTGACATTTCTAGCGCTGCCTTCTTCTCTCCTCCGCCCTTAATATATTTGATGTGACTCATATTTTGTTAAGGAGTAGATCTGAGTGGGTAAGGGGTGGCAGCGGCGTTGCCAAATGGAGTCTCGGGGTGCGGCGGTTGTGGCAACGCTGGAACGAGTTATTTTTCTCCCGCCTAGCTTGCAACCATTACGGTAAGGAGACGCCTTGCAGCTCTCTCCCTCTGTGTGGGTGTGTGTGTGTACGTCCGCGAGGCAAGAGACCCCATTTCATCTGCGGCGCGGGAGAGTGTGTGCTCTTCAGCGAATGCGAAAGGGTAAAAAATTCCCCATCTGAGGAATAAGGAGAACGTGAAATGTATTATCGGGGGTTGGGAACTTGCGCCGTCACGGGTAACCGCGGCTACATGTCCGGTGTCGCGTCTTGGAGTGGCGTTCCAACACGAACTGGGTTCGTTTTTCGGCGAGGTTCGGCAAGAGAAAGTAAAACGGTGTGGTCTACGTGAGGTTGTTTCCGTGTAAACTACGTGTTTCCGCACAATTTCGTACATTAACGAAATAGGTTAAAAATTACGTATTGACTCTTTTCTCATACGTCCTTCCTTGGTTCTATTAGGAAATATTCAAAATGTTTTGAGCATCGGATAAACGAATGTTCTTACGCAAAGTGGAAAAATATATTGATTTTGTAACACACGCTTTTTTTAGCTTTGAGAATGAAGGATTACTAACACATAATTTTTATGTTTAACAGCCTCAGTATTATTTTTCACATGATTTATACTGATTTTGGGGGAAGAGATATTTATTTGTTTTGAAACAGTCTCCTTAATATAAATTTTTTTTGCGACAGTATTTTTTTTATTTAGCCGCATATTTATATGTATTTCTGTCTTTACAATGTGTACACGTACTTACACAGCCACATGGCCGCAGTTCTGATCGTTGGAGCAGTTTAAAGTGGCAGTGCAAATGATTTTAAATTGTAACCCTCGTGATCGGCCAGTTTTTAAACAACGTTTTTAAGTTAAGTTTTCGATTAGGAAGACGGACATCTTGTTACGCGACGTCAGGCAGCCAGACCGGGTGGGCTGTGGACTAGGTATAAATTTATATTTGTCATAGGGAGTTCCGAGTTCGCACCTCTGAAATTGCAGGCCGTCTACTAGACACGAAGACGCGAGGTGGTGTAAGTAAGCCTGTATCTCCTCCCTCCGCGTAGCTTTCAGAGAAGTTAGTGAGACGTATGTTAAGGTGCCACTGAACTGTATGCTAGCACTGTAAGCCGGGTACATACATATAGTGAAGACGTCACCCAGGGCTGCTATGCGTCCGGAGAGGTGCGCCGTCGGCGTACCTGACCATCGAGAACTACAAGTTCATTAAAGTTCTACGTTGGGCCACTAAGTACTGCCAAGAAATCTCAAATGAAGTTTTTTTCACCTTACACCATTAATACGACCTTCTAGAACATTCTTAACATAGCCATGTTGGCTTTATTACGTACACGACTTTTCCCGACATTTAATATGGCAACCTGAACTGAATCCTGCCTCTGCCGCTAGCTATTGACAAAAGCTTCATTTAAAGTAATCATTGTTGGAAGAACTATTAAAGATTTTGGCGTGATTGATTGAAAATTTCAACTATTTTAATTCTTCCGAGGGCACTGGTGTTTCAAACGCCACCACCCCAAGCAGAATATTATTTTTGTAATAATATCGTCAGTATTTCCAGAGCCACATAAAATTTGCTAATTTGTAATGCCATCTGGATGAAGTATTTTGATTTTCTGGTAAAAGACAAGTAATTCTGGGTACTTATTAAACTTCCAGATATTTTTTTAACACAGCCGTCCATTGTTGTCATTCAGTAGTCGTAGCAAGTTTTCTCCTGGTCTTTCGAGTTTGTGTGTTTGTCCTGTCTACAAATATTTTGCTACCAGATTGCAGTGTTGCTGGGTGTACAAATGGTACCCTTTACTTTAGATTGGTAAGATCGAGTGTGTGTGTGTATTCCTATTTACAGTCTAGACGGGGCTGGGCAAAGTAACTAGACAGACTGCCTTCATACGTCACTAAAGTAAATTCAATTTACAGTTTCCACACTGTTTTTGTTTTACCAAGGAGTTAAAGGGGCAATAATTCCGGATTTCATCACTAATCATATACTCAGTTTGGACGATCGTGACTGCGCAGCTAGGGATAACACTCTATAGCAGTCGCAACTTCACCCTCACATACACGGAGGTGCACAGGACCTCTTTCTCTCTCACAAACAGTCCATCATCGAGTTGCGTTACATTGTTCTTGTGCCACACCTCACGCATTGTGCTATTGCAATTATATATTTTAATTTTTATAATCATACACATACTGTTAACACACACTTGTCATAAAAAAATCATCCATTGAAGACGTTAGAAAGGAAATTGCTACAATAATTCGGCAATTTCATGCAACATCCAACAAAACTAATTTGGTGAAAATCTGCGTGTCTAGAATGAGCACTCTAACAGTTGAGTGCTCATTCTAGATACGCGGTAGCTACTCGCTATGTTCCAACACTCGACAATTGTTCTGCTAATAGCACCATCATAAACAACGTGGATAGGAGATAGCCAACAACACTTTATCTAAAAAAGTGCTTTCAGGTGTCTGTACACGTCCTCTAGCCCAGTTTTAATGCAGCTATAATAAGGCCCATACTGAAGTAAGTAAAGGTATTGCATTCAAAAACACTACTAGTCAGTAACTTCGTGGTCTGACTGGTGCCTCAAGTATAGGCAGCCACGCATCACGACAACCGCGACCTTATTGACTATTATTGAACACATTGAGATCTGCACACATTTACTGGCACTTCAGACAAATTATAAGTGTGTCACCTATAGCCACGACTGCAAGAATACAGGTTCTGTTGGTGTCTGTGTTAAAACTCACCATCGTCCATAACCAACCGGATACTACCTTGAACTTTACAGCGTTCATTATTGGCCAGCCATCAACTATTGGAGAGCCGAGCTGATATTGACTCAAGCAAATGTCCTTTAACGTATAGAAGGATTTACAATCAATCATGTCCCTTAGAGTGGATATAAAAAAACATTCTCTCCTTAGTAATATCTTTGTTACTGCACTGTCGTGTTTTCGTGACGTCATGTTAAACACTAGCCGAGCAAGGACTGCACATCCATGCGAGTTTTGTTTTGAACAACAAAGAAATTTTCGAATTAGCTTTGCTCGAGGTACACTCGAGCATAGCAAACAAAGTGTTACAAGGGTGGATATGCTGAAAATTCAAATGTAAAAAACTCGTCCATCTCTGTTGCGCACTGTTGAAAGCCCTGCTTAAGATCTACTTGTACGCACGTTGTATATTCTTCATCTTATGTAAAATTAACATTTCCATGAGCCTCATCACTTTATTAACACTTCAGTCAAGGTAAACAGTGAAATTACGAGAAAAGAAAATATTTTACAAACCTGCTCATTTATACACTTCAATGCCTAAAAAAAATAAAGCAAAATAACTAATTTAAGTTATCACAAATTGTAACCTAGCACTGTTTATTCGACGTTAAGATATGGAAATACTTTTCCACCATCGTTACCAACTTTACTGGGCGCATGTCACTCAGTGCACCCGTTACAATATACGCAAGTAGGAGCAGTGAATTATTTCTAAGGTTGACTTCTAAAGTGCTCAATTTGTCGTGAACAGCCTTTAGAGTGAAATCTATGTTGCAACAAGGTAAGCCCTTTAAGACTAACATTCCTTTTCCAAACCAAGAGATACTGCAAAATTGTTACAAGAAAACCAGACATTTGCTATTAAGCTTTTACATTATTCAAAATATGTAGATATAAGGTAAAAAGAGAAACCAAATTCACTGGTCACAATATTAAGGATTTTGCTAAGCCTGCGAACGGCGTGCAAAGCTTCAAGAAAAAAAACTTCTTATTCAAAAACTCTCAACCGTGAGTAAAATATGTCAACCTAAAAACAGTATCTAAAAAGAAAGGAAAAAAAAAAAACATTTCATACACAAGTTTCTGTTTTCTATTTTCGTTTCTAATGAGCGTTTTTCTAAAAAAGTGAAAATGGTTGAAACGGGCATTTTCACTGTCGTGTTTAGGTACGAGAACACCCGCGCTGCATATTCAAAGTTGTCGAAGGGCCGTGTAGGATATTTTTATGACTCTGAATAAAAAAAAATGTTAGTAGTTATAAAACCTATTTGGTTGATGCTTTCCTAGGCGGAATTCTGTTGCCGGTAAACAACAGATTTTGATGCGCAGCAACACGTACATTGACAAGTACTAAAGCCATTTAGTGCTCACTAACATATTCGTTTATTGAAAAAAATGTTTTCTGGCTGCCACCGAATATTTGTGTCGTCCGAAGCAGGGATGACAGATCGTCAGTACTCTGTCATGGTACGGGACATTCAAAATAATGGTACACTGGCACAAAATTATGTTATATTTCTAACACATAAGTAAAATCACAATTTTAAGCTTGTTTTAGTTTCATTACACAGTAGTTGTTTGAACGTTGCACTAATTATATCAAATACAAATGAAATACAACTTCTAATTCTCAAATAAATCATATGGGTTCGGCTTTAGATGTAAACCAAGCGCTACAAACAGATAATTTTTATTTTATTATACTTTTGAGTCATTAGCTGCATATTTTTAGCACAGTAAGATTATGGGACATTTGTGTAATATTACGAGCTAGTCATGGTTCATGGTACACAAGGTATAATTATGGTACAGGTGCCATGAAAATGGCATGTCTAACATCACTGGTGCGGAGTAAAACATTTTGCTGTGACTGCAAAACTATAGTCTGCACATACGTACCTGCGTATTGGAAGTCTGGCCAGAACGCCATGTCTATCCTTGTGTCACGTTACGAACTAACTCGTTATGAATATCCTAATACATGAGGAATGGAAATTACACAATTCCTTCATTCCAAATGAGAAAATATTACACGTAAATGATTCCAGATATCCAATTCCCGTGAGAGCAAGTGTCCAGGCCTTGGTGTGTCTGCAATTTATTCAACTTGAGGTATTTGCATGCTCAAGTCTAAACTTTATAATCGGAGCGAGGTAGTATAGTGGTAACTCTGGACTTGCAGTCGAGAGGATGGTCTAGCTATCGGGGTCTAACATTTCCTAGAGTAAATCCCGTAACCCCTAAACCACTACTGTGGGCCCCATTAATAGGTATTGCTACTAGCTTCGTAACATTTTTGCCTTGAATAACGAACACGTTATGGCCTACCAACACACACTGCATTTGTTCGTTACCGCAAAAGTCCTTTTGTGATTGCCATGAAATACTGAAATGACAAATAAATTTTTTGGTACTACACAAACTTTTGTGGGGTCTATATTGACAAAAGAATTTTGTCGCTACACGCTTTTCTCGGTAAAGTGAGCACTTTTGAAAGCTTTCTCGTTTGGAATAATGGTTAATAAATATATTTTATTTTAGTCTTAGACGTTAACTTTTGAGTTCTTGTGGATTTACAAACTGTGTTTATTACAAACATGGCAATGTTTATTTTAAAATATGGTTAAAGAATAAAACATGTCTGATGTAAAAAAAGTAACTACGCCGTCAAAAGTGCTCACTTTACCGTGAACAGCCTTTTTCAACCAAGTTCTTTTGGTCAACACAGAACTTTTTTTTTTCTACACCGTAAAACGACAGGTCGTGTCTGAGAATCTCAAAAGGTAAGTTGTCGATATAAAAACTACAATCAATGCGTTGCTCGTAGAGGCGATGAAGTATGTGATGAAAATACCCACGTCAACCGTGGCCACTCCGCGATTTTAGACCTTGGACGGGCAAAATACCTACTTAATTGCTACAAAAGTATATTTATTACTACTGTGAATATACATACACTAAAACGTGTAGAACAAAACAGAAACACGTCAAAATATTTACCGAATCTACTATCAAAAAGGTAAAAATAATGTTAAACTACAAAAATACTTCTCAATATCAACTGTCTGTGTAGAGGCCCTGTCACACTATCAAGTTTTCATTTTCGAATATATCTCAGTATACTATTCTAAAACGAAATACAATCATATGATTTTACGGTTCAATACGCTTGATAAAATAATACTGAATGCATTTGAAAATGTGTTACACCTTCACGTGTTTTTACTGAGATGATGTAGTCTGAATTTTCATTAAAAAATTATCCTCAAAGTGAGATAACTGCTGTTGTGTTTCCGTGAAGTCCACAACAGGAAGAAATGTAATGAATGTTGTGATTACTTTTCACTTCATTACTAGATTAAAATTTTATTTGTACGTTATATTTCCTGCACAATGAAATTTAATGCATCTATGAGTCCTTAATATTACTGTGTATTAATCACTTCAAATAGCTTTCGTGTGCAAAGAGATTCTATATAACTTAATTACGTTCATAACATTATCTCGTTTCTTGCAATTATTCGCTATTTCCAAGTTTCGTGATGTCATAAACGGCCATTTTTGCCATGCACGATTCTGGTTGGCTGAGGCCATCTAACATCAAAATAATTCCAGAACCCATCCAATTTTCCAAATGTTTGATAGAAACCATTTAAGTTTTCCAGGCAAATATGGCAGCGATAATGACCTTTAGGTGGCGTCAGAATCATCTGGTTTTATTTAACCAACTTTATTTGAAGCATTTTGAAGAGAAAATTTGACATTGTGACAGGGCCTTTACTGTACAGTAGATGTGGCAGTCAGTGTTTACATTAAAATGTACGCAGTTTAAGACAGAACATTTTTTTCTGACGGATTGGTTTCGAAAGGTTTCTGTATGCTATGAGTGAGTGAAGAGATTTGGGCTGTTCGCGGTAAAGTAATCGCTTTGGAAACTAACCTTTGAGAAATGTCACTGATACTACTTGCATGTATTTTAACAGGTACCCTAACTGAAATGCGCCCAGTAAAGTTGGTAACAACGGGGGGAAAGTAGTTCCATGGTTACCGTTTAAAACATTAGGTAAACATCTGTAAGTAAAGAGATTATTTATTTTGTGTTCTAATTTTTTTAAAAGCATATAGGTGTAAGAATAACCAAATATATAAAATAATTTATTTTCTAATAGTTTCATATTTTCACTTAACCGAAGCAGAAATAAAGTAATGAGGCCCATGGCAATGTAAATTTTAAATACCATAAGATATAATAAGATCTTAGCGGGCCTGCCTACCAAGCCGGCAGTTGCGAACTTCAAATGGGGAATCAATGTTAAACGAAATTCCTTCTCATTGCGCCAATTTTAAAGATAACTATTCAAACAAAACGTATTCTACGTGAAACTACTTAAGGAATGGTGCAACGATAAAATATTTTGCCAATTTTTTTTTAAATATGTTTTTATAAAATTAAAATATTAAAATTTACATATAACAAAAAAAAAATACGGATAAGTAATTTTTTTTTTTTCCAAAAATAATTTTATGTAGCAATATTCTCTGAGAAAATCGCGTCAACGTGTTTTTTGTTTGAAATAGTTATTTTTAAAATTGACGCAAGGAGAAGGAATGTCGTTTAACATTGATTCCCAATTTGTTCGCGACAGCCTACTTGGTAGGATGGGCTTTCAAAAGCGCTGATTTTATTACTCCAGTAAGTAGGGTCACCGGGCAGAGAGACAGACCAACTAGCGAGGAAGATCCCGTTACCCCGCCGACACCCGAAGAAGCGGAGATTGGCTCGTGGGCGTCTATCTGCCCGGGCGGGGCGCGGGTCCTGATGAGACATCCGACGCTCCGGGACAGGTCGCCGTGTTACTGGAGGGACCCGGGTCCTCCCCGCACAGTCTCTCCGACGCCCGAGCGCCCCGCACAGCCTCGCACTGCCCCGCGGCCTGTTTTCCTGCCCAGCGTAATGAAGGAGAGGGTTCCTCCGAACCCGAGGATCCACTCTCTCCGTCTCTCGCAGGCACTTCAAACGGACACCCGACACGCGGGACACCAGCCCGAGGGCATCCAACCCTCGTTGCCGAGACCCCGCCGGCTTTCCTTCCAAACTGCGCTGCCACGGCGCGGGGGACGAATCTCGACACTGCACACCCCACAAATGTCTTCTTCGCAGAGGTCACGAGGAAAATGCGAAGGCGAGTCAAATGAAAACGCGATAAGTAGGGATGATGGAAAATCGCGAACATTTTTTGAGGAAACATATCTTCGATAACACCAGTGGCGTGTCGTGAACTATTGCAAGGTAAGCTGGTGTTAGTTGTGTGCTGTACCGTTTTGCTTGCTAGTTTACACTTCCACCAGTAAAGCTTAGCTCGGCAGCTGACGCCATAGGACGCATGTAATGGGTTCCTTGCTGCTCGCTTGTGAGTCGTCGGAATACATCTAGTTTCCATAGGCTGCACGGTGGTTACTGTCTCCTGCTGCGTGCACCGAGAACGTACAGCAGTGAGCAGGCACCAGCTTACCTTGCAACATTTCACCACACGCCACTGGATAACGCTATAGTTGGTGTCTCCTTTTATGATTGGATGACCAAGTTCTTGACTCTGCTGAATTCTTTGTAGGCCAATCACAAACGTTCTGCTTTAGAGTAGGCTACCAGAATCCTCATTGGCCCAGTTAAATGGGTTAGTAGCTTCATACATGCTTGACAGTCAATGAGAAAAGAAAACTGAAGGAAATGTGTACAGTACGTTGAATCCTAGCAAACAGACAACTTTTCTCGCGATAGACCATCATCTCTAGCGATAAGAAATAGAACCACTTATCGGATGGCCTTTAAGACATTATGAAACAGTGGCATCGTAGGTAAAGGCTGTTCACGATAAAATGTGCACTTTTGAAATCAACCTTAGAAAAATATCACTGCCCCTGCCTGCATATATATTTTAACGGGCGCACTGAGTGACATGCGCACGGTAAGTTGGCAACGATAGATAGTAAGTAGTTCCATATGTTAACGTCGAATAAAAAGTGTTAGGTAAAGGCTGTTTACGGTAACGTGAGCAATTTTTAAGGCCCTCACAACAGGCATTAACCACTAATAAATATATATTATTGCAGCCTCAGGCATTACATTTTGAGGGTGGTGAAATGTATACACTGTGTTTATTGGTCACATTGCAATGTTTATATTAAAAATCAGCAGGAAGATAGAAATTGGATGAAAGGAAAAATTTAGAAGGGCCTTAAAAAGTGCTCACTTTACCGTGAACATCCTATAACCATTTGTAATAATTTAAATTATATCTTTCACTTTCCACAGATTTATAAAAGTTTACTTTTCTAATAATTTCACAGGTTCACTTGACCAACGCATAAATAAAGTAATGAGACCCATGGCAATGTTAATTTTACATACGGTGGTAGAATGCACAACGTGCATACAAGTATATACTAAGCAGGGCTTTCATAAGTACTCATTTTACAGTGAAAATCCTATAACTACAAAGGCCTTAACGTCTCAACGACAGCGAAGTCGCGGAGGGTATGTAATCGGCAGAGAACTACAAAATTCGGGTTGTTTACTGAAGAAAAAATAGACTTCAAACTCATGTGCGTTCGTACTGCACAATGCACAAGGCACTGAGTCAGAAGAGGAGAAAGTGCCGTGCACTTCCTTACTCATCTAAGTACAGTTGCAGTGCGGGAGGATGGAGGGTGTGTATAACAGTTGGTTTGGCACTCCCTGGGTGACCTTGGACCAATCGGAAACAAGTAACAACAGGATAGCCCAATTACGTCTCGGGAAGTCGGCAGGGAATACGAGTCCTCACTTTCGCAGAAGCCAATAAACAACTGACATCGACTCAAGTGTATATAACACTGAGCATGTAAGCGTGCCATCAAATAACGTGAATTTCACAGGTATCTAGTGATCGGCCACGGCTTGTAGTAAGGGACCATTCCAACATTCGCCTAGATTGATCTAGTGTAACCATAGAAAACAGAAATCGGGACGTCAAGACCGGAGTTCGAACCTAGAACCTCTCAAATTCGAGTCCAAACGTCTACGACTGCGCCAACTCGCCCGGTAAAGGGACGTCGTGTAACGAATAGCGGACAGAAGGCGAAACGAAGCTGGCACGCTATACACACGTGACAGTAAAAGTGACAATATGGCAGCAACATGCACCGAAGAGGAGCAGAGATCAATTTTTGACGTGAATACGTCTTTAAATTTGCGACCATAGTAGGAGGCAATCCAGAAAATCCGACGATAAGAAAATAGAGGGATACCGTTTGGCACTGCAGTTCCGAATCTATCGTCTATACTCAAAATTCAATTACACCACTCGATTGCCAAAGGATCAAAGAATACGTTACGTTAAGTGATGACTGTGAATCAATGAGGTGGGGGAGGGGGTGGGGGGCAATTTTGAGTTCGTTTCGCCGCGTCTGATAACTTCCACGTAGTAATAACTTTTGACTAGGAGAAGCTACGACGCTCGTTTAAGTTTCATTCGACATATTTCGCCAAGATCAATGGATTACGTGTATAAAAACATTAGTGTGGCTTTGTTATGGTGAAAATGTATGCGTTTAATGTAAAAAAATTAAGAAAATTTAACACAATATCGTCCTATACTCGTCAAAAAGTGAAGTCGAAATACAGAAATCGTATACGGTTGGAAAGTGCATCTGAAAAGCAATCTAGTGATACCCCATATGATCAAGTGGAGCGGTGCCGAGAATGTAAAATAAAACATCAAAGAGTCTGAGCGCGTCAACGTAGACGTATTCACGCAAAACAAATGGCCGTGTCCCCAGCACAGCCAAACCCAATTTTTTTAAAAGGGCTCAAGCCCGTCGGAATTCCTCACGGAATGAAAATGTGGTATTGTGATCTGTGAAGCATGTTTCAAGTTCGACGAAGAGGTGAAGCTGGTGGTTGCTTGATTTGCCACACACCACATAAGATTTCTTTTTTCTCGAGATATCCATGCACTATACTGGAAAACTTGTATTGCACGACTGGGGATCTTTTTGGTAACGTAAGGTAATTTTACATATTATCAGCTTAGTAACTTGTAACATAAAAAAAAAATGTTTGTTGTATTTTATCTCGCTCTGGTATAACTCTACTCGCCCTTACCTTCGAAAACAAAACTTTGTTTCGCACATGTTCCAGACAATGTGATTTCAATCTACAGCGTGCTCGTACCGCATCAATCATATATCCGCATTCAACGTAGCTATAAGAAACTAACGAAAATTAAAAGTGTCCTAAGAATATTTCGGTGGATCAAATGAATCCAACTTGGCAAGATGTGGGCGCTAATCTGTGGCTCTGCCCACCTTAAGGTATATTTCACAAGCATACTACAGACTGAAAACTCGTCTCTAAAAACAAAAAAAGTACAACTAGAATGTCAAAAACGACAAATCAGTAAAGAAATTCCATTTAAAATTCCCCACGGACACATCAAATATACTAAACGTTGCAAGCCGCTGTCTATTATGTTTCTTCGTGTTTTATTTTTCCTTTAGCAAACCGGAAAAATTTTATGGAAGGTAACTTCCAAAACTAAATTACAAGGAACTCAAATTATGTGGGTAAATTTGAGGACAAAATTTGTTCTTGAAGAATTCACTCATTGGCATTGTTCTTAATGTAGTGCGCTAAACAACTAGACTATCAACGATCTTAGCAAGGGTAGTATGTTTTGTGTAAGTTCTTGCGATGGCTGTGAGCATTGCGAAATAGTCATAGATAATACACTGTCTGTATATACTATATCTATACATCCGTATATATTATACATGCAAATATACGCACTACGGCAAGCTATTTCCGATAGAATAATAACTAAAGAGATCGGCGCACTTAGCTGAACTATTAAATAAACGCAATATTTAAAGTAATTTTCAAAAGAAAGTGTATCGTCTTTAAAATTACAGAAATTAGATATATATATATATATATATATATATATATATAAGTATTCTATTACTGATTCACTTTCCCGTTTGCTGTAAACTGGGACCGGGGCAATGATCTAAAGCACCCGCTAAAATGTTCAAAGAACCATGTTGGTAATAGCTCTGATTGATTTAAATAAGATGAAAACCTGAGGAAAATTATTATCTATGGAGCTAACTTTAAATTCATATCACACCTAGCACATGAAAATATCGTTTCTTTATAATTCAACATAGATCAGAAGAAAGTCTCGTAGTTGATCTCTCACAGATTGACCAACATGTGGAAACAACTTCTCCTCGCGAGATCGCAACCACATGTCAAATTAAATATATAAAACGAGGAGTTTAAGTAGGTATACATTAACCAAAAAGTTAAAGCTAACGAGAAAATGGTGTTTACTATATGAACAGGAATTTGGTGCTGGTCAAACGATACATGTTTTTAACGAAATCATGTTCAAATTTTGGAAAATTTGTGAATCGAAACTGCATCATCACTAAAGTAACAAAAGCGGAAAGCCATTAAATAGCTTCCAAAATTGATAGCGTTGCTAATCATGAATTGTTATTTATAAGAGAATAGATCAACTGTGATTTTAAATGAACAAAACAAAATTTCTCATAGTGTTCACGTAAATGTAGGATATTGATGTTATTCACTACTAAGGAAACAATATTCGTGTTCACGGCTATTAAAGTAAACAGTTTCGCTGCGCTGTGTAGCAACAGTGAATTTCTTGCGAGTAAGTTGTTAAAAGCACGGGCCCCATTGTCGAGACGACGTCTTTACACAGTACCCCCCAGCTCTCTCAGATGGTTTTTTCCGCCCCCTCCCCCCTTACCCCATTAATCATAATTATCTCTCGCACTGGTTTTCCCACCAAGGCGCACACTCCGACACTGATACAAAGCTCTTCCATCTTCCATTGTTTTTCCAGCCCGCCCTTGTAAACATCCCTCGCCGCGCCACATTCATCTTTCTCTCTAGCATTCCTTCCTCGTGCTCGATTACACAGCCCCCCCCCCCCCCCCGGATCACCAACATCCTGCCACCCCCGCGGCAGCCCACAGCGACGACTGATAAGAACACGGGCCGTCATTGTTGCCGGAATCACGCTCCCCGCGGCAGTTCTGTGCGACAAGCAGTGATCGGTCGGGCAGTAACTGTTCGTAGATTTCTTCCGACAACGAGCTGTGAATCTCCCCATCTCTCTCTCTCTCTCTCTCTCTCTCTCTCTCTCTCTCTCTCTCTCTCTCTCTCTCTCTCTCTCTCTCTCTCTCTCTCTCTCTCTCTCTCTCTCTCTCTCTCTCTAGCTGTGTGTGTGTATATGTGTGTGTGATGGCACCTTCGCTTTCTTTGGAACGCATTTGAAATGTATAACGCCGAAGAAGAAAAAATCCTCCGTGAAAATGCTCGTATTTTAACGCGAAAACTGGCGCAGCACTGAATTAGCAATGTTGGCAAAGACCGAGGAAAAGTAAGTTACTCGTATTGTTGTCGTATTAAAAAGTGCGTGGATGCTGAAACAATTTGATTTTATTTCTACTGGTTTCATATATGGAAGAGTAATAATTTGAATTAAGGAAACATTTAAGTTCCTGAAAAACTCGCGATTGATTCACGGCATCTTCACGCGTTTTAAATAGAAATTTGAAAAATAATATCCCCCTGTGTGACGAGTTCGCTTGTTTTCTAAATAAATATGTCGTGTATTACAAGCGTTTCATAAATCTCAATAATAACAGTACCTTATTCTGCGTTAATTTGAACTTTTACTTACATTTTATCTGTCTATTATGATATTTAATTAATAACTATCAAGAATAGCAGAGAAAATAGAGGTGCTAGAAATGTCTAGTATAACCCATTCACGGTTACTTCACAACTTTCTGAAGCCTTGCTAAAGTTCTACTTCCAGGATATTCCTCCGCCTCACACAGATAAAGCTTACCCGAGTCTAGAAAATTACACTACAAGGGGCAACGCACTGGATTTGTGTGCACTCAATGTAATAATATTTTGCTTAAGAACTATTTCTTACTGGGCATTACCAACACGCCTATGCCCTCGCTGTTATTATTCGTATTATTTACAGACGAAATATTATAATTTATAAATGAAATATTAGCTAAAGTTCAGTCTCCCAAGACGCCGTCATTTTCACCGTACTCGCCATAGGTCTTTCCTGTCAATAACAACACTAGCACTCGAGTCTCACGCCTTCCGCGCTGCACAATTGGCTTGGTCGAGTAGTACAGTGAGTGAGTGAAAGTTACAAGAAAATCTTTGGCAATTAGTTTACAAAGAATCGCTTGTTACAAGTATATAATTGCTGTTCACGGTAAACGGAGCACTTTTAAAAGCTCTACTGAAGACAGCCCATAGACAAAAAAGAAAGGAGAAATGACGGAACTTTTTTTAACAATGCTTTTTTTTATGCAGTAATCCTAAGAAAAGCTTAATCCAATACCTATGTACATCTCTGATCATAATATTTTCGGAACCGTTTGAGATATCTCGATGAAATAAAAACTACGTTGTGGTCCTGGGGTTGTTATATATATATATATATATATATATATATATATATATATATATGTATGTAAATTTGATGTAAATACGTTTAGTGGTTTTTTAGTTAAATCTGGTCGGACAGACAGACATGAAAAAATTAACATTAGATATGGCTTAGTAATAAATTACAGTATATGAAAAATTATTAAAAGCGGAAAATTCAAAAATCACAGACAGACCCTTCTATTACATTTAGTTGTAATGATTATCATTGTCACGGGCCTGATCAGTTTATTCATGCGTCGGTCAAGAGTAATTGTGAAATTATTACAAAAGTAAATATTTTCCAAATTTGCTTATTCTTATAATTTACATGCATTAAAAATACAGAGAACAAAATTAATAATATCAGTTTTTACACATATTTACCTAACGCTTTTCATTCAATGTTGAAATTTGGAACTACTTTTCCTTCCGTCGCGTCGTTGCCAACCTTACTGGGCGCATGCCACTCGGTGTACCCCTTGGAATATATGCAGTCAGAGGCAGTGACATTTTTCAAAGGCTGATTTCAAAAGTGCCCAATCGTGAACAGCCTATAGTTTTTCCTTCCTGCTGCGTACGGGCGAGACACGCGGAGAATCTCACAGCGGAGATCGGCGTCGACGGCTGGTGTAATCGGGCCGGCGACGCCGCGAATTACGGAGCATTTGCATGTGAAAGGCGGTGAGCCGCGGGGTTGTTGGGATTTCGGCACCCGGTGTGCGAGACGGGGGCAGGATCCCCCCCCCCCCAGCGTGTTACACGCGAGATAACACAGCGAGATGCTAATCTGTTCGCCCGGTCAGCATCAGCAGCGTCCGAGAGAGTTGGACCACCCTACGTCAGCGAAGCGGTGACCATCCTTTACTGTATAAACACAGGGTTACTCTCAACACGAGCCGACACGATTAATTATCAGAACGAGAAAGTAATCATCAAAACTCTTATTGTCTTAAGAATGATAACTAAGGAGGTACGCATCTTAATTTTAAAAAAATGCTTTGATGAGAAACCAATTTCTGAACAGAATATTTATCCCTTGATTTCAAATAATGGCATTTGTTCAAATTTAGTGGGTAATTTGATTTTCTGTAGTTTGCATGCAAACAACCGCAATACTGTCAAACTTTGTGTGATAATAACCTCCTCTATCACCACACAATTTTATCGATGAAGAGCGATAAAGTAAAAATTAAATTTTCACAAATTTCTGTTCAAGAAAACACTGCCCAAGTATCTTTTTTATTATTATTATTATTTCGGGTAATATATAATAATTTAATATAAAGGAACTTGAAATCTCGATTTTAAATGCGCACATATCTATTGAAAAGAGCATATTTCACACAAAGATTTTTCTCGTGGAGTCTCTACCCCATGTTAGGGAAACACTTTAAATCCTAGATGCTACGAATGAGGTATTAGGGCGTACAACGTATGTTCATACCTACCACGTGACACAAGGATGAAATACATTGCCGTTAGAATTTCGCTTGAGGACTAAGACGAAAACATAGTGTAAATGAGATTGCTGTCGATGATTTACTACTCACGAATGTATTACTGCTCAAACACCTAACATTTGTGTAGCTCGTGCTCATGAAAACATAGTGTAAATGAGATTGCTGTCGATGATTTACTACTCACGAATGTATTACTGCTCAGACACCTAACATTTGTGTAGCTCGTGCTCATGAAAACATAGTGTAAATGAGATTGCTGTCGATGATTTACTACTCACGAATGTATTACTGCTCAGACACCTAACATTTGTGTAGCTCGTGCTCATGAAAAGTACGCTGGTAAAGAAGATAAATTCCAGATTGTTGACAAAATCAGGATTTTTCGGTAAACTAATTTCTACAACTGGTCATTTGAAATTTGGGGTCGTGTAAATCTTGTCTATAGGACTAAGGCACAGGTATTTTCTCCGAAATTGGTCCAGTAGTTAACATTTCAGGGTAACATTAACATCAAAACTCAGCCTCGTTTGTTACAATCTTTTTTTCAGGGAACTGAATTTTGAGGACCCTGCCACATTCGCCTGATGGCGTGCAGTGCAGTGAAATGACGAAGCGTTTCTGAAATGTGATTGGCCCACGTGACCTTTGACGTCGATGCCGATGTGCAGAACAGTTCTGTACGGTGCAGTGCTGTCCAAGTTCGTCAACTTTTAAATCGGGGTCGGCAGCTGATCAGTTGCCGAGCGGAAGGGCGTACGTACGTGATTCGGAGTCACAAATACGTCACGATGAACGAACCAATATAGTGCGCGGTCGATGTGCGCAGGCCCATAGAAAGGCAGGAAAACGAGTATTTTTTTATATGATAATTAAAAACTGTAGCATTATTCTTTCAAATGTCTACAGAGGAAAGTTTAAACTTATTATCAGATGCTGTACACCTCATGTCCTATTAATAAAATATAAAAGGTAAACATATGCACAAAGTGTCTCGGTTACGATATGGGAAACAAACGAGCAAACGTATATTAAAGCGATTACCCTGCCACCTATAGCATGACAATGGAACTGCATTGGTCAGCAGGTGATCAGCATTCATGATACAGGACTGTTCACATGTCTTGTCACCTCTTGAAGCATTTTTTTTTTAGATGTGTAAGGGTGGTCCACACGTCATGTCACCCCGTTGAAAATTTGTCTGAATATGGGAATACCTTATGATGTATTGGATTATATTGCGTTTTTACCGGTTATGTATATATTTAATGGGTGACTGGACTTTTCAGGGGGCGACAAGACATGTGGACCATTCTGTATATGCAGAGAACGACAAGTGGCAGTGCAGTCGGCAGCAGCAGGGCATCAGCAGTTAGTATCAGCCTAATGTAGCGGGTCCCTCACTGCTAGGAATCACTGACTCATCTGCAAAGTGCGCGGGGAAAAGAGAAAGCGCAACCGCCTGACGCCGCCCCAGGCGTTCCACATCGCTCGTGTACTTCTTCCTGCAGACTGGCAGAAAGCATTTGAGATGATGCATCGTTCCCGCTTGATGCTGCGCTCTGCGAATCACGCGGCGGAGCCATCTTGAGTTATTGCGAGGTGGAGAGTGTTCAGTTGTAGCACCGGGGGGAGAGGGGAGCCACCAGGGCTTTATTTTACCCAATGGCTTGGGGAGACGGGGATTGGGTAGAGGTGTGGAAGGAACGCAAGGGAGGGCGGCGCGTTTTGAAAAGGAACAAACTAAAAATAAAAGCCCAGAAACGCTTTTCGTGTAAGGGAAAGGAAACCTCCGTTCCAACCAGTTTCATCCGGATAAAAAAAAAAGTGAGCTGTATTAATTTCGTGTGGAGCGAACCAATGCGTAATGGAAGTTCCTATGAGCAATGTATTGGTAGCGAAGGAATTAATTTAGTAAGCCATACATAGCTTCAAATTCCCATTTAATTCATACCAGCAATTTATGGGTGGGAAGTGCGTAGATCGTTGAATATATACAGGCAAGCGTGAGCGTATGTTAAGGTAGAATACAAAATAATCTATGTTAAACATTTTATCACATGATTTCGGACAAAATATGCGGTGTTTGAAGTTGCCTTGAGGACCTAGAATAATGTAATCGTAGTCATTTATGTGTCACAGTAACATTACGTGACTACATTAATTTAAACACAATCTTTCTGGAAGATGTCAAGAAAAAATGAGAAAAAAAAAGTGTTTATTTATCTCTCCATTGGAGAGAGGTCTCCTGACTTCTCCCCAATGGAGAGAGGTCAGGAAACCACGGCGGCCATGGGACTGGGCCTCATCATTCTATCCACCTGCGTGAATATTCTACATAAGAATTGAGTCACAGCCGTGCTGAAGTGTGGAGCTGCCTCTTCCTGCTGCGACCACACGTCACGTCGTACTGCTAACGGAACATGTTCCTATAAGAGTAGCAAGTCGGTTTCCAGAAATTCTCTCTATTAATGAGCATTGAGTTTCCCCTGTATGAAATGTGGTCCAATGGGATGATAGTCACAAATCCGCACCACACATTCACTGAAAAACAATCGTTTAAAATTTTTACTTATTGCATATCCGTCACTGCAACGCTGAAACGGAGCTTCATAGCCCATATGTACATTTGACTTTGTTTTGTTGCTATTTACCTCTCGAACACTCTGGGGAAGTTCGTCGGTTTCATCGCGGAACACTACCTATATATAAACAGATCTTTCCCACCTAGCGACAGCTGGCATTTTCCTCCGAATTGCCACCCTGGACCGGCGTAGTATTTCACGGAAAGTGTCAGCCGTTTCCCCTTGCTGTAAATAAAGAGAACAACGTGCGTGGATCCAAAAGCACAGTGGCTATGACATTGCCTGCCTCCGAGAGTGCTGCTGCTGTAACCTTTCTTCGTGTAGAGTCCTAAATACAGAAAGGACACTCGCCATTGTTGGAGCAGTGTGCGTACCATCGTACAATAGCAATGACTTTAATAAGGACGAGATAATGATTCGAAAGCTTGTCATCAATTGTTAATTTTCTAATAACAGTTGGTTTAACCACTCCGACTGCGAAGACATCCTCTAGAAAAACAAGACACATGCGCATTTAAAACTATGGACCTTATTTCCGCTTTGCCTCATTTCTTGCCAACAAAATTTTTAGCTGTGGCATTTGGGTAGCGACCGGAATTATAAAGAAAACTATTTTAAAACATTTACTACTTTTGTAATCACTCGTATCCAATAATGGCGCACTTTCGCCCAACTACGCAAGAACCGAATTATAGAAAATATAGTAGCCGAAAGTGAAAACAGTTTTTACTATACACTAACCAATGACATCGGCTTGCGTAGGGCAGTTTGGTATCTAAATTACAGAATGGCTAAAAGCAACAAATACTTATGAATACAGTGGGTTCCGAACCACAATATATGTGTGACTCGGTGCTCTAGTTTAGACACACGTCGCGGAGAAATCTCACACCAACATATAAGTGCGACATTTCGACTTTGCAGTAATCCTGACTACAGCTAGTTCAAGGTTTACAAAAATAACTGCTCTAATGCTAATGTAAATAACGAGAGTAATATTGAGAGGAAAACAGTCCTAACGGTTTCGCCCTTACCACTTATCCGCACGAGAACAATAACTGGTGTTTACGTTGCTGAAATTTGTATGCCACTTTTTTTTTGTATATTTGACGAAGGGTTATGTAGTGCTTTCATTAGCCCTGAAACGAATACACAGAGGACTCATGGCCGGCTGCACCATCATGGTTCGAAACTCGATCCGAGATCGGATCTAAGATCGACACAGAAAAATGTTGCACTCTTCGAGTTCAGAGCCATTGTCGACAAACGTAGTTTGAAAATACGCCAACAAATAGAACTACGTTCGATTGTTTTCTTGGGAAATTAAAACAACATTATACGCACTTGAATATTATTCAGTAAAATTCGTACAACAATAATTCACTTAAAACAGATAAAACATCGCACAACTAGTTTTATTTATGGTGAAAAATACGTCTACTTCCATGACGTCATTTATTACGAACCAATAACAAAATTTGACTCATATTTAATCTCGATCTCTCATTTTGGAACCAAGATCGATGAATCGGAGATCCAGAATCATGAAGTTTTGTTGGTGCAGCACTTTTACATTGGAACCAAGATCAAACTGGATCCTGGTTTGTAACTAGGATCATTCGATCTCGGATCGGGGAAGATGTTGGTGCAACCGGGCATAAGTCTCCTCAGCAACCCGTTATTCTGGAATTCAAGCCAACACGCTGTTCGACACGACGCACGAATAGCAACGGCCACCGGTCTTGACTGAACGGCAGACAGGCCGGGGCTATCTCCAGTTCGCTCGAACAAAACACTGTCGCCACCCCCATCCCGTCTTCCACCCGTCACCACACCCCCTCATACCAAGGGTAGACGCGATACGAGGGAGGCCGGGCGCCGCAGAGAGTGTGTTTCAGCTGCAGAAAATCAGCCGGAGTGTTTTTAATTTCCGGTCGGCCCCACGGCGGCGCCAGCGAGATACAATAGCGCCCAGCCGCCCCCTTTCAACGCACCTCCTACAATACACTTTGACAACGGTGAGGGCGTGATGCGGGGGAAGGTGTGAAGAGCAACCAACACATTATATACTGCACCACAACTGCACTCATCTTCTGAACGACGGGAAATCCACCCGCCTGGGAGAAATGCAGTCATTCCCGTCTCCTGCAGTTTGGTACACGATTAATTTGCCACTTTTGAAATCGACCTTTCAAAAAATTCACTAACCTTTGAAAGGGCCTGCTGAATGTTTCGGGAGAACGTATAGTGCATTCATGGTTACTTACCACTTTTCTGAAGCCCTGCTATTCCTCCGCCTCATGCAAACAAATCTTAACCACGTCTAGAAAATTACACCAAAGGGACAACGCGCCGCGTTCGTGCGCACTACATTCAATACTATTTAGCATAATAACTACATATTTCGTATAACAGTTATTTGGAAACTATTTGTCAACATTATTCTTGTAGGTTATCTTTACAAGTAAAATACTGCTTGAGTAGTACGTAAATTCCGATTCTGAGGCAAGGGCATGGGGCCAGGTGCCGGCCGGCCACCATCTTGAATTTCCCTATTTTTCTTAAAAATTCCCCTTTTTCCTTAAAAACTTCTCTTTTTTCCATTACCGTTTTTCCCAGAACAGGAGACCGGGATCAGTGACTCCGAGCCAGACCGGTAAACAGGATTTGGACCCCAGAAACCGGGTTACGAGTCCCGGGGTAAAGGCTTTTGACTTATGACCTATGACATTTAACATTTAATCCCAAAAATCCAAAAAAATAATTAAAAAAATAAACATAAATTTCCAAAAAATCACGCAATTGGTCAGCTGCAATCGTTGTAGCAACTCGCTGATTGGCTGGTCAGTGTCGGCATATGTATTAATGGTGTAATACGATTGGTTCAAAGTCAATATGACGTCATAGGGATTGCATACTCGTACATCATAGGTAGTAGGGGTGTAAGCTGAGAGGCTTATTTCGACAGCAGCTACCGTGAAAGATACATCGGCTCGGCTAGCTTCTTTATCTTAGCATCTAAGTATTATTCTGCATCGGCTATGTCTTCGGGTATTCCAGAATTGTTGGCAGCTACGGCAGTGCCATAAACTTCTTCAGGAGTGGTACCAACAGTGCCATCGACTTCTTCGAGAAGCATTCTGATTGTAGAATCGCCATCGAACCTTTTGGATGGGCTGCCTACAGTAGGACCGCAGTCATCTGCTATGGGCATGGCACAAATTCCGCCATCGACATATTCGAATGGGTCACCTACAGCAGTGCTGCAATCGATGACTTTGTCAAGGCTTCGTTGCTGTTACTGTGCCAGGTCGTTCAGTAAAAGTTGCAATGCTAGCCACTATGAGAGAACGGCCTATACGAAGAGACCTTTTCGCACGAAGAAGCATTACGACAATGACCACATGCAGTTTATGCAAGGTATTAGAATGAAGGAACACATCGCGATCTGCAAGGGTTCGTCTACTGGGAGCCATCAGGTGCTGGCAATACCTCCTGCTACATCCGCAGACGATTATGACGATACAGTGAATGCTAAAGACGGAATGAGTGCAGTTCAGTAGATACGTGCGGAATGTACACTCGCAAGATGTTCTCGTGAAGTCGACGAACTTCAAAATAAAAGACCATCAGTTCTAAATACTGATGAGCATACATATCCTGCTATAAAGATAAGTAAACTTGATACTGAGGGCGAAGCAGGAAGTGAAGCCGATCACGACGACAGCATTGACGATGACTATGACGACAGTGAGAGTGTTGTCAACGATAATGATCCCCTAGACGTTTCCACGCATTTCACAATCGAGTTTCCTTCCACAAGTGATGCCAAGAAGGCGGAAGACGTCGAGAATACTGACGACATGTTTACCGAAGACTGGAATGAACTTATAGACACTCATGATTTTGTTTGAGCATCAAAAACGTGGGGATTACAAGGACATAAAGAGGTGTTTTCGATCATTAGAGAACTTAAGGATCGGTGATACATCACGTGATGTGATGAACTGCTTACTTCTGAAATTGTAAATACAAAATAATATTAAGTTATAATTATTATAAAACAATTATTTTTCTTTATTTTTGTGCATTGTATCCTTATATAGGCCTTAAGTTTTTCATAAAAAATATATATAATAAATTATGAATGTAACCATACTGCTGTTTGGAAAAAATATTATTTTTAAGTAGGATGGAAATTAAAGTTTTTTAAAATGTTTATAAAAATAAGTGCCAACAGCTCTCTTGGCCTCCAGCATGTTGACTTTTATGAATTTAATCAATTTTTTTGAGTTTTTGTTTTTAAGGTCATTCAAGGTTATAGGATCAAGGTCAATGTTACCTGTATCCAACACTGTGTTAGAAGTCAGTAATGTAATTATCCTTGATTTTTATGCATTTTTCTCGAATTTTGGTTTTCAAGGTCATGGGTCAAGCTGAAGGTCACCTGCATTCAATGTGGTGATAGTAGTCTGTAATGTAGTATGCTCACTAGAGATGGGTTGTATTTCCAATACATGTTATCAGCAACAGGTATTGAGAAGGAACAGGTATAGCCTGTTCCTAGCTTTTGGATATACATGTTACTATCCCTTCTGCCTGTTACTGATACTTGTATCACGAAGCAGGAACAATCTTAAGTAGAACTCGCATGTTACTCGACACTCGTGCGATATCATTCCGTACCTCTTCCTACCGTCTGATATTAGAATCTAATACTGAATACCAATAATATTTACGGGCGAGAATACTGTAAAATGTTTAACATTTATCCCCCTCCCTCACCCAAACGCGACCGGAAAACTGCTATCTATTGTCACTGTCCTACCAGGAGAACATGAAACGCGAGGAGGTGTACCTACAGGCAAGGGCTGTTCTTGTGAAATACTGGTTTAGCTCATCTCTAATGCTCACTGACTTTTTTGAATTCCTTCTCAAGTTTTTGTTTTCAAGGTCATTGTGTCAAGATCAAAGTTACCTGCATCCAATATGGCGGTAGTAATTAGTATTGTAATATGCTTGCTGACATGTATTTTTCTCGGGTTTTGGTTTCAAGGTCATCCAAGGTAATGGGGTCATAGTCGCCTGCATTCAATATGCCGGTAGTAGTCTGTAATGAAATATGCTTGCTGACTTTTATGGATTTTTTCTCGAGTTTTTGTTTTCTAGGTCACGGGGTCAAGGTCATCTGAATATAATATGGCAGTGGTAGTAAGTAATGTAATATGCTTGCTCACTTATGGATATTTTCTAGAATTTTTGTTTTCAAGCTTATTCAAGGTCATGGGGTCAAGATAAACGCATATATCTAAATTGGTTTCTACGATGACTGACAGCACCAAGATTGCTAACTGGGTATGTGTGAGGGGGTGGTGGCCTGACGACTAATTTTTCGGGTTGGGGGGGGGGGGGTGAAGAGGTATCTCAGGAAATTTAATTATTTTAGTAAAATTTTTAAATAATATTTAATAATAACTTTCTTTGGGATTTTTTGGAATTTGGGTCGAAGGTCAAAGGTCCTGACACTGGGACTCGTGACCTGGTTTCTGGGGTCCAAATGCTGGCCACCTGTCTGTCTCTGAATCACTGGTTCTGGTCTCCTGCTCCGGGCAAAACAAGAATTTTTTAGGGAAAAAAGGGAAATTTTAGGAAAATTTAGTAGATTTTGAGGGAAAAGGAGAAATTTTGTGATAAAAAAGGAACATTAAAGATGGCGGCTGGTCTGCACTTGGCTCCTCTGCCCAATTGCCTTGCCTCAGAACTGGCATTTCCCTATTACTTACGTGTTTCCAATACACAGTTGTGTGAAACATACAAGATAATTTATGGACATCCACGTTTATAATAAATTTTGTCTCTAAAGTAATTTACTGTTGAAATAGAACTTTAGTTTTAAACGTCCCACAGTAAGTTGTAATATTTAATCTCATTTACTTATAGTGATATAAAAATAACCCGGGAACTGTTTTTCTGCGTTGTAGGATAAAAAGGACTATTTTAAAATTCATATAGCTCGTTTTATTCATTTTTGAAAAGTCTTTTGCCTACAGTGTCATGTTTTTGCAGAACTATTATTGAATATCACAACGAGAAATGACGTATTCTGTAAAATAAAATGTAGAAAGGGTTTTTACTGTTGAACGTCCTTAATATTGCTTTAGTATTATAGACAATTAGGAAACGTTAGTGTTTGTTGATGTATTTTCAACACATTGCACAATAATGCGAAGCCACCAAAGTAACTTATCGATTATGTACGTGCTTTGGAACAGTTCGCATTATGTGATTATTTCTTAACTTAAAGTTATGGAGTAAATAAAGAAGGTCCCATTGTGTTTCGAACTGACAGCCAAAAATATTGTAGGAATTCGTAGATCGAGAGTAGTAGGGTAATGATCTTGGGAGAAGATTCATGAGCTGGAGCTCGGAGCCGCAAGCCATCTGAGTTGTCGAGGCGGCCTGGTACGGCCATGTGGTGACGGCATTTCAACAGTGTATTGGGTCTTGGTGACCGCCACCTTGATCCTGTGAACGTGACATTGAATGAACTTGAACCCGAAAAAATTTAAAATAGTTAAACTCTAAAAATGAATTTAAAACATCGAGAAACACATAATGTTACCCCACCCTACCTCTCGCTCACTCCACCAAATCTCACTGAATCCCCTCAAAACCTTCACGTCAAAATAATAAAAAAACCTAAGAATATAAACACTAAACTCACACTCATCCACCACCCTCACCCCACCTATTCTCCACCCCCACACACTCCCAGTCATAAAAATAATTGAGAAAATTCACAAAAAAATATTCTTAAAAACCGAGTAACATATAACATTATATCCTCTTACCTTGCTCACACCACCCCCAACCCCTCACCCCCTCCACAAAAATTAATAATTGTCCTTACATAACAAAAATGATCCCTCGATCCATACCAATCAATCAATCATATCTGCCCATTGGCCACTAAATTATGACTATAACATACATTTGTCATATATATAGTACATGTGTATATATACACATATATATCGATTGCTAGTTATTTATTTTTATCTTCTACTACCAGAGAGCTCCCATGTCGTCCATTCCCAAACTTTTTTTTAGCGACTCCAAAAATAAAGTAATTACTATTTTACTAATAATATTTTAAATTTTAAACTCAATCTAAGAAAAACTAATGAAAAAAAAAATATATTTTTTACTTTATTAAAAATGACACGAGGAAACACATATTCACATTGAACAATAGTTTTATATATATATATATATATATATATATATATATATATATATATATATATATAAAATATATATCGTCCTCTTCCATGGCGAGTTCACCTCTCGATGTCCGCTTCAGCATCCGAGGAATTGAAGCAGGTAAGGAAACCCTGCCACTTGGAATATATTTGTCGGAAATATATTTGCCTAACATATCAGTAATCGTGGCAATTCACATGTACACGATTATATTAAACTTAGCAAAGTTTATATATATTATAAACTTATATATACATATATAATATATATAAGGTTGTGAAATTTGACGAAGGTTTTGTCAATGAACTATCATGCACGCGATAATTAGTATGAAAATTGCTTGTTGAGGATTACAGATTTCTTTCATGAAAACTGCGAAATGTTTTAGACAATGAGTCTTCAGAATTGAAGAAATAATCAATGACAATTAAAATAAGTACTCACTATTAAGTTAACTACGCGGTTAAAACTTTCAATTAAGTGAGCATAAGTTTTTTTTGCCGAGTTTGAAATTCAGTACATTTATTTTTATCAAATTTTTTACTCTTACAACATGGCGCATGTGCAGATAAAGTACTTAGTTTGCGAAAAAGCTAACCAAAATTGTGTATATTAGTTTTAAGTGTACAATAGGGAAGAGACTATAAAAGTGCTCTTGCCGGGGAGGAAAAGAGGTAAGTAGTTAAGTGAACACTATAAAGTGTTTCTTTTTTATCTGGCCAATGAGAAGGAACAAAGCCCGGATCGTTTTGTCCGGTCGATTTAGTCACCAGTTCGCTGAAAGAGCGTGTGTGTTGCTCTCTGCTCAGCTAGCGCGCAGCCAGTCACACCTCCCTCCCCTTCCTCTTCTCTCATCCCACCCCTTTTTTTTCTCTCTTCCATCTCTTACCTACGGCGATCCAGAGAAGTTTCGCTCACGTTTGAGACGCTGCGCAGCTACAACTGTCGGCAACATGACATGCTGAACTCCCCGGGCGTCCCCGTGCCACTCTTCGCTTCTAACACGTCTGTTAGGTTGGTGAGAGGAAACGGGGGAAAGGAGGGCGGAACTCCCGATAGCCGAGTTTGCCGGAGAGAAGAGAGTTGCGTCGCCACCGCGGATGCACAAGATCCACTTCAACGAGCCATCGGGAACCAGCCGCTCGTAAGCACGCGATATCGAAAGAAACCCATTTCAAAAGCCATTGGCAAAAAAAAACGATGGTGGAACCCACCCGGCTTCCTTTCCGAAAAGTGCAAGGGTCTGCGCTGACCTGCACGAAACCTTATTTACCATCCCCTCAGTGTATAGGTACGGGCCATTCAAGGTTACTTCACACTCCTTTGAAACCCTGCTATAGCAAAACTTCCAGTATATTCCTCCGCATCATGCAAACAAAGCTTAACCGTGTCTATAAAATTGCACCAAAGGGACAACACACCATATTCGTGCACACTCAGTGCAATAAAATTTTACATAAGAACTATTTATTACTAGGTATTACCAACACACCTATTCTATACGTGTTTTAATTCATATTAATTATAAATTAAATATGATAAATTGTAGATAAAATATAAATAAAAGTACAATTTAACAAAAAATGGTACCTTTTACGTGAATACAAGTAAAAATTATTGTGATACATGACGCAATTACAGCCAACGTCCCGCGGCGCAGTCGGTTGGTGCGTCGCCGATCTGCGGTGCCTGAGGTTCTGGGTTCGAATCCTAGGTAAGGCACAGGTGTTAGTTCTGTTAAGTCATAAGTTAGTTTGTAAGCCGTCCGCTGATAAAACTCAAGGCATAACACCGATGGAGGTCAATAATCCCGTTACAATCCAAAACAAGCCAATTACTTATTTAGCAAACAACTAAGCACGTCATTCAAGGGGTGGTTTTTGTTTGATCCAAGAAGTGTGAAGAAACCTCGAACAGACTATATAAAGCGACGTAAAACGTGTGCATCTCAAATTGCGATAACCGAGACTGAGCGTTTCGAAATTTTCACCAGACCAAGGTTGTTATTTTTTAGCTGAATTCAGCTTATATTCGACTCCCGTCATATTATTATAACTTTAAGCCATTGCACGTTATAGAATAATTACAAGCTGAGCTTCTAAGTTTAATAAATAATTTCACTATTCTTCTCCGCTACTCGTGATCTTAGTTTTAACACTGATCTAAACACCATCTCACTAATATTTTTAAACATTATCAGATGTTTATTTATGACAATTCTAATTTCCTTACGTTCTCTTATTAGGCTTAGTACTTACATTTTGGAGCCTGCGTGGAAAAGGGCGTACAAACTACAGAACTCGTAGTATTTTTCTCATTTATTATTTTGTAAATTAGAGCACAGATTTGAACCCGTATTGGATGAATAAATAAACCTGGGATTTAGGAAATAGGAACTGTAGGTCGTGACGTCAAACTGCCACTGAATCAATCAGCAAACATGCTATTCATGCTCAGTACACACTACCCATTTAACTCTAATGAATTTCACGCGTAATTACATAACTTTGTTGCAGTGTACACACGAGCAGAGCTTACATGTAAGCTGTAGCGTTAATGCAGGAAGTAACAGTATGTTCATTGTTATTTGACAGAAATATGCAGTCTCTGTTAAAAAAAAAATTTATTTACTGTCGGAAAAAAATTACGCTCCGTTTCGTAACACATCAATTTATTTTTCAATGTGACGAATAATGATTTTGTTTTATTTTCGAGGCATTAGTGGCGGTTCTTCTAACGTACTGCACAAACACGACTCACAAAAATTCCGTTGAGAAATAGGATGGGTTATAGTTACCAAATTACGCTAAGAATTAGCATAGTTTTCACTATAGCTACTGTGGACACGTTCGGAGAACCATCTGTCTACGCTCGGAATTAGGTGCAGAATGATGGACGGTAATACACGTTGGAACATCAGCAATCGTGAACGGAATCTTAGGAGACAGCAGCTTGAAAATGTCAACCGCCAGCTCTCTGCGCCGTGCATACCTATGGAAGGAAGTTCCTTCTTCCCTCCCAACCATACGCCATCGTGGCGTGCGTAAGGGTCGTCCATCTGAACCCCTTTCCTCCGAGCTGCAGTAAATCAACAAGAATAATCGCCTTCATGAACGCCGGGTTTGCCTTGGCGTACTGTGCAGTCCTCATCTTCAGTCTTAAAGTCGTTATATCAGCGCTCTGTGGAAGGGAAGAGCGGCGAATAAAGGGTTTTGTGTTTACGGACTCAACTGGAAACAGCAGACACGTTGTTTACATGCTTCCTAACACTGCAGCTCTCATTAACAGGTGAAGGATCGTTGAAGAGCCGTGCACGATAATCGGTCACACTATAAATGCGAAGCCAAGAGAGGTTAACAGTGGTGCCCGCCGAAAATATCTCAAGATAACCCGTACTACAAGTCTCGCAGAATACATCCGAATAAAATATGAACAGGTTCGACGAAAACATCAAAGACCACAAAAAATGCCCTCATTGGGATCATCAAGCAATAACTCACTCGACTAGGATACCCCAACTTCCCAGCGAATTATCCCCTGAAAACTACCAATAGCAGGTAACAGGAAGAACATAAACACTCTCCAGAAACGTCCCAATAAGATGCACTAAACTGAATGTCAGAAAGTAGGCTAAGTTATTTACTGAGCGAACTTCTGTTATTCCAACTATATAAAAACTAATTAAATTCAAAACAAATTAAATTCAAAACGATTAGAAGGAAACAAAATTCCAGGTATTAGCAAATAAAATCAATTAAACTAAAAATAATCCTAATGAACCTTCGTAAAAAGAATACGTATACAAAGTTAAATCATTTCAAACATATATATATACTAATAGAAAAACATAAAACAAAACGAAATCTAAAAACCAGTTAATATTTATTAATGCTTGAACCAATTAAAACTGCTACATAAGTTATGAAAAAAAAAAATATTGATAACATTTGAGGCGTCCGAGATTCGGTTCCTTGCCCGGGCATCTTGATTTCGGTTTTGCGTGATTTTCTAGAATTATCCCAGGCAAATGTCGTGATTGTTTCTTATTTCTGGCCATGTCGCTTTTCCCCACGATTTTGATTGTTGATTTCAATGGTTTCATCTCTAATTATCTCCGTTGCCGACTGAACTTGAAGACATAAGAAAATGAAAATGAGGCGAGGAGGTACTAACTGTGGTGGTCCAAGTCCGACACTGGGCCAGGCTCATGTCAAGAGTACCGAATCGGTATCGATAGTGCTGTGAAATATTTCCATACGTCGCTCAAGACAGGGTACCTATAAAATGTCTTGGTTGTAAGCTCGTGTAAAAGGCCGCGGCAACACTTCGTATACTTCTACACTGGTTATATTCCAGTATGGGTGAAATTATATTTTTTAAGATTTTGCGATATTATCGGTAAGATAATGATTTAATGCGTGGCTATACCAACAGTTCAGTTTACCAGTTGGCCAGTTAAAGTTCTTTCTGAAGATGATGTTAGCTGATAGAGCAGTGTATAAACACGCTATCGATGTTTTGAAAGAATTAGAAATTAAATTATGACTATGACGAGCGAATGAGAAGGTAGGGGTTGCTCAGAATTGTGGATCTGAAATACAACGGAAAGATACCCCAAGAACTCCAAGGTCGAAGTGGCAAGAATAGCATAAGAAGTGGGGAAACCAGTTAATTGCAGGTGTGCAAGAGAGAATCATATACTGGGAAACAGTAAAAAAAGGAGGACTTGTGACAAGGTAGAGGGCAGATGACGTCATTATACTGTGGTTTTCCTTCCGCAGGCTGTAAGCATCAATGGCGACAATCATGAAGACGATGCTAAATATTGCCTGTTTTTTATGCACTTATTTCACATTTACGATACTTTGCGGAGAGCGAAACAACCGAAAGAGACTGGCATGTTTAGGAAGCAGCGAAAAATATATTGGAATGTTAACATCGCACAACCCCTCGTAACTAACAAGTTGGGAGCTTGCTTTTATCAGAGAAGTCAACGGCCTTAAGTATTTACATACTCATATCACGTCAGCTATAAAACTTTATTGACTGCTGCATTAGAGCTTCAGTAACGTTGAAAACAAAGCAAAGAAAACATTTCCAATAATCAATGTCTTATTAAATGTGCAATGTTTGGAATGGCGGTTACTAACAAAAGTTTATATTGTTTTATACAATCTACACTCTAAATCCGATTGCGTGATGTCCGTTAATGACTGTTAATCACTACAAATCAATTAAGAACCTATTTCAGAATGGCAAATTTGCTGAATGAACTGGCAACCATGTGTCATTTAGTGGTGAAAGACGTAAATTTCTGTCTACTGTACACTCGTGTTTAAAATGAAATCGTTAATGTTTGTACACAATGTAATGCAATATATGAAAAAAAATTTCGATTAATATAAAGGAAAAATATTTAATTTGTTTTTTTGTAAATAATATCGTGAGCTTAGTTGGAATCGAAATTTCACCCAGAACGTGCAGTACGCTAAATAATAGTATCTTGACAGCCCTAGGACACTACTATGCAAACACAGTTACTCGCACATTTTCCACATCAGTAAATAACCATATTGAGAAAGGATGAACGATATATTTGTTTTCAGGCATCATTGATAGCTTCCCTACGTTTAGTTCGGAAAAGGGCCACGTGCTCAGTGAATGCCCCAACATCGTAATGTAACGACGTCCAATATCTCTCTCTTTATAACCTGATAATACATGGTAAATATTCTATACTGTAGGACTTATATAGGTAATTTATTTTGTTACGTTTTAGAAAGTTTGTTGATATTTTTCTTCCGCACTTCACATGGCTCCAATTTTCGCCTGATAGTGAGGAATATCTATCATTGGTAAACGGAAAGCAAATGTAACCCCACGTGAAAATATGTCACGCTTAGAAAATAATTGCATCCTATGCTGTACACTTGACCTGCTTAAAAGGCTTAAAATGTTATTTAGGCAAGAAAAATATGTAACAGACGTATATGTATCATAATTCAATTAGAATGGTGTCAATTTACAAGGTTATCGTCATTTACAACGCCCCGAAGTCTATCTCACCTAAAGCATACAGTTATTTATAAATCAGAGAAATTCACAGTTGGGCAGCGGTGGCCGAGCGGTTAACCCGCTCGCCTATCACCAAGGCGAATCGGGATCAATCCCCGGCCGGGTCACCGGATTTCCGCATGTGGGAATCGTGCCGGACGATGCCATTGGTCGGCGGGTCTTCTCGGGTATCTCCAGTTTCCCCTACCCTTTCATTCCGGCGCCGCTCCATACTCACCTCAATCACCCTCATCGGCTCTTAAGACCTCGCTGTTAAGAGCCGCCCAAATCTCTTCACTCGCTCATTCACAGTAAAAATCACTGACCGTATAAAACAGCAGCCGGTCGTTTCCTGCGTTGAAGGTGACGGACGGTACAAGATTTTGGTTGTGTAAACACTCACGTCGTAGAGATACTTGAGCAAACTGGAGTTGGCGCGGGATCGGGAAACGAAGCTACGCCACTTGTGATAGGCCAATGCAGCAGGAGCCGTTTGATATCATTTGTGTTTCTGCGATATTTAAGTATAGGCCGTTCACGGTAAACTGAGCACTTTTGAAATCCTTGCTTAGTATCTACTTGTATGCTCATTGCATATTCTTCCACCATATGTAAAATTTACACAATCGTGTACCAGATCACTTATTCATGCTTCAGTCAAGTAAACTGTAAAATAATTTTTTTAAATTAAATACTATACTAATTGCTAATTTTTACACTTACAAGCAGTAAAAATCCAAAGAGCAGAAGTAATAATTTATGTATTCACAAAAGTTTACCTAACACTTTAAATTTCGCGTTAAGACATGGAACTATTTTCCACGTAGTTGCCAACTTTACCGCGCGCATACCAGTAGCCAGTGTGACCGTTAAGATATATGCAAGAAGGGGCAGAGACGATTTTCAAAGGTTGATTTCAAAAGTGCTCAAATAATCGTGAACAGCTTAAATTTGGTACCACCTGCGTATTCAGCCTAAGTCACTGGTGTCAGCCGGAAAATGCGGGACGTGATATTTCACCGTACAAGAAGCTGTAGCGAAACTAATTTTGGTTTTGAGGGACGCTCTAAACTAAAACATCAGGAGCTACTTTTTAAGATACATCTGTGGTGTAATTCCCCAGGTAGCTGGTTTATTAAGAACAGTGACGTACAACCAACAAGAACACGGTTATCAGGCGCAGACTTTCTTTAAAATCAATAAAGCGTGGTTTTTATTTGTATTTACGTCGATAGTTGTTACTAAGGGTTGTTCACGATAAAGAGAGCGCTTTTGAAATGAACCTTAGAAAAAAATCACTGCCCCTGCATGCATATATTTCAACGGGTGCACCGAGTGACATTTGTCCAGTAAAGTTGGTAACGATAGATGGAAAATAATTCCATATCTTAACATCGAACAAAAGTGTCATATAACTATTTGTAATAACTTAAATTATTTCTTTCGCGTTTTGTATTTTTTTAATGCATAGAAGTGTCAAAATGAGAAGAATTTTAAAATAGCTACTTTCCTAATAATTGCATAGTTTTACTTGGCTGGCGCATGAGTAAAGTGATGAGGCCCATGGCAATGTTAAATTTTCATAATGGCGGGAGAATATACAACGTGCATTCAAGTAGTAGTTAATCAGGGCTTTCAAAAGTGCTCATTTGACCGTGAAAAGCCTTGAAGTGAAATCAGTGGTTCAGCTTTGCAGCGACGCCACAAGCCAGGACGCGAGAGAGCTGCCAGCTGCACCGTCTTGTAACGAGAGCGCCGCTGTCGGTGATGGTCGAACAATTAATACCCATCACTCAAGTCTGTAGCGAACGTTCGCCTGCTGGGACCGCCGCACATCATCCCGTCATCGATTCCGCCATCGCCAAGAACATACACCAATCTAATTTCGCCGTAAATAACCACACGGTAAAAACAAAATTAGGTCTTTACAATTTATTTTATACATTCTAGAGTAAGGATTGGCTTTGTGATAACTTATTTAAGTTTATAAAATTTTGACAATATCAGTGCATCAACAGACGGGTATTATGTAGTCTTTAAATCCATGACGGTGAGTAGAAAAATGGAACTGAGAAGAGCTTCCAATGATAGCGAACATACGTGGATAAAGGCTGTTGACGATAAAGTGAGCACTTTGAAATCAACCTTCGAAAAAAATTACTGCTCCTGCCTGCATTTATTTTAACGGGCGTGCGAGTGACATGCGACCAGTGAAGTTGGCAATAATGAATGGAAAATAGTTCCATATCTTAACGTCGAATAAAAAGTGGCAAATAACCATTTGTAATAACTTAAATTAAAGTTTTCGATTTTTTTTTTACTTTAACGCATCGAAGTGTTAAAAACGGCAGAATTACAAAATATTTACGTTTGTAGTAATTTCATAGTTTCAGTTGACCGACGCATGAACAAAGTGATGTGGTCCAAGGCAATGTTAATTTTACATAAGGTGGAGGAATACACAACGTGCTTATAAGTAGATCTTAAGCAGGATTTTCAGAAGTTCTCATTTTGCCGTGAACAGCCTATATCAAAGAGTGAAAGGAAAGGGCACAAGAGAAACTTCTCAGCGTTTTAAAAAATAGATCCGTGTTAAGATTCAAGTTACGCCTGCAATCCCTTCCTTCCGCCAGTGGCATGGCACTGCGGCGAGTCAAATACAATGCGTCAGCCATTCACCACTTCGTGGATGGAATGGGGAGATTTGGGCGGCTCTCAACTTCTAGGTCTTGAGAGCCGATGAGGGTGAAGAGGGGCGAGTATGTAGGAGCGCCGGAATGAAGGTACTGGGGACACGGGAGATCCCGAGAAAACCCGCCGACCAGCGGCATCATCCGGCACGATTCCCACGCGCAGAAATCCGGGAGCAGCTCCCCCCGCCGGGAATCGAACCCGGTTCGCCAAGGTGGGAGGCGAGTAGTCTGACCACTAGACCACCGCGACGCATGGGCTTTGCGCAGACACCGCGGAGGGGGAGACTGAGAACAACACCGCGCGTGCATTGTTGCACAGCCTCGCCGGCGAGGAGTGAAATTACCGCGGAATTGCAAATCAGCCTCAAGGCGCCCGGATGTTGAGGCACCCTACCTCTAGCACCCCACCTACATCCTTCTTCCCCGGAAGATGGTTTCGCAAGCGGAAGAAGAGTGCAGGAGAAGATAAAGGGGGGGGGAGGGGGAGAGAAGTTCGGCTCCCCACTAGCGTAGGAATTTTCAGCCCTGTCCCAGGTTAGCTCCATGTTACGTGCGGGATATTTTTGCAGACCAATGAGGAGATGTTTATTTTTCATCCTGTAAACCTCTACCGTGCTGAATATTAATATTGCAGTGGCCACATCACTTTATTCGTGCGCTATCCATATAAAACAATGGAATTAGTGCAAGTGTAAATATGTGAAAAGTAAGCAAGTTCACTCGTTAATAAGTGTATAACAATAAATAAATAACTACAGTGATGTACTGTCATGAAATCTGCTTAAGGCCACTTCATACATAGCTGAAGAATGAGCCATGTTTAGGCAGAGCACAACAGTAAAAGATAGTGTTTATCGAATATGATAATCATAAAATATCTAATTAAGTGATGATTAATCGGGGAAATTAAATGAAATATCGTAATGCTAATTAAAACCGTTATGATTAATTACCACACGCCACTATTATGCAATATAATTGGAAAGTCCCCACCTTATTCATGATGCCGGAGGCTGTTTCCGGTAGACGGTTAACGACGGCCGGACATACCTATCTACGTGAACTTCTCGTTGCGATGGCCCGATGAGGAAAGACGCCACACCCCAGTGTCACGCTGGCCTATGTCGGGTGCGTTGTTTAACATGTTCGGCCCAGATGACTGGCCCGATACAGCAGGTTTCTGCAACTCGCTTTGCGAGGTCATTACTGCAATCACGATCGTGCCCTGGTTCAGTGTTTGAAGGTGTGTTCGGGCAGGCCGTTCACCCAAGACCTGATCACTTCATAGCAATGCCCAACATTGAAGTCCTTCGCCAATTGTCAGAATGACCTTTTCGACAATGATAAACGTGTTTGTTTACATTTAAATTTTAATCATATCCGCTCTTTTATATGAATAAAAAAACTGCGACTAAATTTAATATACTACAATTGAATTGAAAATAAGTTAGAAAAGGAGTACAAATATCTCAAAGTACTTTGTTACTTCAACAATGTTCCAACCTCATATCCTAACCACTTTGTTTCTGATATTGTTATTGGCAGCAGAGCAGCCCAATATTGGAACACGGAGCTTGACTACTGTGCAGCTCGCATATTCACTCTACACAATTTTCCCTTCACGTAATGAAGAGCGGGTGTATTGAATTCGGTAAGCGAGAGGAGACCAGGTTTCCTACTGCATACGGGTGCATCAGGCTGAGATAAGCATGTTTATTCGGTCACAATATGTTCCTCTTTTTCGCCGGACCACGTTTTCTCTACCGCACGATTACACACAGTCAAAAGAATGTCTTTACGTGTTACAAACCATTATTTGGAAACTAGTTGTCCTAGATTTTCTTGTAACTGTACAGCTGAAAAATTGTACATTTAAAACACGTTATTTCATAAAACAGACAAAATTGTTTGTGTAGCTCAGTACTTATAATAAAATTAAAGTATACCGAACTTGCTTGTTAAAACTGAACATTAGTTTTACACTTTCCACACTAAGGTTTTGTGAAATTTACTCAATTTTTTTTATTACATAAATATCTCTTTGGTAAAGATTTTCCAAGGAATTCCTTATGCAAATACAAAAGAAATGTACAGTGCATGTAGTAGGGGCAAAAACTAAATTCAGTGATTTTTTTTATTGTTACGGGACTAAAGTTTCGAAGCAGATACTGTAATGTTCTATACGTGTATTATCTACTTTTATGAAATCATAGATGTCCTGGGATCTTTTAAAAGGCTCGGCTGTATTTATTTATAAACCAAGCAGAAACTCAACTACGTGAACTGTTTAAAGGTGATGCACGTTCAATTAAGATTGCGAAAATACGATCCATTTTTATTTACAAACATTTATTCGCCGAACTTTCCTCTCGTTACACCGCAATTGGTTTCGAATACTTACAGCAATCATGAAAGCGAATGAGGAAAAGTAGTTCTACTGTACACTGTAAAATTTATTTCTTGTAAACTTCCTAAACTGTAACGGAAGTTTTAACCTATACATTTTATAGAACATTTGCCATACATTTGGCTACAAATATGAGAATATTTAGTGTCATTACTATACTAAGTTGGAAATTTCCCTACGAATTTGACACTTTCCTGTGCAAATGTAGTAACGCTGCCATGGGTGTATGGGAAAATAACTTACTATAGGCTGTTCACAGTAAAACGAACACTTTTGAAAGCCCTGCTTAAGATCTACTTTTATGCACGTTGTGTATTCTTCCGCATTATGCAAGATTAACATTGTCATGAGTCTCGTCACCTTATTCATGCGTCGGTCAAGTGAAACTGCGAAATTGTTATAAAAATAAATATTTTACAAATCTGCTCAATTTTACACTTCCATGCATTAAAAAAACAGAAAGCGAAATAAATAAGTCATCAGAAATAGTTACCTAACACTTTTTATTCGACGTTAAGTAACGGAACTACTTTCCGATCCATCGTTACCAACTTTACTGGGGCGCATGTCACTCAAGGCGCCCTTTAAAATATATGCAGGTATTGGAAGTGCCTTTTTTCTAAGATTGATTTCGAAAGTGCTCACTTTATCGTGAACAGCGTTTACTTACTATTCACGCTTTCTCACCATACGTATACACTGACGTGGTAAATAGACGAATAATTTCTTAGAGTGTATGTGCTATGTTTCCTTACTTTATGTCAGAAGTGTAACATCACAAATAATAATAATAAAATCACAGGAAATTAACAAAGTTGATTTTAATGTATTTTCTTAATTAATTTTTACGCTTAGCAAAATTAATATAAAAAATATAGACCACTACAGTATAAAAATATGCAAATATTTCTTTATTTTAAGTAACTGTTGAAAACTGGGAATACATTATATAGTGTCATTTTGAAAATTTCTTAAAGAAACACGTAGTGTCATATTTCATTTTGAATTATTTCATTTGGGTGAGTTAGTTTTCATAGTTTTCACGTCCGAAAAAAAACATTAAACAAAAGTGACTTTGACATGCCGTTATGAAAAACATTTATGCGGTCTATATATTTTATGTGAGGAAATAATACTTTTAAAGGTGCTAGTTTCTGAAAAAAGGTTTAGTTTTTTTCCTATGAATATTAGGGCACGAATTGGTTTCACAGTGTCGCTTATTCAAAGTTGAAATTGTATTCATATTTTCATGACAAAGTTATTTTTACACCTGGCATGAACTTTCGCAAAAGGAGACTGGAAAAACTAAAGCAACTATTTTAAAAGTTTTCGCTTAATCATGACTCAGAGTTGTGTAGTGAAATGCTTTTGAAAGTACGCCTCGCCTGCAAAAATTATATGGCTTGTCGCACAAGGTACAAGTTTTTACGGTTCCAACGCAGCAAACAGACTAAGGAGAATTTTTACGTTTTTGGGGTGACGGCGATAAATATTCCAGTGTTCCCTCGGCTTGTTAATATTCTGGGGTACAGCACGGCTGCGGTGCCATCATAAACCGAGAAGTAGCAGCTGCAGAAGTTTAGGGAGTAATAATAAAAGTACCTAGTTTGTCGGTACCTCTGCATTCTTGCAATATTCAGCGAAAGCAGCCACGTCACACGCGTAAAACGCATACGTAAAACTTCTTGAGCGACCTACATTTTAGCAGCAAAGTTTACCTCTGTGGCTGTGGCAGTGAGCACCAACCCGGCTGCGCTGGGTTCGAACCCAGTTTGTGCACAAGTTGTTATTTTAATTTAAATCACATTTGTGTCTCTTAAGCAAAGAAAACCCCCAAGACGAACTGATTCAATACGGCTGCGTCCAATGTAGATTTACACGAGACATTTTCCCATCTCCATTCTATACTCAAATGCAAACGCAGTTCCTTAATATTTAATCCCACCCATTTCCTCACCCATTATATTAAGACGCTGATAAGTTTCGCTGCATAATTGTAAATGATTATTATTAAATTATCATCAGCGTCTGTTTGCAACAGATGGACAATAGAGTGCTCGTAGTGACAATGGAGTTTAAAGCGTTGTCATTTTGAAATGTACATAAATTCGACACTAGTATATGCAGAGCCCTAAAAATTCGCGGATTCATTTTGGGACAAGCCAGAATTGAAAACACGTGTGTTTATATAATTTTAGCTATTTGTCCACGAGGTTTTTGACACCTTCTGGAGAACGCTGGTCCAATCTTCGCCTTCCACTGTGACAGCTGACAACCAATGCACAGTTGTAATCGGCATATGTGTACATAAGACTATAAGAGTCTAGCCTGCAGGTCATTGAACTCGCGAATTTTTCACGTCTCTACGTATAGGCTATTTGAAACGCAAATGTTATATTCTTCAGCTCGAACAACACGAGATTCTTTCGTGTTATGTCATTATGTCGCAGGAAGATCAAGACATTTTACTCCTGCGAAAATTGTATACACACTAAACTGATCAATTCATTGATATGAGTACCATTTCTTGAAGCTTATTTTTCTCCATCTGGGCACTCAACATTTAGCCGCATCGGCAAATTCACCAAAAGACCTCGAACCAAGATCGGCGCCTTATTTTAGTGCAAATATTTTGCAATGTACAGTGTAACTCTTTCGTGGCTCAACTATCTTTCTGTCGAATCACTTGATGAAAGACCAGAAACTGGAGACATTTGCAGAAGTTACAGGCGATCACAATATTAAACCCGAAAAGATAGATTCTCGTTCACGAAATAGCAAGTGTCCGGCGCCTATCACGACTGTAAAAGCCATAAAATGCTTATTCTACTTTCTGCGCCTATTTGAGTTTGCCTATCTTTCTTCTTCAACATCGTATTACTTCACATGGATTTGACCTTCAGTTAATGAGTATATTCCTCGGGGAGAAAAAATGACACTAGAATGTGTGTGTACACTATTGGTGTAGAAAAGAAAGGCACGGACGAGTCCCTCCGAACTACAAAACAGCGCCCCTTTGGGTGTATAATTTTGCATCTGGTGACAGAAAGAAAACTCCACATATATTCATTTCAGTGGCGTTGGCTATTGGCTGACTTGTATATGCAAATTAGGGCTCATTACAGCACCACGCATGGGCGCCACTGAAATTAATTGTGCTGTCGGGAAGACTGTAAGATAGATAGTGTGAGAAATAATATTTAAGCCCCACGTATGGGTATTAGCCACTGAAATGAATTGGGGTTCTTTAATGTATGTGAAGACCAATAGAGAGATATCTATATGTGTAATTATTATGTAACACGTAGGCAGGGTTTGCAAATAAACAACTGAATGTGTAGGTGACAGAACACACACTGCAAATTACTAAAACTCACCACAAAAACATCAACAGACTTACATCTTACCAGCATGTTTCCTTGTATCCAGGCTTATCTCCGCCTCCACACAGCTATACATATGTCACACTATAAATATCTGCTGGGGAATAATAAGGAAACTAACTACTAGCATATCAATCAAAGAAGTCCAAGGGTGAAAGGGAGTTTAATGCAAACAAAATCGTTTCTCAATTCAAATAATGCTTCCAACTTTATAATGTAACCACAGAATATTTACAAATACCACGAAGCAGTTGAACTAGAATATTAACTTTAAAACTTTGAATGTCTGTCAGAAATAGCAATTATGTGTGTGTGTGCTTGGCAACCATAATTTAAGTCTTTGCGGTGTTTTAAAAGTTCGTATCAAAATTAAAATGTTTTAGAGTGCAGAAACTTTGGTTAGTGTTCAAATAGTAATCACACTCACGCGTTAAATTTTACAAGAAATCTGCCTATGTGTCTACACTGAATGAAATGCTCCTGGCTAGCAATGTCAAAATTAGGTAGAGTAAAACACGAGTTCTTATTTTCAGGCACTGTGTGATCAGCAAGAAAGTGTTGTATTAAATGTGTAGTTAACAGGAAACTTCTGTAGCACTCCACCGCTGGACCAACTGTCACTTAGTGTGGTGATGATAAGATACCTTGTATTTCTGCGTTAAACTTAAAAGTTGCAAAAATCCTAAGCCCTCTACAGACAGTTTTAAAACACTCTGTCGACTATTTACGTAAAACGGAGCATATTTGTCGGGGTCAAACTCACTTTTAAATTATAATTTTTCACTGTTCAGACAGAGTTCAGGTCTACCCGACCTGTTACGTTAGCGACCCATTTCAAACAAGATGGAGACCAGAACATCCTTTCAACAACTCCATTTGGCGACGGTTACCTGATTTGAATTTACCTGTGTGACATAGGGCTTACATCAGAATGCATTCCTTATAATTATAATCAATACGTTGTTATCAACCATTACCAACTTAGACAAATTAACATGTAGCTCATAACTTAGCAATATGAAAATAAATATGTAATATTGAATATATGAATAATAACCTCTCAACTGCTGCGTGTACGATGGTAAATATGTAAAATAAAATTAAAATAAAAAATAAAATTACTGAATAATCAACTTACATGTAGAACTCATAATAACAATAGTATTTCTATAAAATAAACATGTGTGTACTCGTATGCTAGATTTATATACAGCTGTAAGGCTTAACAATACTAATTAGATGTTTTACTTAATGAGACGTTACACACATTTTCATTGCCGTTCCGTTAAAATTTATTAAAAAATATATATCTTCCATTTTTACAACCGTATTATTTACGGTACTTAGAAAGGGATAATTTTACTACTCGAAGAGTTAGTGAAGGTATTTATTTTCGTTACATTATTTGCCACCTGTCAGAAATTAAAATTTCAAAATGTGCTTTCTTGAAGTATTTTACAGATATCTTCGATTGCGGTTTCGCGAAGGAGGCAATGAATGATGAAGCTGGAAAGTTAAAAGTATGCATTTCAAAATACCCTTTGGCTACCTGAATTTTCAGAGCTATCGTACTTTCTCGAGTCCAAGCAAGAAAATTACGCAGGATGCGGTTTTTGTAACATGTTAGTTCCATTAATTTTTAAATAATTTATGCCGACTTGCAGCTGGTGCATGAACGTCGCCTTTTAATCACGAGAATTTATGCTGAAGTGGCAATATTAAAATTTAATTTCAATCCTTGTAATAAATCATAAGCTATGACTGAATACAATTATGTTTCAGGGGCATTTTCACTTTTATTTCAGAGAGTCAATGTCAATTTCTTAACTGAAAACATTTGCTCATCTTCATTATACATTCCTAGTGGAATTGTCGTCAGTAATAATATAATTTTATTTAATTATTCCTCTCCGTTGATGAAGAGCAATGGATTAGCCTCTCGTGAAATAAAAATCATCCCTTAACAGCGAGGTGTATATTGTATTCCAGTGAATTAATTTCGATGGAAAACTTATACTATAGAATAAGGGAAGTTTCTGTGATGTAACGAAAGCTCCAAATCGTATTTTAAGTTTCTAGAAGAGTTAAAACAAACTATTACAAAACCGCTTCTATCTTTGCTACTGATACCATGGCTTAAGAAATTGATATTCTGCTGTATATTCATGGCTGCTATGTTTACATTCGTGCGTAGTATTCGCAACAATGAGTTAATTTTTACTCATACTTCTACACAGCTACATCTAAAAATACAGATAACAGAAATTGTTCAAATATTTAACACTGCCTGATGTACGAAACCATGTTGCGTGTGTGACGTATATGATATCTTTATTATTTATTCCAAACAATAGAGCAAATTATAAATTATAGCACGTTGATGGCATCACATTCACAATAAGATTTTTTATCGTTACAGAACACACTTTGATGATAGCAGAAGAAGAAAGGTTTTTTCCCTTCCACGAGAAGCGACAGCTAATTTCATGCACGACCAGTAATTTTCATAATAGCGAATCTGGGGATTGGAATCAAACAACATGAACAGTACTGTGCATGATTGACAAGATTTACACTTTTTCATGGATTCAGACTTAAGGTCACTAGGAAGCTTCATTCGATCAATAATCAATAAAGGAAGGGGTTACTATTAATTACACGAAATAAATGCTGGGATCGGTTAAGTACTTTCACGGAAGGAAAGGTAAGTGCTGAAGCATATTTGTAATAAGGATGGATCAGAAAGGAATTATGAACATTTGGATTAGAGGAGGGGATACACTGATCTACATTTTGGCACTCGTGATACAATGACACAAACTGGTGAAATATCATCTTGTCGTGCTGCACACAACGCCTCCACGTCAGACACACTAAAGGCTGTTCACCATAAAGTGAGCACTTTTGAAATAATCTTACAAAAACGTCGCTGTTCATGCCTGCATATACTTCAACGGGCGCACTGAGTAACATGCGCCCGGTAAAGTTGATAACGATAGCTGGAAAGTAGTTCTATATGTTAACGTCGAACAAAAGGTGTTAGATAACCATTTGTGATAACTTAAATTATTTATTTCGCTTTCTGTTTTTTCAATGCATCAATGTGTAAAAATTAGCAGATTTATAAAAAGTTTCCTTTCATAAAAATTTCCCAATTTCACTTGACCGACGCATGAATAAAGTGACGAGGTCCATTGCAATGTAAATTTTACATACGGCGGAAGAATTCACAACGTTCAAACAATCATATTTTCGTTATTTTCGTGTCTGTCAGTGTATCAAGCTGTGTTCTCTACTGGATATGCTGCAATTTTGTTTACTGAAGCATATTTACTAATTGGGACATGCAAAGCACAGAAAAACTATATCTCCGAAAAATAGAACAGTGTTTAACAATTGGCATCAATATCTGTTACACCGAATTGCTGACTGGAGGGTTCAGTCAATTATTCGGGTAAAATTAATTAATCAGAAATCAATTAAATTTTCTTCTCTCTCGCACTACTTCGAGGCATGCGTGTCATTGTAAATTACTTATATTATATGCAAGCAATTATTATCGGATGGAAAAAAAAATACAGCTTTCAAATTAGTATAAAATAACTCTGCATCCCTGCAATTTAAAACTTGCGATTGTTACTGGTTTTGTTGGAATGACGAAATGTAAATGTATCATGTTCAACATCTATTTCAAAAATACGAAACAGAAGGATTGGGAAGAGAGTTTTCCACAGTGTGAAAATAATTGTAGCTCATTCACGGTACTACCTCAAATAGGGATTATAAACAACGGCTTAAGAAAGCAATAAGCGGCCATCATTTTTTAATTTATACATAGTACTTTAATACTTGGCATAATAGTAACGTTTACGTTTTTAACACTTCCACGGTCACTTGACTCAGTCATTACGGTCATGGTGATGTACATTTCTACATTCGGCGGAAGTACTTTCAAAAGGTTTAAACTAATTGCGGACCATTTGTAACACCGAACTGCTTTGTAGTGCACTAACACAACTGCTTTGGGGCTGTAAAACTTTTTTCTTATTGCGTATACAGCAGCCGAAAATAAATATATAAATAATCGTTTGACGGGGCGTGGCACTTGAGAGGCGGGGTAGTCAGTCACTCTCAGCAGTGCGTGGAAGTATAAGAGAGCCGTCAGAGAAGAAGTTCTGCCTCGGTGAACTGCCAAGCAAGCTAGCGCGCTTCCCCGACCGCGACAAACAGAGCCGTAAACACAGCCGACCCCAGGAACAAACAGAAACACGGCGCCTGGGTGAAAGGCAACCCTGCTCTACGCGTCTGCTACACCAGGCCGCATAACAGGCGGGGCTGAGCTGCGCCAGACGTCTACTGGCAAGCTTTATTTAAAATCGCCCGCATACCTGAAGTGAGGGCGCGTGGGTGACAGGTGTCAACAAGCTGTCTTTGCTTGCGTCTTCTTCCTGTTATCATTATTTCTAGATTTTCCCACCCCTAGTACCTTCCTAAAAATGCTGTTGCTAGATGTTGCCGGCAATTAGTCTGATTATCTCGTACTAGGTGTGTGCTGGTCGACAGCTGCCCCACACGCGCCTATCCACTAATGGCCTGTTTCACCTTACAAGTTTTACTTAATAAGCCGAGTTTAAGAACGAATTTACTAGAATTACTGGTCAATTGCATTTCACCACTGTCGAAACGCGATTAACTTTAACTGGCCCGAGTTTATGTTTAAACGCCCATTTTCGGCCGTTTTAACTTCTTTAACTCCGCTTACGAAAGAAATATGTCTGCCGAAACATATTACGATACTTTGAAGGTTATGATAAACAAATTCGGCAGACGCCTTCGTTGCGATCACAATATTAATTGCGGTCCCTGCGATGTAGTTTTGATTGATATTTGTTATATGAATACATACAAAAATGTAAGTTAGATTGGCTAAACAAAATATACATGTTTTGAACATTTTTAACACTAAATTAATGACGAATTTTTTGTATGTTATCTAAAACTGTTACCCTACATTAAAATGTTGTTTGTATTGTATTGGCTCTTTAAGCCAAGTACATTGCGTTTGACAATGAATTCTAATTTTAATGTTTGTTGACCTGATTTGCTAGTTTTTCTACATATAGCAGCAATAACAAACGATTTTATGCGCGAGGACAATGAAAATATGATTCACAAAAAATCATGTTATAATATGTTGGCTAAACTAATATCCGCAGCAATTATTATTCAAACTAGCGATTTCCCATTCACTGACATTGTTTTGCCGTGTTATATTTTACAGCATCAAAGTGTCCGCACGCTGTTTGCATCGCTGTTAAATATTTTATATAATTTACGTATTTCTTTCTGCCAGGATTCCAAATACAACACAACTCAGATTCCATAGATTAGTGAGCAAAATCCTTGACACTGCTTTCTAGATGCACAATTTTCTTCAAATGTCGGACCCTAAACTTAGATTTAATACACGGGTTTGATTTTCTGCTAGATGTGCGTGGAGAAATGCTCCGACCTTAAACGCCGGTAAATGAAGAGTTTAAAATGTTACCTTCGTTTAGTTAACCCGAGTTTAATGAATAAGTGGTGAAACTGGCCCTTAACGGATAACGTAAGTTTACTATTTTCTATTTTTGTTATTTTGCTCGCATTGTTCGAATTTGCAGTTTTTCACTTCAATATGAATGTGTACCGAAGCAAACTAATTTATTTTCAAGTATTTCTGTAACACGTGGTTTTAAATTTCATTTCTAGATACGATGGCTGTGCCAAAAAAAAAAAGTAGAAACCTCTTCTGATTCGAATGTTTGGCTGAAGTGGCTAGAAGAGGAAATAGAGGATGATGCCTCAGACATTGTTGACCTTGAAGAATCTAATTCTATAGGCTGTTCATGGTAAAATGAGCACTTTGGAAAGCCCTGCTTAAGATATACTTGTATGCACGTTATGTATTTTCCGCCTTAATGTAAAATTAACATTGCCACTGGCCTCATCACTTTATTTATGCGTTGATCAAGGAAAACTGTAAAATTTTTTAGGAAAGTAAATATTATACAAATCGGCTCATTTTCACATGTCGATGTACTAAACAAACAGAAAGAGAAAGAAATAATTTTAGTTATCACATATGGTTACCTAAAACTTTTTATTCGACGTCAAGATATGGAACTATTTTCCATCCATCGTTACAAACTTTACTGGGTAAATATCACTCAGTGCGCACATTAAAATGTATGCGTTCAGGGGCAATGACTCTTTTCTAAGATTCATTTCAAAAGTGCTCACTTTATCGTGAACAGTCTTTAATGAAGAAGACCGCGTAACAGAAAGTGGACAAGATACTGCGTCGGAGCAATCGGCGGATGAAAGTGATACACGTGAGGGCGAGTAACTAAATTCTTATTATTTAGGGAAGGATTGCATAACTAAGTTGTCTAAATCTTTTCCGAAGAAAAGTGCAAGGACAATGTCAGAGAATCTAACAATCCTCCAGGTCCAAAAAGACACGCAGCAGCAATAGTTTCAGAAGATAAGCAATTAGATATTTTCCTGGACACTAATATTTATTAAATTATAGTCAGTTGTACAAATATATGCGCTATTCACATGAAAAAATAATTTCCAAAGGGATAGTGATGCAAGGTGTAATAATGAAACCGAAATTAGGGCACTTTTTGGACTACTGTACCTTGTTGTACTCTAAGATGTTCAAAGACAAATGCTAGCATGTTATGGGACAGTTCCAAAGGTATTGTTATTTTACGATGAGTGAGAACAGATTCAGATTCCTTCTCAGATGTTTACGTTTTGATGGTATGCGAGATAGGGACTCTCGAAAAGAAATTGATGAATTAGATCCAATAAGGGAAATGTTTGAAAGCATTGTTCATAATTACTCAGCTAGCTATATTTCCAGTGAATACCTGACAGTTGATGAGCAGCTGCTTGCTTTTCGAGGTAGACGTCAATTCCGATAATACAGTACACTCCTAAAAAAGCCAGCATAAATACGGCTTAAAAACCTTTGCTCTAGTAGAGGCAAAATCAGCCTATTAGAAACTTATTCAGCAAACCAGCCACAAGGCCCTTACACGCAGATTAACTCCTGTACAGATGTGGTTATGAGAGCAGCGGAAAAATTAATTAATGGTAAAATTACCTGACAAATGTAAGGTAATATTCGCAAACTTGTGTGGAAAACAAAGTTTTCATTATGTTTTACTCTGGAGTAAAATTCACTTATGCTACGTGGTAGTGAAACATCCTATGCATGTATGGGAAAATTACCTTACGACGTGTGGATCTCCTAGTCGATTAGTAACTATTTGATAATTGTATGATATATATTTTTTCTACTTAAAAAACTAATTTTATATTGTCTAGTCATACAAACTGTCCAACATGACTCTTCATATGTAAGGTATAATTACCGCACTCTGGAGTAAAATTGACGTACATAGCTGTGGAAAATCCCATAAATGGATGGGAAAACTACATTACGCCGCGTGAATCTCTTCAGCATGGTATCAATAGCTAAGTAGGGGAACGGGAGGAATAAACTATCTTTAATACACTAATATTCACTTTTGCTGTCATGTCGTCGTGGTGTAATGGATAGCGCATCGGCCTATCGTGACAGAGGTCCATGGTTAGCGTCCACCCACCAGCAAGTGTCAAGGATTTTAGAGTTGAGATTTCGGTTCCTCTTCGTCAGAGGAAATAATAGCTAAAAAAAAATTACCGTAAATTGCCGTATAAGTTGAAATATAAATGCAACGTACAATATAGTTAATATTACCTTACTTGTTATGTAAATTTACTCCACACTTGACAGGTAATTATACCTTACATGTAGAGATAATTAGTTTGCCTAACATGCAATTTTTTTACAGTGTGGGACTCACCAAAATATTGCTGGAGACAGTTGGTTTAGAAGTGTACCTCTGGCTACAAACTTGCTATAGGCTGTTCACAGTGAAGTGAGAAATTTTGAAAGCCCTGCTTACGATGTACTTATATGCACGCTGTGTTTTCTTCAACCTTATGTAAAATTACATTGCCACGGGCCTCGGCACTTTATTCATGCGTCGGTCAAGTGAAGCTGTAAAATTATTAAGAAAGTAGATATTTTAAAATATTGCTCATTTTTTCACTTCTTGCAATAAAAAAGCATAAAGGGAAAGAAATAATACACGTCCTCACAAGTGGTTACTTAACACTTTTTATTCGGCGTTAAGATATGGAACTATTTTCCGTCCTTCGTTACCAACTTTACGGGGCGCACGTCACTTAGTGCGCGCGTTAAAATATATGCAAGCAGCGGCAGTGAAATTTTTCTAGGGTTGAATTCAAAAGTGCTCACTTTATCGTGAACATGCTTCAACAGACAAGATCCTTACATATGTGGGTACACTTAGAAAAACAAAAAAGAAATTCCCCGATAATTTCTAGCTAACAAGAAACGGCTATATTATTCTTCTCTGTTTGGTTTCCAACATGACTGCACCTTGGTCTCATACTGCCCTAAAGAAAATCAAGCTGCTCTCTTATTACCTACCCTACATCATGATAATTCAATTCATGCAGAAACAGGTAAATCCATTAAACCATAAAGATTCACATTTCACAACATGACCAAGATTTTAGGTAGTTCTCCTTGACCAGCTCATTCAAAAGAATTATGTTTTCAGAGAATAACAGGTGGCCCATGCTTGTTTCATACAATTTACTGAATATATCTGCTATGATACGCTGTATATATATCGAGAAAATGGCAAACAATGTAAATCATTGAGAACAGAGTTTCTGAAGACGTTGGTATGGAAAATGATCAAACATCAAATACAGTAAAGATCCGCACTGCCACAAGTGCCTATTGAATTGATACGACGTTCCTTGATTCTACTGGGTGTGACCTCGAGTGAGAACTCATCCGAAAATTCTGAAAAAGGGGTCCAGAGGTCGTTGTGAGTATGGTAGACAAAGAGACCTCACACCAAGAAGATGGTGCCAAAAATGTGAGGACTGGATGTGTGGTGATCACTTATTCGATATATGTTTGAGTTGTTTGTATTTAAAAAAAAAAAGTTTTTAAACCAAAAAATTTCTAGAAAACATTCCTAGGTGTACTTTCGTGACTACACTAGGCCAAGGAACAACATGATGAGATTGTGACAATCATGCAAACAGTGTCTTTAATTTTGTGTGTTATAGTGGTGCAGGTTTTAATTGCTTTAAATATATGTTTTGTCTTTTTTTCCGGTATATCAAAAACACCCTGATTTATTGCAGCCTGAACCCATGAAAACATTGGGTGACACATGTCAACCATGCGCCCAAACATGTAAAGGCAGTTCACTATAAAGTGAGCACTTGTGAAATCAACCTTAGAAAAAAGTCACCGCCCCTGCCTGCATATATCTAAACGGTTACAATGAGTGACATACGCCCAGTCAAGTTGGTAACAATGGGTGGAAAATAGTTCCATATCTTAACGTCCAATAAAAAGTGTTAGGTAAGCATTTGTGATAACTTAAATTATTTCTTTCGTTTTCTGTTTTTTTTTTTGTTCATCGACGTATAAAAACGAGAAGATTGATAAAATATTTACTTTTATAATAATTTCACAGTTTCGCTTGACCGACGCATGAATAAAGCAATGAGGCCCATGGCAATGCTAATTTAACGTAAGGTGGAAGAATACACAACGTGCACACAATTAGATCTTAAGCATGGCTTTCAAAAGTGTTAATTTTACCGCGAACAGCCCATAACAAGAAAGCTCGCGACTACTCCAGGGCCCCGTCTACCTCGCACTTGAACTGCGTTACGGTGTGTTTGAAAAACACTTTTTTTTTTTTTACGAAAATATTTAACTTGCGTCCAATATGCTGTTGTACGAAAGGAACACACACATCAGAGAGGGCTGCTGAGTGCTTTCATGACGTCACGCATTTTACAATCATCATTTCAAAGTATTGCGAAATGGCTAACACCGGCTCTTCCAAAGCATTGTATCTCAAGATATACGTATCAGATACAGAAAAAAACTACTCAAGTTTACTTCACTGGCCCTTCGTACAGATTTTTCACCAATAACATACTACGGTCACCACTGGAAGCCCATAGGTACGCGCAATGCGACTACACTCTAAATCTGAATCAGTGAGAATTTCACCGTTTCAATCAGTCAAACGTATCTGACTGATACAACAGTCACTTCAATGAATTTAACTAATGAACCAGTGAAAAAATGCCATATTTCCTTCACTAATTGATTCAGTGGTATTTCCCACAGATTCGTTAGTCATTTCTTCCATTATTTTCTCAGTGGTTTATTTATTGACTAATGGACCAGTGAAAAATCTGAGCAACTTGCTCCGTCTCTAATTATTTTTGACTGATGTATCAGTGAAACTGCCTGTAAAAATCGCCGTCGAACATAGTTTAAAAATGGTCGTTAAACGACATGTATCAAGTAAAGTCTAATAACAACGAATAAACGAATAAAACAAATACAAAATACTTTATATAATGCGTTTCGTCTTTCAAAACGCCGTTTTACGAGGTAATATGAACACACAAACTTTCATTCCGTTTTTACGGCTTTCATTTCGTTTGCATGTAATCGTCACAGCACTCTTTTTGAAGGTTTAAACTGCGTTTAATGCAGCGAAGAGAGTGCATTCATGTGTACTACTCGTTTTAACAATCCTAACAGTACCAATAAAATCAAAAACGAAAAGTATGAGCAAAGAATTTCAAACTATATTATTTCGCAGCGATACAAAAGACATATATTTTCTTCTAACAATTTCAACTTGGCGTGGTAACTTGAGTGCACGAGTTCAATCCCGGCCACCTGCGGCATTTTTTTTTTTTTTTACTTTTTTAAATTACGGTAAATTGCACGGTTTTATGTAATTATTTGCCTACATTCAATAAAAACAATATTTAACTCGCCACTGCAGTCAGCCGTCATTTATTCAATCAGTGAAATTGTTTCACGTCACTAATTCAATCAGTGAAATTTTTCACTGAAACAATCAGTGGTTTTCCACTGATTCTAAGTGGAGCCATTCTCACTGATTATAGTAGTTGAATTTCACTTTGAATCAGTGGTTTCCCACTGATTCGAATTTAGAGTGAGGGACACTGAATGCCAGTTGATAGCCTTGCACTTATTTGCGGCAGCAGTGTCGCCCTTATAGCTCCCGTTTTTTTGGCCTCAAACGTTGAATAAAGCTCCTTGGCGGTAGTCTTTGAGTGGCCCGTCTGCCTGAAGATTTTTCCCGCTTTTGAGGCCGAGAAGCGCTGGAGCGATAAGAGCGCCACGTTGCGCGCACCAAGTGCGCCATCGCCACCAAACCGCTACGCCCTGAACTGGCGTGCAGTGTTCTCGTCATGTGTGAGGTAATGTATAACCACTATAAGTTATTATACGCTGTCCACGGTAAAGCGAGCACTTTTGAGGCCGAGAAGCGCTGGAGCGATAAGAGCGCCACGTTGCGCGCACCAAGTGCGCCATCGCCACCAAACCGCTACGCCCTGAACTGGCGTGCAGTGTTCTCGTCATGTGTGAGGTAATGTATAACCACTATAAGTTATTATACGCTGTCCACGGTAAAGCGAGCACTTTTGAGGCCGAGAAGCGCTGGAGCGATAAGAGCGCCACGTTACGCGCACCAAGTGTGCCATCGCCACCAAACCGCTACGCCCTGAACTGGCGTGCAGTGTTCTCGTCATGTGTGAGGTAATGTATAACCACTATAAGTTATTATACGCTGTCCACGGTAAAGCGAGCACTTTTGAGGCCGAGAAGCGCTGGAGCGATAAGAGCGCCACGTTGCGCGCACCAAGTGTGCCATCGCCACCAAACCGCTACGCCCTGAACTGGCGTGCAGTGTTCTCGTCATGTGTGAGGTAATGTATAACCACTATAAGTTATTATACGCTGTCCACGGTAAAGCGAGCACTTTTGAGGCCGAGAAGCGCTGGAGCGATAAGAGCGCCACGTTACGCGCACCAAGTGTGCCATCGCCACCAAACCGCTACGCCCTGAACTGGCGTGCAGTGTTCTCGTCATGTGTGAGGTAATGTATAACCACTATAAGTTATTATACGCTGTCCACGGTAAAGCGAGCACTTTTGATAGCCTTGCTTAAAATCTACTTGTATGCACGTTGTGAATTCTTCCGCCGTATGTACAATTAACACTGCCATGGGCATTATCACTTTATTCATACGTGGGTCGATTGAAACTGTAAAATTACTAGAAAAGTAAATAGTTTGCAAATCCACGCATTTTTATAATTCGCTGCATAAAACAGCGAAAGAAATAATTTAAGTCATTACAAATGGTTGCTTAACACTTTTGATTCGTCTTTAATATATGGGACTACTTTCCACCATCGTTACCAACTTTACTGGGCGCATGTCACGCAGTGCTCCCGTTAAAATATATGCAGGTGGGAGCAGTGACTTTTTTCTAAGGTTGATTTCAAAAGTGCTGACTTTATCGTGAACAGCCTTTATTCACGTTTTCACATATATGTTACAGTGAACGTCTAGTTCAGTTTATCTACATACATTATATTTACATTAAAGAGTGTAAAAAAATGGGGGGATACATATATTCCTCCCAACCCTGCCCCAGCAACGTGCAGACGAAAATACATATATACTGTTAATGCAAAAATGGAATATCTCCATTTGACATTCACAGAATTCCAGGCTCTTATATGGTAATTTATAACTTTACATAAAGACGTGATTTGACTAATATACTTACTATTTACGTATTTTGCCATGAATCTGTGACATACTGGTGTTTGAAAAACGCGAATCGGTCAACTGGTTTAATAGTTGTAAATTTTTGAAGTTCTGAGTTGGGAGACATAACCTAGCATTTTATCGGTTGAAATCCTGAGTCAACGTTCAATGCAAAGCCCTTGAGTATTTTGTATGTATCTGACGCGTATATTTTGTGATAGAGTGCTTTGAAATGGCGTTTCTAATATGTGTGATGCCTTGATAGCGCTCAAACAGACCTCACATGAAGTATGTGTTATTTCCGTAGATCACCAGGGTAGACGTAAGTTAAAAATTTTTGTGAGGAAACGTATATTTCAAACAAAATGCAACGCAGTTCTAGTGTGTTTGAGACAAGGTTTTTATTGATGAAACTATTAAACGTTTCCACGATGTGTTTACCAGCGAAAATGCCCGAGTACTTCGAGTAATGTCCACAGAGAATTAGGAAGGTGTTTAATGTCTTACTGAAAGCATTTGTTTAAATTTAGTGGCAAATGAAAGTATTATAGTATATACTTTAATATTTATGTTTATAACACTTTCCCGGTATAGAAATTTTATTATTTTAAATAATTTGATTTCAAATTCTTTTATGCTACATTTAATTATATTTCTTTATTCATAATTTATGTGGACATTTCCTCAGCCACGCGATACACCGTGTGCTCTAAACGGATATTTATAAAATCCAATAAAAAATATTTAATTTTGATTTATTTAGTTTCAAGATTCCTGAAAATTTATACTCAAAATTGTATTTTCTTTTATTTGTGATACTATTCTTTTATGATTGTTGTAAACTGCATTTTGAATATTGTTTGTTTTATATTTAATTCTGTGTACGATCCTTTAATTTCCTTTCCCCGTCAAATAGTTCCATATTCCGTCCATTATATTAAACGGTTAAATCTTCAGCCAAGCATCTTAGAAAATTGGTTTTCTTCTTTGAGTTAGTTTTGTTCGTATTTGCTGAATTTCTGTTCACAATTTTTCTGAATTATTCAATACAATACAAATGTAGTGTCTAATTTTGTGACAAGCACCACAAAAGTAAGTTGTTATTCCGAAATAAAGCAAACTTTTAGTATTACATTGTAGACATGAGCTTCTTTGGTGTGGTTTAAACAGGAGACTATATTTGCGGATGGCTGCGGTTTCATTAGATGGTGAGTGTGGCTGAGTGATACTTTCGAGATTTCACGCATGCTAAAAATATTATTTTGGAGCCTTTCAAAATCGTTGAAAATGGCTTTCTCAGTTTGCCGTATCTTAAGCCGGACGTTAGCGAAGCTACAATAAGCGTGAATTGAACTTTACTACAAACTTCCACGCCAAAATAATGATAATGTCACCGCTTAAGTTACTACAGGCAGCGCAAAGACAACATTGCATGCCAGTTCAGAGCCTTGAGTGTAGCGGCGATGGCGCACTTGATGTTCTTGGGAGTATCGCCGTTATAGCTCTTGCGTTTCTGAGGTTCCGAAGAGGTTATAGCTCCTGGTAGGCAACCGCCAAGTATAGGCAGGCCTATCTAGAGTTATCTTATTAGTCTAAGTAAGGTTAACTCTACTCAGGTTAGGAACAAAATGAGTTTCCTTATGGGAGAAATTTTGCATGAGGAAAATTTACGCGCAGTGTTCCAAAGCGGTCGCTTTAGGATAAAATTTTAATCAATGTGAATGATAAATGGGGGAGATTTTACTTAGTAATGAAGTTGTTGTACTTGATTTATGTTTATTGCAACTATCATGTTTTATTTTTTAGCGTAGAAAGCAGAGAAAATCAGGTTCACACGCGGAACTAGCGCTTACCTCGTGGCGAAAATGTTTAGTTGCCAAACCTTAGACATTGATCTTCCCAACCTGAATAGAAGTAACCTTAGTTTAAGGCACAAAAGCAGAGGAAAGATATGGCACAAAAGCAGTGGTACATGTATCCAGTAGTCTATCGCCCCTAAACGCCAGGCATAGAATTGGCGTGGGTTCGCGTTGTGATGAGTATCACTATGTATAGTCAACTTCCAACTTTTCTGAAGCTCTGCTGAAGTTATACTTTCACAATATTCCTCCGTCTCATGCAAGCAAAATTCTAGAGAAAATTACACAAAATGGACAACACACCGTATGCGTACGCACTCATTCAATAATATTTTGCGTGGCAGTTATTTCTTACTAGGTATTGCCAAACACACAGTTTCTCTCTGTTTTGTTTCGTATTAATTATAAATGAAATATTTTAATTCGTACAAAAACTAGAAGTCAAAGCTCAATTTAACCGAAAATAAGATAACTTTTTAAATAGAAGTTTAAAACGCTTGTGACACGTGACATATTTACAGAGGATTTTTAAAAGAGTTAAATAAAGTAATTTCCAATTTTTATTATTTTAAGCTGAGTATTTGCCATTGCAGGGAAAGCTTGCCATACAATTTAATTTTGTAAGGTTGTACACTGTGTGTCGTGCCGCACGACAAGACGAAAATATAAACAATTTCTAATCCAAAATGCTAGTCGGACGACAAAATTCGTTGGGCTTACGTCAGATCTATCTTGTATTTCATTGGCTGTTTAGTTTTAAGTGTCGTATCTGGGATGTCATATCGTGCTTGTCGGGGCTATGTGACGCTGGTATAACATGTATTTCTCTATACCAAATTCTCACTGCTTTCAAGCCAGGCAACAGTCTTAACGTCTCGTTAATGGCGAGATCATCAGAGATGGAGCAAGTTTCCGAGGGAAGCAGGGACGGCTTTGGCCTGTAGAACACTGTAAATCTGAATCAGTGAGAATTTCACTGTTTCAGTCACTCAAACGTACCTGACTGATTCAACAGTCACTTCAGTCAAAAAATTCCATATTTGCTTCACTTATTGATTCACTGACATTTTCCACTGATTAATCGGTAATTTTTTTCACTGTTTAGTCAGTGGTTTACTCTTGACTGATGAATCAGTTCAAGAGCGTGTAAAAATGGTCATCAAACAAGTTTAAAAATTGCCGTTAAACAACGTGTATCAAGTCAAATGACAACGAATAAACTAATAAAGCAATACAAAATATTTTCTAAAACTTGTTTAGTTTTTCAAAACGCTATTTTACGAAGTATTACGAATACTCAACCCTTCATCTAGTTTTTAAGTCTTTGATTTCGTGTTCATGTAATCGTCACAGCACTCTGTTTGCAGGTTTAAGTTGCATATAATGTGATAAAGAGAGTGCACTCATATATGTACTATTTTTTTAAACAATCCTAACGGTACCAATTAAAGCAAAAACAAAAAGTAAGAGACTACAACTTAAAACTTCACGATTTTGCAGCAAAACTATAATTCTTCTAATTATTTTATTTTGGTGTGGTATCTAAGATGGCAAGGTAATGGACTAGAAAGCGGAAAAGGTATGTGAGTTCAAACCCGGCCACCTCCGAAAACTTTTTATTTTTTTTAAATTACGGTAAATTGCGCAATATAAATAGTAAACTAGCGTACATATTTTTCATGTAATTATTTGGCTACATTCAATAAAAACAATATTTAATTCGCCACTGCACTTCGCCGTCACTTATTCAATCAGTGGAATAATTTCACGTCACTTATTGACTCAGTGAAACTTTTTCACTGAAACAATCAGTGGTTTTCCGCTGATTCTAAGTGGAGCCATTTTCACTGATTCGAGTAGTTGAATTTCACTGCGAATCAGTGGTATCCCACTGATTCGAATCTAAAGTGTAAGAAACTATCCAAGCATCTGCCTGGAGTGATTTTGGGAAACCGCAGAAACCCGAAATCAGTATGGCTGAATTGGAAATCGAACCAATTGTCCTCCCGAATGCAAGTCCAGTACGCCACCAGTCTCGACCAATATCATTGCGCGAACACGCGTCTTCGCACGAAGCTACTAACCACGTGTCCTGGCCTGATGTACGTAAAAGCACAAACATGCGTGTTTATGTCTTCCGCTCCGCTTGAGCCACCCCTCCCGACGAATGACGCAATAAACACCCCCGGCCGCGGAACGCACCCCGAGCCGGATCCGTTAGATGCGATAACGACTGTTGTTATTGGTAGATCCGCGCGGCAATCGATGCCACCATCGGCCCATCGATTCCCGATGCTCAAGGCGGACGCCTGTAGTTTCCGCTATCGCTTCTCGATAGTCGATACCTCCGGACCGCTGCTTAAGTTGGATTACTTACAGGCCGACTGCTGAAGGACAGAGTCGGCAGATAATTGCATGTCCTGACGCTGGAGGAAGAATGTGTAGAAATGCTATAAAATGCTGATGTAGTTGCAAAATAATTTGTAGCATGCAACGTCACACAACATTTTTTTTTTTTTTGTATTCTAAAACTAAGATTGTGGAAGTGTCTCCACATAAATAAAATCAGTGGATTGTCCTACTGTACATAGAAGTAAATTGCAGCTTACTGATTATTTCGATAACAGAAATGGCGATTTCCCCTGAATTTCACTATTCAATGAGACATTGCTACCTTGTTCAGTTATCACATTAACTGACTTCAGTGACTAGTATTTCATTGTTAGATGATTATAATTCAGGTTTCTAAAGAAGATAGTCAAGTCATCTGGACAAGCTATAATATTTTTTTCGTACGCACCAATCCTAGCAAATTCACTCTGAGTGCGGAGAAAAATTCAAACAAACCCACTACAATGGTTATTAAGCTACAACAGAGTACCCGTCGGTGGTTTACATTGGAAAATATCCTTTTTGACGAAAAATTACATTCGCCAAGAAAATAAAATATAATTATCTTGCCCAAAGCGTCTATAGTGTATAGCGTCTATAGTATATGAATTAGGTCCTGTTTTTTTTTTAAAGTCCTTTTCTATCGTTATTTTACAGACAATGTAGTTTTATCGGCAATTACGTCATAGAAAAATAAGTTACTTGTACGAGCACGGCAAATTTTCACTTCGCAATGAATTTGGTAACGACTGATTTATCTGAGATGTATGTCACTCTGCGCTAAGTAAATAACTACATATTACGCCTACTGTATTTTTGGAGTATGGAAATAGCTTGTGATTGCTATGGATGTAGATATTAAATTATTAGCGAAGTAGCAGTTAAAAGGTGCTTGTTGCAGATCTTAGACAATATATTTTTGTTCACTTGCATTACAAAAATATCGACGTATTAGGAACGCAGTTTCGGGGACATAAAGTCACCTTTTCGATAGAAAATAAAGACCTTTTGAACACGCTTTCACGCATTTTAAACTGTCCATTAACGTCAAAAAATGGCAATTAGCATCAAAACTGCACTGTGTTTCCGGTCACACGGCCATGCATGGGGAACGATAAGGCAACAGAACCCTCTTACTGAGATGGTGTGGGAGAAGACGTGCTTCACAGGTTTCTCAAACTTGGTAGTCACATTCTAAGTCATGTCTCATGAGGGTCTGTATCCACCATCAGAGGTGAATGATGCCTCACCCGCCTCACTGCCTAACCATAAAATCACTGGATTTCAGATAGGCTTCGCTCGAAATACACTTAATTTTATTAGGCTTTCCGTTTCTAGACCTTGTACCGGTACAGGCTATTAGTGGACGGCTTTATTTCTTAAAAAAAAACAGCCCCAACTACCACATACAAACGGCAAATACACATGTTACCTACCTAGATTTTGAACTCAGAAGGTTGTATTCCGAAAGTAGCACCTTGGCGACGTCTGCCAAGATCGTCCAAGCCGCTAAAAGACAAACGAGATCGCTATTTTCCACGAAGTGTCCAGACTATTTCTCAACCTACGCCCTTCTCCTCATGGAACCGCAGCCCTAGACAGAACGATCTATGCTCAGGAAGGGCGCTTGAAGGCACAAAAGGAAATGCTATTGCGTGCCAACGTAGTCCAAAACAATCACAATGTCATTCGTTTGCTTGCCGGTATTTTTCGAGTTGAAGTTCTGGAAAACAATTGCTCTGTTTGGTTCCAGTAACAAGTTTCTGTGCGCTCGTAAGTGCTGTCTGCCGCTGTCAGAAAAAATAATCAATTATAATTAAACAAAGGTCTGATTTATAAGGGCCGGGGCTAATGAGGATGTCAACTTAGCGTAATTAAGTCACCAGTGTGTTTCTGTTTGTCTAGTCACACGAACCACTCATGACCTTAAATAGCAAGATCACTTAAGAAAAAATCATTTACATAAAAGGAAGATAATTGGGCACTGGGCCTTTATGAGTAAAATACCTGCCAAAAGCAACCTCCCTCCGTGTTGGGGGTGAGATATGGGGTTCTAAGCTCCCTTGCCCGTAACGTTGTCATCAGTTAAAATTGAAGTTACTAATGAGCCTTTAGTTATGGTGAGATATGTTACTACCGTAGATTATGATGCATTATAATATATAAAGAAGTAATATTTTCTTCTATCCCTTGTACTTGTAACTATCATGTACATTAGCACCGCCCGTGTAACATCCCTCGCTTCCTTTCAGTATTTCAGTCAACAACCTCTGTTGAGATATTTTGGCCTGTGCCACTGGTGTGTGATGCACAATGTTGCTCAATGGGTATGAAAGAGTGAAGGAAGTGCAGCAGCATTAGCGTGCAGTTGGGGCTGAAACCGACTTAGTTACAAACAAAAGTCAGTGCCAGACTTTCTGAGCGCGACACGGGAGTCCCACCGCACGAACAAGCGCGCTAGGCGAGACACGAACTTTTAGTGGAAGGAATAGTTTACTGAAATGTCAGTCGGCCGGCTTAACGAGTACGCGAGGACGAAACGTCAAGATCGGTCCTCGTCGAGAGAAAACTTAAGATCCCCGCAAGAGACAGCTTACCGGCGCGGCGCGGCGGGCCGAAGTATAGAGCCAACCAAGTTCGCTGTTCTGGTCCCCCCCCCCTCCCCCGGGATGGGTTGGGGAGGTAAGCTCCGTTTACGGGCCCCGACAAGGGATGCCGGGCCGTGTGAAGCGAGGCACCTGACTGAGTCTTCTCCCCCCCCCCCCCCCAATCACCTCACGCCTCTGAAACCTCTGAAAGTCTTCGGCGTCCACGTCAGGCGGCGTCCAATGCGGAGAGCGTACTCTTTCGAGAAATCTGCGATTCCCAACTGTTTCCTTTCTCGGTGCGCCGCCATTCTTATGGCTCACGCCTACCTAGATCTTTTTTTCCCCCGCGTTTGAGACCGAGAAGCGCGGGAGCGACAAGGGCAACAATTCAACGCACATCAAGTGCCTCATCGCCGCTAAGCGCAAGGCTCTGAACTGGCGTGCAGTGTAACTATGGGACTTTCATCGGCGATCCTATTATTTTATTAATGGAAAGTCTGTAAGTAGGTTCAACTCAGAGCCCACGAGTAGTTTTGAGTGGATCTGACGCTTTTTTTTTTTTTTTTTTTTTTTAAGATATGTCCCTCTGAAAAGCCCTTTTCAGTCAATTTTTGAGTGCTCTAAAATGGCGTTTTTAATGTTCGTGAAGTCTAGGAAGCACTCAAAAACCCTCGTCTGAAGTACGTGTTCTTTTCGTAGATGAGCACGTCGGATGCACGTTTAATAGTTTCGTGGAGAGACGAGTGAACGCTCTGTAATGCAGTTCCATCGTCAAGTAGGCGGGGGCCTTAATGCGCGAAAAGACCGTAGTTAAGACTCATAAAGTGTCTCTACGATTGTGGAACTCTTGTAACATTCAATAAGAGTTTTTTCGGAGGGTTTCTGTACTAAGTGTCGCTGTACGATACCACAAATATGATTCATCTAGGCTGACACTTTTGTAATGGTAGAAACTTATCAGTACTTTTAATCGAATGAATAAGAGCATGTTTAGTGATCAGAATTAAAGTTTACTCGCGTCACACTTACGGCAGGAAAAGCTTCGTATGAACGATCGGGACTGCAAGATTTCTTCTTCCGGGGTTATTATGACTGTCCAGTTTACGAAACTCGAGCGCAGCCATAAGAAAAATCCCATGAAAAACAATTGCACGTGTTTCACCTAACAGAAATAATCTTAATTATCTTCAAAAGTACTCTGTACAAAATTACCAGGACGAGCGCGATATGTAATCAAGTCGCTGTCAATCATTTCGGTGAAATTGTACGTGGCTCTACAACACCAACGTACACATTATGGATTCAGCAGCCCATGCGCTATCCACGGTAAAGTGAGCACTTTTGAAAGCTCTCTCATTTGGAATAATAGTCATTAAATATATTTTACTCTAGCCTTAGACGTTAACTTCTGAGTGCGGTGGAATATGCATACTGTTTTCATTACTTACATGGCAGTATTTATTTAAAAAGGTTGTTAAAGGATAAAATATGGCTGGGAGGAAAAAGTAACTAAAGCCTCAAAAGTGCTTATTTTAACACGAAAAGCTTATGTTAACATTCTAACTATTAGTGACTTCTGTATTTTACTGGGCCTTGAGGAGTCGGCGACCGCACTGACAAAGGCCGACCTCCCGTGGCGCAGTCGGTTGGTGCGCCGCCGGTCGGGTGCGGAAGGCTCTGGGCTCAAATCCCAGGTAAGGTATTGATGTTAGTTGAAGTTAGGTCATAAGCTAGTTTGTAAGCCGTTCATCGATAAGCCTTCAGGGATAACACCAGAGGGACTTACATAAACCCTTTCCAATCCAATCCACACTGACAAATACCGCTGTTTCAAGGAGGCTTAAAATATCCGAAATTATGTTACAAATAACTATACAGTGAACCATAGATGGGTTCATTCTGTACTTAAATGGCCATTACTCCTCTGTTTGGCTTCAGGCAGTACTTCTATATTAAGCTAGTTTTTATCAGTCATGTATAACTGCTGTAATTCGTTTATTCACTCATTAATTCACTTACGTACACGATAAATAAATATTATTAGTTTGTTGGTTGAAATCAGAAACGTTTTTTTCCCTGTGTAAATTCTTATTTAATTACTTGGTCCACATTAAAAGTTATTTTCTAAATACGGGTTGTGTTAGCAGCAGACCCTGGAGCGTATCCATAAATAATTTCTCAATTTTTAAACATAGAAATTTTTTATTCATTCTTTTCGGAGGGGAAGGCAGATTACAAAACAAGTGACAGTGAAATAAATAAAGCAGAAGGATACCTTAAGGCGATTGTGTCGGTTAGGATACGTGCAGCACAACATACACTGTCACATCATAATCCCAGTTTATTCGAAATCAGAACGTTTTCTTTCGGATGTAAGATACAGTGGGTCTGAGCTACAGATACAGAGCCTTGTAGCAGTGGACTGAATCCAGGGTCGAAATGACAGGGTTGTCTCGGAGTGATACGGGAAGTGGGTGGGGGTGGCGATTGAAGGTGGAAGGGCTGGACGTATGGGAAAAGGGAAGGAGGGCGCCCACACGTGTGGGGTCGCAGGAGGTTTGTAAAAGCGGGTGGAGGGGGGAAGGTGGGTGTTAACTCGTGGGAGTTGTAGAAGTAAGGGTGAGAAAAGGAGGAGGTGGAGGAGAGGGTGTTTTTGATTGCGGGCTTAGCCTCGAGGATCAGCAGGGTATAGCCTCCAGGAAATGGTCGCCTCCTCCTCCTCCCCTCTGGAGAAACAAAAATTCACGGCTGCAGCAGCGGCAGCGGGCGTTCCTCCAGCCCTCCTCGCTTGCTTCTCAATTTGTCCGGGATTCTGGAGGACCAGCCCGCCGGAGAAACTTCGAAGGGGGGGGGGGGGAGGAGGAAGGGTGGCCCGGGTCCCCGGTACCGGCGAGATATAAAGCGAGCCATCTCGCGGGAGAAGCGGCAGGTAGCGCGGAGAATAGCGAGCAAGTGATATATATATATATATATATATATATATATATATATATATATATATATAATATATATATGTGTGTGTGTGTGTGTGTGTGTGTGTGTGTTGTGTGTGTGTGTGTTGTGTGTGTGTGTGTTGTGTGTGTGTTACCTTTTGAGCCGCCGGTAATCGTGTGTTACCTTTTGAGTCGCCGGTAATCGAAGTTACATACATAAATATTAAATTATCGATGGGAAGTAAGAAATATAAGTGAAATGCCTCGTTACGAAATAAAATCAGCAGATAGAAAAGAAGTTGTATCACCTAAGATGGATTGATTTAGTCTTCATATACCACCAGTTGTCATTTCACGAAAACAAATTGCCTACATGTGTGTTAGATAGAATTTGGTAAGATTTACACCAACAGTAACACGCGTGGTCATAGAACTATTAACATACCATTTTTTAAATTCTGTTCTAAACAATACGCAATACTAACTGGGTCACAATTCAGTTTTATTGAAAAAATAATAATATAACTACAAATTTGTTATTATAATGCGCCAGAGGTTTTACGGTATGAAATGTTCATTTTGTATCTACTGTAATCCAGGGATGTTTTTACTTCAAAGTAAGTACTATATTTACAAACGGTTTTCTATAACCATCCTAAGAAAATACGGGTGCATATACCTAATAGATTAAGTTAAGTTTCAGATAATTCCATGCGTTCTAAGGAAAAGCCTCCCTGCAGAACACGAAAGAATTGTTGTTATTTCTTTAAAACCAAATGCAGGCGTTTACTAACACGTATGCAATATCAATTTTTGGAGCGTGAAATAATAAAAATAAAAAATCGCAAGCGTAACTAGGCATTTATTTGTTTGCATACAAGCCAACCTCAGTATCAATGGCGTTATTGTCATTATGATTGCTATAGGCTATTCACGGCAAGATGAGCACTTTTGAAAGACCTTAAAATCTACTTGCAAGGGCGTTGTGTATTCTTCTACCATATGTACAATAAACGTTGCCATGGGCATGATGACTTTATTCGTGAGTCGGTCAAGGGTAACTGTAAAATTTTACGAAAAGTAAATATTTTACAAATGTGATTATTTTTACACTAATATGCATTTAAGAACAAAAAGTAAAATAAAATATGATATTATTCGCAGATGTTTACGTAACACTTATAATTTAACGTTAACACGTGGAACTACTTTCTCTCCGTTGTTGCCAACTTTACTGGGCGCGTGGCAGTAGTTAAAAATACATTTTTCAAAGGTTGATTTCAAAAGTGCTCACTTTACCGTGGACAGCACTTAGAAACGTTACGGTATTGTCGCAAGCACCCCCCCCCCCCCCCCCAAGTGACCGTTGTGGTGTCCTGAGCGGTGTCCCATGCCGGCGGCTGTGAAGTGAGCAGATTGGCCCCAGACCTCCACTGCAGCCCAACTGCGAGGCCGCCAATCCCGTAATGTCCGGACACGAGGGACAACCGCCCGATTGTTCAGCGAGGCTTAGCTGGGGACAGCCCTGCGTCTGCAGGGTGTCGCCAGTGTGGGGGGAAGGGAGACGGGCTGAGAGGTCTCCAATCCTTTTTGCGGTGGGTCTTGTGGAGGTTGGTCCCACTTCTCTCGTCCCCTTGCCAACCCGCCCTCCCCCCCCCCCCCTTCCCAGAGGTGATATCGACGATCGTCACTTGTCCTCCAGCCAGGGGGACAATGGGCGGCGATAATTCTCGCCTATTGGTCCGCTACCGAGGCTCTCTCTCTCTCTCTCTCTCTCTCTCTCTCTCTCTCTCTCTCTCTCTCTCTCTCTCTCTCTCTCTCTCGTGGGAGAAACAACCGTGTCTGCGGTTCTGTTGTCGTGGGGGTGTTATACGAGAGGAGCAAAAACAACGAACAAAAAATAAGGGCAGCAAGATCGATGGAAAAGCGAAATTAGTTTATTTTCGACGACAATTCAGAATTTCCAAACCAGCAAACTGAGTTTCTGCACGAGCAATTACACCTAACTGTTCTTGGCGGTTACCCACTCCGCGAGGGAATCCTGGGGACAGCAGCGTGACCTCGTTGAAACTCATGTAAATCACGCCTCAGTTCTCAACAGTCTAGGTACACGTTGCTTTTGCTCCAATTTGGTTTAGCGCCATATTACTGGCTGCATAATTGATGTTGAGCACAATCAAATTAAATTAGAGCCGGGGGAAAAAAATTTGAATTGAAACAGAGCCACTTAAGTACAAGCCTGCGAGTGTTAAGTCATTTTACAGGTTTCATATGTTTACATGCGATTTATAAAAATTTACGGTTCAGTAGTCTGCTCAAAAAACACAGACTTGTATTGGATTCACTTGAGGAATCACAGCCCGGTAGTACAAAGTAAATTAATTTAATGCCACAGCTCCAATATCGGAGTGAGTGAAGATTGACGAGATTTGGGCGGCTCTTAACAGCGAGGTATTGAGAGCCGATGTGTGATTGGGGCGAGTATGGAGCAGCGCCGGAATGGAGGGGTGGTAGGAAACGGGAGATCCCCGAGAAAACCCGCCGACCAGCGGCATCGTCCGGCACGATCCCCACATGCGAAAGTTCGGTGACCCGGCCGGGTATTGAACCCGGTTCGCCTTGGTGGGAGGCTGGAAGGCTAACCGCTCAGCCCCCTTGGCCCCTCCAATATTAGAGCTAGTGAAATTTATGTTCTACACAACTCCACGCACTATAGACTTTAAGACAAACGTGGAAAGTACATTTTAAAAGTATTTGTGCGTTATTAAACACGTAGATGAAAATTCTTCGAGAATATGGCCAAATTATATACGCCTCGAAAGGATAAAAATTATCTTCAAAAGTAGATACGCTGAAACTTCCTTGAATACTAAAAGAATTTCGAGAAATTCTGTATGTGCTAATCCACTTTTTCCAACGTATCTAGCAAGGCTTGGATTCCGTGGAACACCATCGAATTACTTGTCCTGCTATAATCAATAATACCAACAAAAATGTTTAATTGAGCGATATTATCAAACGTTACAGAACATGAGAGACGTTAAATAAACATACTAATATATTTAAAATGACTGCGCATGCGTCGTTACAATGCAGTGGTGTTTGTTAATATTTTGTAAGCGTAGAAAAAATTAATTGCTCCTTTAGGTTGTCCATATACATGCCATATGACGTATGTTGCAGTGTTTCAGAAAGATACGTTACAAACTGAAACCGTTCCACTTATCAAAACCTGTTTTTCGTTACAAAGAGAAAACAAATCTCTAGTGCGGAATTCAACTTTTAAACCACTTCATACTCTTTTAACATAAACACACATTTCTTTGAAATATTATATTTTTAAACTATATTGCGTGTAATTGTATAAACACAGTATATGTTCGAAACCTGGATTCTAATTTGCTTCAACATTTTCACCAGTATAATTTTGCGGACATTTTATTAGACGTTCCATATTTACTAGGACCAGAACGAAAAGTATACATACCAGCTAAATGGTGTTTTTTGTAAAGGCAATGGGGCATTTGATGTATCAGTGTCACCCTTATCTCTACCCTGCTTGCGTGCCTTAAGTGTACACATTAACTCTAAGTAGGCAGGCGCTTGAATTTTCACTATAACTATCCTAAAGTAAGCATTCATACCTGGGGTTTTAGGCATTAATTACAGGTATTTGTCTTAATGTGAGATTAATAGTGGACCAGATGTGTGCATAGAGTGGCGCTTCCTCAGTGAAAGTGCTGTTAAACATTAGCACCTACAATTACCAGCTTTTTGAACCTCACTACACTGCCTCTAGTCTAAATTTAAAATATCGCCTTTGATCGAAGACGCAGTGTCACATAGTATTCTTATCACATATATCACTCATGCATTACTTTTTTTTTTCCAGTCGTACGTATTGTAGCTGCATCAGTTATGTGCAATGTAACCAAGCGACCACTCACAGATACGAAAGAGGGTAAAGTGAGTTCCATTGTTTGCAGTGCACTTGAAGCTGTTGATACTACCTGCCAGTTCACAGGTACAAGAATGCTAATAATAATATTTAAATTAAGTATTGTCCATTTCATACAAGTGGTCTCAAATTTGACGGATAACGTGACCAACCTACACACTATGTAAACAGTAAATGCTCTCGCTTCTACAGTATTGTATCAGCTGATGAACTGCTACGGGATCCGTGTAGCTAGGTTGGCTATTTTGATTATGTCTTTGGAAGAAAATAATACTCGGAACTAAAAGTTGTAGTTTAAAATATTAGTTGTATTTACAACACTTATGGTTTAAATTATGTTTCTAAAGCAATATTAAATTTCCTTGGCTATTAGTACCGGGACTTTAAAAACATGTTCAGCATTTATGACAGAGTATGTCTACACATACTAACAGTAAATGTTTCTAGCCCATGGCTAGCCATGTTTATGTTTCCATTTTTCACCCCAGTGAAGGCATTTGTGCGTGCGCTTTTTTTCTCATCGTGTTCATTATACGAATATCTTATTGGTGTTGTCGGAATAGTTTGCTGTAGGTGCCGTTGTAGTGCGTTTTGTTGAGTGAAATTCAATATTAATCGTCACGTCGTTAAAACTGCTCGTTCTGCCATTTTCCTAACCGCCTTTAATAAAGTGACGTGAATATAATAAACGTATTTAAGTTTAAGTTCGTTTGTGCCAGGAAACGTGTGCAGTGTTGATTTTACTGAATGAATTTGCAAATAAATGATTTAACGCAAGTGACGCACAAACGTAATTTTCGTGAAGTAAACTCGCAACGATTGCTATAGAAAAACACGTGTTCAAGAGGTTACAAAAGTAAGTTTGCGTGTTTTATAAATGCATCTGTAAACTGTTAATATAATTAATGAATTGCACGTGGCCTGAAAAATGCCGCACTTTCCACACTTTTGTAGTGAGTGAATAATATTTGTTTGTCTACATCGTAAATTCGAGTGTAAGGTTAACTTCGGTCAAAGTGTGTGCGTGTATATATTACTGCATCTGTACGAATACGAACAGCGGCGTATGTATCGCGTTTTGTATTTTGATTAACGTTATAATTTTTGAAGTTAAATAATTTAAATGTTATTTCCATACAAGCAAAATTTTCCACTGCTCCATCAAAACAATATGCAACTCTAAATGCTACACACTCATGCCGAAATCTCATAGCCCCGACCAACACAGCACGACACGACCAAAAACGCAACCACGACACATTTCAATGTGACTACTTGAATTTACAGCACTACCGACATCACGCTCTCGGCATTTAACCTAACTATTTAGAAGGCAATGATCGGCTACGTTAGTCTCAAAGGCGGTGAACAAGAGGGAAATTTGTAATACATAATGGTGGCAAATTGGTATCGCTAATGCATACAAAAGCAAAATTATTATTTATAAGAGTTAGATACTATAGTTTTCAATTTATTTTTCTTTTAGGCTGTTATTTGCCATTGTAGGGAAGCTTGCAATACCATTTCATTGTGCAATGTTGTACATTTTGTCCATTGTGCCGCACGACATGACGAAGACTATAAATCATTTCTAATCCAAAGTTGCTGGTCGGACGACAGAATCAGTCGAGCTTACGACGATCTATATTGTATTTCGTTGGCTGTTGGCCATCGTATCTTGCTCGTTGGGGCTATGTGATTCCGGCATCATAGGAACATCAAAATAATCCCGTCTCACGAAAGACGGTAAACTAAAGCCCCCCGCACTCTGCTCACTTTTTTCTTTTCCCATCGAAATAAAATAAAGATGATACCCTAATCGGGCCCACATTTCATTGCTATGAACATTTCCCTGTCTTATCATTAATTTAAACCCTAACACTCTGGTTCTGGAAGGTTTTAAATGTAAAGCTTTCTGGCCATACAAACTTGTAAGTTGTATCACTTGCATTTTTTTTAGAACGTATATAAAATTTGTCAAGCTTGTTACGCGGAGATACTTGTTAGCAAATAAATTTAAAGGTTTTTCTTGTTTTTAAAGGCTGTAACTGAAAATAACATAATGGCATCTAGGTTTCAACGTTGGAGTCTTTCGTAAACGTTTTGAGCATTTTTGTTTTTCAAATTAAAAGCACTCGTACGTTTTTAACATAGAGAATTTACATTGGAAAGACAACTTTTTGATATCAAGTAAATTACAATATGCTTATCAAACGAAATTATTTCCATTTAAGCACCCAACGAAGGTGCTCCAACATCATAAAGCAGTGTCTCGTGCATCAGCAGGAACTGCGACATTCCAAAATTTATCGCTAAGGAAAATTAACTTTATGATGTATTCAATCTTGAGTTGGTGGAGCATCTTTTTAGTGTGTAAGTTATATGTTCATTTGATATATTGTTGCTGTAGGTCACATCTGCTTCTCTAGAGCGCTTTGTAACATCTGTGAACTGAAATGCAGTTTTTTATTAGGTACCCGAGAACAAGCCTAGGGCTGTATTCACAATTTTGAGGAGGGAGGTTGTGCGACTGAACTTCAGTATAAATATCGACACTGAGTTAGTCAGAAATAAGTTTTTATTCGCAGCATGACAATCTGAACACTTAGGTATTTGAGAAAGGTTATTAAAGTATTTTATATGTGGACCCGAAATACTTAACATTTGAGCTACTAAATGAGAGTTATTAAAATTACGGAAATTAAGTAATATTTGCTTAAATATTATTTTGGCTACCAACATACTTAAACATCCTGAGAATTTTAACCACCATAAAAGTATAAGCCTGTATAGAGTTTGTTTTCATATGATACCACAAAGCTGAATTACGTACTTTTAATGCAATAGAAGGCGTAGCCTGTATGTAAGAATGTATACTGTCTTTGAAAAGAAGGTGGGTAAAAGGGGGGGGGGGTGCGATTTCGGTATTTGTGCATTCCGGGGGGGGGGGTCCTTGGTATTTGGTGTTCGTGGAAACCATGCTAAATTTTTATGTTTGCAAGAACTTACTTCAGGTAAGTGTGACAAGATTAGTTGTCATTAATATGTTTAGAGTGTATTCAAAAACCGGTAAAATATATTTTATTCATTTTACAGTCAAAATACAATTTCATTTTCGTGCATCCTGGTTACAATTTTCTTGCAAGGTAAAAAAAAAAAACAATTTGTAGACTTATAACATGAACTGTTATTTATTCATTTACATAATAAATTTATAAATAAAAAAAACATTGTTTTTGGGGCGGGGAGGGAGGCATGATTTTGGTGTTTGGTGTTCGTGGAAACCATGCTAATTTTTTATGCTTACAAGAAATTTCCTCAGGTAAGTGTGACAAGCTTAGTTGTCATTAATATATTTCTAGTACCGTATATTAAAAAACAGTATAATATCGTATTCATTTGACAGGCAAAATACAATTTCATTTTCGTGCATCCTGGTTACAGATTTCTTGGAAGTTAAAAAAATTATCAATTTATAGACTTATTACATGGGCTGTTAGTCATTTACATAAAATATTTATAAACTAAAAAAAATGGGATTGTTGCCAACCTGCAACTGTTTGAACAGCCCTTCACGCAGCTTCTCAAAGTCATTTTGGAGGAGGGGCATGCAGTTTGTTTACAAAAACAGGCAGTCATATGTTGTTTGTTTACAAATACTGGCAGTCACGTGGTGTTTGTTTGCAAACAGAGTCACCTTCAATGACAGTTCAGCTGTGGCGGTAGGATGCATAGCCACCCAGATGCCATCGACACTACTTTCCTAGAACTGTATAATTTGAGACCACTTGAAATGGGCAATAACCTACATTTACAGGATTAACAAAACTATATCGTAGCCGACCATATAATTGTCTGGTATAAATTATATATGATTTGAGCACATCTACATTACTACTTTGCGGTATGGAGCAGTTAACATTCTGAGTAGAGAAATGCAGCTATCATCGACGTAAAATTTCTTTTGCGTTAAAACTTCCACGAGAGTGCGCCTGTGATAGCGGAATTTCGCAACTCGCCTTTCGGAAGTTCATGTACAGTTTTGTGGCGCACTCAGACCCGATTGAGTCATTTTTTTTATTTAGTCTTCGCGCTATCTCCTATGTTTTCTCAGAAGTCCCTGATATCCAAACTTCATTTAAGGTGGCCGCCTGGTTGAAGAAATGTTGCACGTCTGAGGGCTAAAAGCGTGAGAACGCTGGGGACGATCGAGACACGCACTTCGACTCTCTCATCGCCTCTACGCGCAAAGCACTGAACTGGCGTGCAGCCTCGCCGTCGATGACGCACCTCTATGAGACTTTCAACAGAGACCCTATCATTTTATGACGTGATAATAAAAATAAAGGTTTGATGAACGTGCCTATTGATATTTCAATGTACCGGAAAGTTCATACCTAAAAATGACCATGAAAACCACCATTAGTGCCATTGTTACTATTAAATAAGCATGTTTTAGTGAGAAATGAAGTAACTGAAAAGCATATACAGACGCGTAACGTTTCTTAAGGGGGAGTGTTAGATATGTGCCAATGTTTACTTATGCGAATTTATGTTTATAATATTAGAGGTAATGTCAACGTATTTCATACAAAAATAATAGTAAGAAATTTTAAACAATAAAATTTTTAAATGTTGAAGAAAATTACGTGTTTTATAGTTTATTTATAAAACGATATATAAAAATCATCGCTGCTTATTCTTTAACGAAAAGAATTTCGTAAGTTCATATGAGATGTAAACTCTGCCAAGACATAAACATTTTACTTGTAGGAAGTTGTAATAGTCACATAAATAATTCCATTAATTACTGTATGTGGCAGCTTTCAATGTTCCAAAGACTGCATTAATCAAATGATTTTTTTCGTACGTTGATTTATGTAAAGTTAGAAATTGACCTCGTTGTGACATTCTTCCATGTTTCTAGAAAACGTAACAGCTGACAAATTATTTATTTGTGTGACCGTTAACAAACACAAAGCTGTGCAATCAAACACTACGCCATCAACGATATAGTCGCGGCTTTCGTATCGTTCGCCGTAAAGATAGCTCTGTTTACTGCTGCGCTCTGCACGGCACAACGGAACTACAAGGACTGTGCTCGTGATGTCTTCTAATAGCATTGCCAGTTCTGGTTGTCAGCTCGCTTTCGAGTGTCAAATATCACGGGCCTCGGGCCCTAGAGAAAATAAAGTACTAGAACCAGCCTCGGGCGATAGGTTTCTGGCATTAGCAGATATATTTAAAATTCCTTTCAATACGAGACATGTCTGTTTTGTACTCGGCCAGTTATGCTGATGTATTCTGATAGGCTCCGAGGAGGAATATTTAATTTAAATTTACGATATGTATCTCAGCCGACTCACGTATCGTAATTTTCGTATTCACATGGGGCTATGGAAATGAAAAAAAAAGAGCAGCATTCGGTCACTGAACAAAGCACAGCTCAAAACCAACTTAGTCGAAAAACTGTAAGCTAATATTGGTTTCAGTTTACGCTCGTGCTCTACAGAATTGCACCTTATATGTGGTTTCTGTAACCAGTTTACGAAAGAAAATGACGAAGTATTGGCAAGAACGTGTAGCTCCTTGATATTATTTGTATTTGTTACCTAGTATAAACATTCTCCGTTATTTAAATAAACTAATGCTGTGATCTCAGAAACATCATGGTGGTGTATTGTGAAGCACTATTCCCACTCTTTTGAAACAGTAAATTGGCTTTTCTAATGTTGATATAAAGTGACAATTTTCCGGCAGAGTTTGCACACATAATGTTGCCCTTTCATTTTTTATATCTAATGAAATTCAGTAGTTGTACTATATACCCCAAATCCTGCAAAACAGACTTGCTTTCACATTATGACAAACAGAAAATACACTTTCACACTGCATGCACTGCATACACCAATACCAGTGGCGTAGCCAGAGAGGAGGGCTATGATGTTGTAACATCCCCCCTCCCTTTTTTAATCATACGGATATCAACTATTAGAATTACAATTTTTAATAAGCCTTTCATTACGATAAAATAATAATTGCTGTAAACTGTGATGCATGTTACTGGGCTATATTAAGTAAACTATGTTCTAATAAATCAGGGAAAACATGGAAAAATCAGGGAATTTAATAGGAAGGGAAACGTCAGAGAAATGTCAGAGAATTTTCCCCTAGGTGAGGGAAAATGTAAATAATTTATACTCTGCAAAATTTGTTAAAAGTGTGAATACATGACGATGTAATTATGAGTATATGAATTTTAAAATTTCAAATTTGAAGTTTGTGAACTAGCAATAATACAACTTTGCCATATGTCACAGAGCCTATAGGTACAAAATAAAGTATTTGCGTGTTTGTAATGGGCACTCCAGTGAAATCAATAGCGTGTATCGCGAGAAATGTTGATGGCCGAATAAAATATTGGCACTGCTGGGTTGGCATGTCGCAGTATAATTTAATTTAATTTCATTAATAGCAATTTTTTCTCTGTCAGTGGTAGAAAAATATGGTATAGGAAGGTCTCGGTTCTGAAAACAGGCAAGGGATACTGGTAAGATTCTGTCTGGAAAACAGGGAAAATTAGGGAATACCAAAATATAATTTCAGTGGACACTCTGATCTTAACACATAGACTACGTCAGCGCCACTAATGCCAGTATAACATCCCTCCCTTCCTTCCGTCAGTGTAAACCCACTCTCGAGAAATTTCTGGCTTCGCCAATGAATCAATACTCGAATCTGCCTTCACACAGAATGAATTACGAAATGTATTTCAGGAATATTACAATTCTAGTACACATTAGTATTTTCAAGACTACTTTAAAACCTGAAATAATATCCCAGTGGATTTTAAATCACTAATGTGAGTCTTGATCGGGACCTATATCTAGATTCATACCATATTGTTGATACTCAGATTTGCAAATAACTCTTTGGATGGATATATTATTTATGTAATGTGGAGAAATACTATAAATTAAATATTTACAGACACCTAACTATAACAAAGTGTGAAAGGAAAATAAAAACATCACATATTTCATCGTATGTATGTATAGTATATTGCTTCAGAAATGTTTTAATCGGCCCAATATCTGTATCTACTAATTAGCGGAGATGCCAGCGTTTCGCAAAAAAATTTCGTAATTTGCTGTATTTCCAAAATACTTCAAATAGATTCTCTTTCATAACTGGTGCTGGTTATAAGCGTCTGCCAGCGAATTATCGATGTTTAGTCCTAGAGTAACCTTAATACGGCTGGATTGGTCTACTAACAAATGTTTTCTATTCAAGACAAACATCTAATAAACAAAGGAACACTGACCTTGCTCACATATAATGTTGAAGTGTAGGTGGCGAGGAATACTTTTCACAAAAATAAGACGACCCTACTCATTAGACAATGAAAACATGCGTAAGACATCCTAAAATAAATTCGCGTCTTCAGAACTTTTCTGTATTGTTTGACACACTGCATATTTCTAGGCAAGATAGTTTTACAAACTCTTGACATAAACATGTAATCGTTAAGTATATTAATGTTTAAAATAAATATAGATGTCGTATTCGAACTAGATATCTCAAGTTGCAATATTACTTTGCGAGAATATTTATATTACTTTGTTGTAGTTTAAGAAGTGCATGTAAATCATCACTGGATTCGTAGCAAACACAAATAAGAAGTTTCCGATACAAATCATGAGTATACTTTCCTCAACATGGGTGCAATTAATTTTTTAATAATTTCTTAAAAGTTGTGATGGTAGGTAGAGTTTGTCACCTCGTTGAAAGCAATAGTATATCAGGTGAAACCAGAAACATATGCAACAGTAGTGAGATAATTACAAATACACACGTGCCTTACCGGGAACTCGAACACAGAAAACCTCGTACTATAAGCTAGTGAGCAATCGAACTGCATTACTAAGGTCGATTCAAGCATCAACTTCGAATTTAATCAGTATAATGTTTCGAATGACAGGGTTTAGTAACCTAACAAAATTTACAGGGCCATCATTTTGAAAACAAGTGACTGAGCCACTTAAAAAAACTTAAGTTTACATGTGACGATCTTCACAAATGGAGTACAAAAATGTTATGTATTAGCACATTCGATGATTGTATACCACCAGTATACAACGTAGTGCTAAAATCGATTGCATAAATTCGTAGATACAGCACACTAACCTAAAATCAATTTATAGCCACCATTCTGAACGTCTGTCATACTGAAAAAATTCTTATAGTTATATGTCCTACCACAATACCAGTTCTTCGCCAAATTTTGGTACGAATGGGTTGATTGTTTCCCGGGATATGACAAAAACATAATTTGTATTGTAGGACTAACTTACAAAATGGCATAGAATTGAAGCTCTGTATAGACAAATTTGATGATCGTAACTAATACTGCCAGCATACAAAGTTAAGTTGGAAATTGGTTCGTTCATAAAAGATACTACGCTGAAATATTTATAGAGCCGCCATTTTGAAATAGGTGCCTTACATACTTAAAACATAGCAGTTTGCACCACCTGCTGCAGTGTAAACTGATTGACCAATTTGGTTGGGATCGATCAATTGTTTCCCGAGATATTACATAAAAATTATTTAGTAATGTGCCGCTATCTTACAAAATGACGGACAAAATATGCTCCGTGTGGACACAGTTGATAGTAGTTGCAGGTAGTCATGGGTAGTTGCAGTAGTCACGGGTAATTGCGGGTAGTCATGGGTAGGCGCAGGTAGTCACGGGTAATCACAGGTAGTCGCAGATAGTCGCATGTGATCGCAGGTTGTCGCAAGTCATGGGTAGTTTTAGGTAGTCACGGGTTGTCGCAGGTATTTACGGGTAATCGCATATATAGGTACACATTTCAATAACTCCTTAAAACCTGAGCGAAGCGATGATGGACTGCTAGTACCAAATAAACCTAAAATATTTGTATGGCCACCCTTTTGAAATAAGTATCTAAACAAGATCAATTATGTACGTTTGGCTGATCTGTCATAGTATAACTTACTTGTAAATTGTGAAAGAATTGCTGTAATAGTCTTCGATATACTATGTAAAATCTTTATATTTATCATTTTATGATATCTTTCACAACTGCGGTCTAACAATGTCAACTTTAAAATGTAATGCTTACATGTTTTTCTGCCAGAATACAAAATTAGGTTTAAATCGGTCGAGTGATGCCCGAGATATGACATACTACCCTAAATAATAAAATGGCCGCCATTTTGAAAGGAAGTCTTGGCTTTTTCTAAAACTATAGAAGTCAGGTGACCTTACTAAGTATGTACTGTATATAAACCGAGTTTGGTTAAATCCGCTGGACACGTTAAAAAATGGAAAAGGGGGGACACACATGTAGACATACACAAACAGGAAAGTCTTTGTTTCCTTCGGAAAGTAGGCTAATAATAGTTACACTTGCAGTTCTCAAGTGACATAATGAAGGATCACAGACATGTCGGCTGGAGTATAATACATCATCCTTCCTTGTATTATTTGGAAACAGGAAGTCTTTGTATACACTACATTCAATCGCCAAACGTCACAGAATTTTTAATGTAAAACCAGGTTTAATACCATATATATATTTATTTATTTATACATACACACTTATACGCACTCACACACACATACATACATACATACAGGCCCTAGCACAGGATATGAAAATGAGAGGTGGTGGTGTGGTAGTTACTATGCTATGTTAACTTCACTACCAGTATCAGTTACATAGTGAACATAGTTTAATAGTACGGCCCATTTATAAACCCCAAAACACTCATTATTTCAAAATGTTCTCTATAAACAATTATTTTTTGTTTCATTAAGTATCTACTTCTCCGGCTTTATTCACCATCCCCAATCATCTAAAAATAAATTTAAATCCCCGATAGATTTCCAGAAATGTGAATGGTGGTCGAGACTTCCTATTGAAAAATCTATTAACAAGAAAGAAAATATAATCTGTTAACTGAATCCCAGTTATGATTTTGGAAACATCGTCCTACAACAACTGCACTTCTGTTAGCCATAGACGGGCATCAGATACCAGCTGCATAGTAAATTTGTATTTGAGTCGAGGCAAATATCTTCAAATTACTAACTTATAAATAATAATGTACAAAAACATGGCAATGAATAAATGTTTTGCGCGCGATAGTATTTAAATTTATCAGTCACATCGATTTGACTATATATAGTTGTTAATGTGCCCCAGGTCACACTCTTCGCGGTTTTTAATTTATTCAAGATTTGACGATAATTAATAAGGCACCATAATCCTATGTTATTTGGTTTTGATACGTTGAAAACCTTTGTGCTGACGTAGAAGAAATGCTTAATTGTAGCTAGTTTTCTGTCAACTGATCATTGCTAAAAAAAATTAAAATTTACAAAGAAATCACAGCCCCGAGATACATATACGCTCATATAAATACCCCCTCCCCCCTTTTTCCCACGTGCAATCAGATATACTGACTGAAAGACAGTAAATTTTGCGATATCTTAAAGCCAAAATAAAAGTGCACTGTTCAAACTGGCGGCAAATCAGACTGGTTTCGTTTCGTTTTATACACATACAAACTTACGTAACACACTTTAGTGTCTCGGTGTCACATAGGCTATGTCATACAAGTATACTCTTCAGTTGTATGTGTAGGGTAGTGTTGATATTTACATCTGATTGAAGGCACGCAGTGGTCCAAAAGAAGAAAATATGGGTTTAGAAGTTAGTTAACATAAATCGTCAAAGCAAATCAAATTATTTCTAGTCCTTTAACTGTAGAATAAAATTATTTCTTTCAGAAATGTAAAAAAATGTAAAACTTATTTGTACACAAGTTATATCCTACTATACATATCCAACATTCTTACACTGTAAAAAACTGTTTAACTACGTTTGTTAATGTAAATATGGAAGCCGTATTCGAATTAGACATTTCAAGTTGCGATATCACTTTGCGAAAATCAATACATTACTCTGTTGGAGTTTAAGAAATGCAAGTGTATATATAGACACATTTATGCCTAGAACAGGTAAGTTAAGAATTATGTTAATTTCGATTTTGGATTAATATTTAATTACCTCCGTATATGTAATTTCGTATGAAGGTACAACAAGTGTATACAATTATGTATGTAAACTTATAAAATAACATATTATTTAAAAGGAATGAAACATATTTCTATGTCATGTCTGTATTTAGTAGTGGTTTACACGAGGTTTGAAAATTTTGAGACATGAATGACCAGCGCAATCAATTAATTTTATTCTCTATGGCGCGAGCCGAGGAACCATCTCCGCCCGGACGGGAGTGTGTTGTAAAAGAACTGGCAACAGCGTCCATGCTACACTTCCTTTTTTGTTACTTTTGCAGCTTCTGTCCCTTTAAACGATGATAGCGTTTACCTAGCGGGAAACTCGTGAACTGCGTGCGTGCAATCTCGTTTGTATCTGCCCTCGCATCAGGTAGATAGCTCTGGAAGCAAATTACAAGCAAATATGGCGTCTCATATCCCCCCCCCCTAAATGCTATTCGTCAGTAGATCTCACTCAGACACGTTACACGGTTTGTTTATTAAACATTTTCTACTGGAGCTCTGCACACCGTTTCAAGGTGATTAGGAATTACATTTAATACACAAGTTATTTGTAATTTTTTCTAAGTGGGAAAGAAATTTAAACCACATCGTGAATTAGAAATACTTGTATTTTGACTGTAACGTACTTAACTGGGAGTCAAAAACTGTCGGAATGCGCACTGACTCGACACAGCATGCATGTTGAGATTTACACAAGTTACACAGAAACTCATCCCTTTCATTAGGGAACACCAAAAATACTTCCATGTTTGTAAAAAAGTAACAGCTCCGCAATATTTTTCCTGTAACTCTTTTACACAAGAAGACGTAGAACATCATTGTCACATTACAGCTCGACAATGTCTGTTTATACCGCAATTAGGGAATAAGTGTGGCATCGCGGTAGAACTTATAAAAGACAATTTTAGAAAAAAAAATGGTTCTGAACAGCTCGCAACTTTTTTAAATAATGGAAAAATAATGCGTTCCTGATTACAGCTTTGTTGCGGAGAAAAACAAATAATTACAACTTGCAAAATTTCACACTACACATAGGCCCCACGTAAAAAATTAAGTGATTGGGCAGTTTCCACATTGGTTGATTGGTAATGTATGAGGAAATATAAAATAAAGAAATAAAATAAATTACATATCGCTTCGTTTTCAAATTCCGGTGTCGAATGGATTATTTTAATTCTTGAGGGTGCCGTCTGGCTATAAACAGAACGCGGAGGTTCAAGTGTACAGTATAGCTGTCATATGGACACTGTCAAATGTTTTCGTACGGTGTGTACTAACGAATCACATTTGAGACATTTTTTACGTCCAAAATGTAGTTCCATTTTTTTGTATTTCCGTTTCTAATGTGTATATTTTTTTCTAAGTGAGAAAGGTGCTAAAACGGTATTTCAAATTAATTTTAAGGTATGAAATTTCCGGAAAAGGTTACTTCACATACCATAGGGATATGAAGCACAACTTTGTATTTATAATTATACCATAAAATAATAGGATCACCGCTGAGAATACCAAGAGGTGAGTGCAAGAGAGAGCGTGAACGGCTCCACGCCGGAGTAGTCCCTTGCGCATAGAGGTGATAACGCATGTGATGCGCTTATCTAGATCGCCCTTAGCACTCCCACGCCTCTCGGTCTCGCAAACGTAAAACACCTAACAACCAGACGGCGCTCTTAAGGGCTTTGGCCACAGAAACGTTTGTTATTGTATATTTGTACTAAATAGTGCTCAACTTTGTAAAGGCTGTTCATGATAAAGTGACCACTTTTGAAATCAACTTCTGAAAAATGTCACTATCTCTATCTGCATGTAGTTTAACGAACATACTGAATGACATGCAGCCATTGAGGTTGGTAACGACGGAGAGAAAGTAGTTCCATGTCTTGACGTCGAATTAAAAGTGTCAAGTAAACATTTGTGAATACTAAAACTATTTCTTTTGTTTCCTATCTTTTAAAGCTTAAAAATGTAATGTTAAGCAAATTTGTGAAATATGTGTTTTCCTAATTATTTCACAGTTACACTCGGTCGACGCGTGAATAAAGTGATGAGGCACATGGAAATGTAAATTTTACATAAGGCGGAAGAATACATATTGTACCTACACGTAGATTTTATGCAGGATTTATAAAGTGCTCAGTTTATCGTGAACCACCTACAGGAATTATCTGCGACTACATTCACTCAGATAATTTTTTTTTTTCTGATACCATGGCTTTCGGAAAATAACATGTCAAAATCAAAATTTTATTGTTTTTCTAATGTACATACAAATAAAATAAACCAAATAATTTGCAGGGAATTTAACAAGAGCAACTGATATATCATGTCTTAATTCATTTGGTGGTATGCTAAGAAAAATCCGATTTAAAAAAATTAAGTGCAGCCATAAATCGAAAATATGCAAGAATTTACAAAACTTCAGTTTTTTTTTTTTTTGATCGCACAAAGATTTTAACGATTTTATATGCAGAAATTTTTATTGCATAAGCCCCGTCTCAATTTATTGCTCCAGAGATATTTGCTACGACTCTGATCACAGACATGGAGCCGGCATGTAGCACCTGGTATGGTTTTGGTCTCGTGTAAATAAATTCCAAACGTTACTTTTAACTGTGCATACGTGCATCACATGCCTTATCACCTCTATGCGCAAGGGACTACTCCGGCGTGCAGCCGTTCACGCTCTCTCTTGCACTCGCCTCTGTGCAATTTATGTCTATATAATTGATTTGTAATCAGATATTAGGACAAGTCAAGTACGGTTGCCATGTATGTTTACTACTGCCTCCCTGTTTATTTAGTTTCAATAAAGCTGTATTGGTGACACCTGGTGCTAATAGAACGATGTGTTGAAGGTGGGAAGTGACTCAAGGAGCAGCAGTGGTGTAGTTGGTGGGACGACATGCCTGGTACCTTGGCGTGTATTCCCCAGTTTGATGAAAGTTGGACATACATATATGAACTTCGACCACGGGTAAAAGCCCTAGTATGGGTGATTGAACTGTACGTGCCGAGTATGTAAGTTGGGCATAAATGCTAATGTGCGTGCGAGAAACTTAGAGAGACAGTGCTTACAGTATTGGTGAAATGCATGGGCTATTCGCGGTAAAGTGAGCTATTTTGAAAGCCTTCTCATTTTGTATAATAGTCAATAAATATATATTATTATATATTTAGATGTTCATTTTCAAGTCCGGTGGAATACTCATGCTGTGTTTATTACTTACATGGCAATATTTATTTAAAAAGTTGGCTAAATTATAAAAAAAAGTGGTTGACAGGAATAGGATGACAGTGAATAAGCGTATACTAGCGTAGCAGTCACGCTCTTGAAGTAGTATATCTGAATCTGCTATTGCGACGAAAACTTATTAGACTGAATTCAGTTAGGTAACCCGACCGTGCATTTGATTGTCTAGTATCTTGGGAAAACAGGTTTACGTCTGAGCCGTTTTAATATATATTTCGGGTGAACGTGGGTTTAAAACGAGATATGGTTAAAAACAGTGTGTTTGGTGTTTTACGCATAGGTACAAGCTATTCACGGTAAAATTACCACTTTTGAAAGCCCTGCATAATATGTACTTGTATACACATCATGTGCTCTTCCACCTTATGTAAAATTAACTTTGCCATGGGCCTCAACACTTTATTCATGCGTCGGTCAAGTGAAACTGTGAAATTATTAGAAAACTAAATATTGTACAAATCTTCTCATTTCTACACTGCGATACATTAAAAAAACGGAAAGCAAGACAAATAATTTAAGGTAACACAAATGGTTACCTAATACTTTTTAATCGACGTTAATATATGGAACTACTTTCCTCTCCATCGTTACCAACTTTACTGGACGAATTCCGTAACACGGTTATCAGCCTTGGTTTGGGGCAATGCGTCACGTGACGTAACTTATGTTCTTCTATCTATATAAGATGGAGACGAATACAGTTTATCGTAGTTTATTTAAACGTATTCAAACGCTAAAACATTTTGCTTGCAGATTCTGCAAAATAAAATTCCCGGTGAAGCGTAAAACTGAAATGACGATTCGTTTGCAATCGCTTGTTTTTAAATATGTGAACGGTTAGGTGCTCTATGTAAATAATTAACACATATATAATCACAGGCCTTTTTATTTGAGTAAAAAAACTTTCTATTTGGTATCACGCACGCAACTACCAGAGCTCGTTAAGATAGTTAACATGAAGTAATAGGAATGTAATCTGAGGTTTTGTACAACGTGGGCGTGTGCGCCGATGCAAGTAAGGCATTGAACATGGCCGTCTATTGTTTCAAGGCGCGTCTTCCATTTGAATGCAGTTTGGCGAAGCTAATATACGTATTCGTGATGAACATTTTCAGTGCATCGTAGAAAGTTAGCCATATTTACGCATACAATTTAATGCATGCTTTTTAAAGGCTGTTCACGATAAAGTGAGCACTTTAAAATGAGCCTTATAAAAAAGTCGCTACCCTGCATACATATATTTTAATGGGCTCATTGAGTGATATTCGTCCTGTAAATTTTCTGTTATTTTTTTAATGCATTGAAGTGTGAAAATGAGCACATTTATAAAGTATTTACTTTCTTAATAATTTCTCAGTTTCATTTGATTGACGTATGAATAAAGTGATGAGGCCCATGGTAATGTTAATTATATATAAAATGGAGGAGTACCCAACGTGTATACAAGTACAAGTACAGTTTCTTAAATTTCATATTTAAGCTTATCCTAATAATATTGTTTGTCACAATTGCATACTATTATCAGTATCGATAACACAGTGCTGTAGCTTAATAACGTTGCATCGAGGTTCGTAATATTGTGTGCTAACCAAGGATAAAATTTAACCCTTATGGCTAGCTTTTTAGAAATGTGTTTATCTTGAGTTTTATACATGAATTCATAAGTGAACAAAATGTAATTGGTTGGTTGGCAGCTGCATTTATTTAGTAAAGTCCTTTAAACAAAATACATCAGTAAATTTGAAAAAAAAAAAAAAATGTTTTGATAATTTTTTTAATTAATATAGTTGAAACAGACGAAGGAAATTTCTTGTCGGATTTGTCGCTCTAATTTTTGTGTGCCCAGCATGATGATAATCATAATTCACTGAGTAATCATTCCTGGAGGTCCTTGAGTTGCACTCCACCCTTAGTAGACGCGTTATAACATTTAAGCGACTTTCAAATCAACGCTTTTAGTATTTTCATTAATAAACCATAACGTAGCTGTCGTTTCCGTTCTTTTAAAAGTACTCCGATAAAATCAGCAACGTAATTCTCGTACTGGCGCAACTAAACAGTTACTAAGTGAATACTTGCAGAAAGTTCTTAAGGCGGGTACATTTATATTTTAAAGCAATCTGTTAAGAATAAATCCAATTATTTACATATTAACTATCAGACATATTGTGGTTATAGCAGAGTTAAATGCTGCGGTTTTAACGGCGAAAGTTTACACCGTACCGTGAATGTTGGCAAAGGATGGCATTATTCCGTTCTGTAATACAAACCAATATAAAACTAAAATTTGAAATAATATTGGTGTGTATGTAGCCTTGAAAAAGCAGGCACTAGAGCATAATAATCATACGAAAACAGCAGTTGCAGCAGTGTAATAAGGAATAACATCACTACACTACGTAATGTATAGCCAGTAGTCTACTGTTCTGTAACTTTACAAAGGACTTAATACATTAACTCAAATTTAGAAGGTGTTTCCAGTTATGCTAAATACGCATACGTTTAAAGGTTACAAGCATATCGGGAAATGTGGGGCAACCGTGTGGAACAATGACAAAATAATTCTGCATACCTTTTCATAAATATTTTTTTATGCATGCCTTGTGACTGTACACTTATTTCTCATGTAAGTGCAATGTGTGTCGATGACAGAAACGTGCGAAGCCCAGGATGTCATGACATTAAAAAATATATTCAAATTTTTTTCCCACATCATTTTGGTAATTATAATTTTTTATAAAACACTTAAAAAGTTCGTGTTCACAAACCGTTTGTAAAATGTCAAGTGGAATTAAATTCCAAATATCTGGTGTTAAAAAACGAATTTGTAGTTGAAGTAAATCCTCTTCTGCCTAACATGGAACGCAATGGGAAAACTCACATTTCTACTCTAGTTCATATACATATATATATGGGAAAAAATTCATTATTGTATTTTGTACAATAATATAAAATATCGCAAGTTTTAAATACTATTTATATCGGTCTATCATGAAATGTCGTAGCAGAAATGTTCCATAGTTATTAATTGAAAAAACCTAACAAATGTTAATGAATAAAAATATAATCTTTTCGGAGTGGTACGATTTTCAATTAGCGTACAATTTCAAGAGCCGAGAGTTCTGAACACAAAGAAATTGCTAGCTGCTTCGGTGCTGTAACTCAATGGTGTCTTGAAAAATATAAAGTAATTAGGTATTTTACATACATAAAAAAACATCTGAAATGAACCAATGAATTAATAAAAAACGACGATTCAACAACAAAAATAAACCAACTGGGAAGGGATTAGTAAAGATTTTTCTGATATCAAGATGAATGTTTATATGTAAATATTTCAGAAGCCATTGTGGTGATATATTTCGACCATTAAACCAAAATTCCAGGGTAAATTACCGTTACATGTTGACGGTCTGCAGCGCTTCTTTTACTCCATCCCGCTGGAGCGGTGGAACAGAGTACCAAGGTCAGAGTTATTACGTAAGAAGCAAGTGGTGATTTACAAAGCCAAGCCTCCGCGTGCCACCACGACAAGCCTATCAAGACTCGCGCGCTCCTCGCCTTTCAGCGGATTGAATTTCTGAGATTATATCTTAAAGAATGATCTGATTCATCGCCCTTGCCTTTCTCAGCGTCACTCGGGGTGCGGGGAACCTTCCAGTTCGGGCCAGCGAGACAACTTAAGGCACGACGGGCCTTCGAGCAGACAGAGTTTGGACGATCGTGCGATCTTAAGCGACAGTTGCGCGAAGACAACGAGCCAGCAGAGCGTCAAGCGGCGGCAAGAGTGAGCACCTGGAGTTAAGCCTGCGAACTGTGAGAATTGGTACAGTGGACAGTGAGGCTGACGGGTGGGACTATTGGACTAGGTTGCGAGAGTGTAAGACATTTGGAATTATGGCAAATTGACTGAATGAATGTGTGTAAATAATGATTGTAAAGTAAAGGCTGTTCACGATAAAGTGAGTACTTTTGAAATCAACATTAGAAAAAAGTCACTGACCCTGCCTGCATATATTTTAACGAGCGCCCTGAGTGACGTGCGCACAGTAAAGTTTGTAACGATGGATGGGAAGTAGTTCCGTATCTGAAGTCGAACAAAAAGCGTCAGGTAACAATTTGTGATAACTTAAATTATTTCTTTCATTTCCTTGTTTTTTAATGCACTGACATAAAATGAGCAGATTTTTTGGATGTTTACTTTTCTAATAATTTCACAATTTAACTTTCCCGACACATGAATAAAGTGACGAGGCCCATGACAATGTTAATCTTGCATAAGGCGGAAGTATACACAACGTGCATACAAGTAGGTCCTAAGCAGGGCTTTCAAAAGTGCCCATTTTATCCTGAATAGCATATAAGCGATGGTAACCAATATAGAGACATTGAGAAGGGCATTAATAATAATTGAGATAGACATGAAATATTGCGCTCACTGACAATAACAATAGTAATAATGGATACATGTTGTTTAATTAATGTTTATAAGAGCTGTGTAAATAAATTTAAAAAAATGTATTTATTTTGTTTTTATTAAGACCTCCATCCTTTACGAACTCGGAAACGCCCCTCTGGCGTCTTGTATCATTGTGTTAACCCTTTACGCTACGGATAAGTTTATTATCTTATGAGTTGCATTAAACAAAGAAAAATATTTTTATTTCCAATTACTGCCATATATCGATATCAATACCAATTTCCATGCATTATGTCATTGGCCACAGTTCTTCACGAGTTCTATGGAATATATTCTACAGACACTTCCTCAATTGAACGTTGTTTTTTGCTATATACAGTGGAGGCCATTGAAACTGTTTCCTGTGCAGTGTTCCATACATCGGACACAGTGAGTGAACGCTATAGTTCGTTCACAGTTACTTGCCACTTTCCTGAAGTTCTGCTAAAGTTCTACCTCTAGTATATTCCTCCGCCTCAAGCAAACAAAGCTTAACCGAGTCTAGAAAATTACAGCAAAGAAACAACGTACCGCGTTCGTGCGCATCCAATGTAATTATAATTTACATAAGAACTGTTTCTTGATAGGCATTACCAAGAAATATGTTTTCTGTATTTTTTATTGATACCAATTGTAATATTGTAATTTATAGCCAAAATACAAGTAAAAGTTCAATTTAACCAGAAATTGGGTACTTTCATGTGACAATTAACATATTAAGGAAACAACCAAACCTGTCATTTATGAGGTGATTTTTCGAAGGTTTTATTCAAACAGTTTGAAGAAACCACAAGTAGGCCATACCTTCCAGTCATATTCACGTCCTATGTGATACAGGCTATTAACGGTAAATTGAGCACTTTTGAAAGCACTCCCATTTGAAATATTAGTCAGTAAATATATTATATTTCACCCTTAACGTTAACTTTCAAGTGCGGTGGAATATAGACACTGTGTTTACTACTTACATGGTGATATTTACTTTAAGAGGTTGTTAAAGAATAAAAAAATGGCTGAAAGCTAAAAGTAACTAGGGCTTCAAAAGTGCTCACTTTACCGTGAACAGTCTATAGTCGTGTTGGCAGAAAAGTCAGTTAAAATGTGGGGACTCAGGGACTGGTTCTGCGGAGCCGGCGCGTTCGCTCTACCCCAGAGGCGAGCTGACCTCAGGGGCCTGCCAGACGGAAAGGCGTAGCGACGGGCCGGACAGCGTAACGAGGTTCAGCCCGTCAATTTAGCCGCCGAGGCTACGGGAAGGTCGCCGAGGCCTCATTAGCCACGGAAATGAAAACCTGCCCGGTTGGGGGGGGGGGAAGACCGTTACGAGCTTGTTTTCACTTAGCGCCCGGGAGATTGGCGCTAGCCTCTCCCTGCCGCCGAACGCCGTCGTGTCCCTGTGCCACCTCCCGCCCACGCCGTCATGCCGTCATGCCCTGCGTCAATTAGCGTCCTGGCGGCGTCCAATTCCTCAGAGGCGTCTCGAAGGCGTCTGGACCCGCGCGACGCCCGAACCGGTGCTCCGCCCCTGCCCCGTTGCTGCGACGTTCGGCGGTGGTGATCGCGGGAGGCAACGGAGAAACAGAATATGGCGTAACATCGCAGTATGAACGTCGTTCCGACCAGAAAACTTAGATAGCAGGTTCGTTAAACGTAATTCACTGTAAACCAACCTTTCCAACATTCGCTATAGGTTGTTCGTTGAAAGCCCTCGTTAAGATCTGCTTGCGTTGTGTGTACATTGTGTAGTCTTCCGCGTTACGTAAAATTAACATCGCTGTACACTTCCTCACTTTATTCATGTGTTGGTCAAGTGAAACTGCGAAATGACCAGAAAAGTTAATAAGTAATTTTGCGAATCTGCTCTTTTTTTGCACTTCGATGGATTAAAAAGCCAGAAAGCTTAATAAATAATGAAGTTTTTAAATAAACGGTTAGGCTTACCTAACACTTTTTATTCGACGTTTAGATATGAAACTGCTTTCTTTCCATCGTTACCTACTTTATTGGGCGCATGTCACCCAGTGTGCCTGTTGAAATATATGCAGGTAGAATCAGTGACTTTTTCCCAAGGTTGATTTCAAAAGTGCTCATTTTATCGTCAATAGCCTTTGCCTATTATATGCTGTTCACGGTAAAATGAGCGCTCCTGAAATCAACCTTTCAAAAATGGCACTGCCCATACCTTGCATGTATTGTAACGGGCACGCTGAGTGGCATGCGCTCAGTAAAGTTCGCGACGACAGAGGTGAAATTAGTCTCTTGTTTTAACGTTGAAATAAAGATGCTAGGTAAACATTTGTGAACGGTTTCATTTACTTCTTTCGCTTTCTGATTTTTATGACTCACGTAAGTGTGAGATTTAACAAATGTATTAAATGTTTATCTTTCTAAAATTTTTACATTTCCTCTTGACCGCGCATAGATAAAGGGACCAGACTCATGGCAATGTTAATTTTACATACTGTATGGCGGAAGGATACACAATGTGCATACAAGCAGATCTTAAGCACGGTTTCAGAAGTGCTCACTTTACCGTGAACAGCTTATAACTGCATATGTGCGACCATAGGTTTAGTCTATTCGCGGTTTCTTCACACTTTTTGAATCAAACCTTTGAAAAATCACCCCATGCATGACGTGTTTATTATTTCCTAAATATGCCATGTATCACAAACGTTTTATACATATGTTAAAATTAAATTATATTATTTTTCGTTAAACTGAAGTTTTAACAGTTTTTCTTTATAAACTATAATAGTCAATTTATAATAAATACGAGAAAAAACAGTGAGAAAATATTTTCGTTGTTAGCGCCTAGTAAGAAATAGATCTGATACAAAATATCATTACATCTGAGTGCGCACGAATTCGGTGCACTGTTCTTTGGTGTAATTTTATAGACTTGGCTAAGTTTAGTTTGCACGAGGCGAAGGAATATATGGAAGTAGAACTTTAGCAGAGCTTCAAAAAAGTGTGAAGTAATCGTGAAGTGAATTATATACACTGACTCGCAGGCTCCCAATTAAGTTGGCAGTGAATTAAACAAAATAGTTCCAAGTCTTGACGTTGTAGGTATTGCGAGTGTAATTTTTAAATTTGTAGTATACTATGTTGACATCTTTTCTCCTTATATGCACAATACAGAACGAATTTGCGTACTGTTAACACATTTATGTTCTTAACAGTATCACGTTTTCATCCCACCGACGTGTGCATTTATGCATTGCCCATGGCAATAAAATTTTTACATATGCCGAAAAAAAAAACAAAATGTGGAGGAAACTAGGACATAAGAGGGGATTTAAAAGATGCTCACATTACCGTCAACAGCCTTTACCCAAAAATATGCTGTACTCTTAAAAAAAAAAAAAAAAAAAACTGAAATGCTAATTTTATTCTAATTGTTTATTTCTCATTTGTTATTTTTTCCAAGGTGTAATTGAATGGGTAGGTGCAACATACGGTTAAGTGACATTTTTTCGTAAATATCAATTTGTGTTTGTTGCATTTCCTGGTTAAGACGCGCCTATTGGCGCAACATGAGAGTCGTTTTCTGGTTATAGGATTTTTAAAGCCCTTTTATTTGGAATAACAGTCAATAAATATATTATGATTTAGCTTTAGACATTAACTTCTGAGTTCGGTGGAATATACATACTTTTATTACTTACATTGCAATATTGATTTTTAAATGTGGTTAAATTATTAAATGTGACTGAAAAAAAAAGTAACTATGGCCTCAAAAGTGCTCACTTTTACCGTGAACAGCCCATAAAAGTAGAGATAGAGCTTTATTTAAAGTAACTGTTTGTTGCTCCGAGTAGCATTTGGAGCAACAAACCGTCATATCCATCATGACTGTTTGTTGCCGCGAATAGAGATGCTATTGCTTTAGACGGACAGCTGTAATCAGTGCCACCTCTTTATTATTTTCATAATCACTTGATAGTACAGTTGGAGTTACTAATGATTTAGTGGACGTTATGCAAATGGCACCGTTTTATTGGGTTCTTAGAAACAAATGCTACTGAGTAATCGTACCACTAGTGTGTGCACATGCACGCTGTTTTCTCGTGTTATACTTGTTTCGCTGTATTTTTTTTTTACTGCGATCATAAAAATGGACGTTTAGGATAGTGATTCCGGTACTAATACCATCTTGAAAGGCAAAAAGAGACAAAATAATGCCGACAATTGGAAAAAAAAAATATCTGTGAAAACCTGTGCGCGTTATGACTAAGAAGCAGGCGGCAAAGTTTGTGTTAGAGCAAGTTGACATACGGAGAAAGAGATAACATCTACATACAATACCGTGACATTGGGGACAAAATCGCTCAGGACAGCTTTTTAAGTGGTCTCAAACAACCAAGAAAGATTTCAATGTAGGGCGATATGACTAAAATAAATAGAGTAAAAAAAAGTATCATAAGTGTATAAAATAGTTTATTTAATTCTGCATGTCCATTGTTAATGCTTCTCAGAAGATCGAACAGAACAACTAATGATGTTGAACCCGATGAGGCTGAACGTGAAGATGATCCTGAGACAAGTTCTGCAGCGGAACCCAAGCAACAGAAGACCTACAGTTACTATTATAAGGAAGGCAGATTATATTTTTATTTCTTATTTTACATGTCTTATATTGCACAGTTATCATTCTGTCGCTCGTTGATGGACGAAGCAAGAGCACAGAACTGGGCTTACTGAGAAAAGGTTTCGTAGAATCAAACAAAACGTGTTTGAATAAACCAATTTATTTATTTCAACGATTGCAAACAAGTTATGGTTGGATTTGGCATTTATTTGTCTTATAATATTTGGTAGTTGTAACACACACACACAATGTTGTTTCACACAAACAAAGCAGTATGGTTGTTTGAAACAATATGATTTTTGTTGTACAGAAATTAATGCTTGTTCGGGGATCACGTTTTCATAAACCACTATGTAAAATAATCTTAATTTTTTACTATGCTAACTTTATGTTTAGTGATAATATACAATTTATTTGGTAAAATTGAAAAAAAAAATGCTGCACAGAGATTTTAACACTCATCGCTGGGATATAAGTCTGACACCTTATTCACAGAGCTACCAGTAACATGCTGCTATAGAGAGAGCATAACAGCTAGTATTAAAACCTATATCTATATTTTCAGTTTTATATAATTTAGTTTTGCTTTCCCTTGAAGTTATATCGTTGGGATTGTTTCTACCAACATTACAGCAAAAGCGGTATAAATATATATTTATTTGTAAATTGTTCCATTAGAATCTGTTACTCAGTATCTAGACCGCAAGTAACTTTATTTTATTCTTTTTCTGTAGAATCCATGTTGGCTCAAAAACGGTGAAAGTTTGTAAGACAGCATTTTACAACTTATGCTGTTGACTGAGTTCATTAGCTTTCTTTTCATGCTGCTACAAATGTTTCTCCACGTGTTGATCAACGGGGCGACATTCGAACAGGCCACATAAAATTACGGATGAGATCAACAAGCAAATTGAGGACCACATTAGATCCTTCCCTCAACGTTCTTCACATAACAGTACGACAGTGTCGAAAAGGAAGTATATCTCATCTGAATTAGATATGAAACGAATGTGGACTATGTACTCTAAGAAACATAAACCACAATTGTTTCTGTTAATGAAAATCAACAAGTACAGTAAGCCACATGTGACGTACGATCATTAGAATAGATAATTTAATACAATATATACTCTCTCCTTTGGAACATCACGTACACATAAATGTCATGTGTGTTACTCTTTGAAAGTACAGCTGGATTCCTGTACAGTAGACAATGAACGCAGAGTGCTTGCAACCCAGCAGATGACATCTTAAAAGAAAACTCATATATCTCGAGGAATTATTTAAAGGTCGAAATATTGTGTTTCGATTATCAACCAAATTTGCAGCTCCACTTCTCACAACAAAGGAAGTATTTTATGCGAGACAAGTATGGGTTTACAATCTTGGGTTTCATGCATGCTCAAATAATATAAAAGACTTTTATACGTATAATGAGACCACAGTTCGTAAAAGATCAAAAGAGACAGTGACATTTTTGAAACATTAGGGCCTATATTGAAAATAAGTTAAGTAAAGATATGCGTACTTTGTACCTTTTTACTGATACGAGAACAGTCTAATGGTTTTGTTCCTGTTAACCCTAGTGAATCGAACATTTTTGTCCAGAATAGTCCATCGTTTACCTGAATGTTGTCCCAGTTTTTGCCTTGTCACCAAGATTTCGCTTATATCGAAAAAAGAAAAAAGAGGAAGGACGGGATATATGCAACTCAGCAGTGGTATTTTGCTAGAAATAACATGGTTTGTGCGGCTATCACATAGTTATAGTAACCTCATTGAACAAAGATGAGAATATATTTGTGTAAACTTATTTCAAATAAAAATCATAAGCTAGATTGACTGCAAGTAATACATTACTATGTAATTAGGTTGTTATAAATTTATACAACTTACTATTGTATAACAAAAACAACTTTTACAATATAATTTGCATTTATATACGGACGCGAAATGTTTTCAGTGCAACAAACAGTTACATGTATATTTTTGTGTAGTTTATGTGAGTTTTTAATATTACAAATAAAATAAAAAGTACAATTACTATGCCACATCTTTGTTTTACGCACTTCCTTTCCAACAGTGTTCGGAGAATAATAACAAATGATTATGATCTTTTGCAAAACCTTTTTTGCTTCTCCTGAGTAACTGTAATAAAAGTACTCGACTGTTTGTTGCACCAAACCCTTCAATTTTCTTTGGATATCTTATGCATGCACATAAGATATTTATTTTTTAACTGCCTAATTTTGTTTGTGTTTTGTCTTACTTAATAGAAGAAAAAGTGTTTTGCAAAATATCTTATTAATTTTTTTAACACTATTGGAAAGGGTTTGCATTAAACAAATATTTCTCGTAGCAAATTTTTATTTATAATATAAAAATACAAATAAACAATACAAAAATATACATATTGCTGCGGTTGCCTACACCAAGTGTTGCAAGGGGGCGAACTGGCGCGAGGTGCAGCGCGACTTCGGCAAGCCGACCCAGCTGTTGTAATAACAATCCCGGGGGAATGGTTACGAGGTCGGGCCGTCGGTGTTTAAGGATGGGACAATGGCGGCTCAAGGCGTCATTTTACTCCAGATGTTGGAGGCTCTGCCCGAGGGACGGCTGCCGAGAGGACCACCAGTCCATGGTCTGGGATCGACGCCCAACGTATCCGCCGTAGAGAGAGCATCCTCGTTGCCGACTATGCTATGTGGGTAATCATACTTCCCGATAGGGCGATGTAGGCTGCGTGAGGTATCGAGACAGGCGAAGGCATATTTTAAGCTCCATAAGAGCAAGAGTATTTAAGTAATTGCTTGCTTACGTAATTTGAAGTAACACTGAGTATTATTGCCACGACTTATTGTATGACATTAATCTGAACGTTCTTGCTTAGCGATAATTGTAATTACTTGAGAATATAATAAAATAGAGTTTTGTATTAACTGAGTGCTTTCCTCTAGCTACCTTCACCCCCCTACTGAGTGTGTGGTCTCCTCCCTTCAGAAGAGGTCACAGCAATATGAGTGTAGGTTACAGTGAATAAATTTCAGTTCCATTTTAAAATTCATATTATATTGTAAATTTTGTTTCTATTGTGTAATAGTTATTTTATTACTATATTATTACTATTTTATGTCGTGTTTATCATTATATGTAATTATAAAAAAACTATTCACCATAAATCAAAGTATGTTCATTTAATAGACAAACTGTAACCATTGTTCATTCGCCGTCAACATCACAATCTTTTCCGTCTCCTCTGTTCAGGTTCTCATAGAATGAGAAGTATACTCGTTGGACTTGCTTTTAAGCAAGTGTCATAGCATGATTCTCCACGATCACAGGTTTTATTACGAACATTTTTCTTCCTTGCCTCTCACAGTGATAATAGTACCGGAATCACTATCCAAAACGTCCATTGTAGGACTGCAGTGAATAACCAAGAGGAACGTATTCTCGATACGGAAACAAATATCAAATGTGGAAAGAAATTATTTATTTTCTGATGTGACGACACCATTTACATAACACCCGCTCTACTAGCAACAACTGTAACTAATTAGCAAATTGTTGCATAAATAATAAAGAGATACGAAATAAAATCCGCATTATGTGAGACGGTCACGATAAACAAATGACTGTTACTCCGAATACAATTTAGGGCAACGAAATGTTATTTTTAATAAAGCTCGCTCTGGACTTGTAACCATGTAAAATGACTATGTAAGACCAAAATATGCTCCTTTAATAGGACACTGAACATAAATATTTTAATGAAAAAATGTCACTTGACTTGTTGCAAAGGCCCCTTCAATTGTAGCTGTCCTAGACATAATCTATACATTATTTCCATCAATAATTGTATGATTTATCGTAATGCTTATTTTCCTCGTATTCTTAATGAATCCTAAAGCTTTTCGCTGCGCGTAGATATAGTTCTTATTCGCCATTTTAATTGCTTTCAGTTATTGTCAACTTTTGTTAGGCAATGCTTTAGTGAGGTTTTAATTGTAATTTTACTTCACAGATTATGTTTTTAATTTTTGTTGCTTGCTAATATTTATTTCCCTTCTATCATACATTCTCTGTCAGAAGAGGTACCAAGGCTGGAATGTTTGGGTCTTTTGACTTGATTGTACGTTCCTATCAATACCTTATACTGATTGTGATTAAAGAAATTATTTGAGGTGGGCAGTTAGAGAAGATATTATGTTAAACCGAATCTGCAAATTTTGAAAAACTTATTTTTGCTATAAAATTATTTGACTGGATTTGTTACGCCTCTTCAGGGCGTAGCAGGGCTAAAGAAAGGCAAGGAGAAGGACGCACGCCATTTAAAAAAATCAAGAAAGCATGGACACAAAAATTCCAAAATCAATACAAATATATTGAAGCCTATCTATATATTATCACCAAGAACAACAACTTTGCAACTTGATTTGAAAAATATAAATTGTATCTGTGATTTTCTATTGCTTGCTACCAATCCGTGAACTAGGAGGAGAGAACACACATGCACTGAAACAAACAAAAAACAACAATATTAATATATCCTGAGAAATCACCCAACCTGAATAAAAACTTGTAAAATCCCATTTAAAAAAGGTAAAATGACTCCCTGAGTAAAGTAAGCACCATTACAACTTTAAAAGTAAAGTACGCCTGATGATTCACTAAATAGTAGAACATAGAATACTAATTTCAAGAATACCATTGGGAAGGAGCAGAAGCCCTCATTACACTTAACCATGAACATAAAGGCACGCCCTATAATATCCACTAAACTCCTTGGCAGTAAAATTATTTTGGCAAATTGTAGTCCAGGAAACCATTCCTACAGCACGCCAAAAAATAGAAAGAATCCACCTCTCAGTAAACAGTGAAGAAACACTTCCCTAACAAAATTCCATACCAAAAAAAAACCACTACTAAAAACGAATCTCTAACCCCGGCATAACAACAACTACGTTCATTGCAATACTTAACTTCAGTAGTACTCATATTACGCGAAAACGCGTCTAGCATGGTGGCGCCCCGAAGTACAAAGTGATGTAGACATGAACTATCGTCGACTGCACACTTACTCGGGCTGGGGACGAACATTTATACGCGAAAACATGGCTCGGGAAGGTTAAGGAGACGGCGGGAATAGCGGAGAGGCGTATGGAATGTGCCAGAGTGTGCGAGGCTGAACTCGTTGCCAGTTGTAGCCACCAGACAGCGCTCGTCCGCGCCAGGAGCGCCGCGCACCTCTCTCAGTATAACTGAGCTCTTGGAAGCGTTCAGACGTGTGACACCCCGGGGGGGGGGGGGGGCGAGAGAGAAAAACAATGTACCTTTTTCTGCAGCAAAAATATTTCCTCTTCTAATAGTAACCCCTCTTCAGACAAAATAACAGTTTATTATTCTGGGCTATCAAATACAGCCGTGGCAAATAACAAAGCAGACTTGCTAACGAAGTTCATTAACGTCATGTAGTTCTGTAAACACACCAACCCCAATAATAGCAGCATTTAATCGTACTCCAGAAAATTGTAGGTATCACACATTTCCCAAACTGGCGCGACGAAAAATAAATCGTTCAGGCAGGACAGTCTTTGGCAGGACAGGAGTACTCATATAAAATTGCTTTGGTTTGCTAATTGACACGCGTGTCAGGCTTGAAGCAGGGCTTCAGGTTGACCAGCTGCCAAGTACAGCAATATTTAGACATTTCTACCATAAATTTTCCTAAACGAGGAATTTTGTTATTTATTTTGAAACGATGTTGGTAATGCATCGTTAAAAAGAAATTATTGTTCCATATCATGAAATTTAATGCAAAATAATTAGTGGAATATCGAAGTACTTTCATAAAATACATTGATCATGGCAACATGTTTTGGCAATGCCCACACATCTCCATTTATCTAAACACAATCCTGAAAGGGGCTGATGTAAGTACAGTAATTTAGGGTAACTTTTCTCTATCTATGTTTAGATAAAACTTTTGTCGCACGTGTAGTCAAAGTTTGTTGTTGGAATTAAAATTCTTCTTAAGGTATTGGAGTTGTAGCAAACATGTATCTCGGAAAATAACATCAACCAAGTGTTAGGATATGAAGAGAAATTACAATCAATACGTTTCACAAGGAATGTATGAGCATAAAAGTGCAGAAACACTGAGAGAAAATCGAACAAAATATTTGTTTGTATAGGGCCAAATATATATTTAGATGCCCTAACAAAATATATTGTTGAAGAAACAAAATTTGAAAAGCAACAAAATTACTTTTGTTCGACTAACAAAATATATGCTTGAATAAACAAAATTTCTGTGTTGGGCCAAAAAAAAATTATACTGTCAATTTAATATTTTGTTGAATCTATTGTATATATTTGTTTGGTCACTCATTTGACTGCCTTTGTTCGAATACAGCTCGAGTTTGTATTTTTTTTTTTTTTTACAATTAGGATAGTAACCGTGTTTGTTAATGCATCCATTGATGCTTAATAATCGTATGAACACATTAATAAAACAATGCAACAAGAAACTGACAAGTAAAGCTGTAAAAATCGAAACACTTTGTTTGCAAAAGTTGCCCAATATTTGTACTTAATTTAATTAAAAGCTTTCCAGCGTCATTAGTTGCCACATAAGCTGAGATTACTAAGGCCTAGCGCTCGGATGCAGGTGATCTAAATTCGAAACTCGGTCGAACTTGTACAACATTATTATATCGGCCCTACCTGTTTAATGCAGGTGTAGCCAATCGAATCTTTAGTTCCACCAACCAAATCTAACAATTTGGGGCAACCAAATGACAACAAAATAATTTGGTTTTAGCAACAAAATATTTCACTGCCCCTATAACAAACAAATAATTTGGTTGCACCAGACAAATCTTGTTTCATTCAACCAAACCTTTTTTTCAGTGCGATGTGTTGACGAGCTGGAAGAAAATAATGCGAGGCTCTCTTGACGTCATCGTGGACAGATATAGTGAGAAACCAGGAGGATTTAATTAAATAGCGGGAGGAAAAGTTTCCTGAGCTACTCAAGTGTGTTTTCCTTTGCGGCGAGGCAAGTTGTGGTTCCAGAATAACATCCATCACGTCAGTGTACCTCTCCTAAAACATGGTAGCAAGGTACTCCCGATGTGGGCAACTTGTAGTGGAGTTCCTTCCTGTTCAAAACACATATCTCTTCTCACAGCGAGGTGAACATCCTCGAGAAATCCAGGAACTATTCCTTTAAAGTACACAGTAAATCAGTTGATAAATATTTTGTGGCCATAAATACACGCGCAACATCTCAATATATTTCCAGCCCGTCAACCTTTGGACCCACGTATTTCTTAAAAAAAATGAATGGGTTCTGATTTCAACCTCCTTTCGCGCCCGTCTCAATTTGCCAGTATTGCTTTTCGTCACGCTTTTTGTAAGAGTCAGAGATAACTTGATGTGACACGTACTAAGGTACGAAGTCATACGCTAAATCGATATTTTCAATCAGTGAAACGGCACTCCCAGAAAATCAGCGTTGCGTATTCCCGACTGACGATAAACAACATAGAGCTGAGGACCAGTAAATATCACCGTTAAATAAGCAAAATTCAGTCACCGAAAAAATTCGACGAGCTATTATTGACTGGGGGAGCTTTAATCGCCTCGTAGCAAATCTCAGTTATTTGGAGAGTGCGACAAGCTAACTCGTGAAGACAGTTATGGAACATGAAGTGTGATGGGGAAAACGAGAGTGGAAAGCAGAACAATTAAATGCGAGCGTCAATCGTCAGGAAGTGTTGGGTTCAAAGACATACTAACCACAAATAGATACATTTTACAGTTTGTAAACATATTCTAGGGCAAAAAATATCTAAAACATTCTGTACAAATATTGTAATGATAAATTCATGTTGAAGTCAAGATCATTGTCAACCTTCCCCCAAATATAATAATAAAAAAGAATTATTTCTATCAATTTTTTTCCAGCTTTGTATTTATATTTCTCGATTGTTTAACTCATGTGTTTTAACGTTTAATTTTCTACCGAAGCACTGACATCAGAAGGCAGTAAATGTAGTCGTCTGGGTTGTTTCTGAAATACAAGCCAGCAAGTTATGACTTGTCAAAAGGATGCGCGCAGAACTAGTAAAAACCATACTTACGCCAAGAAAAAAGTCTGATGCATTTGACCGTCGAATGAGTAACCAACATTGTTTTTATTGTTGTAGTTGTACAAAATGTAAAATGTTACAGTAGAAAATTCATCGAAGTAAAAAAAAAATAAAAAATATAAAAAAAAAACCCGTCATTATGTTACTAAGTCTTCATTCATTTCTGGGGGCAAATGTGAACTAATATATCTGCGCCTTATTCTCACGCAATTGTAATGTAGACCCATCTCTAAGTAGGTAATCTGTTATTTCTTCAGGTAATTTTCTAAAGAAAAATTGATAAGCCGTTCCCTACAAAACTAAAATCTAAAAATTATTTACTTTCAAGCCACATTTTTTCACACCTAAAACCACTTTCATCCGAAGAGACCTGTAATTTTTGTCAAATTGCCTTGGGCCCGTCAGCAGATAATTAACTTTTACATTTTGATTACGTGTAATGAATACTCAAAACGACGTTAGCAGCTTTGTTATTAATGTGATTTTAGACCCCAAATTTGATCATAATTAATGGTTACATAAAGGGGATGATTCTCCCCCGATTCATTAAGAATATCCTCTGGAAAGAATATAGTTTTTATCAGCTGGCGTGAGTCGGTGAGATTTTTTTTTACATCGATTTTTTCTTTCTATTTTTATTGAATTATTCACTATGATTTCACAATAGGTTCTTTATCAAACCGTTGCCAATTATAAAATGAAACTCTTCTGAAGTGTTAACCTATATGCAAAATGTGAAGGTAATTAACATTCTGAATGCCTTACGAGTGTACAAGCATTGCGTTAAAATTAAGCACATGCAATTACTTCAGTAAAGTATAGCCACATGAACATCTCAAGGTGGCTATTAGCGACACAGTTTGCGTTAATTTCCTTGTAAAATAAAAGTTTATTAGATAAGAAAAACATTTAACAGCCAAAAACGATTATGGAAATAACACTCGAGGTAACAAACTAATTATTAATTCACAAAGACGAAAATTTGTGGTTTTCATATTATGGCACTACTGTTGTATTGCCTCTCAATTTCCTGTCGTGTTTAGTAACGTAATCAAAGCCTTGACGGAGAGTAATTACGTCTCCTTGCAGGACCAGTGGTCTAGAATAACTAACGGATATATGCAGGAAATTCATACGTTTAGAATACATTCATATTAGAGTTCAAATAAATTTAACAAAAAAATTTGTAATGTTGTAAGTAAGTAATTTTGGGAAACGTTATCAGATAGTGGACAATTAATTGCGGTGTGAGAATAAAGTCTTAAAACGCACGCATGATAATTATTAAAATAATAAACCGATAAAAACAGTTATATTAAAGAACACTGGCAGTTGTTAATCTCTTCTAAGGGAGTTTCAGCATAAGAGTTATTAATTTAGGAAGGGGACTGTTATGAAGCGACATTCGTTGCCGTATTACCGTTGATAAATGATTCTAGAGGCAGGTAACCCTAATGACTGTAGCCGATGTTGAATAGCTGGACACGAAAGGGGGTTGGCCTGTCTTATGGTTAGAGATCTGAAAAAAATATCCCTGTCATAAGTAGGAGGCATAACTTCAGCGACCAGTAATTACTTGCATATCTGTCACTTTGACCACTGTTGCTATATTATGCCCTCTACCTTTGCAATGACTACACAACATGGTTCAGTCACACCACTACGAAGTGTTTTTTTACCTCGCCAAAGTCGTTCAGGGAGTGGAGAAGGAAGTGTAGATCAATGAAAAACGTAGCAAAAACGTTTACGTGTCCAAAATATAAGCAGTGAACATATAATAACACGACATTTGTCGATCTTTATATATAGCCAGTCACAAGCTTGAACTCTATTTTGGCGGCTTTAATTATGTACAGGAACAGATATTCATCGGGACGTTACGCCTTACGTCATTTGTTGCTGCCTCAATATCCTTATAGCCAACATCGTTGAGTTCATTAATGACTTATGGTGCCCTAGCTGACCTGGTCGTAAAAGCGTCGTACATCATTGTTTTATACGGGCATAAATAAAGGTTACACGCGAACCCGTGATCCTTTCTTGATCACAAGCAGAACGCTATTAGCACGTTTAGGTTTAGTATCAATTCGTGACGATTTTTTAGTGATAACAGAGTACCACGGTGGGTTATGATATAGCAGTGATTTCAGATCATTAACAAATACCAAATTTGGCATGGAGATAGTCGCACCTTATATAAGTAATAATAGGTGATAGTATTTTCCGTTCTCAAGATCTTACACATAAATGCACTAATTCGCATAACCATGAGTGACTGTAGTTGAAAAACCGCACAATCCCGGCGAAGTAAGTCATTTATTTTAAGTGGAAAAGATTATGTTAATTGTGCCGAATTAATAAGGGAAAATTGGTAAAAAATTTGCCTTATTTGAACAAATTTTTTCGCCTTGGCATGGAAAATTTATACGTTGTGCCATAAAGAAGTAAAAATATTGAATCTATAAAAAATTTAATGGACGAAAAATATACGATAGTTTCAATATCTAAATTTATTCTGCTGGAACAAAATTCATACCACGTGGTTGCTTATTACACTTAGAGATAAACATTAAAGCGGGTTATTTATTGTAAGGAAAAACTAATGAATTCATTAATCAGCTAAAAAGTAGTAAAATTTCGTAGAACTTGTGTGATCAACCTTATATCAGAGGACGAGTATTCCAAAATTCCAAATTCGGTATTTTTAACTTGGTGACGTACTTAAATATAGTTTTACTGAGCATTCATAAAAGGCGTGTTTACTGTATTCTTCCCGCAAGTAAGTGTAGCCTTTAGCAAATAAAAATTAACACTTGATGGCTGTTGCTCATGCGTTATTCAAGTGACACCGTAGCACTGATACATAAACCAATTTACTCTAATGTGTGTGAAACAAAACGGAACCGACTTCAGAGACCAAAAATTTAAAAACTACATCTTAAAGGTGTTCAGTCATTTAACTATGTGCTTCGTGTAATTAGCTGCCAGCTGTCGTTAAATCAGTAATAATTTACCTTTATACATATGTAGTTATAGGCACGATATTTTCCGAAGAATGATTTAAAAATAACTCAACCGTGAACTAGTTTCGTACTGTTTACAGTGAGATCGGTAATGGATTGCATTCTGAAAGGAATAATAGCTTCGTTCTAGTTTTTAACATGTTTATTTAAAATTGAGCTCTAGAATGTTAGCTTTTCTATTAGCCACGGAAGTGAATAAAACACTGCAAACATTTTCCTCCTCAGAGCCAGTGTTTGCTCTTAAACATCTGCAAACATGATGGAAACGTAACTATTCAAGAAGCGGAGCTGCATGCGAAGGTAGCTGACGAGATAATTTTTTTTTTTTTTTTTTTTAATTCGACGAGAGAAAGAATGCGGGATGTGTAATGGATGTAGATACGAGCGCTTAAAAAGGGGGGGGGGGGGTTGGGGCGATGTTAGGGGTTATAAAAACATTGCAGAGCAACAGACGTTCTTTCCTGTGTAGGTGGAATTCTGAAAAGCCAAGGAACGTTTATGATGCACGTACGGAGGCGTGGGGGAGAATTTAAAACAGAATGCATCCTCGACTGAACAGACAGAGAGAAGAACGTTGCAAGTACATGGCCAAACAAATGTTGGAAAACGAAGTAAAAAATATATATATATAACAGAACACGAACTGCTTGACTGGATAATGAAATTGAAAATGCCAGCTTTAACCTCACCCCCTACCCCCCAAATCCAACCATCACCATGCCCAGGGGAGCACAGAAGAATACAAGAAAAAGGGAAGCAAGATGAAGGGTTCGGTGGGGATGAAGAGGTGAAAACAGGGAACACGCTGTCCTACTGGGAGGCATCATAAGATATATTGGGCAGGTAAGCATGGAGGAGAGCTCTGAATTATTCTAAGCTAGGAAGAATGAAGGGCCGCGCCATTGTCGGAGATACAGGCCAGGCATATTACAGGCGGACTGTATTATGCAACGTGATGAAGGAAGCCCCGACTCTCGCTGGAACACTCCTGATTCGGGAGGCTTTGCCCGTTACCGAGGCTCGCTCGGCCCGTGCGCAGAGCTCCGGGTTATTAACTGCGTATATACCTAACCCTGGGGGGGAGCTTACCGTACCACTAAGAGAACCGTCCATTGTAGTTGGGTTTGTGCGGTTATAACGTGCAGCGATAAAGGCCGCCGTCCGAGGAGTGTTACATACGTGTATATTGTTCGCGGCCGTGACGGACACTTATCAACTGGGATCTGAAATACCGGCGAGTCCTGGCACGTCTGTAACCCCGCACGAGCGTGTTACTGGACACTGAACTCTGGTTATTTTTTTTTTTTACCTTCAAGGCAAGCTTAGTAACCTCCATTGTAAATCTGAAGTGAAGTTGCTGTTTTTAAGGCTGTGATTATTAAAGCCTCATATTCATTAAAAGTATCTTACGAGCCACAATGCGGCTATGTAAATGTACAGATCAAGGGCCAATCCAGAGTGATGAGGAGGCGGAGGGGGGCGGGGGGTCACATGGGGCATGGCCTCCCCAACCCCAAACCACCCACACTTATATGAAACTGTCTGTGAATGTCTTACAACTAAAATGAAATGACATCAGATTTGTTTAAAATACTGATTTCAATAACAAATTTAACGTTGCTTCCTACAATAGAATTGAAAGTGCAGCCCTACGCCTGCACAGTATGAAAGTGACCCCCCAACCACAAAAGTGCTCCTGCCAACAAGGAAGTCAGCAAAGGAAAATCCACGTGGGGAAAAAACTGCCACTCAGTGCAGCTGGTCGAGGTCGAGCACACGACCCACTGGTATTCGAGGCAGGCACGCCAACCCGATGGAATAACTTCCTTTGCTCGCGACTGTCGGCGCACCTGGGCTGGCGAAGAGTCATGTGCGACGACTGCAGTTTATGGGAAGCAAGTGCCGCGAGGACCACTCATAATTTATCGCCTGTAAAACGCCTCAGGACACAAGGCAGCAGAGCTGACTAGTATTCTGGAGGTCGTGGAAACTTGCCGGGTTGACTGGACTTCGTGTGGTTTTCTATTTCGATTCTTGGGAAATACCCTTGCCGGTTCAATTCCGGAAAAGGACGCCGTCTACGCGCACTGCCGAACAACGTGCAGGGAATCAGTAAGAAAAGAGGCCTTTTTAATTTTTTTTTCTACTAGCGTTTAAAACGCGTTTAGCAATAATGGCGCGGTATTGTGACACTTGCGACCAGTGGAATGTTTCCAACTCGGCGAACACCATTGTTCATTTGAGCTTTTTCATCACGTTTATACTGTGGCGAAAATATACACTGTGACACCCCTACTTTTCTAGAACTGTCAAAATTTAGTGTACTTATATGAAATGGAGTATACACACATATCGACTGAACTACGAACACCATATTGATTTCGCCAAATTTTGGTAGAATTAATATTGCGGGGTAGTTATGAGTTCGAAGTTGTCTTTTCTCTTTTACTGTGTAAGGTTGGTTGGATATAGGGGTACTTAAGGAATTATCTTTTTTAAAAAAACGTAAGCCAGAAAAATCAAGTAGTTATCAGTATGACAGGGCGAATATTCCATTTAATGTCTTAGCATGCACCACCAAAGAGGATCCTTGCACTGAGAACTCGTGTTCCATCTACAGGTCAACAAACAAAAAAACGCTTCAATACGCGACTGTTGTCTTCATCTGGCATGTACCTGTCAGTCTGCCGTTAGACCACCGGCTCCGACGATATGTCATATCGAGACCTTCCTCGTTCCCTGTCCCAGTTGTTTCAAAATTCCGCTAATTTACCTGTTCAGTTAAAACTGACAAACTCGTCATCGTGAAATGAAAACATTCGCACGTTTTTCCTGCCTTTGATACGTTCGGACCCCCTGTCCAGGATCGAGAAAATGTTGCACGTGAAGGGTTATTTTGTTGGTAAAAGCTGTTCACGGTAAACTGAGCACTTTTGAAAGTCCCTATACACGAAGAGTGGCGAAGGCGTCAAAGACAGGCCGTAGGTGAGGATCGGCTTGTTACTGCTATGAACAAAATACCAATTCAACTGCACCACACAACACACGTACGCTCACTACAGGCTGTTCACGGTAAAGTGAGCACTTTTGAGGCCCTATTTACTTTTCTATTTCAGCCGGTTTTTATCCTTCCATCACACTTTAAAATAAAATATTGCCATGTAGGTAACAAACGCAGTGTATATACTTAACCAAACTCGAAAGTTAACTTCTAAATCTACAATAAAATATATTTATTGACTGTTATTCCAAAAAGAGGTCTTAAAAAGTGCTCACTTCTGCGTGAATAGACTATAACCTAGCTGCTGCAAAACTGCGCATGTAGGGCGACCAGTAGTGCAATCTCCGGGCTGACGATTCCACCCTTCTCGGTTTACTTCTCACCTTGCTTGCCTCCCTTGTTGGTTCTGCTTTTCAACCCACGTCCAGTTGCTCTAATCTCAGTTTTTTTTTTCTGTACATTTAACAGTGCTTTCGTACATTTCAGGACGTACGTTGAAATTGATCGTTTCGCTCGTTCCTTCCTTTTCAGGAATCACCTCTTGCAAGTTTGTCCTCGTTGTTCGGCCTCGTTCTGTATAGACCACGGCCGCAGAGGACAGGCCTGGACACTCGCCTATCTAACAATGTTAGCGAATTGACCCACTTATTGACTGATTTAGTTCATGCAGTAGCCGCAGAGCGCAGCATGCAAACTGGTGTTGTTAGCGTTGTTACACTTTAAAAAAAAATTCTCGTAATCTTCCTAAACTGTAATGGAAGTTTTTAACCTATGCACTGTATAGAAATAATACTAGCACTACATGTAAGGCTGAAAAAATGGGAGTGTTTAACATTGCTAGTATACAAAGCCTATGTATTTGACTCTTTCCTGGGCAACTGTAGGAACGTTATCACGCATGTATTGGAAAATAATTTACCATTCACGCTTTGTCACTGTACGTATAAACTGACGTGGTAAATTTACAAATAATTTCTTACAGTATAGTATAGAGATGTGAACGTCATTTGCCCATTTTAAGAAAAGATTGCAATTACCCTCCCTTTGCTATCCATGTCGAATAGCAGTACTTCGGTAGCAGCGCTCTGTGGCTGGGTTCATGAACTAGATGGGTCAATAAGGGCCTCAATTGTTCAAACTAGTGTCCAGATCTGTCTTCTGCGGCCGTGGTATAGACCACCATGCATGGAAGGTTTAAGATGGTTGTTGGTGTCACTGACTGTACTTCGCCTCCATATTTCGCAAACGCCCGTACAGCCGTCTCGCCTTGCCCCCAAGGCAATCTGCAATCCCGCCAGTTCGAAGGGTTTTTCGATGGAAACGGGGGGGGGGGGGGGGTGGCTAGGCCTCACCGTACCTACATGCGTTTACCCCTTCCCCCTTTTCCTGTTCCCATCCCTTGCCAAAACCCAAACCCGCGCATAACGCGACGCCGCGTCACCCACCAACAAATTCCCTCTTTTCCGCTCGGCCTGAAAATATTTCGGCCGCCCGTTTTATCGGCACACCCCCCTCTCGGCGCGCGGGTCGCGAAAATGCCACGTAGCTCCGCGGCGTGGAAAACAAAAGACGCTTTTCACTTCTTTTTTTTTTTTTTTTTTTTTTTTTGATGATTCCTCTGTCAGGCGGCGCGTGACACGGGGACTTTTAACGCGTCGTTATTTTTAGTTGTTTTGTTTGGCAGCATTTTTGGGAAAGTAGGAACGCGGTAGGGGTGTATGCGGGAGGAGGGGGGTGTTCGTGTGGACACTGGTAAAATTCGTCAGAACAGGCGAGCCGAACCGAACGTTGCCTTTGCGAGGCTGTGCATAACGTCGGCTAACCACACCCAGCATGCAGAGTATAAAGTAGTTGGAGATGTGTCACGGGCCGACGGAAGTCTTTTGAAATCCTAGTTTAATTTCGTCTTTATTCCAGCCTGGTTTCTTTCCAAGAGGTGCGAAAATTAGCATAGCCATGCACGTAATAATTCGTCGATAATACGAAAATGTAAATGTATTTGAAATACAAATACATTTTCATAGTCTCAGTACTTACCTTACACATAAAAAAAAAAAAATGAATAGCTACCAGTTTAAAAAATGCAATGAGCAACTGAACTACTATTCCTTATTCGCTGGAAACTTTAGGTCTACTCAATCGACTCCAGTATCACTATAGAAGTTAAAGTAAATTCATCAAAGCGTAATAATATTTTTAAAATTTTGGTTTAAAGGTCGAAATAACGGTGAATTAGTGGTAATGAAAGACTAAAATAAGTTTTTTTTTGTGAAAAAAATATTGGCTTTGTAGAATTCGTCTTAGCTTTCTGCGAAGCATTGAACTCAAAAGCTTACAGCTGAGCCGGAGGGGGGGGGGGGGGGTGGATGGGGGGAAGTAAAACGGTTTGCACATTGGTTTATCATATTTAGCCTAATACGTTTGTTTGCTATGTTGGACTATTTAGAAATCACCAGAGGAATAACTATGGCTAACTGTTGTTCGCGAAAATATACCACGACTAGTTGTACTCCAAAACACTTTGGTTCACAACCCGTATCGCTGTTGGATGATTTTAACTCGCACGCGTTTTCGGAGTCTGCCCGTGAATAACAGACGTACAGTATCGGAGTAAGGCAATTCTGATTGGCCAGTCAAGTAAGAAAATGTCTTCTCACGTAGACACGTCGCAAGCAAGCAAAAGAGTACTGCTGGTATGCCTGTAGGGTATTGAAATCTAGCATATGTGGAAATATTTTCGCGAAAAAAAAAAGGTGGCCCTAGGAATAACTTATTGGCGTGAATTCTGTCGTTATCTTTTTAATGTTTTTAAATGTTTTTAAATGAAGTCATGAGAGGGTTTTGATAGTATTGTTATTAGAACACTGTTATTCTTACCAGGCGGGAAGACACCTTGTAAGAAACACGAATCCTCCGCGAAAAAGGGAATGGAGTAGGGAGGGAAAACTAACATATTGGCGTGAATAACGTCGAGGGGGTAATCGATAATGCTGTCTTAGTAGAAAACTTACTACCACGATCTCCGAAGAAGCAAAGTATATTTTGTGGCGTGTGATTTTGAAGATGCTGAAAACAATGGCGATGTGGCGTTTCATATGCAAGATGATATCGTGCTAATTATTTACATTATTTTCTCCATAAACTGCCACTTAAACCATCAGTTAATTTGCCAGTGCTGTCTAGATTAAGTATTAAGTAACTTTGTACGTGTATTTGTAAAGTATGACTTGAAATTAACGATTTTAACGCGCTTCAGTAAATTCTGCGCATGGATGCATGGCATTTATTGCATTTGCAGAAATAGTCCTCATTGCTTGTGAGCCATTGGTTTAACGTTATTGTGAATTAAAATATAACGAAAACATAGTAACTTGAGTACAGTATAGAAAATAAATTTTTCTAAAAAACATTCTCAAAAGCTATCCCGATAGTAATTTTATATATATATATATATATATATATATATATATATATATATATATATATATATATATATATATACATTGCCTGGAAACACCAACAAAAAACATAAAGAGGTAGGTCGATTTTGAGTTTGCTAAATTGAAAAAAAAAATACATTTGCCAAATGATATTACAGCATGAATACTTCATAACTTTATAGCTTAAAGGCTTTTACAAAAATGTCTGAAAAGCGGGTATGTATTACATTATGGCGTATTGTGATCTGATGAGTAAGGGAGGGTGGGTGTATTTTCAGCAACTAAATACAACTCACTCCAAGCAATATTTTAATTATCAAACCGATGCAGTTATTAGAGGACAGAAATAAAAGCAGAACTGGATACCGGGCCGAATGATATTCATGATGGCCATTTCAATTACACAGAATGCTTAATGTGCTGTCATTTGAAACTGCTCTAATTACTTGCGATTTTCAATATGCGGCCGCTGTGTGGCCGTCGCCATATTGCATCAGCGCGACTGCAGTGATGCGGTGTGACAGGCTAGAACGCTGTTGGTCAGTTGCGGGAACACCGCACGTGGCCGTATAGTCATTTGGCGGAACACATTTTTGGAAGAAAATGCTTCTCTTAAGTATGCTCGCCACGAAAAATGTAATGATTTTATATTTGTATTGAATATCAATTAACTTGCAGACACTGCATGTATTTAACTCTTTACTAGCACTAACAAATTTTTAGATTACATAATTTTTGCGTAATCACATATGAAATGATTAATTTTCTTTTTTTTTTTAAGTTTACAAATAAATAAACCAAACTATTTATTGAAAATTTAACAAGGGTGACTGAAAAGTAATGACGTAATCAAATTTAAGGCATTTTAGCAAAATTGATATTACAAAAAAAAAAAAAAAAAAAACACAAATTGCTATAAATTAAAAAATTTGTAAAAACAATCCTTAATTATTATCAGCAATAATTTTTAAAAATTGTAACGACATGTCACAGCGCTATTTTCAAGATTTCTTAAAGTAACTTGTGGTGTCTTACAGTATCTAAAAGATTTCTTGAAGTAACCCATGGTGTGGTATTTCAAAGATTTCTTGAAATAACTCATATAGCTCGTAGTATCTCATTTCGGCAAGTGAGCAAGATTTTACTATCGGCAATGTCTACAATCTGAACAGTATTTCGTACAAACATGAAATAATTAATATTATGGTGACCAGTGTGCTACCCTTAAATCTCAGAGCATTGTGAACGAGGGTGTTTAAAAAATGTTTTCAGACAACGAGGTTCCGGTATTATATGTCGTCTAGTTCAACGATGTGATTGCCACTATTAACCTACTTTCCTTGGACAGATAAAAATTAATAAATAAATATACTTCTTAACCCCTCTTAGCCATAGGTCATCCCAGGGTGTTCCATTTTCGTTGTAAATGCCATGGTCTTTTTGGCCACCTGACCCACTGGGTATAAGCTCTTAGCCCTAATTTCGGACATTCTCCTATATAGGAGAAAACCTATCTACTACCATCGGGAATATTTAAAACGCTGCCAGCACGAATCCATACCTCAACCTGACGCGGGCTTTTGGGGAGGAACGTGTCAGGGGGGGGGGGAGGGTAATATTCTTCCTCTCACGGAGACTTCGCATCCCCCCTGTTTCTCGAACTTCACCACAGGGAACCTGTGACCTTTGGTATCTTGGGTCATCCCGTGCTCCTACTTCTTTTTCGTGACACCCATGGCTGCCACGACTACTGGCTGTTAACCCAGATCGTCTCGTCCATTACCATGCAATTTAATTTCTTCACTTTGAAATTCTTGCTTGGGCCCAATGGTATTACCGGTAAGGAGTGGACCAGCCCGCCACCAGGCATCCACCATCAAGATTGCCCAAGATTCAAGATAGCCTGGGAGGCAGATACCACTTTTAGTACCTTTCCTTGGACAGATAAGCTTATGATCCACTGACTGATCCCCGTAGTAATTCCTTAAATACCTATCACATTGTAATGGGTTTTGAAATCACACGACGCCAATTAAGAAGCCTTTCGTAAAAGCGCGTTTTCTGTACATCAAACTCCGAAAGTGCTAACTTCTCAGTGCGTAAGCGCGGTGTAAATCCAAAGACGATGTGTGAGTCCGCAGATATTTAGTTTGAACAGTGCGACGTATGATAGTTATTCACACATGATTTATTCTCTTATCCCACTAGGTGATATTTTTGAACTTGTACTGCGCGCGCTAATAGTAGCAATCTTCTAATGCGCTACGAATACTGAACATCTCGAGCATTTCTGCGATAAAGCATGGCGATGTTGACGTGTATTGCCAACTTCTGTTTTCAGTAATGAATTTTGCTGTTATAACAGCAACGACGCCAACTTCGTGGAGTCCCAGGCTTAACCCTTTGAGTCCTCGTGTCCACGATCGGGCAGATGTTGCAGATTAAGGATATTTATGGTTTGAACTGTACACAACAAGGAATCAGTGGCCGGTGTTTTGCACGTTAGCAATCTGATTTGTTGACTTTTCTACATCTCTCATTTGTGGATGGTCAATGCTGACGTCAGCGAGCACGCAGTACGTTGCTTACTGGTAGCTAAAAACATACTAGACGCAGGTACAGCACCCATCAAAAATTTAACAATTGCGACACTCGAGTTCGTAAATTAATTCGGGACTGAAAGGGTTAACTTTCTCTCCTACTTTAGCAGCGACGGGCCTCAGAGACGACATTCTTAGAGTTTGGAGGATTGTACGACCTGAAGCGTCGGTTTGTGTGGGAAAACAGAGAAACGACGAACCAGCAGAGCGACGAGCGGCGCGACGACTGTGACCAGCGGGAGTGAAGTCTGTGACTGCGGCATCGGTACAGTGAAGAGTGCAACTGATGGGCGGGACTACTGAACTGCATGCGTGAGTGACAAACATTTGGAATGATAGCAATAGACAGATTGAATATGTGTAAATAATGAGTGTGAATTAAGTGACTGTAACTTATACAGGCACCATGATAATGACTTTAATTATGATTGAGATAGATATTAAATATTGCACTCTCTGAGAATAACAAGAGCAACAGTGGTGGAACAGTGTAAATAAATTTAAAAAAAAATTACTTCATTAATTTTTATTAAGACATCCATCCCTAACGAACTCGGAACCGCGACTCTGGTATCTTGTATCAACATAATATTTCTATGAAATATTTCAGAAACCTTAAGTATATATCATCTAAATTTGAGTGAGTTGAACTGCCTTCTCAGATTTCGTAAAAGCATGTACTCCGAGTATTTATAGAGGCTGAAAAACTCTCATGAAGGTGAAAAAAGCCATTTGCCATGAAATCAATAAAGAATAAACGCAATTTGAAATAAATAATACGACATTTTGTACTATCGACTTTGCAGAAGTTTAGCATGCAATTTGACATAAGGCATAATATCATTGATCAATAATCATCATTCCAAAGTATACAAGCTACCAACAATATGGGCATTTTCAAGTTGTTAGAGTTGGGTAAATACAGTATAGTGTTGTAGTACTTTTCTGGTTATATGGAGATTGTAGGAAATGCACACGTAAGTGTTGTGAAGTAAAGTAAACTGCAAACTTTTTCCAGAACTTCTAACTATACGTTTAGTGTGTAGCATGACAGTCCTAAGCCCACGCCTCTTATCACTTCAAGTCACCACATATAAAATCAATAAATTAAAATAAACTTTGCCAAGACACGCAAAAACTGGTCCTTCGTAGAGTAGATATTTGAATTAAAAATCGTTTGGTAGAATAGAAGTTTGCCCGAGCAAGCACTTGGGCCGAATATTTATTGGCAGAAAAGGCGTATGATGAGAAAACAGGCATATCACAGAATTCATGTGGCCGGAAAGGAGATGAGAACAATTTCCTTTGCATTGACCAAATGCTCTTAAAATTCCTCTTGAGCATTTCACTAAACAATAATTTGGTAAAACAGGAGTTAAGCCGAAAGGGCGTTTGACATAGCAGGAGGTTAGCAGAATACTGAGTGAAACGTCTTTTAGGTCTAAATTACAAATACTTGTCAAATGGGCTTACTGTGGCAGTGTTTGTGTGTGCTCCTCTACAGCTTAAAGCTCGTCTGTTTGCTTTTATAGACTGTTCGTGGTAAAATGAGCACTTTTGAGGCCCTAGTTACGTTTTCCGCTCAGCCACTCTTTAGCATTCCGTGACTTTTTTAAAATAAATATTGCCATTTAAGTAATAAAAACAATATGTATATTCCACCACACTCAGAAGTTAACGTCTAAGGCTACAATAAAATATTTTTTTTTGACTATTATTTCAAATGAGAGGGCTTTAAAAAATAGAAACTTTATCATGAACAGCCTATATCTTTCACATTCACAATTAAGTTGTAGTTAAGTCTTCAACAGGAATATCGGCCAACAATTTTTCACGTCAGTTAAACATAAAAATTGACAGTTAAGACTTGCCAGAGATACCCAGAGTGTGTGTAGACGCGCTAAAATCACAAAATCGATTAATCAATATCGAAGCAGCGTTGTAGACTCCAATGAAACGTTGCAGCAGTTGTTCCTGTTATAAACTTTTGTTTTTAGCCGTAATAAACTGAAATGCTTTCCGCGTCTTGGATGCTTTTTAAAACCCGCCTTTTTTTTCTGTGGTCTCAGGTTTGCTGAACGCGTGTCCAACTTTTGAGACATTCAAGAAAAACGCAAAGAAATTAAAATGAGGCCTACTTCGAAAAGGTAGTAATTTATAAAATTAATTAATCTCCTTAAATCCGGCACGGCGTTATAAACATGCCGAACACGATCGTGCACTTCCCCTCGAGATAGTAGCGGGGAGGGAATACAAGAACTCCTCTGGAGGGCTGTAATCTCTTATCGCCCCCTCCTCCACACACCCAGCCCTCGTATCTCAACGAAACCACCGCGCCGCGAGAAGGGCTAACGTAAACAAAGTCGTTAGTCTGGCGGCACGCCCAGGAAACTCCCGCCATGAAAAATGCAAGGGCAAGTTGGTAAATAGCTCCCCGAGAAGAAAGTAATAAAGTGGTCTCTTCTAGAGGAGGTCTAGGAGGAGGGGAGACTGTAGGAGACACGGAGCCCCCCCTTCCTATCCCCCCTTCACCGGCCTGTTTCCCATCACTTCGCACAATGAACACACCACTATTAACCTTCATCGCCTTCAGCCCGGTATAATGGCGGGTAAAATGCTGAACTAGGTGGCGCAGGCTTGCCGGGTCGTTGGTCCCTTCGTCAATTTCTAACCAGCATCGCACATCAGGCGCATTCACTCGAAAGACATTAAGAGGAGGATGTACTGAAACGTTTATTGTGAAATAGTTGCTCGCGCGAATACGCGTGTCTAGGTAAGTAAATTTACTGCAAAAACGACTTTTTGTAATAAAAGTAAAATATGAAGAAAAAAAAAACAATTATCTCTGCCCCTATTTTTGTTACTTTTGTCATATTCAGTGTATTCTTGGAGAAAAACGGTCAAATGTCGTATTTTTTAAAGTTTGTCTATTCAGTTCTCTTAAGCCGCAAGAGAAAAAGTATACAAAGATACTGGCATAGTTTAATATGTGGTCTTTCACAGCGTGTAATAAAACCCCACTGTTACAGATATAATTTGCACGGTACAGCGTCAAGACGGAAACACTGCACGCCTTGCGCGTAGGAGCGACGAGACACTAGGCGTGCGTGGTAGTGTCGCCCGTATCACTCCCTCGCTTCTTGACCTTGGACGTGAGGCTCCATCCCCACTCTTAAGGGTCTTCCCCAGTTTTCATAGGTCTTATTGTCAGCAAACGTGTCTATACTAATAAAAACATATATTAAATATTTCAATGTGAAAATTTTTTAGGACAAAAATGAAAGTCAATATTTTTCTGCCAATTCTCCAATATGGCTATTAAAACAAAAATGGGGTTGTTGCAAATTAGCAAATTTAAAAAAAAAAGTCACTATAAGGAGCCACCTGTGTATCATATTTATTTTATTCTTGTATAAAACATTGTTTTAAACTGCAGCGCCAACGGTGTAATTTTCCCGACCAAATTACTGTATTAAAATCCTATAGTTACCGCCTTAAAATTCCGAGGAAACGGAAGATGCGCGAAGCTTGTTTATGCTATTTCCCATCGCTGTCGCAATGTTTCCTTATTAACCGGCGATCTTCGGGTGTTTTTTATATGGTTTTATAGAAATTCCCCTTAAACTGGTTGCCTAACTGGTGCTTGGACTGCGTCGCGGCGTGTTTGAAATATGTTTCGTTTTATGACGAAATTATTAAACGCGTCTTCAATGCGCTTACTTACGAAAAAAAAATCACCTTAGACGAGGACGGAATAGTACTGTGGTGCTGTAAGTACTATGGAGCCCTACCATATCGTCAAAAACGACTTTTTCATTCTGCGGTATCTCAAACTAGGGCCCCGATAGGAGCACACATAACGAGCCCGCATAGAAATTTGTTATACGTGTTCGCAGACTACCTGTCGAAATTCAAACCACAGCATCTATGGGCGAATAGAAACAAGAAACTCTAGTCGCAAAATGTTTGGAAAAGGCCATTTAGTATGTTTAAATAGAAGTTGAATTTCGGCAAACGACGTCGGGTGCCCGCAGTTGCATGTACAGTACCTGAATGCACTACAAGTTGCATGACACGAAGGCTAACTGATCCACGGGCAGTGCTGCACGCGGTACTCTGCGTCGCCTGTAGGTCCGCCACTGTCCCACACCCAAGCGTCACCACAGTGGTAGGTTAGCTTGAGTAGTTCATGGTTGCCTATGTACAGGCGCTGGCTGCATGTCGCGCCAACGCCGCGCCGTTCACATTCGTGTCACGCAAATTCTTGCGCAGACAGGTACCTATGGCTGTGGACACCCGGCGTCGTTTTCCGAAATTCTTCTACAATTTAAACATCCTAAATTTCCTTTCCGAACATTTTGTGAGGAGAGTTGCTTGTTAGTATTCGCCCACAGATGTTGTGGTTTGAATTTCGACAGGTAGTTCCCGAATACGCCGTAATCTTAACGACAATGAAATGATAGGGTACGCAGTACAATCAGAAATTACTTAAAAAAACCAAGTATGTTTAAAAACAAGGTGATATAAGGAAAGAGGCATAGAGTATGCATAACCGTGGCCAATGAAGCAGAAAATTCACTACCAAAAACTGCATTAAATTGCATAAGGTTAAAACTACACTACCAAATTGAAACATGAATGTGTTCATATTGATTTTTAATATAGCATAATTATTTCTCTTTTCGTTTGGAAAAACATTACAAAGACCCTAAATGGCCGTAACAATATTAAATTTACGATTTTTAAGAAAATGTTGTCCCACAAGGACTCTGTTAAATTTTTTTTTCTTTGGTTTATTTCTCACCAAAATGGATTAAAACATTCACCAATATAACCTTATAGTACAACCCAAGTATTGAGCTAAAATGTTTCAAAATTAGAATTCACAAAAAATTATTAAAATGGGTAAAATATGACTTACTCTATAGTTCCATCCAAACATTTCCCTAGCCATAACATTGACGGCCACTTAAAATTTTATCTTTGGATTTGTATAACAAACGCAAAAATTTATGTCTCCCAAACCTGGCCACCTAAGATTTTCCATGGCCATTAACAGGTATTTCTAAGGTAAATTTCTCTTAATTCAGTTGCACAACTAATTATTCAAAAATGTAAATCCACCACTGTTTTCAAATTAAAACTGAGAAAAATCTCTGTCTTCTAAGCCCTGGCAGAGACCATTTAATCTTTCCGAACAGCCCTTTTCCAAAACGGTGGGCGAAACAAGACCATGAATGAAGCTATTCAATAAGCCCAAAAATGGCAGAGAACTGATAACATACAGAGTATCATCTCCAAGAAAAGTTAAATTATTTTTGAAAAGAAAAATTCAAGGTTCCTCCTCTCATATTTACTAATATATCTTATTAGAAAATTGGAAGCGATTTCTTATTATGTTGTGCAGAAATACTTATGCTACTCATGTTATCCAAAAATATCCTAACTGTAAATTTAAAAAAACTACAGCATCAAAATGACGTTCCTGCTTCTCCTTAAGGGTTTTACATTTTTAATTAACCATAGTCAAACCGAAATACCTGACCTGTTATGTCGGGGAGACTTCCCTCGCAGCCAAGCGTCTGACTCCGATACCACGTTTTACCGTCGATTATATACAAAAATCGAGCATTGCCTCGCTATGGAGGTAGCTACAATCATCCACCAATAGCGAGTCACTGTCGAAAAAATCATTCTCTCAATTACGTCCTATCGGGGTTACTAATTCACAAACTGTAAAGAACAGTCCAGTGCATTATCTGTCACGTCATCTGCGTTACATTTGAAATTAGACATTAATAATTGCGCGGGATAGGCCCGTCCTTCCGGTGCGCTACTAAGAAGGAACACTGCTGAACTGTAGTGGCAGCAGGCGTCAACTCCAGCCCTGTGCGCAGCGTTCGCAATTAAGGCAGCTGACTTTCGAGGACTGTGACGCGTCTGGTGCCAGTCCAACCGAGAAACTTTAATTTGGGCGGTATTTACGCTACTACGAGCTGTAAATCCATCAACGTGGGCTTCCATCAATAAAAACGTAAGTGTTTATGGGTATTAAAAGTAAGTTTTTTTTAAGCTTGAATGTCCATCTTCTGTAGTTTATTCCAACACACGTCTTCCGATCAATACTTTTCTATGACGGACAGGTGAAAACGGTGTTGGGTAGAAATTGGGCCGGGGGCGGAGAGACTCTGTATGCGAATTTATAAGCGTGCTTGTCTCGTAGAAAAAAGAGAGAATATTCTTTTGAGCTACAGGATTTTTGAAGTCTTTCCCTGATTACAAAATTTCTTTATATCCGTTATTGGCACTAGTTACTGATGTGTTGTCTTGCTGCAACAGACAATTTGGTTAGTTTAGAAACATCTTGGCACCAGTTTCACAACTCTATCTTACACATAGCGTGTATAAATGAAGTTTGTAGTCAGTTGAAGACTTCTCGGGCATTCTGTATGTCACACGCTAGTGTGGTGTCCGAGAGTGCTACATAATAGACAGGTTTTTCGGCCCGAAGGCCGGCAGATCCTTTATCCTCCCGCACTCCGCACTGTATCTGTACGCGGATGAGGCAAAGACAGTGCACGGCACTTTCTCCTTTTCTGTTCTTCGGGCCATTCGCTGTTCTTAGTGTCGTACTCGGAATTATACCGGTTTTCTGGGCAAAACCTGTCCTCCTCGCCAATTGTGACGATATGATTATCGTCACCTTGATTATTGTGTGTTTTGGTCTCGTGATGCAACAGTTGGTAGCCATGTTAGTCACTATTTGATTAATCAATTGTTGTATGTGCGTTTTTGAAAGGCCGGCCTTATATTCTTATAATATTCAGTATTACTAATTACGTATTTGAGTATCACGTATATTTTGATGCTACTGAATGTAATGTAATAATTATGGATATTTATTTGTTATGCATTTTGCGTGAAAATTGTATTACTTAGCGTGAAGGGTCGCCGCTGTATTTCGCCACTGGGGCGCGCGTGATGGTACCTTGCCGAGTGCGCTGGTGTTGCCTCTGGCAAGTGTGGCAGTCGAGTCACCGGATCACTTTATTCATGCGTAGATAACGTCAAACTGTAAAATTATAAGAAAAGATATATTTTATAAATTGGCTGATTTTGGCTCTAATATACATTAAAACTCGAAAAGTAAAACCAATAATTCCAGTTTTCAGAAATGTTTACCTAGCAATTTAAATTCAACGTTGATATATGGAACTACTTTACCCTCCGTCGTTACCAACTTTACTGGGTACATGTATATCATTGCGCCCATCAAACCATAATGCAGATAGAAGCAGTGACATTTTCAAACGCTAATTTCAAATGTGCTCACTTTGTCGAGAACAGCTTATAGTAGAATTTTTTTACGGTTTCGTATGGAGCAATTTAAACGAATCTGCAGTTAAATTTGCTACTGTGAAGCGGTTTTAACAGTTTCGACTTTAGAGCGTGCGAAAATGCGGGCGCTCTAGCCGCTGATCCACAGCGGCCCCTGATGAACAGAGAAGGAGGTATAGGCTATTCACGGTAAAATGAGCACTTTTGAAAGCCCTACTGAAGTTCTACTTGTATGCACGTTGTGTATTCTTCCGCCTTTTGTAAAATTAACATTGTTATAGGCCTCATAACTTTATTCGTGCTTAGGTCACGCGAAACTTTGAAATTATTGGAAAAGTAAACATTTTACAAAGCAGCTCATTATTACACTTCGATGCAGAAAAAAAATGTTAACGAAATAATTTAAGTTATCACAAATGGTTACCTTAACACTTTTTATTCGACGTCTAGATATGGAACTACTTCTCATCCATCGTTACCAACTTTACTGGGCGCATGTCACTCGGTGCGCCTGTTAAAATATAAGCGGGTAGGAGAGCGGTGACTTTTTTCTAAGGTTGATTTCAAAAGTGCTCACTTTGTTGAGAGCAGCCTTTAAGTGAGAGACGCCGTGGGAAGTGGGCCACGGGATCAAGTACCGAGCTCAGCCCTCGCTGGAACTGGAAGCAGGCAGGCGAACAGCAGGGAGCGGGATAATTGCTGGCCCGGAAGCCTCGCAGCGAGGGAAGCGCCCAGGTAGTGATAGGAGGCCGCCTTATCGGGCTTGCACCGAGGGATATCCTCGCCGGGGGCTGACCACCAGACCCCCGTCAAGGCCATGTATTATTCATGGGATCCCACACTCGGCCCCTGCCCTTCCGCTACTTATACCCCTGGGGCCAGGTACACAGCTTCTCGACTAGCAGTTCGCTTGCGCCCACCAGCCAGCCGCCCAGCTTCGTTTTGAATTGCAGAGCAAAGTAAACGTGACTTCTTCAACGTGATCACGGATCGCCGAGCACTTCTGCAATAACACTTACAAAATCCGTGTCGATAACTGTACATATTTTGCCGCCGATATTCACGTGAGCACTTACATAAATTTTGTCAGCGATATGTAGTTCCGCGCAGTCTAGGCATCAATTTACTTTGAGCAAACCTGTAGGTTTCCTTTATAGGCTATTCACGGTAAAGTGAGCACTTTTTAGGGCCCTTCTAAATTTTCCCTTTCATCCAATTTCCATATTCCTGGTGCTTTTTAATATTAACATTGCAATGTGACTAATAAACTCAGTGTATACATTTCCCCACACTCAAAATTTAATGCCTCAGGCTGCAATAAGATATATTTATTATTGTTTAATGCCTGTTTTTGTGTTTTTGTGAAACACATGGGGGAGTATAAACCTTTCTTAGTTAGGTAAAAAAAAAAAAAAAAAAGGAAGGGGGTTGGCATTATCGTGAAGAGAATTTGGCTCTCCTTGTGTTCGATAAAACGTCCATTTCCAAAAATCTTTTTTTAAATACAATTATACAGTATTAGTGTTTACACACATGTTAGTTCTTATCTACACATTTTATCCAGAAAACTTGTACTTGTGGCCTCCAACTTCATTAAACATACGTATGGAAATCTACAGTTTTACAACATTACGTTTCATGGGCCCATTAGTGTTAGGAAGGGACGAACAATGAACACCTATCATCCCATTCCGTTTCCGAAGTCCCTGTAAACTGGTATTTTCCTGAGCCAACCAGAATCAGGTTACTCCGGCAATGAACATCTGTGATTAGTAGGTGGATACGTAATCCGCCTACATAGTAGTAAAAATCGCCCAAAAGCGCTAGTGGAAATGACATAGAGTGTTTTTAAAAAAACTAGACTGGAACTCTTTTCGCAAAAATCGGGTGTCCCTAGCTATATCACAAGTAATTAAAGGCTGTTCACGATAAAGTGAGCCCTATTGAAATCAACCTTAGAGAAAAGTCGCCGACCATGCCTACATATATTTTAACGAGCGAACTGAGTGACATGCGCCCAGTTAAGTTGGTAACGGAGAATGGAAAGTAGTTCCATGTCTTAACGTCGAATATAAAGTGTCACGTAACCATTTGTAATAACTTAAATTATTTCTTTCACTTTTATTTTTAAATTTTAAAGCGTCAAAGTGTAAAAATGAGCAGATTTGTAAAATATTAACGTTTGTAATAATTTCACAGTTTCACTTGGCCAACACATTAATTAAGTGACGAGGCTCATGGTAATGTTAATTTTACATAGGACGGAAGAAGACACAATTTGCATGCAAATAGTTCTTAAGCAGTGCTTTCAAAAGTGCTCATTTTACCGTGAACTGCCTTTACACGTCTTATCGCCCCTGAAGTTGCCTCCTCTCTATTTCACGCGCATCAGGGCAGAACGTAATTGGTATGATAGTAAAATACTTTCATTTCTAAAAATTGTACTGTACCAATTTATCGACGAGCGGACAGTAGTTGATTGGTTAATTGGGATATTTATTTTTACGTGTAGGGGGAAAGTACGCGATACACGAGTTTAAGAAACTCAGCAAGGCTTTCAAAACTGTTCAATTAAACCCGAACTATCTATCTTAAGCTAATAGTATTAAAACGAGAAAATTAATTTTGAAGATAGCAGTCGTATTTAAAGTTTAATTTTCAGTATGCTAAATTTAATTCCTGTGCCTGAATGTGAAAAATCCAGTACACCTCCGCGTGTAGCTGACAGTGACATGGAAACAAATGCGCTGGGTGAATAATTGCAGTGATGGTGAATCGAAATCGTTGGGGGATATGTGGTGCCACTCAACAAAAACCGAACTTTATTAAAATCAGTATTTTCCTGCCTAAGTACTGTACAAACAAGCATATGTCTAAGAATATTATTTTAGTTTGTAATAATACAATGCAAAGGCATTTTTAAAGGACAGCTCGTCGACCTCTTCCCATCTGTGTACAGTTTACAGCAATGTAATCAAAAGGAGATTTAATAAAATAACGCAGGAATTAATTCTTTTTATATTTCTTATTCAGTTGAATTTCTATCCTCCTGTGTTCCGTTACTACGATACCATTTAATTAAGAGCAAAAAATAAGCGTTTTTAAAAGTTTTGTTTTGAATACGTTGCGCAAATAAACTATAAAAAATTGATTGCGTTAAGATTTCACCGAACCATCATCGTACTGGGCTTCGCATGGAATTATGGGATTTGTTTGCAGAGATTTACCTTTCGAAGAGCTGTTTTCGAGGTAAGACAAGATACTCTATACATTAGTTGGATTCGTGACATTCGCTCATTGTTTCTGTGCACGGAATACACCCTCCGATTTACCGAATTTATTTCAGAGACATGTTGTACGGAGACACTATTTTCGGAATGAAAGTAGTCTATTTTCGTTTTATGAACCCTTTTATTGTGAACGGAAGACAAAGCGGGCCTGGGGTTCTGTCCTCATTACCTGTGCTGTAGATTCAACCGAGTCACGCTACCAAATGTAGTTCGAATTGCCATGCTATTCAGTGACTTTATTGCCTTTGCACTTACTTCAAGAATTCCAGAGTCTCGTTACTTGTGATTATATCTGTCAGTTTTTTTTTATTACCCGGACACGAAAGAAACTTATCAAAATTTCACGCAGTAGGACGTGCATGCCCAAATGAACATGGCCACTCGCCAAAGGTGATCTCGTCTTTGACGAATATTTTGTATTAGGACAAAGGATACGTGCCCATCACTATCAGAAATAAAACAAACATCATTCACGTTCAGCGAAATCACGAGCATCATTAAATTATTTCCAAAGTTCTTATTAGACGTATTCGTGTATGTCTTACTGTTGAAACACCTCGTTTCATACACTCTCGTTTCATCACTAGGTGCTGTTTGTGCGCCAGTTTAAGTGCCTGTTTACCGCCCTCAAATTCGTTCAAATTCGTCCCATCAGTTACGAACGCAGGGTATCAGAATGGTTCTGGCTCGTGACCAAATACTTTTCTCTATGTAAAATTCATGAACTTCCGTCCTCTTATTTTCTAACTTAGAAAGAACACGAACAGGTGATGACTCACCAAGCACCGAAGCGATCCAACTGCCAAGAAATATTTCGGCCAGGAAGGTGTTTGCGAGCTACAATGTAAACCTGAATCAGTGAGAATTTCACTGTTTCAATCACTCAGCAGTACCTGCAAGATTTAACAGTCACTTCAGTGAATTCAACTGATGAATCAGTAAAAATAAAATGCCAGATTTCCTTCACTTATTGATTCAGTGACTTTTTCCACTGATGAATCAGTCTTTTTTTTTTTTTTTTTTTTTTCCCCAATGTTTTTCAGTGGTGTATTTTTGAATTATGGATCAGTTAAACAAAGTGTAAAAATGGCCTTCATAAAAAGGTTAAGATGGACGTTAAACATCGTCTATAAAGTGAAACAACAACGAAAAAACTAATAAAACCAATACAAAATACTTGATCAAATGTGTCTTGTCTTTCAAAATTATCATTTAACGAGGTTATATGAACATTCAGCCTTCATTCCATTTTTAAGTCTTTCGTTTCGTTTACATATAATCATCTCAGCACTCTGTTTGAAGGTTTGAACTGCATATAATGTGACAAAAAGAGTGCACTCATATATACTATTTGTTTGAACAACCTTAACGGTACCAATTAAACCAAAAACGAAAAGTAAGAGCATACAATTTAAGTCTTCACGATTTAAAAAATAATATAAGGTACATATTTTCGTTTTAAGTTGTAACTGGGGTTCGTAGCGCAGATGGCAAGGCAACGGTCTAAAACTGTAGTGAAGGTATGTGTAAGTTCACTCCCAGCCACTTGCGTTATTTTTTTTTTACCTTCTAATTCAATCGGTGAAATTATTTTCCCTGAAACAATCAGTGTTTACCCACAGATTCTAAGTGGAGCCATTTTCACTGATTGGAGTAGTTGAATTTCACGGCAAATCAGTGGTTTCTCACTGATTCAAATTTAGAGTGTACCCAACGGCTTTACAGTCAAGTTCCGGCGGGTTCTCTCGCGAGACATGTTCGCTCTGGCAGTTCTTTGAATTTTGGTGGTTTCTCTAAAGACGTAACAACTTATGAGCCCTGTTCTCGTACGACATGTGAATGGGACCATTTGCTTTTTCTTTGGTGAAACTAACAAATGACAACTAGAAATGAATTTATGTTGAATTACGGCACAAAGTTCATTATCTTTTGCTTATTAGTCTCAGTTCAACTCTATTATCATCGAAGTTATTTAAATCAATAACAATGGTATGTCATTTTAAACATACTCTTCGCTTAGAGCATTTACGAGCTTTTGAGGTGGAGGCCGTGACAGCCGACCGTCTTTGAAACATAGCACGGTATGTGAAGTTCGGATGGCAGGAGTAACGGAATTCACTGGTGGAGAAAATGTTGGATCACTCTCTATAAAGCCACTAGCCATCGGGAACGTCAGTCACAATTCCCACATGTATAGGCTGTTCATGGTAAAGGGATCACTTTTGAAAGCGCTCTCTTTTGGAATAATACTCAATAAATATATTTTATTTTAGCCGTAGGCGTTAACTTCCTAGAGCGGTGGACTTTACACACTGTGCTATTTACTTATATGACAGTATTTATTTTAAAAGGTGGTTAAAGGATGAAAATGGCTAAACTAAAACAGTAACAACGCCTTCAAAAGTGCTCACTTTACTGTGAACATTTTCCTAACCACCTTCTTTGACGTCGCTCGTAAGATATTGTCGTTTTGGCAATCAGAACTACTCCACAGGGAGAGATATTAAAACGTCCTGTAGATGAACGGCTCTTAAAGATAAATATAATGTATTTCTATATAAACATATATATTTACATATACATGTTATGTGAATTAATAAGATTGGATACTTCCCTTTTCCATTTTATTTTAAACGTACATAGTTACGAGTTGCTTACCTATCACATATCATTTGTGTACTTTTCAGCCACTACTAACAACAATTCAAGGCCATATCCAGGACACAGTGTACCGATACTGCACAATTCATATAACTGAAGACGACAGAGCGCCTAATTTAACAAAAGAAGCATGATTTTAGAATTGTTCTTTGCGTCGAACAAAACGATAGTACGAAAATAAACTGTCAGTTACTGTAAAACTTTGAGAAAAGCTTTCGACTTCATTAAAATCTCAGTTCTCTAGGTGAACTACTTAGTGGTTAGCATCTAATGCGTTTACATGACGTTTTTAATCACGAAAATAAACTCATAATGGGTGAAAGGCAGTTGTGGGCTACCAGTTCTACGAGCGGGATCCATATCGTTTTTGTGAAACTTATAGTCATCTGCTCACCCACCAAGTGTGGCTCCTGCTAGAACGCCAGCTAGTATCGTGTGTCCCGAATGCTGCTTCCCCCCAAACCATTAGACTATATGCAACCAACATCGTAATATATATATAGGCAGACGGGTGTCACTCGAGCTCACTCGCTTTGTCTTTCGTTCTACTAGTAGGCTCCTTTCATCCATTTCCATTTCTGTTCTACTTTGTGAAAGGTCACTAAAGTCTTAGGACTACATCACTTTAAATCATTAACTTGTACCGTAGGAGGAAGGCATATAAACCATAAATAAATAAAGTTAACTACTCAATTCAAAAGTCACATTGGTATTTAATGAGGCTTTAAATGAAGAGAACAGTAGACATAAACAAATTACAAATCGTATCTGGATGAAAAACAATTATTTAAAAGATGAAGTGCAATTCCAAACTAAAAATCAATTATCTACGTATCACGTACTCTGAGTGCCATTGCCAAGGGAGTCCGTACAAAAATTAACTAAAAACATTAACTAAAATGAACAGGAGGTACTTAGAGTAATCTTAAATTTATCCATGAGGTTCTAAGTTATGTTTTCTACACCCCTCGCAGGCCAAGATCGTGTCCTCTCATACTTCGAGAAGGGGGCAACACTTCCAGTGGCTGGACGATCACACCACACGCACATCTCACAGCTTACAGCACTGCGTTCCCGAGATATCGGCGCATATCACCGACTTCACTCGTCTTCCCATGGTGCACTCCACGATACCGCATACAAGACCGCTCCGCCCGGCGCCTAGCCTTGGCTTAAACCGTGTCCCGGACTAAGACCAGCACCCAAGCGTCTGTACGGTTTAGAGGCTGGTCAGCGACTCCTCAGCGACTCCAAACGACGCCTGTACCCGCGGCCCGCGTCACACGATGCTGACTTGGGGGACCAAGCCGGTTACTCGGAGCGTAGCTAGTAGTTCCCGGCACACACACACACATTTCGGAATAGGCTGTGCCGCATTGCACCAGCTAAACTGCACGATTTGAGGAAGTCAACCGCTGAACTCACGGACAGCCAAAGACCCCACCCAACAAATCGTTAGTTTAACATACACGCCAATGCCCCCGCCTACTGTAAAATTTCCTGGTACTAAACTTCCTCAGTCACGGCAAAAGAAACTTAGCACAGAACAACGACAAATATAGAACCCCAGAAATTTTGATCTTGACACATGTTAATAGTAATCTTCCACGCCAGCTTGCTCCGTAGCTGATGAACCAGCTCGTGTAATTCAATTTAGATGCAAGACAGTGAGTTCTAAGGTCGACTATTGCTAACTTTACACTTCCTTCATCTCCTCAAATCTCTCCACTACACTCCTCTTTAGATGCAAGACAGTGAGTTCTAAGGCCGACTATTGCTAACCTTCCACTTCCCTCATCGCCTCTGCGCGCAAGGTCTCAATTGACGTGCTGTTTCTCCGTAGGTCTCTCGCCTGGACGTTATTTCAAGCGATATCCCTATGTTTTTAAGGCACATTTTATAAATATAAACATATGATGGGGTGTTTAAAACATCTAAAACTGATTCTGAGAACCGCTGTTTTAGTCTTTTCATGCCCAAAAACAATACTTGGAGTTGAAGGGAGAACTTGAAGGTGGTCTTTGGGGGTGTAACTTTCAGATGCTACAAAGTGTCCACTCATTTTTTAATCAAGTGTTTTCTATAGATCATCTGCAACGCTTCGTGTGCCAGCCAGGAGAGGCCCTTTTAATTAGTCGTGAAACAAATATTCCAAGGTGGGCACAGGGTTGTGTCAGAGGTTACCCCCGCCAGGCGCCGTTTTGTAGATTTTCGGGTGGATAAAGGGCGCAAGCGCAGCAATTAGGCGGCGATAGCCGACGCCTCGGCGCTAATTACAAGCGACGGCGCCGTGCGACCTGGCGCCGCCAAGATGGTTGACACGTCGTCCGGGCACGCCGTCCCAAATTGAATCCTCCGCCAGGAGCCATCCAGTAAATAACCATAAACCCCCCTACCAACACTGCAATTCCCACCCCTGCCACGCCTCACCCCCTCCCCCTTCCAGGACGCTCTACATAATTACAAGTTAATCTCCATTAGCCTTCCACCAGCACTTTCTCCCCCCAGCAGCACCGCTTCCGACAAGTTTTTATCGATTTACCTTCCCTCATCCCACGAAACCCGCCAATGTTTGGCAAACGATCCGAGACTGCAACTAACGAAATATGTTCATCACGGCCGCCGTGTTTGTGAGCGCGGTCGTGTCATCCCGGGAAAATGACGCGTTTCGAAAATGCCCCAGATATTGCCATCGCACTATTGCGTTAATAATATCTCGACTGTAGGATTTCAAGGTAATGAGCATGGATGTGCGAAATTCACTGTTATTATAGGCCGTTCACGGTAAAATGAGCCCTTCTGACAACCCTGCTGAAGATCTATATGTATGCACGTTGTGTGTTCTTTCGCCTCATGTAAAATTATCATTGCCATGGGCCTCGTCGCTTTCTTCATGCGTCGGTCAAGTGAAACTGTTAAATTATTAGAAAAGTAAGTATTTTAAAACTTGCTAATCTTTACACTTCGAAGCAATAAAAATACAGAAAGCTATATAAATATTTAAGTTATCACAAATTGTTACCTAACACTTTTTATTCGACGTTAAGATATGAAACTACTTTCTCCTCCATTGTTACCAACTGTACTGGGCGCATGTCACTGAGTGAGCTCGTTAAAATATATGCAGGTAGGGGCTGTAACTTTTTTCTAAGGTTAATTTCAAAAGTGCTCACTTTATCGTGAACAGCTTTTATCTGGCAGCACGCTTGAGTTTACAGTCCTGTATGCAACGCGTGGAAAAAAAAAATGGAGTGTTCTAACATCGGGATTGCGTAGAGATGTGGAAACTGTGAAGAAAATATAGGCGTCATTATGTATAATGTTCATCCCATGGTGGCAGCGGCCTCATAACATTGCAGATGTGGTGGCAAAACTTCATACTGCGATTATTAAAGTTGACGAGGAGATGCTGAATAATGCACAAGGTGATATCCTGCGACTTGCGGTCGCATGCCAGCGAATAGACAGCATACATTTCGAACAGCTGATGTAATTCCTGCCTGTCGAACGCAAGTGTTGTGTACCCCTATACTGGACCGTTGGTTATGCTCTTATGCTCGTATTGTAAAGAGCGCGGGAGTGGCCAAACAGGTCGGGTTGCAGCAAATAATTACGAAAAATATGTATATTTTTCGTAATTAGTTGCTGTTCTGTTTTTTTTTTTTATTGTATTCGCTGTTGGAATTTTAGAGTGTTGTTTACCCATATTTATTTTCTCGTTCTTAAATTACTTATCTTATTTAAACATTTTTTTCGTGCTCATTCCTGTTTTTCCAATGTCAGACATCTACATCACAATGGCGAATGTCCAAAAATCTCCATCTAGTCATGTGACAAACAAATACTCAACGACTCTCCCAGGGAGTTCCTCCCGTTCATCGGCAACGTGTGCGATTTGCCTTTCGTTCCCTCGAGTTTATAGCGCTTGCAGGTTGCGTTAAAAAAAAAAAAAAAAAGGGGGGGGGGGGTTGGAGATTGTGCGTGAGGAAGGGGGATATTTGCCTTGCCAACCTGGCTGTGCCTTCACGAATGTGGGTCTCCGGCGAGGGCAGAACCCGTTTTACTTTACAGCTGCTTTACATGGCGCGGGTCATAAACCCCCCTGAGGAGGGGTGGTGCACGTACCAGGGTCAGCTCGCGACCCCTCCAGAGCCACCCTTTCCTTCCTTTCCGTCCCCCACGGCATTCTACGCTCTTTCACCCCTCACACACTCTCACACTCAAAAAGTCTGCCAATGCGTTTGTACCACACGCTCACGTGCAACCTTAGTGGGTGCTACGACCCGGGGTAAATAGTAAATACAATTCACTTTTCCAGACATTTTTGCAATGTATAGAATTTACCACTAATTGCTGTTCATCAAAAAGGAAACACTTTTGAAACAAAAAAATAATCACTCCCCATATCTTTGCAGAAGCTACAGTAGACACTAGCATGCATGCACCTAGTTAGGTTGTTAAATGCTGTTCACTGAAAAATGAGCACTTCCGAAAGCCCTGCTTACGATCTACTTGTGTGCACGTTGCGTATTCTTCCGCCTTATGTAAAATTAACATTGCCATGGGTCTCATCACTTTATTCGTACGTCGGTCAAGTAAAACATGTGAAACTATTAGGATAGTAAATACTTTACAAAATATTCTAATTTTTAAACTTCGATATTTTAAAGAAACAGAAAGCGAAAGAAATAATTTAAGTTATCACATGTGGGTAACTAACATTTTTTATTTGACGTTAATATACGGAACAACTTTCCATCCATCGTTACCAACTTTACGGGACGAATGTCACTCGGTACGCTCTATGCAGACAGGGGCAGTAACATTTTGCTAAGGTTAATTTAAAAAGTGCACACTTGATCGTGAACAGTCTTTAGCAGTAGTGTAGGGGCATATATATATATATATATATATATATATATATATATATATATATATATATATATATATATATATATATATATATCAAGCGCAATTTATTTTAAGTGGGAGTATGTGGCTGTGACTGCGAGTCTTCGGCTCGACTCGGAAGTGCTCGGCAGGCCTCGGAAGATGTGGGGAACCCTACTTCGGATCATCTCGGGATTGCTGGGCTAGCCAAAGAAGCTCAACGATTACGCTCACTAACCATTCGAACATATATGTATGTTTATAGTAGCCATATTACTTTTACTGGCATAGGGTATGCCAAATTGAATATCTGTATTTATTACTCGATTTAAAATGTTTTTTTTTCTATCTGGCAAAGCACCTAAAATTAAGATGTATACGGTGTAGATTTTTGCCAACTATATTTATCGGATCTATGAAATCAATATTAAAAAAAAAAAATTAAGTGGCAAGAAAATGTTTTTAACAAATTAAAATCTAAGAGATTTGTAAAATTCCTTTGTGCATCGACTTTTGCGAAACCATGAAGAATTATGTCTCTCTCACTGTCCCCCTCTCCCTCTGTCTTTCTTTCAGTTTCTTCATTCGCACCAGTTTACCATCAAATCAATATATTTTTCTTTAAAAATTGTAATTCATCGGGTTGCCTTTTTTAATTTATGACGATAATTCACGCTGTTTTTTTATTGGAAATAATTATCTGAGTAACTAAAAGTCAACCACCTCCCTGCCTTGAGTTGCGCTGTAAGTACAGCATGGTTTCCGATGTCCCCGCCTGTCAAAACTTACATGCACATCATTCAATACAATGTCAGCACAAGCAAATTTAAAAAAATATGCATAATAGTCTCAATCTAAAATTTTTCTTCGCGTTTAAAATCTGCACTTATTAGCACCGGAAAAATAATTTCCATGCATTCACACCATAGGCAGTAAAATTCCACTAGAAACTATTGCCGTATAAATATCACTGCCGATTATTTTTTTTCAATTTTGAGGGGATATAAGATTTATATGCAAACGCTTTGGGGTTGGCACTTAAGTGCATATGCACACTGAGAAAATACACGTATACTAAAGTTTATATCTCTTTCCCCATACTTCCATGCTAGCTTTCGAGGTATTTGTTTAGGTACAAGCGAAATGTGTGGTGCCTTCTTTTTTCTCCTTTACAAGTAAAGGTCAGAAGTATACGTATGTATTTTAGAGTTTGTAGTGTTTTAGGAAGTGAAAAAATATACAATTTCTTTTAAAGACACTCTGGCTCAACCAAGTGTAACCATTGTAACTGACGACTTTTCCAAAAACTATCATATTTCAACTGCGAGTCTTTCTCTCTCTCTCTTTCTCTGGGCACAGGTAGCAGTGCTGGCATCCATGACATCGAAGGCCAGCTACTTGGCTATTTGATATCTGTCCAACAAAACATGACCATGTGAACATGCATGCATGCACACTCACCTATTTCATTTATAATATTTGCCCGACTGCTACAGTTTCCATAATTTCTAGCTTGAGTGAGCCGATTGAAGAAAATATTTATTGATGATGTCACATTGCTTGCTCGTTTCATCCTAGTCGCCAGGAATCATAGTTCTTCGTCTGATGCATGATCGTTTCTCTCTCTGACACTCTCAGCTATCAGTTCGGTAAGTTATTTTACGCTGCACTGCTCGCTCGTGATTGGCTGTTGGTTATGTGACAATCGGGCTCAGCAGGTATGTAAGGTAGGCATGATCGCGTATCATCTCAGTTATTCGTCTGATGCGATAGGTGACAGATCGTTTTCTCTCTCCTGACCTTCTTAGCGATTATTTAGCTACGATTGCGTTCGGCTCATCGATCAAAGTAGGCATGTTATAATTGGCTGTGCTCGTAATTACGTGTACAACGGCTATCAAGGTCTTAATTTTATGAGTCACCCAAATCTCTTCACTCACTCACTGTACGAGGAACAGACACCATACCTTGCCCTGCGAGAATAATTAACCTATAGCCAATAAATAGAGACCTGCAAAATTAGCGTTATTATTTGGGGACATGTTAAACTTGAAACACATGTACCTTTGCAATACGTTTGTTATTGTACCGTACTTTGTAACACACCCTGGGCGACTAATGCACCAATCAAGAAACACTTCACAACAGTATACCTCAATCACGTGTAGTTCAGTCAGAGAGGGAGTGTCTTCACATCTATACAGTAGTCAAAGGAGAAACAACGCCGCCTCTAGTGTATGCAGTACTGTGAAGTTCAGCCTGATGCCAAATAATAACGCGAATTTTGCATGTCGCAATCAATCAAGCATGTATGGATGTCATCTCCTCTAGCACGCACAATTTACCCGAACACTTCAAAAACTCCGTGGGAGTGGTGTAACATACCGTAAGGCAATACTCCCCGAGCTCTGTATGACTCCATGCCATATCGAGTGGCGGTTTGCATTGTCTCCAAAGGGGAGCAAACTCCATATCTAATCTTATGCAGTACGCCAATGTGATATTGCTCTGTCCACATTTCTTAAAGAGATTTGCCACTGTGCTTGCCTTTCGCTTAGCAACGACGTTTTTAGTATTGTTTAATTAATTCCGTAACATTTTCATGTCCCCTTCACAATTTTTGTCTTATAGCAGTATATTTGAAAATTTTAATTTAATGTTTCGATTTTAATTTTGTCGTCCTCTACATTCTCAATGAGTACGGGCACCTGTTTATCTCGAAAAGATTTCACGACTATTTGTACTAAAAAAAATAGAGCTCTGAGCCTTTTTCGTGATTGGATGATTTTAACTAACACACATTGCAGGTGCTTGCCTGCGAATCAAAGACACTCAGTGTCCGCGTTACCTACGGTAGTTCTAGTTGGCTCATTCAGCTAAGGAGCTCTCTCCCGACAAATACACGTAAAATAATAGTGAAGGGGGATGGGCTAGGGGGAGCTGCGAGCGTCATATATTGGGTTATAAATAGAGACCTGAAAAATTCGCTAGTCCTATGACCTGCAGACTAGACTCTGCAGTATTATGTACAAATATGCCGATGTCAACTGTACATTGGTTGTCTGCTGTCACAGTGGAAGGCGACCACTGGGCCACCGTTCTCCAGGAGGCGTCAGAAACCATGTGGACGAATGGCTAAAGTTAAATAAACACACGTGTTTCGCATTCTAGCTTATCCAAGAAGGAATCCGCAAATTCTTCAGGTCTCTAGTTATAAACATTGACTTTGGAGCTATAAATTGAAAATGAAAACATAACTTTGTGGCGTCAGTAACTTTAGTTCTGTCTGTGACTATTTCATCAGATTCAATAACGCGCACCTACCGCTTGCATCCTATACAATTAAAAGTATAAAATGTAATGTCAAAATAAAATGCGCTGGCGTTAAATTACATACAGTATGTTATATGCAGCACGCGATTTTAAATTGATTAACTTGCATTTTGTAAAATTACAGCGTTCACTTCATGTTGAGAACGGAATCACGGGGATGTAATTAAACTCGACATGAGAACAGAACGTAAACAAGACTGGAACAGCCACCAACATTGCTTGCCCCATCGGCACACAAGTTAGCGGGGTCGGCTGCTCTCTTCCGGGTAGGGGGGAGGGGTCCCGACATTGTTCTGAGGGAACTTCCTGGCGCCTACTCCCCCCCCCCCCCAGAAACCACAAGAACGGATCGTAAACCACTCTCCCTAGTCCCCTTGTTCCCAGTTCCTTGTTCCAATCGGTTTATGATTTGCGAAACTGCTCCTTCTCGCCAAGTACGGGTGGGCGGTGGGTTTTATTGGCGCGGGTCCGAATGCCACGGGTGAAGGGGGAACAACCCCTACAGTAGAGTTGTCGGGAAGCTTGTCCCTGCCTTTATTTACAATGCCGTGGTAGTTTCCTTACCAGGCCACCAACAGCGCGCTCGCTACCTGCTCCCCCGTCACCTTCCCCAGAGCCTAAAACCTTGTTGTCTTATTTGCAAGGCTGTAAAAACTAGCGGGCTCGCGCCATTTACAACCGACTGTGAGGAGGCGAAATAACAAGGAAGACACGCGGAACAAGCGTGAACAACTCCCGGAAGAAATACTGCTTCTCCAGATTACTCCGCGGATGAAACGACGTACCTCGTTCTCGCCTTCTCTTCACCGGGCGGGCGGGTGGGCGCACTGGTTTAACATAGATCCCGCAGCGAGAGAAGCACTCCCTCCCCCCGCGCTGTTGCGCTTGTTCGCCCCGCGTCAACGACTCGCAGCGCTCTCGCCTCCAAGCGCCGCATCTCGCGGAATAAAACTCATCCAAGTGCGCCTGATGCGCCGCGGGAGGAGAAAACTTCCGAGGAAACTGCCGTTATAGCGGCGTGACGGTGGCCGCCTGGTTGAAGGAATTCTGCACGTCTGAGGCCTTAAATGCGGGGGAGTGCTAGAGGCGACCGAGACGAACGCATCAACTCTCTCGTCGCCCCTACGCGCAAGGCACTAAACTGGCGTGCAGTCTAGCCGTCGATAACAGGCCTCTACTAGACTTTCAGCGGAGACCCTATAATTTTATGACGTGATAATAAAAAAAAAAAGGTTGGCGTAAGTCCCTATTCTTTTTATTTTTTTATGTTTTATACCGGCATGTTCGTACCTAAAAATGACCGTGAAAACACCCCTTTGAGCCATTTTCACGACCACAAAATCATGCTTTAGAGAAAAATGGACGATGTTAACGTATGCAGACGCGTAATGATTCTTAAATGCAATTCGTAAGCAGACACGTTGGACGGTTTTTTAATAAAACGATTTCTGCTGGGGCGCTGGACACCGCTCGGCGGCCTACCAGGGCGGTCACTTTAAGGGGAATGGAGCACGAAAGCAGTATATTTAACCCGACTTACATCGTAACTTTGTTTTTCAGAGGGTCTATGGAAATTTTTGGCACGAAAAGACGTAAATAATAATTGTTAACATCTTTCTACACTGTTAGATATTCACGGCTTTTGTTACTCTCGGAGCCCTGATGGAAGATAAGAAATAAGATATTCTTTGTTAACTTCCATCAGTGCTCCGAAAATAATAAAGACAGCGAGTATCTAAAAATTTAAGAAGGTTTTCGCAATAATTATTAATGTCTTGACGTGCCGAAAATTTCGAAGAATCGTTTGGGAAACAACTTGCGATAAAAATTTGTAAATATACGTACAGCTTTCGCGCACCATTACCCTTAGACACGCGACGTGAAGTAAGCTGCAGATATAGGTTTCGGGGGCTGTCTAGTTAGCTTTGAAACAACCAGAAGGAAAAAAGGAAAGGAGGCACAGGCGAATAGTGACGTCGTAGAGTACTACTTGAGAACACGGGGGGTGATATAGCCGATTATCCCGCGAACTCCAGCCGGCACGCGCCACAAAAATGGCGGTCACTGCCCAGCAACATGTCGGGAACGCCGTTCGCCAACCAACGACTGGTAACCTACTTGCCAGCCAGCGGCCCAGCCTGTTCCCAGAGCCTCGCACAGCCAATCAGAGAAGGGGTACGTCCACTCAAGGGGAACCATAGACTAAAGATGAAGTAGACTGCTTATTCGTCTTCTGCGCATGTACCCAACATTGACCTACCTCAATGGAACACAAGTGTCGAATTCACATGATCAACAGTGATGAACATATTTGTTTATATCCTAATTTTTAAATGACAAGCAATATTATATTAATAAAATACTTTTTCCAATTTTAATTTAATCAAACTGCGTTACAAATTGGTTAGAGAAAGTATTGAAACATATCGAAGCACTTGTTTTACTAAGCAGTGTTCTAACCTTAAATCCAATCCACTTTTTTTTTGATAGGCGTATTGGCAGAAGAGCAGTTTATTGTTGGAACACGGATATTGGTTGTGCGCAGCCAACGAGATCGGTCTGCCTTATCTCTATAGTCCATTCCCGATTGGAAGCGACCTTTGAAAAAACACTCTAGGCATAACACGTCAACCTGTTTTTAACACGTCAACCTCTTTTTTTCAATAACCTGTATTCCACAAATATATAACACTGTGGTTAACTTTAGAGTACTGTATTATTGAATAAATGAAACTCTACCTTAATATCTTCTATAACTTTTTTATTTATATTTTTTTTAAATATGAATTAACAACGAGAGCAGCAACGTGTGGGCAACGGCCGGTAAGAAATAGTTCACAGCAAAAATATTATTTTACCCTAGTTTTTTGTATACTATTCGTAAATTAAACGGTGCCTATTGAAATATTTAAATATTAGGTTGCCCCGATTGCAACATATCTCATTTTTACAGTTTAAAATAACAGCGCAAAATACCGTGAGTAGGCCGTAATGGTATCGTGTTGTTTTATCGAACGAGAAAGGGACTGTCGGCTGAGCGAGGCTTGTAGCTCTGTCTCTGTCTCTGTCTCTGTCTCTCTCTCTCTCTCTCTCTCTTTCGCTTTGTCTCTTTCACACTCGGGAAATTTCACTTCTCTAGTAAGTGCGGAAATTATATATTTTTTCAATTTTAGCATATTTCATACTTATTACAGCAAAATAATGATTTCTGAATTTGTAATTTACAACTGAAAAGAGATTTAAATGTTTTAATACGTATCTTAATGTATTTAGATATTATGGCGGGGCAGAAACAAAGTGAAATCGGCAAACGTGGCGAGCCCTAACATGGCGTGTTGTTTTTTTTTTTTTTTCCCAAACAAAGCGTAAATTATACTTACTCCGAAAAATACTTCAAATTACCACATCGCGTTTGTAAACGTTGTGTTTTTTTTAATCTACGTAAGCAAGTTGCGGTGTTGTGATAAATCTGTGTTTCCGCGGCAGTAATACATATACTGTTACGGTGTTTTTCGTTAACCGCTGCGTGTGAAATAGCGTGGCGTGGCTGCGTGGTGATCGTCATGCTGGATCTGTATGTGTGTGTGATTTAAAATATATTATGCGAACTATTTATACGTTTTAAATGTGAACTGTTTTTTTGACGAAGTTGTTTATTTTCATTCACGTCTGTTTATTTATCACAACGTTGTACCTTTTCCCGGGGGTTTGAAACACAGTCGTGTAACGTGTTTTACCACCAATCCCAACAAAATAACCAAGCCCAGCCCCAGTAAATTTCAATAAACCTAATATACAGTAAGTATCAATACATATAAATATGAGCGGAGTAAAAGTTGCGGTATGCTTATTTGTGTGCATGTTCACCGTTATATTTTAAGTTTGTATGGCAAAAAATGAGCGACACGAATTGCGTGCTTGATTTTAATGTCTCTTTTTCGTTCAACAGGTTATTCCTTCGTTATTCGAACTGAGGCCGTCCTTTTAAATAAATAACCCAACACATATCAATAACAAAAAGTTAAATACTATAGTTCATTAATCGCAGTTGTGACAGTGTTAAACACAGTCGCGGCAAAATATTAACGTGCATTACGTGTAATGTGCTATGTCGTGGAAAACTAAAATTGATAATGAAAAATAACCGTAAGAACTACCGTTAATACGGGCATTTTTAAAACATCATAAAGCTGACCTAAATAATGTCATAGGCCTAAACTGTGAATATTCGTACGAAATGGTTTTTGAAATAGACCTACGACAGAATTCTTTAGAAAGCTGTAAACAGTACACAACACATTTGACAGGTATAACAGTATAAGTCACATTTAAATGTTTATGTTTAGGTGTAGCGAAAGTACATGAACACACGTACACACAATGGCATGTAAACATTGATTTTGACAGATGTTACATGGCAGTCACATGGCAATGTTTTTTTATATTTGACGGAAGGATACGAAACGGGCCTGCAAGTAGAGATTTAGCAGAACCCCCAGAAAGTTGCTTCCAGTGGGGAATAGACCATAGTCTATCAGGGGAACCACCGCACGTCATTTTGCCTCTGTATGCCTACCTACTCTGTGCGGCGACGCAGGCTGGCGAGCACTTGGCCGGGGGAGCTCGCGAAGTATGTGGTGGTATAATCGATGAAGGCGGCGGGCGCGTCGCGTCGTCGCGCTGAAAGGTTTGCTGTAGGGCGGTGTGTGCCCCCCACCCCCCGGGCCTTTCCACCGGTGTGTGTCACCATGGTGACCGCACACAACACTCCCGGCGACGAGGTGCCAGTCTCCCATCGCCTGGGATTACACCTGCATTATTCTGATTAATATCGCGCCGTACCCGTCGTCTGCGGGCCCCGAGATGTGCAGCTGAACCATATACCTGCCTTGTCTAGAAGTGACACAGGTAGTTTGGCAAAATTCTTTTCGTGACAGATTACACTTAGGGCCACCTGTCTTTCGCGAAAAGATTCCACGACTAGTTGTACACCAAAACACTTTTAGTTCAGAACCCGTATCGCTGTTGGATGATTTGAACTCCCACGCATCTTAGTAGTCTGCCCGCGAATCACAAACGTACAGTATCGGCGTAAGCAAATTCTGATTGGCCAGTCAAGTAATAAAATGCCTTCTCACATAGACAAGCCGCCAATAAGCAAAATAATGCTGCTGGTATGCCCGTAGGGTACTGAAATCTAGCATGTGCGGAAATCTTTCCGCGTAAAACAGGAGGCCTTAGCTATACTTCCAAGACCCTGAACCCGCGTGTTCCCATTGCGTTTGAACCGCAGTTCTTCGTACGCACCCTCTGCGACGACTTACTTAGCCAGTAATAAAGAAGGAAAAAATATGCGACTGTATTACATACAACCAAGTCAAATAAAAAATTAGCATCTCAGCACCATACCAGCAGCCAATGAATTGACAGACAGACAGAAAATTTCCTTCGTATTACTGTTGATGCGAGATAATTCTAGTTTGTCTTCAATGACAGAAAATATCAGCTATTATGTGTGTGTATATATATATATATATATATATATATCTGCTATTCGATTTTTATGAGGGAGCTACTGCTAATGATGAGTGAGTGAAGAGGCTTGGCGGCTCTTAACAGCGAGATATTTAGATCCGATGAGGGTGGTTGAAGTGAGTATAGAGCAGCGCCAGAATATGAAAGGCTTGTGGAGGGGGGGAACAGGAAGATCCCCGAGAAAACCCGCCGAACAGTAGGCATCGTCCAACACGATTCCCACGTGCGAAAATCCAGGCGTGACCCGCCCGACCGATTCGCCTTGGTGGGAGGGAGCAGGCTAACCGCTCAGTCACCGTGGCCCTACTGTTGATAAGTTACGACACACAAATACGTAGCCGCCACCTTTTGAAATCTGTGTTGTAAGCGTTAAGGATGAATTTAAATGAGTTTGTATTGTTGTATGGAAATGAGTAAAATATGTGTCATGCATCTAGAATTGAAGTTTTGACAACCGGCACCTGCACCACCTTATAGAAACACCTGCTTGATTTTACGGCTGTCTTGGATATTGTTACATCTGTTCCAAATTGCTGGTTTAGAAAGATAAACAGTAACTCTCCTAAGGTTCTCGAACGCCTAAAAACGACGTTCAAAATAGTTTCCCTTATCATAAATCCCTAGTAACTGCATTGTTTCATTTGTGCATTCTCTAAGTAAAAAAAAAAAATATTTTTGACGTACGTAATATGAAAAAAAAAAAAAAAAAAAAAAAAAAGCACAATTCTTAGCTTTGTTTAGTAACAGTGTCATATTCATTTCTGCGGATAATTTGTTACACATAGTCTGCCCATAAACGTATTGAATACATAAGTCACGGTGGAATTTATTGATCAATTCCACCATTATTTCTTCAATTAATGTTTTATATCCTAAGTCCCACACTGAATTGTTTAATCATTACAAATATTTTGCCTTCTTTCAGCCAGTCTTGCTTTTCAAAAATTTGGTATTACAAATTCTTCGTCTTGTAAAATTTTATAAAGTAGGCTTTTTAATATATTTATTTTAAGAAGTCACCTGCAGAAACAGACTGTTACCATACCGTTTCATTATTCCAGTATAATTTTGATTATCCTAATAGGGGAACATTTGAACGACTTCGATACCTCCCACCCCAGATACCAATAATTGAGTGACTAGTGTTACTGCTCTTTCTTAAACCAGCCTATTTCTTTATTATTTTGTTCGTTTTTCACATAGCGAAGAGTATTAAATTGAAATAAAAAGCATCTGTTTTTTCAAGTAGGATAAAATGTTGCCTTCCTTTCGGAACAGTCGCCTTGTAATTCTTCACGTGTTTTCCAGTAACATCCTTCTCCATATTTTATACACTTTCTCCGTTTCTCTCAATACTCAGCCTAAAAAAATTGCTTAATTTCGCAATCCCGTGCTACATAACTGAATAAGTGAAAATCCACTCGTTAGGCTTCTTTGTAAAGCACTGCACTAAGAAAGATTTTTACAAACTATAACAAAACATTTCTGTGTGGCAAAAGAAATGCGTAAATCTGATTTTAAACATATTCCGTCTACAAGCAGATTAATTTTTTTTAAAGTAAACATTGGGGTTTGGTTAACCGCTGATGTAACTTTGGTTTGCACTGTTATTGGGGAAAGTGCAAATTTTTATGCCAGCTTGCTACGAAATCTTTTTAGGTTTACCGTATCATGGTAGACGGTATATCCATATTGTTTTTTTTTTTTTTTTTTTTTTTTGGTGTGGCAAGGGTGACTTAGACCCTATGCCAGGACGAGCAAAATTTTATTACCTGCTAGTTTAGATCATTGGAATGTTTTATTACAAAACGTGGCTTAAAATTTACGAATTGTTATTTCGTAGAAAATGTTATTAATTTTGTTTATCTTAAGTGCGTATGTCACTACAAATTTTTTTACAACGTACCATGTAAAAAAAAACACATACGTCTCATAACATTTTTAATGTTTTCTAAAATAGCACGACTAAAGCAGCACATGTCCGCTGTTATGTCCCCCAAATTAATCATGCACGCAAAGGATGCCCCAGCAAAATTTCGAGGATTTGAAAGTTATCACGTTCGTGCAGGTGACGGAATACAACATGATTAATAGGACTACGTACGATTTCTATTGGGGGCCGCTGGTGGCTGAGCGGTTAGACTGCTCGCCTCCCAACATGGCCAACAGGGTTCAATCCCCGGCCGCGTTACTCCCGGACCTCGATGTTAAGAGCCACCCAAATCTCTTCACCCACTAATTAAAATAGAGTAAGACTGAAAGGGTAAGAAAAGAATTGGTTGTGTTACCTATGAAAAGTTTAAATCGGAAATGTTATACACATTCGAGAGGAATAACAGTCCTTACAGTGGCACATTTTTTATTTCAAAACATTTTCACGACGTTATTCGACCAATCCCATGGATACTGGTCATCAAGTCTATGACAACGTTAATCCTGTTTTGGCAGGGGGCTATACACATAGAATAGGCAGAGTGCAGGGCTTTAAAGAACGCTCGACAATACGGGGACCACAGGGCTGAGACAGGTCTTATCGGAGGGCTGACAGGCGCCCCGCTGCGTAGAACTCACGCGCAGACGCCATCGTAGGCCGGTATGTTAATCCCGGAGAGATGACTGACGGCTGGACGAGGGCCCGACGGAGATCCGGGTGCCCATCCCGGGGGTAATACCCACCCATCCCCCCCCCCTCCGCCTTGGTGGAGGAGACTGACGAAGCGATTTGTGGGCGAGGGGGAGAAGATGGCGCCCCGCCCTATCAATGCCTCGGCTAATGGGCTCAACTGCAAATTACTCGACCCATCGGGGAGGGCGAGGATGGACAGATGGTGAGGGGGGCTGCTGTAATTACCGGCGTGGCGCGCGGCGGGGATTCGGGATCGAACCCAGGGCTGTAATTGGCCGAGCGCCTATTAGGAGTCGTTTACCCGCGGCTCGGCCGCTATCTCCTCCTGATGGGGAGCCCCTCGCCTTCAATTGTCTTCCGAGTCCTTCGAGGACGCCGCGTCGACTCGACTGCCTGGCGTACATCCACGACTATAGTCTACTCGCGATTACTTCCAACTTTTGTGAAGCCCTGCTATGGTTCTACTTCCACGCTATCACCCCGCCTCTTACACACAAAGCTTAACTTAAGTATAGAAAATCACACCAAAGGAAAAACGGACCGTATTCGTGCACACTAAATATAATAATATTTTGCAAAAGACCTATTTTTTACTAAAGGCTGTTCACGATAAAGTGAGCACTTTTGAAATCAACATTACAAAAAAGTCACTGCCCCTACATGCATAAGTAGATATATTTTAACAGGCTCCCTCAGTGACATCCGCCCAGTAAAGTTGGTAACAATAGATGGGAAGTAGTTCCGTATTATAAAGTCGAATAAAAAGTGTTAGTAACCATTTCTGATTATTTATTTTTTCGCTTTGTTTTTTTTTTTTTTTTAATGTATCGAAACGTAAAAACGAGCAGATTTGTAAAACATTTACTTTTCTAATAATTTCACGATTTCACTTGATCGACACATGAATAAAGTGATGAAGCCCATGCCAGTATTAATCTTATATAAGACGGAAGAATACCCAACATACATACAAGAAGATCTTAAGCAGCGCTTTCAAAAGTGTTCATTTTTACCGTGAATAGCCTATATTTATAACCAACACACTTATTTTCTGTGTTTTATTCATATTATTTATATATGAAATATTTTAGTTTATAGATAAAATATAAGTAATATTTCAATTTAACAAAAAATAAAATACTTTTATGTAAACACGAGTATTGAACACCCGTGACACATTATATATTTAGGAAAGAACCCAGTACGTAAAACATGAATAATTTTTCAAAAGTTTAACTCAAAAAGTGGCAGAAACCTCGAATAGACTAGACCTTTACCAACGTACGAGATACAGTCTACTCTCAGCTGATATCTGGAGTCTCGCTATGAAAATACCCCGACATATTTTAGTTTCTGATGTTTTTCCCCCTACTTCTTTACTGAGTTATCCACGTAGGGTGGATATGTGGTAGAGTGATCACGGTAACTACGCGAAACAAGTTTCCCTGTCCCAACACTGGATTGATTCTCTGCCAGTACAACTATCATAAACAATGTGTATAGGATTTGAGGTTATAACAGTGTTGTTTGTACATTTCCTCAAACTATTTTGTAATGCAGTGTGGTTAAATTAAAATTGGTTTAAGTCGGTTCATTCGTATAAAAGTGAACCTTAAGATAAAAACCACCACGTCCGTTACTATTGACCATGCGAATTTAACAGTTGAATTTATGAGGGATAGGTCAATGTTGGGACATGCACTGGAGAACGAAAAACTGGTTTACCTCATGTTTATAGTCTCAGGTTATCCAAAAACAGGTTACTGTAAGAAAACACATGTATTAAGAATGTTTTTGAAATTGGTGCAGATATTTCGAGGATTGCAAATGGGTGTCGAGGCGAGTGTCTTGATGGCAGCCTTAACCTACAAATAAAATAAAACCCAAGAAGCACTGTTGCTGTTGAAGATTCCCTCGCAGCTAAACAGTACTTCGTTTGTCCATAACACGAAAATTGCAGGGCTGTCGGGAATAGTGATAAGCTGCTGCAAAAAGTACCTGGCAAAGTCCGACGACAATCATCACTACAGCCACATGTGCAGCTTCGAGTACAGCGGTGCTTGTGTGACGTATGCCGCCGTGCGACAAGGTCGAAGGCCATCACATTAAACAACTGTCAATTGTCGTGGTACTGTTCGATGTCAGTTCGCTTTGAATGATTGTGATACATGTTCTTTACATACTAATTGTTGCTTACAGGATATGCGTCTTGCGTTTTATTTCTTTACAGGCGAGAAACTAAGAAGGTTATTCTAAAGGCTTCCTTTTCTCCGATCTGAAAACTGAACTGAACGTAATCAAAGATTTTTTAGATAAAGTATAAAGCGTCACGTGACCACAAACGTGTGTATGTGTGTGTTATATATATATATATATATATATATATATATATATATATATATATATATATATATATATATATATATATATATATATATATATTATATATATAGGACACACAGTAAAGTGTCGTAAAAATAACTAACAATATTACTTATGTGTTATAGTACTGAGAAGAGCTCGACCTCGAGCGAAATGCGAATCATCTATACTGACTGACTATAACCTTCCATCGACAAGCATGACCATAGTGAAGTAATAGGGCGACCCTTCCCGCCTTTGCAGAAGAGAAACAAAATCTCAAGTGCTTAGTAAGAAACAACTTTTACTACCATCTCCTTCGCAAATGACTCGTAGATAAAGTTCCACAGTTCGCAGTTTCAAAAGTTTCATTTTATTTATTTTTGTTTTGCGCTCTCCTGATTGGAAAGTTTTCGTGTGCGAACGTGTGTGTACGAGATGGAGGCGATGAACAAGGGCCTTCCCCTCCAGTTCTGTTTGCGACCAGACCCCAGAGTTACGCAGTTTCTTGGTCGTCCGACGACTGACTGCGCCAGAGTCCGCACACACAAGCGCTCGCATGGCGATGTGGAAGGAAATGGGATCGTGAGGTTACGATCATGGACAGAGTGGGGGGAGGGGGGAGAACGGAAGGAGATGAGAGACGCGATCACAGCAAGAATGTAAACAAATTCCTGTTCGATCGGTTCGCCCCGTCTCAGCTATCTGCAAGGCCCCCGCAGTCTCCGGGCGACTGTCTCGTTCCCCAGCCCTTAACATTACGGCCGTTCGATATCCTCGCTTCGACATCGCTTCCATACATGCTCGCCGTATCGATATCGACGCGATAAATCGTTCGCATTTCTTAACGAAAAACCGACGGCGATGTAACGCAAATGCCGATTATAATATTAAAAATTGTTTGAAGATGTTATGCAGCCAACCGAATTTCGAGATTTTAGACGACGTACCTATAAGATTATTATGGGCTTTGGACTACTTTTTCGCCGTCTCAATTTCATAAACTGACCGCGAACCTACAACTTATATAGCCTCCTCTTCTCACAAACGTGACGCCATAGCGAGTGTGGTCGCCATACATACAGGACATTCACGATAAAGTGAACATTTTTTAAGGTCCTTTCAAAATGTGTTAATCCCTAATAAATATCTTTTATTGCAGCCTCAGATGTTACTTTTAAGAGTGGCGAAATGTATTATACTGTGTTTATTAGACGTATTGCAATGTTTATATTAAAAAGTGGCGGAAAGATAGAAATTAGTTGAAAGGAATATTTTAGCAGGGCCTTGAGAAGTGCTCACTTTACTGTGAATAGCCTATAACAAACAAGTCCTTGTAGTTACAGGCAGTAATTATTCACACCTATGATACTGTAAACTCATCCAATAGTATGATTTCCATCAACGCTGGACTATTCCTTGCAAATTATGTACTTCTAGACATTCTTGTACCGTATGACATCTGCGTTATTTTTCTTGCCAGGTGCAATGACACCTACATTAAAAATTCGAAGGTATAGTATAGCACATTAAATATACCACACATTTTTATCAGGCAACCCCTGCGAATGTCTGGACAGTCCAATCGATTTCTGCACGTGGGAATATCTCGAAAATGTTGAGTTGACTTGAGAGATTTCAGAGGGTCATAACGACAATCTCTTGAGAGTCGATGAGGGTGACATGATATGAGAATGGAGCAGCATTTGAGTGCAAGAGCACGGATTAAGTGATTACGCCCAAGAAGTGTTAATTTTACACATTCGGACGGATACAAAAATCAGAAATTAAGTAATTCTGAAAGTAGTAGGGGCAGGCCATTTCTAACTCAAAGGATATGCTGCCTTTATTGTAATCAAAGGATTAAATTGATTGAAAAGGTTAATTAAATTGATTGAAAGCGTTACATATATTGAAAGGGTTAAATGTGTGGAAAGGGTTATTTTTTTTAATCCGATTAAATCCGATAAAAAAAATTTTAATTCAATTTTAATCTGATCAAAATATCTTGATACCGTTTTTTCTTGTGTATGGTGCAAGAGTGTACTAAGGGTCAAATTTATGTGTTTGTGTGTGTTTCTTTTTGTGGGTTGGGAAACAGCTCTGGTAGATGTTCACCCTCTGAGCTCTGGAACTCGACTTAGGTGTAGCATGTTGAGGACAGGGTACTTATGTGGTAAGTATTGTGCAAGAGTGGCATAAGTGTAAATTTTTGTTGGGTTGGTAGTGATATTGCTCATAGACGGTGTGGGTAGACAGGCGACTTTGAAAGATAGTATTATTATTATTATTATTATTATTATTCCAAATGAATAACAGTATTGCACGAGAGAAAAATTTCAGACTGTTTAAATGAGTTCTACCTATGAATAAATTACACGAAGGACTTCTCGAATCGCAAAGTTCAAATGGACACTACTACGTGAGTAACCTGGTGTCAACAATTGATAAACTATCACAATGACATGACTTTCCAGGTCTCTTAAAATTAATTAATTAACGAAGCAAACAAAATGTCCTAATAATTTAAATGGCAGTCTTCCTAAAGACAAGATATATGAAAAATGTGACACTAATTGATGCCTCTCGCACATACCTTACAATATTTTAAAACACATCCGTCTGCCTGTAAGACTAGTGAGGAACTTTAGAAATGGAATCCACGCATTAAAAGAAATTAATTTACTAACATGCGTAAAAAGAAAACGTTTAATGTAAGTTAATTCGCTCGGGAGGTCGCTGCAGCAATGAGTTGGATATAGCAATTACATTAACTTATAAGCTGTGTTGAGAGCAAACATTACCCGCGTCGGCCTACATTTGATTATAGACTGATGTGAAAATCTCGGAACTTTTAATGATAATACAAAACGAATGTTTCCAAATTAATTAAACGGCTAACGAACACGAGTACATGAAAATGCCTAAACAAATTTTAAAAAAACATGTAAAGAAATCGCACCAGGAGCTCCCCCAAAACACATCTATCCACCTCTGATGCTGTTGAATGAATGAGTCGAGTTTATGTCGAGAGCCTGACTAGATATACGTGGAGCGCGGCTGAGTTTAAATTTACGACTGACAGAACATATTTCCCTACCAAGCTACTATTAACGAGTTGATTACACTATGTCCTACAACAGGTACAACGAAATGATAATTTTTTAAAAAACTTACCTAGATTTTTAATGCGAGTTTTACTATTGTAAGAATAATTCCCTTTTAAGACAAAATTTTTCAGTTTTGAATTATTGACTTATATTAAACGTTTTCTTTTTTACGCATGTTAATAAATTAATTTCTTTTAATGCGTGGATTCCATTTCTAAAGTTCCTCACTAGTCTTACAGGCAGACGGATGTGTTTTAAAATATTGTAAGGTATGTGCGAGAGGCATCAATTAGTGTCACATTTTTCATATATCTTGTCTTTAGGAAGACTGCCATTTAAATTATAAGGACATTTTGTTTGCTTCGTTAATTAATTAATTTTAAGAGACCTGGAAAGTCATGTCATTGTGATAGTTTATCAATTGTTGACACCAGGTTACTCACGTAGTAGTGTCCATTTGAACTTTGCGATTCGAGAAGTCCTTCGTGTAATTTATTCATAGGTAGAACTCATTTAAACAGTCTGAAATTTTTCTCTCGTGCAATACTGTTATTCATTTGGAATAATAATAATAATAATAATACTATCTTTCAAAGTCGCCTGTCTACCCACACCGTCTATGAGCAATATCACGACCAACCCAACAAAAATTTACACTTATGTCACTCTTGCACAAAACTCACCACACACACAACACACACACACACACATATATATATATATATCAACCCACAAAAAAAAGACACTAATAAATTTTTTGACCCTTAGTACACACTTGTACCAAACACAAAAAAAGGTTAAAAAAATTTGATCGAAGTTTAATCGGATTAAAAATTAACCCTTTCCACACATTTGAACCTTTCAATCAATTCAATAAACCCTTTTCAATCAAATTAACACTTTGATATCACTAGATGCGGCATCCCCTTTTGAATTAAACCTCTGAAAATGTCACTGCCCTTACAGTTATACTTCTTATCGTTGAATCTGAAGTGTTAGGCAAATATTTGTGAATACTGAAATTATTTGATTTGTTTTCTGTTTTTCTGTAAGACTGCAAGTGTAAAAATGAGCAAATTTATAAAATATTTACTTTTCTTATAATTTTGCATCTCCACTTTAATGACGCTTGAATAAAGTTGTAGTCTATTCGCGATTTCTTCGCATTTTAAAAATCAAACATTAAAAAAATTATCCCATGTATGACGTGCTATTTTCTAAATACGTATATATTTATTTGTTAAATATGAATCCATACCTCGGTTAACATAAAAGTATCTTATTTTTCATTAAATTGAAGTGTTATCTATATTTTATTTATAAATTAAAATTTTTTTTATTTATAGTAAATATAAATAAAAGCAGTGAGCAAAAATGTGTGTTGGTAGCGGCTAGTAAGAAATAGTTCTCATGCAAAATATTATTACAACTGAGTGCACACGAATTCAATACGATGTCCATTGGTGTAACTTTCTAGACTTAGTTAAGCTTAGATTGCACGAGGCGGTGAAATATCATGAAAGTATAAATTCAGCTGGGCTTCAGAAAAGTATAAAGTAACCGCTAGTGGATTGTATCAGGCGTATGGCAATGTTAATTTACATAAGGTGGAAGAATGCGCAATGCGTATACAAGTAGATCCGAAGCAGGGCTTTCTAAAGTGCTAGGTTTACCGTCAACGTTATATAACTACATTAATTAAATAGCACACAGCAATTTAGCGATACGCAGGTCAGGGGTTACCTGACAAAAAAAAGATCATGTTTTCAGCGCGTTCTACTAAATCTGCAAGTTCGCAACACAGGTCTCGTTGCATCGTGTGCGTGCGGGTTTGCGAGCGGTACAGTGAGCAAAAGGCTGTTCACGATAAAGTGAGCACTTTTAAAATCAACCTTAGAAAAAAGTCACTGCACTGGCTGCATATATTTTAACGGGCGCAATGAGTGCCATGTGCCCAGTAAAGTAGGAACGATGGATGGGAAGTAGTTACGTATCTTAAGTCGAATAAAAAGTGTTAGATAACCATTTGTGATAACTTAAATTATTTCTTTCGTTTCCGGTTTTTTTTAATGCACTGAAATGTAAAAATTGGCAGATTTGTTAAATGTTTACTTTTCTAATAATTTCCCAGTTTCACTTTCTCAACGCATGAATAAAGTGATGAGGCACTCGGCAGTGTTGATTTGACATAAGGCGGAGGAATACACAACGTGCATATAAGTAGATCTTAAGAGTTAGTTGGAGCTGCGCGTCCAAGGTCAAGAAGCGAGGGAGCAATACAGGTGACACTAACACGCACTCCTAGTTTATCATCGCTCCTACGAGCAAGGCGTGCAGTGTTTTCGTCGTGACGCTGTACTGTGCAATTCAGATTTGTAACAGTGGGGTTTTATTGCACGCGAAGAAAGCCCACAGATTAAACTACGACCGTATCTTTGAACTTTTCTCTTGTCGTTTAATGAAATTGCACAGGTTAGCTTATAAATGAGATATCTGACCATATTCACGAATTTTTTTCTCCAAGAAAATACTAAATATGACAAAAGTAAAATAATATGGACATAGATAATTTTTTTTTTTTTTAATCTTTTCTGACAAAAAGTCGTATTTGCAGAACATTTATTTATTGATATACGCGTATTCGCGCAAACAACAATTTCACAAAAAACGTGCAGTTCCATATAACACTTAAGCAGGGCTTTCAAAAGTGATCATTTTATCGCGAATAGCCTATATCGCGAAACGTATACCTTGCGACGCGACAATGCCGCTGTTCTCGAGCGACAATCTCGCCCTCTCGAGGAGGAGGGCCGGCGTCGGGGCGCCATTGTAGCCGGCGCCGCTACGTGGCCAACGTGAAACACCTCCGCCCTCCTGGGGAATTTTTCTGTCATTTATCAGTGTCGCCACTGTGCCGTTGTAATAGCCCGTTAGATGGATTAACCCCGGCCAACCTCCCTGAATAATTCATCACGCTGAGTTATGAGCGTAATGCTCCGCAATAGAAATCGCAAGCTCGCCCATGTTTGCAGAAAAATCTGTTAGAGCTCGTACGAAAATTTCCTTCGGCAAATTTAATTCTTATCCCTTGAATATCAGTGTTGCGGAAAAGATGTTCAGACCTAAACTAGCGAGTTTGCATATTGAGTGAGTGAAGAGGTTTGGGCGGTTCTTGACAGCGAGGTCTTGAGAGCCGATGAGGATGACTGAGGTGAGCATGGAGAAGCGCCGGAATGAAGGGGCAGGGGAAACGGGAGATCCCCGAAAAAACTCGCCGACCAGCGGCATCGTCCAGCACGATTGCCACTTGCGAAAATCCGGATTGAACCGGCCGGAGATTGAACCCAGTTCGCATGGTGGAAGGTGAGCAGTCTAACCGCTCAGTCATCGTAGCTCCGAGTTTACATACTTTAGCTAGAGTTTTTTTTTTTGGTAAAACTGCTTAAATTATGTTATAAGATATTTTATGCGTCTTACATAGTTCCCAGCAACAGACTAAAAAGAAGTACATTATAAAGCAACAATTTTGGCAAGAATTATGATACTTTACGATCTCTTCAAAAAGTTCGCCTTTTACGTCAAAACAGTTAAGAGCAAAATAGTCTAAAGACAACATTTGTCTCTCGACTTAGAAGTGAGATATGTTTCGGTCGTGCCGGGATTTGGTCTCGATCATCACCAGCCAGGGATCATCACATTGCGAGTCACCTTACCGATCACCGACACTTAGGTTTCACCGGGAAAATGACAGAAATAAGATACCTACCTATTTCAGTATGTTTGCCGCTCTGTCAGAGCTTACTGGAAATATGGTGCCATTTGTATTTCGGTGTTTGTCACCAACCTAAAAATATACTGTAAACGCCATAAAAAAAATCGATAGCTTAAAAAAATTAATTGAAAGCAGGAAAAACACTTACAAAATTAATTTCAACCAGGAAATGGCTCTGCAGACGTAGTTCTAAAGACCTTATTAAAGCAAGAAAAACATTTTTGTACATGTAGATAGTCTGATTTTTATTGATTTAAAAACTGCGCAGTTATCCATTCAAACGGTATATTTGCAAATAATCACATTACATTTTTCGGTGGCCACAGCGTGATCTTGGCAAGTAAAAGTAGCTTCAACTACGCTACAAGTTACTTCATGACTATTCCTAACTTCTATCGTTTTAATCGGATGGGGAAAAAATAATTTGCTGTCTTTGCAATCGATTCTAGAGATTAATTCATGCTTCATCCGTCCCTGATAGTCATTAACTTTATTCTATTCATAATTTTTTTATTAAACTTGTCCGTGCGATATGACGGTATGTACAGAGTGCTTCGTTTTTTCTCACTAAGATTCGTGTGAGCGCGCAAGATCACTACGCTGGGATAGACGTAATCATGCTTCGGCGAGAAAGAAATGTCTTGCGTATCGTCCTATTTTAATAAATAGGGCCGAACTAAAACTTCTGACACCTGCACTTCACAAAATGTAAATTGCACTGAAAATAGTAATTACTTATCCAATAAATAGTCTATTTTTGTTTTTAAGGTCATATTTCAAATTTTTTTATTTATTTGGTTATCTGAAAGAGCTTTCAAAAAGTCCCCCTTTAATGAAGTTATTAGATGTCAAATCATTATAGTTTTGAAAATATAACATTCAAAATTCTTAATTTCCCGAATTCTGCAGGCTTTTCTCCTAGATTTTTTTCCAATAAAATTGCATTTAATGCAATCTGTATGGTGTGCAGAACATACCGATTCAGTATGAGTACCATTTATAAACAAGTGAGTGAGTATTGACACTCAGGATTTTGTTGAAAATATGGACCAGACTTGTCGTAAATAATTTTTGTTCAATCACGCGAAATTGTTAACATTCATTTAACAAACATTTTAAACCATAAACTGTAGAGAAAAAGTTGTTTTTCTTGCTTTCCTAGCTTGTAACACAAATTCAGTATGCCACGCTTTGACTTTAATTAAACACTTTGAACCTGCTTATTACACTCTTGTGTTGGAATTTGAGTGTTAGTATTTGAAAACTATAATGATTTGACAACCAACAACTGCAACCAAAACCTCTCTCAGATAACGAAATTAAAAAAAAAAAAACCTTTAGGTGCTTTGGTTCCTTTGCCAGATGTTTTCGTGGAATAAGGCAGCCAAAGTGTATACAAGTTTTTCTCTTTTCTCGCCGAAACTTTTAAGTAAACTTTAGTTATGTGAATGCGCAACCGTAGTTTTATCACAGGATTCGTAAATTAATATTTCGCTGTAACTTAAGGCGACCGCTTGCCTGGAGATATTTTGCACTTTTGGCATTAAGCACGTTACCACCTGCCACGCGCACTGCCCTGGATTGACGAGCTAATTTTTCCACGTGCTGTGCGCAAAACGTCACCTCGAGCGGTTACCCTACAATTATGATCGGCGTTAATTCTGCAGCAACTTCCGATACGGGATCTAAATTTTTTGTATACATATAAAGCTGATAAATATTTTGAGATACTGCAGTCTGACAACGCCATCTTTTTTTTTTTGGCAATGTTAAAGCGTCTCCGCATAATGTTCTCAGTAGATGAAACGTGTTGACAGTTGTACTCCGAACAGCATAGAGTGCGTTCTTTTCGTATGAAAACAGACTGCGAACACATAGAGTAGGCCTAATTCCACTTTAAAATTGTATATTTCAAACACAGCATATTAGTTCGTGAGTCAGGTATAGGTGGGCGCTTCAAGTATTCATTTACGCACAGATTTGCGTACAGTAAAAGAGTAGTATGTACCGAGTTTTAAACAAAGGGGATTTTTTGAGAGGAGGGGAGATATTTATGCCAGGGAGTGTTATGTTATAGTTAGGAACACGAAAATTCACTGTTCACCTGGGCGTGTCTAATAAAATAAACTGTTATCCATTTGCAAAAATAACATAAAGACACACGTGTTTGAGGTCTAGATTGTCCTAAAATGAATTCGTAAAAATCTCCTGTGTCTATAGATAATTGCGAGAAAAAGTCTATGGTTCTTGTTGCCATGTTGCCACATTTATGGAAAGTTCCTTGGTTCCGCCAACTTAAGGAATCGCATACACGGTGGTTGTTTCGCTATTTCCTTTCATAACAAATACGGAACAGACTGTGGACTTCCAATGTAAAGTATCAGGCACAAAATTGTAAGCATTGGCAACCATTGAACAATCCGTTTTCAATATACTAACCAAAACGAAATTATCTTTTGATAGTACAAAAACCAAACCGGTTATTTTACAGTAGTGCCAGCCAAATCAACCTTCACAGGAAAGAGGAACAAGGATAAATCACATAAATCCGGCTTAAATTTACACAATTAAAAATAATTTCAACTAAATTAATACAAAGTACACAAACTAACCTGAACTCAATGCACAGAAATTTGACTTTAATTTCCTATCGAACGTATAACGTGATCAAAGCAAACCCGCAATGACAATAATAATGTTATTAAAGACTATTATGCTATTTGACCAAAACATGAGTTGAAAATTGCCACTGTGACTTCTTGTGTGTTGGTCCAGATCATTCCGTCTGTTCCTTTAGGCTATAAAATGAAAGCACACGCTGTAATAGTGACCATCATCTGACTTGAGACACACGTATAGCAATGGGCCCACGTTGTGTTGTGTTATACGGTTTCAGAATTCGTCATCGCTAGTTCCCAATGTACTTTGTACAATATTTAACAGACATCACTGGGCATATGTGTATCGAACGTCCATAATCAGTTAGTAGCCATACAAAGAGAGGGAGAGAGAGAGAGAGAGAGAAAGAGATTAGTGCCGTATTTTATAAACTGCTATGCAGTTTATTTTCGTGTTGTGTTAGGATAAACTAGAACAGAAACCTTCAGAGGAAAAACCCAATGTGTAATCTGGCATGTCAAGTCCACTCCATGGTTACCGTTCAGTGAAAGTTCCACTATCGATATGGAACAGAATTTCCTCGAAAGAATAATAAGTAGAGACCGGGTAATTTAGCGGATTCACTTGGAAACAAGCTAGACTCCATAATACTTTATGCATTCGAGCCTCAGTTAGTTGTTCATTGCCTGATGTTTATGTTTTACCCCATGGCAGGTAGCACGAGATTTGGCCATTGTTTTCTTGCATGTTCAGTGTTAGTCGAAATATGTCCGGGGCGTGTCTAACAAGCTGTGGTCAAATAGAAACAGAAACTAAAATGTACGTGTGCTTGAAGTTTAACTTGTCTTCAAATGAATTCCTGAAATTTCCGGATCTCTAATAATGAGTCGTTTTAAAAATTTTAGAGTCTCTGGAAGTGAACACCAAAGTGAGCCTCAAGGGACCATTGACAATGTGTAGCAGCATTCCGATATTAACAATTTTAAATCATTTCGTACACAGCAGCATAACTATAAATTTTGTTGCATCCAGTCATTATAAACTTTATCGTTTCAAAATAATTCGTATTTGATGAGTTCTTATGTGGGGTCTATTACGATTGACTAGTAAATGAAATATCCAGATAATAACTTCTGTAAAATATGCAATTAAACTGAACATAAAATATACAAATAAATAACTTGGCAGTTCAGATTTTGTTCCATAGTAGAATATTAAAATTTGTATACACAGTAAAACAACCGTATAGCTATTTTTATTTTCGTAATCTCTTTTTTAAATCGAAATTACAGAATAACCAATAAATTTACGAAGAGGCTCCGTGAATTCACGGTAGCTTCTGTGAAATGTACGTGAAGTCCGTTATTGAAAAAGCTATCGGTGTACAATTTTGCGGTAATTACTGGAGAATTTTCATGTCAGCAATTTTCTTTAAAATGACGGGAACTTTTTTTTTTTACATCGTTAGAAAGGTTCTGGAAATATGAAAAATAGCTTCCTTTCCGACAAGAAATTAAATATTACCTATAGTCTGTTCACCGTAAAGTTGGCACTTTCGAAAGCCCTGCTAAGATATACTTGTATACACGTTGTGTATTCCTCAGCCGTATGTAAAATTAACATTGTCATTGGCCTCCTCGCTTTATTCATCCGTCGGCCGAATGAAACTGTGAAATAATAATGAAAGTAAATACTTTACAAATTTGCTCATTTTTACACATAGATGCGTTAAAAAACAGAAAGTGGAAGACGTAATCTTAAGTAGTCACAAATGGTTACCTAACACTTTTTATTCGACGTTAAGATATGATACTTTCCATCCATCGTTACCAACTTTACTGGACGAATGTCACTCACTGCGTCCATTAAAATATATGCATGCAGAGGCAGCGACTTTTTCCTAAGGTTCATTTCTAAAGTGCCCACTTTATCGTGAACGGCTTTTAACAAGGAGTAGTCACTGTTAGTTGATCTTCAGTTAGTGTTCAGGCGCTGACTAGTGAACAATGCCCAGCCATATCGTTTGCGCGTGCTACTGCATTTGGCTATACAGGCCTACACGGCGCAGAGGGAAATAACGAGCTAGAGTGCGCATGCGAACTGCGCAGCGAGCACTCCACATGCCCACGACATTGGACTGCGTTTATGCCAACAGCACTATAAAAATAATATGTTTATGAGCTGAGATCAGAACACTATTTGAGATGTTGGTACAGCTCTCTAACCTAGTTTTAATGCAATTATGAAATATTGACGCTATAGTTGACACATTTTAGTCGCGTAACAGGGTGGGTTTGTTGAAAACTCAAATGTGAACAAACACGTTCATCACTGCTGACCATTGATACTTTGACAGTTGTGTTGGTTATGGGTGAGTAAGTGTTAGTCACACGTAAAGAAGACGAAGACAGGATTACCTCATTTTTATATTAATACAATTTTTTATTTTTTATTTATTCCCATGCATATTCCTTATGAGTAACACATTCTCGAAAACCATCAGACTCATTGGCCCGTATGTCTGTTAGGTAGGGCCACCTTTTTTTCGCGATAAGATTTATGCGAAATATAGGCCCCAATGTCCTATGTCATACGTGCAGTTTTCTTTTGGTTATTGGTAGAGCCCTGAAGAAATCGCGGGTTGAATTTTGGGACAATCTAGAATTCAATACACATGCGTTTATATAACTTTAGCCATTGGTCCACACGGTATCTGACACCTTCTTGAGAACGGTGGCCCAGCCGTTGCGTCGCCTTCCACTGTGACAGCAGACAACCAATGTGCAGTTGATATCGGCATATTTGTGCACAAGACTGTAGAGTCTAGCGTACAGGTAATCGAACTCGCGAATTTTTCATTGTCTACGTGTTTTAATCGGGAGACAGTTTCGTACCTGACTGGGCCAATCAGAATTAGGTAACTCCGACACTGAGTGTCCGTGATTCGCGGGACGGCACCTGCAAAGCGCGACAGTTAAAATAATGAAAATCACGAAAGTGGATCTGAGCTCTAGTGTTTTGGAGTACAAGTATTCCTGAAATCTTTTCGCGGAAAAACAGATGGTGCTACTGAAAGGCTAACAAGGAGAGGCCTGACTTCACGTACACTATCCGACGGAATTTGTGTTGCTTCAGGTCCATAACAGTGTTCGTCTTTAACGACTGGCCTCCTCTCAAAGTCCCGAAAGGGATTATCAGCAAACACCACTCCATACACGGTTGCATCCAACTTTCCTGAAGCCCTACTAAAATTACACTTCCAGAATATTCCCCCGCCTCAAGCAAACAAAGCTTAACCGAGTCTGGAAAACTACACCAGATGGACAGCGCACGGCATTCGCGCGCTCTCAGTGTTATAATATTCTGCGTAAGAAATGTTTCTTACAAGCAGAGACGTGCAAAATTCGAGTTATCTTTTGGTGAGAGGATAGACTCAACTGCTTCATAAACAAGTGAGCACAGTCCGTGGTTGCATTAGCCGATGCACTTTAATCAACGTCACCTACCTGCTTCATCTACTTTAAAAATATTGGACAATACACCATTGGCTAATATTACTGGCTCAAGAGTTCTCCGAGGCGAGACAAACATATTTCCGGCCAATGACTGTAGTCGGTCAAAAGCACAGTAACTTGCAGTTCAGTTTGCCCTTAAATAATACGGCGAATTCCGCAGGTCTCTGCTTACTAGGCATTACCAACACACCTATTACCTCCCTGTTGTTAAGCATATTAGTTATAGATGATATATTAAAACTTATATTTGAAATATAAGTCAAAATTCAATTTAACCAGAAATATGTAACTTTTATATTAACACAAGTACAAAAAACCTGTGTTACGTGACATGTTAGCAAAGAACTAAGCACATGATGCACGGTGTGATTTTTCAAACGTTTGATTAATAAAGTGTGAAGGAACCGCGAACAGACTATACGCGGCTAATGAAACTGTCACGATTTGGTGGCGAATCATTATAAATGAACTATATGTGATTCGTTATGTCATTAATATTTCTAATTACCCTTTCACCAATAACTTCATTGACAGACCTTCTCGCAGTCTTTAACACATTGAGGACTACACTTGAGTGCATGTTTAGCACAGCTAAATTTGATGCCTTTGTCCTTGAAAACAAACCTGTTCCGCTATTGTTTAACGGCTTACGAAGTCAATACATTCTGTCCAGCGACAATGAATCTCTTAACCACAAAAAAAAGTCATATAATTACTCAAAAAGACACGAGTGACTGTAAAACCTAATATACAGTACATTACATTTCATTCAGACAAAAACTAACCGGTGCCTCATAGGCTGATAATCGGCCAGTAATGGATGTTGTACGGACCCGTAAGCGAGTCTGGCATCGTGTGCGCCAATAACAAAATAGTGAGATGAAAAACAAAGATCAACATAACTTTCGTTCCTGCATGCGGTGGTGGATATAAGTGCATCATTTATAACATGTCTTGAACGCCGATAAAAGCGCGCATTCTCAAAGTGTTAGTAATTAGCATTCTCGTGTCAGAAACATCCTGTACACAGCTTAGTACTGCAGTGAAGCACAAAAAAATATGTTACACCAATTTTGACCAATATTGTGCAATGTAAAATAGCATCCTGTTTTGCCTGGAACGCAGTTCATCTCAGGCGCAAAAATATGGGCACGCCAGACATTGGAACATTTGTTTTATAGTTTAGTTAATAAAACTATTACAATGATTGTTATGCCTGTACTCTTCAAAAACCGCTGCATTGGAGAATCTCTCGTCTAAATCCTGAAAGGGAAACTTCCCTACATCGGGATAAAATACACGAGGTCCGGGGCCGCCTCCCACGTGGACGAAACGGGCTCGATTCCCGGCCGAGTCACCGGATTTTCGCAAGTGGGAATCGCGCCGGGCGATGCCGCTGGTCGGCAGGTTTCCCCGGGGATCTCCCGATTCCCCCGCCCTTGCATTCCGGCTCTGCCCCACACTCACCTCGGTTCACCCTCATCGGCTCTCAAGACCTCGATGTCAAGCGCGGCCCGAATCTCTCGACTACAGGACGTCGTCTTCGGGCACAACACCCGGCTGTTCCGCTTCTGTACTGTCCGTTATCGCGGGACCAGCCACATGAAATCTCGACACGTAGCGGCCGGCCACGAATGGGGCTTGGTGTGGGGGTGGGAGGGATATCGCAGCGATGTTTATTGCTAATTGTTTGTGGCCGGACGAACAGAGAGGCTGCCGCCAGCGACGGGCATGAATCTGGCCGAGAGGGTGGACGGCGTCCTGGAGCTCGTTTATAAGGGAGGAAAAAGGGGGGGGGGGGAGGTGTAGACGGCGTGACTGCGCATACGAATCGAGTTGATCTCGCGCGGGGGGGCAGAGACCGCGGACATGGTATGCACGACGTGTGTTCGCCTCGGAGCTACAAGTCTACCCTCGCTTCGCCGCGCCACGTAACACAATGGCCGGTCCGGTCAGTTACGTACGATCCACGTAACCCCGCCATAGCTGAGATAACAATAATCTCACCCCCTTCCTCCCTGGCCGGGGCCAACAAGAGAGCTCTACTGGTCTCCCCAAGAAACATTACAAACACAGCCGGGCAAGCGATCGCCTCCAAAGGGGTTGCGGGGGGAAGGAAGAGACAGCGCCCCCACGTAAAAAGCTAATGGATTGCGGGTCGCAAACCCAAACAGGCACCCTAGTTCGGTGCTTCCGCCAGCCGTATCAAGATTGCGCTCTTCGGCACGGTTACATTTCCGAAATATGTATTCATGCGAAAGCCTGTTTCCGGTACGCTGGCTCCTTTCGAAATTGGCCACGAAATCAATTCCTGCCTGTTACTTTTTATGTTTTAACGTAAACACTAAGAGCGTTTACAGTATTTATACAAATGTAGTTTTCTTGATACGTTTTCAACAAGATTACGGTATCTCATGATCGACGCAAAGAAAAAAATCGCTTGGGTCCGGCAGCGTTAATTTTGAGGCGGAATAATGCAATATGGTCAAAAGGGGAAACGAACCAGATTTTTCAGAAGTGATCAACCAGTTTTGTACTATCTTCAAAATATTTTCGGGGACTTTGAAATGTAATTTAAGTAATTCAACATCATCTAATTTTTACGTAAATCTTAGTATAGTTGAACCTATTTAAAAAAGAGCAATAACTATGTTGGGAAATGTATTATTCAATAACACTTTTTAACATAGTTATTTTTGCAAAAAATGAAAAATGTCTCCGCATTTTGAGGTTCCATTTTGTGACTTCTTTTTGAGGTTTAGTTTGTTTTGAGTTGTTTCCTAAGGTTTTTTTTTTTTGAGGTTTCTTTTCTAAGGTTTCGTTTTATGGTTTATTTTTTGAAGTTTCTTTTCCAAAGGTTTCTTTTCTTCAAGTTTTGTTTATGAAGTTTCGTTTTAAGAATTTTTTCTGGCATTTTAAATGCATATTTTTAGGCATGTTTTACATCTTGTTGGTTGGTCTGGTCGATTGGCCTGGGCATTCCGTTGGCCAGTTAGTATGCTCGTTTGGTATGGTCGGAGTTTCCAATTAGTCAATATTTAGCCTTTAAATATAACTGCACACGCAGTGGACTGCATACAAGACATTAATGTAGTCGCAAACTACAGATTTTTAAACAGTTGGTGAATGAATCATATTTCTAAATATATGGGCGGGGAGTGTGTCGACAAAGCGACGAATTGACTATGGAATGGTGATGGATTGAAAGAATGATCGTAAGGTTGATAGAAAATATTGATCGAAAGATGGAAACGTTGATCGAAAAACTGATGGAATATTGAAACATTGAAAGGTTGATTAGACAGACTGATCGAATGATTGACAGATTGGTTGAAATATTAGGAGATTAATAGAAATATATCGAAATTGATATAAATATTGAGAGATTGATAGAAAGATCGGGAGATTAATCGAAAGACTGAAAGATTGGTGGAATGGTGCATTTATGGCAGAGAAGAGCACGTAAAATAAGCCTGACCATCACTCACGTTAGCCTAGTCAGTCCAAGATTTAAGGACCTAACCCTAATGTAGTCAGTCAAACTGGATTCAAAGATGGTACCACCAAATACGAAGTCCGGATGCTGGTCGCAGGCACACCATTGAACAGATGCATCATCTTTATATCTACACTCCAGTAGCTTGTTGGTCCGAACAGGTATTTGAAATTTGAACGCATATTTTTTTACGTTAGTGGGAAAATGCAGTGGGTAAATGAGGGAAGTTGATGGTGGTAGCCAGGCGTGACGTAAACCTAATGATTTGTTGGAGGGGGTATTTGGGTGCGAGGTAGAATAGATAGTCGGTGCAATACAGTGGTGGGAGTGGAGGCTTGCCGACTTACAACCAATGAAAAATAGGGGCGGAGGTCTTGTCATTTGCTGATCGTAGTGCCGGGAGTATGTGTGCTGGTCCATCATCCTTGTTTCGAGCCCTGAACCTTCTACATGCAAATCTTTAAGAAATATTTTAATATAAAAAAAAATCCAAAATTTTCTAATTTTTCCGAATTTCACATTGTTTTTATGAATTGTTGCTCTGTTATTAATTCGTTAAAAAATATTTTAGTATATATTTTATAATTTTTTTGTTATTTTTCTCGATTTTAAGGGTTTACGCTCGCTTGGTGTCATGGTCAAGGTCATGAATATCCAATATGGCGGCCACTGTGAATAATATAGCTTTTACCTGATTTTAATTGATTTGAAGAATTTTTTTTCTATTTTTATAGATTATTCTGGTTCAGGGTAACCTGACATCAATGTCATGGTCACAGAAATTCAACATGATGGCTGGGGCCCATACTGTAAACAAATATGGTCGAAGATCTTTTAAATATTTTAAAAACTTTTTTTAATTTGTTTGGTATTTTTCGATTTTATGGTTTCAGGTTATCCAAAAGTCATCCTAGGTTAAGGTCACGTGTCACTGTCAAGGTCACAGTCATCCAAAATGGCGGTCCAATGATGCCACAGCATGGTGGCTGGTCGGCTGGTGGCTCCAGTACCTCAGTCCCCTTGTCACATGACTCTCTTTTTTCACTGCACTCTTAATATAGGCCTTTACAGTAAATTGAGAACTTTTTGAAGCTGTTTCATCAGACAAAGTAACTAATAAATACATTTCGTTGTGCCCTTTGACTTTTGGTTTTGGGTATGGTGAATGTATACACTGTGTTTATTAATCACGTGGCAAGTTTTACATTAACAAGTGGTGGAAGGATATCAATTTATTGAAAGCAAAATGTAACTGGGCTTCAAAAGTGCTCACTTTACCGTGAATGGCCTAGTATAATATTCATTAAAACTAGCTTAATAATGATTAAAAACTGATTTTTTTATCATAAGAATTCGTTTATATTCACCCATCCATATTATGGTCATAAAAATTGTGTTACAATAACATTTCGAAAATATATATACAGGATGAGTCTGAAAAACACCGACAAACGCCGGCAGGTGATTCCTTAGGAAAATATAAGACGAAAATGTCAAAACCACGTTTCCCGAAATTGATTACTAAGGGATGTGTGCCTCCAAAAGTCGGAATTTGTAATGCCTAGAGTTGAATATTTTAGGTTCTTTATCGTGACGATTCAATGCAAACATTGTCCGTCTTTCATCATAGAAACATGTTCCGTGTGTGTCGATTGCCTACCTGCCAGGCCAATCACTTCCTGTTTTGAATTATGTCGTCACAGGTTTCTCGCAAACGGTTCACCGGAGAGTATTTGGACAAGACGACCTTTTTTGTTAATGTAGACATGCTGAGTAATAAATTCAGTCAATAATTCGCTTACAATTGTTTGTTAACACGATTCGTGCAAACACAGGGTTGCAACCCCCATTTGCCCAATGTAAGGGGATGCTATTACCAACCACGTTTCTCGAGATGAACGATCTCCATTATGCAAAACACTATTCGCTGATTAGTCGCAAGTAGTTTCTTAAAGAATCACCGGCCGGCGTTTGTAGGTGTCTTTCAGACTCATCCTGTATGTATAATAAGGCCACTTAGAAGAATCGCCTGCTATATTGCATGTTATCAGACAAGCAGTATAGCAGAACTTGTATTTTACTATCCCATATGCCAAACATCTATATCTATACCATGCTGTCATATGAAAATATCGCTATCTTACTAGAATCCACAACCTGTCATCCAAAGGTCGGGCATTATTTTGTAGAAAAAATAATGTACAAGTTCGCTTTCATGAACCAGATGGGTCACTGTCAAGCGGATACATCTCAGAGATGCGTGCAACTTCTTGATGCACTAAATCGGGTCTAGCTACTTGTCTCAGGATCTGCGATGCATAGTAATACTATGCCAATACGAAATGAATTAGAAAACGCACACATTTACTAGCCTCTTAATGAGTATCGTCCCCACAATGTAAATCTGGTAAGTTACCAAGAAGTAACCGACCCCAAGAGATTATCGCGAGTCTTTTCTGCGAGATGTCAGGATCTCTGCTATAGAGCGTCCCACTCTTAGATTACAGCACAGTGTGAATAACGCGCACTGTTGCCAGATTACAACTTTGCGATGTAACTGGCAGGCTGTGTAACAAATGGGTGGCGAAGGAAATGGCCTGATTAAGAGCATTTTATCTGTTCACCTCCCTGTCAACTCTTAAGAGAATCCAATCCTGCGACACAAAGCTAAGCGACTCCTTTGAAACTGAAACCTGTGAGAAACCATATCATTGTGACTGTATGGCGCGCACGCAACGAAAATGGCATTTTTTTAAGGCTGCAAAATATAACTTATCTATACCCGGCGCCTCCACTACTGTCCTGGTCTCTCGACCAGACTCTAAACTACTCACAAACTCTACTGAGTTAACTCTCAGCTAACTATATTATTACCTGGGGTGCGAGCTGGTAGACGTTAAATTTTAATTCAGTTAATTATAAAACTACACATTTATTCTCAGCTTGGTTTACAATTAAATATTGGAAACTATGAGGATAAAATAACAACAAATATGAATTGTAGCAACTTGCTTGATTGAAGCTTCAGAATGTTTCTGCAAGCAAAAGGACAAATATTAAATCTGAGATACTAATTTACTTTCATAAAATTGTACTCGTAATTCGCTGCGCGTAGCTTTCCCTAACTGACGACCTGCACTGGGAGACGGGATTCACCTACCACTGAATGATATATCGACTACGCATGATGCTCCTCCGTCGTGGGATGATCCAGATGTCCTCGCAGCTGACTGGCTGACGTCCTCCGTGGTCCGGTGTCTCCTGCTCACCGACTTGCAGACGTCCTGCCTTGGAGTCCGTCACTCCTGAGTATCGTACAGAGTGGGGGGCTGACCCGGAACTGTATTCCGCTATATAGTGCCCTCATGACGCCGTTGTGTGTCTGCAAATCGCCCTGCATTCCGCCGTCGGTGCCATGAACTCGACAGCATGGCCGACATACGACACACCTACCGCGGTACCGCAGGTTCGGAACCCGGAGCTCACAACAGCAAGAACAAGGACAGCATCAACGACAGAAATCATGTATTGGAACGAGAGAGTGAATGTCCATGACACCGCACACTGCAATCTAAGGTTGAGACTCTTTACAGCACTGCACTCTCCAGATGGTCGAAGAACATGTCAGAACAGTATTCCTAAAGGCTGTTCACGATAAAGTGAGTAACTTCGAAATCAACCTGAGAAAACAGTCCCTGTTCCTACCTGTAAGTATGTATTGTACCTGGCGCACTGAATGGCATGCGCCCAGTTAAGTTGGCAACGATGTAGGGAAAGTAGTTCCATGTCTTAACATTGAATTAGAAGTGTTACGTAAACATTTGTAAAAACTTATAATGATTTATTACACTTTGATTTTTACACATTTAAGTGTAAAATTAGCAGAGTTGGAAAATATTTACTTTTCATATCATTTCACAGATTCACTTTGGTGACGTATAAATAAAGTGATGAGGCTCATAGTAGTGTTAATTTTATGTATGGCAGGAGAATACACAGCGTGCATACAAGTAAATCTTAAGAAGGGCTTTCAAAAGTGCTCAGTTTTATTGTGAACAGCCTATAAGTCTATGCAATGTCGGCTTTCATTGAAGCGCAAATGTTTTACACGCAGGGGCGTGCAGTAATACTTCAAGCCTCAAGGTCACGCCCGGTCGTAAAGGGGCGTTGCGACGGCGATGGGAAAAGCGTAAACAAGCCTCGCGCGTGTTCCATTTCGACAGAATTTCAAGTGATCACTACAAAGGTTTTAATACAGCACCCTGTTCGGAAAAGATGCAGCTGTGTCACTATATTTTAAAACACAGTTATACAGAAGGGTAAATATAGTAAAACAGAGGGTTACTTACTTACAGCTAATTTTACAGACACTCGTACTGTAAATGCTTCAACAACCGTATTTATAAATTGGCAACGATATAATACCGACTTCATTTCTGTTCTGAAAGAAGTTTAAATTGAAATATTCCATGATTCTATAGAAATTAGAATATACACGACTCCTTACAACGGGCCCAATATGACCGGTAGACATCTCACTTACGGTAGATTCCCACCCGCCATTTTGGATTTATTAATTTTGGCCATACTCTGGAAATACAGTTTTGTATCATGTATTTTGGGACGACAGAGCGCAGAGCATTGCCTAGCGTATTGTCTGGGATCAGTATTTCATGATTACTGTTTATATCGTCGCCTTTATAATCGTTCGCAAGAAATAATCTCGCGTTTCGCCTCGACAGTTACCAGCTAAAAAATAAGAAATGTAGCGAAGCTGTGGCAGTTAGATAAAGTTTGGGAGGCTGTTATTTAGGATATGTCATGCGGGAAATTTCAATATGCCGTCTGAAATAGAAGCTTTGGCAAAAAATCGATACTTCCAAGATGGCCGCTGGGAATCCGCCTTAAGGCTTGGCTTCGCACCTTTTGAAGAATTTCTTCGTTTTCGTGTCATAATTCCGGATTCATAGCAATAACTGACAATATGAGATGATATAAAATTTATGTTTAGCGGGTTGTTAAATATTTGTGTGCGTAATTTCAATTGCGTGTTATATGCCTGTTGTAAAAATTCGAGAACTTATTAATAACATGTGAATATGTTCTTGACTTTTACAGAAAGCAGATAACACGCAATTAAAATTACGCACATAAATATTTAAATAACACGTAAAATATGAATTTTCTATAATCGTACATTGTGAGTAATTACAGTGGATCCGAAATCATGACGCGAGAACGAAGAATTCCTGCAAAAGGAATGAAGGCGAGCCTTAACATCCTGGCCTGCGCGCCAAGACGATTTCTCGTCTCTTTCAATGACGTCATGTAGCCGAAAAACTAGAAGCTTTCGTGGACGTTAACAGTCATCTCTGTAACATCTGGTTTTTCTTCCTAACTTGATGAATAATGTTAACGTAATTTGAATGTCACAAGTTCTACATATATGTAAAATTTAATCCAGTTAAAAAGGTAAAATAGGTGTATAAATGTTAAACAGATCCCTTAGTTATAACTTTGTGCACTTTGACCCCTGTGTTTATCAATGAGAATGTTTTGTTTTGCATACTGCTTTCTTTTGTAGAAGCATGAATTGTGCTGGTTGATCAGAAAGTCTTTTGTTTTTAGTGTTAGGAACGTTTTAAGGGATGTTCTAAAAAATATATTAGTAAATGGAGCTAAAAGAAGTATGAGGCTCCAATTTAGTGTGTTTTACTGAAGTTAATTTAACATTGGTATTTGATTTCAAGAACTATTCTTATTACGATTGAATGTAGTCAAATTTAAGCAATAGAAGTATGCAAAAAGAAGATAGTAAATACATAATACTGAGCTATCAGTAACCGAGATGTCGACGACTACCTTAAGGGGTTGAGAGCTTCGTCATTTGGTTTTCCAAGTAACTTCGACGATTTTTGAAGGAGCTACGTCACTAGGCGTGGTTCAACCTGCGGGAACACGGCCAGCGCCGTGGGTCGCCGCTTTAGTGGTTGAGTCGGAAGTCGACGCCAGGACCTTGAATGAAGGATGTCGGAGTACCCATGCCGCCACGGGATGGCGGTCGACAGGGAGTGGTCATGTACCACATTTAAACCCAGGAGGAGAACTGCAGGTCTAGCTGTGAACTACGATTTCGCATCAATAGCTAAGTCCAGCGTACACCACATTTTGCACGAACTGTTTTGCAAAGGTTAATTAGTAGTGCACATTTGAAAAGTATTCCTGACATTAAATGGGAGCTCTTTGTCTTAACTATGAATATTCCCATGGTTGACTAATTTTCTTATGGTAAATTCATTTTCATGTATTTAAAAATGCAAACTTTTAAATTTTTTTGTTTTAATAAATAGGTACATTTGATTTTTCATTTTCTATGAAAAACCTAAGGGACTAAGGAGCATCCGTCCTGTTAGTCATTCCAATTTTTCATTCACATTCTCCTTAATAAATAACATTAAGTGTTATTTGAGTGTTTTTGAGTGTATTTGTACATACCATCGTATTACTCTATGCCAGATAGTTTTATGTTCTGAATATTTGATTTGTAGGAGATTGTGTAATATTAATTGTAACAGTTCAGGGTAGTGGCACTGACTGCTGCAGATTTGGCGCCGACCATACGTGGTGTGTGCACTATATTAATAAGTACCAATCATTCCAATTCTTATCTGGTACATCTCTTGCGCCATTACATTTTAAAGTCATCTCGTGGTTACTTCCAAATTCTCTGAAGCCCTAGTTATGACATTGGTCAATTCTGTACAGTACAAGAAATGGATAGGGGCATAGCTGAATAATGAGACATGATTTGGTAGAATACATCAGTGACTGATTGGGTTTATTAACAAGATGATCTTACAATAACTTATTTATGTGATTATTAAATCCGCGGAGCTTATAAGGACTGTCATTATTCTAAATTAACTTGTTATGAAGTATTTACCACTGCCACTACTACGACAAACTAACTGGAATGTCCCCACCTTAATCATGGTTCCGTAGGCTGTTTCTGGTAGTCGATTATCAACGGCCGGACATACCCATCTCCGTGTCTTCTCTTCGCGATGGCCTGTTGAGAAAAGACGACCGCGCCCAATGTGTCGCTGGCCTATATGGGGCGTGTTGTTTAACATACTCGGCCCCAATTACAGGCCTGGTGGAGGGGATTTCTAAAACTGTATTCGCACGATGATTACCGCAATCCCACTCGTGTCCTGGTTCGATTCATAAAGCCACTCTGATAACATATCGAACGACTATCAAACAAATGTACGTACTCACAACCATATACGAACTTAGAAACTATCTGCTGAGGCTGTTTGAGTAATTAATTATCGGGTAAACGGTTGCTTAATATACACCATGGATTTTCACAAAAAAATGTGCTGGATTTTCCCTTAAAATATTGCGCGGAGAATAAAAAATTGACGACGTAAAAATAAATTTTGAATAATATAATTTTCTCTTGCTTTCGGATGAATTATTCACGCGAACTTGTTGGAATACTTATAGAGATTACCTCTGATTTGTTGGCGCGTTTCATTCACCATGTGTTCATTATTGCTGCATGCAAAACAGAGAAAGAGTTAGGTACCTGCGTGCTTTCCTGGGCTGTTATCCGGCGCCCGGTCATCCAGACATTCACAATTCATGACTACCGCCACGAACAAAAAAATGTGAATACACCCGAAAATATATTATTAATAATACGTTGGGAGAAAAGTCCATTTATCTTGTTTTCCGCCTTACGCTCAACACGCACTCTCTTTGACAGAGAGCGAATACATATTTTCGCGATAAAATTAAATGAAAATAATATATGTTATTAATCTCGCGGTACGTTCTACGCTGCAAGGAAACACTAAATATTTGCATCAATTAATTTTGACAGCGTTGTTATCCGAGTAGATAAAAAGTGTACTTCATCATTGTGCTTACAGTATCAGTTACATAAAGAATTGTTTTCAAAGTTCAAGCACTTTTTTAACCACTTGGATTTTTCTTTACCATGGCCATACCATTAATTAGTGTAAGACAGCATAGTAACCACATTTCCATTACTAGACACCTGAAAAATTCGCGAGTTCAATGACTTGCAGGCTAGACTCTACAGCTTTGTGTACAAATATGCCGACATCAACTGCACATTGGTTGTCTGCTGTCTTAGTAGAAGACGAAGATAGGCCACCGCTCTCCAGGAGGTGTCAAAAACCACGTGGACCAATGGTTAATGTTATTTTAACACACGTGTTTCGAATCCTAGCTTGTCCCAAAATGAATCCGCGAAATTTTCAGGTCTCAAACCATTACCATTATTTTCCTCCGGTTCTTTGACAATCATTTGCAGTTCTATCTTCGTCGTCACTACCAAATTCAGATCCTATGTCGCGGTCACTAATCTCGTAGTCTGGATCAGCATCACTATTGTCAAGTTCAGATTCACTCTCATTCTTTTCAAACATTTCTCTAACATTAGGAGAATAGTCCGTGTCATTTATATAAACACGATGGAATGGGAATGCCATACAAACAAAAAACCAAACTTCAACATACAGTAACATCACCGGTGATATGAGGTCTGAGTGAGCACAGCGGAACTTCGTTTATTCCTACAAGCCATATGTAGCGGGTTGGTATCACAACAATCACGTACGACAGCTTTCGACACACTGACTTGTAGGTATCAGGAGGGGCGCAGGGAACGGCGGAGGCAAGTAATCACTACACCATACCAAAAACCAGGGGTTGGTTGCCGCACGTTTTTAAACAACTCTGACATTTTTTTCTATTCATTCGTAAATGTTCTGAGAGATCAAAACCAATTTTAGAAAAAAATATTTCCTTCATATTTACCCGGGGCAGCTGTTTAAAAATGGCGTAGTGTGCCATTTTAAGCGTTTTCAAGCATTTACACAAAATGCTGTAGCTCCCTTCATTTAGATCTTAAAAACATTTTGAAAATTTTGTTTTACTCAACTCTTTACTTTTAACTATAAACATTTGCTTCTGGCAATTTACATTTTTCTGTTCTATCCCAAAGTTGATCATCTTAAAGCCTAGAATTTCCATGAAGGACACAAAACATCCCAATGATTTTATGGCTGTGTGTACTCTAGTACTAGTATTATGCAGCAATGATTTTAAAACTGGGGTGTTTTTAGGCGTTTCCTATTTACAGGCTGTCAAATATGGAAAATTTCAAAAATTTTAAATTTTCAGTGGGTTTTTTTTTTTGCCTCTGTGGGACACATGAGAAAAATCTTAAATTTGCGCAGTACTGAGGTACTCTTACATATGTAAAATTGGTGAGGGTGTTTTGCAAGTTGAGAGAAATTTTTTATTCAATGTACCAGAAAATCAACATTCACTGACTGTCTGACATTATTTTAACACTGAGAGTAGCTAGTTTATTCATAAACAAATCAATGATTAGGCCTACTTGGTGGATAAAATATGCTTACAGTCAAGTACAATGTAATGTATTAATGATGTATTGATAAATATTATTTGCGCACAAAATTTTATAACCTTAATGTATTTTGTGTTTCTGCAGTGGTACATCAAACATAGCCAACAACAAACATATCTTCAACAGCAGTGATAATTGATTTTGATCATACAAATGTAAACAAATCTACAAATAACTATAGATGGGGTCTTTCTTCTTCTTTTGTCAAGCATAACAAAGAGATTGTGAAAAAAGAAAAGTAAAGGAAGGTAGCAACGGTAGTGGCTTAGGGAATATAACCTCCATGGAGGTTTGCAACTTTTATCCTGTTAGTGTATGCTCTGGTAATTATAGTGTTTGATATGCATTTGTTTATGTTGCAGGAAGTGGAATTCCTATAGTGAGTTATTTTAATGTATTACATATGTTATAACGAAGTGTTCAATTGGACACTATTTGAATGAAAACTGCCACAGAAATGACTATGGTAGAAATATTACAGAGAATGTAAGCCGGTTTAGTGAGCTAAGCGAGGAGAACCAAATTCTTTTGAAGCTAAGATTACAACAATGTGACATTGAAACAATCTGTACTTTTCATGAGAAGAAGTATTTGGACAAATTCTCTCATCTTTTCGGTAATCCTGTTCAGGTCCATTTGGTCTTCATAAAAAAAATCAGTACTAAGGGTCTCAAAGAAATATCTTTGGATTTTTCAACAAAATATACCAAACCTGATCTAAAACTGATTCCTGGTAAATGTTTATGTATTTCCTGCCAGAAAAGAATAGTAGATTTGCATAAGTGTCATGAGGAATCGCCTGAAGATGATCTGTACCATCCTGTTGAAGAAGATGTAGTTGGGGAAAATTTGATTTGTGAGACATTGCGCGTATCACCTGTTAAAATACAAAAACTCAGCAATGAAAACCGACAACAACATTTCAAACAAAATTTCTTTAGCTTTCAAGGAAAAAATTGTGCAGTGAAGGATAGTGAAACGTTACCACGTGGAGATGATTACAGTGTTTTACTGAACAGTTTGAAAGAAAAGTTTAAGTAACAAAGTTATTTTTCTGAAAAGGTAAAGATTTTAAGTTTGGCCCCAAAATCATGGTCAATTACGAAAACTTGTGAGTATTTTGGTGCCATCATTTATCTAGTTAAAACCACTAGGAAACTTGTCAAGAAGCATGGAATTCTACCAGATATAGAGAACAGAAAGTGTAACAGACTAGCTTATGAAACAGTTAAAGAGGTTGTGAAATTCTATGTACATAACGACAACAGTAGACTTTGTGCGGGTAAAAAGAGTACATCTCCATAAGAAATGAGCAAGAACCGAAAAGGCTAGTTCTTTGTAACTTGAAAGCGCTTTATGCTAGCTTCTGCATTGAATATGCAAATTACAAAATTAGATTTTCTAACTTTGCAGAGCTTAGGCCTAGGTGGTGTGTGTTGACTGGTGCAAGTGGCACTCACTCTGTCAGTGTCTTCCTTGCTCATCAGAACATTAAGTTGATGTTAGATGGGGCAAAGCTCAACATAAATTACAGAGACCTACTTGAATCGATTGTGTGTGATATAGAGAAGGAAGATGCATGCTCAGTGAATGTTCAAGGTGCCAAGAACCAGAGGTGTTAACAGATTTATTGCAACTGGAACTGAAAGCCATGTATGGCGCTTACTTTAGTGAAACTGAAGATGAAGCACAAGATGGTGGGTGTGGCAATAACGGTGATGATTTAATCGAGATTGTTAGTTACACTTACAAGCAGTGGGTGAACACAGGCAGGGCAGAATTCATGTGTTACTAAAACTTATGATAAGTAAATTGAAGATTTAGTTATAAAGCTTATGAATCTGAAGAGACATAATTTTGTAGCGAAAACTCAATCTGCTTACCTTAAAACAAAAATAGAGAACTCGACTTCACTGAATGAATCCTGCTTGGAGATTTCTAAGAAAACTTTTCCTTTCTAGTGCAGGATGCCATTCAAGGATTTCATTGGGTGAATGATCAGGCTACCCTACACCCCTTTATATTATATTACAAAGATAAGATGAAAGGCTTAGTGGAATACAAATTCTTTTGCTTCATAAGTGACTGTTTGGAGCATACAACAGTTGTTTATGCGTTTCAACAGAAGCTAGTGGCTAAATTGAAAGAGGATTTTCCACAAACAAATAAAATTATTCACTTCTCAGATGGTGCAGGGGGGCAATACAAGAACAAGAAAAACTTCATAAACCTCTGCTATCATGAGATTGACTTCCATCTACAAGCTGAGTGGAACTTCTTTGGTACATCACATGGTAAAAGTCCATGTGATGGCATTGGCGGGACCGTCAAACACCTTATTTCAAAGGCCTCTTATCAAAGAACCTCTATTGGTCAGATATTTACTGCAGAAGATATGTTTGTCTTTTGTCAAGCTAATATTAATGGTAATGCCTTCTTTTATGTGAAGAAAGAAGAAGTAGATTCAATCGATTATTTCTAGAAGAGAGGTTCAAAGATGCTAAAAGAGTGCCAGGAACAAGACAGAAGCATAGATTTGTACCACTTGAAGGTCGAGGATGTATTAGAAGCTTTATCACCTCCAAAACAGTCAAATACGAGGATGTGAAGATTGAACACACAGTGGACTCTATCTCTGTGGTAAAACCAGAAAGAATTAAAGAAAGAGAGTTTGTTCCTGGCATCTATGATAAAAACTGGTGTATTGCCGAGGTTGTACATGTGAACATGGATGATGAAGACTGTGATGTTCATCTCTATCATCCACCTGGCCCAGCTGCATCATTTTTAAAATCGAGAAATGACAAACCTCGGATGCCGTTCACAAACATCGTATGTGTTTTAACTGCGTGGGAATTTTCAGTCATGACTGGTAGAGGAAGACGCCTTGATGTCAATGTTGGAAATGAACTTACTGAGGTATTGGCACATAGACTTCAATATAGAATGAATTATTTCAAGAAATAAATACTGCTGACTAGACACTTTCTTATAGTATTGAAACCTGAAAGGCATGTCGCTCACATTTTCCAGGTTCGTGAATCACATTGTTACTTGTTCTAAGACAAAATAGACAATAACTTGATGCTACTGCTAACATAATGAAATTGTTCCAAATTAATGAAGAAATATTTTCATTTATGTAGCTGTACTTTCTGAGAGTTGGATCTGTAGTTTTAAGTGTTTTTATTTTAAATGTAGGCTATGCGTCCTATTAACTGTGGTAAATGTTGTAATGTGTATTAATGAAATTTACAAGAGCAACATATGTAACACAAATAATTAATAATACCCTATTTATTTTGCTGATTTTTAAGCTGTTATATATTTGTGTATCTGTTATATAATGAAAAATAAAACAATAACACAAATCATTAATAAGGATCGACAACTGAACCATTGTTAAAAATGTTTGTTAATCAAAATTTTATATATTTTCATAATTTTTATAGATTCTGTGACAGAATTAATAAATGATAGACTCCTACATTATTATTTCACTCACACAAATTCTGAACTGAAATAAAACCATTCCTTATGCAGTCAGTAAATGATGATTTTCTGCTGGATTCATAAATTTTTTCTCTCTTAACTTGCAAAACACCCTCATAAATTTTACAAATGTAAGAGTACCTTAGTAGGACTTCTTCTTGTGCAAATTTCAGATTTTTCTCATGTGTCCCAGATGGGCAAAAACCTCGCAGAAAATTGAAAACTTTAAATTTTCCATATTTGACAGTCTGTACATAGGAAAGGACTAAAAATACCCCGGTTTTAAAATCATTGCTGCATAGTAATAGTACTAGAGTACATAATCCAGTAAATCATTGGGTGTTTTTTATCCTTCATGGAAAATTCTAGGCTTTAACTTAGGGAAATTTTCAATTTTGTTGATCTACTTTGAGATAGAAAAGAAAAATGTCAATTGTCACAGAAGCAAATGTTTACAATTGAAAATGAAGAGCATTTCAAGCTGAGTAAAATAAAATTGTCAAAATGTTGCTAAGATCTATATGAAGGGAGCTAAAGCATTTTGCACAAATGCTTGAAAACGCTTAAAATTACACACGCCATCATCTTTAAACAGCTGGTCAGGGTAAATGCGAAGGAAATATATTTTTATAAAACTGGTTTTGATCTCTCCAAACATTTATCAATGTATGGAAAAAATCTCAGAATTTTTTAAAAGCGTGCAGCAACCAAATATACTTAATTTGGTTGAAATCTGCTGGAGTGACACCATAGCAAAATTTCCCAGGGGTCTCCCAGACCCCACGTCACCAGTTGAGGGTTATAACATTTCTCAACATCTGTGGAGACATACATAATTTATTAAAACTGGCAAATAAAATCATACATTAGATAATTGGGTTTTGTCTCTCCTGAATAGTATGGATTTTGGAGTTAACATTTTCTGGAATTCAGGTCATCAATTTATCGTCGAGAGGACTGTTCAGAAGCAGATCTGCAGAACAACTCACTAGTGTGACATTTTTACGAGTTCGGAAGAATTTTTTTAAAGTCGGAAAGTATTCGTTCAGCCAAACAATTTCATAGAATCAATGTACAAAAGCCAAACTAATTTCTACTGCGAATTTAAAAATTTTGTGATAAACATAACGAATGTAACTGTCTTATAACTAATATAATACTGAAAAACTTACTCACAGTGACTGCAATGTAAGACCTTTCTGTACCTTTCTTGCAATGTGTGTGCCTTACCTGAAAACAAGAAATGGCACATTACTAACCTTCATTTTACTGGAACGATACGTTAAGGAGCAATGTTAGTCAAATACAAAGGGGAAAAAAATCACATAGTTCATATTATTCTGAGTGTATCGATGTATCAGCACTAAATGCTTAAAAATTGTTTGTAAAGTCCATTCACAGAAAGTTTACACTTTTGTGAAGTCCTGCCAAATTTCTTTCAGGCATTGATTACGTTTACTGTAAAATGTGAATGGCAGCACTGCTATGTGACGTCTATAACTCAACTGCCAAATGCTTTGTATACATTTTTCAGCTCTTTAAATAATGTTGACATATTTTAAAAAAAGAATAACTAATAAATGTTCACAACTTAGGCCAACTGCAGGACATAGGCAGTCCTTATAGCTATTTAACAATGCCTTTATTGATGGCAGTTCTTGTGGCTTCAAATAACATTAAAATATATGTATTATTCATAACATGGCACATTGCGAATATTACAAATTTCTGACTTCTTATTGTAGATGTGCATTAGGGTATTTCGATTAAAGTATGTCCTCAACGGGAATAAATATAAAAAATAACAAGCTTCCAGTCAACCGAAAAGACAGGAAACTCAAGTACGCTACTAGTGTTGCTTAATTTAGAATGTAACTTCACCTACAGATAACAGACAAAAAAGATAGTGGCGAACCTGCACAGTAATAGGTCTGTTTTAACTTTTCATCTTCTTATATTTCTTTTACATACATAGTTTTAGTAAGTTTATTTGTTGTGAAATGTGACTTTTGATATCCATGAACTGAGCACTAAGAACGCCCACATGATGGCCTTCTTCAGTGTAAGGCTATCGATGCCGTTACAGATCAGATCGTCACTCGTAAGTAATGTCCGAAAATCAAGAAACTGTGTTATCGTGTTATCTTTGACAATAGATATGTGTTGTTTAAATACTGTGTTGCAGAGTGACGTCATCCTAGCTATAGTACCCGAACGTAATGCGCGAATACATCCTGTTTTGTTTTTTCTGGAATACCATGATCTGAGTAAGAAAGACAATCACAAGAAACACAAAGACTGTTAAAACGGGCACGGCCAACTGATGGGTTGTAGGTAGATGGCATTTAAATATTGTTTTAGAAAGTAATTCCAACATAACTGTTTGTTACATTCCTCACTATGATTGTATTTGCCACTGTTCATACGGTTGCTACAGCAGAGCACTGCGTCCCTACTACAAAACAAATAGTACCACCAACAGAACAACACCAATACTTGGATTGAGGGGGGGGGGGGGTCCGTCCGTTCCGACTGCTCGCGCGCATTGGCTGGTATTTCGTGACGTCACCGGGAGGACAGCCGTGGCGGACGAAGCAGGAGGGGCGCGGCAGCCGTATGCGCTGAGTCGTGCGCGACTCAACTAAACGAATGTTCTAAACTAGGCCTACACAATGTATGCATATGCACAATCGAACAGGCTACTAACAGCATTCAATTATATTGTCATTCGCAACGCAACCTTTTAGCACACTTGTTTTTTATATAAATGCACCCGGAGTAGGTTACTTGAGTCGCCTTTTGAAAAGTTTCATTCCACTTTGTAAACATCCATTTGATTTGATTTTCCTTTGTTTTCTCTGCGTAGCGTAGGCATATCTTCTTTAAAAACTTAGCAGAGATTATGAAATTAAGTTACATCTGTTATCACAGACAATTGAAATAATTTATCGTTTCTGAATCTAGTTTAAGTTCGGGCACATGTCACTTGCGGGTTCAAATAAAAGTATTAGGTCTACTTACTACGAGCATTGTTCTTACATGATTAATTACTAATATTAACATGTGTATGCAATAAAAAATGTAGTGGGGAATACTAATTTTCCATACATTGTGCAAAAGGACTATAAAAGCAGTATGCTTACAACTGACTGTTGTATTATTGTTTTACTGAATAAGACGCTAACCACATGCGATTTTTCTTCGCAGCGTAATTTTTTATTGCAGAGATTTTCATTTTGTAGTTGAGGTGACGTATGCGGATAAAAGTTCTTGTTCTTACGTAGAGACGTAAATTTGTTTCGTTTATTTCTGGAAACTTTTCATGTAACAATCTGGTCATTGTCTCGATCACTTTGGTAGAGTTAGAAAGTTAGAAAGTTCTGTCCCATGAAATGCAGCAAACACAATCTCAAACTGTCTCACTTTATCCAGCCATTCGAACGATGGTGTCGTAAGTCCTCCTTGGGATATAATTGAAATCCAGTCAGTAGGCACATTGCTGTCACATTTCTCTTGAACGGAACCTAAAGACGAATCAATATTTTTGCATTTAAATGCCACGTAGCCAGCGACATGCTACAGAGCTTCGAGTGTGACGTCGATATCGGGAGTACTTTCAAGTAAATCTGTCTTAACTTCATAACGTAATAACTCCACTACTTCTTTTCCTTCATTTGTTGACTCCTGACGTATTGAGACACTCTCTGTAATCTTAATACACAGTTCACTTGAAACGAACTCTGTAATTTGATCTTGTGTGTCAAAACTACATTGTGCGGCAGAACCATCATTTTTTTTCTTCCTGCACTGACGCACGTTTTGACAACAGGATATCGCTCGCACTCCCTGTCAGTACTAGCAGACGGATTCTGTTCTGCACCTCAAAAGGGGTAGGGTTGTTGTAAAACACTCCAAAGCCGTGAAGTCTCGGAAAAAAAGTTCTCAAGACAATCCTGATTTAAACGGAAAGTCAGAATGTATGTTACATTCATCTTTTTCAAATCTTCATAAAGTCCCATGAGCGATTTCGTGGAAATGATGAAACCCTTTTGGAATGGCGGTAGACTATTTCTTTTCCCAAAACGTAAAACTGGGTACACTTCCAAAAACCTCTTCAAGGACATTCTCTTGGCTACGATGGCGGAGTCCATAGCCACTTCGCAAAAGGCGTTTTTTCGTCGGTCGGTAACCTTGAATTTAAAACATCGAAAACATCATTAATTAATTCAACAAAAATGCACACGTGTTTCTTCCCTAACAAATAATTCAAAGCCTGAGCTGTACGGAGTGAGAGCAACTGTGCGGCTAACCTGACATTCTGACGTGCACGTTCTGTAACACTCAGGTGAGTTTCCGAAATGTGGTGGGTTATGGAGACGTCTCATTTCTGGTGATTCAGGAGTTATTTGATACATTCCTTCGTAAAAACAGGACCGTCAGGTAAACTTACGCTATCGTCAATGAAATGGTTTCTGAAAAGTTTCAGTAAATGTGGTATATCGTAAAAGACCCATATTTTCCTATCGCCACAAACAGGATTCACAAAGTACGGTTTGTCTGTATTTACACAAAGATCTTTCCACGCTTTCGAATTTTTTTCACCCATATCACATAACACAGCAACTACAGTTATTCCGCATGCTTCAACTTGAATAATGATGTTTTTCAGCAACTCGCTCGTCATTGTGACATCGAAGCCATAAAAAAATAGGCTGTTCCCACCCTACAAAAAGTCCACGAATCATCACTACCTGAGCATTTTGGTGTGGTCCCATTATTACATCATCCGACGAATCGTAGCATATGCGACTATCTATATTCATCTCGCCGAACGTTACAACTGCAACTTTTCCCATTTCACTGAAAGTTACTGACTTTGCACTCAAAAGGCACAATACTTCATTCAAGATGCCAGGCTTACTTTTTAAATATTCTGTCCATTTTTGAAGAGTAGAGCGGTAAGGAAGGGGCGTATCACGCTTCCTCAAATATACGTACGTCTTTTTTGAAAGCGCTCGTAATGTCAGAGCACTTACTATGTCTTCAGAGTTCCATCTAACTCTTTTATTTCCACGCAGCACGCACCGAATCTGCCCTCGAGTAAAGCATTTCGCTAGTGTTTTCTCTACTCCCCTTGCCAGTTGCTTCTCTTATGAATCGTGATGTCGCTACTGTAGTTTCAGGATTTACATGCCTTACAGTTTTTTCTTTCTTCAGGGCTGCTTCACACTTTCTCAAAGAGGTTTCAAGAAAACATATTCTTTTTTTTTTCTTCAAAATTTCAATTTCTTTCTGTAGTTTTTTTATTTCTTTATCTTTACTGGTGGAAGTAGTATTATCATAAACTAGAAAATACTCTTCCGTGGCTGTTCCTATGTCTATTTTTCTCTTCTTTGGAGAAAGAGTTTTCAAATTTTCAAGCGCTCTTTTTCTTATCGATCTTTTCTGGCAGCGTTCTTCACGGTCATAATCCACCTGAAGTAAACATTATCCACAGATTCAATTTGAGCGCAGGCAAATGAAACTGCTAGTTTTATCGTTCTGAATTTCTCATTGCCGTAAAATTTAGGAGTGTGCACTACAATAATTAATAAATTTCTTATTAATGCTGTGGATATTAATATGAGTATTAATTCGCGCCAAGTTAAGGACGCCGCCTACCTGCAGCTCTTTAGCTCGTTTTAGGCACACAGCAGCATCGTTGTCTCTACGCTCAAGGTGTTTAAAACGCGCACGGTTTTTCCATTAACGGCTCGCCTGAACGAGACTTTAAGTTGGGAATTGATGTTTTTATTGCACGCCAGTAAAGATAAAATTATGCTGCATACCCAATAACACCTCTGAAGATCCTGAATCGAAAATTTAGCTTCTAAAATGGACACTGAAAACACTCGTTTTAGCAATTTTTATGTCAACTAAAAATAATAAGTTACTTTGACTTGAAGTGAGAACTTTAATCGCGTCGCTAGGAACTGAAATTTCCCTAAATGCTTTTCTTGTTTAAACGCCGCCATCACAAAATGTTCAGCCTTTTCTTAAACACGTATTTTCTACTAGGTCTCTGCAACATAGGTACTTCATGCTCCAGCCAGGGGGATATTATAACATTTATTGTAAACCGGAGCGTTTGATTATGATAAACAGCATATGTTTGTATATTTTCTTTATGCTCACATTAATATTTAAACAACTGGTTTACATATAACGTTATTGGTGACATTTTCTGAGTTTGTGTTTGACATTTGTATGTGGGCACATTTGTATTAATTATCAGTGTTCGTATAAAGTTATTTATATTATTTCAGTTCTAAAGCATAAGCATTAAATTAGCATATTTATAATGAACGGATAAACAATAATTATTTGTGTAATAGTTCTTGTTTGTTAGTGTTTCGACATTACTAACACCCAGTGTATCTAAGCTTGTGTATGGCCCGTCCCCCTTGACTCCGCCCCTGTTTGATACTATTTTTACAAATATAAAAAGCCTTAAATGTATATTATGAACCAAAGTTTACTGCACTTTCAGTGTGTTTCCCGTTGCTACTGTCTGTTCTCTATGCCATTTCGGAAGCTGGTGCGAGGGAATCGCATTTGTTAGCAATTTTTTCCTTATTGGAAATCCCAAAAGTTCATTTCTTAAATCCCGTTCGTAGTTTTCTGGAACGAAGTGTACTAAACACACACGAGCATTGTTGACACTGACTTTATCTGCACGTCTGCATCGTGATACCCAAGCCTTTTGCAATTCAAAGTACGTAGGAAAACGACGGTAAATTATATCGGAAGTTTCGCGACCATAATTACTACAGCCTGCTACGGCACAGTTGTTATTACTTTTACTCATTGTCCAAGAGTAATATACTGCGAAGCAAAAAACATTCCTACAGATAATGTTTATAGATCACGAAACGAATGAGAAAAATAAATGTCCAGGAAAACATCACAAATATATTCTAAACATAACTGAAAACATTGTCGCATATACATTAAAACCGTGTCACAGGTACCGAAAACAAGTGTCACATATAAAACAACGAAAATGTCCAGTGTTCATGAAATAAATGTCGCACAATCTAGGAAATATATAGCCACACCCTGGCATCTGCAAATAATTATTTTCCAACAACCAAGCAAAGGGCACGAAAACTGACCTATTGTTGGTCGCAGCGAGGGACTGGCTGTCCTCCCTGTGGCGGAATGCGGGGGAAGGGAAACCGCGCGAGCGCTCGAAATGGCCTACCTCCTATACTCCCAACTACCTTGACTTGGATTATTCCAAAAACAGAGCGTCTCACTCTTAGATTGCAGTGTGCGGTGTAATGGACATTTACTCTCTCATTCCAATGCACGATTTCTGTCGTTAATGCTGTCCTTGTTCCTGCAGGCGCTGTTGCCTGATAAGTTATTATTTTTCAACGTCGAAAAAGAAAACTATACACGTTGCTTGCGCGCCGTCCAATCACAATGATAGGGTTTCGCACAGGTTTCAGTTTCAAAGGAGCCGCTAAGTTTTGCGTCGCAGGATTGGATTCCTTTACGAGTTGGCAGGGAGGTAAACATTAAAAAATTATCTTAATCAGGCCGTCTCCTTCACCGCCCATTTGTTTCTCAGCTTGCCAGTTACGTCACAAAGATGAAACAATCTGGCAACCGTGAGCGCCATAAGCCCTGTATTGCAATCTAAGCGTGAGACGGAGTATAGCAACAGAACGTTCTGTTAGGTACTTACAATTCTGAACTGGAGTGTGTCCGTAAGAATGAATAGTTGAATTGTTGGTTAGTGGATGTGAAATAGGCCTATCAATGATTTTATTAACAAAATATTACGTCTCATTCTCCCCCGTGTTGTCAAATATGCCTTCACCAACTTCATCGCAGACTTGGCAAAAGTGCAGGAGATTCTGCGAGACGTCTGAAATTTTAATTTTCTTACATCAGAATGATCTCACCGACAACAAGAATCCTGCCGACCATACACTTATTGTGTACTGTGTTTGTGTAAACAGTACTACCTCATGTGCGTGTTGGTTGTTTTTCTGGACGTGTTTGCTGCGTTCTGCGTTCTGACTGACGCAGAAACTGTGTGCACCTTATCCAGCACGCACACTCAACCTTTAACAGCATTTGACTATAACAAGGTTGCCGTGCCAGGAAGGTTGACTGTCTTTAAGGAGACATTTCGAAATTGCTGAGGATTCATTAGTTCCCTATAGGGGCAATGTGCCCTTGATGTCCAATTGTTCGTCATACTTCACTAGTGACAACTCTTTTGTTCCAGCATATTAATACTTCAAATGTTGGTATACATGTTTTAGCTTATTTTCTGTGCTTGATAGAATCATGCAGGCTGATTTTTAGCTTCCCCGCCTTGTTGCCACATCTTTTTTGACAGAACGTGACAAGTTTGTACCGTGTTTCATGGAAAAACGGAACGCAGGACAATACTTTTTTTTATTTATATTTTTGTAGTAGTTACCGAATGAATCCCCTTGCTATTTTCACGTGCCCCCACAAGAGAATCATTAATTTCTTCTTGGAATGTACCAGCTAGAAAATAACGACAGGCAAGCTGTAACAATTTAAGAACGTTTGGGATCTCCGTCGTGGTCGAGAATTTCGACGGCCTTTCTGAAACGGAATTTATGGCGAGAAAATCAGATAGATCCTGAGAGTCGAGGATCACCCCCGCTTAAATCAGCGAACAAGAAGGGGAATGGAAGCGATCCCGAACTCTCAGGAACGACGACGGGGCAAGAGCAAGCGTGGAGATAAAAGCGAAGCTGCTGCGAGGCAAAGCGTGGCCACAAACGACATAAGAAACGCGGTCGGCGCGAGATTTGATTTGCAGCGGACTCGCAGCCTTCATATTCACACGGAAAGCTCGCACGGGTCGGAAAGGAATGGGAGGGGGGGAGGAATCGATAAACCGCCCGGGAAGCGAACATGAGACACGCTGCAGGGATGAGGATAGAGAAGGGGGGGAGGGGGGGGAGGCCCTCTCAGGGCGCCAAGTGACGACCGGTGACCTCGAGTAGTCGTGATGACGTAATAAGGGGCGTAAATGCCCACCGGGGATAGAATGCACTCCTGCGACTGTTACCTCGCGACAATTAACCCCCTCCCCTCGCGTCCTCACACCGCCATTCTTTACCCTCAAGTACACATTAAATTAATTGCCATCCCCCAACCTCTCTAGCCCTGCACCCCACCCCCATTTCAACACCCAAGGCCTTGGCGAGGAAATAAAGAAACTGAAAATGGAGATAGAAGAAGAAAGAGTGGTGGTAAAGTACTAATAAAAAAAAGAAAAAAAAAAAGGAATTAAACAGTCTGCCCCATCATTTCCGGGACAGAAGAAAACATATTTAAATGTTAGCAATTATTTCGCTGAATTCATTAAAGTTAACGAGGTGTCTACTTTTTCAATATCTCTGGGGTTTTTTTTTTTTGGTCTTCTCTAATTAAAATTTCATTGTTACCCCTGTCAAAATATTATGTTGTCCTCCGCGCCCGTCCGGGCGTTTCACTTTACATTTCATTTCCAGCCTCATTTCTTCGTAATTTCATTTCCATTACAATGTTATCGTACCAGTGGTAGAAAACCTCGCTGGTTCGAGGGATGAAGAGGGAGAAATATTTCCCCGGCTCGAGAAATTAATTTTCCACTGCGACTTCTGTTCGCAGTCCGTTGTCTGTTGCCTCTTGTCTTGCTCCTTTCAATCTCGTCGGGCCTAAACAACCAGCATTCATCGTGGACTCGCACAGAAGTCGGTTTAACGTCATTTCACGCGGACAAAGTCTCCTACTGATTGGCTGAAAAATGCACAGTCCTTAGCCGGAATTACGCCTTCCGGGAATAATGGTGAACGGGCACAATTATTTTTTACGTTCTTGTTCACTGCTACCGGTATTGTTAGACGCTAACTAATTGTCATGCTCACATTTACTGAACGCATTGCCAGCAAAATAGAAACCTCCTTTTTGAAAAACTCGTTGAAACTCTTCGATTTTACATAGCACTGCTAATCAAGGCCCCATATGAGTCAACACGAACCGTATATACGAGTTCACACGAAGTTTTGATGATTGGTGATCAGCGGATTTGCTTTTTAAGGTTATCATAGTTCAATTTTGTTCTATATTGTCCTCGCGTGTCAATCGGTACTGGCATCTTAGAAACGAAAAAAATAAATAGCTTAGAAAACTAGTGAATAAATTTTGATGAATTCCTTATCTGGACATTTTGTTTTAATTAGATATTACCTATTATTGTATTCCTATAATATTTTTTCTTTATTTACATACATATACTTTTTTACTTTATTTACATGCATATACTTACATATAGGAATTAGGATAGTCGTGAGGCAGTAAGAAATGTATTTTAAAATATTCCATTTCTCATGTAGGTCCTAAGCCGTAGAGTATTTATTTCCCTACAAGATACTTTTCTATGTTATGTTGTTAAACCCCTCGAAATGTTACCAATTATAGCTCTTTTTATTCACCAACTTACTAAAAATTATGATTTCCAGGAGTTTTAATTTTTATTCATTTTTGTTAAATTTCGATTAATCTTCTAGTTGATCAATCATACTGTCATATTAACTATAATTGACTCAATACAATCCTAAACAACGAATAATGCGAAGTAAAATGTAAGACACGGATCTCTTTTTAACAAGTTATAAGAGGATTATGTTTGTTTGGGACCTGAACATATTGTAAAAGACAAACTACTTTTATGGGCTTACGCGGAGGTATGTATATACATAGACCTGGTTGCGGATTACAACTACAGCATAACATTTTGTGGTAAAGAACTTCGCCTTGTGGGTAAGTGTGAACTATATAAGCAACTGCATAATTCAACAATAAAGTCAAGTTTTCGTTCAACGACAAATACACTTAGGTCAAACATATTGCCGTTATGCATTTTTAAAAAGAAAATGATAGAAAATCGCTTCATTCAGTCTGGAGAACTCCAGTTTGAACAGAGGAAAGGAATCGCTTCTAGTGTGGAAATATTATCACTCATTTTCTTAGTAACGTTTTGAAAACATAGATAATGAATTTTCCATTAATTAATGTTTTCCTTATTTTGATAGCATGCAATAGCTACGCTAAATAAATACACGAGTAGCAAATTTAAACGGGAAACATAAGTAAGACTCTTAATTACTTGCAAAATAATAAAAGGACGCGAAAAAATGCTTTACTCAAAAAACAGAAGTTTTCTGACGAAACTTTTCAAGCTGACCAAATGAAATGTTGCGTCAAAACTTAGCACTTTGTTGTCTGCGTTTCGGTTGGACTAATCTTTGCTCATTTAAAATGAAAAGAAACGCGTGCATTAATATGTGTTCCAAAATGTATTTCTTGTTGTTTTCCGTGTAATTTAGAATATAAGCAGTAGAATGGTTGTATTTCGTTTTAGCTCATTTTACTCTAACGTATTTTAAGTGTTAAGAAACCCGTACATCCGCATGAAATTGATGGGAGGCAATGTACGGTCCCTTATTTGCGCAGGCAAAATGCTTTTCGCAATTGACTATACAGATGGTTCTAATAACCCAGAGCGGATCCGGCGCAAATATTTACCCTTTCCTAATTTCCCCAATAATTCTTCATACAAGTGAAAAATGACACCGCCTTTCTCACATAAAAATAGTACTGCACGAGAAAGAATTAGCGGCCCTGACAGCAAGTGAATTGATTACTTTTTTGTCGGAAATTTAAACTTCGGGAGAGAAATTCTACAGCACAAAGAACTCGCTTTGCTCCGACCGTCTTCATCATTGTCTCCTTCACATTGTTCAGTGAACTGAGGTTTATCTCTCCCACAATCCATCATCGCTTATTGTACCTACCTGCAGCTACTGGATATTAAAAACTCGTTCATTTCAAACGATGCATGGGTCACAGGAGACATTACGCGCCATACACACCATTTTAATAGTAATTTATTTACGTGTCGTTATATTAAGCTCATTGGAATGAAATATCCATTTTGTACAAAACTAAAGTCGTTCGTGCGGTCTAGTAGTGTCTAATTTTTATAGGCTACATTGCTGGATAAAGAGTTCGAAACACCTCGAAGTAGACATTTGACCTTTGCGGAATCGATTACATGGAGCTAAATATGCATTCCTCTAAATACGTATATTATTCTTACACTGTTTAAAAATGTCATTTACATGCTGGGATATACAAAAAACGCATGTAGAATTATAAATACAGCCAGTAAACCAATAAATACAAACCGAATTGCTATTTATAAGATGTTGTTAAATAAATGTTATGAAATAATGTTATTACAAAATTTTTTGAAGAGATATATGAGGTAAGGCATACATTAATTATTAGCAATACGTAACACACAGGCGCCACAGCTCCAGTGCCAAAAATAAGTTATTTTATTGCTCTTTGAACTAATAGACAAAGTTTAAAATCATATACAAGTACGATTTTCTAAATATACTATACATAATCGTTATTATACCGGCGTTATATGCTTAATGTTATAGAAACGTAGTTTATTTGGTAAATATAGACATTCTGTAAACTTTTCTATCTTTTGAGAATTAAAGTGTATACATTTAAATAATTTACACTTACATACAAGAACAACTAAAAACCTGTTGTAATAAATACAATTTATTATTTTTAGCGCTATCTAGTGACGATAATGCATTTGTTAATGTTGCATATGTAGTGTTCCAGTTCCATAAATACATTTTGTTAAACTGACTGTTTGAATATACAGCCCTGTACACATTAAAAATTTTAAATCTTAGTCAAGTACGGGTTTTGTTACCACCATTTTGCTGAAAATCTCCACTAGATGGTAATTTAAGGAGGTCGTTCGGCGACTAGATTTCTCCACTTAAAAAGTAAGGGCCAATACAACTTCAAGTAACTGAGCATACGCACAACGAGTAATCTAGTTCCGACTTCACTATTGGCGACCAGATACTTCTCTGCATACAGCCCTTTTATACACTTTACAAACAAGGATGACCAATACCCAATGTGGCTACGAAACGAGCCATCTAGTGACGATTTCCCCGTGTTTCTAGTGTTAGTGGCGACTAGATTATTCTCTGCATATGGTCCTATGGCATGCAAAACCAAGATTGAATATGGATTGTGACATTCAACATGGCATGGAGTCATACAGTACCCGAATACTCTCCTGCGGTATATTCCATTATTCCTCCTTCAAGTGCGGACGGAATTCTTCAAGCTTTTGGAAAGGTCAGGGGTGCTGGAGGAAACGGCTGGTCATAGACCCGGAAATTTCGCAGAACAACACACGGTGCTCGTACCTCGAAGATCGTGTTGGCACGGTGACCGCAATATACGGACGCGCATTAACGTTTTGCGAAATCCTGCCAGGAGAACGCCGTACAAACAGTAGAAAATGGGGACGTACCACTTCAGCAACATATGGGTGGACTAACTGCGCATACTGCACAAACACAAGGCTTGTTCTTGTGCGGTAACTAATGTTGGCCCAAACAAGAACTCCAAGCGTAGGAGCCCGATGGCGTGCTGATGTTGACGCTCACCTCTGCGATCTCGAGTGCGGATACGACCATAGTCAACACCTAGTGTGACAGGTGAATGAGTGAAGAGGTCTAGGCTGCCGTTAACAGCGGGGTCGTGAGAGCCGATGAGGATGATTGAGGTGAGTATGGAGCAGCGCCGGAAGGAGAGCGCGAAAATCCGGTGACCCGGCCGGGGATTGAACCCGGTTCGCGTTAGTGGGAGGCGAGCGAACTAACCGCTCTGCTACCGTGGCCCCTAGTGTGACAGGTGGTTGCACGGTAAATTCAACGCGTCGCAATTCATGCACCCACTCCCGACTTTCGCTGCACCACAGCATACATGCCGCACGACGGTTTGGAGCCAAAATAAAATGGCCCAGACGACGTCATGACTGTATTTCGTCCATCTTGTTCAATCACTAACGGATATTCTTGTCAGAAACTGGCCATTGTAATTTAAGCCTCACAGATCTGCCAAAATCTGTGCTGATGTTGCTGTAGGGTCAGCTGCTGCACTTTTTATGACACGCCTGTCCTCACGTTCTATATTCCAACGCATCGAGCCAGCATCTTGCCTATCCGATGGACGGTACAGTTTGACCACGCCCGAATACAACATTGTGAAATTCGTCGAACCACCCACCCGGCCTCAGGCAGTCCCACTATACAGTCTCGCTTAAATACCTCCAGTTGTTGATGTGTTGCCCGTTTTTGAAGTCTCGGCATGCTGCATGTTTGAGTGTGTTCAACACGTTCGACCATTGTGACTCCACTGCGTATTCGGGGTCATGTATTTTCTAACCGCATGGCAACTAAAGCCGTCTATATTATGTGTATTATTAAATAAATGCAGACGTCATTGTAACTACACCTCCTTAGATACAACCTACGTAAAATAGGTCACTAAATTTGACACTTGTTTTCTGGTTGTTTCGTTTTATTTTCCATCCAGTATATAGTCTCTTACATAAAGCCAGAGTTCAGCGTTGTTGTATATGGTAAAGCAGGTAATTTTATTTCTCTCCCTCAACAGAAACTCAAGGAGTGGTGTTAACTCAAATTCTGATTAAAAAAGTCCAAGAACAACTAATGATGTTGCTTGCTTGAATAACTGTTATATATTCCATTCACGCTTTCTTCGGCCTTTTGGAATAGAACCTTTGTAAAATTACCCTAGGCGTATTATGTCAACCTGTTTTTCTTATAACTTGTATTCCACAAATATTTAACACTGTGATTACCTTTAGAGTACTCTATTAATGAATAAATAAAATGTTACCTTAGCATCTTCTATAACTTGTAATATTTATTTCGTATTAAATATGAATTAACAACAGCGAGAGCAGCGACGTGTTAGCAATGGCCGGTAAGAAATAGTTCACAGTTACAATATTTTTTAACCTCTTTTTATGTATACTATTTATAAGTTAAACGTTGCCAATTGATATATTTGTATTGTTAGGTACCACTGACGGAAACACATTTCATTGCTGCAGTTAAAAATATCCGCGCAAATTCCCGTGTGTAGGCTGGTGTTTTTTTCCCCGTTCGGAATAAAGGTTCAATAAGCGAAGTAGAGCGTGTCGCTCTCTCTCGTACTCTCTGTCTCTCTCTCTTCTCTCTCTCTCTCTCTCTCTCTCTCTCTCTCTCTCTCTCAGAAAGATCGTACCACCTGTGTAGGAAACGTGTATATTTTGTTATTTCTAATTTCAACACATTTCATGCAAATTACAGCAACAATAATGATGTTCGAGATTGTAATTTACAACTGAAACGAGATTTTATTGTTTAAATGCCTAGGTATTATATGTTATTTACATGCAACGACATATTTAGATGCGATGGCGCGACACAGCTCGTTGCGCGACACTTACAAATCCAGCAGGTTGGCAGACGTGGTGAGGAAAGGAGAATCTAGAATTTGGTCAGCGTTCCCAATATGGCGGCGGCGGGCAATTATACCCAGTGCATATACGACTTGCAGTAGTGTGGCGACATGTCAATGACATGGCGTGTTTCTGAACGAAGCGTCAAGTTCGTATTCGTGTTTTTGAAACATCTTAGAGAAGTTACAATGTTGTGATAAATATGTATCCATGGCACTGCAGGGTTAATTAATATTCTGTAACGAGTGTTGTGATCGCTGCGTGTGCAAGGGCGTAGCCGCCATTTTCGTCTATGGTGGCTGCGTTGTTATCGTTACGCAGGCCTGTGGATTTTAAATGTGTGCAAAGTTGATACGTTTTAACCATGAACTGATGTTATGACGAAGTTAATTATTTATATTCATGTCTATTTATCACAATGTTGTACCTTCGCGCTAGGTGTTTGAAACACAGTTGTGTAACGAGTTTACGTTTCTGTGATTTGAATGGTTGCCACAATCCCAACGAAATACTAGGCCCACCCAGATAAATTTAAATAAATAATCAAATAAACCTACAAATCAGTAAGTACCAATGCATGTAAATATTAGTGGAATAAATGTTGCGGTAGGCCTATGTGTTTGCATGTTCACCACTATCTTTTACATTTGTCGATGCTACGTACAATAAATAAGCGACACGAGTTGCGTGCTTGAATTTACCGTGTCGTTTCGTTGGACTGGTTGTCCTTTCGTTTTAATTTTTATACCTAACACATATTAATAACAACAGGTTAAATACTTCTGTTGTTTCCGCCACAGTTGTAACAAACATCGTCGTGGCAAAATTTAATGTGAATTATGTGTGTAACGTCCTATATCGTGTGTAACAAATAGTTATATATAAATATTCTTTGAACAGCTGTACACAGCAACTAGCGCATTTGACAGTTATAAAAGTAGAAGTAACATGGCAGTGTTTATGTTTAGGTGTAACGGAAGGATAAATAATCAGTAACCAAAAGTAGAGATCTGGCAGGGCTTCAGAAAAGGCCGAAGATATCGTGAATCAACTATAAGCAGGAGTGTGGAGCAAATTTTACGTTATCTACTTCAGTGATATTAACATTTTAACTTGAACAATTCAAGAACTCCGCTTATAGACCGTTTTTCTTGTCTTTCTGAAGACCACGTGGATACTTCTGCATGCATATAAATTTTATTTCCTAGCAATAAATTATTCATATTGTTAGGAAATATCCTAATATTGTCACTGACTTAAATATTTTTCGATAAAATGATAAAAACACTATTGACAAAGCTATGTTGATAATAATTCGTGGGTTTTTAGAAAAGCACGGGCAAATGGTCTCTATTATGTCATAAAATGAGCAAAGTTTGATCATAAACAAAGAACTTATCAATTTTTCGCCAATCTTCACCGAGGAAGTTTTGAATAATCATCGGAATACAATTGCAATTCAAGCATTTCTAGCACATTGCAGGCTCTCACAGAACTGCTGCATGAGAAAATAGTTACATTTTCCGAGCGTAAAAATAAACCTAAAACACATGTTTACAATTACTAACCCATGTTTCATGGATGAGGTGGTACATTTCATGCGTTTATAATATTTCCTTCTGCTTAGATGCTATCTGACAATAAAATAAACGCAAACAACTTCAATTTATACGAGTGCGAACTCAATTTGGAAACAGCAGGAAATCTTAATAAATTGAATCAAAAGAAAGCCGGCAACAAAAACGATTATAAATGTAGCGAGTGTTAACAATCCTCCTCGCGACTAGAAAATAAATATTGTGTGAACTATCGCGAAAAAAACTTGAGTAATGGGTAGTTAAGTAGGATTCGGAAAATGAAAATCTGCGTTAAAAAAATGACTTAAAAACAACTCAAATAACAAATAAAAAACCGGAAACATTTCAACACAAAAAAAAGCGGGAACCTTTGAAATTCGCATTGGCAGCCATATACACTGCGTAACAGGAACCATGAGCCGGAGACAACCGTACCATTTCGTAATCCCGAATCAGTGAAATGGTCAACTGCTTGCGTTCGCCATAAAAAAGTTTTACAAAACAATGTTAGTATGGAAGATGCGCAGAGGGAGTTTCGACGTTATTTCGATGCAGGGTGTAATGGTTGGGTTCCCTCGAAACACGCGATAAAAATGGATTTAAAAAAAAAAAAAACTTTGAAGAGAATGGATTGGCTCTGAAAGAAAAACCGGCAGGGTGACCGATATGTGCACATGCTCCACACAATATCGAGGATATACGGGTATCGGTATCACGGAGCCCACGACGCTACATTCGGAAACAAGCAGCTGCGGTATGGTTGACCGATATGTGCACATGCTCCACACAATATCGAGGACATACGGGTATCGGTATCACGGAGCCCACGACGCTACATTCGGAAACAAGCAGCTGCGGTATGGTTGACCGATATGTGCACATGCTCCACACAATATCGAGGACATACGGGTATCGGTATCACGGAGCCCACGACGCTACATTCGGAAACAAGCAGCTGCGGTATGGTTGTCCCGAGAGAGTGTTCGTCGAATTCCTTCATTCTGATTTCAAGTTTCATCCGTGCAAGCTGAAGATGGCGTAAGAACTGAAGGAGAACGATCACCGGTTGCTATTAGAATTCTGTCAGCAAATTATGACAAACCATAAACGAGGACAATGGATTTCTGGACAAGCTGTGGATATCAGAAGAGACTCATTTTCATCTCACGGGTTATGATGGACGATCAGATAGCTACACTAAAGGTGACGGTGTGGTGTGTGCAGTTTCACGGGGTCATCGGATCTTACTTTTTCGAAAACGAAGAGCGTATCACGCTGTCTGTCAGTTCGGATCGGTATGTTGAGATGCTGCGATATTTTGTTGCACCTGCATTTACAACGCCTGGTTAAAATAGGGATGGTGCGGACGTCGCACACAGCAAGGCAATCAATGGCGGCCGCGCGAGAATTGCCTGGTAACCGTGTCATCTCGAGATTCGGACACATTCCTCGGCCCCCAAGGTCGCCTGATTTGTCCGTTTGTGATTTTTCTCGTGGGGGCTACCTTAAGAGTCGGGTCCACACGACTCGCCCAAGGACACTGGATGAACTGAAACAAAGAATTCTAGATGGAATTCGTGGTCAACCAGTAGAAATGTTTCAGCGAGCACTGGGAAACCCCAACAGCAGATTGGAAGAGTGCATGCGTATAGAGGAGAAAGCCGCCTACTCAACGCAATTTTCAGACATTATTAATTTCGATTACAGTCTATTAAATGGTAAGTTGTAATGGTTACCTTACTGCCAATAAACTTTTTTGTTCGATTTCTGCTATTTTTGGGGGATTACAATTGTTCCCGATTTTTGTGCCATCAAGTACATTTGAAATATGATAAGCGTATTTCTGTGTACGCGAATGTTAGCTATTCAAGTAAACAATCGAACTTGAAAGAGTGAATTTAGGGTACTTAATTTATTTGAAAACGTAGCGTATAAAATTACACAAACGGCAATGACACAAATCAAAAAGGTTAAGGCGAGTTACCAAGGAAAATATAAAATATTCCATTTTCGATAGTGTAAACGAAATAGAAAAAAATCTAGAACAATAATCATGTGCCTTCCTTGGAAACGAAACCAGTGATTTGTGAACATTAAATAAACAAATAAATATATAAATAAATAAAAGAGCTGTGGGGCAAGTAAGGCGAAACTAATGCGCTATAAGCGTGAGGAATTCTTCAAGCATATGGTTTAACCTAAGTAGTTGCACTTTAATAATACGTGGCTGTAATAACGACGAAAACATGAGCGAAAAACAAGTGAACATGTAGTAAATACACCAGAAAGAATATATAAAAATTAAATTGTATCAGGAGAGATAACGGTAGGGAGTTTTAAAATGGGGGTTTTAAAGAACCGAGGAACTAATAAAACAATCGTTATTCGAAATATTCAGAACTTAGAGAGAGTGTAGGTGGAAGACTGAAACATATCTTAAAAACCAAAAAGTGGAAAAAGATTCAGCTTAAATATATTTTTATGAATTAATATATCAGATTATTTAATACGTTAATATAATAATACTAAAAAAAATTAATTGGTCATACCCCTAAAATTGTCAGTGAAAATAAAGAGTAAATACAGATTTCTTGAATACAAATTTAACCAATGAACGCAAATATAAAATTGATGATAGTGTTCAGTTGGTTACGACAAAAACATGATATGATTTTATCATTGCCATTTGTTTTCTGCTGAGAGACAGGTTATTTGCTCACCAACTACACTGCGTCCTTGTATGTCAATATATTTTGTATCATTTACAACTCCATGATTAAACCGGTTTCTCTGAGTTAAACTGTTTTCTCTATCATCGACTCTATAGCGCTCTGTCCCTCATAACTAATCCGGGAACAGTGCGAAACGTTCTTTGGTAATAACTCACCTACGGTAAGAGAAGAGCATTGTTCGATAATTACGTCGCTTAGGCCTCTTCGCGAGATGCAGACAATAATAACAGTCATTCATCTTCCCCTTTTTCATTCTAACAATATATATATATATATATATACACACACACACACACACACACCTTCACGTACTCCCATAGTGGTCGTGATAATCTTGTGTAATCCTCTCAGGGTATTCGGGAAGTGCAGTTCATAATGGTTCCCAGTCGTATTAACCACGCTGCGTGGAAGAGCTTGCTATTTGGTCACGCTAATTGATATTCTAATTCATTACGGCCTAGAAGGCAGGCAGGGGTGAAGAGGGAATGTCTATTAAGCAAATTGCGTGCAGCTTTTGTTACTCGGTACCCTTACCTCTACACTTCCACGGACTAGGATTCACGGTTTAGCTGTGTTTTATGACTCTTTGGATAAACGTACAGGAATATGTATTAAAAATTATGGAAAACTTACGTATTTACCGTGCTACAGCATTTAACATTTTGGAAAGACGAAGACCAAACTAGTTTTATATATCACATATTCTTCCTAAAAGTTAATACGATAAATTGATGGGTTTATTTTTCTCTAAAACACAAGCCGAATATTTTAATATAGTATGTAATGTAACATGACATTTTAATAGATAGTGTACGTGAGTGTTCTTTGCCCAGCTTAAACTGCAGAACATGTAAGAAGTACAACCCAACAGATATGTGACCACCAATAAAACTTACCAAATTTAATTTCTGTTATACCACCAGGTAGATACTTACTAAAACGTGTCACCATATAAAAGACAACGTGCCAAACAGAAAAACTACAGGCGAACTACGGTAAATGAGAACAGCGGCATTTCTGATTCTTTCAAAATTTTAATTGGATATGAAGCAAAGTTTGTACATGTTATGATGAGCAGGTAGGTTAGAAATTAAAATATAACTAGGCATTAAAAATCATACTTTCAATTATCAATGTATTTGTAGATGATTAAAATTACCAATTCACAACTCTCAAATTATAGATATTGCGGCCGAACTAGCTAGCCAACATTTATGTCTGAGCATGGAAAATATTAAAGAACATGTCTCTTTCGTACAGGGTCTTCGTAGTTAAAAAAATCTATGCAAAATGAATAATAAAATAAGAAAAAAATTAAAATCTAATTGTGGTGCGGGATAAAATGTTAATTAATGAGAGCTGCACGCTGTTTAATCTGGTTCAGAATTATCTGAGAATTAAAATATTGACCGTCGAAGACAGCAGCTATCCGTAGTAGTCACGTAAAAATGTCATTGTAGAAATCTCCGCAGCTGTAGCAGTTCCTCTTCTACGTCAAGCCCTTCTCTAAATATTAAGCTCGCGGGCTTATATGTGCGTTGATGCAGTCCTTGTCTATCCACTTGTTAAGATTCGCGGAAGGCGAAACATAACTGATATTTAACACGGTGGTCGTCCACACTCAAGCCTCTTCTTTGCTTGAAAATATTAACACTTCTTCGTACCTCTGTATTTGCCTGGTTTTATACCTATTCGGAGTCGCGTATCAATAAATGAATGCAAATTCCTAGCTGTGTGATCACCTCAGGTTACCACAGCCCTAGCGAAGAATCCAATATGGTTTAAAACTTCCTAAAAACAATTTAAAACGTTCGCAGCGAAAGTAAAAAATGTTCAACAATCTTATTTTAAAATAAACAATTTCTCTCATAGACTAGGTAGTATTGCCTCACATAATTATAACATAAACTAATTGCAATTAACAAATTTTTAACAACTTTCTCTCTTAAGGAGAAATTAAATTCTTTACCAATTCAGACTTTAACCAAATATCTTTCTATTAAGTCTAAACAAACGAGACTGACAGTACAGCTGGCTGGTAAAATTCTAATCTACATGATAAACAATGCCAAAAGAAAAAAATAACTCGTACACCACTCAATGATGGTTTTAGGTTAGTTGAACACAGTTATATTCTTAAATTATATACGTCTGTTATCTCAAACCTAGACCATAAAAATAAATAAAATAATAATTAAAACTCCATTTGTTACTATATGTTTATTATTTTCTCCTTTTCAAGAACAAATGTTTAATTATGTTACATATTAAACAATCTACATCACATTTCCTTTCGAATTTTTTTCATGATGCTGGGCAAGGTTTTGTTAACTTAAATAATGAATAGTGATGTTGAATCAACTATGATAAAGGAACTATATAGCTCAACTTGTACAACGATAAAAGCTGCTGTACGCTAAATCCAAACAATCGGCCTGAATCCGTAAAATTACACTGATATTTCTTCTCATGATAGGTGAATCGGTGAGATACAGTATAGGTGAGTGGTATGGAGCAGTCAAATGCACCGTAAATCTAGGTAAATCACTGGTAAATCCGCCGGATTTGGCCAATAAAGCAATTTGCACACAGAATTTCTTTGGCTTCAGGGGCTCAGTTTTCACCGCGGAGGGGCCACGGCGGGTGAGTGGTTAGGCTGCTCGCCTCCCACCAAGGCGAACAGGGTTCAATTCCCGGCCGGGCCACTCCCGCATGTGGGAATCGTGCCGGACGATGTCGCTAGTCGGCGTGTTTTCTCGGGGGGAACGCCCCGCGCTTTCATACTCACCTTAATCACCCTCATCGGCTCTCAAGACCTCGCTGTTAAGAGCCGCCCAAATCTCTTCACTCACTCGATGACTCACCGCTGAGAGAATACGGACTGGGGAACACACACCTGATACGCAGTAAACAGTATCGGTGTCTCAACGCTGAGCGGCTGTTTTGTCGTTAGCACACAGTTTGCTTACAGTAATGTGTGCTTTAACATGTTATTACACTTGTTCTTACAAAGTCATCATAATGCAACTACATCGTAAACAAATTATGCACAATATATATTTTTTTAAGTCGCGAGTCTCTTGGAAAATTAAATGTAAAAAAAAATATCCAAAGTACTGTCTGATCATGTGGTTTTCACAGTCCCGCCTGAGACAATCTCGACAACATGCGCAATAGACGAAGAGTCAGTCCTCATTGTGAGTCGCTGCTCTTCAGAGACTAGTTTCATTTTCAGTGACTGTATGAGTTTTGGGGAAAACATACTCAATTCTGTTTGGTAGATCTGAGACAGTCAGTTCAGTAACTATCTCGCTTCTGGCAAACTGTGAGATGTCAAATATTTCGGCGGCGCTTAGCAGTTAAGCTCACGAGAGCTGAAAGGGAGTGAAGTAGGACTGCGATGGAGTGGAAACGGAATGAAGTACGCCGGGGAAAGGTGTCGAACAACGACTAAGTCCACCACGTTTTACACTTACGAAAATACGGGTTTGACACAAAACCCATTCTCTGTTGGGGGAGGAGGCGAGTGATACGACAACTCCACCACAGTGGCTACGTGATAAACTGCTGAATATATTTTTTAAAAAAGAATATTTACCTCTTCTAATGTCTGGAATTCGCGACTTTCAACCTATCTTAAAGCTCAAATATTAGTGGTGGTGGTGGTGGTGGTAGTAGTGGTAACAGAAGTGGTAATGAGTGGTGATAGTTATGGTAGTAGTCGTAATAGTAGTAGTGGTAGTGAGTGGCGATAGTTATGGTAGTAGTAGTGGTAATGGGTGGTGATAGTTATGGTAGTAGTAGTAATAGTAGTAGTGGTAATGAGTGGTGATAGTTATGGTAGTAGTGGTAATAGTAGTCGTGGTAATGAGTGGTGATAGTTATGGTAGTGGTAATAGTAGTAGTGGTAACGAGTAGTAATAGTAGTGGTAATGGGTGGTGATAGTAGGCCCTCTTGGTAGTAGTAATTGTATTAGCGGTAGTAATAGCAGTAGTGATGATAATTGCGGTAGTAGTAGTACTAGTAGTAACAGTACCACCACCATCAACCACAATATTTAGAACACTGTTTTTCGTTTCGGGACTGTGAGAGAAAGATAGCTGCAGGTAACAAAGGAATTTTTCGAAGATTTTTTTATTCCACTTAACAATATATTGTTCACAAAAAAAATTTATCATTTTACAAAAATTTGCATTTGGTTCCTTGAACTAAATAAAACATCTAGAAATAAATTGTTTATCATTCAACTGTATTTAGTACACGCAACAATTTTACAAGGACATTCAACTAATCAGTTTGATTGCCGCGAACTTTATAAATATAATGCTAGGGTACGAAGTATTCTTTGGAGTGAATAAACACGTCTATAGCAGGAACAAGCTAACAAACGCCAGTACCAGCATTCGTTTGGTTGGCTATAGATGAATTGGGTAATCTTCCTTTACTCGAATCTACAGCCCGAGAGTTTATAATTTCTATGACAATAAGGATAAAAACAGTGTTAATGCGTGTATATAGTGAAACTAAATACTGCTACGAACAATCTCAGTGAAACAATTTCAATAGAAAAAAAAAGTAATTATGGGAAACTTGGAACAATATAAATAATTTCCTCGTGTTTGTTGACATACAAATTTTTAAACTTTACACGGATGTTAATTAGAATTTTACTCCAGATCTCTAATGCTTGCCTCTCAGATGCTACTGATTCGGATTAGGATCTTGGTTAATCCCGTTTGTTGATAATAAACGAAACACTACAGTACGTAGAGCTCTATAAATAAGTATTCAGTCGTACCAACCAAATCGTACACGTTTGAGTCAACCAAATAGGTTCAACAAAATAATTTGCTTAGAGTAACAAAATATTTAATTGCCCCGAGAAGTAAAATTACTTTTCTTAGGTCATTTATTTGATGTGAAAATTTTTCAAGCACCTAAATTACCCGTATAAAATAAAACTGATGAATGTGCAATTTTCTCTCTCGGCTAATTAGGTACTACAACATTTGCAAGCACTTGATTACATTAACAGCCATCTAACCTCAAATCCTATTCAATTCACGTTGTACAATTTGCTGCGCGATAAACATCAAAAACACTAGGCCATTTCATGCCACACCCAAAGTAACTGGTCCTTATTCATTGAATAAACAGCTTAAACAATTCGACATTTCAGAGCTTGAAGAGTAGCTGTCATAGGCGGTAAAACACCTTTTCTTCTGTGTACCCCCATTGATAAAAATCACAAGAGGCAAGAACTGGTGACCTGGGAGGCCACAAACGACGAAGAACATTTTGTCCACATGTTCCAATCCATCGTCCTGAAATGGTGTCGTTCAGATAATGGTGGACCTCCAGGTAGAAGTGAGTGGGCGCACCATCTTGCATTAAAATAAAGCCATTCGAATCTTCTTGAATGTGGGGAAACTACCAGTTCTGTAGCATATCAATATATGACATTTCAGTGACAATTTGCTCTGCAAAAAAGAAAGGTTTACAAACTTTGCTTACAGAAAGAGCACGAAAACATAGTCCCCTTCATTTTCGACAACCACTCAAGGATTTTCACTTCCCCAAAATCTCACATTGTAGCGATTAACTTTACCAGAGATATGAAATTAATTAGCAGTTGTGAAAAATTTTCATCTTTCATATCCTGCAGAATTGCAAAGGAAAATTCAAACTTTATGATATGATCACCAGTGAAATAATGCCTGCAGTAACTGCAATTCATACGGCTTCATATGCAGGCACTTTTAAATAACACGCCCTACCGTTATCTGAGGAATTCCAAGTTCGACGCTTGCCTCTTTTGTGGATTTCCCAGAGTTACATTCGAATGCAGATCTAATACGGTAAACAACTTCATCTGACCTGTAAGGGCGACTAGTGCTTTTCCTTTTGCATATGCAACCTTCTAGATACGATATTTTTATACCACTTGTAAATCTGTTTATGACGAGGGGGGGTCTTTGTTGAACTGACAACGGAATTCACGTTGCACTTGAACAGTGAATCCACTGTTCGCAACTGAAGAAAATAAAACAATCTCTCCTGTGGCGTCGCCATTTTCTTGTAAACGAAAAAAAAAGTCGCCGTTGTAGGCATTGCATGTAAATAATAGGTGGGTTGTTGAAACTTTGAACTTTTCTCTGTGCAGTGATGTGTAATATGTTGCTACACTTTTGTATATTTACGGAGAGTTTTACGGAAATGTATTGTAAATACACGTAAATGCAATCCGTAATGACGAAAAAACGGAGCTGACTTCGTATTTCCTATATAGCTTCGGGTATCGGGAACGGACAATGCCGAGTTTTCACGAAGCTGTCTTTGCCACTGTAACCAGAAAATTATTGTCTCTGCGGAAAGTTAGGTTATCTAAGCCACTTATACTTATTCGTCCAAACATTAAAATGTAGCACCGGGCGTCTGTAACGTTTAGCAATACTTAAAATACATTATAACTAGAGACCTGAAAATTTCGCGAGTTCAATGGCCCGCAGGCTAGACTCTACAGTCTTATGTATGTACAAATATGCCGCTGTAAACTGCACATTGGTTGTCTGCTGTCACAGTGGGAGGCGACGATTGGGCCAGCGTTCTTCGGAAGGAGTCAAACACCGTGTGGACCAATGGTTAAAGTTATATAAACACACGTGTTTCGAATTCTAGCTTGTCTCGTAATGAATCCGCGAATTCTTCAGGTCCCTAATTATAACTTCAATAGAGAACGAAAAATTTGCTTATGTGACTGCAACTTCGTGTGAAGGCTGTAGATGCGTGGTTCGAGTAATGGAAAACGAAAATTAAGGCTCTGGTTCGAATCTCGGCCAGATAGAAAATGTTTTAACTTTTTTAAAGTGTATATTTATACACACCTGACCTTGCTGCGTCCTAAACTAAGGGCGTGGCAAGGCAGGATTTGCATTAAAACTTAACAAAACCTATCAGAACACTAATAATGGCAAAAGCCATGCAAAAACCAATTTTCTGTATAGTCTAAGGCTAATTAAATGTTTGAAACTATTTGTAATAGAAACAAAGAAGTGTTGTCATGTTATTATATTTTTAATACTTTTTTTATTTATTTTTTCATTCACATTTCTTTCACAAATATTACAGACTGAATACTTTTTTGGTTAGTTTTCTAACATGTCATCTAAAACGGTAACATTCTTATTTCCTTTCCCATATATGACAATTTGATACTTAAACACATTTACTTAAAACCCAGGTTGCAAAATATAGCATATAATGCAAACGAATTCAGGTAACAATACTTTCGTTGATATTCAGCTAACACTTATATAGATAATATTTATGCTCCGTACTGGCCATATTAATAAGTAAATACAAACTGCAAAAGGCCATCACAAAATACATTGAGCAGGTGACCCAAATTTACCCTATACTGTAAAAAAAAAGTGAAAAAAATACATGTACAACTTTTGGTAATTTTACATTTTTTGTGGGGAATTTGTAAAAACAAGTACAGCACATGTAAATTTACAGCAGTGTACAGTTTTATTCACAAAATAGTACAGTTATATTATAAATAAACACAAATGTATTGGTATATTAACAATAAGAGGGGTGTAAATTTACAAATTTGAAAGTACTTGTAAAAATCCTTGAACATGAAGTATTAAAACCCAAATCTGTGTATTTTTACAACTACCCCAATGTTCTATTTAAACATATACATCAGTGTAAAAGTACGTATTTTTTATTTAATTCAATAGGTAGTACAATCTTACTGTAAAAAAAAAAACAAATGTACTCGTACATTGACATGCAAAAGGTGTAAAATTACACATGCAAAAGTATGTGTAAAATACTAAATGTCAAAACACTAAAACCTTAAGCTTGTGTGTTTTTACAACCACGCCAATGTTGTATTAAAACACGTATATCAGTGTAAAAGTACATATTTTTCTATTTCGCTCACTCAGTAGTACAATCTTATTGCAAAACACAAATATACTTGTATATTAACATTTAAAAGGGTGTAAAATTACAAATGAGAAAGTATGTGTAAAAGTACACTAATTCATGGCACAAAAACGCCAAGTCTGTGTGTTCTTACAACGATGCCAATGTTGTATCAACTCGTACATTAGTGTAAAAGTACATATTTTCCTATTTCACTCAAAATTTAGTACAGGCTTACAGTAAAAAAAAAAAACTAAAATGTGCTGGTATATTGACATTAACAAGGGTGGAAAATTACAAATTTGAAAGTATATGAGCGTACATTTACACATACAAATTTACAGAAACTTTACATTTTTATGTGTAATTTCCTAAAACGATTACAGTATTTGTAATTTTACACTAATGTTCCTGTTAATTTAAATATAACAAGTATTTGCTTAAAACATGCCATCTAGCGGCAGGGAGTAGAACTATTTGGAACTCTTTTGTGTGTTCAAAATAAATCCTATCTCCCACTGGTGGAATATGCTGGCTCTTGTATATAACTACCCACTCTATATCTAAAGCAAATCGTTTTCCACATTTTGGAGATAGCTTTTTATAATTTGGTTAATGAACAGAAATTTTGTAATTACAATTGCGGTACATCTGCGGTTTTACTTTTTTGTCAGTGAGAAAATACAATGGCGATGTTTGTGTAAATTTACAGTATGTGGCAGGAAAGCTATAATTTGCATAATCAAAATATACATGCACGTAGTGCATGATATTTAACATCATAATAAGTGAAAATTACAGACTGGCATGATAAAATGACACCTACAGTGTACATGTAATTGGGTATGATGAACATTAAAAAGTAACAGACTAGTATAGTAAAATTACCATAACAATGATTGTGTTAATTTACAACGCGTGGTAGAAAATTAGTAACAAGTATAGTAAAATAATATGTACAGAGAACATGTGATTTAAAGTGATGATTAGTAAAATAAACTGACGGGTATGATAAAATTACACCAACAAAGTTGGTGCAAATTTACATTATGTGGCTTGATATTGGTAACAAAAAAAAAAAGAAAGTAAAATGTCACATACAAAGTAAGTGTGAGTGAACATAATTATTAGTAAAATGAATAACAATTATAGTAAAATTACACTGGCATTTTATTTGTAAGTATACATGGGAGACACAGTAAAAGTACATGTATGTACACATGCATATGTAGAAATACACGAACATGTGTGGAGAGTGTGCTGCCACGTACATTCGTGTAAAATTACACAATTTTTTACAGTGTATTTACAATTGCTACTACATATATTTCTGTCGCACCTACACTTGCCATTTTCATTATCACATCATGTTCAATTCCTACATTAGGAAATCCCCATTTTGTTAACACATTACTGGTCATCAAACAATAATTATCTTTAATTCACTCGTAATCCCAAGTGGATGGGAGCAACCGCTAATCAATGCCAGCATTAACTCCAGCGAGTAAATTGAATTTTTGAACAAGCCCTAAACTTCGTGAAATTTCTCTTAAACAGTCCTAAAACAAGGCGTTTCACATAACTCCTACTTAATTCCAGATGCTGAGACCATAATCAATGATTATTGGCAAGTGTTCACAAAAGTTATAAGATGTTTACCAAGATTTACATAATTTACAAATGTTTTGAAAAATGTTTGCAAGTGATCGCTAAGGTTTACCCGTAGTTTCTATTGGTTACCACCACTTTACGTCTTGGTGACAACATAACCACTAAAACTTAGTTAAAAAAGTAACAGTATTCGGTTTTTGGCTAAAAGGTCAACATTTCGCAAAAAAAAAAAAATATATATATATTACCGCCATCATGGGCCCTACCTAACGTCAAAATGACGTAAGTGACCTGTTTGATTAAGGAGCCTACATTGGTGATTCAAATAAGGTACTACTTATCTCATGGTGGAAGCTTGCCCCCTCGAGGTCGCTGAACTGACCCCGAGAGCAACGCGTGCCGGCATTAAATACACCACTCCGCCTACTTGCGCTACCAATCAATTCAATTTTTCCCCTCAAAAGCCGTTTTTTCCAAGAAATCGTAGGGTTTTCAATTACTCCTGGGAGGGCTCAAGCTATTCACAGCCAATGGCTGAAAACATTGCCATTTATGGTGACCGATGGATCGGATACCAGTTTCTCCCTCAGGGGGTTTAACGCAATGAAATTCAAAACATCCAATCAGATTACAATTACACCCTCAACTTCCGTCCTCTTGACCAAGATGCCGTAAGTGAAGTAACAAAACGTCACGTTTTCGTCGGCGCGCGCACCTTCCCAAGCTGGTCGTCGACTGTGCTGCGCTCCTACGACGAATCACAGAAACATCAGTCCACTGCACACATTTTGCCCGGCCTTGGTGTTGCTGCACGTGAAAATTTGGCACGGGCATACAATTATTGTTCCGGGTACCTCAGATATTTTTTAAGTATTTTGCAGTGACGTACGGTTGTTTAGAACATCTCAATTCTATTTGATTAAGGTTTTAAACAACGTCGGAAAGTTTTTAAAATTTGAAACAACGTGTGTGAAAGTTCGTGCGTAACGGGTCGTACATTGCACCATTCAACAGGTTACCAGGCAGACACAGTAAGTACTTTTTGTGCTACACTGTCACAACCACCTAATTTTAAGAGTGTTTTAAAGTTGTTTTACAAGTTGAAAATATCCACAGGCGTGCGGTGACGGGTCGCCCGTCCAACTTCGTGAAAATTAAAGATTTTTTTCATTATCTCTTTAAAAAAAAAAACTGGAACCACAGAATACCAACTAGGGAATCATCGAAGAGGTTCCATGAATTCAGGGAACGTTCTATAAAATTTACGGTAAGATCGTTTTTGAAAATCACAAAATTTAACGGGGACTTTACGGAGACCTCTGGATAAATATTCACCAGAACTTTGTCGTAAAATGAATGAAATTTTTTTGTGCAGTGTATATTTTATAGTTTGCTAGGATAAAAATCTTAAAATATGCTGTTTTCTTTTTTTTTAACCCGATATTACTGACAGAAAAGCTGCCCAATATCGGAAAACAGGTTGAGTTACTGCGCAGCTCGCATGCGCACTCTTCCACGCGTGTTATCAGCAGGCCAGGAGTGCAACTGTGCCCCCTGTGGTCGCCCCAGCGAGCAGTGGACGACCGCGTCCCTGCCTGTCGCACGCATGACGGCGGCCACGTCCGGAACACTCCAGCCGGCAAACCCTTCTTCTCTTCACCCCCCCCCCCCCTTTTCCTTCCTTCCGCCCAGGGATTCTCCCTCGCTGATTAATTACCGCTGCTTACTAAGGAGATTAGGCTCCCCGGACAACTTTTTACCCAGGCCGCCGATATACCGCGCCCGCCCGCCGATACGCGCGTTTCACGGTCCGGAGAGAAAGGTTTTGTCAGGGGGTGGGGGTGATAGGAGGCTGTGATGGGTTGAGAGGGGGGAAGGGGCATAATTAATACGAGCCGCTGCACTCCACGATCTGCAGCGCGAGCCGGGGCTTAGCTCGTTAATTAATGAACCTTCCAGCAGGGACGACATGTCTCCACGGACCGGAGCCCCCTCCCCCCTCCTCCCAACCGTCAGCAGACCTGGATGAGGGGAAAAAATACTTCTCTATCTTTTCTCTTGTCGGCACGGCTCCTATCCGAAACGCTATAGAGACCTCGTAGTGCTACGCAGATTCCGTTCTGGTCCTCCATCGTACGTCTGCCGCAGAGTTGGTGAGATTGGCTACGCGAGCGACGGGAAATGGGCTACTGCGTGCAGCGGAAGAGTTCCTATTGGCAGGTTAAGATACCAGGCGCTGATCGGCGAACGGTTTTCCAGAGCGTTAATGGCCGGAGACGCCATTTTGCTGGCATGTGCATCTGGAATTCGTGGTAGAAGAGGTTCTTTCACTTCTGTATTTTCAGGTGCTCTGTGCTTCTAGCACAATACGTCGTGCGCTGGGCAGAACGGGCCTGCCAACCAAGCCAGCAGACGCGAACTTGAAATGAGGAATCAATGTTAAACGAAAAATTGGCAAAATAATTTAACGTAGCATCATTCCTTAAGAAATTTCAAATAGAATACTTTTTGTTTGAAATAGTTATCCTTAAAATTGACTCAATGAGAAGGAATTTCGTTTAAAATTGATTCCCCATGTGAAGTTCGCGGCTGCCGGCTTGGTAGGCAAGGCCAATAACTTCACAAAGGCCTCAAGAAGTGATGTGAAGTGAAGAGATTTGGGCGGATATTAACATCGAGGTGTTGAGAGCCGACGAGGGTGAAGCGAGGTGCGGATGGAGCAGCGCCAGAATGCAGGGGCGAAGGGAAAACGGGAGATCCCCGACAAAACCTACCTAACAGCGGCACGATTCCTCATGCGGGGCGACGCCGCCGGGAATCGAATCCGGTACACCTTGATGGGAGACGAGTAGTCTAACCACTAAACCACCGCGGCCCCTAAGGCTCCAAGATGATTCATCACGAGCAAAAAGTTTCAATTGCGCTTGGCAACTGGCCCTTTCCTGCAGACATTGAGCACAACGGCAGGAACAGACAGGTATAGGTCATGGAATAACCAACGCACCTCTCGCCCAATGAAGATTTCAGTACTTTAATAACAAAATTTTAATCTCAAAAACTACAGTGACGACAATTTTGGCACAAGTGGGAATTTTCTGCACAAATAATACAACAGTCTTCTCGAAGGGAGAAAAGTGAAGAACCTCGAGACACTTATGCCGAATACACCATTTAACAGTTGTTTCAGTAACAAACAACACTTATGTTCACGTACGATTAACAATATATTTTACTCAAAAGGCTTACACTTGATAAAGCATTTTATTGAAAATTTACTATGGAATGAATGGAGTGCCACGAACGTCAACTTAATTGGAATAAGCAGTGTAAGGTTTCATCAACAGAAATGAACCACCTTTATGAGACAGTCTGCTAACTGACATGTAGAAAAAGGAATCTAAAAATTCGTCTTTTGTTGAGAAATTACTGAATATGCTTATGTATATCAAGATAATTCTGGGAACGTTATAGCCCGAACACGCAAGTCCCTCGGTAGGCGGTTCTCTAAATTGCGTCTGTTTAAATAAACAAGTATAAATTATTTAAAATTATACGTGTGTCGGAAATTATATCGCTAAAAATTTGTTTTCGTGATAATAATGTTGTACAAAACTTCCCGTAAAAAATTTCAAAGTTATAATAATAATAATACTCAGAGAAAACATTAACTTTTATCATTGCATAGTACAATGAGAAAATCATCCCTCAAAGTCCCGTGGTTGAACGCTGCAGGACGAAAGGTCACACGTAAATTCAGTGTCGTAAGAGAAGTAATGATACATTCCATGTATTTACCAATTATGTTTTTGTTCCCGTACTTAGGGTCTAAGAACTTTAAACGTAAAGAATATTTTCACGTCGCGTTTGCGAGACCTTTTAAAAAAAATATTATAATTGTAAAATTAAGTAAAAATGTTACTATTAAATGTTTTTTTTTTTACCCGAGAAATAATTTGTAGTAGGATATTTGTAAATGCTCTGTTTAAAACATGATATAAACACGAAAAGTAAAGTTAACTAACTGTTCCAAAAATTTTGTAGTCGACTATACCCATCACTAATTTCAATAACAAGAAGAATACGCAATTTTGGACCAGCAGTTATGATAAAACTAACAGTGAACTCCAGAATTAATGCGATTGACTAACTAAACCAATTTTTTTTAGCAATAAAATAATTTTAACAATTTTTTAAAACACTACATGTAACTGCAGAATATCATAAAAATAATAAAACACATATTTCCGTATAGTTTTTTCCAGACAGGTAAAATATTTTTACTAAAATACATACATTTTATTCTAGAAAAATGTCTGCAGTTTTACATAACTGATGTTTATATGAAATCAACTGAAACAATAAATATAGGTAGGAATTAGTAATAAAAAGCAAATGAGTCGCGAAATGCAATAATGCGAGAGTCTGAAGGGTAACGAACTAAACTGTAACGCTGTAAAATGCTAGTTTAAATTCAATCGGGACTATGAGCAATGAATTATGTTTTGGGCTGATTAAATTTCCCAGTGGTAATGTTCGAAGAAATTAGGCTGGAGTTATTTTAAAAGGAATACATTACTTTCGTTCGCGTGTGATGTTAATTCCATTAACTCTAAAGCAGAATAATTTGATGTGGAAGGAAATATATTTTCTGAATATACCTTCTTCGTAAGGCATGTTAGAATTTATTGCTGGAATAAGTACAAAACTAAAAATAAAAGTTTTGCACCGCCTGTAAATTGGTTGCTAATGAAAGATGCTCGCTGGGATAGAGGGTGCATATTAAAAGAATCGGAGGGACAATAGTAGTATTCTGGACGGACTGTGGGAATTTTCATCCCATACTTTGCCTTGGGCCGTCAGAAACCTAGTTATTTAGTAATCCCTGTGGTTCTAACTTTTTTGAGGTGTGTAATTTTATGTGAATATCGCGGGCGAACTTTGTCCAAGCAGATTCGTCGCATTTGGCGCGCCAGGCAACGCCGTAATTTTCAATCAACCGTAATAACAACGTAGGCACATCTGAACTACAGCTATATTGTGCCGTAGAATGGTTTCCCAATAAATTCACGGCGATGTTACGCGCCGGGGCAGCCGCGCTGGTGACATATCATAAAGAGTCATTTATACCTACTGTTACTGCGTTTGTGGAAGGGGGGGGGGGAGTAACGGTTTTTATAATTTGCCGAACCACGGCGATTCTCGGCATGTTGCGCAGCCGAAAACAAAACGACCTCCCCTCTCCGGAATTACATCAACGAGCCGCACCCAGATGACGCATAACGAGTGTGCAGTTCGTTCGATTAAACCCGACACTTCTGTTTGATATTGTTAGCGAGAACTGCGCCCGCACCCAGGAGATTGATCCCGCCAAGTGGCATCGAGCCACGGTTGATTATTTTCACGGGCTATTAATATCATCCCCCCTCCCCCCCCCCCCCCCAATATTTTTGTCGTTATTGTTTTGTGCGAGTGCGGCAAATGAATGTTTATTGTGTTTGTTTCCGTGCGGCGAACACGCCATAACCAGAAAGCGTTAACTGCACGCGGAATGTCGCTAATGTGTACTCAGAATTCAAAGTGAACACTCATAACCGAATTAAAAAAAAAACATTTTATTTATTTTGTCTAGTTTTTAACCCATCCAGACCCAGTGCACATAATTGTGAAAATCACGCACGTATAGGTAATTTTTGGTCTGTACTGCACACTACAAAACTCAGTGAGACCAATAATCTCACCTGTGGGTAAATGATACACAAACCGTCCTACTAGTCTAAGTAATCATTAGTTAATATAACTGTAAGCGAATAAGTACCCTACAACTCATTGGCTGTGACAACAAAAAGAGTGTTGTGTCGACTTAAGTACAGTGCACATCATATTTTTTTTGTTTGCAACACCTAAAAACGTAAATTAAAGTGGTTATGCACTCTAAATCTGAATCAGTGAGCATTTCACTATTTCAATCAGTCTACAGTATCTGACTGGTTCAGCAGTCACTCCAGTGAATTTAACTAATTAATCAGTGAAAAAATGCCGGATTTCTTTCACTTATTGATTCAGTGACATTTTCCACTGATTCATCAGTCATTTTTTCAACTGTTTTTCAGTGGTTTGTTTTTTGACTAATGGATCAGTTAAACAGTGTATAAAAATGGCCTTCGAGCAACGTTTATATGGCCGTTAAACAACAAGTATAAAGTCAAATAACGAATAAACTAATAAAACCAATACAACATACTTTCTAAAATGTGTTTCGTCTTTCGAAACACCATTTTATGACGTAATATGAACATTCAGCATTTCATTCCGTTTCTACGTCTTTCATTTCGTTTTCAAGTAATCATCACAAGAGCTCTGTTTGGAGGTTTAAACTGCGTATAAAGTGGTGAAGAAAGTGCACTCGTATATACTAATCGTTTTAACAATCATAACCCTACCAATCAAACAAAAAACGAGAATGAAGGGCATAGAATTTTTATCTTCAAGATTTCGACAAGAATATAACACATATATTTTCCTCTCGTATATTAGCTTGACTTCGTAGCGAAGATGGTGTCCTGCCCCCATAGCTCAGGCGTAGGGTGGCGGGTTCGCACCCCGGACCATCCGCAGCAGATTTTCAGCTCGCTTGTCGCACTGGGAATTTGTCAACAAGTCTGTCTAACTCGAGCTCGCCAACGTCACTTCATCGCAATAAATACATAATACAAAAAAAAAAAAAATCATTAGGTAACGGCCTAAAAGCGAAGTAGAAAGGGCGTGTGAGTGCAATCCCGGCAACTTCGGAACATTTTTCTACTTTTTTAAATTATGCTAAATTGCGCAATATAAATAGTAAACTTCCGTGAATGTGTTTATTTTGGTTAATTATTTACTTAAATCCAACAAAAACAATGTTTAATTCACCACTGCAGTCGGCCGTCACTTATTAAACCAGTGAAATTGTTTCACGTCACTAATTCAAGCAGTGACATTTTTCCACTGAAACAACCAGTAGTTTTCCACTGATTCGAATTTAGAGTGTGAAATGTTGCAAAATATACACAGTCTTCTTTCATATACAGCATAAATGAGTTCTTCGCGTTGTATAGTCGAGTGCAGTGCTCCACAGGCTGTTGCTTTACTTCAGCCTTAAGAGTGGGATGGACCCCCGTGGGAACACCGCGTCCAAGGTCAAGAAGCGAGGGAGCGATACGGACGAAACTAACACGCACTTCAAGCGCCTCATCACTCCTATGCGCAAGGCGTGCAGTGTTTCCGTCGTAACGCTGTACTGTGCATCTGTAACAGTGGGGTTTTAGTACACGCGATGAAAGCCCACAGATCAAACTACGCCCGTATCTTTGTACTTTTCTCTTGTCCCTTAAGGAAACCATGTTCAAGAATTTTTTCTCCAATAATACACCTTATATGACAGAAGTAAAAAAAAAAAAAAAAGTATAAATAATTGTTTTTTATCTTTCTTGACAAAAAATCGTATTTGTAGAACATTTGTTTACCGAGATACGCGTATTTGTGCAAACAACTTTTTCACAAAAAACGCGGGTGTCCATCCCACTCTTTAAGAGATTTAGAAATCGTGATGTAGTGAAGTAAATTATGAGAAACAATATTAAAAGCACTTGAGTTAGAACATAAACCTATTTTAAGCAAATAACTCAAGCAAAGATCGTCAATCGAGTGAAGGTGTTTTACATGGTACCCAACCACGTTATGTAAGAAATGGGCGTTGGTACAACTTTATTGAGTAGAAGAGTTATAAGGAAAGCTTCTCACTGTTTTGACTCCATAAATTAAAAATACAGGATACAAATAAACCAAAAAGTTGCCTAGCTTGAACACTGCCTTAACGTTTCCGAGGAAATAGCACTTCTTATGTGGGGAAAATTGTGGGGTGAGTGCTATGAAGAAGACACTCGTAGCACTGCTGAGATATGAGTGTACTTTTGTTCTTTGTTGTGTACGTGAAAACATATGGCAGTATAGTCACAAAAATATATATTAAAACGTCGAATTCAAGGAATAATAACTTAAAAAGTATTCTTGTTCCGACAACACATCAAGCATACAGTTTCCTAGCTGGTTTACGATTTACAGATTAGCCTTGAGACCTATCTATGAAAATATATCCAGCCTTTGGGATAAGCATGCACAATATTTCTTACTGGATTGCTGACAGGACCAAAGGAAGTAGTCGATGACTTATCGTCTTTATAAAATTTGTAATGTTTAAGGGCGCCTTCTGGATGGAGGTATTTTAAGTAACCGAGGTCCAGAAGCGAAGCATCAATAAGGGCGCTGTAGATGCGTGCATCGAATATCATGTCGCCTTTACGCGCAATGCACTAAACTGACGTGCAATATTTCTCTCGTCGACTCACATATTAGAACTTTTAGCAGTTACCCTATCAATATATGGTCCCTATGGCATTGCGTTAAATAGCCTATACCCGAAATTACATACTTAATAATTAGAGACCTGAAAAATTCGCGAGTTCAATGACCTGCAGGCTAGACTCTACAGCCTTATGTACAAATATGCCGATATCAACTGCACATTGGCTGTCTGTTGTCTCAGTGGAAGGCGAAGATAGGCCACCGCTCTCCAGGAGGTGTCAAAAACCATGTAGACAAATTAATAACGTTATGTAAACACGCTATGTCAACCCTTTTAAGCCCATATTACAAACGAAAAATCTTATGATGCGTGCTGTACTAAGGCAGTGTCCCAAATAACCAGCACACGCACTCACACTTCCTCCCACAATTTCCTGCATACTCTTGATTTGAAACACTTTCACACTCGCATTCGCTGTTTACGAGAATTATTATCGTGTGTTGTTTATTGTTTTCGTTCACTTGAAGTAAACAAATCATCTTAAGCCTCACAAGCCTACAAACACTATTATTTTTATACTCTTTAAATATAACACTTCTATTACGATGCATGCTAAACATTATATAAAATAGTTAACTCATTATATATTATAAAGAATTTTTTTTTTGCTCATTGTATACATTTACTTACATTGGAAAATGGTTTGTTCGTTCGGCATCTTATGGATGTCGACAGTGTTCAAAAGTAAATAAACAATATCCCGAGAGCATGCATAGAGCATGCATTCAACTCCCACTCGCAACACGCACTCGTGCACTCGCTCTCTGACCTCACTTCCGGGTGAGAGTGCGCGAGTGTAAATATTCTGACTGTTTGGAACACGGCTTACGTCGACACAACACTTGTTTCGTCGCCACAACCAATGAGATGTAGGGTGTATGTTCGCCTACCGTGATATGAACCAATTACGACCTAGACCAGTAAGACGGTCTGTGAATCATTTACCCACACGTAACATCATTGGACATTGAGCTACACAGTGTGCAGCACAGACCAAAAATTACCTACACGTGCTATGTGTACACAATTGTGTACACTGCGTCTGAATGGGTTAAAAGACAAGAGAATAAGATACAAGGTAGCATACACGTGTTTTTGCGCATTTCTAGGTTCCCTTTTATTTCTTTCCTTGAATATTTACTGAGATATTAAATGTTACATGTCAATCAGAAATTACTTCACATATTTGGAAACATTAGCTGCGTATAAATTACACTAGTTATTAAGGTGAAAATGTTAGGCTTAACTAGGAAGTGATTTCTACACCTATTCATGTCATCAATACGATTACCTGTATCACACGTTTACATACCAGACGTTGTTAACTGATATAACATATACTGTGAAAACCACGTAAAAAAATTACGTTCATTGGAACTACTTGGTTCCCGTAATTAAGCATTTTTTATTATGCACTTCACCAGTTTAGTTTTACGTCATTCAGAGTAAAGCACGAATTCCAAAACAAGTTCTGACATTTATTTTCTGACATACGGTATTCGTATGTAGAGAAGAAGAAGTAAGAGTATAGTTAATTACCTAGATTGAAGTAACTCAGTCACTAAGAAGAGTACTTGGCACGCGACGTAGTTGCTGAAAATTAATTTTAAAAAATCCCACAAAGACCAAAGACTACGGGTTTTCTGTGGTTACAACCCTTTCCGATAAAACTCGATTACCTACTAGCTGCCGATGAAATTAGTCACGATGGAGTCTGGACGTGAACAACAATATTTATCCTTCTTGTTACATATGAGCATGTGACACTAGCATACCGGGCGACGACAGTGAATATAGCCGATTTCAGCAATTGTTTTTTTTTATTTTAATCCGGAAAGAAAAATCTATTGTTTCAATGCAGGCTCCTTCCCTCGGGGGGGGGGGGGGGAGGTGTTTCGAATTCGATTGCAACGCGCGCCGCTAGGAATTGGTAACGAAGACAAAAAGGAACGGCTGGAAAATTTTCCCCGTGAGTAATGTCGCAGCTGAAAGCCGGCGCGAATAAGAGGGTTTTTGCGTGGTGGGGGGGGGGGGGGGGGGTCCCGGGAAAGTCTCAGCACTCGAGGGGTCGGTTACAGAGCGGAACGACGTGGAAGGGGAAGAGGGAAGGTTGCGCCCTGTTCCAAAACCCAGTTAGCCGTAATTTGATGTTTGTAACGCACGGTTCATAAACTCATTAACTGGGGCACGGGCATGGTCCACAGAGGTTGGAGGAGTGGTTGGGTGGGTTGGGTTTTCGACGGCGGCGGGGAGGAGGGGGGGGGGTTGAGGAAGGATCCGGAACAGTAAGCAATTAGGTTGGCTCGGGCCCCCGCGAACAGTAGGACGCTCGCGTGTACGTACAAAGACTGGAGCAGAGCTACCCCCCACGCTCCCGGCGGAGCGCGCGCAGGATAGACGGAGGTGAGAGTTTGTTGCGACAGTAATTGCAGCGAGCGTAAGAGGACCCTGGACGTAAGCATCCTCATGCCGGAATCACGTAGCCCAGACCAACACAGCACGACACGACCAAAAACGCAACCACGACACATTTCAATGTGGCTACTTGAATTTCCAGCACGGCCGACAGCACACTCTCGGCATTTAACCTAACTATTTAGAAGGCGCTGATAGGCTACGTTAGTTTCAAAGGCGGTGAACACGAGGGAAATATGTAATACATTATGGTGACAAATTGTTATCGCTAATGCATACAAAGGTAAAATTATTATTTTTAAGAGTTAGATGCAGTAATTTTAATTTTATCTTTCTTTTAAGCTACATATTTACCATTGTAGGGAAAGCTTGCAATACATATTCATTTTGCAAGGTTGTGCATTCTTTGCGTTATGCCGTACGACGCGACGAAGAATAGAAATAATTTCTAATCCAAAACTGCTCGTCGGACAATAAAATCGGTCGGGCTTACAACGATCTATCTTTTATTTCATTGGCTGTCGGCCGTTGTGTCGTGCGCGACGGGGTTATGTGATTCCGGCATGACTATTTACGGGTGGCGGAGCATGAAATGAGAGAGAGAGAGAGAGAGAGAGAGAGAGAGAGAGAGAGAGAGAGAGAGAGAGCAGGGGTACACTGATAACTCCGCCACAACTTTATTTTTTTCTGTAGAGAACAGAGAGACGTTATTAAATTGTCCCGCTGTAAGCAGGATCTGTGAAATACATGAATGGCTGGCATGACAAAAGCTTCCCAGAAAGAGATGGCCTGTCCAACTACGCCACGAATAAGAAATATGTGTAAAGACATAGAAGTTCGTGCGTCATTGCGGGAAATCCTTGAACATTCTGCTACTAATAGGTTTTAAGAAAATGGTAGGGGTTACACAGTTCTCGAGTTCTCCCTGAAGTATATGTTGTCGAGAGTGAAAGTGGTTAATAAGTAGAGACATGCAAAATTCGCGTTATTATTTGGGGAAATGTTAAACTGGAAACACATGTACCTTTGCAATACGTTTGTTATTGGACCATACTTTATGTGATATCCTGGATGACTATGCACCAATTAAGGAACACTTCACAACAGTATGCCCCAATCACGTGTAGTTCAGTCAGAGAGGGAGTGTCTTCACATCTATACACCATCTATATACAACGACGACGGATTTAGTGCATACAGTACTGTGAAGTTCAACCTGATGTCAAATAATAACGCGAATTTTGCGTGTCCCTATTAATAACTTTTTTTTTTTTTTACAAATGCTTATAAGCATAAAACTTTCGAGAAGGAGAGAGAGGCATGTATTTGTCATTGTGCTGCTCGCCGCTCAAAAGCATCCAAAATCAGCGTTGCTAATACCAACGCTATTAGGCATTTATTATGCGTAAAACTGTTATAAGGTGCTCGCGGATTAGTCGAGCACTTCTGAAAGCCCTCTGCACTCTTTTACTCATCATCCCGCAAAATTAACATTAACATTTACATTTACAAAAATTATCATTTACATACAAAATTAACATTTACATAAACCGTATCACTTAAATCATGTGTCGATAAGGTGAATATGTTAAATTATGAACGGAAATATGCTACTAACACTTCAGTTCTGACACTTGCGTGCGTGAAGCAAACAGAGACTGAATGAAACAGGCAACGTTCACTGTCCACAAATTTAAACATAACACTGCCAATACGGCATAGGTAGATGGAATACTATTTCTTATTCGCTGCCAACAATACCTTCAGTGTTTCAGTCACTGCTTACGTGAAAATTCACACTGCTAAGGACATTTGCTGTCAACCTTGCTGTGAGAGTTGCTCGCCTACGTGAAAATTTATATAGCTAAGGACATTCGCTTCTAATCTTACCGTGAGTGTTTCAATAACTGCTTACGTGAAAATTCTTGGAAGTCTGCTTGGTTAACAAGAAACACCATATTGTACGCACTTTAAAATTCCTGATAACAGTTTGCATTAGAAGCTATTACGAGTTAAAAAAGTGCTTTGTAAAAGTCGATTTAAAGTTGCATTTTTTCCTGCAAAGATGCCCTATTTGCCGATTTGAGCGCAACCGCAAAAAAGTGACTCAAAAAGTTGCGTCTGGGAGCAGTTTCAAAAAAGACTCAAAAAGTTGCGTTTGAGCACAACCACAAAAAAATTGGCTCAAAAGGTTGCGTTTGGTTAGATCATAGTCTTTAGAAAAAAAGTTGCGTTAAACTTTGCGTTTGAGCACATCTACAAAAATACACGTAAAAAGTTGTATTTGGGTGCAGTTGCAAAAAAAGGAGCTCAAAAAATTTGAATACGTATATGTTATGTCAATTCGGAACGCCTTCACAAGATTCAAAAACATTTTAAAGATCCAGTTATTTGTTCGTTTAAAGTTCCTCTAGCAGATACACATTTAGAGACTTTACGTTCGAGACTTCCCACTCTACTCGAAGATATAGCCAAAAACTTTTTGTTTTTGTCAGACATTACACAAGACTACAGTGGCGTTTTCCGAAAGGACGAAATGAAAAAGCATTTCACCGACAACGACTACCCAGTCCACGTCCTCGAAAACACAAAGAGCGTAAGTAAACATTGTCTTATGTGGATGTACGAAAACTTTCGGGTAAAAATTTACAACAAGTTTATATGTCAAATGACGTAGACATCTGTTGGTGGAACTACTGGAAACCATTTGGTAAATTTTCTCGATTGTCCGGATAAACGTTTACACACTACTTTTGACCATCCAGAGGCTCGTAAAAATGGTATGACGCGACTGGAAGCGACCATCTACATGTTTGACCTACACTATTGTCAATACGAATCGGACTACCATTTTGAAACTTATTTGGATCCCAAAGTGCTTGACCGCCAGACGAGATGTAACATCGACGTATTCAAAGACATTCTCGAGACCAATTTCAAGTTTGTAAAGAGTGGGAATTTTTACTCGGTCTGCTTTGGTGACATGTGGCAAAAGCTTGTCGGATCGGTTAAGGCGCAAATGTGCATCTCGTTAGACAACAAAATGTTGTTTGTGTATTGGGTAAATGGAAACACTCGCAAGTTTACATCGTATACACACACGTTTACGACAAAGGATCCTGTTAACCGCAATCTGCACATTGATCACTGTTGTAAAATGTTGGCATTTACAAACATTCCAATCTTTCGCGTCTGGAAACGATGTGCTGATTCCATCGTCCAAGATTGTCGCAGACTGTGAAGTGTTTCTAAAAGAAGGTCTAACGTATATTGTTCGAAAAGACATTTTTACTGGTTTGTCTGTAGACGTGAACGTGGAGAGTAAAGGTTTCGTGGAAACACCAAACGCAAAGATTGTCGCACACGATGTACCCAAAACCAAACGATCCAAGACGAACAACAAACTTACACCGATGCCAATGGAATCTTGGCCTCTCATTTTGCTTACGAGCGAACAACTCGTGCGACGTAAAGACGAAGACATGTGTAAAGAGTTTAAATTGCTGGTAAAACGTACCGAACAAATTTCTAAAAAAGCCGAAATTGAGAAACACGTAATCGGCGAAGAGCTAAAAATTAGGAAAAAATTTACAAACAAAGAATTACCGCCAAACACAAACGATATAAACATTTCAGCGTTTATCGTGTGCAACATTAGTAGATCCGACTGGCGCGGAAATAAGAACCAATACAACTTTTTAAAGTGTTTGTGTCAGCTCCCCGACGGAACCAGGGCGTTTTATTTTATTAAGGGTAAGTTTAAGAACCAATTTATCGACAAGTATTGCGACAAGACACTACTGTACACGTCTTACAAAGCTGTCGTAAAAGAGGGTACCATCCATTTCTTCCCGTCGACGTTTTGCAAGGTGTATACAATGGGCGAAATAAAATACAAAGATGCTTCTTTTATCGACGTGCGATTTTCCAATCTTACCGACGAAGAGAAGATGGCGATTACCAAGATCGTCGTTGACCACACAAACATATTCAAAACGCGTATGCAGAAGTTTGAACACACGCCATTGGTCAAACAATGCGAACTATTGGAAACTTTGGCACTGGGATCCATATTTTCCGTACACAAAATGACCATAACAAATCATCGCGGTAAAAAACGATACATTATGGGGCTTTTGGAAAAACCCGGGAAACCTTACATCTCAAACTCGTTTGCCGAAACGATTTTTAACTCTACGGCTGTCAACATCGACTACAGATTTAAGATTCTTATCCAAAACAACAAGACGACGAAAAACAATAAAGTAGAACGATCCGTACAAATTTCAGGAGAATAACATAAATAGCTTAAATTTGGGCAACTGTGAAAAAATCCCTCAGGATTTATTCAAAAATAACTGAAATTTGTCAAATTCGGGTTGTTTTTTGTGATGCCAACCCAACCCCCCCGACCACCCCTATTGACTTCTTATGAGAGATGGTTTGTAAAAGTGATTACAAGTTTCACACTTGAAATACTTCTCTTGAGATTTCTTCTACTTTCTTTTCGCAAAAAACATCTTTCTTAAATTTATATTCTTTCCAAACATTTCCAGTTGCGTTAGCCTTTTTCATTGCCATAGTCGTCATCATATTAGACATCAGTTGAGTTTTATTTGTGTCCATTTATTATATACAGTATTTTATTTTTTACGTATTCAAATTTTTTGAGCCACCTTTTTTTGCAACTGCGCCCAAACGCAACTTTTTAAGCGTATTTTTGTAGATGCACTCAAATGCGAAGTTAAACACAACTTTTTTTTCTTAAGACTATGATCTAACCAAACGCAACCTTTTGAGCCACTTTTTTTTTTGTGGTTGTGCTCAAACGCAACTTTTTGAGTCACATTTTTGCAACTGCTCCCAAACGCAACTTTTTGAGTCACTTTTTTTGCGGTTGCGCTCAAATTGGCATTTCCACACTACTCGCCTGCTAAGACGTAGTCTAAATAGCTTCTATTATCACCAGCTATAACACCTGATGAGAATGTTTCAATATGTTTTTCTGGACCATAAAATACACCTTGTCCTACATGTAGATACATTTAGAAGAAAAATGTTGATGCCCTATTTGCGTGGATATCATGTATTCGTCAGTAATTTTTAGTGCTACCATTAGCCAGTAATTCGAATGCTCATTAAAAGTAACTTTAGATAAACGGGCTGAGAATAGTTTCGGAAACAAAATTATATAAACTATATATGTTTTTTTTTTTTTAAGTATGGTATCGTGTAGGTATATCAAATTTAATTATTAGCACATTTACATTAATTTCATTTTCACAAATACGTATGCTATGTTTTCTTTAAGTTTCTTGTTGCTTTGAGAATGATATGGATATATGCATTATGACGTACCTACTGTGTTATGATTCTGGCGTAATTGTGAACTGCAGTGCATTAATACATTTCTGCTCCTTGTATACCTCATGGAGTCACAGTTTAATTTCCATGTATTGGTTTTCATTCTTGTATGCTATAAAGAATACTTGTATGCTATAAAGAAAAAGCGAAATAGTAGTCTTGTTCTGTAATGTTAGTGAAGATATGAAAAACGGGGGAAATAACTAATGGCGTATTAACTTATCGTTACTATTTATTTCTCTGATTACCACCTTTGAAAACTCTCGCAGGTATTTATGACCTATTTGTCATACATTTCGATTTTCACAGATCTCAAATACTAGAAGCACGCAAACCACTATCAAAGAGAGGTGTAAAAATATAACAAAACACTGAAGATATCATTTCCTTAATTAATTTCGTAACTACATAGACTACATGTTACTGTTTATTTTTATATAGTATTGAGTCACAAACTTTAAACAGTTTAATGATTTGTACAGTAATCGTTATGTTTATTGCTTGCTATTAAAAATAGATTTTCGTGGATCATATACGAGAGGAAAAGACAGACAAACCGAAATTGTAAAGCTTTGATACAAATTTTGCTATAACGCGTAGTGTTGCATTATGTATTTCAACAACATATTTGAAACAAACGAGCAATTTAAAATTAATTTGAATCCTTTCTACGCACACCCCTTCGAATAACTGAACAGTGTTTTCCATTTACTTCGGTTTCCATGGTTTATTGTACGCTTAACCTTGAAGATCAGCGTAGGAATCCTTACCTCATACTCTGGTAAGATTGTACAAGGTAACTGTCCAGACGTCTTCCGTCCTTAAATAAAGAAATAAAGATACACCCAAATCAAGTAGTCACCCAACTTCTGTTCTCTCTCTTTGCTCTGGTCTTAAATATCACTTCATTCTTGTTGCGCACTAAATGATCTGCACTGTAAACTCCGATCATGTGAATTACTTCTTACGGACAATCAATTCATTCACTGGTTCTTGAGGTTAAGGTTTCGGTATTTTGTAAACAATAGATTATATGAAAAGTATTTGTTGTTAGTATCAACCAAATAATTTGAATCCATAATTCGCAACGAAATCTTTGAGGTGGGATGGAGTGATTTGGGCGGCTCCTAACATCGAGATCTTCAGAGTCGACGAGGGTGAAAAGAGGTGATTATGGAGCAGCGCCAGAATTCAAGGGCGGGGGAAACGGAAGATCCCCAATAAAACCCGCCGATCTGTGGCATTGTTCGACCCGATTCCCACGATTCGTATGAACATCCGGGAGCGATCCCCTGGGAAACGAACCTGGTTCGCCTAGGCGGAAGGTGGATATTTTGACCACCACACTACCAGGGTGTGGCACTGTACCTCCATCCAAAACTTATCGCAAAATCATGCGTTCGTATTAATAACTGCTCTAGTTAGTACTCGGTTTTAAATTGTCATGTGCATGTTTCCCTAAGATTGAATAAAATCCATACAATGACAATCGAATAGCTAACATTTCTCAACGTAAAAACATTTCATGATTCCGAAATAAATCTGTATTTTGCATTAAATTTCTCTGAAAAGTTTTGAGGATAGCCAAATTTACACGTGGAATTACTCCAACGCTCCAAGATTTAATTATAGAAGTTTCAATAATTGTTTACAGGCATTCGCCATTTTACATCTCCACGAAGCGATCTTATAAATCTGCGAAATTGACCCATCGTAGCAGTAAGCTGCAACTGATTTCATCTGATGCCATTTTAACTAATTTAACTTATTTAGCTTAGTTTTCGCTATTTAAAAATTAAAGTGCGCAGAACGAAGTAAACAGCCCAGGTCCATAGTTTCTATGTAATACTCGTGTCTGGCGCTTATTTTCTACCCGTTTCGACGTGTATTTGTTGCTGGTTCATTAGGTTAACAAATTCAAGAATGTTTGTCTTGCTACTTACTCTTATTTTTGATGACTGCGACTAGGTGACAAGATTCAGACCAATACTTTTACTTGACGCTAAATGAGTCTAATCTAGGTAAATTATTTTCACCAAATCCCCATCGCTAGAGCTTTCATTTCGTGAGACATGCTTTAATGTCTGCAGTTAATCTCCATCGTGAGAATTAAACATTTCATTTTTATAGCTAGTGTGCATTTATGCTTTATCGCTGTAGTCTATTAATGATGTACCATGACCATCGGTAAACTTACGTGTGAATAAAACAGTCGGTTGATATTTCAATTGCCTCTATAGAGTTTTTCGGTCAATTTTCCTATGTTCTTCCTCATACAACGTGGACACTGTAGAAGAAACTCATTGTCACCTGACCGACACATGGTTTCTAGTTAGGACTATCAGCCCAAAAAGTATGTTGATATTTGCATGGGGCCGTAGGATAGTATGGACATGGCCATAAAGGCGGAACTATTACAAGAAACGTGGATGATAGCCGCCGTATTTATATATCATTTGTTTGATTCCCTAAATATAAGCAATAACTCGTCGTTTCTTTGTACAGTAGAAAAACTAGCGTAAGTTTCTGCATGGTGTTGCGAAAGTAGACCAGCTATTAGGCCAAGAGATGAGACAAGTATGAATTTATAAGTGTTTCTTCAAATAGTTCAGATTTGTCAATCAGTTTAACTGAATTATTAGAGTCTGCACCCTGAGTACTTCTTGATGATGCTGGATCTTCAGGGTTACCAGACCCTTTGGCGTCCCCAATTGCTGTTGCCAGTCCACGTAATGTTAAGGGGGAAGTATCCTTGCTATCTTGGATTTGCGTATTTTTCTCATTAACTTAATTTTCGGAGTCAATGTCTGAAAACCAAGGTAGTCATGACATAGGGAAGATTTTAACTGTTATTTCCAAATCCCACTTATTTTTCTTACATGATTAGTGTCACATCTGTAACCGTAATCATACATTATCAAATTATTTAATAATTTTAGTCCCACGTGGGAAAATACAGGTATATTTGAAACACTACAAATAAAAAAAAAAATTTGTTAAGTAGTCGTCCATGTAATGTCTAGCTATAATTTTTCATTTCTGGTCATACATTTTCATTACGCAGATTTGTAAGTAAATTCGAAGATGGAGTAGATACTACCCCCTTAAGTAGTGATTCAGACTTTGAGGACTGACCATCTAGCAGGCTGTCTGGTTTTAGTACCAATCAGAGGTAGGAGTATTGATTGTTGTGTAGGTGGCTGAATTAAATGTTTAAAGTAATGTGAAAAGTACAGCTAGATTAATGTTTAACAATGTGTGTTATAATTTGAATGTTATGGGAATTTGCTGAGCGAATATTTTGGAAAAATTAATAATACAATATAAAAAGTGATTTTGTGTCCATTCATTTGATATATATATAGTGTCAAATGTGATACAGTGATTGAATTCATGTAAGCCCACCTACACTGACGAAGGTTTCCTAACCAAACTGACCTAACAATACTTAACCTATATTAACCTAAGGTAACCTAACCTAGCCTAACCTAACCTAATCTAATCTTAATATTATTTCAGATTCACAAAATGAGTTGAAGAAATAGGGTGTACAGGATAAACGTTACTTGAAGTAGTTATTGTTTTGCAGATTAATCTGCTGTAAAAAGTATGGGAAACTTTGAACCTCAGCATATACTGGCTTATAAAACATTTCAAAAAGTTTGAAAAAAGACAGAGAGAAGTTTGTGGACATCGATAAAGTCTGCTGATCACCATTTAATACTTGTACACGAAATAGGCAAATTTGCACATTTTAAAACACAATTATTTGATTATATTTGTATGAGTATTGATACGGACGGGAACGGCGACATTTGAATTGAAGCCCGCGGGAAAGGCAGGTTATACAGCCCAAAGGCCGCCACATCCACCATCCTTCCACACTGCAACTGTACTCAGATGAGTAGGGCAGTGCATGGCACTTTCTCCTCTTCTGATCTTCAAGTGCCTTCTATCCTGTTGATTTTATAGACGGCTTTCTGCCGGTTTTCTCGGTAAAACCTGTCCTCATCAATCGGAAGTATTCCGACTTCTTTCTTAGAAGTCTTTGCCCCAAATTCCTCTCATGGGTCATCGGAATTTTTCCTGCTACTGTAGTATCTTGCCTACTTTTGTAGTGAAGCTATTCCATAACTGATGTAGGTCTTTATCGGCCATTACTCTTCCTAAATCCAATTACAGTCCGCTCCGATCGGTCACTCCCTGAAATCACATTCTTATATCATCGATCTTAATGCAATCCATTAATACATGTTGCAATGTATTATAAACTACACATACATCGCACAATAGGGAAGTGATCAACCCAAGACTGTGTAACTTGGCCTTGAAATTTCCATAAATGGCGTGCAGCTGAATGCTATAGTGATTCATAGTCAGCCATTTATTTTTCATTCGTGTCTTCACACATGGTACCAACTCATGTGTTACTCTTGCTTTTTTAGAGTTGTCCCATCTCTGCCGCCATTCTTCTAAGGTATATTGCCTGATCTCTATATTTTATTGTCTGGATACTCTTCCCATTCTTGCTATTTCAGTTATGAGACAACGTTCTCGCACCAGCAAATCCACAGGAAAGACACCTGCCAGTACTGTAAGTGACTCAGTCGATACAGTTTCATATTCTTTCAAAACTGCCAGCAGTGCCGCCCTCTGAGCACTGATCAGCTTCTTTTTATGCCCATAACTGCACCAGAAGCTATGATTCCTTCAAATACAGCCATGTAAATTTTCCGCAATGTTGGAAAATTAAGGCCCTACTCTGTATTTCCAATAGATCGTAATATATGGAACACCGACATCGCTTTCCTTTCAATACACTGAACATGTCCAAGGAAGTTCATATATTCGTCCAAAATGACTTCCTGGTACTAATATTCATGGAGATACTGGAGTGCCTCACCATTGAATCTTACTGTAGGTGGGCATTGTAACTTCCTTTTGAGCATCATGATCTTGGTTTTATTTGTCGAGAAGCTCAGCCTAGCCTTCTTAGCTCATTCTGCAATCCGATCCAATACTATTGCCGTCTTCTCTTCTATTTGTCTTCTTGCTCTTCCATTAACCAAGATCGGCCCATCGTCTGCATACCCAAAAATTGCACATCCTTCTGGCAAGGGAAACTCCAGCAGTCCATCAAACAGAATTTCTCATAAGATCCCTGGGGACATCCCTCAGTCAGATTTTTCCTGACCTGCACAGTCCTTGCAGAGTACCAAGATACCCTGTCTTTGAAGAAGTATAGCAGGACCCTTATATTAGCTGGAAATTTTTTCGCTTCCACTTCCACTTTACCTCGAGCCACCATGCATTATCGAATGCTCCTGCGATATCTAAAATGATTGCCAGAACATTTTTATCATCACTTCTGGTGACTGCATTATTCACATTATAAAGAGTAAAGTCTGTACCACTACCTCTCCTGAAGCCATATTGCTTCTCACTGATCTTGCTATTGGCTTCTAGGGGAGCAAAAAACCTTCTATTTAGGAGCTTTTCAAATATTTTACCCAGCACCAGAAGCAAAGCGAGTGGTCGATATGACTTTACTTCTGTGCAATCCTTCCTTTCTCCTTTATAAAGGATCCTTACTGCTCCCTGTTTCCAAGGACGAAGAAACACCCCCTCTTGTATACATTTGTTATATATGTCTAAAAGTTGCAATTTCAGCAGAGAAAAGCACCTCTTTACGATTTCCGCCGCAATTCCATTCTTGCTTGGAGCTTTAACATATAGTAACTTGAAGTTATTCAAGGGTAAATCCGGTGCATCCACTTCCTCTGACAACTCTTCCATAATTTTCCTTTTATGGGAATGCTCCTCGTTCTCAGACTCCCGGAAGTTATCTGGCAACAGCGTATGGAGCAGAGTCTCCATGCTCTCCCTCTGACCAGTCACTGGGTTTTCATCAAACGTGATATTTGGTGAAGGTAAAATTTTCCTCATTTTATCTGCCACGATTTTATATAACTCCCTAAAAGGGCACTCATTGCCAAACTTAGTGACATAATCTTTCCATGATTGTCTCTTCTTCCATCGGACTCTGTTGAAGTAGATGTGTTTCTTTCCTTTATACTCTCTTGAAAGAATTTCTCGTTCCTCTCCTCTGGCTCGGTGAAGTATTCTCTTTCCTCTTCGCAGACTCTTCCGCCCCTTCACTAATTCCATGTCCCACTAGGAGAGGTTCGGAAGCCCATGCAGTATCTTTCAAAGTATTTCATCGTAGGTCCCTTTGATGACATCGGCGGCAGTCTCGACTCTTTCTTGCAAGTTTCCTTCAAGGAAGATACTCCCATGCTGCTTGATCCTTCTCAACAGAGCGAGGTCAAAAAACTTTCCAATCAGCATTATTGTGAATGTACCGCAGGAAAGGCAGATATTTTTTCGGCTATAGTAATTTTTGGTCTCGCTACTAAGGCAGTGCGACATCCACCCTTTCAATATCGTTTCGATTAAAAGATGGTCATATCGATATCGGTACGATAATGGCTCCCAGAGGGTATTGAAATTCGATGACGGTTATATCGTCTACATCGATTTATATTGATATCGGAGATATTAGCTATACCAAATACTATAGAGGACTAATACCGGACAGCTGGCGCTTTTTCTTGTGAAAAGCGATTGCCCTGCGCTCTGCTGGTTTGAGGTGGCGAAACGTTTGTTTACATTTACCGCCGTACGTTTTATACTGGGAATTGCTTAAATTTTATATATTTGAATGATTTTAGTGAATAAATTTCATTGAATTACCATGGCAGGTGACATTTGCGCTGTGTATAATTGTTTCAGTTACACCATTTCTAACTGTTAAAAGTCTCTTTTCCGTTTTCCAAAAGATCGTGACATGTAAGTGATATCTACAGAATTTCATGAAATTACGTTAATAATCCTTGTTGATGATGAAAATTATAAGTTAGCATGTTTGTTTGTAATTTTCCAGTTGCCAGGAATGGGTATTTGATTGCAGGAGGGAGGACTTAAATAAGGTATTCAAGAAGCATGGGCCTGAATATATGTATCAAAATTACAAAATATGTTCAGATCACTTCACATCTGATTGCTTCAGGAACCCTAAATTAGCATCTCAAAGATATGTTAATTTTATTTATTTAATTGACAATTTTTCCCCTCATTTTCAATGTCTAGGAAGTCAAGCATTCACAGATATAATATAGGAATGTGCAGACATACAACACAGGAAAATACAGGAATGTGCACTCTACAATATAGGGCTTACATGTTGAGTAATGTGCATGCAATCGAGATTAAATGTACATCAAATACCAGAAATACATGAAAGAAATATATAATAACTGATATTTCTATTATATTAAAGATTAAATGTTAGTAGTACATATAAATGCAACAGATAGGTAGACATACAGGTAGGAAATGAAATGGGTCTATTTGAATTGGCTTGTTATCTAGCATACAAATTTTTGACTAACAACCTGTGTTACTCTAAAATTCTTGTATACAGTAAAAAACCTTTTAAGGGGTTCTTTAAGGTGCTTTTTTTTTAACTAAACAGCTCTGATTTGATGTATCATGTCTCAGTGAATTACTTAAAAGCTTAATTGCTTTCCAGGCTAGATATATTTTTCCAGATGATTTACAATGTATTTTGCTGCAAATGTTTCTTAACGTAAATAAAGTTGCAATATTGCAATTCAAATAGACATTTCTGATAGGCCTATTGCAGTCTGACTCAAGTCTATGTTTAGAATAGGTATAATGTACTTTCTTATCTGTTTCCAGTTTGCGCCCTGGAAGTACGCCGAACGCAAAAACTATTTAATGAAAAACCACAAAAACATTGTCGTGGTAGCCCGAAAAAAAGGTTAAGGGATGCAGAGCAAAGTAAAACTCCAGATGTTCAAGTTGACAGTAAGTATTTCCTGTCCTACTGACTATTCATACCTGGGGATAAAATGCCTATAGTAATAGCTGCAGATATTGAACTATAGTCCATTCACGGTTTCTTCGGATGATTTCAAACTAACATTTGAAAAATCACCCTAGGTGTAACATGTCAACTTGTGTTCGTCCTTTTAAAAAAATAATCCAACATCTATCAATAACAAGAGGTTAAATACTACAGTTATTTCACCCGCAGTTGTAACAGGGTTAAACACAGTTGCAGTAAAATATTAATTTGAATTATGTGTAATATACTATGTCGTGTATAATACATATGTTTACAATATAAAATAATAACCACAACAACTATTGTCAATACAGAGTAAAAATGTCATAAAGCTGACCTAAATATAGTTATAGGCCTAAACTGTGAACATTCGTACAAATTTTTTTTTTTTCAATATGACAGAAATATTTGAACAGCTGAAAACAGAAAGCAAAGCATTTGACACATGACAGTGTTTATTGTATATTTTCACTTAGCGGAAGAATAGGTAATCGATCGATTTAGCAGAGCTTCAGAAAAGTGTGAAGTAACCGTGAATGGATTATAATTGTTTTCCTCTTTTGTTGATGCATAATTGTTCAGTAACCATAAGCCAAATTATATATAATTTTAAAGGCAATTGATGGTCCGTGATATTGATTCTGTTCCCTACTAATTGATTAGCATTTTATGGGTGGTTGGTAATTATGAAGTCTGTTTACTTAAAAAAAATTAATAAAATTACCAAAAATTGCATACGTATGCACTATAATTAATGCTGAAACATAGTTTCATAGGTGTATTGTTATTCGTACTAGCTCGGTAGTGGGCGAAGGCTATGAAGAAAAAAAAATAGTGGGGTAATAAACAAAACATATTTACAAAATATCACCTTCAAAAGTAAGAAACATGCGTAAGAAAAAAATTTGTAATCTTAGCTCCAGAAAACTAATTGCACACGTATATTTGGCACCCTGCTTCTCAGAGAACTTACTAGAAAAACAATTGTTGATGGCTGCACCCTTATACTTGCTTCTTTTACTTGTTCTCTGGGAATCAGGGTGGTGCAGATTCATAGCTATAAATTACTGAAATCATGAAGACAATCCAGACAACATAATCGATTAATGCTGGAAAAAAATATCTGCATTGGCTTGGATGTCACAAATATTCAGTTGTCAAAATGAGAAGCTTAACACAATCTGCTTCAATATCAGTAGCAAAACTGAAAATTTGAAATACTGTTTTGTTTTGTTCATGTTATTTGTATATATGGGTAAACATGAAATGTGGTATAGTTTAAACAAAACACTCAGCCAGCCGAAATGTAATTTGTTTGTTATGCAATATAATTGCTGTTATATTCAATTAAAATACCTTGATAGTTGGTACTTGCAATGGAATTATTACCTTCATTTTTGTGTTTTCTTAATTTCTAAGTCAATAAACTAGCATACTGTTGGCCGTACATAGCAAGCGATCAACTATATGCACTGTCCTCATCTTCTGTACCAAGGTGAGGACAAACCCCCCCCCCCCCCCCCGAACGTCCGTTTTCCGCCGCCACTGATTCTCACATAATTAAAGAATCATGAATAAACTTTTATATTGTGTCACTTACACATATTATATATGAGTTAGTCATCTTCAAAGGAAGAGGCAGCTTTGATGATGAAATTACTTTAAGTAATAAAACATATTTATTTTACAAAATTGTTGATTTACTATTATTCATACTGAAACATTCACTCTACCTTGGAATTCTACTTTGCAAGGCAGTTTTAGTTTACATGTACATAACGTAAATTGGTAGTTATGCTAAAATTGCAGTTCATTAGATGGCTTCTACAATAGTACATTAGTAACATATTACTAGCATTAATCTATTGCAATGCTTGTTTCTTAATTAATAACATTGCTTGTTATACAGAAAATGTCATTTATTTGTGGAAGAAGTAAATTATTAATAATGTATATAGCTGTTTTATGATAATCATGCACTTTAATTAAAATAGAATACAGATTTTTTTATTGATCATTTTTGTTTAGTTTCTGATTGTAGAACTAACAAATGAAATATATACTGTATCAGTAAATATTGTAGGTTTAAATGTTAATACTCTGAAATTTAAATTCCTAGTAGTTTCATTTAAGTAAGTTTATGAAGCACTGCAGGTTGTTACTGCAACAAAGTGCTGTTATGGCCTAAGTCAGTCTGGTTTATCATATTAGGTTCCACATATGTGTGCTATTGTAATAACACACAGAGGTTTGTAATGGAAAAATGGCTATTAAAATGTGATTGCTATCCTCTCATATGAATTAATTCAAGGGTAATTCAACTGTGCTGAACTCTTCCCTTTTGATTCCAATGCCTTTGCCATCAGTTTGGGGGAAAAAGTATTTCAGTGCAACCTTCAATTTATTGTATGTTATGTGCTTTATGTCATGTATTTAATTATCTTCTTGGGATCTTAGTAAAATTGTTTTAACTGAAAATTCTTTATTGTTAGATTAAAGAACATTTTTTTTTTGCCAGAACCTCTTCCAGACGATAGACTCCCTAAATGGCTGCGAGTGGACTCACAGCAGAAAATAAAACATCTTCAACAGCAGGTGCAGCAACAACAGAAGAAAATGAGCAGACTACATAAGACCACAAGGAAAATTAATGCAGAAATGTCGGCACTCAAGCAGAGGTGTGAATCTTAAGACAAAGAATTGATGTCCTCTGGTGAATTGTCACCCTTTGTTTTGCCGCAGCTAAAACTTAAAAGAAAACGTTTGATGGCAAGGCTGTACACAGAGGCCGACAAAACATTCGCATTAGCTGTTTACTATTGTTCCACCAAGTGTTACAACATTCTTTGGCGTCATTTTTTTTGCCCAATGTGACGTCCCTTCGCAGATGGCTGCTAAATATGTTTGTTGCATCTGGTGCAAATGAATGTGTAATGAAACTGATGAAAGTAAAATCAGAACTGTTACTAGTAAGTGACCGTGTTGTTTCGGTGGTGATAGATGAGATGTCACTGAAAACTTACTTAGGTTACGATGCTCAGAAGGACAACTTTGAGGGCTTTCCAGACTTGGGTGCTGCTACACCCCACTCTTCTGAAAAGCGCGTAAATGAAGGTGGCACTAAAAAATTTGCCAATCAAGGGCTAGTGGTAATGGTCAGAGGACTGAAAAAAATTTTTTAACAGGTTTTTGGGTATTATCTTGTAGAAGATGCTATGGATTTTAATACATTAAAATACATAGTGTGTAATATTGTAAAAAAGTTACAGCAACTGGTTTCTTGCCAAAGGTTTTAGTATGTGACCAAGGCCCAAAAAACCAGAAAATGCATAAACTACTGGGCATAACAGAAGAAAAACTTTTTTTTTTAATTGATGGAGAGCAGGTGTATACGTTTCTAGATTTGCCCCACCATCTCAAGTCTATTATAAACAATTTAAAAAATATGATGTGGAAGTTGATGGGACAAAAGTGTCGTGGGAGTATGTCTGTCAGTTATATGAAAGAGATAAGATGATGAACCCCAGACTCGCACCAAACTTGAAGCAAAAACATATAACTTTGCCTCCTTTTTCACCAATGCATGTTTGCCTGGCAGCTCAAGTGTTAAGTCACTCTGTGAGTAGGGGGATATTGACTCACGTGGCCCTAACCAGCATGAGCCCTTTAGCAACCCCAACTGCTGTATTTCTGTAAACATTTGATTCCCTTTTTGATGTATTCAATTCCAGCACTGTCAATAGCCCTAAAGTATACCGTAGAGCAGTTAAAGACAATTCCCCTCACTGGACATTTTTGAAAGAATCTGCAGAGTACCTTAAAAGATTAGTGTTACTCAAAAAAAAAGAAAGTTGTTCCTCCGTGTGTAAAGGGGTGGCTTTTTATTTCTGCTCTCAAACGTTTGTGGGAGGATTTAAAAACTGCATAAGGTTTTCAGTTTTTGTTAACTAGACGTCTGACTCAGGATTGCCTGGAAAACCTTTATTCAGTCGTACGACTAAAGGGGGCAAATAACGTCACCCTGGACTGTTCCAAATTCAGACATGCCATAGAGCTGCAATATGCAATTGTCTTTTGTCACGAGATGAAGAAACCAATTGTGAGCTGGATTTGGCAAAATATTTACTGAAATCGACTAAAGATGTGCTTTTGGTTGTTACAGAGAGAAGTAGTTGAGAAGTAGGCTGTAGTGGAGCGCACATCATTCCTGTCTCTATCGATGCTTTAGATTTTTCCCAGGATAATGGCAGGTCATATGTAACTGGATGGGTTTGCAGTATAATACACCATCTCGTGTGCAGAAGCAAGCTTACGACACACACATAATTTCATACTTTACAAGATAATCATTTGTCAATGAAAAAGTATGACAATGTCAGTTTTGTGTACCCAAACAGTGATGCTCAAAATTTGTCATCAGTCATCGTTAATGTTTTCAATAAATATTTCTTAAATTTTCTGAATTACTCTACATATAATGTAAAATCCAGGCTGATCTGTTTAGTGAAGAAGCATGATATGTTGGAAGTATGTTATACTTGTTTTCACTTGTTTGTTAATAAATATTTTAATGTAATGATAAATTGTTTTGAAAAAGTGCACGCTTGATGAATGTGGAAGGCCTCTAAAGCACAAGAAGAATAGAAAAATGAAAAAAGTCTCACACAATTAGAAAACATGTAATCAGTGCTATTGCCTGATGTTCATGTTTCAGTTCATTGTGTGTTTGTTTTTTTATGAATTGGGCAGAATGTTGACATTACAGGGTGTGTACTTGCATCTGTGCTTTTTGTGAAGTGACATGGCTAGGCATTTAGTATAGCCAATTCCAAACAATGTACATTTTATAACGATATACTGTTCACGGTAAAATGAGCACTTTTGAAAGCCCTGCTTACGATCTACTTGTATCCACATTGTGCAGTCTTCCGCATTATGCAAAATTAACACTGCTATGGGCCTCATCACTGCATTCATAAATCGGTCAAGTAAAAGTGTGAAATTATTGGTAAAGTACAAATCTACTAATTTTTCAACTTCGATGCATTAAAAAAGCAGAAAGGGAAATAAATAATTTAAGTTATCATAAATGGTTACCTAAAACTTTATTCAACGTTAAGGTATGGAAATGCTTTCCATCTATCATTACCAAATTTGCTGGGCGAATGTCACTCGGTGCACCCATTAAAATATATGCAGGCACTAGCAGTGACTTTTTTCTATGGTTCATTTCAGCAGTGCTCACGATATCCTGAACAGTCTTTACTTTGAATTGTCGTGTGTCCAAGTTGTTGCTAGTTCACAGCATGGGGCAGTTTAGGAACTAACTCTGATACAATATCACTTCCGGTGACCACAGATGCTATATTGTAAACACTGTCTCTAGTACCTGGAGCAATGTTACCAGTGAATTAGAAAAATTGTGCTATGCTGTCACATCTTTATTTTACTCTGTTGTGTAAACATCTTGAAGGTCATTACTTATGTGTTATGCAGGGTCTTTATTACTGGATATATTAAGTTTATTGTGCAGTGTAGTTGCTTTATCAAGTATTACCAGTGTTCATTTATTGATGTGATATAGCCAGTATTTTAGTGATTGGAAATGGATTAGACTTGCTCTGATTGGGTAAATATATTACGGAAAATTGTTACTTAGTAAATAATTCTAACTTTTAAATTGTGTGGATTGTATGTTTGGGGGCTGCTGTAGGGTATCAAATATGCTTATCAGTATCCTTCCATGTACTATTTATAATGGTCTTTTACAATTATGTGTATGTATATATTGTATATTGCTTTCTACAGTGTGCTATAAATCTTATTTCTGTAGATTTGCAGTGTAGTCAATTGTCCTTTGATGGCCTGTATTTCATTATATGTATCTGCTGTTTACGGTTTTCATGACAGTTCATTGTTGACTGAACTTTTAGTTCTTTCATAATGGGCTTTTTCTTCTTATAAGGTTTTTTGTGTGCATCCAAATATTTAGAACATATAATACATCTCCCATGCTGTGATCTTAAATGATGTGTTGTAACCCTAAGTCATGTTTTACCGCCATGATATATCATTTGCCTTGCCAGGATATTTTATAAGCGTAAATGAGTGTGTTTGTTATGAATTATCACTTCATTGTATCGGTGAATAGTCTTTTTTTTTATATGTTATAATTCCAGCACGTATAACTAGGTTTAGCTCTGCTTGATATGTCCAAGTATGAAACTGTAGGATATATGCCTGTAAAGGCCATTATGTCTTTATTTGTTTAAGCTAATGTACTTCCATTGAATTTATAAATTTAGACTAAACACATGTATTTGCACATTTCACCTCATGTCTCGGAAATAGCCGAAGTGCGGTGGATTCGGGCATATCCCGCCTGTACTCCACGCGGTTCATGCAGTGCTCTAACAGCTCGAAGATGGGAGGTGCATCTCGTCTGCGATGTGTTCTCTGGTGACGTAACGCATTATGTACTGTTACTGTTGCAGTATTATATTCACGCTTGAGAATTTGTGAATATTTTGAAATATTACAGTGTACAATATCACAGTTTTCAACGTTTGCATATTAAGTTTTTAATGTTTATACACAGCGGTTTCTTTGCTGTATTAAGACCTGTCTACAATTGGCCGTACTTGTGGACGTGTCCAAATCTTGACGCCAAGTGACGTCACATTCACACACTCCGAATATGATCTATATTGTCCGAAAGTGATCTTTCAGAATATGACATTTTATCACGCTCGCAGTGAATTTGGTACATTATTTGTTGTTGCGTAATGATTTTTATATTGCTGATTTGTTAATTATATAACGTTTGCACGATGTGTGATGTAAATACTCGTGTTCGTATCGAGAAAATCCACCCTGCACGCCCATTGTTTATATTTGCAACGTGAACATTCCACAAATGCGTGCAAAAGTATCTGTAGTCATATTCTGCTATCATTTTAGGACACAACTTGGTACAAAAGTTCAATTTTCTTAGTACTTTCACTTGGAACACAGGTTGACTTGGGACACTGGAGGTTAGGGCAGTGCCATGACGTCAAGGGGATCACGTGTACCAATCAGCGTATCTTTTTCCTAAGACACATGTTAGGATATAGCGCAATTGTTGACAGGCCTTTCCTGAACTTACGAGTAGCATGCAGTATTAATTTAAAAAAAAAATAGTGAACAGAATCAAATTTTTGGTGTATCACGACAGGCATCCAATAAAAATTTTCAGCCCTCCGTGACCACAGCATATTCTAACGCGAATGTATCACACCCATAAGAGAAATTGTACATGTAATTTGAGTGTTAAAAAATTCATAAGGAAGTATTTGGTTAGCAGGATACGATGGTAAAATCGAGTTTTATTGTTTGTGTTTTACTCTTTTTGGTTCTGATGAAATTTGAGCGACTAAATGATTTGTTATCTTAAAAAATTTTGATGACAAGACAGAAAAATATTTAGGGAACAAACTGAATTTGCGAACTAAAATGAAAATTGTAATGTTGGGGCAGGCAGATATAAGAAATCAGTTGAATGAAGTGTACAGAAGTTTAGTTAAAGTACACACTGATTTAGTAGAAATAATATATACATAATTTCAATAGTAAAATAATGCAATATATTTTGTGGATATTTTGGAGTCGAGTCTTTGAGATCATGATGAAACTGAAAACCCAGTGTGTTTAGAGGTTTGTTAGTTCGTTGCATCTTCAATGAAGTATTATAAAATTTTTTAACTATGTGCCCTCCTTCGAAATTCTTCCTGGAGCCACCACTGCACACTGGGTTCACATTTAGGACTCAGTCATTACCTGGTCCAGCCATTGATTTCCAGTGATTTTCCAAAATAATTTTAGGTAACTAAATGTCGAGATGCTTCTTCATCTAAGACCTTGGCTGCTTCCTTCCGTGCTCTTAGCTAGTGGTCCCATTTCTAATGACCTCACTGTCAACACGTCATTTGGCCATTCTTAATCTACCTACTGTAACTCAACAAAACAAATGTTTTTTTATTATTTCCTCTTATTAATATTGGTTTTGTAGTAACCAGTTACCTACAAATGTACTTGGTGAATTTTTCATAAAAGGGAGTGAACAGTATTGCTTTCAAAATGTGCTGTTATGCAGAATAACATCACTTAGCTTATGTCAACCAAAATTTAGGTATAGGTAAATGTCGTAAAAAAAATTATTAATGTAATATTGGACTAATTTTTGCTCTATTAAATTGTTAGAACTGATTCATGATAAACCTTCATTTTCTGATCTTATTGAAAAGGTTATTTTCATGTCGCAAAGATGCAGGCGATCAAAGTACTGGTGATATACCTATTTAATTTAACAGAGTGTGTTTATATTTTAGCCTTATGTGATGAGTGAGTAAATATATTGGTAAAGGCATATAGTGTTTCATACTTACATGTATTATTCTTGTTCTTCGTAAAGTAAAATACTTTATTTCAGTGTAACAGACTTTTTATTACACCTGTTAACCTTTCTTCTCATCCTTCAAACCATTAGATGCAAGTGTAAGTACTGTACCATGATTTTAAATAAGCTGCAACTGCCCAATACAAAATATTTTCTGTGTGTGCAGCAGATTTTGTCATTAAACTGCCCTGGAGAAGACAAATTTGTGAAATAAAGAAGCGTATGCTACAGTACAGTAAAATTAAAATGACCAAACTTTTGGTAGACAAATTATATATTGATTACATTGCAAATGGTTATGTGTGAATTTGAAACTGTTTATAAGTACACAAACGCCTTGCCTTTGTAAATAATGCTTTATTAACAATAACTGTAAAGGATTAGGAAATTTACCATATTAATTTGTGGGAAAATATTATTAATTATAAAACACATCTTTTGGTTTCTTAAATGCAAAACAAACACTTGTATTCCAATGAGAGAAATAATGACTACAGTTAGCCTGCTGCCCACAATGTAAAAACACGTACAGTAGACTCAAATGTGCAAATATTTGTGTGTAGCTAGACACTGGTGATTCACATAAAATGGTAGGGGGTGACTCTATACGGGTAAGGGGAGCACCTGTTTTGGGCGGCTTATCTAATGGGCATAAGACAGCACCCTGCAGGTAAAAAAACTCACACACGAAAACTTTTTAAAATTACAATACCAGTTAGTAACATGTGCCTGCATTGTTATATTTATCAAATAAAGAAATACTTTTACTGTAGAAAAAAAAAACAAAATAAACAGTCTTTCTGCAGCTACCTGCCCGTCTTTCGCCTATTGGTTTTGTTTGGAGGAAGAAAAAAAGGGGGGAGGGTGCTGATTGGCTTGAAAGTGAGAGTTATCGAGGAATAGGGAAAACTTGCTGTCTCTTGTAAGTACAATGAGTACACCGAACACAATCTGATAACATAAGCTTGTGGAGACTGTATCAAGTGAGTATTCAGTGCCAAAGTGACACAATTTTTGTTTGTGTGTCAAATGTTCTATATTACGTACAAATATTAGTGTATTAACACATTGTTTTAATTTCCCATTTTGGTAAGTACAAGGTGTCATTACACATTTTAGAAAATTCATTGCTGATACCACACCAGTGGTTGATACAACGGTTAAGGCATTTTTCGAACATCAGGTTGATTTTTAGTGGTGTTTTCATCTGCTTTTAGGAACATATTAATACCATTACACTCAAATTTTAAACTTTTCATCGCCCATTTGTAAAACCCGACATCCAAATTATTACAGTATATTTTAAAATGTTTGAAAATTATGAGTTGTGGTTGTTGACTTCCATTTTTCAGAGAAAAAGTTCGAAAATTCATCGGTTGATGGATACATATCAACCATATCCTCCGAACGCTCAGTGCTGTTGAACTGGTGGATCAACGGTTCAACTGGACTCAATCGAAACTGTAATTTTTGAATACATGGCTTACGTTTATTCCGTCAGTCGAAAACACAGTTGTGGAAAGTTGAGACTGTAAGTAGTTACCATGGAATAAATTGGTATGTGCCATTGTAAGAAATATATGAAATACCGGTTTTTGTAGATGCTTCTATATGGCAATTTTCAGCGCTTCAAATAACTTTCTGATATTATATACTATTAGTTGTGCAAAATCTATTCCATTTTTGGATTTACTTTTCCAGTAACAAATATCTCTGTAATATTATTTCCAGCGCATAAAAAAAACACAAAACACAAGTTTCCGAAGCTTTACATTCATGTTCTGTTGTAAAAACTTTACTAAAAAAAAAAAACCTTACTTTAGAATTGAAAATAAAAACGTGGTGGAGGCGGAGGGGAGTGGCAGAAGCCAACCTTGCCCCCCCCCCCTTTTTGCGCAATCCAAATGCATGCATCCTGCATTGGTTAGTGAAACAAAATGAATGACATTTTTATGCTCTCGATTTCAAAAAAGCAGTGATAAATATTTAGGATTAATTTTCCCTTACTGTTTGGGACTACAAAGTCGTGTGGATCACAATCACACAGAGTCAAAACAACAGCATTCAAGAAGCTTATTTCAAAAAAAAAATTCATTCAGTTTTTTACTGCGTGGGAACTAAAGCTATTTGTCCATTTAAAATTTTTGACACTCGTACGCTGGAGATGCGCATTAACTCGGAATTTAGCTAGACTACTCATACTTGCTAAAGCAACAAATTTGGATTAACCACTTTTTATTTTTTGAGGAATGTCACTAACGTTTTTAGAACCTAATTCTTATACAAAAAAAAAAAAACGAACACAATACTATTAATTCTCGATGAATGTTACGAAACAGTATAAAAAAAAGTATGTGTTTTAGGTTAGGTATTAGCGTTGAAAAACAAGCATACGTTTTAAATATATTTATGTAGCATACACATGCACGAAAGTTAAAACCAAATCATTTTTAATCACGGTGTGTTCCAGATCTTCAGACGCGTCCCGAACATTAGAGGGTAAATTTTACAGTTATTATTGTAACGATTGTAGAGTGCACTTGTTACTCGAGATTTTCGACATTAAATACCTCCTTTTCTTTTATCAAAAATTCTGTACATGCATTAAGACACCTGTACTACAATATAAAATAAAAATCAGTATTTTTCAATCAAAATACTTTATTGGAATACAGCATTTCGTTTTGTCCACTGTGCATATACATAAATTCAAAGTTCGCGGGCGTTTGCCACCTCAAGCCACTAGGTTCGCTGCTGCTGTTCAATCGCTCGCCTGAGTTGTTCGTATACAGATGTCCGGTATTAGTCCTCTATAGTATTTGGTCATACTGATATCGCGAACGTCGCATATCGCCAGGATCGCACATCGCTAGTGCCGCATATCGCCAATGTTACGATATGCAAGCTCTTGCTCTACACTGTTGAAGCACATCGAAGCTGCTATGTTTCATAAATATTGTTTTGCGGTCGATATTTCGCTGTGCCTCACAGCCGTACTCGCTACCCGTCTCCGTCGTGGGGCGAAGGGCAAAATCGAGGCTCGATTCGCCGGAATATTTGAGCAGAGAGCGAACTCTCCTGGTCCCAGGCCACTTAGCAGGCACACGCTCCGCTGTGTCCCGACACGCACACACACGACGCCTCCACATATCTTCCGCGGGCGGCGGGGGAAAATGTTTTGATTCTTCCGGCGCGCATCTGTTCGGGAAAAGATGATGGGAGGGGAGACCTTCCTGCCTTGCGTAGCAGCCCCCGAGGCACCGTACTTTATTTTACGACCCCGGTCTCGTATACAGGGGCGGTAGGCATCTCCCCGACCACCTAAACCCTCGCAGATTTCCAGGAGTGTGAGGGGGAGAGTGTTAGTGCCGGCGGTGCTTGTGCTGGATTTACGGCGAGGGGCGAGTTGCGAGCTTGGCTTGGGGGCTGCCAGCAGGCGCCCTTTCCCGGTCCCGCGGAATACATTACCCATAGACACACAACACTTCTCCTGCTGCCGTTTCACTTACGCCACCGCAGCTTCTGCTACACCTGGCCCTGCTCTTCATTTTGCCATTTTACTTATTTTACATTTTTACATCGTGAACACGCATCATATGAAGGGACATTCAGTAAAGACGACGTTACATCTCGTGGGGAGCGAAGAGATTTCGGCGGCTCTTAACAGCGATGTCTTGAGAGCCGATCAAGGGGATTGAAGTGAATACAGAGCAGCACCAGAATGAAGGGGTGGGGGAAACGGGAGATGTACGAGAAAACCCACCGACCAACGGCATCCTCTGGTGACCCAGCCGGGGATTGAACCCGGTTCGCCTTGGGGGGAGGCGAGCGTGCTAATCGCTCAGCCACCATGGCCCCTTAAATCTCGTGGGCGTGGTATATAAACAAAACTAAACGCATTCGTAAGAAATCTAGAGGTTTTGGGAAGCGAATATAGAAGAACTAAGAAATGGCAGGACTAGATCATATTTTTCGCTAACTTCGTTAACAGATCTTTTGGCAGCGTGATGCATTACTATCGAGCTATTTATCGTGCTGTGAATGTGCACGTTTCACTACAGTGTAACATATCGTGCTAAATGAACTTATCATTCCGTAGATATATTTTCTCACAAAGTATGTAGGGAGAAACTGTTATTTAGTGTTACCCTTTCTTAATTTCTATAGTTTGGCCCTTATAAACCTGCAAACCTTAAATTAACGTATTCAGTGTTCATGTATATACCACACTATCTCAACACATCTAAAGAGAAGCAAATATTTGAGATGTTACCTGATAACGTGCGTGGTGGACGACACAGTATTCCACTTAAACTAACTACCCTTTTTTCAAGTTCATGAAACTTCTTCTACCCTTGTTTAAAAGGAATACAAACCAATCACCATCTGTAACGGCTAGACTAATGATACTGGCATTTCACCAGTTTAAAATGGTAATGCGCATAAATAAAATCAATATAATTTGTGTGCGTTCAATTTCGTGAGTTATGATCGAGTATGGTGTTAAGCACCTACAAAGGCGTGGCACGTGTAACAAGACGAGTTATATTTCGTTAAATTTTTGCTTTTTCCTATGTCATTATGCTATATTTTTGTTACTGTAACATATAATTCCGTTCCATAAACCTTAATGTTTGCATAGAGTACAAATTATCCTTGATAGGCAGCGCTAGTAGCAGGACAGTTTGGAAATAGACTAGCCACTGAATTGGTAGTCGCAAATGTAGGTATATTAGCGGCTAATAATTGGTTAGTTGTGATGTAAAGGGAAACGGAAGCGTTGGTTGAAAACCTCGTATTTCCTCCACGTGTGTCTAGAAAAAAAAAGCGCCAAAGAGTGAAGCGTTTGACATGTAATGTCAATATTATAAAAAGTGATTATTGGTATATATAAAATGCATTTTCAACGAATTTTTTTTACCACGTATGTGTTTTTTTATACACATGATTGTGATTAAATATTTGCCACAGTTAAATTTCAATCCAAGTTTTATTCCAAAAATTATTATGCAGTGCGTTGTGACGATAGTTTTTAAATTCAAAGGTAGTTTGATTTTACACAACTATTTGTATTTGCATAAGTTTGAAGTAAAAACATGAATTTGCGTATGTCCTTTTTTACACCTAAAAAAACATGTAATAGGTACTTCTAGTGTAGACATATTTTATACAACAAGCATCAGAAATTCAACAAATCACCACATTAATATGCATACTAGAAAGTCTTACATCATAATCAAGCGTACTTCTATACGACGCCAAAGAACAACACTGGACCATAAATACAGATTTCATCCATTTTACTGGTAGTGAGAACTCAATTCAATACAAATCTACAGATACCTAACACACCAGAGACAAAGAAATTTTGTTTAAATCCTACTCCAACATACGGGTGAATGAGAACTTCAGCGATGATTAAAGTTTCGTCAAAAATATGGTAAGTGCTGAAACTGAGGAAGTTTCAGTATATTCTCAGCTATAAGCTTAATAAATAGTTTTGACAAAACTTCCTTGTTAGTAACTTCCGGTTCTTGTCATATGATGTACATTCTCAGGTATCCCCTGGGTGGTTAAAATCAGTACAGTTTAATTTAAAACATTAAATTACCATTGATTTGAAACATGGTTCTCTGCACATAAATATATAATATTTAACGTTACCAGCATGTCATCAACATTAGATATCTCTTGAGGTTATATTTCAATTATGTAGTATTCGTATATAACATCAAATGCCTCTTCATTACAGCCTAATTGTGCTGCCCATTCTATTTAATAATGACATTTCTTCTAGAATGGGATTGAATATCGGTAATAATCTATTATATAATATCTGGTTCTTACAGCTAGTCCTTAAAAGCACAAAATTGAGAATTCTCTTTCTTCTACAAAATTTTCATACATAACAACCAGTTACGCTGAGTATTCAAACATTAAATAACATAATAATATTTTACCGTTAACACAGACATAGATTAAAGAAAATAAATCAACAACAAACATAGATTTAAAGTGTAGGTTTGCCTTTCACTCTGCCTCGTTATGTGGAATTAAAATAATACGTTGTACTTATTTTCCTTTAAGTATAAATATAAACCAATTTAAAAAGCAAATTTCTTAGGTTAATTTGCATACGGGCACATATACAACTTTTAATATGGGTAGAGGTCTGTAGGAGATAATATATATTTAATCTTATTTCTCTCCTTACAGCATAACAAAATTATATTAATTACCGTCTCAAAGGAAATTCTGACTCTCTTCATGTGGCAGATCCGATGATGACATAAACTTAGCGTTTTCTTCACCGCTTAAAACATAGTTTTTTTTATTTAAAGCATTTCCAGCGAGAAGTAGCGAATTCACTGACTCGAAAGATGTAGATCGCCGTTCACGATATTTCTTTACGCAATATAAACTTTTCAGTGGGGCTATTATGATGGGCAAATTCACCACAATGAAGTGGGCAAGGCCTCACTGGCTTTCACATCTTGAAGTCTGGGGTGCACCTTAGTCATATACCATAAATATCTTAAGCATATGCTATATTAAAGATATACGGAATGTCTGGATCATGAACGCCCTAGTTAGATCACGGGATACATTTTATTGCAGATAGCACAAATTGTCGCCAAGAAAAAGACTTTCGAGAAATTTGAGTGGCACGAAATGATGAAGAATAATATAAATCATGTACAATATCTGTTTCAGCATACACTGCCGAAACATTCACCTGCATTTTTTTTTAATAACTCATATACTACAAACACTTAACACTGTGATCAACTTTAAAGTATTATATTTTTGATTCAATCAAACTAACTTATATATTTTTGTCTATAAATTGTAATATTTATTTCGTATTCAATGCGAATTAAAAATAGCGAGAGCAGTGATGTGTTGGCAACGGTAGGTAAGAAATATTTCTCAGTTAAAATATTGTTATAACTTAGTTTTTGATACGCTAGTAAATTAAACGTTTCCTTATGAAATATTTACATTTTCCGGTAGCACTGATAGAAACATATACCATAGTTACTCTTTTAAAATATCAGTGCAATATATGCGTAGGCACTCGTGATCGTGTTTTTTTCTTATCCGAGGAAGAAACTTAAATAGACAAAGCAAAGTTTGTCGTTTAAAAAAAAACTGCCTTAAAATATTGCAAGTCTAGAAGCTAGAAAATGATACATGATTTTAGTTGTATATTTAATGATTATTACAGAAAAATTATTGACTTCTGAGTTTGTGATTTAAAGTGAAAACGAGTTCTGATGTTTGGCTACATATTATAACAGGCCTATTTAGATGAGATGGCGGAACGCTTACGAATTGGAAGTTGGCAGAAGTAGCGACATGACATGTCGTGTTGCTTTTTTCCTGCATAAAATACTTCAGGTTACCAAATTAAGTTTGAACGTATTGTGTTTTTTTTTCAACATACTTAAGCAAGTAACCAGGTAGAGATAAATTTGTGTTTCCGCGGCAGAAATAAATATACTGTTGCAAGATGCCAGAGAGCCGTATCCGAGTTCGTGAATAAGGGTCTTAATAAAAACAAAAGAAACAAATTTTATTTTTAATTTATTCGCACAGCTAATATTTACAACATTAAACTACCTATCTCTATTATTACTGTTATTATTCTCAGTGAGCTTAATACTTAATGTCTATCCCAATTCAAATTAATGCTCTTATAAGTTGCTCACGGCAAAGTGAGCACTTTTGAGGCACTAGTTACTTTTTACTTTCAGCCATTGTTTACCCTTCCACACCCTTTTAAAATAAATATTGCTATGTAAGTAATAAACACAGTGTGCATATTCCACAGCACTCAGGAGTAAACGCCAAACGCTATAGTAAAATATATCTATTGACTATTATTTCAAATGAGAGGGCTTTCAAAAGTAATCACTTTACTTCAGATAGCCTATATCAATGTCTCTATATTGGTTAGTCACTTACTTCACACTCACTATTTACACATATTCAATTTGTCTATTGCCATAATTCCAAATATCTGCCACTCACGTATCCAGTTCAACAGACCCGCCCGTTAGTTTCACTCTTCACTGTACCGATGCTCGCAGTCCGCAGACTTCACTCTCGCCGTCACTTGACTCGTTGCTGGCTCAACGCTTTGCTGTCTCCTCGCACCTGGCGCTTAAGGTGGTACAATCCTCCACACTCTACACTGTCAGCGCGGAGGCCCGTCGCGACGTAGGTAGTCTCACCGACCCGATCTAGAAGGTTCCCCACATCCCGAGTCTCGCCGAGAGATGCGAGAACGATGACGAGAACGTTATTCTAAAGATAACCGAAGAAATTAAATCTGCTGAAGATCTCTAGCGTGCAAGTCCGGATAGGCTTGCCTGGCATACACTCTAAAAAATTATTTGTAAATTTATCATAGCAGAGTTTACGTCCAGTGGCAAAGCGTGAATGGTAAATTATTTTCCAATACATGCATGTTACCGTTCCTACAGTTCCTCAGGAAAGAGTCAAATGTATAGGGAAGTGCCCAACTTTGTATAGAAGCAATGCTCAACATTCCCATATTTCCAGCCTGACGTGTAGTATTATTTCAATACACTGTATAGGTTAAAAATTTATATTACAGTTTAGGAAGTTCACCAGAATTTTTCTTACAGTGTACGTGGTGCCTCGCCTTTGTAAATCGCCGCTCGCTTCTCGCGTTACCGCTCGCCTGGCCTCGACAAGCTCCGTCGCTCTCTGGAGCAGGACTAGGCAAGGGACTCGATGAAGGGCAGGAGCATGTATAGTCCTTTCACTATTTCTTCCGACGTTTTAACACAAACCTTTGAAAAATCACCCCATGTATTAAATATTTAGTTATTTCCTAAATATGCCACGTATCAAGCGTTTTACACCTCCGTAAACACAGACGTATCTTATTTTTCGTTAAATGGAAGTTTTATCTTTATTTTATTTATACATTACAATACTTATTTTATAATAAACAAGAATAAAAACAGTGAAAAAATAATCTTTGTTGGTAACGCCTAGTAATAAATAGTTCTCATGTAAAATGATATTACAATTGAGTGCACATACTTAGTTAAACTTAGCTTGCACGGGGCGTATGAATATACTGGAAGTAGAACTTTAGCAGGGCTTCAGAAACGTGTGAATTAATCGTGAATGGATTATAACTACTGTAACGTATGTTATGTCTGTTGCGAATAAGCACTTCTGAAATCAACATTCGAATAAAACAATCACTTTTCATAACTATGTGTATGAGTCAGTTTACACTGGCATGCAGTCTCCAAGTTAGTTGGCAACGAATTAATAAAAACATTTGTCAAACCAGACGTTGTATCGACAGGCTTTTCACGATAAAGTGAGCACTTTTGAAATCAACCTTCGATAAAAAGTCACTGACCCTGCCAATGTATATATTGTAACGGGCAAACTGAGGGACATGCGCCTAGTCAAGTTGGTAACGTTGGATGGGAAGTACTTCCTTACCTTAACTTCGAATAAATGGGTTGGGTAAACATTTGTGATAACTTAAATTTCTTTCTATTGCTTTCTGTTTTTTTTAATGCGTAGAAGTGTAAAATTGACTGTATTTGTAAATAACGTACTTTTATAGTAATATAACAGTTTCACTTGGCCGACGTATGAACAAAGTTATGAGGCCCTTGGCAATGTTAGTTTTAGTCTACATAAGGCGGAAGAATACACAACGGGCGTACAAGGAGAACTTACTCAGGGCTTTCAAAAGTGCTAATTTTACCGTGAACAGCCTATAACATGTAATATTAGAGCCACTAAAATCAGAGTTCTTTTCTTTATACACACGAAAGAGCACGACGTCGAGTTACTTACCAAAACAGTCCACAGATTTCTTGGATGGTGCGTGAATAAAGTGAGGCGGCTCATGGCATAAATAGCGCATGTCTACACTTGGGCTATCCCAACCTGTGTCTTAGGACAATGATGCGCTGATTGGTGCACGTGACCATCTGACGTCATGGTGCTGTCCCAAGTCAACATGTGTCCCAAGTTGAAGCAATCGGAAAACTGAACTTTTGCTGAGAGAAAAAGAAAAAGACTTCTAATACTTTCGCGCGCATTCGTGAAATGTTTACGTTATTTATGTAGAAAATAGATGTGCAAGGTGGGCTTTCTCAAAACAAATACGATGAAATGGTAATAAATACTTAGGGATGTCTTCGTTCGATCTGAATGATAAATCTTTTAAAACGTAAGTTTAGAACTTAAATTTAGATGTCAGTTCGCGAACTTATTTAAAATAAAACCGTTAATACGTTTGTTATAAATAAATATTCGAATCAACCATTTCGTAAACTATAATAAACAATAATACAGTAATTTTAAACATCACTACACAAAAACAAATGATATGCCGAATTTAGTGCGATCTAGTGTAAGATTTTGGATGCTCACTTCGGACAATGCATTTGTAGACGTCACTTGACGCCGGGTTTCGGACACGTCCCCGTTCACAGGACCGGCCGAATGTAGACACTGGCATAATCTCACATAAACCGGAAGGACACTAAATGAAAACAATTGTATATCGGAAGCAGGGCTTTCAGAAGTACTCGGATAAACACCAACATCCTATAACTAACTGGCGAAAGTAGTTAGGAAATATTCTGCACATAGTCCACTTACGGTATCTCCACACATTTTAGAGTAAACCTTTGAAAACCACCCAATGTATAATGTTCTTGGATGTTTCCTAAATGTATCATGTATCACAAATGTTTTTTACTTCTGTTCACATAAAGGTATCTTATTTTTTGGTTCGATTGAACTTGTAATTATATTTAATACGTACGTTTATAATTAATATGAACGAAACTGAGAGAAAATAGGTGAGTTGGCAATGCCTGGTACGAAGTAGTTCTCATGCAAAATATTCTTATAGGCTATTCACGGTAAAATGAGCACTTTTGAAAGCTCTGCTTACGATCTACTTATATGCATGTTGTGTATTCCTCCGCCTAATGTAAAATTAACATTGCCATGGACCCCATCACTTTATTCATGCGTCGGTCAAGGGAAACAGTGAAACTATTTACAAATCTGCTTATTTTTACACTTCGATGCCTTAAAAAACCAGAAAGTGAAAGATATAAATTTAACTTATCACAAATGGTTATCTAACACTTTTTATTCGACGTAGAAATATGGAATTACTTTCCAGCCACCGTTACTTACTTCACTGGGCGAATGTCACTCAGTGCTCCCGTTAAAATATATGCAGGCAGGGGCAGCGATTTTTTCTAAGGTTCAATTTCCAAAGTGCTCACTTTATCGTGAACATCCTTTACAACTGAATGCGCACGAATTAGGTGCGACGTCCGTTTGACGTAGTATTCGAGTCTTGGTTAGCTTTGTTTGCACGAGGCGGAGGAACACCCTGGAAGTAGAACTTCAGCAAGGCTTCGGAAAATGTGCAAGTAAAGTGAAACGGCTTCTTCGCACTTTTTGAATCAAACCTTAAAAATAACACCACGTATGACGTGTTCGGCTGTTTCCTAAATAAGCCGTGCATCGCAAGCGTCCTATAGGCTTACTTGTTTTGATTCACAGGTGCAGTATTTATTCAATTGAAATTTTGTTCATAATTTACCTGCAAATAATATTTTATTTGTAATCAATATGGATACAAACAGTGAGAAAATTGTAATGTTGGTAGTACATAGTAAGGAGAAGTTCTACTGCGGTGCGTTGTCCCTTTGGCGTATTTTTCGACACTCGGTTATGCTTTGTTTGCATGAGGCGGAAGAATATCCTGGAAGTAGAACTTGAGCAGGGCTTAAGAAAAGTTGCGAAGTGATAGCGAACGGAGTATAGCAGCCATGCCCGGGGTCGCGATATCGCGCAGCCAGCGACCGGCCGGGGATTCTTGAACCGCAGACCTTCCGGCGCTTCAGAACGCGGGAGGGGCCAAGGAAGAGAGAGTGCGGGCGCGCGCGCCGAACCCACGGGTCAGCAATTCCCCGCCGAAATTCCGGGCTTCATTATAACTTGGTAGTTGTGGAGCGGTCAGCAGATTAACCAGATAAATTCTGAGCACCATTACGGCCTTCGCTATCCCTGCTAACTCCCCTCCCGAACCCCTGACGTACCCATCTCAACGAGCTCCGCTTTTACATACTCTCGCCGAAGCCCTCCCCGCAACTGCGAGGTCGAGGAGAGCTGAAACATCACAAGCGTCTGTCCGACTCCACTCCACCCTAACTGCGTGTTTAGAACACTTCATGTTCGCTCCCTCCACCCCCTTTTAACAACCCTTCTTAATCCTACTTATTGCGCGAGAGTACAGCTGTTTACGTCAGCTCCGCATTATTACATTGTTTTCTTAATGTTATTCCTCCAGCTATCGTACTTATGGCCAATTATGTATTACGGGCTGTAGTGAAGAAACGAATCATTTGCGGACAGTAAACAGTAGAACAGGAATAATCACGTCCAGACGTACTACGGCAGAGTTAATTGTATCATATTTGGGCAGAACACAGAAACTCAAGTCAAATGAACGTATTAGGTTACGATACGTACAAATGTGGGAGAGGAGCTATGCAAGCAGGGATGAACCTAAATACAGATTTGCGAAAAAGGTCAAAAGATAAAGCGTTTCACGTTTTTAGGTCAATAATAACGATAAAATTGCGATTATTACCAAAAAATTACGGAGTATATTTTATTGTTATTATTTATTTAACATGTACATTATTAAGAAACAGAAACAAGTTAATTACTAAAAGGAAATATTGGCATATAACACAAATACATGAATTTTATTTATAAAGAAGTCCATCACCAGCTGTGCTTGCTTACAATCTGATTTTTTTTATGTATAAGTACATTTAGCTGTCTAAATTTTTTGTACCTAACGTATACTGTACATAGGAGAAGGAAGCTCGTTATCTTAACGACATACTTTAAAATAGCCCCTCGATTACTAGTAGGTTTATTTTAGTGCCTCCAGCAGAAGTATTTTTTTTTGCATATACAAACAACCCAAGTAATTCAGTTTTACTTTTGGTGCTGAATTCTAAAATGGCGAGTTTCATAGATAAATTTATATTCAACTGTTGTCGCATCTTCACCAGTTTTTGGTATATTAAGCCGACAATGTTCTGAAAATACCCTGGAAATCCTTAAAACAGGAGGTTCTTAACGTTGCACGGTTATGTTCAGAAAGAGTAAGTATAGAAGACGGGTTCCGCTGATTACAGCGGGATCCGAACTACGTGGTTATAGCTTGATGCTGGGGCCGCGGTAGTGTAGGGTTTAGACTTTTTTTTTTTAAATTTATTTCATTAACCCTACTTAGCAGTACAGCCATCGAGGGTGTTCAATTCTATCATGACTAATGCAATTTAACAAACAGTATATTAGTTATATATATTCACTTTTTTTTTTGTGGGAGGGTGGCTGTTCGTCTGGGCGCCCGTAATTTAAGCTACAAATTATATTTCTATTCAAAAGCATCATTCACACTTTCACACTTTCACACTTCCTAGGAAGGTGGTGAGTTATTCTGCCCCGACCGAGAGAGCTTCCCGACGGGTATCCTTTCGACCGCCCCCCGTTTCGCCACTTCCGCCGGAACAGACCAGAAACCAGGATTCCCACGAATCCGCCCGCGCGACCAGACGACGTCGGGCCCGCAAACAGCTAACTATCCTTTCGGCCAGCCCGCCCATGGGACCCAACTGTCGAATGGCCCCGCCCACGAACCCGAAGGGCCCCAGCCCCCTCCTTATCTGTACTATTCTAATTTGTTATTTTTATTCTTTCCCCCTCGCCCGCCGTTCTGCTGCAACCTAAGCATCGTCCAGGACATCGAAGTACCCCTTCTGGACACCCAGGCCTTCGTTTACCGACGAACGAGGGAATGGAGCTCCGCTCCTACGGGCGCCTCCTCCCTTTTTCTTTTACTTGAGACACATTCACAGACATCAATCAACATATTATCACAAATCACATCTTTCCCTCATTTAGATTTTCATCTCCGCAGTTCCTCCCGTTCTTCTTTCATCCGTTTCAGATCTTGTCTTTCTTCTTCTCTTTCTTGCTGCTTCTAATCCTACTCGCCTCCCACCTAGGCGAACCGGGTTAGATTCCCGACGTGGTCGCTTCCGGATTTTCGCAAGTGGGAATCGTGCCGGACGATGCCGCTGGTCGGCGGGTTTTCTCGGGGATCTCCAGTTTCCCCCGCTCTTGCATTCCGGCGCTGCTCAATACTCACCGCGTTTAACCCTAATCGGCTCTCATACCTCAATGTTAAGAACCGCTAAAATATCTCCACTCCACTCCATAACATGGTGCTCATAAACTAAGTCATTCAGGAGGCTGGGTGCAAGTCACTATCTGTCCCTCCTCGTCACGTGGAGAGTGGCGCCTTAAGACGATATTACACGATACCTGCAGCCGTACTTGGTTCTTGTACAATCTTCTACAAGCCCTGGTGCACGAGCCGGTATACCAGCCGCTATATGAGCCGCCATGGAATATTCATATTACACGACAGTAGTTTGCGTACTAGCATTTGACACACTCGGTGGGCGCGCAGTGTATGGCGGACCTTGCACAAGCTTTTACGGAGTCTGGTATCGTGTAATATCGCCATTAGCGTGCACTGCTGCCATGGACCCTGCTTTGCTTTAACCCTTGAGCTGTAATGCACTCTCAGAACGAATAATGGCAAGCTTGTCGGACATCGTGGTAAGCCTCGACAACAGCAGATCCTGATTGTGCACAAATGAAAAATAATTAAGGGAACAGGGGAGGGGGTTAGGGAATAATTTAACGATAATGGCAGTGGGGGTGGGTAAGGGGTGGAATGATAGGGCGTCTTTTCTGCCTGTGATGAAGCTAGTGCTGATGAGAACGGAGAGTTGTGATGGGGAATTGGGGGAGGGGGTGGAGAGAAAACAATCAACATAATGGCGAGGGTTCTTCAATCCCTTTGTTTCTCGTTGCAGCGCGAGAGGGCGGGCTGCCTGCTCCAGCGCGGGTTTCATTACTCCAGCCTGGAGTCCTGGAGGGGAGAGAAGACCTCCGGTCCGGGCCCCTGCGGTGACGTGGGGGTTGTCGTCGGAGGGGCGCCGATTGCGGAAGCCCCCCGGCCTTTCTGGTTGCAATCTGGTTCGCCGATTTCTTGAACACCATTGTATCCCTTCTCGTTTCCTCCTTCGTTCCCATCGTATTTCCTTCAGCCAGCCACATCTGAAGAGTAATACTGCAAAGTTTGCAACCTTCCTAACGACTGGCATCAGTGAAGTGATCACGTTCCCATCGTGTTTCCTTCAGCCAGCCACATCTGAAGAGTAATACTGCAAAGTTTGCAACCTTCCTAACGACTGGCATCAGTGAAGTGATCACGTGAAAACGTGAAAATAGTAACTCTTTAGAGATGAATTACTTTTACAGTTTTATAGAAGCCAAGGGAGAAAAATGAAGAAAGAGTAATTCTACATAATTATTTATACTAACTTCAAGATCATGAGTTTTACCTCATTTTACTATCGGCCGAGCCATTTATTCTCTCATAAATGTGTTTATGTTATTACGGATAAATACATTAGGCATAGGCAAAAATAAATACACAAATTTGACGAAATATTTGCTCACAAATTTGGTAAAAGTCATTATCTAGGATTGTCTAGTAGCTTCAGAATCTTGTGGACTCTAGTTGACGCACTAGGAGTTAATTTATGCTCGACGACTTCCTAAATGATTAGAAATTGCATGCATTTCTATTGCGCCAGTTCTTCCTCTAATTCGTACAAAAAAAAAAAAACAAAGTGGTATTTCCATACCTGCCAGTTCAAAATATGCACTCTTAATGTGATAATATACGTAGACGACGACAGGTTGAGTGGAGATATTTGGACGGCTCTTAACGAGTTCTTGAGAGCCGATGAGGGCGAAATAGGTGCTAATTGAGTAGCGCCGGAATGCAAGGGCGAGGCAAACGGTACATCCCCGAGAAAACCTGCCGATCAGCAACATCGTCCAGCACGATTCCCACTTGCGAAAACCCGGGAGTGACTCGGCTTAGGATTGAACCCGGTTCGCCTTGGTGGGAGGTGAGCAGGCTAACCGCTCAGCCACCGCGGCCCCACGACGACAGGAAATGGCATCCTTGTTGGCCAGGGGTTTGCACCACGAAAGCTAGCCACCCTCACAACCATAACTTTTAAGTTCCCGAGAGCTTTCTTCTAGCCTGAAATTGCTTCCACTTGTAAAACCCCGTCTCTTAAATCTCATTTAATAAGTTTTCTTGAGACACTTTTTTTTTTTCAAGCTCCGATGCTATTATAATATTTGACGTTTATGATCGTACTTTACCTCTTTCCTATGTACTCCATGTTTCCTGTAATGTGCACTGCCAGTAGGGTTTGCACTAAGGAATGGCAGAATAGGAGAGTGGAGAAGATCGACAGCCGCACCACAAACTGAGCGGAAAACTAACCGGTGAAAACAGTTAGTACAACAGCTGCGCTAAGGCAACCCCTCCTTAGGACAAATCGTAGCCATACAAATCTCCTTGATTAAAATACTATAACGTTAAAAAGCACCCCCAATTATTTAATGAACAGTGGAAAAGAGAAAACATAGAAAATATCACAGTAAAATTGCTGGAAAGTGAGATCATGACGTTCAAAAGACAAGGAGGAAATAATAAAATTAAAAGGAAAGATAATGGCAATCTGTACCACGGCAGAAATCAATAAGAAAGGTGAATGGAACATACCACAAAATGAATATGATATAATTTATTCAGGAAATAATCTAATTATGTATATGTATTAGGATTACATTGCTGAAGATACAGATAACCTGAATGTCCTAACAGGGAAACAAATAGTTTCTGAAGTTGAACAATCTAAAGAGTACCCATATAGCCACGATGATTGCAGATTGATTCACTGCGTACTGATAATTATTATTTGAGAAACATAACATACTGAAGTAATACTGTATATTGGAGTGCCAAAGAAGGTGTCAGTTGGTAATATTTTGTTGCTCGAAAACAAATGGCCGTTTTCGTGCCTCGCATATCTACTGAGATTTGTAATGGCGTACATACATCCCTAAAGTTGAAAACCGTCTCCGTCTTGTAAACTGTTTCACAATGGTCTCAATTCCATCCCTGACGAAACGTGGATCTCTTGACTTTGAACACCCTGTCATTCTGAAAGTCACATATGTGGTATGCTTATAATGCTAAGTCCTGGGAATATGAAGAACGAGTTATAACTTTACAAGTTGCTGAGCCTTTGTTTCGTAATTTCTGCTACTTGGGGTTTCGTATTGTCTATACCTAGGTATTAAGAGCAGATGATTCTTTATTACTGACCGAAAATGGCCACTTCGTACACAACTGTAATTGCATGTAGTCGATTTTTGAATAGTACGAGAGAGTGGAAGTTGTTTCAGCACGTGGAAAGAACTTGCCATGGACAACAAACTGATTTACCAGGATCCAGCAACCACTCAATTCACTTGCTATTATCGTACAAAAATAACTACCCATCGCAAATCTCTACACTTTACAGAAGGGGTTCACTGTGACGAAAAGACAGTTACGGCATATTTGTAACTTCCGTTTTTTGAGATGTTTCCTCAATTCATGTAATATTAGATTATCCACTTTTTCTCAATGTCCTCTCTTTGATATAACAGGTCGGCAGTGATTGAACTAGAAATGTTGAACCGTCGGACAAGATCAGTGATAATGGAGTGTGGACTTTCCTCCACCTATGACTTGGAAGCATCGTTATCCATCCTTCAATTGTGTCATCCATATTCTTCATGATTTGAGGGACTCTAATCCAACTGCTCATTAAAAAGTTGCCTCTACATCTCTTGCGTTCATATGTTATATTACTTTTTCTGCCGCTGTATGTTCCAGTTTGAAATAATGCAATAAAGTGGTCCGTAAATCGTGCTGTTCCGACTTACTGCAAAGGGAACGTTAATAGGTCTCATTTTACATGAAGATACACAGCAAATGAAATCAGTCTTGCAGTGATTGTGACCTTCAATTGGCATTCCTATTCCAACGTCCACGAACAGCAGGCGGAGGGTAGAGTCGAATGTGGACAGGGTGCATTTCGATCATTTATTTCTTAACAACCTGGTAAAGTATGCAATATATTATAAACATACGAGTTTCCCACAAATAATTCATGCGACAATTTGAACTCCACTAATGTAGGGAGCGATCATAAGTTTGTTAAATTCAAAATGCAACAGAGAGTGAAGAAATTTGGGCTCATTTTAACAGTGAGGCCTCGAGAGCCGATGAGGGTGATTGGAGTGAGTATGGAGTAGCGCCGGAATGAAAGCGTGGTGGAAACGGGAGATACCCGAGAAAACCTGCCGATCAGTGGCATCGCCCGGCACGATTTCAGCATGCGAAAATCCGGGAGTAGCACGGCCAGGTATGGAACCCGGTTCATCTTTGTGGGAGGCGAGCAGGATAACCGCTCATTTACCGCGGCCCCAACAATGCATGCAGAAACAAAGATAACAAGATTGAAACTGAACCGCATGACTCAGAAAAGAGCCCCTTGACGATACGTTTTGTATTCAGTTATCTTACACAAGACTATTATACAGAAAACTGGTGAAAGGAATACGTTGGAATATAATAAAAAGTATAATAATAAGAGGATCTTGCAAGAAACAAAATGTTAAAATCGTTGAAGGAGTCTCTACGACGAGGAAAAACTGGAACAGCTTAAACGAGTAAAAAAATATATAATAATTTGAGAAAGACAGAAAGAGGAAGGAAGTATATTTGAAAGCCAAGTTCCTAAACGCACAAACAGCTTACGATGCCTATAAGCTTGTAAAGAACGAAGTTAATAGCAGACTCGGGAAAGTAAAAACAAGATTACTGGCAGATATAAACACACAAATACGCAGAGAATGTTATGGAGCAGAAAAAAAGATGGAGCATCATTTGCAATTGGCGGGAAGGGAAATTCACAAAATTGAGAACGAAATGTGGGTTAAATTTTTCAATACTCTTTTTATCTTCGAAAAAATCTACCGCACTAAAAGAAGAAGGAGATAAAATTGTTTTCGAAAATTTCCAAGACGAAGTCAACAATGTGATAAAGAAACTGAATAATAGGAAGTCCATGCAAGTTAGATGAAAAACCAAATGAAATGGTTCATTTTGGAGTGCATGTAAGGAAGGTGAGAAGTTAAATCTTCTCCGAGCAGAATGTATCTAAAACGTGTAAACAAGTATATTAATCTCAGAAACGAAGAAAATGATCAAGAAATATAGATGAATAAATATAAGCACCATTTTAAAGTGGCTATTAAATAAATCCACAAAAAGTTTATAAAACTATCAATTTTATGAAGCGAAACATTTAAGAATGGGACGATTATGCACCGATGCTATTTCTAATACCATGCAAATAGTATAAAATGCTTTGGGATATAAAAATGTTTCTAAGATACTTTGTACAGAGGAAGGCATTTGGAATCCTGTAACTAACAGTATTTCTAAATACTTGAATTAAAAAACAGTAAACAGTATCTATAATTGCTTGATCGTTTCTATTTAAATATGTATTCATAAAACTTTACAAAGCTCAAGGTAGACTAGGAAATTAAAATTAATTGTCTGTCAGCAAAGGCGTATGGCGGGGATATTCTCTGAGACGAAATCTAATTTTTTATTGTAATGGGTAAGGTAGTATAAAAAACTAGTGAAATTTGTAGAACGGTAGCAAAATAAATCAAGATAGAACTGGGAACGTTATGTGAAGGCGACTAGCACAGAATGCTCCACATATTTCATTTTTGCTACCAGAAGCTGAATCTTATATTCACAAGTTAAACAAAATCCCTGGTTATTTGAAAATATCATCGACGTCATAAATATAAATATACGAAAAATAATTTTACAACTGATATTATCTTAATACATACGAGTAGAATAAAAATGGGAAGTCAGTCATAATGGGCTGAGGGTCCGGATCCGGAGCCGACATCATCCTCTGTCATTCCGGTCACCCAACCGCCATATTGAATGTAGGTGACCTCTACCCATGACCTTGACCTCATGTCCATGACCTTGGATGACCTCGAAACCAAAAAATACAAAAAAAAAAAATGCAGAAAATCACAAAATTCCACAAAAAATATTTTAAAAAGTTGAAAAAAATTCAAACATTATTTTAAAAAATTTTAAATATGCACATGTAGGAGGTCTGGGGTTCAATAGCAGGTGGATTGACTAAGTTCCCGATACAACCGGCCCTCACCAGATCGACCAGTGTCAATCTCATCAGCCATGTTAGGTGTTGATCACCTTGACCGTTAACCTTGAACTTGGAAGACCATGAAACCAAAAAATTCCAAAAATCCGACAAAAAACCTAAAAATCCAAAAAATGTTTTAAATGTTTATAAAAAAAAATTATTGAAGAATTTATTTAAAAAAATACCTTTACATAAGGCCGTCCACCACCACACTTACCAATATTTTTACTGGTTATTTAATCGGTCAATTACTTGCCTTCGATAATTAGTCGGCAACCCTCGAATTCCCCCCCCCCCCCGCCTTATACTCATTCTATCGTATGCGGTAATCTTGGTTTTTTATACATTGCTGGAGGACGCCATCTTGGATTTCATATGTTTACTTTTACATCATTTTGGTGGCGCTAGTGTATTAATATTTGACATCGCCACCAGCCCAGTTGTCGATTTAGCCACCAGGCAGCAGCCATATTTGTTTGTGTTTTTAAAGTATGGGTTGCGCTGTCGGTGCCCTCCATGTTTGATTCTATTTTCAAAACATAGGTGGCGTTAATTTCTCGATTTATCTGCTAGGCGAGCTGTCAGCATACACCCACTCTCTCGGTTCAGCCGCCAGGCGAGCTGTCGACACTCCTATTTTTTTTATAGACATAAGAAAATCTGTAATTTTGAAAATTCGTCTCTTAGGGTGGTGACAATGGATTAAGTATATTTTCACGGAATTTTCAATTTCTCTTAAGCCCCTGTCACGCTGTCAAATTTTTCGTCAAACTGCTTCTAATAAGTTCCGTCAAATAAAATTGGACAGTTATGACGTCATTGAAACATCATAAACGCCGCCATATTTGTTTGAGAAAGTTGGATAGCTTCAGTTTCCTTCAAACATTTGAAGATTGGGCCGGTTCTAAAATTTATTTGATGTTTGACGGTCTCAGCCAATCACAATCGTGCACGGTAAAAATGGACGTCAAGGAACTTTAAAATAACGAACAATTTCTGGAAACGAAATAGTTAATGAAGATAATTATTTACGTAGAAGCTGTCTGAGCATAAATATTGCACATAACATTACGAATTCAGAGGAATAAATTTCAATGTGCAAGAAACATTTCTGATCAATAAAATTTGTATTTAGTAAAAAAGCGAAAATAAATTACAACATTCCTTACATTTCTTCCTGTAATGAACTGCATGAAAAAAATAGCACTATCTGACTAAGAAAATAATTTTTAAATGACAATTAAAATTAGATCCTCCCAGTAAATGATTTGACAGTGTAACACGTTTTCAAACATATACAAGATTATTTGATAACATTTGTTGGAAGGAAAACTTTGATGGGCCTATTTTGTCTTCAAACTTTATTGTCAAATTTAGTTGAAGGCGAAAATTTGACAGTGTGACAGGGGCTTTAAAGCCGACATGATATCGGTGTGGACGATGCTTCAAAATACTGCACCTACAAGTTTATAACAAATTACGTCGAAATTTTCTGAAATTCAGCACCTATGCAGGCGGAAAGTGGTAAAATATGGCTCTGGTGGGATATTCAATATTTACAAGATGAAGATTTAGGGACATTCGCCGTTGCGATGCAGATGTCTGGCACGTAAATAACAGGACTGAGCACGAAAAAATATTTTTAAAAGACAAGAAAATAAATATTTGTATACAACACTAGGAAATTCCAAGAGGGAATAGAGCCAGAAAACAGAACAGTAACTAATTACTAACTACCTGTTTTTTTTTTCCATGACAGACATCTGCATCGCAATGGCGAATGTCCAAAAATCAATATCTTGTCATTCGCCCCCATTGCACTATTCATTCAAGTTCACACATTCAATTTTATTCCACCCGATGAGAGAGTGCGGTACTTTTGCTTCGTAAGATTATTTTACACGTGCCTAAATTAAATTCAGTATTCCCGGTGAAAAATTTAAATTCTCTTCCGAGGGTTTTAGGAAAGAAGAGAGGAAGAGGGGGGGGGGGGGTGGACCCATAGCCACAAGCATAAGCTCTATTCAATGTCAATCAGCCATTCACTAATTCGATTACAAATTCAAATTCCGGGCGGGTGAAGCTGGACGAAATAAATCAAATAATTCCGGTTTGCCACACTCAAAAGTCCTAGCGGGAAAATCAAAGGAAACAATTTTCTTGGCTTTTAATACGTTAAACATAAAAAAAATTAATTTTGAACGGGTCATAAGGCGGGTAAAGCTAGTAGTCATATACGCGAATTCATCAAAAAATTTGGCAGTGAGGTGACATTATGGGGGGGGGGGGGGGGAAATATATATATATATATATATATATATACACACACACCCGTCCTTAAAAATAACTTAAAGCCTTAGTGTTTCAAGGTGTAGTAAAAATAACACTAGCAGCCGAATTATTTTCACAAAACAATTTGAAGATGACGAAAATGTTTCCAATGGTTGGAGATCTTTGCTCGGTCTAACGTTTTACATTCACCTTGTATTCAGTCATAGCTTATCTTTAAATTCGCGTTACAATAATATCGAAATTTGAAAGCGTATGTCACGCTTGGGAATTAATCACTTTAAATCGTAAGACCTGGTACACGCGAGTTATAATTCTTTCACATTTAAACTCAACAGAGTGTATGTAGTTCTTATTATGCGTCGGCACTTTTTATGAATACATCACTATTAGGTTAATTTTTATTTTTTATCCAGTAAATATCTTAATTGCAATATACAGTGTAACAATGTCTGCTTAGGATTTCTAGCAAACATAAAATAAACTCGATGTCTTGACAGTAGTATCCTTCATTGCAAAAAAAAAATTGAGGTAAAATTCCCTTACATGTAAGGGAAGCAAATTACCTCTACATGTAAGGTAAAATTACATGTCAAATGTGGAGTAAATTTACATAATAAGTAAGGTACTATTCCCTAATCGTACTGGAAAAGTACCTGGCAAAATCGGAGAAAATTCCAATACAAGTAAAGTAATATCCACTATATTGTACAATTAAATTATATTTAAAATTCACGTGGTATTAGTAATGTTAAGGATTATTTATTATCTATATCCTCTGACGAATAGTAACCGAAACTTCAAATATAAAATCGTCGGAACTTGCTGGTGGGTGGGCGTGAATCATGGACGCCTAACACGACAGACCGATGCGATATCCAATACACCACGACGACAACAGCATTGGAGAGTATTAGTGTATTAGAAGATTGCTTCTTCCGCCTGTCCTCCCTCTTAGTGTTTAAATCGTTTAAAGAATGTTTCCCATTTACACCAAAATTTTTAAATGATTGTGCACACACAAGACTATAAACAATTGTGATAATTACTAATCAGAGGACGCTAAAAATATTGCACAAATCATTATCGGTATTTACTTGATGCACCTTGCATTTGACTAATTGTCTTGACATTGTATGCCTGACACAAAAGGACACGCTACTTGAATCAAAATGTCAGGAGCGCATGTTATCAATAGTAATCGTAATAAATCGAGGGTAATTTGTAGGAAGCAGACAATAAATCGCGGCTGAACGGCGCGCGGTCGGACTTGCAGGTTATCAGTTTTCTACCGCTGTTCGAGGGCAGCAAACGCGACGCATGACAGCTCAATGCGAAGATACACCCCAGCGCCTTGCTTTTCAACCCTGGCGGTGACGCACGTGAGGAGAGGGTAGTGTGTGTGTGTGTGTGAGAGAGAGAGAGAGAGTTAGGGGGGGATGGGATTGGGGACAGATACGCCCTCATTTCACCTGGCGTGTCGTGCGATAAGGGCGCCTGGTCGCGCGCGCGCCAGCTCCCGCGCGCGCTTTATTCATGGCCTCCCTTGTTTGCGCGACGCGGCACGTCGCGGCGAGGCGGGCTGATTTCCCCTGATAAAATTCAAATCGTTGTGTACTTCACCTGTTGTGTGCACTTGTGTGTCCGCTCTGATAAAAAAACATAACAAATAAGGCCATTGGTGCGTGCTATTTTTATGTTAGAAATTAATTAAATTTTGCGCACTATATATATATATGTTATTTCATTTTGAATGAAATGGCGTGATTTAAAAAATCAATACGTTTCAAATATGCTACGTACAGGATAAAAAAAAAAATTTCCAGCACAGATATGAAAGTGAAAAAATTTTTAATGTTGTTTCTCAACGATAATTAAAGGGCTAAGAAGCATTGGCTGGAATAATATGAAACCTAATTTGGTAATTTAGGCCTAGTTGTTACGTTGACTACAAATTAAATTGTGTACTTCCCCCCCCCCCCAAGCCGCAAAAACAACTGGTTCATTTTTGGCTTGTTATTATAATTAATATACAACAACTTCTATAACATAGGTAAAACTATTAAATAATGTTTTTGTTACATTTTCTTTTTTTTTGTTCTGATGTGACGTAAAACACGTGTTCTGTAATGCACGCCAAGACAGTGTGTAAACATCTCAACTCTTTACTATTGCCTTGTGTACAGTATACGTCAGGTACAAAATCATTTAGAGAGCTCTAAGAGGATGTTGTACACACTTTAGTACTCATCTCATTTGAATTGATAACGATTCCGAGTTGCGATCATTTTCACCACGCACAAATGTTCTTGAGTTATAATAAAACATATTTTAAAATAATGTATGAGTCCCCGCCTCAGTAAACCTACTTTAGACGTTTATTCAATGTAATTTTTTTAAATACAAAATTCTCATAACAATTTAGGCTAAATTAGCAAGCACACCACAAAGTTACATAAAAAAAATTATAGCATCGAAATTTCGTAAAATAGTCTACAACCAAGTAACGAACACGCAGAGGGGGGGGGGGGGGGACTTTCTCAGAGAAACTTTGGACCATTTTTCATGCAGATATCTACGTTTTATGTCAGTTTGTCTGATTCATTATCACCATTCGAAAAATGCAGGATTTATTAATTTACAACGTATTGCACTTTACGCATCATTCGCTGAAATATTTTAGAACACCGTCTTGTAATTAGAGGAGCAGAGACTTGGAAAAAGTATTGTTGGCTATACTCTTCGCAACGATACATACGTGTTCGATTCCCGGCGGAGTCGCTCCCGGATTGACGTGGGAATCGTGCCGTACGCTGCCGCTGGTCGGCGAGTTTTCTCGGGGTACTCCCGTTTATCCCACCTTTTCATTTTGGCGCTGCTACATACCTCACTGAACCATCATCGGCTTCAAGACCCCGATGTTGAGAGTCACAAAAAACTTTCCACTCCACTCCACTTCCCCTAGACACATCCGACGGCGAAGGAATCTCCACGGCTGCTATACAGGATTTGTTCACAAATTCTTCATACTTTTTTTTACCAAGCCTTTTAAAAACACACCATATATGACGTGTTCGGCTGCTTCATAAATATGCCATGTATCACAAGCGTTTAATACTTCGATCAACACAAAAATTCCATATTTTTTGTTTAATTTAACGTTTACTTAACTTTTATCTATAAATAACAATAGTTAATTTATATTTATAAAAATAAAAACAATTAAAATAGGTGTGTTGGTAATGCCTACCTATAGGCTGTTTGCGGTAAAATGAGCACTTTTGAAAGCTCTACTTTTGATATACTTGTATGCACATTTTTTATGTTTCCGCCTTATGTAAAATTAACATTGTCATGGACCTCATCACTTTATTCGTGCGTCGGTCAGGTGAAACTGTGAAATAATTGCAAAATAAAATATTTCACAAATCTGGTAATTTTTATACTTCGGTGCATAAAAACAACAGCAAGCGAAAGGAATATTTTCAGTTATCACAAATGTTTACCTAACATTTCTTATTCGATTTTAATATAATGGGACTACTTTTCATACATCGTTAACAACTTTAATGGGCGCATGTCGCTCAGTGCGCCAGTTAAAATATATGCAGGTAGGGGCAATGATTTTTTCTAGGTTGATTTCAAAAGTGCTCACTTTATCGTGAACAGCCTTTAGAAGTAGTTCTTATGCAAAATGTTACTACACTGAGTGCACTCGAATGTAGTGCGTTAGCCACTTACTGCAATTTTCTAAGCCTTGTTTGTATGAGGCGGAGGAATATCCTGGAAGTAGAACTTAAGCAGGATTTCAAGAAAGTTGGAAGAAACTGTGAACGGAGTATACTGGTTGGGCAGAACCTGTGTTGGCTGAAGACGGCGCGGCGCTGCCGAGTGACTCTCCTAGCGGGTCGTTTGTTCCCGTGCAAGATGTTGCGTTATCTCCCTTGGCGCCAGTCCGACACAACGTATATTCAATTCGGCACCTTTATTGCTGCTTGGGAGTTGTGCGCGCTCTTCAAAAAGCTCCTGACACAGCAGTTTTCCGTTCCCGCTGTGGCCGTGCCCAACTAAAATTGAAAACTTATATTTTATACAACGTTTAAAAAAAATCACCGCTTGTGACAGGATCAATTTTATCGTGTGCACTGACTTGGATATAAAGGCTGTTCACGGTCAAATGAACACTTTTGAGAGCCCTGTTTAAGATATACTTGTATGCACGTTGTGTATTCTTCCTCTTTATGTAAAATCTACGTAGTCTATTGGCGGTTTCTCCACACTTTTTTTAAAAATAAAGCTTTGAAAAATCCCCACTAATGACGTGTTTGGTTGTATCCTATATACGCAGTGTACAACACGGGTTTTATAATTGGTGTTAATATAAAACTGCCCTATTCTACTAAATTGAACATTTATCTACATTTTATTAATAAATTATAATATTTCATTGATATTCAGTATAAATGAAAACAATGAGCAGATAGGTGTGCTGGTAATGCCGAGTAAGATATAGTTATTATACAGAATATTAATACACTGAGTGAGTACGAAGGTATTGCGTTGTCCTTTCGGTGTAATTTTCTGGCTAAGCTTTGTTTGCATGAGGCGGAAGTATATACTTGAAGTAGAACTTCAGCATGGCTTCAGAAAGTTGGAAGTAACCGTGAATGGACTATAGTGAGTAAAGTAATGCTAAATGATACCACTAAGCGGAAGAATGCACAGTGGACAAAAAGAAAAGAAGAATTTTTTTAGCAGCGTACGATTTCGATTCCTGTGGATTTAAAATTACGGTATGTTATTCCGTATAGCGGTAGTTATGACTCAGCAATTCGCATTTGTTTAGTAATGCTAATGTTACTTTTACTATAGGTTGGGAAGATCTATGTTAAAAGTTTGGTAAAGAGGACATTTTTGCAAGTAGGTAAGCACTAGTGTCAAATGTACCAAATTTCCTCTATTCTCTGCGTAAAAAAAAAAAAAAAAAAAAAACAGGATAATTTTCAATCATCATACATCAAATATACAATAACTTCGTATCCAAGAAAATTCTTTCTTTTTTATTAGTCGCCTATTTAAAAATTTTAATTAAAATTATATTTTGGAACAATGCGCACCTAACGGCGAAAATTTGCCCTATGCCAAACTCTTCCATTAAAAATCTTCTTTTGTTCCTAACCTGAATAGAATTAACCTTTGTATAGGCTATTCACGGCAAAGTGAGCACTTTTGAAAAACCTCTCATTGGAATAATAGTCAATAAATATATTTTATTTTAGCCTTAGACGTAAACTATGGACTGAGGTGAAATATATCCAGTGTGTAAATTACTTACAAGTACATGATAACATTTATTTAAGAAGGTAGTTAAAGCATAATAAATAGCTGAAAGGAAAAAAGTGACTAGGGCCTCAAAAGTGCTTACTTAACCGTGTACAGCCTATAATGCTCAGTCATCTGCATAATTTACAGCCATGCATCCATATACATTTGCAACGCTAAGTTAACAGCATTATCTGCTAATAGTGCTCAACCTCCTGAATCAGTTGGCTATTCTCCATGCTCTGTGCAGGAATTGGTGCAGTAATCACTGATGCAACTACTGACCTACATCACGCGGTATAGCCAGCTCGCATGTCGAATATTTATCCGCTAGGATAATACAATTTTCGCTTAAAAAGAAGATTATTTTTATCAAGTATATTTCACACTGATTAACTTAGAATGAGTAAGAGTCCAAAGCACTGGATATCGAAATCGATGACGAGATTTCCAGTGCGGAAGGGGAAAGAAAAAAGAAGACTTAAAAGCGTATACGGTATTACGAAATTATGTCCCTTATGCACAAAAATGTACAGAATTGTGATTGACAAATAAGTATTGCTCCGGGCTACAGCTGGCTCGGCTGCCCGGTACCGTGGGAGGTGACCCACCTCTACCTCACCTCTTCCTGGAACGATGCTCTCGCGGCAGGCTGACCTTCTGGGAATCCCGTGAATAGTGACAGCGGCGAGACTTGCTGGAGTCACAGACCTCCTCTCGCCTGCTAGAGTTTCCGATACATTTTGCGACCACGCAAGAATGTTCTGGTGAGACTGGCAGGCACCTCAGCCCTCATCGGCACAACTCACGAGTTGGGGAAGATTCTGGGTGACAGCCTATACTATATATATATACACACACATACATACATACACACACACTGCCGCGGCCCAACGGCCGATAGTCTTTGACGGATGCCATTAGGCCGAGTGTGCGCGAGCGAAGTGTAGTGAGGACGACGACAGGAGATTATGGGATGACGGTGGGCGAGGTGTTTGTGGCGTGAATGGACGAGAGGGCGTGAAACCGATGAGTGAAGCCTACTGTGCGTGAGGGCACTTGGAGGACTCTAGAACATTGCGACTGGTGGGACATGGACCGAACTGAGGTGGGACTGAATGGCAGTGTAATACTGATTTTATTGTAAATCTTTGAACTTTCAAATATGGACGCATAAATTATAAAACAATTTAATAGGTTGATACACTACATATTGAGATTGATCTTTCATTATTTAATTTCATTGATTTCTTTGTGGTAATTATATATTTTATTAATTGGTGTCAATTGTGAACAGTTAGTGATATCTATTTATTGTGAGAAGTTGAGTTGAGCGAATTTTTACTGCAGTTATTGTAAATAAAATTATAAAATTATTATTAATTCATTTATTTAATTAAAACCTCCATTCCTTAACGAACTTTGTTTAGCCCACTCAATTTCTAGAGAGATAAAATGTAACATTGGTGTCAGAAGTGGGATGAAGCATTTTATAAAACTGAAATTATAAATTTATTTTAATTAGTGTTTGTAAATATCACAATATTTGAGCAGTATGTCAAGATATTATTTATAAATGTTTGAATGCTAAGAAGGAAAATGTCAGCACACATGGAAGCACTCCGCTCTTTATTCGAGAGTTTAAGTGGCCAGATAAATAGAAAAATAGATACTGGAAATAATCGGATTTGTAGTGTAAATGAAAATGTAAATAGTAAAATAGATAGCGTTAGTGAATCTGTAAATAGCCAAATTATTAGTGTTAGTGAATTAGTAGATAAGAAAATAGACAGTGTTAACGAAAATGTAGATAGAAAAATTGACAGTGTGAATGAGAATGTGGACAGAAAGATAGAAGGCGTGAGCGAGTTGGTGAACAATAAAATAGACTGTGTGGACAAGAAAATTGACAATGTGAGCAAGAGTTTGGACAGTGTCGAGTGTAACGTGGACCAAGAGGTGAGCGCCCTAAAGGAGGAATGGCGGGAGTTCTTGCAGCAGCGGTGGAGACGACATGCAGGGGCGCAAGAGGAGTCAAGTTTGATCACCACCGAGACGACGAGTGCAGGCAGCGAGAAGGTAGAGGTCGCCGCCAGTGTAGCCATCGCAGGGGAGGCGCCGCAGTTCTGCAGTGTGGGTATACCGCAGCCAGGGGTAGGTAAAGGCGTCACAATTAAGCCCGTTCCCTACGATGGACAGACACCTTGGCGAGAGTACCAGCACCAGTTCGAGATCGTTGCCACCCTGAATGTCTGGACTGAAGAGCAGCGGGCATACTACCTGGCGGCTGTACTAAGAAGATCAGCGTTGAGCATATTTCACTCACTGCCGGAACAACATCGTCTAGAATACTCCACATTGGTATCAGCTTAGGAGCCGCAATTCGGTGACCGGTACCTGCGACACGCCCACCATACCCAACTACGAAGCCAAATCCAGCGACCCGGCGAACCACTGCAGGAGCTGTGATAGGATGCTCTGAAGAGGCACAAGATGTCATCGCCATCGGCTTCTTCGTCAACGCTATCGCTGACACCGAAGTGCGGCAAGCTGTGCTGTTAGATGCGGCTCACATCATGCCGGATGCCTTGGCTAGAGCACTGGAAGTGGATTCAGCACGGCAGTCATCAGTGCCCCGACGTCCAGTGCGGGCAGTGATGCTTGATGACGGGGAGGACGACAGCCTCAAGAGGATGTCGAAGGACTGCAGACGACCATGAGAGAGATCGCCTCCAGGGTGTGCACTACGGAGACTCTCCGTCCCCCACCCAAACGGCCAGAATGTTGGGCATGTGGACTGCCGTGTGGAGAGCCAGCTGTTCTCAGCAGCAGCAGCAGCAACAGCAGCAGCTGTAGCAGCAACCACCAGGGAGCAGGCGCCAAGGGGCAGGTGAGAGTGCAATGTCTTCGGGAAACTTGTAAACACCGGTTTTGAGGGGCAAATGTCGGTGATTGCTGGAGGGAAGGCCCCAATCCTTTTGCAGGTGCATTATATGAAACAGGACTTGGATGCCATATTGGCGGAGGTGAGCCTAGATGATGTTTGTTGTCAGATTGTCGTTGACACAGGAGCGACTATAACAGTGGTAAGACCGGACATTTGGGGGTCTTCCTCCGAGTGATCTTCCGATAAGGACAATTTAACTACAGTAATGGGCGAGACCACACCAGTCAAGGACAAGAGAAGGGTACTCTTACAGCTCGGTAACCTTGAGATAGAGCATGATATATGCATAGCAGAAATAGAGGAAGAATGCGTTTTGGGTCTTGATGTGTTAAGTAAGCTGGAACGCTGTATTGATATTCGACTGGGGGTGTTACTTGTATGTAATATCGAGTTGGTAGTGTCAACACGACGAGAGTTATCTTCGTCAATGAGCTGCCCAGTAGTGTGTAATCAGTCAACTGTGCTCTCTGCTTCTAGCGAAGATGTTATTCCAGGGAGATGCCAGAGAAAATTTTTCGGGGAACTGCTGACAAGAACAAGAGAAAACCTCAACTGGCGACAGGAAAGGGCTATTTCAGAATTGTTACAGATAAATAGAGGTGCTTTCTCCTGCGAGCTCCTACAACCTTGGCAGAACTAATGTTTCATGCCACCACATCGACACAGGGGATGCCAGAGCCATATAGCAGCCACCAAGGCGACTACCGCTAGCTTCATATGAGGTCGTTGACGGTATTCTGAAAGAGATGAGGGACTTAGATGTGATAGAGCCATCGGTCAGTCCATGGTGTTCTCCCATTGTGCTTGTTAAAAAGAAATATGGCTCTATTAAATTTTGTGTTGATTACCACCAACTTAATAATGTGACCAAGAAAGATTCTTACCCACTCTCTAGGATAGCCAACACCCTGAATATCCTAGCAGGTTCACAGTGGTTTTCTACTCTAGACATGACGAGCGGGTATTGGCAGTGCGAGGTGGCCCGGGGAGACAAGTAAAAGACTGCCTTTGAGTCTAAGAGAAAAGAACCTGACAGTTGAATATTATGCCCTTGGGGCTATGCAATGCCCCTGCCACCTTTGAACGACTAATGGAGAAAGTTCTGCCCTTAGAGATTTGTCAGGTGTACCTAGACGACATTGTGGCCACAGGAAGAACATTTGAAGAGCACCTGGCACGCTTATATTCTGTGTTTCAGAAAGTGACTGTGGCCAATCTGAAATTAGTTCCCAAGAAATGCCACCTTTTCCAAAAGAAAATTTATTTCTTCGCCCATTCTGTATCAGCCCAAGGGATTGAAACAGACCCTGAAAAAGCCAGAGCAATAAGAGACTGGCCTCTACCAAAGGATCAAACAGAAATTCGAAGTTTCCTGTTCTTATGTGCATATTACCATCGATTTTTGCCCGGGTTCGTCACTATTGCCTAACCTCTGCATTAATTGACTGAGGCAAAAAGAAAATTTATTTGGACCCCAGAGTGCGAAATTGCTTTCATTAGAATACAGGAAATTCTGATATCTTCCACAGTTCTGGGCTTCCCGAGTAGAGAGGGTGAATTTATTCTGGATACTGATGCTAGTGATGTTGGAATCGGGGCTGTGTTATCTCAGATCAAGGATGGAAAAGAACAGCCATTGGAATATTTCAGTAAGGTGCTACACAAACCCGATAGGCTCTATTGTGTGAATTGCAGGGAGCTTTTGGCAGTGGCGAAGGCGATTGCACATTTTTATCAAAATTTTTATGGCAGACACTTTATCCTAAGAACTGATCATGCTTCATTATGCTGACTGCTAAATTTCAATAAACCTGAAGGTCAAATAGCTCGGTGGATACAGAACCTGCAAGAATATGACTTTGAAATACAACACAGGACTGGACGCCTTCACAGCAATGCAGATGCACTCTCAAGGTGACAATGCGAACCAATATGTCGTCATTGTGAATGCCAGGAGGAAAATGTTAGTCTATCGTGGAAAGCAAGGAGGACAATAATTCAAGGGCCTGTATCTGGTGAAGGGGTTATCTACATGGAACGAAAAGGACATAAAAATGATCGGCTGAGCGACCCCATCTTGCTTCCAATATTGGAGTGGAAGGAAACTGGGCGGCGAGATGGGAGGAGATATCTAGCCTAGGCGTGACTGAGCACAGTGGAATTTCCTTGTTATAAAGAATGATGTGCTTTACAGGAATTGGGAAAATAACAATGGGAGACAGAGTCATTTACAATTGGTTCTACCAGAGTGCCGAATCCCAGAAGTGCTAAGAGAACTGCACAGCACAGCATCAGGTGGTCACTTCAGTGTAAATAAGACACTTGACAGAGTCCGAATGAGATTCTATTGTCTGCATTGCCTGCAGGATGTTGAGAAGTGGTGCTGTCTGTGTGATGCATGTACTGCAAGGAAGAGTCCTAGTGCTAAGGGACGCAGTCCCCTCCAGAAGTACAATGTTGAGGCCCCATTCGAGAGGATGGCCGTTAACATTCCCGGACCCCTGAGAGGGGAAATACATACCTTCTGGCATCACAAGACTATTTCACAAAGTGGCCCGAGATCATACCGGTGCCAAACCAAGAGGCAGGCACAGTAGCTGATACTCTTGTCGAGCATGTTATCTCCAGGTTTGGAGTGCCACTTGAGCTTCATTCGGATCAAGGGCGAAATTTTGAAGAAAATCTTTTTCAAGAGCTCACAAGGATTTTAGGAATGAAGAAAACCCGAACCTCAGCATTACACCCTCAGTCAGATGGAACGGTTCAGAGGGTAAATTGTACCCTGGAACAGTATCTGACTATCTTCATAGAAGACAATCAGGGGGATTTGGACTCTAAGGTATCCTTATTTCTCCTGGCATATCGCTCAGTAGGTCTACGAGTCCACAAGGGTAACACCTTCAAGGATGCTGTTTGGGAGAGAGCTCCGCCTACCTGGTGACCTGCTGTTCGGACGTCCAGTGGAGGAAGAAGCAGCCACTCCAGAATCTGCTATTAAGCTACGTCAGAAGGTAACCGACATTCATGAGCTTGCCCAGAGGCACCTTAACATTAACAGTGACAGAATGAAAACGCGATATGACCGGAGAATGACTGAGGGGACTTTTCAAGAAGGATAGCTGGCGTGGTTGTACAACCCTCAAAGGAAGAAGAGATATTGCCCGAAGCTACAGAAATCATGGGAAGGTCCATACAGGATAGTGGAGCGGATAAATTATGTGATCTACAGGATTTGCCGCCAGGGCTCTCAGGCGAAGCTTAAGGTTGTCCACATTAACCTACTTTTGCTGTACGAAGGTCCTGATGCTGTAGAGTCTGTTCGGGACGATCAGACTTAACGAGGGGGCAGTGTAACACGCTGCTACTGTCCGGCTCGGCTGTCCGGAGCCATGGGAGGTGATCCACCTAGCCCTCCCCTTCCTGGAACGATGCGCTCGCGGCCGTCTTTCTGTCTTCTGGGAATCCCGTGAATACCGACAGCGGCGAGACTTGCTGGCGTCACAGACCTCCTCTCGCCTGCTAGAGTTTCCGATACATTTTGCGACCATGCAAGAATGTTCTGGTTAGACTGGCCGGTACCCCGGCCCTCCTCGGCGCAACTGATGAGTTGGGGAATATTATGGGTGCCTAGACTACACACACACACACACACAAATATATATATATATATATATATATATATATATATATATATATATATATATACTGCCGCGGCCCAGCGGCTGGTAGTCTTTGACGGATACCATCTGGCCGAGTGTGCGCGAGCGAAGTGAGGTGAGGACGACAGGAGATTGCGGGACGATGGCGATCGAGGAATTCGTGGCGTGAAGGGACGAGAGGGTGTGAAACCGACGAGTGAAGCCTACTGCGCTTGAGGGCGCTTGGAAGACTCTAGAACATTGCGACTGGCGGGACATGGACTGAACTGAGGTGGGACTGAATGGAAGGGTAATACGGATTTTATTGTAAATATTCGAACTGTCAAATATGGACACAAATTATAGGATAATTTAATAGGTCGATACACTGTCTACTGGTACTCATCTTTCGTTATTTAATTTTATTGATTTCTTTGTGGTAACTATACATTTTATTAATTGATGTCAATTGTGAACAGTTAGTGATTATTTATTGTTAGAAATTGAGTTGAGCGAATTTTTACTGTAGTTATTTTTAATGAAATTTGGAAATTTTAATTAATTCTTTTATTTAATTCAGACCTCCATCCCTTAACGAACTTGGTTTAGCCCACTTAATTTCTAGAGCGATAAATTGTAATATATTTTATTGAGATCCTAAGGTTTCATTGGTAAAATTAAATAAAATATTTAAATCTATGCCCTGTCCTTGTTCGCATACTTTCTGAAGGAAATAAAAGCTTATGCGATCACTTTCCTGTCTGTGTATGTGTTTTATTGTGTGTGTGTGTTTCTCCTCCTAAAAACCTATTTATGCGCGAACCGAATTTAACCAAACTCGGAACACGTGCGTAATAAGGACATTTGACCTCAAATTTTCTTGACCACAGCAGGTACTTTTTTTTTCTTCAAAATAGCGACCATTTTAAAATTTAGGGTGATTTGTCATATCTCGAGATTCAATTCAACCGATTGAAGCCAAATGGTGTAAATTGGCAGTGAACAATGCAATCATTTAATTTAGATATGTATATTCTTGTTAGCCGGCCGTTTTGGAACACAGGACTACTTGGAAAAATTAAACCTTTACTTTCTATCTCGAAAGCTATTCAACCAATTCTCGACAAATTTTGCAAGTAAGCAATGCTATGGTAGGTAATTCAAAAGTTTGTGATTTAAATAAATTAGGCACATATTTAAAAATTGTGTCTATATAAATTTTTTAGGTTTATTTGGTGTATCTGCCATAAGGTTCAACCAATTTCGACCAAATATTTTTATGCTGAAATTATTGTTACAAGACTTCTGAGGGGTGCATCTGATTTCGTGAGGGATGGCGGTTTCAATAAAAACTAAAGAACTGAATTTGATTTTTAATTTATTCATATATCCATTATTTATAGCATTAAATGATCCAACTCAATTATTATAGGCTGTTCACGGTAAAATGCGCACTTTTGAAAACGCTGCTTAAGATTTACTTGTATATATTTGTGTGTTCTTCCGCCTTATGTAAAATTAACTTTTCCAGTGCCTCGTCGTTTTAGTCATGCGTCGGTCAAGTGAAACTGGGAAATTATTAGAAAAGTAAATGTTGTACAAATCTGCTCACTTTTACTATTCGGTGCATTAAAAAATACAGAAAGAGAGAGAAATAATTTAAGTTATTACAAATGGTTTCCTAACCCTTTTTGTTGTACGTTGATAGATGGAACTACTTTCCCCTCCGTCGTTACCAACTCTACTGTACACATGTCACTCATTGCGCTCGTTAAAATATATGCAGGTAGGGACAGTGACAATTTTCGAAGGTGGATTTCTAAAGTGCTCACTTAATCGCGAACAGGCTTTACTGTTTTTATTTCTCAGTGGGCGCAGTATTTAATGTCTATTTCAACTCTAATTAACTCCCTTCTTAATGTCTCTGTTTGGTTATAGCATTGAGTAAAGATATGCCTACAATGGACTTCCCCAGGCTAAATTTTCTGACCACTCCAGCTGTAGTTCGAGGGATGAACACCATGTCGCGCTAGTCCATTCTCGTGGCGTGTGCGTGGGGCATGTCGGCGACGTTGCCACACTGACATCTACCCTCTCTCTCACTCATACTCCATCTCTGTGACCCCCAGTCCCAACTCTGCAACAGTAGAACGTGTTTTTGAATGTCTGCTTTATCCACAAGTTGGGACAGACAAGATGGCGGACACCCAAGTGCCTATCTCAAATCGTATATATCCATTTACAAAAATAATACAAGTTCTGTAAAACAAATGTATGAACAAAATTAAACTTAATGTACCCATAAGTAACGGGAAACGTTGCATATTACACACACGGTCATAAAAGAATAAACACCGCTTTATAAAATACGCGATAACTGTGGATTTATGTTCTCTATAAACCTTATCACACGTACGCACAGTGAATAGGTTGTGTAGCTCAGCGAGTTAGTGCTCAGGTCTGCGCCATGATACTGTAGGTTGTAGAGGTCAAACATCCAACCAATAACGAATTTTTTAGGTGACACATTATGGCTGTTTTTAACTTATTTTATTGTTAGAAAATGTTTATTTCCAAAGTATTATTGTCTACAAATAATACGCAAGTACCAGCACAGTACAATCGAATAGCAGTGCTTGTTTGCTAACCACATCGATTGGTTTCTAAAGTAGAGAATTTGAGCTGTATAGAGTGAGCAATGTTAACAGATACACATGAAAGCCGTAAGTTTATTATTGTAAGAGTTCTGTCTTCTTTTGGCCGTATAACCGTAAAAGCGTGTTTAGTTTCGAAGAGCGCAAGATTGATTATTATGCTCATTAGAGATACACATTTAAAAACAGGGGTGTAGATGAGAAGTGATACATTGGAACATATCCCCCACCGAAATGAAAATAAACGCTGAAAACAAATTACAAATTATAAATGTTTTATTTTATTTTAATTCAAGGATTATGCGATCTTCCTTTAATATATATATATATATATATATATATATATATATATATATATATATATATAAACACACACATACATACATACATACACACATGAACCCATTGATTATAAATAATTATGTTCCTGTAAATTTGTAAAAATGCAGTGTTTCTATTTTGTTTAAAAATAGAAATATGTAATCTCCCCCTACCCCCTCCCTTCCAAAGAGTAGTACATTTATATTTACGCCGTGGTTTAAATAAACGAATCGAATGTACACTTGCTGTATGAATTAACACTCTTTGTTATGAAGATGATCGTACATGTTATCAAATATATTTAGTTAGTATAGTATGACCGTGCAAATAAAACGAGTGGTCGCTAACGATAAAAGCATTAATTCCTTCAACAAAACATGGGGCACACAGAACATAACTACTTTTAGGAAAAGTATATTATAATTATGTAAATACGCCACCAAGTTAACACACAAGAATGCCCTACTGTCACAAATCATTAAAATTTTTACATAGTGTTAGTAAATTGTTGTCATTATCCATTTGTAGGATAGGAGACGACAAACGTTCCAGAATACACGAAAAACTTTTGACACAGTCAAGATATTTAATAATATTTCTGTTATTCTTGGTAACAACAGTGCACTATGGACAGAGAAATGTATTGATTCGACTGCGTTTAAACACACCTGCACACCTAGTGCAGCGTAAGCTGCGACGTCTGAAATAAAGCTGGATTTACAATAGAAATATTTAAGCATTATATTATGTGTTAAGATGTGTACAGAAGAAACGTGTGTTCTCTTATGCTTTGGTTCCCTGCGGAACTTATCAGGTCGTGTACGTTGGTGGGATTTCCTTAAGCATTGAAAGAAATAGTTGTATTTTATATTTTTAGAAATAATTTATATGCTACGACCAAGCAGTCGATGTTGATGGCGGGAAACTGTTATTTAGAGTAATGTAAGTATAAAACAATATGACAAAGGCGTGTGTGTATGTGTGTGTGCGCGCACATGTTGACGATCATATTTGTTAGCTTTTCTGATAGCAAATGTCGGTTTTGAAGTATGATCTTCAATATGGTTATTTTATACGAGGTTATGTTAGGAACAAAAGTTAACATGACAGGCTTTCTGCTTGTTCCAATTCGCTGGAATTAAGAATAATAATAGTTAATCAAGAACGGAAATTTTTGCACAAAAAACGCTTTTTTTGGAGGGTCATTGTGTTGGCAAACGGAAGGGGGGGGGAAGCAGACCCCCTAACTGATCCCCCATCCTTCGTCTTTGAACCCCCCCCCCCCAAGTGACCCCCACCCCACACAGGGAGGAGTTAGAGGGATAAGGGGGGTATGTTTTCCATTTTGTGGGCTTGTGGTGCGTCCCATATTTCACCTTTTTGAGCCTCTTTATGGTAAAACCAGTATTTGTCAGGCCCTCAGTATTCATTAAAGGCATCAATTTTGCGTACAGACATCCTCTTTTGCTAGCTTTTTTGTAAAGTACTGTCTAGTTGAGAAAATGGAACATTTTCCCGTACTTTCAAACCTTTAAACTAATGTCCACCAAATTTCGCACACTTGTAGTTTAGATTTCCATTATTTAAGTAGGGTCAGGCACTGATTTTCATAATGGCGGCCATATAAATAATTGAACTAAGTTTGTCATTTCTATTAATTTTACCAAATGCAACAGAACTTTGTATGGTGAGATTATATATTAGAAGCATCATAAACAGTTTCTTTTTAGAACTTTTTGTGCGCTATCGCCAAATGAGATAATAAAGTTTTAATACCTCATCTCGGGAGCCAATCAGCCTATTTTCACGAAATTCTTCATACAAGTAACATAACTTTATATTACTTAAGTGGCTCAGACACCTTTCCAAACGATGGCTTGGCATATATTCCAGGTTATTGATCGCTGTCTGTCAAATCATTAAACTGATTACATCCGAAGTTGATGTTCCGAATTCTACCTCCGTAAAGCAGTTGATTGCATACTAACTTTTGGTACGTGGTTTTCTCTGTTCGAGTCCCGGGTAAGGCACGTGTGCATTCGTACTTGTCTCACTACTTTTGCATACGTTTCCGGCCCATGTCTAACGATGTTGCTTTAAACGATACTTCAAGACCTACCAACGTTTGAAGCTTATTAGAAATCCATTAAAAGTTATTTGCACTCACGTAGAGGAAAGTAGGCTAATTACTTATATCAGCACAAATTCTTGTTCACAATTCCCTGCTGTCATCACTGTAGATGAGTTGTTTACATTGAATTAAGCGCATTTTGGGGCCAGTTTGTACTTTTCAGAAGTATTCCCTGACAAACAGAAAACGAATCAGCGCATGGCGGACGTAGAACAGTTTGTGCCGCTCGCCCTACGGCGTGAGCTACCATTGGCAGATGCCGCAGGCTCCACCCCTTGACAACTCCATTTTACAACCCCCTCCCCCCACCACACCAACCAAAGGACCCGTACCCGAGGCTGGAGCGGCATTCCTCGGGCAATTCGCGAACAATACACAACTTACATGGAAATCAATAGAAAGTTCGTCGTCCGCAGGGTAAACTTTGTATTCCCCGACACCTTCCCCCCCCCCCCCTCCTCAATACTTGTCGCTGTCGCTGAACACCGGCCGCCGAGTTGTAGAACAAGAGGCGCAGCAGAGAGAGAGAGAGAGTGAGAGAGAGGGGGAGAGAGAGGGAGAGTAAAGGAAGGGTATGGAGGAATAAAGAAACAGGAGCTGGGAGGAGGACGGGTGTTGGTATGGAGGACGCAGGCGGGCGTCTGCCAGCACCTCGCTTTAATCCGCGACAACACCCCCGGCGCGAGGCCCTGGGACATCCTGGAGAAGCTCGCCTCTTCCCTCCCCTCATCCAGAAGAACTCTTTAAGACACGAGGCCCAGGAGAGGGGACGTAGGGATGTCGCAGTACTTCTAGCTGAATTTAGCTTGGGAAATAAGCTGTTCCAAGGTTTTACGTGGTTGAAACTGGGCCAGCGGCCTACAACGAGACGACTTTTTGTGCGGTTTTCGTTTGAAACTCTTTGAATATGAAGTAAGAAACTATCTTGTGTATGCAAGTGTGTGTGTGTGTGTGTGTGTGTGTGTGTGTGTGTGTGTGTGTAAGGACATATATGTACTTATATCGTGTATTCACCGACGGTTATCCTGTAGAATAAAACAATATGTGTAGTATTCTCAAATTATATTCTTGCAAAATCATAAGCTATTATTTGGACATATGCAAAGTTAATTGTGTACTTAATGATACACATTCGTTTTTATCGTATAAGAATTATAGGTCAGTCTATATTGCACGGAACACATGTTGTACAGATGCATATATACGAAGTTCCATATTTTTTTTCCGTTATAAATCCTTGCAATAATTTAATCTCGTTTTAATATACGGTATTTTACCTTCGAAAGAGAACAGCAAGTTTTTATTGAGCTCGCGGTGGAACTGTGAATAGTTTTAAACTTAATTACATCGAGTATGTTAGTCGCATAATAAAATAGAGAGGCAATTTTGTAGTACATACATGAGAAAATGAATTCTGCCGACAGTTGTAAATGTTTCGGAGTATTTTTATTTTCTTTATCTTTGCATTTTGTTACTTGCTTTAGTCATACCTTGAGACCTACAAAATTCCCGTTATTATTCGGGGACATGTTAAACTTGAAACACATGTACCTTTGCAATAAGTTTGTCATTGAACCATACTTTATGTGTCACAACTCTGCGCCAATAAAGGAAAACACTTCACAATTGTGTGCCCCTATCACGTGTAGTTCAGTCGGAGAGGGAGTGTCTTCATCTCTAAGCAGCAGCCCATGGAGAAATGACGCCGGCTCTAGTGTGTACAGTATTCTGAAGTGCAGCCTGATGCCGAATAATAACGCGAATTTTGCATGTCCCTAGTTATAACATATGTAACTAAGTGAATATACATGTGTTCGGCAACACACTTTTTATATTTAGCTGTCTAGTGAAACGTTGAACGAATGCAAAATGTGCACTAAGAAATATTTGAGAACATTTCTTAATATATTTAAAGAAAAGTACGTATTTGTACCATCGTAGCTTTAGTCCCATAAATTTGCAAAACGTGACCTGCATTGTTACAAAATTAATGCTGCAAACCCATAACTAGGGGGGGGGGGGGGGGGGAGGACACATCGTTTTCAAACCAGTCAAAATGCGAACATTGCCCTCTCGTCCAAGGAAAGAAGTAGACCTCGCTTCTCGGAAGTGATGACTCATCAGCCTTTAGCATATACCTTAACTTGAAATTCTGAGATGACATCAGCAGTTTACTGTATATCAGTATTTCTGCACGAATTTTTATATAGCAATACCGCCGTTGCTCTTGTAAGTGTACACATTGAACAGGTTTACACGATTTTTTGTACATTTACAAACGTTTGGTTTCATACAGATATATTTTAGCACCTCTTACAAACTTTTTTATTGTGATGTTATATATAATGTTGTATATACATAATAAGAAATTCACACTCGCAAGTTTTCATTTCAATATGTCACAATATTTTTATGCTTATTTTTCTGTACAATTACATGATAGTCGAAATAAAATAATTTAAGCTGAAATAAATTATTTAGTTTCACTGTAATCTTTTATTTAACATTTAAGCGCCGAATCCGCTGTTCATACTCCTTTAAAGACGAATTTTAAAATACTTCAAACATCTATGAAAGGTAAGTCTATAAACTCTTTTATATAAGTCATAATCAAATTCGCACTGCAAATTTATAAAATATAACATTGTAAATCAATAATATTTTGTAATTAGAAAATAAATTGTAAGTTCTAGTCTCAAAAAGTTTTTACAATGCATGCTTAATATGTCTAAATGTGTTTAAAAAAAATCATGTACAAAAAACTTTTATTGACATTAAATTAGTATATTTTTGATTAAATTAAACTTCTTATTATACGTTGTGTACTATTAAAATATTTTTTGTAATCAAAATAAATGAAAATGTATGAAAGTAGTGGTGTGTGGTAACAGCTAGTAAAGATGGTTTAAATGTAAAATGTTATTAAACTGAGTTTTGGTACGCTGTTTTTCAAGTTAACGTGTCTTGTTCAAATATTCACATTTTCGCGTATCACTGGTAGAAACATATTAAATTGTTAGGCTACATTTTAAACAAATTTATAATTCTGTTATCTCGTCAGAACAAAATACGGCGCGTAGGTTCTAGTCTCTTTGATTTTCTGCACAAGGGAAAAAAATTCAGGCGGAGAAGGTCGTTTACATATTTATTTATTGATCTATTTTAGAACTTCATTGCTTTCCGTATTTGTTAAATTTTTCAACAGTTATAACAGGCAGAATGAGAGTTTGTTTACAATTTTTCAGATTTTATGCTTATATCACTAATAATCGTGTGCAAATTTGTAATCCATAATTAACACAAGATTTTAATGTTCAGAAATGTATTAAATTTTGTATTCCGATAAGATGGTGGGACGGTTAAATCTTGGAAGTTGGTCAAATTGGCGACATGACGAATTGCTGAAATTCTTTTTACTGCAGGTACAAAAATTTGGTTGGAATGATGAAATTATGCTTACGAAATAGCCGTTGTTTCGTAGGCCTTACGTTGGTATAATATGTGCAAAGGCGAGTGTTGAATGTACTAAGTTTGTGTTTAACAATGAACAACATTTATTTATGAGCGTATTTTTAACGGGAACGTCAATTACAGACCACGACCTTGTATCATTTTCTAGTGTTTGGAAAACAGTAATATAACGAGCTTAGGTAGACATTTCATCGAACTGAATATTCGCCAAAACTCCTAAAAACTGCCCATAGAGCTAAGGCCCAGGCAGATACAGACGAAAAGCATAACAAAATAAGTCGTATGTTGAAAAAATGAACGAAATAAAAGTTACAGTGTTAGTGTGTATGCACGAGATTGTTTGATTTCTGCCGCCATCTTGTTCGTCGCCTCTAAGGTTAGGTTTATATATTAAGTGACACCAATCGTGTATTTGATTTTTCTCTCTATATATATTTACGTTGTACCTGATGATCGTTTGTTTTAATAATTATTCTGTTATCATGACCGACTTCCCATCAATGTAACCTAACCCACATAAATAACAAGGTTTTAAATACCTTGAGTATAATTTTCCTTAAGGTCAAATATAGTTAAAGCAAAATACTAACGTGCACTGTGCATAATGAACTATATCGAAAATAGCACATATCTTAAAAACCTATAAATAATTACCGATCGAAACATTATCACAGGTAAGTCATTAAATTAATATGGATATTGACAAAAAACTATGAACATTTATTTATGACCCTTTCTGAAATTCAACAGCATTGTTAGGACAGCTGGAAAAATGTAAACAAGCCTGTAACAACTGAAACAAAGACATTGTAAGTTAACGTTTGCTTTTTTACATCAAGTAAAAATATACGTTATTGGTACCTGAAAGCAGAACTTAAGCATGGGTTTAGAAAAATGTAGACTTACAGTGACTAGACTTAAGCCAGAATGCGCATAGAGTGGTGCAGCGACGGAATGCAAGAACAAGGGAGAAGGGAGATAAGTGAGAAAATCACCCCCTTCCAGCGGCATCGTCTTGCACGATCCCCACGTGAGAAAATTCGGAAGCGACGTCAGGAATCGAACCAGTTTCGCCTTGGTGGGAGGAAAGCGCTATCCACGCTGTGCACCGCGGCCCCTAATATGGGTAGAAATTATAAAAATTACAATAATTAAATTAATTTATTACTTTACCGAGGTAAATAAAATTGTAATAATTAAGAAAAATATAATAAAAAAAAAAATACATGCATTTTCATTGATAACAGTTTTTTTCTGTGAATTAATAACCTCTGCCTTGTATATTTTATTTTGGAACGAAATTGTAGGCTAACACTATTTACTTGCAAACGTATATGAGATGCTGTTTGTTATACCTACTGGACCATACATTTGTTGAAAACTCCCAGAAAGGTGGGTGGTCAACGGCCAATAATAAATGCGATCTCAGCACGATTTTACGATGAACAAGTAGACTTTTATTTTGTTTTATTTTATTTTATGCTTTTCTCTAGAACTGCCAGTTGGCAACCAAGTGGCTCATTTCCGGAATAACTTCTGCAGTAGTTTGGAAATGTTCCCAGAAAGATATTAAACTAAAAATACTTTGAAATGTTTGGACATCTGGTTTCTGGTGCGTAGCTTTACGTACCGCCTGTTTCAATTCAGTTTCCTTTCTTTTTTTATTTGTCGGGAAGTGAAGGATGCCTTTGAAAAACATCCTGGCTCCACAGTTTTGACCACTTTATACACATATTTATTTCATTATGGCTACTGTGCTGCCAACACCTCAAAACATAAGTAGATTAAATAAAATTAACCCGAATCAATGTAAATCAAATCCGTTAATTAAAGTAAGTGAAGACAGAAAACCGATGGATTAAGTGACTTAGCACACAGATTTACAAGTGATTTATACTAATGTGCTGATGTGCAGTGAACAAGATCTTCAGTTACGAGTTCTGAAGGATTTCGCGGAATCGATGATAAAAAGGTCTAAAATAACCACAGTTAACAGTGAATTTTGTGTCGTTGATCTACACCGCTGAGTCAGATTTCGTCGTAGGCCTAATACTTCTGTCTAAGAAAAATTATTAATACGTTTAAGACAAGTACATCTATCCGTTAGCAGAAAAAAATTGTTTTGTCCAATCAAATTTTAACTCTAATCTTGTATCTTCCTATCTATTACAAAAAAGGTATTGAAAAAAATATTTCGGATAATCTTCGTTACTATAATATCTCTGCAGTAAATGTATAAAATAATTTGATTTGCTTATATCATTTATGACACGTCTTCACAGCAGGATAATTTAATATATCAATATTATCTACATGCCTACTGGTATTAATAAGATTTAAAATGTCAATATTTGTACTGTAAGTATGAACAATTTACAATGCATGTATTTGCATATTAGTATAAGCGACATTTGTGATATAATGGAGTAGATATTCAACAGTTCATGAAATCGATATGTCGCATTTACAAAGGCGTGGTAAGCATGAACTGGAAAAAATTATATGGATAACTGTTGCCACAGAGTAGATAAATACACAGAGACGAAATGGAGTAAGTAAAGAGTGGGTGAAGAGTTTTGGGTGGCTCTTAACATCGAGGCTTTGAAACCCGATGAGGGTGGAGCGAGATGAGCATGGAGCAGGTCCGGATTGATGGGGTGGGTGAACACGGGAGATCCCGGGAAAACCCGCCTACCCGTGGCATCATCTGGCACGACTCCCACATGCGAAAATCCAGGAGTGGCCCCATTGGGAATCGAACCCGGTTCGCCTAGGTGGGGGGGGGTGCGAATAGTCTAACTACTACGCCACCGCCCCTGATTGACGTGGTGGTTACATTGAGAAGAGGGGGGACATTATTCGATTATCCACGCCACGCCCTATGAACGGCCATGTGTCTGACAGGATACTGTGTGTTGCGAAAAGTAGCCTATAGGCTGTACTGCCGCGGGAGCAATAAGGCCTACACTGCAACGCGCATCAAGCGAGTCATCGCCACTAACTGCAAAACTGTGAAACGACGGGCAGTGTTCTCGTCGTGCTGCGTGTGCCTATGGAACTCCAAGAGTAGATCCTATCATTTTATTGATGGGAAGTATGTAGCAAAGTTCAACGCAGGTCACTCGAGTTCTTATAAACGTATATGACCCGAATATTTCGAGATACAGAGTTTTAAAAGAAAAAAAAAAGTTTTAAGCTATTTTGGAGTAACTCCGAAATGGCATTTGTATTGTGCATGACGTCTTGAGAGTAACCGACAGGCGTAGCCTGAATTAGCTAGTAAAATGTATTTGACGGACTATTTCTGTATTTATTTCTTTGTAATAATAGTTAAATAACCTAACAGGCGTTCATTGATTGCCGTGAAAAAAAATTGTTATTATAAACTGGAGGAATATTAAAAATATATTGCCGGAAAAAAACTTTATGAAACTAATGGCAACCGGTTAGAGATTCCGTAGGAAATACGTCGAACATTTAACATAAATATATACATATATACATACATTTACAAAACGTTTTGTGCAGGGGAAAAAGGGTGGGGATGAAAGTTATATTCCCCTTAATTTACGCACCAGTGTGATGCAGGAGAGACAAGGACAGACATTGATGATGTAAGATCTATTTTTTAGAATCTAAGATTCACAGAATTGGAGGCTCGTATATGTAACTTTTGATGCAACATTAATTTGTGATATGTGGCTTATATTCATCATGTATCGAATCTGCTATGAATTGGTGACATATTGGTGTTTGAATTGTGAAAATCGGTCCATTAGATCAATAGTTATGATTTTTTGAAGTTTCGAGGTGGGTGATCTTTTCGTAGGAACGTCGGGCGAGCATGTCTATTCAAACACGACTGGGTTGGCGCTCGGCCGCTAGCCCGTACGGCTGGGTGCTTTTAACACCCCTCCCCCCCAACTCCGCCACCGGGCGTGGTCCGGCTCCCTTCGCTGCATAGCGGTAGCGTAGAGGGAAAATAAGGGTCGAGTGCGCACCTCGAGGTGCGCAGTAGCAACTCCATGTCCCAACATCGAACTGCTTTTCTGTCAACTCGACTATCATAAATGTTGTGGATAGGATTTGAAGTTAGAACACTGCTTATACGAACACGTATTTTGAAATGTTTGTATACACCTTTAAACCAAATTTTATGGCAATCGTAGTAAATTCAAATTGGCAAAAATAATTTATTCATGTGAAATGGCTTGCCTTTTGAAAAAAAAAAGAAGAAAAAAAAAAAACCACGTTTATCACAGTTGGCCACGTGGCTTTGACGGCTGTATTGATACGGGGTAGGTCAATGTTGAATATAGGCTGTTAGTGGGTGAGTACTTTTGAATACCTTGCTTAAGAGCAAATTTTCTCCTCAATTTTTATCTTTTTTGCATAAGCAAAACTTACATTGCCATGGCCGTAATGGCTTTGTTAAAAAGTGGAATTGTTACGTACCCAATTGTGTTGGTAATATACTAAGCCGTACTCTGAAGTATACAAATAGAAAAAAACACTAACACGATTTGGCATAAATTTTAACATAGACTCGCATTACGCCAGGTGTTGGAAATGTTGTACTGTATTGGCTACCAACATAAGAGGGGAGTCTGCATGCCTGTGTTTAGTGTAGCAAATGTGTAGTTAACGGCCAGGGATTATTTTTTCAAATGTTGGTTTTAAACGTGCTTACTTTACTATGGACAGCCGGTACATGCGCAGAAGACGATAATCGGTCTTTAGTCCATTTACGGTTTCTTCGGACGTTTTAACACAAACCTTTGAAAAATCACCCCATATATTAACTTTTAGTTATTTCCTAAATATGCCATGTATCAAGCGTTTTATATGTACATCTATAAACACAGACATATCTTATTTTCCGTTGAATAGAAGTTTTGCCTATATTATATTTATTCGTTATAATATTTATTTTATAATAAACATGAACAAAAACAGTGGGAAAAATCTTGTGTGGTAGAGCCTAGTAATAAATAGTTCTCAAGCATAATAATATTACAACTGAGTGTGCAGGAAAACGGTGCGTTGTCCTCTGGTATAATTTTGCAGACTTAGTTAAGCTTAGCTAGCACGGGGCGTAGGAATATCCTGGAAGTAGAACTTCCGCAGGGCTTCAGAAAAGTATTTGTGAAGTAAACTTGAATGGATTATATCTCATCTTTGGGCCGTGTCCTGCGTGCGATTCAATTCCGGGCGTCAGCTTCAAGGAGCACAATTATTAATACATTTTAAGCAATGTCAGTGCCTTGTGTGAGTGGGTAAGGGCATCACCCAGGCGCTAGCGTCAACAAGCTGTAACGAGTGTTACGTAAAAAAAAAAAAAAACTGGAATATTTCGAGCTTCTTCGCGCATCAGCAGGCGTCATTGGCGTCGGTGTCAGAGCAGCCCTGGAAATGGAGAGTGGAAATTATTGTCGTGAGTTGATTATCGAAGTTCGTAAGATGTTGGCGTTAAGGAACAGCAGACAAAAATTATCATAACTGATATCCTTGTGTATAAAAAATGTATGGAGGCTTACGCAACTGCCAATACAAACGACGGAATTCAACAAAACAATGTATTCGCCGATACATTTCTCGTGTTTACTTTCTTGGACGCTTATTTATGGTAATTAATTTCAGTTTGCAGCTAGTCCTTTCCGTAAGCAAAATTTCGTGACCATTCTTGGACTCCATAATGGGGACAAACTGGCGCTAAATGTCTCTAGGAAACTGCAGTTTGTAGGGAACCTGACACGTGAAGCTGGTGCGCTATTGCGTGCCACGAGAGACACGGTCTTAAGGCTCTTTCACGCGATCAAAGTTCACTTCCAATTTTCTTCAAATTCATTGAATTAAATTCCTTGGATACTGTGTGACGTCACTCCGACGTCATAATCGCCACTATTTTGACTTCAAGCCATTGATTTTTCGTTTGCAACATGTTCTATGTTTTTTTGAATCCAATTTTTCAACTAGTTCTCCGAAATATTAAAACAATATACATTAAAATATGGTGCCTTATTACAGTATTAAATTTATGTGCATTTAAGTTACAAAAATGAATTTTCACACACACACATATATATGTATGTACGTATGCATGTATGTATATGTATGTATGTATGTATGTATGTATATATATCATGCAAAGTAAAAAAAATATATATATACATTTTTATTTTGACAAAATATTTTTGTGTTGAACATGTTTTTTAGAGGAAAAAAAAAAAAAAAAAAAAAAAAAAAAAAGAAACTGTACTGAAAATTATAATTATTACTTTGACTGAAATGTTTGGGAAAAATCTTTTCGTTGCCACTTTAAATATTTATTGAATTCAACTGCATGTGTAAAAATCTTTGAAGTAATAATTCAATTTCTATTGAATTCAATTCACTGATGTGCACGTGAACACTTTCCGTGTTCCGTGTTCAAATAGTTGGAGTCAGTTGGTTGAATTCAATAAAATATTTGATCGTGAGAAATGGCCTTCAGTGCACGGGCGGCATGCGTTAGAGCCTTCCCAGCTTGGACGCCGTGCGTGGCCTAGCTTCGCGCGGCCGTGGGCGTCCATCACGCGCCGCGCTGGCCGCCGCTGACTCACGTTCCAACCCCCCTCCGTCGTTTCAACCATCCGCGAGGCCAAAAATACCGCGGCCAAGCAGCCGGCCCCGCTACCAGCCTGCGTGCCACGCGTTATCCCCTCTGCGGCAGGGAGAGAAACACTGAAGGTCATTTTACACGATCAAATATTTTTAACACTTTGAGAACTATGCCCGAGAGTAGTTCGGGCAATGCTAGTAAAGGCTGTTCACGATCAAGTGAGCACTTTTCAAATCAACCTTAGAGAAAAGTCACTGCCCCTACCTTCATATATTTTAATGGGCGCCCTGAGTGACATGCGCCCAGTAAAGTTGGTAAAGACGGGTGGTAAGTAGTTCCGTATCTTAACGACGAATAAACAGGGTTAGGTAACAATTTCTGATCATTTAAATTATTTGTTTCGCTTTCTGTATTTTTTAAACGCATCGAAGTGTAAAAATTAGCAGATTTGTAAAATATTTGCTTTTATAATCATTTCACAGCTTCACTAGACCGGCATATGAATAAAGTGATGAGGCCTATGACAATGTTAATATTACATAAGGCGGAAGAGTACACAACGTGCTACAAAGTTGATCTTTAGTAGGGCTTTCAAAAGTGCTCCTTTTACCGTGAATAGCCTATATGGATGTTTCTATGCCCATAACACTCAAAACTGGCCTGGATGTAGTTACCTTGTTTTCTTATTTCTATCACGATTTAACCACGAGACAGCATATCATTTATAGGCAATTTTCGCAATTAAAAGGAAAACTTTATACAGTGTCTGAAATGAACACCATGGACTGTAAATACTGTTCAATACAATGGATCATTTGGTTGGTAGACTACCAACTTCGCACTTGGTTCGCTGATGTAAGGCTAATAACGAAAGTCTGGTGGGGTTTTGACCAATGGGACGGCGGCATTACAGTACAGAGCCCAATAGAATACTGTGTCCTTGCAGTGGTGTAAATAAGTGACTCACTTCTAGCTTGTCTTTAACACTGGAAAACGTTTGCCGACTTCAGAGTGTTAACTCTTTAGGACGGCACAGATTTACTGTCACTGAAGACAATGTAGAATTGAGCTGCCCAAATTCTCCAGTACACCAATATCAGTTATGATGGTCTCTGCATTTGCACTTACCTTCGTTCTATTGTTCCCGGCTACGCGGGTCACGCTGTACTCAGCAACGTTTACTATTAACTGGCCGTCGACCAATGGAGTCACGTGTTGACTGTACAGCAATTAGAGTATCACTACGGACGTAACAGGTTTTACAGTACATCGTGTTCATTCGAGAAATAATCAACAAGAACAATTATATTATTACGAATTGAAATGTTGGCTAGTTGTAATTTTATTTAGATTAAGAGAAGGTCCAGCAAAAGAGTAGAGCCATACAAGTGTGAGATTTGTTTTCAAGATTAAAGAAGTTTCCATATAAACGTAGACTCGAGTATATACGTGCATACTCGTCAAAGGGTTAAAGGCTGTTCACGATAAAGTGAGTGCTTTTGAAATCAACCTATGGAAAATGTCACTGCCCCAACCTTCATATACATATTGTCAGGTAATTCGCGTATACGGACTACACCACACGAATCTGTGATCAAAACTAAGTATAAGAATACTCTTTAGTAAATAAATACATAAGACCCTTCGTTTACGAGAAAAAACGGCATGAAAATGTTCAGAAACTATTGCAACATACATGTGATATTCCTATTAGACAAAGGTGAGGTGATGTGGCAATGCTGCAACTAATGTGTCGGTTGCAAGCTATGCGATAAGGGAACGAGCCGAGCTCACTAGTGCCGAAGAGGCCATGGAGTTCACATGCAGCGAGTACTGGGACATGACAATGGTCATGTGTGCATCCGACGGCCAAGCTTCATGCATGCTGTATGCATCCAACGTGCGGGAAAGTGTGTTGCTATGGGCATAGTAAATTTCGAATACCTTTTATGACGTTTAGACGTTTTATATGCTTTTTCTTTATGATTGCTTAACACGGAATAAGTAATTTGATCTACTTTAATGTCGTTTGTGTCGTAAACTAAGGGCGTTAAGCTTTTTTACCAAATAATATTTTCTACATAGTTTTGATTACAGATTCGTGTGGTGCAGTCCTTTTCCGTGAATTATCTGACATTCTGTATTTTAACGGGTGCGCTGACTGGCATGCGGCCAGTGAGGTTGCTAAGGGAAGTAGTTCCATTTCTCAACATTAATATAAAAACGTTAAGTAAACATTTGTGAACACTGTAATTATTTATTATGTTTCCTGTTTTTAATACATATAAATGTAATGATAAGCTAATTTGTAACATGTTTACAAATTATTTCACAGTTTTGCTCGACCGCACGAATAAAGTGACGAGACTCATTGTAATGAATATTTTACACAAGGTGGAATAATACACAACGTGCCTACAATTAGATCTTAAAGAGGGATTTCAGAAGTGCTCAGTCGATCGTAAACAACTTATATTGAATTGAACCAATTGAATTCTACTTACTGACAGAAAGTATGCACACGTGGACTACAATGAATTGAATTTAATAGAATTTTTTTTTTTTGCTTCAAAGTCTTTTCAGACGTGCAGCTGAATTCTATAAATACTTAAGTGGAAACTTAAAAACGTTTCGCAAGTATTTTAGTTTAAAAATATATATTAAGTCTAGTACATTTTTCTAACCCCTACAAACCATGTTCAACAAGAAAATAACTTGTTAGAATCAAAGCAAACATTTTTATAGCTTAAATGAGCATACATTACTGTATTAAGGCATTACACTTTATAATTATAATGTTTTATTAAAAATTCGGAATACTAGTTGAAAAATTGGATTCAAGAAAATATAGAACTTGTTCTAAAAGAACATTTTTGAAGGAATTTAAATCATTCAATGGCCTGAAAGACGAAATGGCCGCGATTATGACGTCCAAGTGTTGTCACACAGCATTCAAAGAATTGGATTAAATAAATTAGACTACAATTTTAAGTGTTATTTGATCGTGTGAAAGGGCATTTACACGCTGTTCGCCATAAAGTGAGCGCTTTTGAAAGCCCTTCTTACACTTCTCGTTAAATAAAACAAAGTTTGTTTGGCGCAGTCAAATTAATCTTTCGTATAGGGGGAATGAAATATTTTCTTTTGTTACCAATGAACTGTAATACTTGGTTGGTCTAGCTAAACATTCGTTTATCACTACGCATATTAAACAGTTCCAGTTATTATAAAATAAAGGGAAAGCATGACAAAAATTCTAATCCAGTTGAGCGCCTGAGCGTTGCGCCGTAACAACCACAACTAAATGCTACTGACGAAATGGGAATGTTTTTAAATACATGCACCGTAAATACTGGACAACACACGTAAATAAAAATATTTCAAGTTTTACAACTTTAATTTATATTTTTTTGTTAAACTTATTTTAATGAGCTTTCTGTAAATTTATTGAGCATCAACAAACGCATTAACCAACACAAAAAGTATAAATCAACTCTCGAGCTGTATTTTCGGACGAAGGTAATCAAATGGGTGGCCGAACAAATACATAGTTGATTTAACTAAATATTTTGTCGACAGTCTAATTTTTTTTGGGCAAACACAAATGTTTTATTTATTCAAGTGTTAATGTTGTTAGATGAACAAAAACTATTTTGGCCACATGCAAAATAATACATTTATAACATGCAAGGATCGCCTTTCTTTTCTCATTTAGTATTCTTCCGCCCTGTGAAAAATTAACATGGTCGTGGGCCTCATCACTTAATTTTTGCGTTGGTCAAGCGAAACTGTAAAATAGTTAGAAATGTAAACATTTTACAAATCTGCTAATTTTTACACTTCGTTGCATTAAAAAAAACAGAAAGAGAAATAAATAATTTACACTATCACAAATAATTACCTAAGACTTTTAATTCGAAGTTACGACGTGGAACTACTTTCCATCCTTCGTTACCAACTTTAATGGGCACATGCCACTCAGGGCAGTGACTTTTTCTAAGGTTGGTTTCAAAAGTGCTCACTTTATAATGAAAAGAATTGAATGCACAAATTCGTGTTCTAATGTGTATGGAACCAAAAACCATTAAATTTAGTGGTCATAAATATAAGCATTACACTCGCAGTAAACGTGAAGTCTTATAACTATTTTGATAAATTAACTGGCAACCTAACAGCGTGCAATCTTCAACCACATGAAAAATTAATATTTCCATGCGCCTGATCACTTTATTCACGCGCCGGGTTGGATGCGCCGAGTAAAGATGGTAATGTCGGACCGAACTTAGTTCCGTGTCTTAACGTTGAATTAAAAGTGATGGTAAACATTTGTAAATAGTGGAAATATTACACGCGATGAAAGCCAATGGGTTAAATTACAAGTTCAATTTTGCACTTTTATGATTTCCCTACAGGAAACCGCACAGGAAAGCCACAAATAACTCTGTTGCAAGCCCTTTTTATTAATTTTTTCTCTTTGAATATAAGTTATTTAATAAAAAAAAGTAAACATTGGCCGCTATAGATAGCTGTTTTTTTTTATCTTTGCTGAAGGGAAAAAAACGTAGTCCCAGGTCATTTACTTACTGAGATACGCGCATAGCTGATTTTACAGATAAGTAGGGCCAGTGATTTTTCGCGAAAAAAATTGGATCACACAGTAGACTTCAATACTATATATACGCCTCGGCTGTTGTCATATCTCCATTGGTTGCTGGTGTTGTTTCCACATTTGACCGAGCCACTCAGGGTTCCGTAACTCCAACACTGTACATTTGCGATTCGTGTGCATACAGTTAACACGAACCAGAACGTGCTTCCTCCAATCAAAAAAGCTGGACGATCCTATAGTGTTTTGAAATTTATCTTGCCTCGAAATTTTTTCGCGAAATATCACTGCCCCTAACTATAAGTAAAAGTTCGACTTAGTAAAATATAAGGTATTTTTGTGTTAACACAAGTTAAAAAATTTGTGATTCATGGCATATATCCAGGAAACAACTACGCATGTAATACGTGGGGTGATTTTTTAAAGGTTTGATTTAAAAATGTGAAGAAACCGCGAATATACTATAAACTCGGAAGGCCATTTCCGGCACGTGTATTGACCAGGCTGCCGGGGAAGTTTCACCCTCAGATCCTCCTCTCTTCTGCTCCCGGCCATCTGTCGCCGAGAGAGGAGTTTTACAAATTAGACCTCATGATAACAAACCGGAGTTATTCATTGAAAAAATGCACGCAATCGGAAGGTTTTAATGGATTCCAGAAACACTTTATTGTAAACGCAACTTTATGGCAATAAACGTGTATTGAGTATTAGCAGGCCCACACAATATTCCTGGATCAAGGGACAAGTCCCCTTCAAGAACCATCCCGGCCTAGAGCATTTTTCGGAAAACCACGGGAAACCACTATCGCAGGATAGGAACTCGAACCCGGTTACTCCCAAGTGCGAGTCCAATGCTTACCCTTGCACTAACTTCCTCGATGATTCTAATTAAGTGGTAATGCAGTAAGATGTGCTCGTAGATTTACAAAGCTAACGTAATATGTATAGCGCGCATCTCCGTTTATGTATCCAGAGAGCATATGGTAAGATATTTTAGATCCCCTGAAACACAGACATTTATTCTACTGAAAAGGTGACTTGCTTCGCTGTTCTGAATTTAGCGCGGTTTCAAGCCAAGTTCCAGGCGACAATATTGCAGCTGCTGGTGTACTTCAAAGCACCCGGGATCAGTGAGTGGAAATGTTAGCGGAACTTCGGCACATTACTAGAAACTTGTCCAGGGACGGAAAAGCAAGTCCTGGAGGAAGGATTAAATCGCCTTCGGCGATGGGGTGAGTTTATTTAGCTTATAAGTATTAATTTATCCCTGTTGACCAAGTTGCTAGTCTTCAAAGATGCCGCCTCCGAGAGTACATTATAGTTTCTCAGTTTATCGTATCGCTTAGAAACTTTTCGTCCAGAAGTGAAACATGCTATATTGCTTTCGTTTACAGTCGATAAACGTCTTTCAGTTCTCATCAAGTTTATTAGGTACAAGAGTGCAGAAACCGCGAAAAGTGGAACATGGACCATTACCTGCCATCTTGCTGGTAACCATAGAAAGCCAAAGTTTAAAACTTTAAAACAACCGTCTTAAATTAACTTAGATTTCCACAGAAAGTGTTTCCATCATATCATACGAAAAGCAGAATTATTTTATACATCTTATGAGCCGACACTGATTATGCATAAATGAGTTTCTATTCGTAGAAAGAAAAAAAAAACATGTTATATAGAGATCTCACAGTTCACGCAGGAATCCAACTCCTGGGTGATGCAGATATTTTTAATTTTAATTTCACTATAAAAAAGTTACTATTTATAAAATAACCATTACTTGTATTCTCATATGGATCACTGTGCCAGCGACCTGAACCTAATATTTTCAGACCACATTGATATAATCATAAACAGTGTAATATTAGAAAAAAATATCCCATATTGAAATGATAAATATCGAAAACTGAAAACACAATAGGCCTATTGCTGTGGCGCTCCTTTAAGAGCAGCGACCACGCACTCAAAAAGGGGTAATGCGTAGACAGAAGTAAAGCATTCTTAATTACAAAACAGTATTTTATTCAAGACTAAAGTGGTACAATTGCCGCGGTGCAAGGTGCGGCTTAGTTAAGGCAATACTCAAGTTAGTGGCTGACATATACGGATTTATATTAAAGAGATAAATAAGGTAGCTTAAGACGCTCTCGCTCACAAGGAGTCTGAGTAATGGCCTTCGCGTATCCCGTCACCTCAAGCAACCTAGTTCGACCAAACCGGAAGGATATTTACCCTAGGGTACTGCGACGGCTACGCGGAGGCTCTCTCGACGGCGTCAGAGTCTGGAGCTGACCACAGGACCACACGGTATGGCGGTCCTCCTTCGGGCGGCGATCGGGCAGGTCCTCCGGCAGACTGGGGCAAGATGGCCGCCAGCCACCATTGTCCCTTCCTTATATATGATCTGACCCGCCCTTGTTTGAATAACTTTCCCACGCTGTTGCCATAATTTGTCGGGTTGGTTGCCGAGGCCGCGCTGCACCCAGCGACATCGCGCAGCCTGGCAACCCTTGCTGGTGGCGATCACAGCAGGGATCAGGATGGAATGGGCTTAGTTTAACCTGCCCCTTTCCTCCCAGATGAAGCTGCTTCCCTTATTTGATCACGTGACAATGTTACCAATAAAAATCAGGTGGTTGTGTGTTCGACCCGACTGTACTGCGGGTGAATCGTGCTTTTCTACTAATGACATTCTCTCCCCAAACCAAGCACATACCCATCCCCCTTCCTAATTCCTCACAAGAAGAAGTAAAGATTATCATTCTATTCTCACACCTGCCCTAGAAAACGATAGCGATTTGGAATGAAGTCAACGGTTTTGTGCAAGCTCTATAAAACTGGAATTATTGCGAAAATCACTAAGAATAAGATGAGTTCATGATTCGTTTATATACTTGCACAATGTTTCGATATGTAATTCCCAGACCTAGAGGAGGAGTCTGTAACTAATCCACTGGACGGAGTTTTTACTGAGATTAAGTACTATTCTTGTTTTTATAAGTTGCACATATCGGACTGAAGGCTACTTCCGTTGTGCAGTTATTTTCATTGCCAATCTTACTATACGAGAGAGGTCTTGGTGATCTAAAAAAAAAGTTATCACTATTGTTTGTTGGTTCTAGGTTGTGATGGAAAACCAAACAAAATTACTACTGCAAGCATGGCCTGTAAAAGTGAGCATTTGTTGTTACTAAAGTAATTTGCATTTTTGTTCTTAATAGTGGCAGTGGGAATTAAAACCCAGCGTCAGTTAGCTAATGCACAATGTAATTATGGATTATGCACTTAAGTAATCTCATCTCACATGTGAAAACCACACTCCGGCCATTAGCGACCCCATCACAGAGTTCTGCATATAGGCCGACTGCGCACCAGATGAGCAATGCTACAAAGAAGTGGGGCATCACTGACAATTTCTGGAATTATAGAGATTTAAAAGTGCCCGGTAGTATTAGAGGCTTTCCGCTCGTATTGAGGTTATGTCGCCCACCTCGAAAACATTCACAATTATTAACAATTTGGAGTCGGGAGCGTAAACCACCTAATAATGAATTTGAAGACCAACCTGCAATTTCGGCACACTTTTACCATCTTTAAAGACAAGCTAGACGTTAGTCACCTATATCCATATCGCTGCAGGGACACCGTTTATGTTCTCTGAATTCCCCAATTTTAGATGGCAGTTCATTTGGTTTACATATCTGTTTTCAGTAAAGTGGAAAATTTAATAAATGGTTTTTACTGTATATCAATGTTGTTATGGTCTTGGAAAGCCTTAACATTTTACGCCAATCTGGCAAATGTGTCAGTGCAATTGATGGTCATATTAATTTAACACATTGAAGAAACTTCGGGTGAGTACATTTAATTATATTTGTGATCTGGAGATCTCCAGTGTCAGTGGATTTGAATTTATTTGCATGACTGTCTTGAAAGAGTTAACATGTCAATACCTCTGCATGTTTTTTACTAGTTTTAAACAAATGCAACAAAATTTGTCACACATGGAACGTCCTAGCAATCATAATATGCCAACACAGTCCTACAATGTTTTTATAAAGTAGTTCGCTGTGTATAAGCCAATCTGAACAGTGAGTACCCTGACATCAAAATAAATAAATTCAATCTAGGTAGGCTGGGGAAAAATTTGATTACACGTTAAACTAGTTAATGCAGTTTTATACTGGTCCCTATTGTCACATAACGCCAGTCCACTGGTCAAAACGACATTGGCCGGCTGCCAACTAATGGAGTGCCGAATTTACCGTTTTCCAACCAAATGTTCTTTTGTATGTAACATGTTGTATATTCCATCGTGTTGATTTCCGTAACTTATACAAAAATTTGTTGTTCATTTACGAAACTCGTTGTTGATGTGGTATTAGTTATTAATTAGAATCCTTATGAAATAAGGGATTGATGTAAGTACACCCGTGCCAGTTTTGAATTTTATGTTGAATGAAATATTCAAACAAGTTATGCCCGAACTACACTCGAGTATAGTCCTCAAAGTGTTAAAATAATGGAACAATTTTCAAAATTCAAACACCATTAATTTCCAAATGAATGGCATAATACAAAAATGCATGGCCATGATATGTAAATTTTGATTACGTTGATTAGGTTAGTTTCCGAATATTGCTTTATAATTACCTGACAGGGTGATTTAATTGGTAAGGTCATGTTAGATTAGGTAAGGCTAGGTAAGGTTTGGTATTTGAAGCCAGGTCAGGTGCGAGGAATGAGGGTGCGAGTGCAAGGGATGAGAGTGTGACCGAGCAGTATAGAGCCAGCCTTAATATTTTCAGTCATACAACTGCTGTCGACAAGAGTACATCGCTATCTTTGCTGCGTTCAATATAAACACTTCAGATAGTTACTATTGCTTCATAGATAGGCCACTTTGAGCTTTGAAAACTAACATTAAATTGCAGTGCTGAACTTATTGTAGGATATTAGTTAATAAGCTGTTCATGGTTAGTTGATCACATTTGAAATCAACTTTTGAAAATTTGTCAGTGGTCGTAGGCTACCTACATTTATTTTAACAAGAGCACTAACTGGAAAACGTCCTGTTAAGTTGGTAACGACGGAAGGAAAGTAGTTCCATGACTTAAAGTTGAATTGAAAATTATAAGAAAGCATTTGTGAATACTAACATAGCTATTTTGCTTTCCATTTTTTTTTAAATCCATAAAAGTACAAGAATGAGAATTTTTTTTAATATTTGCGTTTACATTCTTTTATAAATTAAGCAGACCGACGCATGAATAAAGCGATCAGGCCCAAGGCAATGTTGCTTTACTTATGGTTGAAGAATACGTAAAGTCCATATAAGGGATATCAAGCAGGGTTTCAAAAGTGCTCAGTTTACCGTGAAAAGCCTTTAGGAAAAATTATGCGCTGTGTAATCGGGTCATGTTCTCCCATCCAAGAGACAGTGGCCGATGGCATGGCTGTTTTCAACCGTCGTCCATACTCGCACATATGTGGCGGGCAGTATAAACTAGCGTCTTCCGCATGACAAGCATTTCTCTCAGCTGCAGGCTTCTGTTAAGGCGGGTATTCACTCGAGCGATTTTCTCTGAGCGAACAGAATAGGCGGAACACCCCGAGGATACTGACCGCTCGCTGGTGCTCGCCTCGTTGCCGCCAATTTCGCCGCGAACAGGACGAGTACTCAGAGCCGAAATGGAATTGGCAGTGTCTGCAGGTTCTTTCTTTTTACTGCGTATGTTAACTGAAAAGAGGGGGGTGGGGGAAGAAACAGGGAAATGTGGGTGAAACAGCTATATTTCCGGCGGCAAAGTAGCATTAGACAAAGGAAATTTCCGAAATTTTAACGAATATATTCATACGACTTTGAAATTCTTTTTCACATTGTCGACCATGCAATTGCGCAGGAGAATCCAAAAGTTCCCCAAAGCAGTACCAGTAAAAGATCGTTTGGGACTAACTTTACGTTTTCTTCTTTGCTCCCGGTGCAGAACATTCCAAACTGTTTAGCGATGTTTACCCAAGCATCGTTTTTTTTTTTTTTTTTTTTTTTTTTTAATGAAGTCCATGATGAGGGTTCCATAGGACTGGGGTTTCTTCATATAAATGTATTAACCACTAACATTATTCAGCAGGCTACTCCATGATTCACAGCGAACTCTCAGCGCCGGTCCGAACTGTTGCGGAATCACGTGCTCACTGAACATAGGCGGAAGTTTGACTTTCTTCAAGCATTTACGAAACACCGAAAGTTGTCCGATGGCGTTCGGCCCGTTCCGTGCGTGGCCGACGAATGCTCGCGAACAAAGTATTCACTAGGCGAATTACACCGCGCACGGAGACAGAATGCTCGGGTGCCAGCCTTCCCTCGTGATGTTGAAATGAGAAGTAGTCACCGTCTCTGGATTTGGTGGCTCTGTGGTTATAATGACCAACCAAACAGTACGTCATCCCATTAGTCAGTACACAGCCGTTATTATACCCACAACACAGTCCACGAACCCTATGCAATGTGCTGTTCACTGAACAAAGTCTACGAATATCAGTCAAGGTCCCGTTTGGCAGAAACCGGCCATCATTTATATCGAAGGGGGAGGGGGTGGGGGTCTTCAGTCCCCATTGATTAGCTAGAAGGCTAAACACGAGCACGTTATCTCATGCACCAGCAATCTCACAACGCGTTTCGAGCCCACTAAAGTTAAGAGCTCTCATCCTTCGTTTTTACCCTTCCCGTACACTGCTGTGAAATTTAAAATATGAGAGACGACTATTTAGTTTAATTGAAAGCTGGGTGACAAACGTATTGAGAATTGCATCTGAACTGTCGGTGTCGTCGGACATAGCACAAACTGTTTATCATCACAAAATCGAACATCGTAAACGGTCTTCCAAATGGACGTGCCACACCCCGGCACACTTGAAAGATGGAATATTATTCACCCCCAACGGCTGTGGCGATTAGGAAGGTATATGATGCATATTTGAATACCTAGTAAATAACGACTGTGCATGTCGTTTTATGTGAGGTTTTAGCAGAAGTTAAATTTTACAGCCTCTTTCTCTTTAGCCTGCCGACATAAAACTTAGGCCTATGTGGCGACAGGCAATGAGAAAAAACCTTTTTCCATCATCATGTTTATATAAGTCCGTTAGAAAAATTATATTTACAACATAAATACGCATGAAATACCACTAAGGTCTAACTATTAGGGATATGACACAACAGTTTTACGTTGACTGTAATCTGCTTCAATGTGATGAAAAAGTCCGTGTCGTCACGTTATAAAATCATGCTTCATGGCTTTTGATCCGAAACTAAATACCCGGCTATCACATATTCCTCGGTAAGGGAAGTTTTTGCACTGAAAACTAAATCCGTAGCTACACGGCATATTATTTTACTACAACAAAAACACTTTACCCTATATCGTTCATTACGCGATATCGGTGCAAATATTCTAAAATTATGCGCTGTGAAATGATCCGTAAAATACTATATCTGCATTCAGTATAACCAAGTAGTGAGATATAGGTTAAAATTAAAAATATTCGCTTACCTAAACCGATATGCATTTTAATTTAGTGGGGAAATGTATATTACCTCTACGTCGAACTATTTCTAGAGTTGATTTAACTGTAATGAAAATCCAGTTTTTTATTACTACACCATCTCGCTCGGCATGTAATAAAAATATGCATGACTTTGTTTTAGAGACTGTCCCATTCATTGTTGATTTATAGGAAAATTGTTATCTATAATAACTTACGCCACAATGATTCAAAAAATTTAACTATAGATATATTACGATGAAACCTAGGGCAGTGTTAATTTTACATGGGGCGGAAGAATACACATCGTGTATACAAGTAGATCTTAAGCGGGGCTTTCAAAAGTGCTCAGTTTACCGTGAACGGCCTATATACGTTTTGTCCTTCTGCCATGACTAATATTTACATTAATATGGGCCTACTGACTATGTTCATGCTTCAAACACAAATTTGAAATTTTGGGAATCTGGATGTGAATTTAATATGCCAATTGGTAATCTAATGCATATAAAGCAGAAAAACACGAACTTGATTTCCTATAAAGCTAAACTTTACACTCGCAATGCAACGTCGAAACGTGAAAATATATTTTTTAATTCGCTACCAACTTAACTAGGTGCCTGCCTACCAAAGCGTACTGTGGCATAGGATGCAGTTAATTGGCAGATATTTTATTCGAAGGTTGATTTCAAAAACAGTTCACTTCGTCGTGAACAGCTTATAGTAGTTATAATACTTACACTTGCGGTCTTATTAAAGCAGACCTCCCGTGGCGCAGTCGGTTGGTGCGCCACTGATCTGCGGTGCGGGAGGCTATGGGCTCGAGTCCCGGGTAAGGCATGGGTGTCAATTTAAGTTAGGTTATAAGAAAGTCTGTAAGCCGTCCCCTGCCAAGCCTTGAAGCATAAAGCCGGGGGACGTTAGAAAGCCCTTTACAATATAATACAATTTTTATTGTAAACCTCAAAGGAAATAAATAAACAATATATTCCACAGAAACATTAAATTACACGTACAGTGAACAGGGTGTGGTCTTGGATCCAACCCTTGAACAAGCGTGGTGGTGGGGCCACGGTGGCTCAGCAGTTAGAGCGCTCGTCTCTCAGCCAGGCGGCTCGGGTTCGGTTACCGACTGGTCGCTCCCGAATTCTCGCACGTGGGGATCATGCCGGACGGTGCCGCTGGTGGGCAGGTTTTCTCCGGGATCTCCAGTTCCCGCTGCCCTCCCATTCCAGCGCTGCTCCACACTCAACTCGCCTCATCCTATCAAGACACGGTGGTCGCCAACCTGCGCCCAGAGTGCGCCATCAATCGCCCCGCGTCGCCGGCATGTCCAGTGGCTGGCCAGTCGCAGCCCGCATTTCGATGAACGTCCTTCTCTGCCGGCACGGCGTCGCGACGCCTCGGCGTCCGCGATTTAACACCTTTTACAGATCCACTTTAATTTACAGTTTCAGACGTCGCAGTAACCTTACGTTTTTTTTCTAAACTACCTTATCCTAAGTGTCATGTGAAGTTACGGCCCGAAGGTAGGGCGGGATTTTATTGCGTCTCAGGGCTAACCCCTTACGCCTATAAGGAAGGAAATCATGCAAGGAGACATGCATCGCGGCAAAGAGGGATTGGGGAGCCATGGCCTGCACTTTGGGGCCATGACTACCTACCTAAGTGTACTTAGAGCTAGTCTTAGCTATGAAGAGCAAGGGAAAAACCGTCAAGAAAGACGTGAAAACCCTTACGACAGATAAGTAAACATTTTAAAAATAATTGCATGCATAAAATAAAATAACATAAAATAGAATGCTACAGGAGACAAGAGTGCTTGTTAAACATGCTCTTAGTTGGTAGAGTTGGAAAGACTAGTAGAGAGGGGGCGGGAGCTTTGTTTATTCTTAACTTGATGCCGTCAGTAACCAGAGAGAATCTTATGGTCATGCTGCACTTACGTCGCCACACCACCACTTGTTCCGTTGCTTCAGCGGCTGCAGGCTTCGTAGTTGGCTATAGTAATATGAACCAATCCTAACCTAGACCATATTCTATTAGCTGTCTCTTCACACTTTCTGAAGCAAACCTCTGACAGTTCACCCAATATATGCCATGCATCACCAGCGTCTTATAACTATGTCAACAAAAACTATATTATTTTTCGTTAAATTTAAGTTTTACCTAGATTTTATTTATAAATTATTATATCACATAATGTATATAAATAAAAATAGTTGGAAAACATCTGTGTTGGTAGCGCCTAGTAATAAATAGTTCTCGTGCAAAATATTACTACAACCGAGAGCGCACGAATTCAGTGCGTTGTCCTTTCGCGTAATTTTCTAGACGTAGTTAAGCTTAATTTGGACGGGGTGGAGGTGTATCCTGGAAGTAGGACTTTACCAGGGATTCAGAAAAGTGTGAAGTAACCGCGAATGGATTACAGTAACAGGGCGTGCCGTTGGTCACTCAGCCTTGCGGTGTAAAGAATCTACCAATATGTAGACATTTTCGTGCACTGGACCGAAATGGGTTAAGGCCTGCATGAAGTTTGCCTTCTTCGAGACGCACGACGAGCTAACACGAAGGTGCTTCTTCACCTTTACAGGCAGGCCATTGGATTGGCGTATAAATTTTTGTCAGCAGACTGCCTCCATAGGGTTTTATTGCCGTCATCCAACAAGTACAAGATTCGGTGATGATTTTATTTGGTTACATTTTCGTTTTTTATCAGACCCGCCCTTTAACGCCAACAAAACACTTTGGCGACTATGAATATACTATAACTGCATCGAAATTAGGCTACAAGAAGTGCACACACATCTAAAAGCACTTATAGGCTGTTCACGGTAAAATTAGAACTTTTGAAAGCTCTGCTATGATCTACTTATTTGCGAAAGACTACTCGTCTTTCGTCTTACGTAAAATTAACATTGTCATGCGTCTCATCACTTTATTCCTTCGTTGATCAAGTGAGACTTTAAAATTATTATAAAAGTAAATATTTTACAAATCTGCTCATTTTTACATTCCGATGCATAAAAAAAAGCAAAATAAACAATCTAAGTGGTCACAAATTGTTACTTAACACTTTTTATTCGATGTCAAGATATGGAACTAATTTCCCTCCATCGTTACCAACTTTACTGGGCGCATGTTACTCACTGCACCCGTTGAAATATATGCAGGTAGCAACAGCGACTTCATTCTAAGGTTGATTTCAAAAGTGCTCACTTAATCGTGAACAGCCTTTACTAACATAATAAATGTTGCAGCCTAAAATCCTATAGACGTTTCTTTTGATAGTTTCTATTAGTAGAATGTTGGGACATGGAGACTAGCTACTGAGCAGGTCCCGTTTGCACTCTAAAAATTTTTCCCGTAACGGGTAATACAGGTGTGCAGCACACAACAACTTTCATATATAAAACTTACTACGAAAACGCGTTTTTCCCAGTAATTAATTATTACAGAAAAATTTTAATAAAAATAACATTGGGAAACAGATTCTGTAGTGTATTACGTGCCATATATTTAATAAGGAAAATTTAACTTGTACTTTTATTCTATTTATGCATTATAATATTTCATTTATATTAATACGAATAAAACAGGATGGAAATAGTAATGTTGGCATTGTTTAGTAAGAAATAGTCATTGCGGAAAATAATATTACACAAAGCGCGCACGAATCCATGCGTTGTCCCATTTAGTGTTATTTTCTATACTTATTTAAGCTGTATTTGAATGAGGTGGAGGGATCGTCTGAAATTAGAACTTCAACACGGCTTTATAAAAGTTGTGAATAACTGTGAGCAGCCTATAGGAAACGTGTGTAACACTAAAACCACACCATGTTATCGTTTCGAATGGAGAGTAAAAGAACTTTTGAGAAGGTACTGACTTAGAGCGCAGCCAGCTTCTATACCAGAGGGACAGACTGTTGGTCTCTGGCTAGCCTGGAGAAAGAATGAAGTGAGGCAAGACATGGTTGAAGAAACAAAGAAATATAGCGATAGAGGAAAAACAATCCACTGGCCGCTGCCAGCGTCTGCCACATTTCCGAGGTGCGAAATGTCTTAGCCACCCCCCCCCCTCCCCCTTTTCACGAGGGTCTAACACACGTTACCGTGATGGGAAGCTAGTGTGATAATTCTACAAGCATAGAGTTCTCCCATTATACGTCTGACGTTTCTAACATGCTCTTCGTAAGCAGAGCAGGACAAAGAGGAAAAAACTGGACCAGTGCAGTCGCTCTTGTCAAGTCCTCAATTTTTGTTTACGTCATGCCGTGTTTCTTCCGCAAGGAAACACGTATATAGGCCGTTCACTGTAAAATGAGCACTCCAGAAAGCCCTGCTTAAGATCAACTTGCATGCACGTTGTGTATTTTTCCGCCTTATGTAAAATTAACATTGCCATGGGCCTCATCACTTCATTCATGCGTCGGTGAGGAAAACTGTAAAGTTATTGGATAAGAAAATGTTTTACAAATCTGGTAATTTTTATACTAAAACAGAATGTTAAAGTAATAATTTAAGTTATCACACATGGTTACATAACACTTTTTATTTAACGCTAAGATATGGAACTACTTTCCATCTATCGTTACCAACTTTACTGGACACATGTCACTCAGTGCGCCCATTAAAATATATGAAGTTAGGAGCAGTGACTTTTTCTAAGGTGGATTTTAAAAGCGCTCACTTTATCGTGAATAGCCTATACCCGTGAGTAAACTTTGGCCCCTATTCGTAATAAAAAATTGGCTTGAAAATTGTTCAGCTTTGTACATTTTAGAATTACGACTGGTTTGTTTAATTACGGTAACAATAATAACTCGAAACATAAAATTGAATAAACATATCAGTCATCAGAAAAAAAAAATCTAAAAATATAAACAGTTCAAATGAAAGAAAAGAGTACAAACAAAACGTCTATGAGCTTTTCCACAGCAGTCAAAAGTCTGTATTCATTCCTTGTTAAATGTTACAAGCATTTTTGTTATCACAATACTCCCGAATTTTTCAGGTTTCTGAAGATAACGCATACTAAATAATAAATAAGAGGCGTATGGCATGTACCACATAGGCGGGGACACCGCTTACAGAATGACGATCACTTAAGGCCACGAACCTTCATTTCTACAGCTTTTGCGGGAATTCATTTTTTGTAACCAAACGGGAGTAGATAATAAAATCCTCTTATAATTTTGTTACAAATTGTTTTTATTATGTAGCCTAATTTTTCCAACACAAAAAAGTGTATTCTTTTATCCGATTAATTAATTAACAAAAATGTTATTTATTTAATAATTTGTTAAAAATAAACTCTGTTAGTGTTGAAAAATTTGGAATACACAATAAAAACTATTTGTAACAAAATTGTAAGAGGATTTTACAATATTGGTTCCCATTTGGGTACTTTTCTCACGAAAGGTGTGGAAATGAAGGAGCGTAGCTTTGAAGCTGAGTCGGAAGAAGTCCGCCATCCTACAAAGGTGATGTGAAATGCGACAGGAAGGACAGCGAATATTTACATAAATACTCTCGTTCGATTGGCGATAAGTGTCAGCGAGTTCAAATGCAACAACCCCCGTAACACAGTTGCGTGCTGTAATACTTTAAGTTATAAAAAGCGCCAGTCTATCGATAGACCAAAATTTAAACACGCAAACGTCCATGTCACTGTTTGTTCACGTGATGCGGACAGTCGTGCTGGAAATTCGCGCGCCAATTGGCGCATTCAGCGGGCAACGCGCCGCTGGCAAGCAGCGCTCGCGTAACCATTCTAGCGGGAAAATACTTGCCACATCATTGCTGGAGGCAGACGACACATACTAGTTGGTTTTATAAATATTTTAATAATGCTCTCCTGACATATTCACATAACAGTATAAACAATACTCGTGGAATTTGACAAGTTTTCTTAGTTAACAAATCGTGCAAATGTTATTTTAATTATGGGCTGTTCGCGGTAAAAAGAGCATTTTTTAAAACCCTGCTTAACTTCTACTTGTATGCACGTTGTGTATTGGTTCACTTTATGTAAAATTAACATTTCCCTGGGCCTCATCACTTTATTCATGCGTCGATCAGGTGAAACGGTAAAATTATTAGAAAACTATATATCTCACACTTCTGGTATTTCTTTTTACAATTCGATGAGTTTAAAAAAAAAAGCGAAAGAAATCATTTCAGCTGTCGCAAGTGGTTACCTAGCTTTTTATAATCGACGTTAAGGTATGGAACTACTTTCCGTCCATCGTTACCAACTTCGCCGGACGCATATCACTCAGTGCGCCCGTTAAAATATATGCAGGTAGGGGTAGACACACTTTTCAAAGGTTGATTTCAAAAGTGCTCACTTTATCGTGAGCAGCCTTTACTTTTGTTACGGAATTAATTTCTGGACACATTAAGATATAATTCACTTCATGTATAGTCTATTCGCGGTTTCTCTACACTTTTAAAATAAAACCTTTAAAAAAATTATAGTATTACGCGTTTCCTTGTTTCTAAAATATGCCATGTGTCGCAAGCGTATTATACATACGTTAACACAACAGTATTTTAGGTTATGTTAAATTAAATTTCTAATTATATTTTATCTATAAATTATAATATTTAATTTTTTAATAATGCGAATAAAACCGATAAAAAAATGTGTTGGTAATGCCTAGTAAGAAATAGTTCTTATACAGACTTTTATTACACTGAGTGCGCATGAATAGGGTGCGTCGTCCTTTTGGTGAAATTTTATAGGCTTAGTTAAGCTTTCTTTGCATGGAATGGAGGAAATTTCACTACTTGTTTTACTACCCCGCAACTTTAACCACAAGACCAACTTAACTTACAATATTATACTTGTTTTTACTCTAAATATAGGAGAAAATTCATACAAAATAATACCGTAGCTATACGGTTAAGAAGAATATGTACATATATTTCTTTTTAAGAGTTTAGTTGTTGAGTTAAGAGATTTGGATGGCTCTTTACAACGAGGATTGAGAGTCGATTTAAGAGTTCTGAGTAGCTAGGAAATATTAACAGTTAGCTACTGAATAATACGGTTACGTTTAATTATGATTATTTGAGTTGTTTTAAGTGTTTTACGTTATTCAGACTTGCAATACATTTATTTTTTCACGCAGCTGCACTTTACATCACCCATAGTTGTTGCACTAACAGCTATATACGGTCTTACGTTGTTGAGTGTCCGCCATTTTGCTGAAACACGTGGATACGGCTCAGTATAGTAAAAACTTTTCCTAAGGTCTATTACAAACACTCACCTTTTATTTTCACAAACGAGTAGTTTTACAAGAAAAATCTTTGTACTGTTACAAGCATTTGTAAAAGTACAAAGAATTTCTTATTAAAAATTACAAATTTTTGTTAGAGTGCACTCACGATAGAAATAAGGGTCAGAATACTGTCTCCCTAAACTGTACCAAACACAACTTGCATCAGAAAAGTGACCAGATGAAAATGTGCGCATGAGAGATGGCGAGTGCGGAGGGCCTGCTTTATATGAAGAAGGTGAATATGTATCGTGGCTCTACACGGCTGCTATCGCTCGTGCTCCGGAAACCACTGTAGCACATATTTGTGCCTATAGTCCATTCGGAGTTACTTCCAACTTTTCTCAAGCCTTGCTAAAGTTATACTTCCAGGACATTTCTCCGACTCATGCAAACAAAAGTAGAAAATCATAACCAGAGGGCCAACGTTCCGCATTCGTACGCACTCTGTGAAATTATATTTTGCATAATACCTACCCTTTACTAGGCATTGCCAACACATATTTTCTCTCCGTCTATTCATAACAGTTATAAGTGAGATATTGTAATTTATAGACGAAATATGAGTAAAATTTTAGTTTAACATAGAGTAAGGCACTTTTACTTCAACACAAGCACAACACGCTTGTGATACATAACACATCTAGGAAGCGAACAAACACGTCTTATATGGGGTGTTTGATTCAAAAAGTGTGAAGAAACCAAGCATAGGCTATAGTAAGTTTTCTGGAGTTTGATGCGTAATTCGGGGATGAATATGAATGGGAAATATTTAGTAAAGTCTAGAAAACATAAACCTACAGAATATCTTTGAAAATAAGAAACACAGGATTACAAAAAAAAAAAAAAAAAAATGGAAATTCACGTCTACCAATAAAGTATTTATATGAAGTGGAACAGCGGGTAATACAACGCAGTCGATGCCATTTGTTTGATATCGCAGCCATGAACTGAACATAGTACAAATGGCGTCTGGTATATGCGTATGCTGATATCATTACGACGTAATAAATATTACAAAAAAAAAAAAAAAAAAAAAAAAAGGCAAGACAGGGTTTTTGCTACTAAAATTAATATACATAATATTTGAATCAAGTTAACATAAAAAATTGACAGTCAAAAGTAAATTGTCAATATAATAAAAGCGTAGTCTACTGTACCGTGATTTGTTTCTAAACCTTTCACGTCGTTACTTAACACACTGATATATAAATATTAAGGTCAGGCTTCACCATGCATGGGAGTATAGGGAATTAAATGCTAAATTCGGGCAAAGATCTCTCAGTAATTTTTGTAGTAATATTTTCAACTAAGGATTTTTTGTTAGAGATTGAAGTCATCTATATTTATAAATCATTCAAATTTTAATTTTTAAATCTTAAATTCACTTTTTTATTATTTATAAAGTGTAAAATTTTTATAAATAATGAAAAAAAAAAAAAGAATTTAGAATAAAAAATTTAAATTTGGAAGGTTTACAAATCTAGATGCGTTCAATCTCTAACAAAAAATCTTTAGTTGAAAATACTAAAAGGAAAAACGACTGAGGAATCTTTGCCCGAAGTTAGCATTTAATTCCCTATACGCCTATGCATGGTGAAGCCTGGGCTTAATTTTCACGTGTAGCATGGTGGAAGGATTCAAACTCGATTCAGAGAAGAAACGTGGTGGGAGTTCCAAAATTGCTTGGTTAACCTGGTGAATTCAAACGGACTGGCGTGCTTGTCAGTGCCCTGGCTATCGGTCAAATATTCCAGTCGGATTGTTTCTTCAGGACGGGTGTTGTGTCCGCGCGAGCCACGTCCTTCTGAAACAATTTATAGGCTGCGGGACCCACGGCACGAGTGTAGCGGGGAGAAGGGGAGATACGTGTGGGGGTTTTTACCAGTTCCCAGAGTAATGCAAAATATGTCCTATTCATCACAGGCAGCACAGGGGGGCAAGGCAGAGGGACACCGTGATGAATGCGAGGCAGGATTGGGGCCAAATTGTGAAACTGGGCCGCGAAACAAACAACGCCGGGGACAAAAGAGGCTAAAAATGTATTTCACAGCAAAAAAAAAGACAATGGCTGCAGTAGTTGGAGGCGAATATATAAAATGTATGGAGAGGGTAATTAATCACGGAGGACAAAGCAGAGGTGAGCTGGAGGGTGGGTCAAAAGAGCTGCGAGGGGAGGGGTGTGTGAGGAGAAAACAGTCAAACAACGTCATGGCAGGCTTCCAGGGAGCTTAGTGAATGGCGAGGTAGAAGGGAGCACACACTTTTGTTTCGAAAACAGTTTAGAGCCAATTACAGGGACGACGACATGAAGGGCCTAGGTGCTTCATAAAGCACGGGGGGCTCGAGAACTTAATCCAGGATGGCTTTGCGAAGTTGCAGGTGAATTTGGGGGGGGGGGGTGTTGACTGACCCCCTCACCCCGGGGTTTTGCACGTCGCACCTGGATATCCACAACTCTGGCGGAATGTTGATATGCTACACAAGAATGTGGAGAGGAGTGCAGAGATTTGGATGCCTCATGACATCGAGGTCTCGAGAGATGATGAGGTTGAAGCGAGGCGAGGATGGAGCAGCGCCGGTAGACAAGCGCGGGGAGAAACGGGATATCCCCGAGAAAAGCTGCCGACGACAGGCATCATCAGGCACGGTCCCCCACACGCGCAAATCAGGAAGCTACCGCGCCGGAAGCGAGCCCGTAGTGGGTGGGAAGAGAGTAGTCTAATCACTACACTACCACGGCCTCCGTTACGCAAGAAGGTGATGCCATCAAGTAGTTCAGGTACTCAACAAAACTTCCTGTTGTCGTGCCAGAACCCTCTAAACCCTCCGAGGAATCGTAGTAGAGATAACGTGCAAATAAGTGGAACAGTCAGTGAAACAAACCTTGACTTTCCCAGCACTATTTAAAAGCGATGAGACGAGAGAAGTTCAAAGTTTGAGATCTACATAACACGGCAATGACCAAAAGTATTAAAGACAAAGAAACATAAATGATCTCAGTGGGCTCTGAACGGTTGTGATAAAAACTCGGCGCATATAAAGTGCTTGATGGATGCGAGCTATAAACGGACCGTTCTCATCACGTCACGTGAATGTGATTTTTTTTTTGGCAGGCATGGCAACTGCTTGTGATGGGAATGCAGGTCATATTGGGTGGCCAAGGCATATGTCTATTACACCGGTTGGTTTTACAGTGCTATTGCCCTCCGCAGTAATGCGAAGGTACGAGGCAACATCCAGGCGTCATTTCACGCGCAGATTTACATCATTGTAGGCACAGAAGTATGGTAAAGGCTTTTTTCTACAGTGCGTACACGGTAGCTCTCCAAAGGCTGTTCACAATAAACTGAGCACTTGTTAAATTCCTGCTTAATATCTACCTGTTTGTACATTGTGTATTATCCCGCCACATGTAAAATTAGTATTGCCACAAGTGTGACAATTTTATCCATGCGTTGAATTGTGATATTATTAGGAAAGTGAATATTTCACATATTTTCTCATTTTTACATACATGCATTAAACAGAAACAGAAAAAAAATAAACAATTTCAGTCTTCACAAAAGTTTACCTATCATTTTAAATTCAATATTAAGATTTCCTCGGTCCATACAGGTAGCGTCAGTGACATTTTTCAAAGACTGATTAAAAAAGTGTTTAGTTAAAAGTGAACAGTCTATACATTTGGTACACAAAGAGTCAAATGCGAAGTGATGTCCACCAACTTTGTACAGTAACAGTTCTAATTTTGCAGCCTGATACGTGGTAACTTTCCCCAACTATGCATGGCTCAAAAAATATTCAATTACAATTCAGTAAGATTAATTAAAAACATTTTACCGTCCAAGAATGAAATTTTGCACACTTCAGCAATCAAGGTTCGCTCGGGAATCGCACCCGGAAATCGGACCCGCCACCAGTAAGGCATGATAACGACTGGACCAAATGACTTATGCACGTGACCAAATGACTTATGCACGTAGGCTGTCCATGAAGACTTTCACGAAGTTCGAGCTTTAAAATAGAAATAAACTGAAAACGAAAGAAACAAACTGAATTGAAACATACTGTGTTCTGAACGTAAGGTTTACATCCAACAAAACCATTTAACACTTGGTTCATTAGTGCCGCGACTGGAACGACGTTTCTCATATAAAGAAAATAACACATTTGCATAAAGAAATTTAAGTGCAAGTTAGATAGAGGGCTTAAGGCATAATTGACCATACCACTCTCATCGACATAATGGACGAAGCCTATGATATGACTTTGATGAGTATAGCTCCACAGTTCGGAAATGGTTACTTACTATGCTTATAAAAAGCCTTAAGGCATAATGAGCCATATCACATTGATTAGTGCTACAAGCAGTACCTATAGTCCGAATTTTGTGACTATAACTTCAACAGGTGTAAATTTTTTTAGTGCCAGGAATTACTACTTTTAAGTAATTTCTACAAGTTGGGCGGTATTTCATACGGATATAAAACTATGAATTTTTTACACCGTTAGAAATGTTTGTATATTTACCCAAAAATGTACGGAAAAATACAATAAGTGTAAGAAAATGCGATCCGTAATGACGAAAAACGGGATAGCTTCGGGTTTCGGGGATAAAAACAGTGCCGAGTATGCATAAACCTTTCTTCGCCACTGTAACTAGAAAATTATTTCCAAATAGGCTATGAAAGTGAGCACTTTTGAAAGCCCTTACATTTGCAATAATAGTCAATAAATTTATTTCATTTTAGTCTTAGACGTTAACTTCCGAGTGCAGTGGAATATACACACATTGATTATCACTTACATGGCAATATTTATTTTTAAAAAGTGGTTAAAGGATAAAAAAAAATGGCTAAAAGGTAAAAGTAACTACTGCCTCAAAAGTGCTCACTTTACCGTGAACAGCCTATATCCATCCTACTAAGAGTCATTCCTGCAAACATCAAAAAGCAGCCTCAGGCGTCTGTAACATTCGGCAACACTTAATAAACTAACTTTAAGAGAAACTGAAAAAGTTACGCATGTGACTGCAGTAGAAATATCGGAATGAAACCTCAAAATCGTACGAGAAATAGTAGGTTATGACCCGGGTTCAAATCTCGTTCAGGGAAAAAATATGGTAACTTTTTAATGTATCTTTTTTATACAGAGTAGAACACTCGCATAGTAAAAATTAAACATATATTTTCATTGTCATCTTTTTTAAAAAATTTAAGTACAAAAACTGACAAGGAAATTAACGGAGAGGTTCCGTGAAATCACGGACATTTATGTGGAATTTAAGGAAACTTCGTTATTGATAATCAATGTCCGTAATTTTCCGGATAGTTGACGGACACTCCTGGATTAATTTTTTTTTCCAGTACTCTTCCGTAAAATGCAGGGATAATTCTTTTTTTTTTTTTTTTTTTTTTTTTTGTTTTAATTGTATTCAGGGACTGGCACTTTTAAAACCTGAGCCGGTGTTCACTTCGACGTCGGGTATTCGTGGTCAAGTAAACTAATTCTCAAAAGTTACTTCTTTGCAGGGTAAGGACACCGTCACATGTATTCGACGTCCCCTGAGGAGGGACAACTTCAAACCCGGAACATTCGCGAAGCCAACGGCATCGCAAAGTCGCACTCGCCGGCCGACCAACCCCCCTCCCGAGCGAAGGGAGGGTTGCGGTGGAGTCCGCACGACGTTACGGAAACAGGAAAGGGAGGAGGAAGTTTTCCTATTGTTTTTTTTTTCCACCCTCCCGGTCGAGTGACGAGGTCGAAAAAGTTTATTTTTTTTTAATCCCTCGCGGCTAGTGTAGTCAGGGCGCCCTCCCCCCCCGCCCCGAAAAAAAAAAACTTGCGTCCCCCTTGGCGGCCGTACCTGGGGGCAGGCAGTAAATCTGTAATGGGCTCACGTTTAAATGCCATTACGTTCGCCGGGACGGGGAGGCCTAACTTGGGCGACGTGCGAAGGCTCGACTGGACGGAGGAGAGGTTGGTGGTAGGGGTTGCAAGCCAGGGCCCGGGAACAGTAAAACAGTTATGTCGCAAGAGGGGTTGGGTCGCAGGGGCGACGACGTAGCGTCGGGAGTTAACGGCCCTGCGCGCGCGTTTTATAGCGCCGCCAAGGATTATTTCTCCTCGCGCGAGCCGCGGAGCGTGCGGAAGAAACTTGTTTAACGCCGAGGAGGATGTGCAGCACAGCGACGACTACCTTTCGTACGGCAAGGCGTTCGCTTCTCGAGGCGGTAAGGGCGACGTTGGATGGCTGTTTCATGGTAAATTGAGCACTTTTGAAACCCCTATACAAGATCTCGTATGCACATCGAGTATTCTCCCTCCATACTTAAATATAACATTGACACGGCCCTGATTACTTTATTCATGCTTCGGTAAAGTGAAAATGTGAATTTTTTTTTAAAAGTAAATATCTTAACATCGAGGTATTGAGAGTCAATGAGGATGAAGCGACGTGAGCATGGAGAAGCGCCGGAATGCAACGGTGAGGGAAACGGGAAATCCCCGAGAAAGCCAGCTGACCAGCGATATCATCCGGCACGGTAACTCCGTGTAAAGATTACATAGCTACCCCGCCGTACTTCTGATATAAAATGCATGGTCATTACTACAAATGTTTACGCTGACAGCAAAAAATGTAAAAGACAGCTATGACTGCAAAAGTATTTTTATCTTAAACTGAAACTTTACATTAGTGTAAATAGCAACAAATATGCCAAATAAATCCCACGGTCATAGTTACACAATAAACACAAATTTAAAAAAAGAATGGTAACTAGGTCATTATGAAGTATATTTCCTATTATATCGTCTCACTTCTATTTGTGTGTGCCGTAGATCTGTTCGTTGACGTTATGGTCGCAATGTCTTTTTTAAGATTCGGAGTTCAAATCCCTGTCGGGTAACAAGTTTTCTAAGCGTAGTTTTATGTGATATTTTACGGTGAATATAACTTATGTTCTTGTTATAAAATATTAGAATTTATTTGTCTAAAAGCAATAATACTCAAGTAACTGAGCAATGCAGTCGACTGGTTTTTTTCTGTAATCAAATCTACTAATTTTAAAGTAGCCAATTTAAGTTGTTTAATATAAATAATTTTAACAGACACACAAAAGCCTTATTGTTAACACCGTAATATTATTTTCTTTCGGAATTCGATCCACAGAAGCTTGTAAAATGTAGAGCACAAGTTTTATTATTGTGCTTATTAGAGGAAAAAAATCCAAATAATTTGATAACGTTTTAAGGAGGCGTTTGGTACTTACTTTATTGTAAAATTTACTACACTGCATTTCTGTTTGTATTGAATAACCGTACATTTGTTTAGAAAATGTAATAAGTACAATCATTTGTTTGTATTACTTCTAACTATCAGCATTGTTGCACCTTACTTCAACGTAGCTTGATTTTCTGGACATTAAATTTATAGGATTTTCTGATTGTTTTGGGCCCACATATACTGTGGGCATATAACAAAATAATTTCGTTTCAACAACATAATATTTATTTGTCCTATTTTATTGTCCTGGTTGTGTCATACAAATTTTGTTTGATTCAACACCTTTTTCTCAATGTACAGTTGACGGTAAAGTAGGTAACTATAGTCCATTCCCCACTGGAAGTGAGTTATGAAAATCATACCTTTGAAAAAACACTCTTGGCATAACATGTCAACCTGTTTTTTCAATAACATGTATTCCACAAGTATATAACACTGTGGTTAACTTTAGAGTACTGTATTATTGAATCAATTTAATGTTACCTTAATATCTTCTATAACTTGTATTATTTATTTATTTTAAATATGGATTAACAACAGCGAGAGCAGCGACGTGTTGGCAACGACTGGTGAGAAATAGTTCACAGCTAAAATATTATTTTAACCTAGTTGTTTAGTATACTATTTATAAATTAAACGGTGCCCATTGAAATATTTAAATATTTAGGTAACCCCGATGGCAACATATCTCATTTTTAAAGTTTAAAATATCAGCGGAAAATATTGTGAGTAGGCCATAATGGTACGGTGTGGTTTTATCAAGCGAGAAAGCAACTGAAAACAACTGTGCTGGGCGGGGCTTGTCGCTCTCTCTCTTTTTTTGTCTCTTTGACACTCGGGAAGTTTCACTTCACTAGTAAGTAATTAAATTATACATGTTTTCAATTGTAGCATATTTCATATTCATTACAGCAAAATAATGATTTTTGAATTTGTAATTTACAACTGAAAAGAGAATTTAATGTTAGAATACTTATTTTAATATATTTAGACATGATGGCGGGGCAGTAACCAAGTGAAGTTGGCAGACGTGGTGAGCCATGAAATGGCGTGTTGCTTTTTGCCAAACGAAACGCAAACTATTCCTACTCCGAAAAATACTTCAAATTATATCACGTTTGTTGACGTTGTGTTTCTTAAACCTACCTATGCAAGTTATGGTGTTGTGATAAATCTGAGTTTCCACGGCAGTAATATATATATAGTGTGATGTGTGTTTCGTTAATCATTGCCTCTGTGAAATGACGTGCCTTTGTGCATCGTGGTCGATACGCTAGCCCTGTGTATGTGCTTGATTTCAAATATTTGATTAGTACTATTTATACGTTTTAGCTGTGAACTGTTTTTATTACGAAGTTAATTGTTCACATCCACGTCTGTTTATTTATCACAACGTTGTACCTTTGCCCTAAGGAGTTTGAAACACAGTCGCGTAGCGTAATTTGCCACAATCCCAGGAGAAAAATACTAAGCCCAACCCGATAAATTTCAATAATTCCAATAAAGTAACAATACATAGAAATATGAGTGGAATAAAAGTTACCGTAGGCTTATTTGTGTGCACGTTCACCTCTATCTTTTAAGTTTGTGTGACGAAAATGAGCAACACGAGTTGCGTGCTTGAATTTAATGCGCCTTTGCCGTTTGACTGGTTGTTCCTTCGTTTTAATATTTATTCCAATTGAGTCATCTTTTTAAAGAAATAACCCAACAAATATCAATAACAAAAGGATAATTAGTACAGCTCTTTACCTCGCAGTTGTAACAATGTTAAACACAGTCGCGGCAAAATACTAACGTGCATTAGGCCTACATGTATTGTGCTGTGTCGTGGAAAACCAATAAGTTAATGTAAAATAACCGTAAGAACTGTCTTCAATTCAGGCATTTTTAAAACGTCATAAAACTGACCTAAATAATGCTAGAGGCCTAAACTGTGAATATTCGTACGGAATGGTTTTTGGAATATGACGAAATTCTTTGAAAAGCTGCAAACAGTAAAAAAAGCGTTTGACTGGTATAAAAGGAGAAGTCATATTTCGATGTTTATGTTTAGTGAAATTATACGAACATGTACACACACAATGGCAATGTTTGTTTAAATTTGGCGGAAGGATACGAAAAGGGCCTGAAAGTAGATATACAGCAGGGGAATGGGGAATGGACTATATTTTGCTGACACAAATACCTTGTCCGCAGGACAGTCAGTCTGAGTGAGTGTAGATATTTGGGCGGCTTTTAACAGGGAGATATTGAGAGCCGATGAGGGTGACTGAAGTGATTATGGGGCGGCACCGGAATGAGGGGGCAGGGTAAACGGGAGATTCCTGAGAAAAACCGCCGACCAAAGGCATCGTCTATCACGATTCCCACTTGCGAAAATCCGGTGACCCGGGCGGGGATTGAGCCCGGTTCGCCTTGGTGGGAGGCGAGCATGCTAATCGCTCAGCCACCGTGGCCCCTACAGTGAGTCTTGAGTCTGACGCACCGCAAGTGACCCGCGGGCCGTTTATTGAATCGCCCCAATAGGCTGTTCACGGTTAACTAGGCACTTTTTAAAGTCCTGCTAAGTGTATACTTTTCAGCCCTTTTCGTTTCCTTATGCCATACGCAAAGTTAGTATTGCCGCGGGCCTTGTAGTATATGTAGATATGTGAAGCTGGCGTATACGCAAACTTTAGGCTGGCAACTTACATATAAATTGCTACACGTATGCACGCCAACGTAAAATATCAGCGTATAGATAAGATATACAAAACACTGACATCCAGATTGCCCCACATTTGGTAAGCCAATGTAGTATATTGTGAATTGCGGGTGATATACTGTGAGCATGTAATAAATAGCTTATGTAAATGACGCAACAGATGAACACTTGTGACACATAAGACACATATTCACTTCACTTACCGTAGAAGACTGATCAGAACTGAATGTCAATATAAGAGAGACTTCCCTCGCTTTAAACAGCATACAAACAGAATGATGGCACTTCAGAAAAATAGGACAACCAAGCTACCGTCAACTCTACAAATAAAAGGCTGTCCATTGGTGAAGTAGAGTTTTAATTGAAAAATGTTTGACTTGTCTCAAAGTAATTAACTCAAAACTATCTGTTAGTGAGATATTCAGCAGCGTACAAAAAAAATACGTTTACCCTTTGCCTGTTGCAAAATGACAGTCCTCTAAGTGGCCAGACAGCTGGTAATTCAAAATCTTAAAAATACCAGGAATTATTGTGGTCTTCAATAAAATGTAGTACTGAAAATAGTGTTAACATTCACACAAAATATTAAGTTAATTGCCTGGCTTTATGAAAATTATTTCAGTCGGTAGAGAAAAGATCTCAATCTGAAGTTCTTCATAGTAAAAGGTAGGAAGGTGCCGATTACAAGATCAATGTCAACTTACTCCTTGACTTCATCTCAGGAGCATAAGAATGTTAATTACAAACGATGGAAATACCATTACCGTATTTCAACGGTTGTAGCGCCTTATTTACTCCATATCCCTTTTCTTTTGAGCATCTGCTCACTGCGACGGCTATAATACAAATGCTGAGAAACATATTTCTCGTCGATGACGTCTTTTCACTACTTAAATAGAGTATATTACACTACGGATCAGCAACCCTGGCTGCCATACATAATGACGTACAGAAACAAGATGAGGACTATGTCCATTCATTATACACAAAATTTTTACTCTTCATTCGAAATTAAAATTAGTACAGAGGGTATCGGATTTACAAAGCAGGCACATTCAAAAAACCCAATTAAGTATGATGTCATGTGTCGTTGCCAACACAGGTGAACGGAAAAATATTATCAATACTTAACAATACAGTGAAAATAATCACATATTAAAGCTGCTACGTAAAACATAATAAACAAAACAGAAAAATAATAATACTGAATAAATTACATTAATATCTCACAAAAATAAATATTACGTTAAAATCAGTATGTTAATAAACAAAATGTGTGAATTATGCACGTAACATTCTATACTAATGTGAATGTCAATTATAATAAAAATAGCGATACGTCTCAGACTGATCACTTTATTCATTTGTCATGCAAGTATTGTAATATGTAGAGTACAACAGCCACAAACTTCACTGGACATAAAATTAAACATACACACGCAATTCAGCGCCAAGTTTTGGAACAGTTCTTATTTAGTTTTCTGCCAACGTAACAACGAGACCGTATTCAAATTATGACTGCGGCATACATTAAGTTGTGGGAAGTGTAATTTTTTTAAAGGCTTATTTCAAAAGTGCTCACTTCACCGTGAACGGCCATTTATCAGCCATAAGTATAAAATTAAAATTGATTTGCTTTTCATTTTCTTCCCTGCGGGCGTAATTATTACTTTTGAAGGATCACTGCAGATGTAATTATTCTAATGGAAGTGAAAACTCTTAAGCCTGAGTTGCTACAGGCTGTTCACAGTAAAGTGAGCACTTTTGAGATCTTAGATAGTTTTTCCTTTCAGCCATTTTTTATCATTGCAGCACCTTTTTAAATGCATATTTAAATGTAAGTAATAAACACAGTGTTTATATTCCACTGCACTTGAAAGTTGACGTCTAAGGCTAAAATAAAATATATTTATTGACCATTATCCCAAATGGGAGGGCTTTCGAAAGTGCTCACTTTACCGTGAATAGCCTATACCTGCAAATTATCAGTTGAAGGTGTTCGTCACTTCTCCACTTGCAACGAGCAGGCGAATAAATGGAAATAAAGATGTTTTATAACGTTCCCTACTGCCCGTCTCCAAAGGCTCTTATAGAGTAATAACCGAAACGCTATTCATTGAAAATTCGGTCAATAATCTACTATTTACTAGTATCAGGAGAATGCTTTGAGAATTAGTGTCTAAGTGAGTGTAATTGACCTAAATCAGTAAAATTAAGACAATTAACTAATGGGTGGTAGGTATTTCAGTGGGGAAGACTATGATGTTTCACTGTCAAACTTTACTTATATGAAGCATTGTTCATTGTTTATACTTATAAATCAGCGACAGCTTACGTACGTCTCTTGACTTTCTATTTAAGACCTACACTAGAACAAGGGTGTGAACCAGCGGCCTTCCTATTGGCAAGCACACACACTCCCTATCACTAACGTAAGTGGGACTCCGAAGCTCAGAACTACAATTATATAAACACTTATATTTGAATTCGAAAATCCCATTCCTTAAAAATAAATAGTCTACGTATCACACAATCCAAAAGTGTAAGAATAAGAAGTGGTGGTGATATAGTTAATGATTTTTTGTAAATTATGAACTTGAAATTCTATACGAATTAAGTTCTTGAAGTACTAAACCTTGGCTCATTATAATTAAAGATAAAAAAAATTATACACATTAACTTAATTATGCGAAGTTATATTCTACGTTTCTCCGCCATTAATAAAAATACTTCTCTCTCAGAGACAGTGAGGTTAATTCATTTTTGTATAAATGTTTATTCAAGTGGAGTCTTCATGTAATAAAAATATGAAAGCAGCAGGAGAACGAAGGGAGAAGAAACAATCGACAAAATGCTTTACCAAATAAAACTTCTAATAGTTGTTCGTCACGAAAAGATGAAAGTTTTGTTATGAACATTTAAAGTATATCTAACTTTTCCGAAACTAAACTCACAAACTTTTGATAAGTTAAATACCTTCACAGTCTTGAAAGTTGATGGAAAAAGCACTCCGCGCTTAAATTATGAAACACAATAGCAAAGTGTTTTATTCAAAGTGACTTTTAAATCAAATTTACGGGTTCCAGAAATACGAACCTTACCACCGCAAAAAAAAAAAAAAACTTTAAAGGTCACTGATACTGGAAAACGTAAGTGTTCAAAGCATTTGGCAAGTGTTAAAGAAAAAGTGACAGTAAATGCAATACCGTATTGGAGCTGTGATATAACGCCACGCCATTGACCGTCGGTACACTCCTCATCGCTGAAAACTGTCAGATCAGACGCGTTAAGCCAATATTTTACGATACCTGCAGCCGTACTTAGTTCTTGTACAAGCTTCTACAATCCCTGGTGCACGAGCCAGTATACCAGCCGCTATATGAGCCGCCATGGATATAGATGATTCATATTACACGACAGCAGTTTAAGTACTAGTATTTCGCACCCTCTGTGGGTGCGTGGTGTGATACCCCATGCGTAGAACTGCTACAAGTTAGTAAGTTGCGTAGGTATATGAAAAAAACTAGCTAACACATCTTAATATTACTATATTACTGTTCGCCTTTTAAAGTAGATTCACGATAACTTCGGCCTTTCTGAAGCCCTGCTAAATATCTACTTTTGGTTACTGATTACGTATCCTTCCACTACACGTAAACATAAACACTGCCATGTGACTTCTACTTTTATAACTGTCAAATGCGTTGGTTGCTGTTTACAGCTATTCAAAGAATGCTGTCATATTTCATACGAATGTTCACAATTTAGGACTATAACAATATTTAGGTCGGCTTTATAACTATTTGTTAGACACAATATAGCACATTACACATAATACAACATTAATATTTTGCCGCGACGGTGTTTGTTACAACTGTGGCGGAAACAACAGCAGTATTTAACCTGTTATTAATATGTGTTGGGTTATTTCGTTAAAAGGACGGCCTTATTTGGAATAAAAATTAAAACGATGGTACAACCAGTCCAAGGAAACGACACAATAAATTCAAGCATGCAACTCGTGTCGCGTATTTATTGTACGTAGCATCGATAAACATAAAAGATAATGGTGAACATGCAAACATATAGGCCTATAATAACGTGTATTCTACTAATATTTACATGCATTGGTAATTACAGGTTTTTAGGTTTATTTTATTATTGATTTAAATTTATCTGGTTGGGCTTAGTATTTTGTTGGAATTGTGGCAGACATTCAAATCACAGAAACGTATACTCGTTACACAACTGTGTTTCAAACACCTAGGGCAAAGGTGCCACGTCATGATAAATAAACAGACGTTGCTGTAAATAATTAAATTCGTCATAATAACAGTTCACAGATAAAACGTACAAATAGTCCACATCAAATATTTGAAATCGCACACACACACAGGGCCAGCCAAACGGCCACCATGCAGAAACGCCACGCCCTTTCACACACAGAAGTTAACGAAACACACGTAATTGTATATTTATTACTGCCGTGGAAACAAATATTTACCACAACATTGTAACTTGCCTAGGAAGTTTAAAAAATACTAGTACGAACTTGACGCTTCGTTCAAGAACATGCCGTGTCATTGACATGTTGCCACATCACTGCCAGTCGTAAGTCACTTTAAAAATTGGGTTTATTTGCCCGCCATATTGGGATAAGCGCGTGGCTAGGGGAAAACTGATCAAATTATAGATTCTCCTTTCCACACCACATCTGCCAACCTGCTGGATTTGCAAGTGCCACTCCATCGTATGTGTATAAGATATCATATGTATTTAAACAATAAAATCTCGTTTCAGTTGTAAATTACAATTCCAAACATCATTATTGTTGCTTTAATAAGTATGAAATGTGCTGAAATTAAAAATAACAAAATGTATACCTTTCCTGCTACATAGGTGGTACGAACTTCCCAAGAGAGGGAGAAGAGATAGAGAGAGAAGGAGAGAGAGAGAGCGAAACGCTCCACTTCGCTTATTGAACCTTTCTTCCGGACGGATAAAAAACACAGTGTCACTAGAGCCTACGCACGGTAATTTGCCCTGATATTTTTACCTGCAGCAATGAAATGTGTTTCCGTCAGTGTTACCTAACAATACAAATATATCAATTGGCAATGTTTAATTTATAAATAGTATACATAAAAACGAGGTTAAAAAATATTGTAACTGTGACATATTTCTTACCGGCCGTTGCCAACACGTCGCTGCTCTCGCTGTTGTTAATGCGCATTTAATACGAAATGAATATTACAATTTATATAAGATACTAAGCAGATTATTAATCTATTCATGAACACAGTACTTTAACGTTAATCACAGGGTTATATAATTGTGGAATACAAGTGATTGAACACTACAGGTTGACATGTTAAGCATAGGGTGCTTTTTCAAAGGTTTGATTCCAAAAGGCCGAAGAAAGCGTGAATGGACTATACATAAACTGATAGCTTACTGATATAGTTTAAGTTATTTTCATGAAAATTATATGGAGTCACTAGAGTATGAGTGTGTTATTTTTAATTTTGACGAAAATTACCGACCGGTTGCAAAATATAGTTTTTTCTTTACATACCAGGGTATTATCCCCATGCAAAATTTAATGTTAAAAAAAATCTGGATCCGACGGAATTTCGAACTCACACCCAAAACTACACTGTAGAAACGAAAGCAGCGGGACTTTACCATTTTTTTGTTAACCTTCATTTGACGTTGTTGTGACATTTTTGACGTTGACGAGGCTCTAGTGAGACCGACTTGTTGACGAATTCCCAGTGCGACAATCGAGCTGAGCATCTGCCACGTCGGAGGAGCCGGGGCGTGGGCCTGCGACCCTCCGGCTACGGGTCGGCCATCCTACCCCTGAGCTATGAGGGCAGGGCCCCATTGATCTGGTAGTTCCTACGCAAGATGATGAGGTTAGATCGAATTAATAATATCAAAGAGTAGGTAATGTTTTAAACAGTAATTAAAAGTTGTCATAGTCAGTATTATTTGTCGTTGTCGTATTTAAAATCTATTTTAAAGAGTTTCAACCTCACGGATGTATAATCAATATGGAGGCGTCGTTTTCGGTTTCTTCATCAACTCGTTTCAAGTAGTAGCCACGGGGAGTGCCCTACGCTCTGAAACTGCGATCTGATTGGCTAGGTACGAAAGCCAGTGAAGAACCTCCCACGAAAAATAGGACGGGTCCAATTACCGAACCTGATACAAAATATGGCCGTACGAGGCGGGAAATGCCATGACGGGTGCCCACACTAGCCCGTATACCGGTCTCTATGGCGGACCTTGCACAAACTTTTACGGAATCTAGTATCCTGTAATATCGCCTTTAGGGTCCTTTATGAACTGATAGCCGGTATCGTCATTATTGGTTATCGGGTCTTCACAGTGCCCGAGCATGATAATACTTTTTTTTAAAACTAGCTGTCCTCAAGTATTTCTGTCTTTTCCTTTCAACGTTCCACTTTGGTCATCTCTCTTGTACTTAACCTTAATCGGTTCCCCGTTTGGATTTAACCAGAAGGTCCTCGATTCTTAAGTTTAACGTTTAAATAGTATATGATGCGACCTGAGTCGTATTTCAGACCCGTGGTATAGCACGGGACAGAATAAATCTTCTGTAGCGATCAGTTTTTCCCTTCGTGTCAACAGTAGAAGACCTCTACACATCTATACGTGGTTGTGGGAGGTTAGCGTTTAATACTAGTGTAGCTTATGACCTGCACTATGTATAATTTTTTTTTCTGCTTGTCATTAATAATTATACGGCCTGCAAAATGGCCGTTGGTTTGCAAGATACTGAAACGGTGTATCAAGAATACGTGTTATATTTTTTGAGGTGGTCTGCACGTTTCATTCATTTTCACGTTCGTTATCCATGAGGCCCCTGGGAATCTTGCAACTTACGAGCGAGCTTGCAGTTCGTAGATTTAGATTATAAGTACAGAGCTCAATTATTTGAAATGCGTGAAGATGTGTAAATAAAGTCAAGACATCTGTAAAATTATATCAATTGAAAATTCTCTTACGTCTATCATTCTCAGTCTCCACGCACTAGTCATTCCTAAAACAAACATTTGTACCGTGACAGTGCAATGCATAAATAGCGACTACCAGAGGACTTCGTTTGATATTTGGACAAACTTAGAAATACCATTAGTAGTAAACATGTTACCTGCTGCTTCGAAAATTTTCCTAGCATTGAAGTAGTTTCTGTAGTAATTTGAATACCTCATTTCAATAAATCTACGTGTTTTAACATTTACAGGTGAAAATACAGAAACGTTAAATTTGTTGCCATTGCATTGTGGTAACGAAACTTTTAACTTCGTCCCTCTAAGCTTAGTTAAAAAAAAAAAAGAGGAAACTAAGCTATCCTGTAGTGATATAAATTGCAATAATCTAACTCCCTCTAGTGTATACGTGAAAACATGCGACATAGAAGGTTCTGAAATAATTTCCACATTACCTGATAATTTGGTAAGTAACTCGGACATATGATACCAAACTGTCCCAAGTCGAAGGAAACTGTGTTCAATACTGTGTACATGAACTCGTTAACAAAAATGACTATCAACGTAGCTTGATTACCTGAATTTTGAATAATAAGCTGTAGTGTGAGTCTATTAATGATAGATTATATATATATATATATAATTTTCAAAAGGAAAAGCATTTTGAAACCGGTAAAAATTAGGTGACAATTAATGACCTGTGGCCAGAGTGGGAACAACTCATTTACAACTATATTAAATGTAATTTGGGGCCGCGGTGGCTGAGCGGTTAGACTGCTTTCCTCCCAATTAGCATACCTTGTTCAATACCTGGCCGGGTCGCTTCCGGATTTTCGCAAGGGGGAATCGTGCCGGATGATGCCGCTGGTCAGCGGATTTTCTCGGGGATCTCTCGTTTCCCCCGCCCTTGCATTCTGTTGCTGCTCCATTCTCACCTCGTTTCGGCCTCATCGGCTCTCAAGACCTCGTTCTTAAGAGCCGCCTAAATGTCTCAACTCAACAATTCAAGATAATAATTGTAAATTGAATTTAAATGATAAATTTAACAGTTTATAATTTAAATTTTAACTTGCGTTCAGTTAGAAGGTTGAACAAGACTGAATATAAATCACACTCTGAAAGAAATATAAAACCAATATTTATACGAAGGCGTTCAACATGATAATTTTCAGAACATAAAGCACATACTGGGTTGTGTAGTTGAGGTACATGATATTTATTTGTTACATGAGCATTTTGGACTTGTTTGTTCAAGTGCTTTAAAGTTGGTCAAAAGTTCAAAGAAGTTGATTCAAGTTTCGTGTTAGTGATTTCCTTCCAGGTTAACCAAAACTGTTGACCACACAGTAAACCTTGAACCAAAGCGATGTCCAACTTCAGTTAGTCTATAGTGATATTCTCGAACCTGCGAATATAATATCGTCTTATATAAATATAAATATACATGTACATGCATGGTCAGTTGAATTAGAGACACCTGCCATTTTGGCGAAATGGCGCTGTCAAAGGTCAAATGACTCCGCCGAATGTAACAGTGCCTCACCATGCATGACAGGGATGTCGTCAGAATTTGCACTGACCGTCTGAGTAACAGACAAGCACAGAATGGGGAGGAAACAAGATCTCAGCGCACTTGATCGCGGCCAGATATATTATGGCCTGATATATGGGGCACTCCATCTCAAACGTCTTATAGACGTTGGGATTTCCATAGGCCACCGTGCCAAGAGTGAACCACGATGTCATGAATTCTGGTAAAATCACCGCTGCCAGGGTCAACTGCCATGGCATACAACGTATAGATCACAAGGGTTGTTGTTGACTAGCTCAGTTGGTAACAGGGGATAGACAGGTCACAGTGCAGCAGATCAAGCCATTTCAATGCTGTATGGACCATAATGATCTGTGTGCAGCCATACCATCCAGAAGCATCATCACGATATGAGGTACAGAAGCTATGGCCTTACTATGGGACCTCTGCTCACCACACGTCAAAAGACTCAACGGTAACATGGGCATTGGAACACCCCCATTGGACCCTCGACGCATGGAGAAAGATCGCCTGGACGGATAAGCCGAGGTATACTTTAGTACACGCTAATGGCAAGGTACGGATGCGACGCCTAGCAAATGAAGGGACGGGTCCCTCACGTCAGCAGGTTAGAGTTAAGGCCAGTGGTGGTGATAACCTTGTATGGGGACTGTTTATAGTGGATGAAATGCCATCTTTCTTTACCGACGAATGATACAGTGATCTTCTGGCAGATCACGTGTACCCATTTATGTGCCTACATTACCCTGCAGAATACCTGAACCTACATCAAGACTGAACACTTGCCCATCGCTTCCGAACTGTGACCGAGTGGTTGGATGGATACTAAGAACTTGAGGTTGCTTGCCTGGCCCCCGAGGTCACCCGACCACAGTCCTATCGATCACAACTAGGGTGATGTCGAGAGGAAAGTGAAAGCCATGGATCCTGCTCCGACCGATCTTTATGATCACAAAGAAGCATTGAATGGCCGTTTACAGATAACCACGCGTCAGCAGTTTGACTGATTTCTGAAATACACAAAATAAAACGAACTATTCACAAAAAATGTAACAGCACAGCTTATGTGCCAAACTAAATCATTTCGCAACAATTTCTCAGATCAAATCCAAGGATGTGACCATTATGTTTAACACTCTATGAAATCGCATATTTGTCTTTGCATGACTCAGAGATATATTCAGGTGTAGGCTATTCACGGTAAAATGAGCACTTTTGAAATCCCTGCTCAAGATCTACTTGTATGCACGGTGTGTATTAATCCGCGTTATCTAAAGTTAACACTGCTATGGGCCTCATCACTTTATTCATGCGTCGGTCAAGTGAAACTGTGAAATTATTAGAACTGTAAATATTTTTTGCAAATCTGCTAATTTTTATACTGAGATGCATTAAAAAAAGAAACAGAAATCGAAAGAAATAATTCAAACTATCACATATGGTTACATAACACTTATAATTCTACAATAGACTTGGAACTAATTTCCCTCCACTCATTACCAACTTTACAGGGCGCACGTCACTCAGTGCGCCTATTAGAATATAATCAGGAACGAGCAGTGACTTTTTTGTAACGTAGATTTCTAAAGTGCTCATTTATCGTGAACAACCTTTAGCTAGAATTCATTTAAACATGTAAATTGTATTTTGTCATTTGTTTGTTAAAAAACCCAATGAATATGTAATATAGACACTTGCTTACCTAAAATAAATTAAGTCTAAAATAGTTTATTTCTATGGAATGATGTTATGTTTATCTAATATCTACACTTTCAATGGCATCTACAACATATTAAAAATAATTAATCTCGATCCTATTCGTAGGTGTCTCATACAAGCGTACCAGCAGATATCGCCAGGGAAGTTATGTCAGCTCAAAGCCCAGCCTTAGAAGGTAATGAAGGGTTCGGGCTGTTCACTAACTCAGCCCCTGGCTACAAGGCGGGCTATGTCCCAGCACTCTCTAGGGTGTCGAATGAAATTCCCTTCCCACTGGGTACCAAACTCTAGTCATCTAGTTGCCATACCTCTGGGAGTGCTGTTAAGTCTGCAAAAGCCGTACCCGCAGATAGCCACTCACAGCAGCTAAGAGAAGGAGGCTCGTGGATACAATATAATGACGGTTCACTAGTAAATGAACACTTTTGTAAAACTCGCTCAGTTTTACATATCTGTCTTCCCGATGTGCGTTCTCCCAACACATATAATATGTGACATTTCCTTCATATAGGACAAAAAATTGACAGTAAAAGCACAATTGTGACACATTTTAACGGCATTGGAGACTGCATCGTCAGATTCGGTAGATAGGCTTTGATCAAGTAGCTTTGTTGCATTAATCCCTAAACCAGTTTATAACCATACTTGGCCACAGTTCTCGTGCCATTTTAGATGGGTCATTTCAGATCCTAGTCAGTAATACCGATCCCGAACAAACCAATATGGCATTTTAAGCCCTTTAATAGGCACACATGACCACCATTTGTGAACCATTAGAGACAGAACCATTAAATGCAGACCCTAGGCAGTACGAAGTATAGCATTATACCACAAGTCGTCTAGTAAGCAAAATTTTTGTCATCTCAAAACCCTACGACCCACCTATCATATATCGAGTGCTCTGAAATGTTATTACTTAGAACTGTGCAGTTTCTTAATAGGTTAGCATTGTTTACCAAAGAATAGAGATTCACTTTTGCGCTGTATTGTGGAATTTTGAACAATGTCATTGCACGAGAAGAATTTGCAATCGCATCCATTGTGTTTAGAGTTCACCACGCCGCTCATCTCTATGGCGCAATGCGACACTTGTGTGCCAAAGCTCGATTAATTATCACCGAGTCGTTACACGAGTAACTCGAAGCCTACTCTAAACACGGAAGTCCATTCTTCTTTAGCATTTCTCTCCACATTTGTGCAATTTAAAACCCAACCACTTGTAGTGTAACTTCTTATTAATTTTCCTGACGAACGTGTGGAAATGGCAAGCAACTGAGGGCATGTTAAATATCCCTACATCAAAATGACCTGCTGACGTACTAACAAATAGGTTATTTTTTACTTAAGGACAAAATATTTAGATTAATGCAGTTCGTAATTATGAGGACATTAAGATTATTTTTATGAAAGTATCTTAAGGGAAGGATTAATTTTATTACGGGGTTTCTTAATTTGACAACGAAACGAGTCGTTCAGATTCTCAATAAAACATGTTCATGGGAAAGGTAATTCAACTTGACGTAAGAATAAATTATAAACATAATTTAATAAAATCTACCCAGTACGTAACGAGCTAAGAATGTCAAATTTTTTATCATGATCATTTATTACTTCATCGTAAGCAAGTGGTTCGGGTGTCAACGTTAAAAACAGGCAACACCATTTTCCAAACTGGTGTCATGAACTTACTTAATATAGATGGAATCTAATTGTAAATTAGTAGGGTTTTTCAATTGTTACAAAATTAAAAATCTATTTCACATTGTGATCCAGAAACCAAGAATACATTCGTGTGAGGTATGCAAAATAATTAGTTAACATATGGTACATGTCTTAGTACGTTTACTATTACTAAGTTATATCGGGAAAAATTACAATACTAGAAACACCGTCACAAAACAGGGAAAATGCAGCAATAAAGGAAGAGAAAACATTTACTGTTAGGAACTATTTATTGCATGTTAACATCGTGTAGAACAATCATTTTTTTCCAACACAGATGTGTCAAGTAATCTATACTAATATATATAAAGCGGTAGTGTTTGTAACTTTGTGTGTGTGTTTGGATGTAGAAGGTAATCTTCGAAACTACTCATCCGATTTAAAAAATTCTTTCACCAGTAGAATGCTACGTTATCACTGAGTGTCATAGGCTATATATTTTATTTTCAAAATCAATAGGGATCCCTACTAAAACTTCAATAATGTAACCCAAAGTGTAAATAAATAACCTATAAAATTCCTTACATTGCGTGCGCTGCGAAAACTATTGATGATAGAACAAAATAATGTACTACGGCTTTGCAGGACGGACAGATTCGGAAAATAAAACTTGCTGTGTGCTGCGTACGGCTCCAACCTTAGAAGCTCTACTGCCATTATGGGGGGAGTTACTTTTGTGTTTGCTGGGGATTTTCGGCAGACACTCCCTGTAGTTACAAAAGGGACGCGTGCAGATATCATCAAAGCATGTCTTAAATCATCTCCCTTATGGAGTTCTATTCAACACCTAAATTTGCGAACGAATATGAGAGCCTATCTTGGTGGAGACACGCATAAAGATTTCCCACAACAATTGCTCAGACTTGGAGAAGGAGTTTTTCCTTCTCTAAATTTGGGCATTAATTCTGCTGAAATCAATTTAAATGAGACATTAGGTCAGATAGTCCACAGTCTGCAGCATCTTATAGAAGCAGTATATCCGGGCCTCGAAAATTTACTAGAAAGAGACTTTCACTGGTTGTGTTCCAGGGCAATAGTATCGCCTAGGAACGGCACTGTCAATGAAATCAACAATCTCATTATACAAAGAGTTCCCGGCCAAGTCAAAACCTATAAGTCGATTGACACAGTCACCAATGTTGACGATGTCGTCCACTTTCCTCAAGATTTTCTAAATTCGCTTAATCCTTCTGGCTTGCCACCTCACGAACTATCATTAAAAGTCGGTACTCCTAACATGCTTTTAAGGAATATAAGCCCTCCTAACATGTGTAATAGCATAAGATTGCTCATTAAAGACTTGAAAGAAAATTTGATTGTCGCGACCATCCTCACCGGTCCAGCAGCCGGCCAGCTGGCAAACATCCCGAGGATTCCCATGATTCCCACGGATTTGCCAATATCTTTCAAACTGTTGCGATTTCCCGTAAAAACATCGTTCGCGATTACTATTAATAAGTCCCAGGGTCAAACTTTCTCTTTGGTTGGAATCAACCTACGAAAAGAGTGTTTTTCCCATGGCCAACTATATGTTGGTTTATCACGAGTTTGGAAGTCCCGAGAAACAGTACATTTTGCTACCAAACAATAACAGGACGTCAAACATTGTCTACAGATAATGTCTTAGCCAATAACATATTAAATACTTCTGTCTCAGATAAATTGCATTGTAATATAATGTATCTTAATATGAAAAATTATAAGAAAGTAAAAAAATATCAAATAAAAATAGCAAAAAACTTTAAATTATAAATTATTTAATTAATCATTAAATTATAATGTGCTTTTTTTAAATGCTTTAGGAGAGTTTATCCAACCTAATTAACGCCGGGTTAAGCAGTTTTTTTTATCTTAATTGCACCCGTGCGAAGCCGGGGCGGGTCGCTAGTACTGTTTAAACACGGTTATGACATCTAATGTTTTGCAGTAGCGCGAAATGATTCGAAGCTGTTTTGAAAACACGCAAACAGGAAATGTCCCCGTGAAAACGGAATTATAAATTACGCAGAAGTTCAAGTTAATATGAACACACAAAGGAAACAAAAAAAAAAATACCGCTTGTGCCACATTGATGCTTTTCTAAATTTCCAGAGTTACAAGATTACTTATGCACAATGTGTGTGCCTATCGAATATACTTCGAAACCTGTACCGTCATTTTTCTGATGGCGTCATTTGAACAGCTATCTATACACTTGACTGGCCCGACGAGCGCCGAAGAAGCGCGATGTGCCGGGTACAAAAGACCGACTCGTCATGCCACCACGATCAACTTCAGAACTCCTCCGATCTTTCCTCTTTGACCACTCGCTTCCCTTACCTTCCCCTCCGAGCAAGTACAGTACCTCCTCTCCTAAATCAGTTCTCTAGCGATTAGACAACGCCTCGGCCACTCCTGCTTCGGGTTTATTGTTATATGTACGGACTGTTCGCAGTTATAGACTATTCACGGTAAAATGAGCATTTTTGAAAACCCTGCTTAAGATCTACTTGTATGCACGTGTGTATTTTCCCGCCTTACGTAATATTAACGTTGGCATGGGCCTCGTCACTTTATTCATGCGTCGATCAAGTGAAACTAAAATTATTAGAAAAGTATACAGAATGTTTCGTAACTTACGTTACAGACTTTTGGAGGTGATTCCTTACAGAAAAACATTTAAAAAATGCCGATTGACGTATGTCCCGAAACGGCGTCTAAGGGTTGAAAACACCCCCGAAAGTTGGGCTTTAAGAGTACTTGTTTACTAAATAAGATGACGAAAAAAGTAATATTAAGTTACAATATTTAAATATCTTACGTTAATATTAATTTGTTTCCACTTTATTAAATAAAAATTAATTTTAAAGCTTCGCTTTTGGGGGTGTTTTGAACACTTATACGTCGTTTTCGGACATACGTCAATCGGCATTTTCATAATGTTTTTCTATAAGGAATCACTTCCTAAGTCTGTAACATAAGTTACGAAACATTCTGTATATTTTACAAATCTGTTCATTTTTACTCGACGATGCATTAAAAAATCAACGTAAACCGAAATAAATAATTTAAGTTATTACAAATGCATACTTAACACTTTTTATTCAACGCTACTATATGGGACTACTTCCATCCCGTGTTACCAACTTTACTGGACGTATGCCACTCTGTGCGCCCGTTAACACGTAAGCAGGCAGGGGCAGTGACATTTTTCTAACGTTCATTTAACCCTTAGCTGCTATCGTCGGGTCATTGATGACCCGGCGTAATTTGTTTTCGCTGAAGTGGTACAATGGCCGCGCGCAGCAACTGGAGTCTATACAATCCAGGGGAAGGGGGTGGCGAGTCAGTTGGCCTTGAGACAGCGCGGTTGACAGTTGTCGTCTACGAGTTATTCGCATTTTAGGTCTGTTTTGACCCGACGATATCATTTAGATTAGCTTTTTTGTTACCAAGTTATAAAATTATTAATTAATATTCATTTTCACTTTATTTCGACATGGAAAAGCAAGAAATTGTTGAGTTACTGAACAATGATTTCGACAGTGACATTAGTGATAACGAAACGATTGTTAGTGATCAAGAGAGTGAAAGTGAAACTGAGCGCGGCTCTGATTTTCGTCCAGAGCAGCTACTAATGACAATAAGCACAGTCTTGTTTGTTGCGAGTGTAATGGTACAGTCTATAAAAATCACAGTGTAAACAAAGTTTTATGAAATCAATGTATGGATGAGTAAGGTGCGACGATGAAAGAACAGTAGACTTTTATTTCATTCACATAATCATAATAATATAACTTCTTTCAAATCATAGGTAAAAATTTTGAAAATTTTCTACGGTTTAGTTTGATACTTATAATATTGTTAAAAATATGTATTTGCTCTTGTCATAATTATATAATATGTTCATTTATATTCTAAATAGTAAGAATATACTACGTTTATAAAATATATCTCAACATTTTTTATAAAACGTTTTTTTAAACACAGTTTTTTAGACATGGGTTCAAAAATATATATATATATTTTTTCGAAATTATGTATAATATTTTCTTGGTACAAAAATATTTTCGGATTTTTCAATAATGTTAAAATAATATTGGTAATTTTTTTTACAAAAAAGTAACTAAATTTTGCTTTAAAAGAATTGGGTCATAAAGACCCGAGGGTAGTGTGTAAGTGGCAAAAAACCACAATAGCAGTTAAGGGTTAAAAAGTGCTCACTTTATCGTGAACAGCCTTTAATTGCACATTTTTGACAGCCCTGCTTATAATAAACCTTTCTTTCTATTTTGTATCCTTCCACCATGTTCTTTCTTGATGTTCGCATCCTGGTTTCAACATTTTTATTATTGTTTTCCTTCCTAGTATGATTTTACTATGGTCCTTGAATACCTCCTGGTTCCATGTGTTATATTATTTTTATTATTTCATTTTGGAGTTTTGAAGATTTTCCTCAACTGGCCATTAAATCTTATTCTTGTTTGTCCTAGTAACTTTTCTGTGTGTTTTTTTCTGCTACTTCCACGACAACAGAAGAGTAATAACTGTATAGTGGCGTGTTGAACTGTATAATTATTCCTGTAGGTTTATAATATGTATAAAAATTACAGACCTCAGTTGCCATTAATTTACTTATTACACTTTCGCACCAACGTCAAGTCTTAGAACTATTTTTATTAATTCGTTGCCAACTTAATTTAGAATCTGCGTGTGTGTGCTGTGGCATTACATTGATGTACAATGATTTTTTTTCATCAGTTGATTCCAAAAGTGTTTATTTTATCGAGAAGAGTCTCTATGCACATGTAATCGTCTCTGCTGATATGAACGTCGGTTTGCATAAGGACGGAGCTACAGAGGGTAGGCTGTACTAGCCAAAGGCGATGAAGCGTGTCTTTTTGCTTTCGTATTTAATCCATATAAATACCTCGTCCCTGAAATCTGAATGCCCTCCTGGCTAGCTCCTTTAATTTTGTTCCGTGTTTCTTTGCTAGTGATATTTGTTATTTTTAGCATTCTAAAGCATTGCCCATAATTTTCGTTTCCACGAGCCTTTATGTAACCATTACGCTTCCTGAGCGACGTCCTGACTAATTCATGCATAATAATCTGCTTATGCATAAGTTGCAATATATGTATATTATATCTGTGCACTCATGTGTTAGTATGACTCGTGGCGCAAAGGCGGCATGATGACTTGTTCAGAGTTTTCTGGTACCTGCCCCAAATTTAATTTCGATTTTTATGATTTTAAATTGCAATTTTAAAGTACATCTTGCTATTCCTAAAGTTTATTTTATGTGCCTGATATCATGAGGTAAATTGATCATATATTATTCGCAATAATTTGTTAGGATGCCTTTATTTATGTTTCATAGAAGACAGAATGACAAAATTTGTCAAAGTTTCCAATAGGACCGAAATATTAATGTTTCCACGTATGCTCCTACTCAGTAAGGGCATAAATGTCCAGGTGCATCTTCTCCCAAACCGATGTAGAAGTGACAACATTGCGCAAACCCCGCATTACAGCTTGTGCGTGGAGGCTTGCATTTATGACAACACTGACAAAAACTGACAAATTTAGAGAGGTATTTCTTTAAGTTTGGACATATAAATGAGCTTGAAATTTATGCTGTGACTGCGACACGTCTAAATGATAACCAAACACGGACACAGGAAGAAAAACCTCGAACCAACGACTGAAGAGAAGTGGAACAACAGTCATCCTATTCCTACCACTTTTCCCAGTGAGCAAAATAAATCGATTCTTCACTTATCAAAGTGCCTTCAGATAAGCCAGAATCTATTCATAAAGTGTGTCACATGTCTGTTCACCCTTAATATTCACAAACACTTTGGGAAGGAAGGGAGCAACGAGAGTAAAACTTTGTAATCACCTTCCTGTATTGTATGGGGTCCTGCACTTTACAGACAGCAGGGCCATACAATCTGGACAATACACCCGCGACTGCTTTTCTGTATTTACCCTTGCTGGACATTAAAAAGGAACCTATTAGAACGATACACCAAACGACATAATTTTCCTCACTGTATTGGTAAGAGGTTGGTGCCTCATTATCACAGAAAAGTTTATATATTCGAGCCTATAGATATGCAGTGAACTTCTCGATATACGCTATAGGCTACAAACGTCAGTGTTTCCTTTTCGTAAGCACTTAGCTTCCGTCCAGAGTCTGTAAGTATATGGCTTCGAAAAGCTACAGGAGCCACAAAATTATTTTTTTTCTAGAAAAACGGCCAGCCCGATACAAGAAGTATAAACTTGGAAAACAAGAAATGTGAAAAGTCAACTAGATGGAGAGCGAGGTAGAAGTCGGCTTAGTTTCTCAGTACAAAAAAAAATCTTCTCTTGATTAGGGCCCCAAACAAATGTTTCGTATTTTCTCTTACGTTTGTTTGTAATGGGAGCATACTTGGTATAATCAGGGTATAAAGTGGGGATTATATACCGTAGTCCCATAAACCACATGAATCCTATTAAATCCCTAGAACTCGCAAGTGGGCAAACAAAGAAATTGTGTCCGGAATTATCACAAACTCACCTTAACAGAAAATATGTCCCAAAAATATAACATTAGAGAGCCCAGGTAACTTTCAGCGGACTGACGGTGTATCCGCCATCAAGTAATATTTGTTAAGACTTGTTTTAAATCGTCAATGTGCGTTTCCGTTACCTCGCCATAAACATATGCCGTTAACATAATTCAACTCAAATTTGATACCAAAGAGGACATGTTCGCTCATTTTGGAAAGTACCTGACTGCCATAACTGGCTAGACACCCTATTGAGAATACCCAGTTGAAATATTCAGAGTATTCATAGTTTTTTAACACTAAGAATTTACTTCAATAACGCAATACGTAACAGAGCGTGTTTCGATGTCTACACTTATGCATCTATTGTAAATTGAAATTCGTTTAGCATTTAAAATGGGAAATTATGATTTTCTTGGTTTATGTGTGAATATAAAATATTTGCAGGAAGCTTACGAGAGTTAATCACATTTACATTTGCATTTGCTTTTGAAATGTTTATAAAATATTGTTATGGAATATACACGGATGGGATTTTGGGACGAAGGAAGACCAAGAGGTTTTTTATTTGCAATCGGTCTAACTGTTTGATAATTAAAAGAAATTCAAACACAAATAAGCACACTGGATACTGATTTCTAATAACAATGTTTAATTTCTAAAATAAATTTTTAAAAGTAATTATAAATTAAGCATTTATTGCCACAAAAATTAACTTCTAATGTTCAAAATAAACTTAACATTGTAACGCCTATGAAAATAGGGGTTTTATGCATACAATTAACTTATATTATTTTTCCTGTTCTTATTGCTGCACATATTGTCATGCAAGAGTTAAGGTAATATTTTTCACACATGTCACGTATGTGATTTCAACTGCCTATGTAAATTTTATTAATTTTTATTAATTTTATTTTTCTTAACATGTAAGATTTTTAAAACTTAGATGCATGGTGGCAATAGTAATTATGTGCAATTTTGATAGGCTAGTTCATTTTTCGTTGTGTATTTATTTTCATAAAATTAACATTTATTTTTGGTGTGATCTCAATTTTGTAAGTCTTTCTACTTTTTATCGTATTATATTTCAGTTCCGAGATCACGTATTCTTTGGTTTTTCTTCATTTAGGTCGTTAGAAGTGGTTCATGTGGGTGGTTTGAATAGATTCGATCCCCACTGACCCGCAGGTTTAAATTCTGATTGTTCATTGGCTGGCGCTATAGGTCCCCTAGAGCTAGCGTCAGCCTGCAGAGACTAACGCCCTCTTCGCTAGCAGCCTCCAACGACGCTAGGCGTAGGGCAGGACCTCCCGTTTGAAGTGGACGGAGAGGTAGGACTTTAAATTAATTTTAGGGTGTGTAGACGTGTCTCTGAACCAACTATTAAGTAAACTTGTAACCAGCAATGGATCTTGTGTTAATGGTCGCCCATTTGCGAGGTTAAGTGGTCAGGAGCTAGATAGTTTAAACACGCCGTCTACGTACGTGTAGAACGGAGCTCCACGTATCTCCACCTTAATCCTGCTACGACAAATTCTGCAAAAGCATCCTACCTTAAACACGCTTAGTGATTAAAAGATAAGTCCTACCAAAATATCTGACATTTTCATCTGGACCTAATTTTATTTACAGTTTGATACAGCTCGATGTCCGTTAGCATCATTACACAAGCGACGCCATCTTGACTTTTATAAGTACGTAAATTTCCAGCACACATACGCCCACTACAAAACCTGTGATAAGAGTAGTTTATACCAGAGCTAGATTGTTTAGTCAGAACACAATTTGTTTTAACGTAATATTTACTACAGAGAACAGTTTGATTAATTTGATTTTGAAACCAGTATATTCAGATTCTGGCAAGCTATGTCACGTAACCGTAAAAGGGTTCAAGTAGGCTAGTCATAACCACTTTTAGCGTTGTTAGGATAGTGTGTTGTCTTAATAACTTTTCTCATATTGCCATCAGGGTTTTTAATTATTTTTGATTTAAAAGGAAATAAAACGTATAATAAATTAAATTTATTCAAAGGGCGTATCTGTTTTGTAGTTTTCTCTACTGTAGTGTCAAGTTAACCTATTTCTTACCCTCATATGTGTTTACTAGAGTTTTCAATTGTCTGCCTTATTTTGACGCACGTACATAAATGGTGTACGTGCCAAATGCTAGTTTCTAGAGGGTGCTAATGGCAATAAAGTTGTTCCCCTACCGGCCCAGGACTGCACCGGGCAATTATACAGAGGCAGCCTAGGTAAGATCACCTCTTTTCCCACTGATTTATTGCAAGTCAACTGTGCAGCCTGGTCACTCAAGTGTTATGTGTTGTCCCATTGTTGCGTATGCAAATTCTACACCATACACAGCACATATCTATTTGGATATAATATGATATCTCATATTGGCTATCGCAACGAGGAGATCTTGTGTGTGTTCTTCACAACTCCCTACAGACTACATTACATATTTATATGAAATATAAGTTATATTTCAACGTGCTATCTTTAAAAAGTGATTTTCAGAAGTTATGAAAACCTTTGTTTATATCTGAGAGTAATATGAAATACACATAGTGAGCTTACGATTGGTATTGCAGTGATTCCAAGAACAGATGAATCGGGAGTACTCTGCCCATTTCACTGTTAGTTAAGTGCTTGTAAAATAGGAATATAAACAAAAAACAAATCATCGCTTATAACTGGATGTGTATCAAAGTAAAAACTGTCGGAGTAATTGCTATATTGTTGGTAACAAATATATATGGCATATTTCTAGTTTAGGGTCTTATTTAAAGTACATGTTATAATAATGTTTTTTTAAAACTTGTTAGTTCTTGTCCTGTACACATTACGCATGACGCATTCATGTCATCAGGTTTTTGTTAATTTCTACATGCGCAATGTTAAAAATTTCGTTATATTTACGGAATTTTTTTTACGAAAATGTACAGTAAATATAAGGAAACGGAATCCACATTCACGAAAAACGGATTAAGTACGCAAACACAAAATACGGAAACCCTCCGCATTTCCTATAGCTTAGGATTTTGGGGATGAACAAAGTTGCGCCCACACGAAGATTCCTTCCCCCATTGCAACCAGAAAATTATAATTTCTCGGCAGTTATTAAAATAATTTTTCCTTATCTCTTTTTATTTTAAACTGTAAGTATAGAAAACTAATTAGGAAATTAACGCAGAGGTTCCGTGAATTCAAGGAAAGTTTTGTAATATTCGAGGAAAAGTCGGTTTTAGAAAATCAGTGTGTCCGTAATTTGACGGATATTTTACGGACACCTCTGGATAAATTTTTACCAGCACTTTTCCTGAAAATCAAGGGGAATTATTTTTTAACTGCGTGGCTCAAGTGTTCAAATATTCGTGGATGAACTACATTCAGCAGCGACGCGTTCTTGTGGTTTTCTCGCCAGCTAGAGGATGTTTACACAGAGATCACGCAGTGAAACTGCCTGCAGAAACGCCGCTGCGGGTAATTGCTCCAGGTCCTGGGAGACTTGACGAAGCGTTTTACGCCCTCTGGCTTAATTCGTGTGCAAACACTGGTTTATGATTCGTCCCGCGGGGGCCTGGGCGCAAATAACGACATCGTCTCTCATCTGGCAACCGCCCACAGCCTGCGGCTCCATCTCCCTCCATCCTTGTCCTTGTCTACCTCCAGCCTCCGTCTCTCTCTCTCTCTGGGAGATGCCAAGATCTTCATCGCGGCCTGGGCCTTAGGTACCTCAAATCCGCAGGTGCACGCGTAGTTAGGGAGGGGCAAGTGTATATACAGGATGTCCCAGGAATACACGGCAAAACTCTGGAGGCATCACAATTGCTCCCAGATAAAAGAAAATTGGCCCTAACTGCAAGAGATACTCGTAAGTTATTCTTAACACTTTTAGTGCTTTGAACTGTTAAACGTGGCATTTACGGGAATACAAAAAAAAACTTTTTATCATTTCGAGTGATGAACAGCCCATGCTCTGGGACTCACCAGACTTTATATATATTGAATATTGTAAAATTAGTGGTTATTGACTGACATAAACAAAAGTTTGCCTTACTTAGAAGTAAAGAATGCAATTCGCGAGCCGAAATGTATTTCTTATTTATGGGCTTAAACTTGCATTATATCTAGAAACATTATCGTGCAAAAGGACCGTGCCTTAGCTCAACATGATGACAGATGAAAATTAACAGAATGGACTACAGGTTATTAATGTGCGTGTCATTACTACGCATGTCTCTAAGACGAACGGTTACAAAAACAATAAAAAAAGGTTCAAGTGTATCCATTTTCACGTCCAAGTATATTCTTAGGTTCGTTTTCTTGGACTATCAGTCTCCACGTTTTTATGTAATGAAATGTATTTTTTATGTAATGTAATGAAAACCGAAGTATATGAAAAAAGAAGCCAGGTAAAAAATGCAGAGAGAAAAATTCTATTAACGGTGTGCTTAAGATTGTTCATAATTGAAGGTTTGATCTATTTATCATTTTTGAAAATATGGTGCGTTTTTTATATTTTTAACAAGAAACTGATTTAAAGATTTTGCGCTGCGCGTTCCTAGGTTGACAAAATTTTCAGTAATTTCCAATTTACATTCTCCTGAATGCCATAAGTTAGGTAAATATGTGGTCAGTATTAACGGATTGTGACACTATTTGGCATACTTGATTTAACTTCGTAACTCAACTACGAAGTGCCTGTATTTCTACTTTAACACTTTGTAGACTACAGTATGCTCGAGTGTAGCTTGAGCAAAGCCAGTTTGAAAATTTATTTGTTATTCAGAATAAATCTCACATGGATGTGCAGTCCTTGTTAGGTTAGTGTTTAACATGACCTCACAAGAACACGACAGCGCAGCAACATTTATATTGCTGGAGATAGGAAAAATTCGCGAATTCATTTCGGTATAATATACACGTCAAACACATATACAGTGAAGTCACCTTCGCAATTGGATCAGATTTTATTAGATGCACTTTGCATGCCTCTGAGCCAATAGCAGCTTGCAAGGAAACACCTTGCTAATCCCATAACTGCCAGGTGCGGGGCGACAGCCAATGAACACACAGCTGAGCCTCCAGTATGCAGAGGTCTGAGGAGTCTAGCCTACAGGTAATTGAACTCGCGAAATTTTCCTAACCCTAGATATTGCTAACGATAGGATTTATTTTTTATGGCCACTCTATGGGACATGATTGATCGTAAATCTCTTTGTACGATAAAGGACACTTAATTGAGACATTATAGCTCGGCTCTCCATTTGTTGATGACCGACCAGTAACGAACGCCTTAGTTAGGGTCCGGTGAGGTATGGCCCAATAGGAGGATGGTGAGTTCTAACAGACACCAACAGAACCGGTGTTCTTGCAGTAGTGTGTCTAGGTGACTCAGTTATAATATTTCTTACTAGCAACCTAGCCCGTGACCATTTTTTTTTAGTATCGTCAATTGCCTAGAATAGTTACCATGTTACAAATTTTGGTTACCATACAAAGATTGAAAAAATTTTTTGCATCGATATATGAAGGTAATAATGAAATGATGTGAAATTAACTCAACATTGAAGCGACTGCGGTCCCATTTAAAATTGAACTAGCGACTTTGCCACTGCGGCCTCTTTTAATATAGTTCTATCCACTGAGCCACTAAGCCCCCACTTGGAATCGCTCTATCCACTGAGCCACTGCGGCCCTACGTGGAATATCTCTATCCACTGAGCTACTAAGCCCCCATTTGATATATATATCTATCCACTTGGCCACTACGGCCCCACTTGATATAGTTCTGTCCACTAAGCCACTGAGGCCCCACTTAATATAGTTCTGTCCACTGAGCCACTATGGCCACACTTGGAATCTCTCTATCCACTGAGCCACTGCGGCCCCACCTGGAATTTCTCAATCCACTGAGCTACTAAGACCCCCATCTGATATATATCTATCCATTTGGCCACTACGGCCCCACTTGATATAGTTCTATCCACTAAGCCACTGCGGCCCCACCTGGAATTTCTCAATCCACTGAGCTACTAAGACCCCATCTGATATATATCTATCCACTTGGCCACTACGGCCCCACTTGATATAGTTCTATCCACTAAGCCACTGCGGCCCCACTTAACATAGTTCAATCCACTGAGCCACTAAAGCCCCAGTTGTAATAGTTCTATCCACTGAGCCACTCTGGCCCCACTTAATTTATTTAACATTGAAGCGAGACATTTAAAGTAAACATAAATTATATTCCATTACCTTAATATCTCTATGCAATATTCTCTATGCATTAATACAAAACTTTTCATAGGAAAGAAGTAATTAAAAAATGAGTTTTTATCGTAAAAGGTAATGATTGTGTAATCTGATTTTGCTGAAATTCGAACTCGAGCTGTATTTTACCCCCATGATTCGCTCTGGAAAATTTGAAGAATTTCTGTGGTGTTTCAAGGGGCTTAGAGGCATTAAAGACGGACAGACAGGCGGATTGGTCGTCTACTTATTATATAGGTTAGGACAATAGGATGTGCCAGTAAATGTGTGCGGACCTTAATGTGTTAACAAATAATAACTTTTCTAAAATGTTTCAAAGGTCAGGTTAGTGAGCTCAAAAATTTACGTAAAACGTTTTTGAAGAATTAGTTACTTTTATCTAAATAAAAATACTCTAATTTTCAAATTTTGCCTCAAAATTATTTTATATTTTTTTCATGGTTAAAAGAAACGTAGGCGTGTGTGCGTGTGTGTAAATGAGTGTGTATGGAAGGAAACACTTTAACGTTTTATTTCCAGTATTCGCTTTAAAAAGTATATTTATTACATTCTAACATTCAGAATTAAAATTTACAAATCCATTACAAATGATAATGCTGATGTATTCTTAATCATGTTATGTCCAAAGTAAATGTACTAATTAATATGTTTAGTATACGAAATGCATAATTAACCTGACATAAGTCAAACGAAGTATACTTCTGTAAAAATAGATATTTTAGCATTAACGTATTAAGTGTATTCAAAGAACAATTATTCCAGTATTTTCTCGTTTCTTCTAAATGTTTTTTTTTTTTTTGCGTATTTCGTCGATTTCGATCCTGTCCGGGTGTTCTTCTCAGGCGTTTGATACTTTTTTTTTTCCTAATAACAATACTAACCTTAAATTAAGTTGCCGAAACACTCTTCCAATAACTATACTGGTCCTCTTTTTTTTAATAATACCCGTGGAATAATTGTTATTTTCTTATAGGGAATCTTTACTGGTATAAAAACAAGTGGGTTTTTAATGTACACTGTGAACAGTAGAAAAAAAAAAAGAAATTCCCTTAAACTATAAAATAATTTCGTCTGAGAACACCTCTGATAAATTTTATACTTATGCTGTATATACTTTCAGGTCACTGGGCATAGTCACTTTACTAAAGGCACAAGTAATTTGCACGGTGATGATAGGAAATCCTTTCCTAGTAGTAGGGGCGGGCCGGTCCTACCCCAGTTTCGCCCTTATCGACATCGGCGTGCGTAGTGCCATAAGGTTTAACTTGGGAGAGAGGTGTCGGAGGCGAAGTTGGTATAGGGAATTAACCTTGTTCGCCCTTATCGACCATCACCTAAAAAGTGAGGTAAGGTTCGGTCATTTTTGGGGTTGGGGTTATCATAATTTTTAAGAAAAGTAATGGGTTTAAATTAAATACAAAGCATCGAATTCGTTAAAACAAGACATATTTTTACTTACGCCCTTTCTGACAAGGTCATTTTTTAGTTAAGCCCTGTTTATAACTGTACTCATAATTTCCAGACCATTGATGCTATAAGGATCAAATTCATAACATAGACACCGTATCCGATATCCATCATGGTGGTAAGTCCATTTAGGCCCTAAGACATTTAAATAATAGTCCCATAAGATTAACCTGCCATATTATCACTTCACTTAGCTCTGCAATCTGCACTTCAGTTAGCTCCGCAGACATCTCCACAATCTGCTCCTCAGTTTGCTTCGCACTTAGCTCCACAGACAGCTCCACAATCTGCTCCTCAGTTAGATCCGCACTTAGCTCCGCAGACAGCTCCGCAGACAGCTGCGCAATTAGCTCCACAGTTAACATTTTCAGCTCCACCCCTTCACCTACAGGGCGTTTTACTTCATTTGCTCCTCCATAGTCCCGTCATATTTACCTGGGGGGGGATTTGAACTTCACCTGCTATTAACCTTGCTCATCAATGGTTCCTCACTTAGTTCCGCAATTGAGGAGCTAATCCTGTGCTGTGATTGGTCCACACCTAGCACTGCATGCTCCGAAATCCCCTTCAGAATTTCTCCTTAACTCAATAGTAGTCCCATAAGATTAACGTGGGGGGATTTTCACTTCACCTTGCTCCACATCCACATCCACCTCCACATCCAAATTCACCTTCTCAATCTGATCCACCCCTTAACCTACAGGCCGTTTCACTTCACTTTGCTTAATCGTAGTCCTATAAGATTATCCTAGTTCCGCAGTCTGCTCCGCACTTCTCTGCATTCTGCTCCGCACTTGGCTCTGCATGCTCCAACCCCTTCCCCTACCTGAGCTGTGTTGTGATTACTGCTGGAATAAATTGGGTTCCTGCTGCGAGATTCTAGGCTCTCTTCTCCTCCCGTTGTTTATTCTGAATACCTGGTACACTATCACCCTCTTCCCTACCTACAACCCCTTCACTCATCATCCGCCTCTCCTCAGATATGGTTAACTCCCTCCCCACACCTCCCCCATACACTCCTTCCCAGCGAGGTAGACTGTGTTCAGTTCCACACTTGCTTGTTAGACAGCATTGCTCTCGTCATCATAGGCCATCAGCTTAGTTGTAGAGTTAACAGCCAGGAGCGCTAATGTCACTTGATGCTGCCATCGACCGCTAGGTAGTGCGCAAGTTCGATGAATCGATTACATTGGGATCGCATCGAACACATTGTTTACCTTTCAACAAGTCATTTAAGTCCTAAAGACTTTCTAGCAAGATCAATTTTGAGTTAAGCCCTTTTATAAATATATACATAATTTCCGAACTGTTGATGCTATAGGGATCAATTTCATGACATAGACACCGTATCCGATATCCATCACGGTGGTAAGAGCATTTAAACCCTAAAACCTTTCTGGTATAGTCAATTATGCGTTTAAGGCCTTTTATAAACATTTATAGTCATAAACATTTTCAATTTTGACCAAATTTTATTTGTGAGTTGAATACCTGCTTAGCACAATTAATGTAATGTTAATTACGGATTATCAAGTTAGAGTCTCGGTCAGGGCATGTAATATTATTTCATTTCCGATTTTAACCAAATTTTATTTGTGACTTGGGTAGATGCTAGACTTAATGTAATGATAATTTCGGATTATCGATTTTGAGTCTCGTTCAGAACACCTAATATTATTTTATATACGAATTTAACATAGATTTAGCATTGATTTGTATTCCTGCTTATAGTAACTAATGTAATATAATATTTTGGATGATCGAGATAGATTTGCAGGGACTCATTTAATAGCTATAAAAAATCTGGGAAATGCAATATTAAGCATTCACTTACGATCGATGTCTATCATATTACCTGATCGGTGTATACTGCTCAATTAACACGTTACATGTTCGATGTAAACAGTCGTAGGTCGAGAATGGTGGAGGGAATGCAGTTAAACTATGTAATTATATTCTTAACATAATAGTGAAAACCCATACTTGCATAAACATGAAATGAATATTTACTAGGGATGCACATACACACATGAATAACTAACAAATCATTTCAGAAAATCAGCCAAACTTCAACTGTCATAAAACTTTTCATTTGTTCCAGATTCTGCAATTAGTATTATTATCATTATTATTTATTATTATTCTATTATTATTTATTAGAGTTACAATAATAATTATTATTTAGAAGTGGAAGGTATTACACTTACACTATGCTAGCATTCACTAAACGCACTTATCAAGCATACACATTAAATGTAGAGAGACATATGTCCGCTCCCGAGGAACGACAGCTCAAGACACTCTCTCCCCAGGTTAAACCTTATGGCACTACACATGCCGATGTCGATAAGGGCGAAAGTGGGATAGGACCGGCCCGCCCCTACTACGTTTCCCATTTACATAAGCATCTCGAAATACCGATTGGTTATCTTAATTTGTATAAGAGTGCAGCCTAGAAAGCTGTATGTAGGCAATTGAAATTTATTTGACAATTTCACTTCAACATCTATATGGTTTGTATATCAGGTGAAAATGTTGTGTACTTTTGAGTTGTTCCCGTAATGATATCAATTACAATATTTAGGCGTACAGTTTTGTACAACGCTTCAAAGAGAACGTCAAAATCTTTTGCGAAACCTTTTTGGAATCCAAGCCCACTCGAAAGAAGAATTAACATCCCAATTTTTTGCCGTGAGCAAAGATTTTCTCTTCATGTTTTATGTACGTGAGTAAAATAAATAATCTGCAATATATTCTAAACTCTCCTTATCAAAGCGCAATAAAATATGAAATGTACTGGAGCTCAAGCCCTTTCTTTACTTGTGGTGTTCGGCGCTGCGTACACTTTCAGACAAAACAAGAAAAAACTAAAATTCAATAAATCTCTTTTGCTACCATAGTAGACCTATTACTACGCATACGCACTGATTACAAACTGTACTTGTTTTTGTTCAACTGAGATAGTTGATAATTGGAAAAAGTAATGTAAGTACGTCGTAAGTCAATAGTGAGAAACTGGTACGTTTACTTATTTATTTACGTAGGATTCTTTTACAGTAGACCTAGACACTTCTCTTTTTGGTTCAAAATGTAGGTTGGTGTTTAAATAAAAGTAAGCTTGAACAATCTTTTCTTATTCAATACACACAAAAATAGAAATTTATTTTTGTTATTAGGGATTTTAACACGGAGGTGAGTAACAACTGATATGAGTTGTTTCGACAAAATGTAGTATTTTTTAAGTCAAACATTTGAAAAAACTCCTCATACATTACTTGTTCGGTTGTTTCCTAAATATGCCATGTAACACGAACTTTTTTTAAAATCTGTTAACATAAAAGTATATTACTTTTAGTTATAGTAAATCTTTGTTTATACTTTATCTATAAATTAAATCTTCATTTACGACTGACATTAATAAAATCAGGGGGGAAATACTTGTATTGGTAATGCCTAGTAAGAAATAGTTCTCGTGCAAAATATCGTGCAAAATATTATCAAACTGAGTGCGCAGGAATGAGATGTGAATTTTCTATACTCAATTAAGCTTCGTTTTCACGAGACGGAGTAACAGTCTGAAAGTAGAACTTTAGCAGGTCATGAAGGGACGGTTTATACTGTGGCGAGCAGGAGGTTGCCAGGTCCTTACGAACGTATCATATCCACAACTGGGCTGAAAATACAGTTATTTATTTTATCGAGGGCGGGGGATGATATCGGCGGTAAGGTAAATATTTCCGGGAGGCAGAGCAGGTATCGAGTGCTGGGAAAACAACGCGCCGGGACGAAGTAATAAGTGGCGCTGTGGTCTCCACGAGAAGGATGCTAGTTAGGGGTCGTGAGGGAGGGAGGGCAAGGGCACAGCCGCCATTGTGCTCGGTCCCCCACGGGGGGAGGGGGGGGGGCGGTCGCCGCGGAAGACAGATCCTGCGCTCCTTGATCCGTCACGGGGTAATGGAGACGCCCTCCCACCCGAGCGCGCAATCTGCACTGCGGCGGTCGGAAACAAAGGCACGGGCGTGAGAGATTGAGCCCCCACCCTCCCCCCCCGAACACTGCAGAACAAAGCGAGACCACGGGGAGGCTGGGCTGTGTCTCTCCGGAGCATCTCTGCTGTTGCTTTCCGTCGTCGTCATTATCTTTCTTCGGTGCCCCCGTGCCCCCAGGAGTGGATTGGTGACGGATTCTACGTCACGGCGTTTATAGGCTCAACCCCACAGAAATTTATGCCCTTTGTTATCCCCCGAAAAAAAAAAAAAACCCGCAATTTTTGACATCATAGAGCTGGGCTGTATTAAATAAAGTGCCTCGGATTCATTCATGAAATTACATCAAAACTTTGTTTTAATCATAGTATATTTTTTTGTTTACGCGCGGAACTGCCAAGGCAAAATATATCCTCTTATAAAAATTCAAATTCAAATTTTACGTATCACATAAACTTTGTGAATTTTTTAAATTCAGAATAAAAATACCATGATAGTATTTTTATCGCGAATATAAAAATTCCTGTCTTTGTTTATATATATATATATATATATATATATATATATATATATATATACATATGTTCGAACCTGCATATATATATATATATATATGCAGGTTCGAACCGAACTTGAACTGTTGGTCATTGAAATCCTCTAACGTGGACTCGAACCGAACCTTTAAGCATGAATATAGCTGCATGTAAAATATTGTAATATATATATATATAAAAAGTACTTTTAAAAATAATCTTATAATGAGTATTTCTTTCAGCATTTGTAAATAATGACAAATGTTTGTTTCTCAATGCAAATATGTTACTATCTCTGTAATTGTTTCTCCAAAAAAAAAAAAAAAAACACGCTTCAACATCAGTAAATTTCGTTTCCGCCTCCAGGCGTAATATGGCTGTTGAATTAGTAAAAGGTTGGTTTTATGTGTTAACAATGAAATGCGATCACACCTCACAAGGTGGTTAGTGAACAGAGCATAATATTTTTGTGAAATGTAAATACAGCGGATTCTCAAAAATTCGTTTTTCAGTGGACCAACGAAGGAAAATGAAGAATGCGGACTTGGATTTTAGACCTGACAAATAACATACGTAACCTCAAAATGCATGTTTGTTTAATCCAAAAGTCTAAAGATATTATTTAAAAAATTTATGCAAGTAACTGTATTATTAAACATTCAATTTCAGTAAAAAACTTAACTTCTTGATTTAAGCAAAATTTGATTTGTATTTATTTTGATTTTTATTTTTCAGTGTTCCATCGTGACCTAGCGCTGTTCAAGCCCTCTGTTAAAAGTGCCACAACTTATTTATTTGTGGCGATTTTTGACAACCATTGCATGCAGAGTTGTTTTCTAATCCATACGATACTAAACTAAACCTATAACTAATAGTTTCCAATATTAATCATGCCGGTAAAATCCTACACCAAATTCGATTTATACTAACAAGATCGCAGATCGTTCGATACAGTGTCAGAAATTGTGTGATTCGTCCTCACGTTTCCAACCTACGAGTGGAGTAATCACGTATGGACAAGAAAATAATATGCTTACTGTTACCAACCTATAAATGCAATGAACATGTAAGAAAAATAAACAAGGTTGAAAGAACACGAAAAAATGCTGTGGGAAGTAAACAATACTATCGATATAATAGTTTTCGACTATCCGTGTTGTTTTGCGTTAACAGTGCTAAAAAACTAATGATTTGGGCAATCTTTGACGAAATTTACCGTCTGTTTCGAATAGACGTTTCGGGAAAACAAGCAATCTACGATCGTTGAATACTTTCAACTTTTAGCATTTTTATATATGGGAATTTGGACGGGACTAAAATAAATAAACTTAAAACGTAAATGATGGGAAGCAGGACCGAATACAAGAGAATCCACTATACACAGCAGGGCATAGACGTTTGTGTTTGGCGTGGGTTTTATATCAAGAGTGAGAGGTCGGCTGTTGGGCAACAAAAATTTACGTCGTAAGAAACACTCATCTACAGTTTCTGCTGTCACATTTTTAAAAATTGAGTTGTTTCTAAGATTGATGCATCGCATTGAGTGTTGTTTCCGAATCGAACTTCAGTTGTAACACGAGCTTGAACCGAACATTTTTTTGGGTTCGGCTTGATTTCGAATTTTTGAACGTTCACACATCCTTTATATATATATATATAGACACACACACATAGACACGCACTCAGCTCGTTAAAACGAACAACCCAGACTTCATTCTCGCTATAATATTTAGTACCAAAGTGAACTGACAGAATCCATGCTGGAACGATTTCCAATGCACTGGCAATATTAAAGAAGAGAAGACGGAAGGTGTTCAACTAGAGGTCGCACGGTTTCCTTTCGTACATCATTTATGGGTGGGAATATAGAAGCTCGAGATAGTTTACCTTCTTCCAGTCCACATAGTAATGAATTATTACATGAAACCTGTACTGAAGCTATCGATTGTAATGCCCAACGTTTAAATTTCTTAAGAAAAATTTACAAGAAATGTTAGACGAAAATATAAAGAAATGCTATTTTCTGGAGTAAAAATAAGAAAGTTTAAAAGTTATACACAATTTTAAGTAACGTTTGACTGAGTCTAGGGCAGCTGCTTGAGAATCATTTAAAAAGAAAGTGAGAAAAATCATGGTACAAAAGCTGCTAAAGATCTAAAAACAACTTTTTACTGAATTTTCTGAATATTACATACACCTAGGATGCAATAAGAGCCTAAAAATATATTTCTTGTTTCACATTTTGACATTTACCCACAATGCTCTGGTCAAGTGAGTGGCGAACCAAAATGTAGACTTTTCGAAGGTATATTGTAGCCAAGGTTATTATACTATACTACAGTAGATGAGCACCTGTTCACTGGAGTATGATAATAATTTTTATTCGATAATGACTCATATGAATGTTTATTATCTGGCTTATATACACTCTTATGACTGATGTTAATTCTGGGTGTGAATTTTTGTAACTGATACGTAATATTTCCACGGTTTCTAATTTTTTTAAATAATATTTTATAGAGGGCTTTTCAATGTCCCCCGACGTTATGCTTGAAAGCTTGGCAGGGGACGGCTTACAGACTAACTTATAAAAGAACTTAAATTAACACCCATGCCTTACTCGGGATTCGAACCCAGAGCCTCGGACACTCCAGATCGGTGGCGCACCAACCGACTGCGCCACGCTGTTTCTAATACTTTACAAAAACGCCCTATGCTGCAGATAAGGCATGGTTGCAGAGCAACTGCATATTTAGCAAAATGAAGGAGTCCAATGTAGGCAAAGACTGCGCACGATAAAGCGAGCACTTTTGAAACTAACCTTAGGAAAAAGTCACTGTCTCCGCCTGCATATATTTTAACGGGAGCACTGAGAGGCATGCGCCCACTAAAGTTGGTAACGATGGACGGAAACTAGTTCCATTATGTTAATGTCGAATAAAATGTGCTAGGTAACTACTGGTGATAATTTAAAGTATCTCTTAAGCTTTCTATTTTTTTTAATGCATCGAAGTGTAAAAATGTAAAAAAAATTTGCAAGATATTAATTTTTCTAGTGATATCACAGTTTCACTTCACCGACGCATGAATGAAGTGATGAGGCTCATGGCAATGCTAATTTTACATAAGGCGGAAGAATACACAACGTGCATACAAGTAGATTTTAAGCAGGGCTTTCAAAAGTTCTCATTTTACAGTGAACAGCTTATACATGTAAGAACTCGCAAATAATGAGTTTATGAAACCACCTCATAGTAAAATAATGGTGCATGATTTTCAAGGGGGAGGACAAAGGATAATTAAAGTTTTCTTGAACATAGGAGTGCGGATAAATTTGTAAGATTTCCTATTGTTTAACGCAAGGGCACATAATTTCAACAGTGTTGAAAGATAAACTTATTCAGACATTTTTTACACATTTTCCGAGAGACTTACGCACCTATTACAGTGTGGCGCAAGAGTGAAGTGCAGTATCTCGATGTTCGAACTGATCTCGGACAGTATCACGTACATTCACGTCATCTCGAAATCACCTGACATCAAACTGTGTTGTTAGTGATCGAAAGAATTGGCTACGTTATGGGAGAAATAAAGGGGCAAATAAAAAGGATCGTAAATGGGAATCTCTGAAGGAACGTAGGATCTGTCGGCTGTGATAGTCTCTCCGTGCTGCGGAAGTTCAAGGTGAAGGAGACCTTGTGCATCACAGAAGACAGTATTGATGACATCTTGCCTACCAGAGGCGCTGCTGTGACCTGATTTGGAGGCGATATCACGCGCTTTCATTATGTCGAAGAGTATTTAGTTTCAGGCGTGTAATTCTGCACCCATGTTTCACCCCCCCCCCCGGATATAATGTTTCAAGTTAGGTTTTTACTTCATTATAGTGCTGCAAATATGTTAACGAAGTATAAAATTAAACACGCGCTTTCGTGGTGAACATCCTGGAGGCCGATGTGCACGCATTTGGCGGTGGTGGAGATTGTCGTAGATGATGTGGAGAGAAACTCCATATAGATAGCGACATCTCGTATTACGTGTCGTGGGGCTAGTCGATTAGTTCGTAGATTTTGGCTGTACTGATAACAGTGCACTGTAAAAACAATTTTCTAGTTAACTTCCTAAATTGTAGTGAATGTTTTTAACCTAGTATATAAATAATATGACACATCAAGCTGAAAATATGTATAGGAATGATTAGCATCGCCACTATACATACGTAGGCGCTTCCTTATGTGTTTGACTGTTTCCTGAGCAACTATAGGAACGCTACAATAAATTTATGGGGAAAAACTTATTCATTTGTACTTGTCACTATGCAACACTGATGTGGTAACTCTTCGAATAATTTCTTACAGTGTGCTTGCAGTGACTGGCCTGCTGATGATGCGAACTTCATCGCCAACACCCTTTATTCCGCTGGCGAAATCTCTGCACTATTCTCTCATGTGTTACACACATATTTCTCACTTATTACTAAAAAACACCTACCCCGGACCACTGGGGACACATGTTTATGTCATAGAAACCGAATCACAAAGAGAATTTCCACGTGGGGACTATGCTGAAAGTTGTGCACCATTAGAAAGTTCACTTCGACGAACTGGGTTTTACAGTCGAAACGCGTTGCTTCGTGGACAAACTGTATACACAGGTGAAAAATGTAAATATCCCCACTGTTAAAATAATTGAGGTAAAATTCTCTTACATGTAAGGGAAGCTAAGCTTCTCTACATCTAAGGTAAAATTAGCTGTCAAATGTGGAGTAAATTTACATTACAAGTAAGGTACTATTCCCTCATCGTGCGGGAAAAGTACCTGACATAAGTGGGGGAAAATCCCATACAAGTAAGGTAATATTAACTGTATCGTATATTAAAAAATAGACAGGGTATTAATTTTTCTTTTAACTTATATATCCTCTGACGAATAGTAACCGAAATCTTAACTCCAAAATCTGCGACACTTGCCGGACGGCGGGCGCGGACCATGAATCTCTATCACGATAGGCCGATGCACTATCTATTACACTACGAAGACAACATGACAACGGAAGTAAATATTAGGGTGTAAAATTACTAATTCTTCTGCCCGTCCTCCTACGTGGCTGTTGAGAAAATGCTTAAGAGATGCACCCGTCGTAGGGTAATTTCCCCATCCACTTATAGGATTTTTTACTACCATGTAAATAGATTTTACACCACAGTGCGGTAATTTTACCTTATCCGTAAGGAAAACTATGTTTCCCCCACAAGTTTGCGAATATTACCTTACACTTGCCAGGTAATTTTACCATTATTATTTACAGCGAAGAATTTTTTACAGAGTATTTATTACAGCAGGAACCTTATTTACTGTAACACCACGTGAAACTCAGTTAAGAAATCCCCCACGGGAACCTTACTCATTGATCCACCCTCACTCAAACAAATATTTCGAATGAAGAACTAGTGTTTCATGCATTCAAATAGTACTGCATGTTGACATACTATTGTAGCCAAACCTCATAACAAAAAAAGAGATACTTGTCGAACTACGTTGACAGAGCAAAGACAGCTCCTGTGTACCCCAAGGTACTTGACAAATAATAATCAGCACTTTTAAGGACCAAAAGAAGAACAAAGACATTAAAAACGTGTGACAGTTTGCAATTCGAGGAACATAAAAAGTTTTTCAAAAATGGCACTGTGTGCCAAGGCAACGATGTACCACGCCAAAGAAGGTTGCTACCATTCGAATGACTGTAGGAAATGGGGAAGCAGAAGCGTAGCGCGATTGCAAAGAAAAGGAGCAGTGCAAAGAGCGGGAAGGGAAAATAGCTACGTTGGTTGAGGGGAGGCGAAATGGCGACAAAGCGAGAAATGTATCCAAAGGACAGCTCCTGCATTCAACCGGAGGCACGTATGTGCGATGGGTGACGGGGCAGAAAGCAAGCGCAGACGATCGCCAAGCGGGCGATGCAAGCTAGGAAACGCTGGCGAACAAATATCGCCACTGGAACCCCGAACAGCTTGAGTGGCTTGGTTGATGGCGCTCATATAAAGCAGAGCTGCCAGTTCTCGTTCTACGAAATTGCAACGCGCGGGAAATGCGAGAAAAGTCCATTCAAAGATGAGAAATGAAAGAAGGAAAATATCAACAAACCAAAAGGTCAAAAGCCCTGGGATGGTGGTTCAGGCTTTTTGGAAGCTGTAATACAAACATCACGCAGAATTTTACCTTTAAAAGACGACTAAAAATGCACAGTTGCCCAAAGCGAATTCGGCGTCTGTCAGGCCAGATGGCCATTGAGTCACTGCGTTGTCATTCCCTTTTTGTCGACTGACATAGCTGATGTGTTTTGTGAATGCTATCACATTACAATACTACAGCGGGAAAATAGGGAACAAGAACTCATGAGATAATTCACGTCGAAGAGCTTAAAATGAGCTCGCTAATTCTTGCATCTTTTTTTGACAATGCGGACGTGAGTTGTTTTTTCTAATGTGGAACATCCGGTCGCGTTCTTAAGAAAGCAAGAATCTAAAATGTATTTCGGATAAGCAGATCCACCCCGTCACTGAATTGCGCATGTTTCTCGCAAGCCACCAATGGCAGCTGCTAACATGTCAATGTCACGGAATATGTGTGACGAGATAACTGTGAAACTACTCTTCGATATCCACTAGCTTCACCGTTCAGCACGACCCTGCGGTTACCGAAAACATAATAAATAACAAGTAAGAGTCAAATTAATATTTTGTTTGAAGTGAATAAGCATTTTGTTAGCTGTAACATTCCGATATGTATCTGGGGCAACGACAGAATCAGCTTGGTCTAGAACTGCTATATAATTGGTTGGATGTGTGGTAATCAGGTCAGTTTATTGCCTTCTAAAATACAGCTTGAGAGCTTGTTTACAATTTTTGTGACAATTATGATGGAACAGTGTTTGTTAATGCATTTATTGATGATCTATAATGGTCTGAACAATCCCAATGAAACAGTTTTAACAGGAAACAAAAAAGTAAAGACGTAGATATTGAAAATAGTTATTTGGCGATTTAATAGTCAGGTCCATGCGTAAATCAGCTCTCCATGTTTAACCGACACTTTCAAGCGAATTTGTTTACGATCCCGTCTACACCGGAAACACAGTGGACTTGCTCCAGACCGTGTTAAGCTATAGCAAGACGTGAATGTTTTTATTTTTAAATTGCCGTTGCAAGCATTGTTCTTTATAGTGAAAACTGAAATAGTAGACGAACAAGGGGGTTTTCAGACACCAAAATTTAAAGAGTACAGATAAAGTATGTCTTGACGTAGATACTTCAAACCACGAATGCCGGTGTAAGCTTTTATAAATGAACCAGCAATTTTTTGCTAATAAACCAGCGAATGCGGTACGACAACGCGCAGAATGAAAAGAAATACGCATCTCAAAATATACGCAGACGTAAATTAGCTGCACTGTCAAACTTTTACCATAGTAAAAATTAGTCCTACTTGTATTACTTTTCAATTTAAGTTTCCGGCATGTTCGCAGACCTCGTTGAATGGGAACCGTGGCATATTATTCTTTCTTAAGCTCTTCTTTTCTTGAAGTTTTCGCTTTTAAGCACACGGGATTATTTAGTGCTAATACAGTCCATACACTACACGAAGACGGTATTTTAAATTAGCTACTTCAGGGTTCTCTCCATATATTCTTCTTATGTAATGCGTATTAGCTGAAAACTCAGTCTATTTAAATTGCTGTTTAAGAAAACAGACCGTGTATTTTACCCTGCTGGCCTGGACCTACTCAGGTTCTTCCAGTTCTGTTTGAATCCCGGCAAGGTTTCACCCTTTCTTCCTCCAAGCAATATCTTAGCATCCGTCAAAGTTGATTAAAACTCTATATAAAATGTATAACTCGTCAACGGCCATGCACCTTGCTACGTCACATAAAGATATCCCAGGTTAAACAAAAATACACTCTCGTTGCCATAGTTACCGAAATCAAAAGCATAGATAACACTTAAACACCCCCCTTCTCTCTCTCTCTCTTTCTCTCTCTCCCTCTCTAACAAATGTATTTCCATCCAACGTCCCTACATATTTCTCTACAAAAAATAATTTATGTTAAAAGATTTTAAAAACATATTCAATAAATAAATCCATTTTGAAAACTAACCCTCGTTTATAAACGCTGCAATACCCTCATAATTAAAACGAAGTCTTCCTCATACCGCAATATTATAAATAAAACACTAAAACAAAAGTTCGATGAAATTCATGCAATGTTCGTAACTGTTCACAATTTTAATAAATTTCTGGATAACTTTTTACTGGTGGTGTTTATAATTACAACGGACATTGTTCGAAGACTGCGAAGTGGGATTGACAAATGCCCGGCATCCCTGAAAGTCACACGAAATTTGGTACTAGGCCGGTGTAAGGATGGTTACATTCAAATAGAAAACCCAAAGTCCATAGACAACGCTTGCCAAGTTTTCCCAATACGATAGTTTGTATTTGGTTCCGATGCTGGGGGTCGAACCTAGAGTCGTTGTCTAAGAAAAAGGAGGGAAGATGTAATGTGCTGACCGCACGGCCCTGCAGTTGAAATTCTTGGAAATAGTTAGTGTAATCAGAGGTTTATACGCAATATAATTTCAACTTTATCCACTGCCTAAATTTACTAAAAGATGAACAAGGTCGAGTTACATATAGCCAAGTATGTATTCTGGGATAATGAACTGATTTACGTGGTTATGTGATTTGTAAGTATTTTTTTCATTCTGTTGCGTACTTTTGTTTTCATTTATATGGTCCATAGTAAAATTAAAATGGGGAAAGAGTAATTCAATTTTTGATGTATCTCGCCATACTACTGCCAATAAACTTCAAAAACTGCACTCGACTTTGAGAAATAGACAATTCACGTAAAAAAGTTAACTTGAAATTAATTGTAACACATTCATAGGAAGAATTCACCGAGAAATGGTAAAAAAAGATCTAGAAACTGTTGCAATTATAGACGTGATTATTTTCAGCTGAAGAAATTAAGATCCTTACGACACAAGCCATCGCCGTCACTATAGTCGGCTATGCCACAAGCCTATAGCATGAGACATACACAGAACATCAATGAGTTGATAACAACGGAAAGATTGATCATTCGTCCAGCATTAAAATAATACACTGAGTAAGAGCGCAAAATTTGGTACGCGTTTGTAAAGTTTTGTAGTCGTTTTGATTCCATCATTTGGAATGGCATACATTTCTTTTTTAAATACGACGCGAGATACCTCCCATCCTGTCAGCAAATTTAACTTGCGACCCAGTGAGCCACAACTAGTAGACGACATCCGGGGAACTGCCACTGTCGGCATTCTCTCCCTGTTTCCAAAAACTGCTAGGTTTAAAACTTTTTTTTTTTTTTTTTTAAGTTAACTGCTCGCCACTTGTCTTCTAAAGAAAGGAGATTTGCACGCATACTCTCTCGCACTTACAGCCACAGCTTTGTATGAGCCGGGTTTTTTTTTTTTTCGGCCTGAATATGGGAAGTTTGTCAGGAGAAAATTGGATGAAGAATTTTATTCATAAACTTGCCGGCAAATTACTCTCCCTTGCAGCGAAGAGCTCCCCCGGAATAAGCTGAGGAGTAATAAGAGGAGAGGACCGGGGATGGTTTTTGGGGGTTGGGCTGGAGAGGGGGAGGGGGAAGGGGCTAGAGAGGAAGGAGGCCAATGGTCCGTGAGAGATGGCTTGCTGAACTCGGCGGACGCTGCCAAGACCTTGCAGGTCGCCGACCGCGCGGAACGGAGCCGTTTAGCCGGCGCTTCCCGGGCAAGGATTAGCTTGAAAGAGGTCCTCACTGTTGTTCTTCGTGGACACCGCCGTACATCACCGCGCGCCGGGGAAGATAAACGCTGTTCCCGATAGACTGACCGCTTTTGAAATCAATCTTGGGAGAAAGTTGCCGCGCTTAAAGCCTGTTCGCGATAAAGTGAGCACTTTTGAAATAAACATTAGAAAAAGTCACTAGCCCTGCATACATATATTTTAACGGACGTACTTCGTGACATGCGCCCAGTAAAGTTGGTAACGAATGGTGGAAAATAGTTCCATATCTTAACGTCGAATAAAAAGTGTTATGTAACCATTTGTGATAACTTAAATTACTTATTTCCCTTTCTTCTTTTTTAATGTATAGAAGTTTAAAAATGAGCAAATTTTTAAAATATTTACTTCCCTAATAATATTACAGTTTCACTTAACCGACGCATGAATAAGTGCTGAGGTCCGAAGACACAACGTACATACAAGTAGATCTTAAGGAAGGCTTTCAAAAGTTCTCATTTGACCGTGAACAGCCTATACCTGCATATATTTTAATGGGCGCTGAGTGTTGCGGGTCCAGGCAAATTGGTAACGATAAAGGGAAAGAAGTTCCATATCTTAACGTCGAATAAAAAGTGTTAGGTAAACATTTGTGATAACTAATTATTTCTTTCTCTGCCTTCATCGAAGTGTTAAAAAGAAGCAGATTTGTAAAGTATCTAGTTTTCTAAGCATTTAATAGTTTCACTTGGCAAACGCGTGAATAACGTGATATAGCCCACGGCAATGTTAATTTTACAAAAACGGAAGAATACAAAACGTGTTTACAAGTAGGTCCTAAGCAGGGCTTTCAAAACTGCTCAGTTAACCTATACGCGGATTCGCGGGTCTGGATGAGGGGAATGGTGAGGGTAAATGGGCAAATATATTGGTCAAGAAGCGACTTAAAACGAGGTCCGTGATACGGCGACCAACAAACGGGTATATTAAAAAAGAAATAAATCTGTCAACAAGAAATTATTTTTACTTGTTAGAAATTTGTGCTCCTGTGTTGATTTTAAAATCACATATATTTTTATGATTACTTCAAGAACAGTTTTGTTATTGCTTACAAAAAAATAACTTTGTTTCCACTACAAAAATTGGCCAAGGTGAATTTCCACAAATACTAGGCAGATGATACAAGTTATATTTTTTTTGATGCCTCAGAATTTGCCGGTGTTCCCAAAGAAAAATAAAAATTTCCAGTTTTTATCGGCATCGAAAAATATATATTGGCGACAACACTACTTAAAAAAAAAAGGTGACAAAAGAAACTCACAAAACTCGCTTCTTCCAAAAACCGTCTACAGTACGAGAAGAAAAATATTTTAATTGCAAAATTATTCGTCTGAACATTCTTTCAGACGGATTACGATTTATGATACATATGAAAAACACGGTCCTCGTGTAGAAAATAATACTGATATGACGGTAGTAAAATTATAAAACGAACTAATTGTATCAACTTAAATAATTTCTTGCGCTGTCTGAACAGCCTTTTAGCATTTCTCAAATAGAGGTTAGTATTCGCAATTTGCTTACCATATGAAATGAGACCCCATTTTACCAATATGATAGCATCCCAGTAACAGTCAGCTGTTAAACGGCTACCTTTGCGAATACAGATCATTTACCTCCGACTTAATTATTTGGAATGAAAACAACTTTTTTTTTCACTGGCGCAAATTTCTTTGCGAACATGTAAAATTATCAATTATTTACCTATAAAAGTGGAAAATTACAGTTATTTAAAATCAGTTTCGCTAGAAAATTATATCGGGAAGCCATACGGCATCTCATTTACTAAAAGAACACTAGATTTGAAATTATTAAGAAATGTAACTTAGAAATCATGCATACTGGTAACACTGTCAATGAGGCCTCGTAGATTGTAGAAAATTCCTACAGCGGCCAAAAAATTCTCTTCAGGATGCTGTATCCGAAAACAGATCGAAATGGCTACATGCGAAATCAGAATAGAGAAAATAGCTGAACTATGACATTCACTTTACGATACTAAAATGTTATCGTCGCAGAGATAATACATGTTAGATGCGCAAGCTTGTGTTCTCCTCAATGGCATAAACTACCAGGTAGTCGGAGCTTTCAAATAATATCGTAAACTTATATTTTATATATAAAATAATTCGTGTTGACTTGTTTACATGATCTACAATATACGACGTGGCTTCTTGGTTAAGACCAGAAACGGCGGAATTTATTTTCTACTCTTAAATTACAGTCAAGTAACGAATCCACTAAAAATCAACCCCTGCTCAAAATTTCTTCTACAAATAGCTATAAAAATATTTGCATTAAACAATGACAGATTTTTGTTACAGAGTCTGCCATTTCGATGCTACGGTTTAGGTTAAATAACTTTTTTTTTTTTTAAACAAAGTGCTACAGTTAATACACGGACGTGTTAACATGGAAATGCTTTTTGCAACCTCTGGAAACTTCCGATTTTAGGATGATCATATCCAAGACCACATGAAGCATTTCCTAATGATGATTAACATAGCTGCATGAGTTAGGCCATTCGTGGTAGATATGTAAATCCATAGTGTAAAATTTTAAAATTTGTGAAAACAACCTTTAAATTTTAATATGACTAGAAAGTTAAAATTTGGGCAGTCAACAAAATAACAATTTATAGTTTTACTAGGCAATAATTTAGCAGGAGGAAGCTGGCTTTGGTGTGGTCCTACTAAGTATTTTATTTATATCCAGTTCGTGGTGTGGAATAGTTTCCAAACATCTTATAAACGCATAACGTAATACCGAAAGCACAATTTTTATAAGGCGTTTCATAAGACGGTAAAAAACTCTTAAGAAAATAATTAAGAAATTCAAAAAATTCCACATTAATTGAGATAATGGGCTCCCGTTTATTTACACAGATGCGAGGCTACACTTTGCCTGTCCGTTCCCGCAAATGAGGAACAAGCTGTAACAGATATTTCCTCAGCTACACGAAGATAACTGTGTTCCAGTTCCTAATACGGCGTTAAGATCGCGTGTATTTATAGTTTCATTTCGGAGTGCCTGCGCCTCGTATACGTCGTGGAAGACACCGAGGAACTAATTAAGCTGCGGGGAAGCCTGTGGTGCAATCCTGGCGAGCTCATCTCGCGACGAGAGCCGCGAGAAACAAGAGTTACGACGTCCTGAAGTGAAGTGTCTGTGCTGAGGCAAGGAGGGATTCATAATTCTGAAATATTTCCTTGCTGGAGATACAACACACAGCTGGCAAGCTCCCTCAGATAACTTGCAGGAAACTGGTAGCTCTCGTGCTGTAATCTTTAGTACGTGTCACAAACACAGATTGAGAGAAAACAGTTGGCCTTCCCTGAGTAACAACAGTTACAATAAAATTTCCATAAGAAATAAACAGAGTAGTTAAATGTAGAAATTAAAAAAGGGAAAAATGATGCAAATCGGTTTATTAGTTTTGACTGGAAACCAATGAGAACTGCTTCACCGGACAGCTAGAATTTTATTCTCTGTACAGAAAAATTGCGGTAGCTAATATATACTTTGTAAAACTTTACCCAAACAAGTCGTTCTTGTAGGGATCACAAAACTGTTTTGCTTTTACCATTTCACTGTAAGTGATTGATTACAAAAAGAAGAACTTATGTTGTATTCATAACTAAAAAGTTTCGTACCCAGCAAACACAAGTGTCGGCAAATTGTCGGCCCCATACCTGTACTGTCGACAACTGTCGTTTCAATGCCAGAATATAGCCATCAGACAACGCCGTGACGTCTTTTTTGAGACAGTATGTTTGCCGTTAGAAAAAAGATAACGGCCCGCTGTATTTTTTTTGGATAACAGAAGGATATCACCTAAAGTATGTAGGCGTGATATCTCACAGATGACATGTCGCCAATAGCAAAATATTATATTCTTGCCCGATTCCGATATAGCATCTTTGTTTTTTTCGGTAAGCTGGCCGTTATCTTATTTATTCCGGCCCGCTAAAGTTTTCGAGACATGGCTCTTTATCACAATAAAGATAAAAATATGATGTCTTTGCCGACAAACATTTTAAAATTGTTTTTTTTTTTTTTTGAATAGGCAAGATGTCAGGAAGCTGTTAATGGCGTGATGTCTTTTTTGAGACCATGTGGTAACCATTAGTCTTTTTTTTAATTATATATGTGTCACGCGATAACCCATAACATTTTTTTAGTTTTAAATTTTTTTCATTTGTACATCCATCCGACAGATATATTAAAAACTAACGAAAACTATTTTATTTGCAAGTCTTTGAAGAATTGAAGAAACTGTTTATAAAAATCAGTATTTTAAATTATTTTTTATATTATCATGGAATTTATACATTCTATTATAATAATTTGTGTTATGATAAATTTGAAATTACTGGAGAGTATCAGCAACTTACCCCGTGGTGTATAAGTTAGCATGCTGGACTGTCAACTCAAGGGTCTTAGGTTTGAATCCCGCACTCGGCAAGCAAAAGACTTTCAAAACATATAATGTGTTCAGAAGTGAATGAAATGAATATATGCAAAGAGGAAATAACAATTACTAAAATTTTAAATCGAAAAGTTAAGGTTTTTTCACGGTCACAATGCTTATTTCTGGACATCATGCCACTGCAGGCCCGACATCGTAATGACATCCAACAGTCGCTGGCCCGGCATCTTGCCATCATCCAGCCGTCGCAGGCCCGGCGACTTGCCTCCATCCAGCCGTCGCAGGCCTGGCGTCTTGCCACCATCCAGCCGCCTCAGACCCAGCGTCTTGCCGCCATCCAGCCGCCGCAGACCCAGCGTCTTGCCTCCATCCAGCCGCCTCAGACCCAGCGTCTTGCCGCCATCCAGCCGCCACAGGTCCAGCGTCTTGCCACCATCCAGCCGCCTCAGACCCAGCGTCTTGCCGCCATCCAGCCGCCGCAGGCCCGGCGTCTTGCCTCCATCCAGCCGCCTCAGACCCAGCGTCTTGCCGCCATCCAGCCGCCCCAGGCCCAGCGTCTTGCCACCATCCAGCCGCCTCAGACCCAACGTCTTGCCGCCATCCAGCCGCCGCAGGCCCGGCGTCTTGCCTCCATCCAGCCGCCACAGGCTCAGCGTCTTGCCGCCATCCAGCCGCCACAGGCCCAGCGTCTTGCCACCATCCAGCCGCCTCAGACCCAACGTCTTGCCGCCATCCAGCCGCCGCAGGCCCGGCGTCTTGCCTCCATCCAGCCGCCGCAGACCCAGCGTCTTGCCTCCATCCAGCCGCCTCAGACCCAGCGTCTTGCCTCCATCCAGCCGCCACAGGCCCAGCGTCTTGCCACCATCCAGCCGCCTCAGACCCGGCGTCGTGCCTCCATCCAGCCGCATCAGACCCAGCGTCTTGCCTCCATCCAGCCGCCTCAGACCCAGCGTCTTACCGCCATCCAGCCGCCGCAGGCCCGGCGTCTTGCTACCATCCCTCCGGCCGCTTCCGGCATAGGACAGCAAGCCGGCATCATCTGGACGGAGTTTGTCGGCTATCTTTTACCAGCGCGTTTCCGGCCCGTACTTTTTGTGTATGTCGGGTCGGAATATATTTTGTATCTTGCCGTTAGCGTTATAGTGTATTTTTGACGCTGTCGGCAAACAGTCAGTCGCCAATCCATATTTACATCGGGCCGCTTCCAGAATAAGACAGCGGGCCGGCATCACATGGCCGGAGTTTGTCAGCTATATTTTACTGGCCCGAATCCGGCCCGTACTTTTCATGTTTGTTGGTGGTCACTATAAAACCATTTTGTGTTCACCACAAAAAAATTCGGTAGGCAGATTTATTATTTTTTAAAGTTAATACACATTAGTGCTGTGAAGTTCATTTCGGAGGTGTATCCGCTGAACGAAAGTCATCTGGTCAACAGGTACAAAATCTAACTTAATTTGCATTTGGTCGGCACGTAGCAGATAGACACATCGCCTTAGACATGTAGCTGACTGCAGTTAATAGACAGTGCCATTCGACAGGTCAGGTGGTTTACATGCAGATGTCCAACACATTGCCTGACAGATATGCAGCTGTTAGACATGCCATCTAGCCGACAGTCAGCTATTCGACAGCCTGCTGGTCGACAGTCAACAATTTGACAGGTCAGCTGACCAACAGCAAAGTATTCGACACGTCAGCTAGCCGACAGGTAGCTGTCCGAGTGATGTTCGGGTAACTTCGGATAATTGATGGCTGGGTATACAGCGCATATTTTTTCCGACACATGGCATTAGCATGCCGGTGCTTGAACATACAGGCGGAAGCCGAAAGATGCTCAGGTTACCGCGAACATTTTTGCAATAGGACCACAACTTTAGTAATGCTTTGGAGTATATCGGCAATACGCAATCATAAAAATATTAAATAGTACCATTTTAAGATTGATATAATGAATTTAAATCTTTAAAAAGTGTATTTGGTGTTCTGACATATTTGCGTAAACTTATAGTAGGACTAAATATGTACACTAAAAGTATAAATTTACACACACGTCAGTTACAAAAACGTTTATAGTACATATACAAAATGTTTTTGGGAATCTAAAAGAACTTATATGTCTGTCTTTAGGATACACGAATGTAGAACTTAACACTTTATAACATGGGCATTTAAATACACATATAAATTACAAAAACGTACATTACTAAGCATTCTTATTGTGCATTGGATTATTACACACTCTTAGTGTTAGTAGTCTCACAGAAGCCAAATGATACATTTACGCAGAGTAAATTTTTAAGTATTAAGCTTATGTACGTATAAAGTTACAGTACATAAAAATACTGAGCGAAAATACTCCTGTAACCAACGAATTAAATGTTACTTTTCATGACTCGTGTTAAATTCGCAGTCATTAAAATGTTAAGTGTGGAATTAGGACTACAAGTTGTTCAAAGTTTTACCGATATTTATTGTTTGCTTAGCAGGCTGTTAATTCATTATTTGTTAAAAATAATCATGTATTATGTAACATAGTGACTAACAACAAAACACAATGCATTTGATATGCAACTCGGTCTACAAAGGCGCACAAACATATGAAACTCTAAACGATACCGAAACTTAACTATGAGGGTGAAACACTAATAATCTTGTAAACAATATTATGAAGGTAGCTTTCATTAAGTTACATAAAAAATTTCCTCCCAGTTCATAGTTTTTGAATAATCATTTTCAATGTTTTCGTGATGCCAAAAAAATACATCAAGTGCCTTAGAAATATAAATGAATCGGGTACACTAAGTGCAAACTTGACTAACTCCAGATGAAATTTAATGAACTGTATAAACAAATCACTATTGTTTGTAAAAAAAATGGTTTAAATGTTACCCTAATACATGTACACAAATTAACTTTTAGCGTACTTAAATTACATATCTTGGGTTTATCTTAGTTTTAATACATTACATGTAATACAATAAAGTTTAAATACATGTTTCAAATTACGACGGAACGAGGCATGACTTATGTAATTAGATGTCTTAAGATTTTCAGAAGAAGCCTTACTTTCACGAAACCTATAGTCATAGTTAGAAAATGAAATAGTGAAACAGGTAGGACCTCACATCTGACTCCGAATCAGACTTCCGTGATCTGTAATTTGAAGCTGTAATAAGAGCACCCAATGTTTCATATCGGAGTGCAAGCGGGTTTTGTAATATCTGATTACAAGCACTGTGTTCCATAATTTTGTTTCGCGCCCAATCACTTTATCTACTATTAAGCATTACATCCCGATCCGTTGTTGTGCCATATTATATTTCAATAAATGTGCACATTCAACAGTGCAAATTTACACATACCGTAACTTCCTCTCTAAAAAGTTGTTACATGATTTGGGCTTACCGTAATCATATTATACATTATGTGAATCTGCTAGAATGAAAACTAACTTTCGCTTCGAGTTAAAAATTGTATGTTCGAAATTTACAGCAAAACCTAACGTCAGATAAAGAAATAAAGAGAAAGATTTAATATTAAGAGAGGGATTGGGGAAACTGAAATTGAACTAACATCATGCCCGTGCGAAAATTGTCGTGTCAGTGAAACCAAAATAAGTTATCGAAGTAACAAACATATTTCGTGAAGATTACTATTATATTATTTGGAATTTCGGTTTTATTATGTCAGTCATACAGAAGGAATTTGCCTGTGAATGTAATATGAAATTAGACAGTTCTTCCTATAACAGGACACATTACTGTTACTTTTTATGTGACACAACCTTCTTTAAGATTTGGCAGATGACTAAAACTAAAGATTAGTGAAATAGGGCATAGGGTCAGCGCATAAGACTGACTGAAATAGGTTTAAGGCGCCCGTCTACCTGGCGCTTGAAGTGTGTTGCAGAGTGTTCGAAATACACGTTTTTCTACGAAACTATTAAACGTGCGTCCAGTGTACTGACCTACGAAAAGAACACACATTTCAGACATGGGCTGTTAAGTGTTTCCAAGACCTCACGTTAATTTGAAACATCATTTCAGAGCACGCCAATATGGCTAAAAACTGATTTTTTCAAAGCGCTGCATCTCAAAAGTTACATGTCAGATTCATACTAAACTAGTCAAGGGGCATGCTTTGAACCTTCCTAAACACTTTCTACTATAAAATAATAGGGTCGCCGCTGAAAGTCCCATAGGTACACGCAGCACGACGATAACACTGCACGCCAGTTCAGAGCCTTGAGCTTAGCGGCGATGGCGGACTTGATGAGCCTGGCAGTGTCGCCTTTAACGCTCTCCGCCTCTCAGCTTCAAACGCGGGAAAAAGCTCTAGGTAGACGGGCGTCTTAATTGTTAAAAAAATATGTGCATAAAACGTTTAATACCTCTGTTTTCAAAATAGGTGACCGATAAAAGTAATTATGACCGTGTTCGAATTTGCACTTTTAGTTTCCTAAAAGTTCGCGTGACCCAACAAATTTGTCGACTAAAATGAAGACGTATTTGGCATTTTAGTATTCAGTTTTTCAGTATGAAACGAAACTTACTAAAACACTAAATTACCAATTCGCTATCATCGCTAAACAAGTGAGTATCGATGGCGTCTGAGTTGAACTCTCGTAAATAATAAAATACTCATATACCAATTGGTGAATTTAAACACAGCCTATATTTTCTTCGGTATTTGCTGTGTTAATCAACCTTAGTTGAACTCGCTATTAAATAATAATGGACAATCAGTATTAAATTAATGAGTACAAGCGTCTAAAATGTAAGTTTAGCTTTTGTGCGTACAACTTTATGTGTCCCTGTTAGTTGATTTATGCCCGGCATCAAGAAAGCTTTCAATTCACACCGCAAAGTCACATATTGCCTGGAAGTATTCCACAACCCTACAGTTTATTTATATTTGTTATTACGTAGAGTTTCTATCAGTTAAAAATGTATTACAAATTTTCAGAAAGATTACATGAATCGTAACAATCAGGGGAAGTTGGTAATTTGAGTCGCCACTCTGCACAGATAAAAGTCTAACGTTTTGGGCACCCGTGAAGATAGGTAATTCAGAACTTCAATTGACTTGTTTGGCCGCTATACGCTGCAGGTCGGTGTAGAACCAGCTGACAAGGAGATGGCACGAGGTACAGAGCTTACGGACTTCGATGAGAGCGTGATTGTGGGCTGCCATCTCAGTGGGCTGTCTAGCCAGACGATTACACGGAAGGTAGACAGGGCCAAATCAACGGTAGCATTCGTCCTCCGTAAGAGGAAGGTTGATAGGCATTATGCCAACAGTAGATGTATAAAGAGAGTGCTGCCTCAGCACACTTTTTGGGGCTATTTAATTTAAAATTGCAACAAAAACACAGTGAACTAAATAGGGCTATTTCGTCTAAAATTCCAGGAGAAATTTAAAAACTCAAAATCTGAAATTCGATGAAAAATGAACGAAATATTGAGGTTCTTTGCTCCAAAATCATAGTTTTTGAGGGTAAATTTAGGCTCTAAAACTTTTTTTTTTAAAGCTCTCAAAACTAAGATATTTTTCTCTGGAGAAAAAAAAAAAAAAAAAAAAAAAAAAGCAATTTTAGCAGTTTTTTCGAAAACGAGCGCGCAGGATGTGACAGGGTAAAATATGCAATTTTTTTTTACAACAATCAAGTAAATTTATTGTTTTATAGAAACGCTAATTTTGCGAGTGAGTAATAAAAAAAAATTTAAGGTTAAAACGAGCAAATCAGATGAAATATTAAAAAAGATAATTGATAGAATTTAAATATTAAATTCAATATCATGTACAGATTTTTCATTTTTCATTTCTTTTGAACCTTTATACATAATAAAAACTCGCCTCTCATTCATCATTTTTAAGCTATTTTCATTAATTTTTTTTCATAGCGATCTGGTAAAGTGTTTTTATAATTACCATCTAGAATACAATTAATTTTTTTTGCCAAACTTAGATTCATAAATTTGAAATTCTGTAGCTTCATACCATTTATCAATTTCGAGGTCATGTAGTTTAGTCAATTTATATGAATTGTTCAACTTGTTGAGCAGAGCCTCCATTTTGGTTTGTGTTATTTAAAAGAAAACAAATTTACAAAGAGAAAAATTTTTTCGAAATTAAAAATAAATTAAAAATAACATTTAAATTAAAATTACAATTTTTTTTCTCTTTATAAGATTTTTTTCTGTCTAAATAAAAATGGAAAATAATAACATGTGCAAGCAATGTAAAAAGTGTTGTGAAGTATTAAAAATACAAAGTTTCACACCACATAAACACACAAAAGATAAGCATTTTAACATCTGTAAAAAATGTTATAGTGAATATGCTAAGTAGTCGTTATGAATTAAAAAAGAGAGAGTAATGTGTGAATGTGGAAAATAAGTTTTAGCACATCTCTCAAAAAGCATAAAAATAGTTTATTACACAACACAGCATTAGATATTCTAAAAAAAAATCAACATGATAATTATCCGACAAAAACTTGTAAAGTGTGTAATGAGAATAAATCTATAAAATTATTTTCTCTCAATAAAAATAGCAAGGACAAATATTCAATCACATGTAAAAAATGTTTTAGTGATTATATGAAGAATTATCATCATAACAAGAAGTTAAATACGGTTTACCAGTAATTTAAGCACTTTTCGGTTTATCCCGTATGTCTGTTTTTATTTATAAATTTTTATTTATTATAAATATAAATAAAAAATTGAGGCTTATATAGCAGCTGAGTTGAACGATGCAGGAGTGAGGGAACTGAGGGACATTGCTAGCTATTTTAAAATAAAATATATAAGCAGACTAAGGAAAAATGATCTAATTACAACTCTTATACTACTTATTATGCAATGACTTACAGACGATGGTATAAAAAGAACGCTGAAAAAATTTTTTTTTTACAAATTTACCTTTAGCTGATGTCGATATCAGTCAATTATATCCCAAAGATAGAAAGGAATTGGAAGAAACATTTCCATTCTATAACAATTTATTTCTTAACAGAAGAAAAAGAAAAATCAACAAAAATTACTAACTAAATAAAGCTTTTAAAAAGTAGGATATTAACATATAACATAAAAAAAAAACTTTAATTTAGTACTGCCTATTCATTTTGATTTCAGTAAAAAAATAGGGCATTTGATATAATACGCACTGGACTTAGAAAATTTAGAGGGGTGAAAACCAGTATTAAATTATATGCCTATTTTCGTAAGCAAGATAATAACCAAGTAGATAATTTACATTTCAATCGCCTAATTATACAATATTGAATGAAGGAGATAGTAAAATTATTTATAAATTCATAATACAAGAAATAATTACACAATTATCTGAATTTCAAAGAAGAGGCTCAGGATGGACATTAAATAGAAAAATGGGAATACAATTAGTTATAAATAAGTATAATCCATTAAAGGGCTTATATATTGAACTACCAGAAGTGATTAAGATTAAAAAAGCATGTATTAACGTAAAAAATAATGATCAAAAATGCTTTCTTTGGGCAATAAAATCAGCATTGTTTCCAGTAGCAAAATATGCACAAAGAATGTCTAAATATAAAAACGCGGGATTTAGTATCGATAAAGTAATAGATAATTATAAATATCCTTTTAATATCGATGATATACCAATAATAAAAAATCAAATTGATACATCTATAAATGTATACTCGATTGAAGATGAGTCTACAGTATATCCACTAAAACTTACAAAAATAAAAAAAAAGGAAAAACATACAAATTTTTTTATTTCAAAGATGATACAAATTCACATTACTGTCGGATTAAAGATTTATCGAACTTTATTTTGTAATTCGCCAATCAGTGGTAGTTCTTTCTTCTAATTTTTTTATATTATTTTTCATGATGCTTTTTATATTTTTTATATCTTTGAATTAGTAATCTAACTCGAGAAATTCCCTTTGATTCTGCCATTAATACATACATTTTTACTTATAAATGAGTTATAAAAGTACTGAGAGCTTCGGCAGACAAACTTCTCCCCCAACTGATCAAACTAAGGGGAATTCAAATGTTTACAATAATATAATCGAATTTGATATTCCTATAGGAGATGACTTTTCTTTTCCAAATGATGCTTATGTTTATGAGCAATTTAGTTTATAAAAGAGAGATAAAGTTGGAACTTATGCAAAATATGTCGAAGAAGACAATATTGATGTTTGTTCTATTTTTTTTTTTTCCTTTTCAGTTTTCTAGAGAAGAAATTTCAAAACATGGAAATATTATTGAAGCTGTTGATAATCCAGGTATAACAACAATAAAGAATACTTTATCAAGATCGCCAAGTGAACAAAATTATTTAGAATTTACTGGTGTTGATAATCATTATCGATATAAATATGCTTCTAATGATAAAATTATAAAATAGATTAACTCTGAAATTTACTGGAAAGGAGGATATAAAATTACTTTTTTTCGTAATTCATCTGATAACAACTGTTTATTTCTTTACGAATATTTCGATAAAGATAAATAAGTTACGAAACATCGTCCTGATCCTGGTAAAATTGTTATTGACAACTTAGAAATTATGTGGCCTGTTGTTGAATAAGAATCTAACACAGCCATTGAAATTAAAGAAAAAATATATAAAGAACCTAAAATACCTATTAGTGTTGATTATTGGCAGTTTTTAGAAAAAGAAGTCCCTTAAGATCCCTACAACTTTTAACTTTTACACGCTACTGTTTGATCATTGTAATGTGAGAAACATTTATGTTTAAAATGGTATAAATGAAATTTTTCCTAAATAAAACTGGAATCTAGACATTACAAACGGTGTTTGTCTTAAACAGTTTCTTGCTTATAATGATTTTAGAAAATCAAAAACTTAACTAGTTGCCAACTTTAGAAATAATGAACTTTGTTATAAACCAACTGTTAACTTTGATGGTGATATTAATTGCTATTAATTTTGAGGGCGGAGGCCTTTATATGCTATGAATTGTTCATACAGAAAAACTACCGTAGTTAAAGAAAAACAAACATTAAAATTTGTGTTGATTTTAATCAAGATGTTGAAGCATATATCATTTGTAATGTTGTTTTAATTAGTCGAAGGAATCTTACTTACGATTATTTGAAAGAAAGAATTACTGAAGATTTATAAATTTTTAATTGTTCCGATAGTTTAAAGCAATTAAAAGTTTTACGATTTTTTATCAAATAAAATATCACTTTCATAATTCTAAATAAATTTATTTTTCTTATAAAAAAAAATGCCTGAGTTACCTTGCAGTTTGACAAACATTTTAAAATGTGATATCGGTTCAAAAATCCCTTCCTATAGATTAGATAATGCATCTGAATATCTTAAAAAATATAGTTGACAAATTTAATTAAAATTTACAAAACTTACAATTAACCATTTTAGAAAATATTGATGACAATTATGACCTTCGAGAAATTGGTGAAAATCTAGAGCAAATAGAACAAGTTTTTAAAAAAATTAGTAGAACTTCGATAATGATGATTTCAATGAAGTTATTTCATTTCTCAATCAGATTCATCATCTGCATTGTAATCAGATTCTTCTTCAATAGAAATTTCTGAAAAAGAATCATCATCTGAATTTTCTGAATCAACAAAAAAACCTCATCTAAGTTCTAAAAATTGACTAAAATTGCCAAAACCATACGAATCTTAATTTTATAAATCGTCTAAAACATCTGAATCATATAAATCATATGAAATACAACCAGATTAATCAGAATTAGTTATGTGATATACAATTGGAGATCCTTCGTAATCGAGATAAATTTCGCATCCTCCATTTAGAAATTCAACGTAATTCACTACAGGCACATAACCAGATTCGCTATCTGTGTCTGAATGACCGTCAATTTATAATTTTTTCAAATACGACTATTTATAAGATATAAATTTTATAAAGAAAAAAATATTTTTGAATCTACCGACAAACTCAATTTGAAGCGATGTTCGTAAGATTTAGATTACTCACTTGCAAAATTAGCGTTTCTAGAAAACGATAAATTTACTTGATTTTTGTCTAATTTTGCATGTTTTATCCTGTGTCACATCCTGCACGCTCATTTGTGTAAAAATTTCTAAAATTGTTAGTTCATTTCTGCTTAAAATTGTTTGTTTTCGGAGCAAAATGTCTTAGTTTTGAGAGCTCCTTTTTAAGAAAATTTTAGAACCTTAATTTACCCTCAAAAACTATGATTTTGGAGCAAAAACCTCAATATTTCGTTGTTTTTTTTTTTTTTTTTATCTAATTTCACATTTTGAGTTTTTAAATTTTTCATGCAATTTTAGATGAAATGGTCCTATTTAGAGCACTGTGCTTTTGTTGTAATTTTAGAAGAAATAACCCCAAAAAGTGTGCTACACCAGCACTGTCTTGATACATCTACTGCCATTGCTGCACGTTCTGGGCGACCTCCAATCTTGACCGACTGAAATCGCAGAACCCTGAAACGCGAAATTGTCAAAAATAGGGCACAATCCATGGCTACCATCCGACAGGAGTTTCATGCAGCAACAGGAGTATCGGTTTCCATTGGAACATTGTGTACAGAGGCCCACCGACTTGGATATTTCGGAAGAGTAGCTGCACATAAGCCCAATATCACGACAAGCAATAAAGCTGGGTGACTCAGGTAGTGTTTGGACCGTCGCAAATGTGTGGAAATGGCTTCTGCCGGAGTGTATAGTGCTTACTAGGAAATTCGATGGTGGTGGAGTGATGGTGTGGAGCTGTTTCACGGCCTTCGGCGTAGGATCACTGGTGTTTGTCCGTGGTAGCATGAACACAGAGGCCTATTGTAACATTCTGGATAATGAAATGCTTCCAGCATTGTGGCGTTTTTACGGAATGGGCCCGTGTTATTTCCAGGATGACAATGCCAGGTGCCATGTTTCAAGAGCTACTATGCAGTGGTACACCGACAACAATGTTCGCCGATTGGACTGGCCCGCCCAGAGCCCCGACCTCAACCCTATAGAACATCTTTGTGACGAATTGGATCGCCGGGTGAGGGCTCGTCAGGCGCGGCCAAAATCCATTGCTCAACTCATGGAGTGGTTGCAAGAGGAATGACGACGAATCTCCGTAGATGTCTGCAAACACTCGTAGAGTGCATGCCAGACGGGGTGGCTGCTGTTATACCCGCAAGAAGTGGCCCTACGAGATTTTAACGGGGTGACAACCACCAAGCAAACATTGTGGACAGGTGCCCAGTTTCTTTTTGGTCGATAGTGTATTAATGGTACTACTACAGTAATTTTTTTTTATCTGCGAAGCGTTAGTAATTAATACTGCTGTTAATGTAACATGCTGTTCAGCTATTAATGTTAATGTAACATTAAGTACTTTTTTGACATTACCACTTTACAGTACTATCAACACTAAGATGGTGTTTATGTTGCGGCGAAACCAATTTTGTTTTCAATTGATGTTAACATTTGTGAAAAAAATTTTCTTGCATTATCATTGTTTTGTAAAATCATTCCTATATAAAATAAATCGAGTTAAATTGAGTACAATTATTTTGTCAAAAAAATAAATATTACCAACGAAGAAAAACACAACGTTAGGGAAAGGAATCGAATCCGCGCCTTGAGTACTCGATGTTCTTCACTTCATAAAACCCACATCCTACGACCTGCTCTATCTTAACACGCCTGGATGTGTTTCATATGATCGATAATTAGTTCAATATCGACAAACTGCAGTTCCATTTTGCTATGCGGAAATATACCTACTTTATGCTAAGGAAATATGTGCATATTTGGCACACATAAAATGCTTTGCAAGGCTTGAGAGCTGGTCTAAGCCACGTTTGGTTCTCATACTATTATTTAAATTTAAATGTAATGATTTAATTTAACAATTCAGTGGAAACTTATGTTGGTTGGACATTACTTTAATGTCGCCGTAATACTAAGTATCTTGTTCTTCCTGTTATTTTTATCACAATACAATATTTTGTTGCGGTAACGTTATTTAAGATGCTTTACTATCATTAACACTTCAACAGTATATTTGCATTATAGTTAATATAAGCCTTTGCAAACAGTTATCATTATTAACTTTGTCAAAAAACTATTATTTGTACAATAAAATAAACGTTTAATAAAGAAAGGAAAAAATAGTAATTTTCTGTAACAAAACTATACTTTTCTCAGTGTGCAACATGCACAGGCCATTCATATCCCCAGCAACTTAAATCTCAAGATGTTATGTTGAGTAGCCACTAGTTTCTTAATGAATAGCAATGACCTTTGAAACCAGTAAATTTACACATATATAATATAATACAACATTATATTATATAATAATTGAAAAATAAAAATACCAGTTTCAATAATACGATTTTAAGGTTTTAGATATTTGAGGAGATGGACTGCTGGTGGCAACCCCTCTCAACCCATTAAATTCGAAATTCTATTATTTCCGACCTTTGCTTATGGAGCTTCATCTACTTTTGACTCACTAGCCATCACAGATGTTAAAGAATTAGCACACTGCACAAGTATTACCTATTACACCTAAGTTTCCTATATCGTACAAAATTTTCACTATATTGATTACACAAGTTTTGGCAATAAAGAGTCCACAACAGTCTTAAACAGAAAAAAAAACTTATAACGACTTGATTTAGTTTCTTGTTATTTTCGGTGTTACAATACCATCAGATTTCCATTATTAGAACTACGAGGACACCAAATCGAGGAACCTAATAGTGACTTGCCCGACACGCAGCTAAACAACATGCAGCTGACACACATGCAGCTGTTCGACATTGCAGCTGACAGATATCCAGCTATTAGACAGGCCAACCAACCGATAGTCATCTAATCGAGTGGCCAGGTGGCCGACAGACAACACGTCACCGAACAGACATGCAGCTGTGTGACCCTGCAGCTTATAGACAATGAGCTATTTGACTATAGGCTGTTCACAGTACAGTGAGCACTTTTGAAAGCCTTGCTTAAGATCTACTGTACGCACAGTGTGTATCCTTACACCATATGTACAATTAACGTTACCATGGGCCTCATCACTTTATTCGTGCGTCGGTCAAAGAAAACTGTAAAATTTTCAGAAAAGTGAACAAATGTTTTTATTTTTACACCTACATGTATCAAAATTATTAAGAAGTAAAATAAAATACTTCACTTTTGACAAATGATTACTTAACACTTGTAATTTAACGTCAACACGTGGAATTCCTTTCTCTCCGTCGTTGCCAACATTACTGTACACGTGACAGTCAGTGCACCCGTTAAAATATATGCAGATATAGGCAGTGACTTTTTTCAAAGGTTGATTTCAAAAGTGTTCACTTTACCGTGAACAGCTTATAGTAGGCTGGCTGATATGCAGCTGTCCGACAGATCAGCTGATTGAAATTAGCCTGTTAAACAATACGGACCGGAAGAGATTATTTTCGGGCAGGTGAATGTAGCCCCTTTCTATTGAGATACACAAAGTCCCGCGTATTGGGCATCTACTTTATGTACATTCACAGACTAGTTAGTTTGTCGCATATAACCTCACCAGCTGAATTTCCGTTGATCAAATTAACTGTTTTCGTTTTAGACTGCTCGTTGCGGTTTGTCCGGAAAACGTTTCATTGTTCTACGAATCTGCTAAATGCTCTCTAAGGTCGGATAATCTAAACAAACTTCTGTCATCTTCGTCTCCCCCCCCCCCTTTTTTTTCCCACGTCCTCGAAACACCGAATTTCAAGTGTTTGCAGTAGCTGATCTAGCTGAGTGTCCTGCGTTCGTGTCGTCGTTTTAAGTTTTTGATACTATATTTTTAGTAGACAATATATTTTATTAGGTTCCCTTCCAAATTTGTCCACAACTATTTTAAATATTACTTCTGTTAAAATAATAACAACTGTTTCTTTCTTGCAACAAATATGTTTTTTTCCGACCATACAATGCCTTTGTTATTGCCATACAAAATTTGAACTCTTCTGTTACCTTATCTTAAATTCTCACACCACACTTACACCCACACTATCTTGGTAATGTAATGGCATGTAACAGGCGAAACACTCTACTAATTACTTTCAACTAGAGAGAACGAGCGCACTATGCGAAGAGACACCCCGCTTCAGCTGCTTTGTAGGGCGGCTAGCGCTACGACGCGATGTTTCGCGAACGCGTTATTAAATCACCATATTTATAACACAGCTTGAACGACAACGCGTATTGCTGACCTCCCGACCCATAAAATGTCTCGAATCATGACCGGACGGGCGCAGTAAAAGGACTGAAGCGGCCATAACCGTTATCGTTATGGAGAGTCAGTCCTCGAGGTGATATAACATATCGGGGAGGATGATAAGAGGAGGGAGGCGGGGAGTGTATGCGATGCGCAATCAGAGCCCGCAGGCACGAAGGGTGCTACGAGCCCACCTCTCTCTCTCTCTCTCTCTCTCTCTCTCTCTCTCTCTCTCTCTCTCTGTCTCTCTCTCGCTAGAGTAACGGTCGCTCGTAAAGCCCGCAACCACCGGCTGCGTGTGCGCGGGGGCGGAGTGTGTTTACGGTTCCCTCTGGCGCGCGCTCACCTGACTTATGAAACTGAGCGTTGCCGGCTGCCGACTGTTCCCCGGCACCCGCGTCGAAACATCAATCCGAGAGACGCGAGCGCCATCTCGAGCACTATGGCCTCTGCAGCCTCCTCACCTCCCCCCCCCCCCCGACCCGTCATCAAAACCCACAGCAGACAGGCTCTCTCCGAGAAACAAGATGGCGGCGGCGGCGTGGGCGTAAGAGCGCGCTCTGCAGTCGACAGGTGGTATAGTCGCTGCCGCGCGTTAACCCGCCGAGTCCTCGTGTCCACGGTCGGGTACATGTTGCAGATGAAGGATATTCATGGTTTGAACTGTACACAGCAAGGAATCAGTGCCCGGTGCTTCGGTCGTCTTTCTTATTGGCAATCTGGTTTGTTGACGTCGCTACATCTCTCATTTGTGAATGGTTAATGCAGACTTCAGTGAGCACGCAGTACGTCGCTGACTGGTAGCGAAAAGCAAACTGGACGCAGGTACATCACCCAACAAATAATTCAACGATTGCGACACCACAGATCGTAAATTAATTCGGGACTGAAATGATTAAGGTGGCCGGCCGCCTGGTTGAAGGACGTGCAGTATGAGGTCTAGAAGCGTGGGAGCTCTAGAGGCGACCGAGGCATGCGTATAAACTCTCTCATCGCCTCTACGGGCAAAGCACGGAACTGGCGTGCAGTCTTACCGTAGATAACATGTCACTATGAGTCATTTTATGACGTAATAATAAAAATTTAGGTTTGATGCACGTCCCTATTAGTTTTGTAATGTTTTTGTACCAGATTTATCATACAAAAAATGACCGTGGAAGCTCACGTTTGAGCCATTTTCACTAACAAAAAAACATGCTTTAAAGAGAAATGGAGGAACTGAAAAACGTCCGCAGACGCGTAACATTTCTTGTATGCTATTCGTAAGCAGACATCACCCGGAAACGTTGGACGTTTTTTCTAATAAAACGTTTTCCGATGGAGCTCTGCGCACCGTTGGGCGGCCTACCCAGGCGGCCACCTTAAAGGTGAAGGCTCGCGAACTGCAAGCACGAATTTTCGTGAATCACGTGCAATGGCGCGGCGTCATAAAATGCCAAGAGGCCTGGGCGTGTCCCTCTCCGGGGAAACAAGATGGCGGTGGCGCTAGAGCTGGTGCTCTGCCGTCACCAGGTGGTATGGTGAAGTTTGAAATGAGAAAATAATTTTCGCGCAGCTCTGTGGGTGGGGGCACGTAGGGGAGTTAGTGTAGGGTAGGGCTCACCCAAACACTCGCTGCTGGAGGGAGGGAGGGGAACTAAAATAATATCGCTCTCTACTACCACGCTGTTAAATACCGCGCCGCTGCGCGACTTACGTTTTCCCGAGAGGTAATACGTATGCGCGCAGCCGTTATCGCCCAACCACTCTCGACCGCTGTCACTACTAGAGGTGGGCGTTATTTAACGTAACGGTTATAAAAACTTGTTACAATTTGGTAACACGTTACACAAGTAACACGTTCCATTGTTTATAACGTTATTTTTGGAACGTCTTGGAATGCCTCAACACCTAACTTCTGCGCCTGCGTAAAAGTTATATTTTGAAACGTCTAGCTTTGTTTACTTTGTCTAGGTTTGTTCCTAACCTAACCTCGTATATCAAAAATACATTTTAAACAAATCGACACTTCAAAGACGACATTTTCTGTCAGAGAAGCTTATTTTTGTGAACAAATATATTCGTAAACATGTGCACACATACGCCTTTTAATATTATTTATACCTATATTACTGTAAATAACACTTTCCCGCCAACAACACAGACTGCTCTGTACTGATTGGTCGCAGCCGCACAAGTTTCACTTACGTTTCCGGCTGGCAAACATCAGTGCGCGCATGCGTAAAAGTTCCTTTTTGGAACATCTTGGTTTGTAACAGTGCGCATGCGTGAATGTTGTTTCTTGGAACAACAGGTCTTGGAACACTGAATAACGTAATCGTTATATTCCGGAACGTCGGCAAAAATGTTTTACAGTAACGTGTTACAAAAATAACAAGTTCCCGGAACGTGTTACCTGTTTGGAACTGGAACAGTGGAACACGTTACACGAAAGTAACTATTAGGTCCATCTTTAGTCACTACTGAACTAAATAAACCCACCCGTTCGTGCAAGGGCAATGGACTCGCCCCACTAACCGGACGCTATTTTATACTTTTACGCATTATTCTTTTACAGGCTGTTAATGTTAAAATGAGCACTTTTGAAAGCCCTGCTAAAGATCTTATTGTATGCAAGTTGTGTTTTCTTCCACCTTATGTAGTATTAACACTGCTACGAGCCTCATCACTTTATTCATGCGTCGGTCAAGTGAAACTATGAAATTTTTAGGAAAGTAAACATTTTATAAATCTGCTCATATTTACACACCGATGGATTAAAAAAAAACGAAATAAATAATTTTAATGATTACAAATGGTTTCCTAATACTTTTTATTCGATGTTAAGGTATGGAATTACATTCCATCTATCGTTACCAACTTTACGGGGCGTATGTCACTCCGTGGGCCCGTTGAAGTAATATGCAGGCATGGACAGTGTGTTTTTTAAAGATCGATTTCAAAAGTGCTCACTTTATCGTGTACAGCCTTTACCGCTGCGCCTTTCCTGTACTTAATGAACGTGTGTTACACCGTCTCGATTCTGTATATTATTTAGGTAGCCATTTTGACCACGAGTAGGGGGAAACCGTTCCAAACAGAAAGTCTGATATAGACGGACATATTTTGTGAAAAAGAAGGTGATCACCAAAAGATGAATACCCTTCTTGTATTCAAGTCGCATGTATGTACTGTACACACAGTAGTAATATTTGAATATTGCAGCATGCCAGTCACTCATTTCCACCACAACACACAAAATTCTTACGAACCTAACAAATCACTAATACGAAATTAAAATCTGTTTTTACTCTGAAATTAATATCATCATAAATAAATGTACGGGAACTACACCGACATATAAAACGCAAATGCAAACAAACTACTTGCACAAGAAGTTGAACGAAAAATAGAACAGTATCTAAATGATTATATCTAGCACGCAAGCCCTTGCACGAAAGCCACTTGCAAACAAGTTAGCCGGCCACACGACGCAAGTTGACTTGATCAAGAAAGTGAACCGTGTGTAACAGGCTCAAGATTTCTTCGTTGCGCTACACGCAGGCGCAGGTAGGTTGGTAAGTAGGTAGGTTAGTAGATAGGTATGTAGGTTGGTAGGGACGGAGCAGGTTGCTCAGGTAATAAGGAGTAGGAACGGTGAAAGAATCGGCTATTGCATGCACGAACCATAGACTAAATATGAAGTAGGCCAATCTCGCTGGCTGCGCGCAACCTATCTCCATGTCCCAACATTGGACTGCTTTTCTGCCAACGTCTAGAGAAAACGGCATGGTTTGTATTTTAGGTTAGAAAACTGATTTATAAACTAATGCTTTGAGGTGTATGTACCCATACTTCCTCAAACCAATCTGTAATGCAGTTTGAGTAAATTAAAATTGGTAAAATTATTTTATTCATATAATAATGCTTGTCATTTAAAAATTAAGATATAAACAAACTACTCTCGTTACTGTTGACCTGACATTTGTGTATGATTGGGATAGGTCAATGTTGGGTACATGCGCAGAAGACGAATAAGCGGTCTACCTTATCTTTAGTTTATGGTACGAACCATCCCCTCAAGTGATCGTTCATGATACCGAAATCAAGATGGTCGAACTGGGGACAGAATCACCAAATGCGTCATCATCTCTCTCGGTCTTTGGCGCTCCCGGCAACAATTTTTGTTGTCCTTACGTTGGCCCAAACTTTGCTCCAAGGTTGCACTAATGTTGGAAAAATAACGTTGGGTGAACACCAAAAAGACACTTGAACTTACGATGTTTTCAATAAATTTTAATCATTATTTGAAAGTGAAACCAATTTATGCACTTGGTATGGTCATTTATTTATTTTCTTTGTATGAACCACCCTCCATTGAAAGCTGCAGTCCGAAATTCTACGCGAATGGAATAGGGTGTGGAATAGCGTCTTTTCAATTACAAGTCCGCCGTGCTATTCTCTAGAACACTTTAATTCTATAGAATGACTGAAGTAATATTAATATAACAATTCGATTAGCTACATTTGATATGTTACTTAATGTATACCATGCGAAATAACTTATGTAGTTAATGTTATGCCTTACATGTTTTCCGTGTGGTGCATATTTCTTTTAAAGCCTTTTGTTGGCCCAAAGCACGTAATGCATAAAATGTAGCATGTTGCATGATCATTTTCTCTTGCATATTCGTGAAACTATTTTGAAAACTGGCACCTATTAACATTCGCCACTTTTTATTCAAACATAACACACAACCTATAGTGTCCTCTAAATCAACATGCTGAACTTCAAAAGATAAAAAGTAATACTTAATTTCAATATTAAATACTTCCAAGTTCATTTAATACTTTGAAGTGAGCTACCTCAAAAAGAAGGACAAAATAAATAAATACTTATATTAATATAAAGTATTTTATGCTTTTGCTTATATATTAAATTTTTTCTTGAATAATTTGGTTAACCAACATCAATTAAAATCCTTTTAAACAAAAGTCCTCCTACAGATTTAATTTTGAATTCTGCCTGGGAATAATGATGCATCTACGTTAAATTGCTAATCTCATTCCAAAACATTGGATAAATATTTGGATTCCAACAGAACATGTTTCCAACTTCCCCAACCACATGCCAACAGTTGGAGGAGTTTGGCCAAATATAGGAATACCTACCAGCTACTATATTTTACAACTAGGGACCAACATACAACAAATTATGGACAGTTTTTAAAAAATATTTGTTATAAAAATCTCGAACTAAAAAAATAATTACGCATATGATATTATGACATGTTAATAATAGCCTATGTTGCCATAATGTTAGTAATGCATTAGTGGCCCAATATAACAAAAAGTACCCGTTACACTCAATTGCAAAAAAAAAAAAAAGATAACCCTGATGTAATGTAAGGTGTGTAATTCCTCCTAGTCGAATATACACAAATAGTAGCTGTAATTGTGTATAGTGTGTAAGGGAGAGTACACTGATAAGAATATTATTTGTATCTCGGATCAAATTAATATTCAACACTAACATTGGAATATGGCCTGGGGTTTGAACTTTCCCGGCTCCACAGGACAGCTATAATTTAGCAACAGCGTAGCACGACTTAACATAGGTCTTACCAAGGATGTGACACTCAGGGGGCGTAGGATATCATCCACAACCACCGGCTGTTAATGTTCCACGTAATACAATGAAAGAGGATCGGCTATCTTAGGATATGGCTCCCAATACCCAAATGCTTGTCATGGAGGAAGTGTGCTACTCCATTGCGAAGCTGGCATGACGTTTATGGGCTTTTCATAGTAAAATGAGCACTTTTGGAAGCCCTGCTTAAGATCTACTTGCATACACGTTGTGTATTCTCCGCCTTATGTGAAATTAACATTGCTATGGGTCTCATCACTTTATTCATGCGTCGGTTAAATGAAACTGTGAAATTATTAAGAAAGTAAATACTTTACAAATTTTCTCGTTTTTTACTTCGATGCGTAAAAAAAAACAGAAAACGAAATAACTAATTTTAAGTTAGCGAACACTTTTTAATCGACGTTAACATCTGGAACTACTTTCCATCCATCATTACCATCTTTACTAGGTGAATGTCACTCGTTGCACCCATTAAAATATATGCATGCAGGAACAGTGACTTTTTTCTAAGGTTCATTTCTAAAGTGCTCACTTTATCGTGAACAGCCCTACCAGGGGCTCTCCGCATCCGGCTGCGAGGATCACCAGTCCCCGAAGCGGCACTCCAACTAAACACTACACGTCGCCAGTCTGTGGCGTTCCGCATCGCTCTGGCCTGGCACGGTTGCCGACGGAGCCGTCGCTGTTGCAGATCGAGTTGACGACAGAACACGTAATAGGCGCCTGCAATCACGTATTCGTCTCCGAAAAGCTTCAAGAAATGATTCGCGGTCACACAGGAGCTCCGTCAATGACCAGTTATCGTGGACCGGGTCGCCAAGTTATAACTCCGCGCCCTAAACTAGAGTCGCAATACCATGACGAACACGACACGACAGACCGACATGATGTCAGAGCTCGACGAAATTTCATATTATATATTATTCAGTGTTGACAATACCCCGACGAAATCTGCCCGACAAGTGTCTCAGTTGGCTGTTGGGAAATTCTAAGACGGCAAGTTATGCTTATAATATCCAGTATTTAATTTTTGAAACTCGCGATAAAGTGAATTTTACTTTTGACAATATTTGAATTTATAAGAGAGATGAAAAGTATTTTAAAAAACCGTAACGTTATTTTGGCAGCAAGTTGTTTTATTATTTACTACAGTGGGGAAATACGAACGAAATTTTATTTTATAGAGTTGTATTTACATTTTTTACGCTCCCCGAGTCCGACACGACGGAAAGCAGAAATAGAATATCCTTTTGTCGGGCTGTTGGGGCTACGACTTTGTCGGACTGACGATACAGTGACTTTGCTTTTCATTGGCTGCTACTCAGACTTCATTGTGTCGAGGTTGTCGTGTCGGGTTCGTCGGAGTATTGTGACTCCAGCTTGACGCACAATCCGTCTATTCTCATGAGTGGTAGTCAATCTCGTCCATCCCGTCCCTGTTATCCGTGTGTGGACGCTTTCACGTATCCACTGCTCCCAGCAGCATCGGGCATATGATCTGAACGAGCCACATGACGGGCTATGCGGCGATACGACCACTCTGCGGTTTCCAGCTCGATTACGAGTCCTCTTGCGAAGTCCCGTCACTTGCGCAGATCGCAACTTTGGCGTCTTCCCAGCATTCTTCTACACTCTGTACGCTTGCTTGGTATTGTCTGGTGTTTCTCGCGTTATTGCGGCTCCGACTACACACCAGCGTCTACGTCAGCTGATCGCACCACTGCATACGCACAAACATGGGATCATGTGCATAAAGGATATTCACGATAAAGAGAACACTTTTGAAATCAACCTTAGAGATAAGCCTCTGCTCCTACCTCCATATATTTGAACGGGCGCATTGAGTGACTTGCGCCCAGTAAAGTTGGTAATGATGGAGCGAAAAAAGTTACATGTCTTAACGTAGAATTAAAATTGCTGGGTAACTATTTGTGATAACTAATTTTTTTTCCTTTCTGTTTTTTTTGTGCATTAAAGTGTAAAAATTAATAAATCTGTAAAATATTTACTTTTCAATTTCACAGTTTCATTTGACCGGCGGATGAATAAAGTGATGAAACCGGTGGCAGCGTTAATTTTACAAAACGCGGAGGAATACACAACGTGCATACAAGTAGCTCTTAAGCAGGGCTTTCAAAAATACTCAGTTTACCGTGAACAACCTATACCAGCCCGTACCTTCACTAATCACATCGTGTCATGGTTGTCGCATTGTTTATTCGTGGCGCGCCATTTTATTTGCCCGGCAGTATACATACCTCTTACTAGAAGTGTATTTACCAGCTCGTTACCGAGAATAATCCAGCCATTTTAAAGTTTAAAAAAATTACACGTGGACTACTGTATGTTCTGGCAGTTTCTAATTTAGTGACACTTCGTTTAAGGAGTGCTAAGTAATCTCATATTATTTTCTTGGTAGCAAATTTTCGTTGGAATATTACGTTGGGCCAACGTTGTATTAACGTGTGTGTTCCAAATCAACACTCAGCCGACCTTTCAAACCAAATTCCATCCTTTGAGCAAATGAGGATTGCTATTGAGAGCAACTGAACATTGCTACTGAATAGAAGTATTTTTTGTGACGCGTTCTGAGAAAAGGTACCTTATGGTGAAAAGCAAGTTTTCAGCAGCCCTCCCCCCCCCCCCCCCAAAAAAAGGTTGAAAATGCGAAAATGATCGGTTTGGAGATATGAACGGAACATGCTGAGAGTATAAACGCTACAAGGGTGCGACTTGTTTCATTGAATTACTCGTAGAATTATCCACACAAACAGACCAAAATGCGAAAATGATTTTCACCCTGTCGTTCCTTTTCTGAGAATGCGTTATATTTTATTTTTCTCGTGAGAGATATGTTTGGAAACAGTTGTTAGTCTATGTTGACATTTTTTGAAAGGCTATCTTAAAAATATAAAAACATTTTTAACATAGCATTTTTATAAAAATGCGTTCTTTGTGATCCATTTGCGGTTAGTCGGATTAATGACACAAAACCAACGACATGTACATAAACAACCACCAATACCGAAAATAACCCACATTGGTTCCAAGGTGGGCACAAAAAGTACAAGTACCTAGAGGATTCTATCACGTTCGATATTTCTATCGAAAGCAAGTGATCGGCCATCACATGCAATCCGGGAGCAGCACGACAAAAACAGTTAAGCCTGCGACGTACTGCATTATACTTCCGTGTCACCGAGTGCAAAGTGTCAGTTTTCGCGAATCTCTTCCCATTGCTAGGTCAATAGATTTCTAGTGCAAAACTCATTTAATCACAATTTTCACACTTTGAAATGCCATAACATCGCCAAAAGTTTCAGTCAATGCACTACAAATAACGAGTTCATTTCCGACGTACGCTAGGTTCACGTGACTGCGTGACTGTTGTCACGGACGCTTTGTTTGGGGCAGTGAGAGCTTGCCAAGCAGGACGAGAGCAGAGCAGCGGCCCAGGTGCGGAAGGCGGTGTTTGGGAATTTTGAGTAAACTGTTCACGATAAAGTGAGCGCTTTTGAAATCAACCTTAGAAAAAGTCACTGCTTCTGCATGCATTAATTTTTACGGGCGCAATGAGTGACAAGTGTCCAGTAAAGTTGGTAACATTGGAGAGGAAAGTAGTTCCATATATTAACGTCGATTAAAAAGTGTTAGGTAATCATTTGTAATAAAAATTATTTTTCTCGATTTCTGTTTATTTAATATATCGAAATGTAAAAATAAGAAAATTTGTAGGATGTTTACTTTTCTAATAATGTCACAGTTTCACTTGGCCGACGCATGAATAAAGTGATGAGGCCCGTGTCAATGCTAATTTTATATAAGGCGGAAGAACACACAACGTGTATACAAGCAGGTCTTAAACAGGGCTTTCAAAAGTGCTCATTCCTATAAACAGGGGGTGGCAAGAAGAAGGAGACCAAGTGACTAGACGGGTATACAGTACAAGTGTGGGCCGACGACGCGCAGCTCCCCCCTCCCCCCCCCATCTGATTGAAAGACTTCGTGACGTAGAGGCGCTGCAGGAGTCCGGCGGTATCGGCGGAAGCCCCTGTCGACCGCAGTGCATGCTGAGACTTCAGTCAACTACATTACAGTGGTGAGCATAGCGTTCCATGGGCGCTAGGCTGGCACGTCTACTGACAGTCAGTCCGAGTTAAAGTCTTTGCGAAGCAAATAGCTCAAATTATCATTTTAACCTAATAGCCATTTATAGCTAGAAGACAGACAACTGACGATAATATAAATTATATTGGTGTATAATTGAGTTTAATAAATTGACGGGCTTACTGTAGGATATCAGTGCTCTTAATTTTGATGCTACTGAGTTACGCTTCCCCATCTTACATTACGGTTGCCCTTAAGGTAGGCAAGGCCGTGACACTGGTGGAGGCGCCTTATAGCTCCACCTTATCGTGCAGGCTAAGCGATAAAATAAGTTAAAATAAAATAGCGGTGCTTATAGAATAGTTTGAGAAAGCGACGGTGTTATTATTCCTTGTGTAGATTAGCATAATACTAATAACAGGAGATTGTTGGTGTACAGTAATTTAAAGTGTCTTGGTGCTCGTATTGGAATATAGTAGTTCATGATTGAAGAGAGAATTGTCAGTAAATTCTTAGGACGTCGTAGCTGTTAGCCAGATACGTCGTACACAACGTATAGTCCATTCACGGTTTCCTCGTCGCCCTTTCTGAATCAAACCTTTGAAAAATCTCCCTATGCATGACGTGTTTAGTTATTTCCTAAATACGCCCTGCAACACAAGCGTTTTATACTTGTGTTCATAAAAGTTATTTCTTTTTCTGTTAAATTGAAATGTTATTCATATTTTATCTATAAATTATAATGATTCATTTATAAATAATCTGAATAAAAATCAGGGAGAAAATATGTATGTTGGTAACGTCTAGTGAGAAATAGTCCTTATACAAAATACTGTTACGTTTAGTCCTCACGAATGTGGTGCGTTGCGCCCCTGGTGTAATTCTTCAGGCTTAGTTAAGCGTAGCTTGCACTAGGCGGAGGAATATCCCGGAAGTAGAACTTTAGCATGGCTTCAGAAAAGGTTGAAGTAACCATGAATGGACTATAGTAGGATTTTATTCAAGCCACTATAATGCTTATGACATTGGACAGGCGAGCTGACGCGCAGGAGAAACAACAACCTTGCGACCACAGCGAAACAGAGACGTGCTCATCGACACATTTGCAAACCCGAACTGCGCCCAACGAGTAGAAGTCTTTTTGCCTGTAAGGAATACTGCATGTTTTATAACGGAACCGCTCTTCGGATCCGCATTGCTTTGGTTGCAAACGCAAAGTATCCACATTAGTTTGTAGTATTGTGTGAGTGAGTGTATATGCAAGTGTGGAGAATAAATTAAAGCTTGTAGAAACTAGTAAACTAGTTCATAAGTTCAACTCAATACCATAGTCACATTTCACCACACGTATAAACACACATGATACATGAGCGGACAGAAACCAACACCACTCCTAACATCAGAGAAAAAATTATTAAAAAATGCAACTATAGGTTTGAAGTAATGGAGTTATTTTGCCAAATGTTTACTGTTTGACCACAGGAGACATGTAACTTACATCGTCAGTTACGGCTTGAAGTAGGTCGAACGAAACAACCAACGTAAAGCTTTAAATAGTTGGAGAGACTAGGAGAAAAATGTAATTAGGAGACATCGAATATTTGAAGGAGCTCATTGGTTATGGTAAACACCATAACGTATGCCAGGACTAAGGTTCTTCCAAAACCAATGGATTTGTAGATGAGGACAGAAGAATGGTGAAAATTTACTATCAGTAAAAAAAGTGCTATAATAATCTTACATAAAACGCCTCTAAACATTTCCTGCAGTAACGCACGGCTAAATATAGGTCTTAGTATTATTCACGAATGTTACAAGACGCTTAGAGCGGGGAAGTTGAAAAGAAATGTAAGCGTTACCTTATTCAGCTATTGGATACGTCGGATAAAGGATACCTGCGACATTTATTATATGATTTCGTGGGAGGCAATACTAGGCTAATGTGATACACATTTTCTGAGATTCCCTTAAACGAAATTTCTCATTAAATCGATGTCGTAACAAAATACAAGACCGTCGAATATATGAGATCTTCAATTTAAACAGCTCTGAAATAATCCTACCAGAACAGCTTCGATTAGATAGTGTTGAAAGAACAACCGGTGTTTATGTTTGTTATTGCCTCTTACAAACTCAGAATGCTACTTGCCAAGCAGTACCGAATAGCGGGATGCATAGTAGTGATGTTGCCGTTGCAGTAGCGAGATTCATGAAAATAACAGCAACATTTAAGGATCCTATGTACTAAAACGTTTTCTGTGAAATCGTTGTTTGCGCGTAAACGCGTATCTAGGTAAATATGAGTTTTGGAAATATTACGTTTTGTCAGAAAAGATAAAAAACAATTATCTATCGATCTATTTTTTTTTTTTTTTTTTTTTTTTACTTTTTACTTTTGTAATATTAAGTGTATTCTTGGAGAAAAAAATTCATGAAAATGGTCAAGTATCGCATTTTGAAAACTTTCCTATGCAATTTCTTTAAGCAGCAAGATAAAATTACGAATATACGGACGTAGTTTAATCTGTGGGTTTTCATCGTGTGTAGTAAAACCCAATTGTTACAGATCTAATTTGCACAGTACAGCGTCACGACGGAAACACTGCAAGCCTTACGCGTAGGAGCGATGAGGCACTAGGCTTGTGTGTTAATGTCGCCCGTATCGCTCCTTCGCTTCTTGACCTTGGACGCGAAGCTACATAGTCCCCTTAAGGGGACGTGGGACGGGACATAAATTAAATCCAAATACGTAAATTGAAGTTTAGAGGTTTTTCGAAGTCAACATAGGAAAACTAAAAAAGGTCAATCCTAGATAATTGTTTTTGCCAACTTAACGAGCAACTACTCCGTAATATCGGTGTATAAATTTCGCATAAAGTATTACGCCACGAAAACACACAAAAGTTGACGGCGTCTGAAATAGCTTGGTATAAATTCGCCACTCTGGTAGAATATTTGCTCTCGTAGTTAGTAAAAACAATTCTGTATGGTTGCCCTTTCTCTTGTTTTTCTCTATAGGCTTCCACAAAATCGTAAAATACGATAAACCTCAATGGCATTAATTTATGTCCCATGCCCTCCTAAGCCCCGAAGATAACCAAGACAATTAGGGTGTTAGTTGCCTGTTAAACGAACGAGCACTTGAAAAAAAAAACACTATATTGGTATCGCTATGTACCGATCATGCGAGTTAACGTACGTGAGACGGTCGTGTCGACTGCGTGAAGAAAGAAACTCGACGAGTGGCAGTAGGTTTGTTATGACAGGTCTAACTACAATGTCTCAACTTGCGTGCTTAGAATACGCAACGTTTATCGGGGCACAACACCCCCCGATGTTAATTCTCGCGCTACCAGTGTCCCTTGCCCCAAGTTTTTCTTTCAACTTAAACTTTGTCCAGATTGTATCCCAAGATGATGATGGAAGAAGAAGAATTCCTTCAGACGTTCTTTCAGACAGATGACAGTGATATTCTTTCCTCCGCATTCACAACACACTGATACCGTCACAAATTAAATATTTTAGAAGCATTTTTAAAAATAGATATTGCTTAAAATCACTCGTAACTTTGTATGTAGTATAGTTATATCTCAGTAATGTCCAAAATGTGGGAATCGCTTTATATATATATATATATATACGCAATAACGCAAATAAAGTATTTATACTACTGTATGTCTCGTAACAATTCGATGTAAGTTATTTATGTATTGATATATATATATATATATATATATATATAGAAGGCAAAAACCAATATGGTGATGTCGATTACACTAGTAAAAATTTTTTATTTAGTAATTTTTATTTGAAAACTAAAATAATAAACACCAAACATCAAAATACGCTCCCATTTTTCATAAAAACTTCACGATTTCGTCAATAAATCAGCATATTTATGACGGTCTTCAATCGAGTTAGAATATCGGCAGATTTTATTGAAGAAATGGTTTAGTATTTGGTCTTTCGTACAAAAATACGATTTTACAAAATACAAAATTGCCAAGTTATCGTGTTGGTTTTAACCTTTAAAATATACTTGCAAATGCTTAATTAGTATATTTAAAACACAAATAGACATAGTGTATTATGAATGGCTTTTTAAAATCAGAAATAGCTATAATAATTATACCAATAATAAATATACTCGTGCTGTAATAATTATTTAGAGATAAACGTTCAAGGCACAGGGATAATCAGTAGACCCATTTACTTCCTTTTGTATGCATTGGCGTTCCTTAACTGTACGTACGAATATTTCAGCTATTCACAAACTATGTACTTGCAAGGTAAATAAGTAAATAATGACTGTGAATGAAGTCAACCTTTGCAGATACGAACTAAAAGCAACCAGAAGGACCTGTCCCAACAATGATTTAGTGCCCCAATACCGTAAAGAAAAAAAAAAAATCAAATTGTCGTATCCTCGGTTGAGTGACCCCTTTACACCATGGTCAGAATATTCTCGGCATGTTGAAGGGGGAGAGGGGTATATGAAGTGTTGTGGGTTGTACGGGTGTATGTGTTGAGGAGGGGGGGGGGGGGGCTAATGTAGCACGCACCGCAAGCAGACATGTTCGTGCCCAAGGGAGGTAAGGCCTATTGTGGAGCAGCGAGCCATGTTCTACCCACCCTCCCTTCTACCTGCTTCCTCCCTCTCCCCCCTCCCACTCGCAAGCCCTAATTCAATTTCCGGGCCCCGCTATCTACAGCCTGCCTTCTGCTGACAATGCCGCGCCTCGTCTCTGCGACTCGACCGCGGCCGACTAACAACAGCGCGACGGCCGATAGGAATCCTACGGTAATGGAGTTAACTCTGCGACTACCAACTGTCAAGTACTACTCCCCCCTATCCCCCCTCAAGCTCCTTCCGGGAGATACCGGTGCCACTGCCCCCTGCTACTGCTTCATTAGGAGCGCCTCGCTACTCGAGACTCTTAGGTCGCGGTCGTTATTGCCAGACGGCTTGTTGCTCGTTCGCTCTTCCTACCGCGCCAAGGAGCTTGCATACATTTAAAGGCTGTTCACGTTAAAGTGGGCAATTTCGGAAGCCCTGCTAAAGATCTACTTGTATACACATTGTGAATTCTTCTGCCATATGTAAAATTAACATTGCCTTGAGCCCGATCACTTTATTCGTGCGTAGGTCAAGTAAAATAGTGGAAATTATTAGAAAAGTAAACATTTTACCATTTCGGCACTCCTTAGACTTATATGCATTAAAGTACAAAAGGTTAAAAGAATAATTTGAGTATTCTCAAATGTTTTCCTAAAACTTCCAATTCAACTTGAAGACGTGGAACTACTTTCTCTGCGTTGTTACCAACTTTGCAGAGTGCATGCCCGTCAGTATGCCCGTTAAATGAACAATCAGGCAGGAGCAGTGACATTTTTCAAAGGTTGATTGTTTAAGTGCTCACTTTACCGTCAGCAAACTTTAGAAGTCCTGCCGTTATTAAAAAATGACGAGCGTCTGTGAGCACTCGTGCGTTCGCGTTTCCATCAAAGATTGTCCAACATGCCTCCCAACCTAGCAGGACCGCCGAAACTGAGGATAGTACATGAATACGTACTATCACAGTTTAACCGTACTAATCGCTTATTTGATTCTATATTCAAATGCGGAAAATAGTTGCAGGTTGCCAGAAGCCTTCAGAAACATGTGCGTGGATATTTATCAGAGTATGAACGTCTCAGACCGGCGGTTTTCAGACTGTTACTCGGGAGTAGCGTGACAATGTACATTTTACTTTTCTATTATCGACGCATGGAGTCCCAAGATTGCGTATAGAGGAAGTGGGTATAAAACACACGTGTACGCCCTTGCATTCATTAACGTGCATGTGAGGCTCTTTAAACCGAAACAATCCATAACTCACACGACTGCGTTTGCATGTAAAATAAGCGCAGTCATTACTCGCGTGGCTTTTCGTGATACGATTTTTCAAATGCAAATAAAAACCATTTCGCAAATATTCAAGATTACTATTTTGCAGTACCGTCACAAGTATTCTATTTAATAATTATGTTTTTTTTTCCTATCATATAAAGTTGTTTGTTGAATTATTCAACGTGGCATTTGTTTTATGTTAACACCGAAATACGTTTAGAACTGTAGCATTTCAGATTAGGCGAGTTGGTTGACATAAAAGTGCTGCCACACTACTTCTAATGCAAAATAAACCTGCGTGAGGTATTGCAGTCAGAACTCTACTGCAGCAATGAGCAGCTACGAAGAACATTCCAGTGTCACAGGAAAATAAAACTAACAACGTCTGTCTTAGACTTGTTGCTAATGTGGCTTCGCAGAATTTTTCATGAAGCATTAGTAATTTTTTTTCTGAATTTGTACCAAACTATGTTTTCCGCTTTACTGAAGTCAGGTAAACGACTGAAATAACCGTTACTCGACTAAATCTCTCATATTGAAGTATGCTTGTTTCTTTTGCTTATATGTGCTAGAGAATTGCTGACGCTCTTCACCCTGTAGTCTGTGAAGTTCCCTTCTTTACCTTCGCAAGTTTTTTCTCTCTGTCTCCAGATCCATGTCCCGCCATGAGAGGTTTGGTAACCCATGTATAGACGTCTGAAGGTACTCTTCACGTGAGTCCTGAATTACCTTGGTGATAGCTGCTACTCTTGTTTCCACCTCCTCTTGTTGCAGCTCACGAAATCTTCTTAGCATATTCAACAGAGCTCGATCAAGTGTCGGCCAATCAGCTGTTCTGGGGATATATCTGACTTCCATCTCTATATTCGAAGGCCTGCCTCTCCTTCCAGCACCATATATTTAATATACTTTTAATAGAACATTCATTTAGTACTTTACAATTTCCGACACAGTCCTTAGCCTGACTGTTAATGATAGTTATGTCTATATATGTCTACGTGTCATGTGCCTGCGCGACATAGGTGGGTAATTTCCCTTCTCCATTAGCCACAGACTGACAAGCTCAGTGGCCTCATAAGTCACAGAGGAGTGCCAGAGTTCTGATTTGGAGTGTTTCAGCCATTATCTCCCATCTATCTTGGTGAGTTTGCATATCATCCCCAAACTGAAAGTAAGAGGATACCAACCAATATTCCGTTGTGACTTTAATAACTTGCACGCAAACATGGTACGTGTTAGAAACATTAGACATCAGGACCACATCCATATTCATGTTGGCCTTCAATGCTCCAGCCTGGGGACGTATCCCACTGGTGAACACTGTGCCTTGCAATCCCACAGCGTTCTCAAATGGCACGCGAAACTCTTATAACAGGACTATGCCTATGTTCTGCCCCACAACAAATCTGTTCAACTCTGCAGCAACCACTGCTGACCGCTGCATACTGAGCAGCTCAGATCTGATAATTTGTTTACAGGCCATAATCTATTCTGGTGAGTTCCACAGACAGGGATTTTTGGTATGCCAGACATCCCAAGAGTCCACTCTGTGCTCATGTGACTGTCCTTTCCTTTGACAGTTTGCACATATGTATTTGAAGTCCTTCTCAGACTTCTTGGGACATTCATCAAATTAATTCCCCTTCTTCCCACATCTTGAGCAAGTTGAGTCTACTTCTCTACACTTTGCCGCTATATGTCCACATTGTTGACATATTTACAGCAGCGATAAACGCACACACGCACACACATGTATATATATATATATATATATATATATATATATATATATATATATATATATATATATATATATATATATATATATATATAATCTCGCACCCAGCAGATCTTGGATCTTGTAGCCCACATATATTCTCTCTTTACCAATGAAAGCATTGGCACTTTAGAATCAGATTCCAGTACCACATTATTCCTGTCCGTGTCCCTCTTACCGTTTCGATGGCTGACTGCAACGAACTTCATAAAGCTTTCTAAATTTAAACCTCTGCTAACTCCTGAGCGAATATTTTGCCTGAAAACTGAAAATTGCGTCTGGTAAATCCCTATTATCTTCTGTTCGTGATACGTTATATACCACAGCTTTAGGGTCCCTTCGCTTTAGAGCCTCAAGTTTCAGACCAAGTTATTTTATTTTGGGCTAATTATTTATTTTCTCCAGGGTTTGCTCGTCCCCTGCTTCAATCAGTAATCCTTCATTTCTTATTACTCTTATATTTTGTATTTGGAAGCCATCACTCTTAGGATCAAATCCCTTATTTATCTCATCCTTCGTTGCTAGGTTGGATGCCCCTTCTTTTTCAGGGTACACCTAAACTACCTTATTTGCAGGTTTTGGCTTTATTCCTTCACCACTTGCAGCCTGTGAATAATTCCGCATGCAAGATACTTCTTTGATGAATGGAATATCAGTATGAAAAGGCACAAAGATTACTGAGAGACGAGTTACAAAACTCTGTGGAAGCATTCTGAATAAGAAAACAAAAAATAACTTCCGCTACCTAGGATCCTTACCTTTTATCTTTTTCCTGAGGTATTAACAGGACTTTGTAGCTGCGCGTCCAAGGTCAAGAAGCGAGGGAGTGCTATGGACGACACTAACACGCACGCCTAGTGCCTCATCGCCCATATGCCCAAGGTGTGCAGTGTTTCCGTCGTGGTCCTGTACTGTACAATTAGATCTGTAACTTAGGGGTTTTATTACACGCGATGAAAGACCACAGATTAAACTACCCCCGTATTTTTGTACTTTTCTCCTACCGCTTAAGGAAACTGCATAGGCAAGCTTTAAAATTGCGATATTTGACCATCTTCACGAATTTTTTCTCCAAGAATACACTTAACATGACAAAAGTAAAATAAAATAGGGGCGTAGATAATTGTTTTTTAATCCTTTCTGGAAAAACTTCGCATTTCCGGAACTTTTATTTTCCAAGATACGCTCTTATGCGTGAACAACGATTTCACAGAAAACGTTTCAGTACATAGGACCCTTAAGGGATTTACCTGCAGACAGCGGATACGTTTTTACAGTTAATACTAACTGGTGACTATGAACAATTATGTAATAGTTACAATAAATTCTTTAAGCAGGCATAAAATACATACCCAGTTTGCAACCACAAACATGGCAATCTTACGAGTTTATTTGACGCTAAGACTTCGCTGGTTTTAAAATATCCTAAGTACTCTTTTATACACTGGTTCATGTATCTTTGTTCAGCTTCTCTTCCTATGAACTATTGTTCTTGACTTGCTCACGTTGACGGTAGACGTTTCATAATAGTTCTGTTTCCTACAGCTTCTTGTCGACATGTGGCCCAGTTACAAATTTCATAAGGAGGTAAAAGTTCTGTAAGATGGCAGAAATCAATGTCTCGGACTCGAAAATTTTCTAGATCTCCATTGATAACATGTAATGTAAAGTTAATTAAAAATAGCTTTGACAAATGATGAAAAAAATATTAACTGAAAATCTGACTAGTCAACAATAAACATTTTTGTGGTGGAAAGAAACTGCCATTTTTACATGATTTTACACTAATTTTTACATGAGGCGGAAGGGTACACAGTGAGCTGGAAGAGATCAATAAACAGGGTTTTCATATTTGCCCGACCAACCACGGGGCAGCTACATCTGATAGTGCAGATCCATTGTGATACTGTCGTTGATCAAATAGTTCCCGTAATCGCTTACAGAGCTCCAAACCACCAAATCACGACATGTTTTGCAGAGGGTTAACGCCGGCACACGGCACCGGGGATCCGGACGCCATTAATTATGCTAATAGGGATATTAACGGGCGGCGGTAGCGCAGCCATCCATTCAGGACCCACTTCTCCCCCTCCTTCCTCGTCGAGCCACATCGCCCCTCCGCCGGATGCGGCAAAGCAGCGGCCTATTCACAGGTGATGCACCTCGGGGTATGCTAACGCGCGCACTACCTTCTCCACCCCGCATTCCAGGCTCCAGGCATCCCCTCCTCCCCCGCCTGTCTCTCCAGCGGTGTTCCGTGGGCACTGTGTCCTCGTCGCAGGGTCACTGACCTCTCCAGTGCGGTTCGGTCCCCTTTCCCCCCTCGTTCCAGCAAACACAGGGTCGATACCCGCCAAGCTCCCCTTCTTGCCCACCCCGTGACTGCTAACACATGCCCCCCTTTTGTGTCGAACTCGCCATTCACGGTGGACCAGTCGAATTTTCGGATTCTGGGGTCCTCGGTGGCCGGCCGCCCAAGCATACGGCGACATGTTTCTATTTACCAAACCTTCGGCAAGAGCATCGGTTCGGGATGCCAGAGTCCCATTCTAACCATTGACTAAATATGATGTAGACTGATCTCGCTGGCTGCGCACAACCAATCTCTGTGTCCCAACATTAAACTGCTTTTCTGCCAACACGTCTGGCGAAAACTGCATGGTTTGGATTTTAGGTTATAAAAATGGTCTGTAAACAAATGCTTTAAGGTATTCGTATGCACACTCTAACCAATTTATAATGCATTTTGATCAAATTATAATTGGTAAAAGTATTTTATTGGTATAATAGCGCTTGCCATTCAAACATTACGATATAAACAAACACTTTAATCATTGTTGACCACGTGACTTTGACAGTTGTGTTCCTTTGGGGTAGGTCAATGATGGGTACATGCGGAGAAGATGAATCATCGGTCTATCTCATCTTTAGTCTATGATTCTAACAATGTAGTGGAAGACTCGTCGTCATTAATCTTTCAGTGTAAGGTCGCCGATTACAAATATATATCAATTTAAAAAAATCGATTAAATAGCCTCCAAAAATATAGATCGATATTAAGGTTGCTGATTTCTTTTATAAATGACATACTGCTTTTAGAATAGTTTTTCAACTCAGCGATATCTTTTTGTCCTTTAAAGTTATACATTTTCTTGAATTTTGGACTGTTGTATTTATGTATTGTTCGATATTTACGGTATTTCATCTATTTGTCGTTGATATTTTTATGATTGTTTGGTAAAGAGTATTTCGGGCTGTATAAGTCTGTTCCCAATGCCACAGAAAAAATGTGTTCTATGCACATCGATACTCCGAGCCACGATTTAGATAGATCCAAGAAATCTATTATTTACGTAAATACCGGTGTGCCTGTTTCAGTGTATTGTCGCGAATCGTTAAAGCCTTAAGTTTCACGTTGTCTGTTTATCGAACTCACCTAAAGCTGCTTCTAAAAACTGCACACACATCCTTGCCTAGTGGAGGGGTCTGGAGCCGGAGCCTCTAGTTGCCTCAGTGGAACACACTGGACTCGCATTAGGAAGTACCGGGGTTCGATACCTTGTCCAGCCATCCTGATTTATATTTTCCGTGGTTCCCCGAGATTACTCCAGACGAATGCTGGGGGGGGGGGGGGGGTGTCGTTAATACAGACCATGGCCGATTCTTCCCCGTTCTAACGACCTCTCTGTCTACAAAGTGTTAAGCATGTCCCCAAAACTGACACACGAATTGCCCTGCCAGGTGTCTAATTCAAACTGTCGGCTCGGAGGCAGTCGTTTATTAAAAAAATCACGGCGGCCCGATCAGGAACGTTCCCCGCACTGTTAAAAATGTCCGTATATTTACGGAATGTTTTACTGAAATGCACAGTGTATATACGGAAAGGCAATCCGTAATGACAAAAAACGGAGTTAAGTCCGTAAATACAAAATACGGAAAGTCTCTGCATTCCCTTTGGCTTCGAGTTACGGGGACGAATAATGCCAATTATACACGAAGCTTTCTTCGCCACTGTAACAAGGAAATTATTGTTTCTGCTGTAGTTAACGTTATCCACGCGACTATGACCTATTCTTTCAAACATTAAATTATAGCATCAGGCGTCTGTAACATTTGGCAACACCAAAAATACACTGAATTTAATAGAAACTGAATATTTGATTTTGTCTTTCGAGAATAAATACAAAAGTTATACATCAATGATCAAGTGAGAGTTTTAGGTGAATGGATTTTTAAATTTTTTAATATCAGTTTTTATACAAGGTAGAACTCCCACATAACGAAAATTAGAGACATTTTCATCATCTCTTTTTATTTTAAACGGAAAGTATAGAAAACTAACTTGGAAATTAACGGAAAGGTTCCGTGAAATTTACGGAAAGTTCGTGTTGGAAAATCAATGTGTCCGTAATTCTACGGAGAGTTTACGGACACTTCTGGATAAATTTTTACCAGCACTGGTCCGTAAAATGGAGGAAATTTTTTTAAACAGTGCGCATTCTGAATATCGCTGAGAGAGAGAGGCAATGATGATGACGCAGAACATTCTTACAGACAACCGGAGGAACTCTATCTGCTGGAGGTGGGTAGCGGCAATAATTGTGACGGGCGAGCAGCGGTACACGTGGCGGAGGGCCTTTGTAAAAGGAAAAGGAAGTGACCCTGAAGAATATATGTTAATAAAAACTGTGGCTTTTATAAAGGAAATACACAGTTAAAAATATATGAATAATAATTTTTCTAGTAGGGATTTAAGGCTAGAGGCTGTTCACGGTAAAGAGAGCACTTTTGAAAGCCCTCTCATTTGGAACAACAGTCAGTAAATATATTTTATTTTGGCCTCAAGCATTAATTTCCAAGTGCAGAAGTACGAACACACTAAGGTTTATTACTTACATGACAATATTTATTAAAAAATAAATTGGCTGAATTAAAAAGAATGGCTGAAAGGAAAAAGTAAATTAGGCCTCAGAAAGCCTCATTTTACCGTGAACAGCCTATAGACTCGGCTACTGCTCCCAAATCTGCTGGACCTAAACTTGGATCGAAGGCGAGGACGAGGCCGACACCAGAATGACACCCAGCTAAATCCTAATAATAGCATCTGTCTGCTTAAAGTGAGTTTTATTATTCCTCTAAACTCCAAGTACGGAAAATTGCTGGATTCCAGAGACTCAATAGTCTACCAAGAATAGTGGCGGAGAAATTTAACTTGAAAGAAAAGTAGATAACGGTGAAAATGTCTAATGGAAAGGAGTATTTGCGTAATTTTTTAGTTCAAATTTGATTCAGCCATAACTAGATTGATAGTAGTCAAGTTCTACTGTGAAACTAAATCCGTCATAAATTCGTTTATTACATTTGAATTTATCTGTTTTTCAGTATAATTTGGATGGCTGATGTTTGTAGTGCTGTATCTGCTTGACAAAAATGAAAATAATCATATGGCTTGTAAGGAAGACATATAAGTATGCGGTCAAAACAAAAACACCGCAATATATATATAACGAACTCTGTTTCAAAATAAATAAACAAATATTGCCACAAAACCAAAAAAATTAAGTGAAAAATAATAGTGATGCTGCTAAAAAATTAAAAATTATTATATCTCAAAATGAGTGTGTATCTTTATATATATATAATTCTTCTGTGCGCGTGTATGTCACTGAACTCCTCCTAAACGGCTGGACCGATTTTGATGAAATTTTTTATGTGTGTTCAAGTGGATTCGAGAATGGTTTAGATTCACAATTCGGTCCACTACAAAATGTTTTTTTTAATAAATTTTTTATTTATAAGTTATTGTTGATCTTGGAATGTTTTACATTGTATCCGGCAGACAGCGCTGCGATCGCGGTGTCGAATATCCAAAAATATTTCATTTTACTTCCAGTTTGTCCGATAGTGGCGCTGCGATCAGATTCAGGAGAATTTCGTAACTTTGTGTTGTTATTGTGTTAAAATAAATCGCGTGCTAATTGAAATATTACATTCAGATGTAATTAGTGTGTGAAGGGTTTTGAAGTGTAGATAAAAACTATACATTGTGCAAATTTAAGTTTCTATTCAACACAGCTTCTATATTCAACTTAGCTCATAGTATATACATATTCACACGCAGTCGATAGGTCGAATTGTGGTAACTGTACATGTGATGACGTCAGGTATTGTAATAACTTTTTTATAAAAATTTTCATCAAAACGGTCCAGATTTTTACAACTTATTAAAAAAAGTTAGAAATTTTCGGATTTAAGACATATGTACAGGACAACGTCTGTCGGGTCCGCTAGTATATATATATATATATATATATATATATATAATGTGTGTGTTAATACATATATAATTTACATTTACTCTTAAATAAATACTTTTGAAAGCCCTGGCTGTTCACCTTGTGCACATTGTATGCCCTTTCGCCACAAGTGAAAAGCTGACATTGCACGAAGATACAGGGACATTGTCAAAATATTTTAGTAACACAATTCTTACTCTCACGTGTGAATGAAACAGGATGAACGCGATGCTACGAGTCGCCAACTCAAACTTAGTTCATGATGTGATGACGCGGTTGGGCGGTAGCTGGGTAAATATGGGGTGGTGTATCATTGCCTTCTGCAGCGTGGTAGTGAGTCAGACTCACCAACTAAGTTCAACCAAATGCCCCGCCTGAGAAGCAGAAGCGTTACGCAGTACACAAAGTAGGCGGCCGATTTTGGATTCTAGTTTTCTGCCAATACTGCTGTTTTCTTTCCCATCGATAATTACGTTGGAAGCAGGGAATTTTTTTTTTCGGATGTTGATTTCGGAAGTGCTGAATTTAGCGTCAACCACGAATTTTTTTGCTAGATATTGTGAACTAGAGTGATTAGAAGTTTGCAAAGCATTGAAAGAGCATGGTACATAAAAATACGTTAATTGAGATTTATATGCAAAAGAAGCAAGAAAGGGGAGTGATAGTCAAAGGGTTATTTTCCTACTGTGTACAAGAAAATACTTTGCAGCCGAGATTTTACTTCTGTCAAGCTATTTCTTACCACCGTAAATTTGAATATATTTGCTGCGCAAAATATCACGCTTAAAAGTATGTGTATGAGAAAGACGTTTCTGAATGAGTTGGGATATTCTTAAACATTAGATGATTAAAAATTAAAAATTTGGTGATGGCGACAGACAACTTATAAGTTTGTGCCAGCTGGCAAAGGTATCTTTCGGCGCCTCACTGTACCTCGCTATTGAAATTTGCAGCTGCCAGTTTGGAACATAAGTTTTGTTACAGAAGGTGTGAAAATGTGTACAGTGTTAATTTTTTCCATAAAACAAGTTTTAAACGAACTAGGGATGCAGTATTAGGGAATATATTCAATTTGAAAAACACCACATAGAATCCATACAACTCAGTTTTTAAAATTGGCCATTTAAGATTGTTGAACACGTAAATTTCCCAACAACGTATCGTGAAGCTAGGTTGGAAGGTTGCCTGAAAAAGTTCTCCAATAAAGTGTAAAGACACATTGCTTAAAGCTTTGTCGTTACTCTCCGCTCGACCAGTTCAAGGTCCCGCGGGCCAACACAATACACCATCGGCTGCGCCGGCTCTTAAAACATTCCCATTTAGTCTCTCACTCTCGCACACAAACAAACCCACAAGTACTTTTGCTCCGGCGGCGTCGGACCGTCAGCAGTTTAGCTGCCCTCTGCGGTTCCCGTTCAGTGACACACAATGGCCGCAATCGCCCTGTCTCTCTGTCCCTCTTTCCTCGTCTCACACAATGTTTCTCCCTCACAGGAGACACGTCCCTTTAAATCGACACGTAAAGAATTAATATCCCCCGTAACAGCGCGTTTTTGCAAAAATTCTCTGTGTCGACAGTAAAGCATGAAACGCCAAATTCATTTGAAAAATCAGGAATGCAGGACTGCTTCTAAAGAAAATAAAGAATAAATTATCGTAACGGAAACTGGTAAAAAAAAAAAAAAAAAAAAATCCATTCTCTCCTCAGGGAAAGAAAGGGTTTGTCAAAACAGACAAAATTATTACAGTAATGATGAATCGTAAATTGACACATTTTATGACGGTTAATTTTTACGTTATGTTAGAGCATGAAATATAATGCAAACTATTGGGCAGTTCGTTAACCGCACTTTCAGAAGCAGTGCAACATATAAACCATAAATTGTGAAAATGGAGCGACATCATTGAAAACCAGCGAAAATGTCTCCACATAAAACTAGTTGCAACTCACTTATTGTTAATGTGGCTGAATTTCACTGATTTAATTTCGTTTCTTGGCATCGTAAAATAGCAGGTTTTATTTTGAACTTTGCAAAGCGCTTAAATGCACAATAGGCCTACACATTTATTACCGAAGAACGAAATATTTTCGCATGGCGAAAGGATTGCTGTTAGTTTGCCGCTGTAGGAGTGTTGCTGAAAACGCATTCATTTCAGAAACATGAAATATTTACACATGGCGATAGAATTGCTGTTCATTTGAATTTTATGTATTATTTTTTAATCAGCGTTAAGTGGGCGCACGGGATAATATAGTAGAGTGGCCACCTTGCCAACGCGTGACGTATTATGCAAATTTTTTTCGGACCGTGGCATGATCATAAATGCACCTTCGCAATTATTTCAGAATTATAAGATGCATGAAGGCGTTTTAATATTGTTAAAAGATTATTTCATTTAATTTATTGGGTGAAAAATATAACACTCCAACTTAAGCACGAGCGAACGTATAAATGTATCACGCGTTACGTCGTATCATCAGACAAGGCCATCAATACCACACCATGACACAGACTCCATGTTCATGCGCCTGATTGGCAACTCTGTAAGTGACTTTCAGTGATTTCCATTTCGCAGACTGGTATCAGTGATTCGGGGTTTAAAGTGTGATGGATGAATTATTTTAGGACGCTGGATGACTGTGCTCGCTTGTTTGGCGAGGAGATCCCTTCGCGACTCATTTTCTAGGCAAAGGGCTGGTGTATAAGCGGTTCGGACCCAATTATAATCACGTGAGCCACGTGGTTTCGTGTTTTTCCGTGCATAACCGTAGAACATTAATACCAAACGTCTGCCTTTGATGAAAACTTTTCGTCGGCAGTGGCGCACAATGGCTTCATCAGCAGTAAGCACCCGGGAGGACAGGCTCGAAAGAATGATGCCGGACAGGGGTGGTGGAAAAACAATGACAAAGGAGGGGGAAGAAATTCTTCATTCCACCCCCCCCCCCCTCAAGACATTATCCAAGAGGCGGCCGTCCAGGGGACGAGCGTCTTACGAAAACCGCAGGAAGAATCTGGCGCCAACCGAAATCAAGCTCTCAGCCCTCCCCCCGGCCACGGTCGTGCCAGTGTTGCCAACCAGGTGTCAATGAATCCCCCTAGACACACAGGATATGTTCATTTAAAGGCTGTGTACGATAAAGTGAGCACTTTTGGAATCAACCTTAGAAAAATGTCATATACTTTAACGGGCGCCCTGAGTGGCATGCGCTCAGTGAAGTTGGTAACGATGGATGGGAAGTAGTTCCGTATCTTAACGTCGAATAAAAAGTGCTAGGAAACGATTTATGATAACTTAAATTATTTCTTTCGATTTCTATTTTTTTTAATGCATCGAAGTGTAAAAATTAGCATATTTGTAAAGTATTTACTTCATTTATAATTTCACAGTTTTATTTGACTGGCGCATGAATAAACTGACGAGGTCCATAGCAATGTTAATTTTACATAAGGGGTAGGAATACCCAACGTGCGTACAAAAAGATCTTAAGCAGGGCTTTAAAAAGTGCTCATTTTACCATAAACAGCCTAAACAATGTGAATTGAGCTATACAAAGTACTGTTAGAGTAAGTTTATTATTGTTAACATAATAAAATAATTACATGTCCCATTACCCTTGCACCTCAACGCAGTGTAATATGCCATTTACATGGTTATTCTATAACAGCGGATTCGTTGTGAGTACAGAGCTCCGATTTTTGTAGTCTTACAGAGTAACACTAATCGTATATCTTTTTTACAATTCCTAAAAGTGTCGAAACTGATGCAACATACATTTTGTCTCATTATTATGTACATAGTACCTAGTTACCAAAAAACTGTTTGTAAATTCTTAATATAATTTATTCCTAAGGCTGGTTATTACTACAGACGAAACATTGAAAGCATGTTGAACAGTAGAATTAGATAGAGAATAACAAATAAAAAAAATAAAAAATAAATAAATAAAAAAAATCATTTTCCCCTGGAAAATCCTTTGTGCTTATCATGTCCCCAGATTTCCCCCGCAATAATCGATTCCCCCCTAAAACTAGGGAGGAAGACCACCAAGTTGGTAACACGGAGCCGAGCCCAGGAGTGCAGAGGGAGTGTTTTATGTAGTGGAGCGGTCGGGAGCTGTGGCGAAGCCGCGGGAGCAACAGCATCTGGCGACGCTAAATCATGATGGACCCCCATCTCCCGCAAGTCTAGCTTCCCCCCCCCCCAACCTAGAAGAAGGCCTGCGACGTTGCCAAGGGAAGCAGACCGGAAACAAACAAATATATAAAACGACTGCTGGTCGGCTGGCAAGGGGGGAAGATAGAGAGGGATTCCTGCCTGGCGGACGCAGATAGATTCGAGCGAGAAGACAAGGGGATGCTAAGGACTCGTAAACGTGACTGTAAAGCGTTCCAGTTTACAAAGCGGATCCTTTACTGGTCGTGCCACAGCTCGCGTGTGCCAGAACACGTTATACATGCCTACTCCGATGGAAACGTTTTAGTTAGGAATTGGAAATATCACACTTAAACCCTTACACGTATGCATTACCTCGCAGTTTGGGGGACAATTCACCCAATAAAAGCAAACTCAATTCAGAAAGAAATTTCCTAATAGTAATTGCCTTTTCCGTTCATTCACCATAGAATTAATCAGGAGTTAAAACTAATAGTAAATTATTTGGAATGTTCATGTTGAGTCACTTGAAATCTGGTTGGAAAACCTATTAGGAACAATCCTCCCTACAGTAAAGAGTAAAATTTGAACCCCCTACCTCCCGAAAGCGAGATAGACACGCTAACCTATCATTAGTAAACTTTGTAGAAGAGCTTAGCGATGTGGAAGTTAGACGAGGATGAAAGTGGCTTGCATTATGAAAATCACAGTGGCTTGAGCACGCAGAAAAGTATAAAGTCTAGACTGAAGGACGCGTAACTCGAGAGTTTTCATTTCTCACTTATGGCCAGAGCCGCGAAAATTGTTGTATGGATGTCACAAGTACGTATCCCAAGATTAGGAAATCCGTTAAATTTACGTTGACCCTCAGAAACTCCTTTTAGAGGTACACGTACATTGGCAGTGTCGCCCTTATTGCTCCTGCGCCTCTCGGTCTCAAATGAGAAAAACATCTCCAGATATGCGGGAGCCTTGAGGTATGCAACAAACTACACATCCCCACATGATGTTTCTGCAGGTGTGCAGGGACTTATTTGCGCTCAGAATGAAGCACAGTGTGGAAATAAGATGATTTTACAAAGAAATGGAAGGGTCAAGTGGTCCAAAGGTATGTCTGTTCTAGCATATTTACAATCGGAAACGTCTTGTGTGTGGCAAGGGCGTTCTGCTTGTTGTATACAGGTTGGGGCATAGATCTCTATACAAATGGTGGGCAATATTTGTCTTGCCTTTCAAGTTGATGGAATATACCAAGCGAAATACCACTAAAGAAGTCAGAGCCGATTTATGTCATTCTGTTGGCTAGGAGTGGTACAATTCGTCATGTAGCGTAATCCTCCAACAAGGCTCACAGAACGCAGATCACCCATGACACTGTGGCCTAACTGATTAAGAAATGCAAGAGAACAGGTTCCGTACCAACGAAGCCAGATCTGGACGATCAAAAACCGTAGCAGACGAAGGTACGTCAACGATGGTACTGACAATGATGGTGAAGAGTCCAAAAAAGGGAACCCGAAAGCCTTACAGCAGATATCGGAATAAGCCAAAGAAGCGTCCTTTGCAATTTGCATGCTATCAAGAAGGCACCCATTCTAGATGAAGATGCTGCAGCATCTGACAGAGAACGTTCCTGCTCGCAGGAGAGAGTCCTAAACGAGAATAGGGACTTCCATTTTTTCATCCAAGAAGACGGAGCACCACCGCACTACGGCATCAGAGTGTGCGAATGGCTGGACCTGTAGTTCCCTTACCATAGGATCGGTTTATGTGGTTCAGTGGAATGGGCGCCCAGGTCACCAGACCTCACTCCCATAGTTTTTATCTTTGGGGGCACCTGAAGACATTGCGTATCAGAAGAATATACGTAATGTCAATCATCTCATGAGATGAATCACAGTAGCGTGCCAACATATAACGGGAGATACCTTGTCACGTGTTCGCATGACTGGTTGCAGCCCCTGTCACTTTGTTGCACATGCAGAGTGGACATATAAATAATATCCTGTAATTATGTATAAATGTACGGTATATGTGAATCTGCTGCAGAGTAAATGTATCACCATTTGTATGTAGACTTATGCCTCATTGACTTATTAGGTTTGCATTCTATTGACTACTTATTGATTGTGTAACAATACTGCAATCCACTGAAAAACGCCGAACCAGTTGTTCGGAACATCGACCATCAACTTCATTGCACAAAATGCATCTCTGGATGAATTTATTCGGCAGTGTTTCTCTCTACTATAACTATCAGTTCTCTGATGTAAGTACCTGATGTGACAATTATAGATATATATATATATATATATATATATATATATATATATATATATATATATATATATATATATATATATATATAATATATATATATATATATATATATATATATATATATATATATATATATATATATATAAATCATCATTGCACTGGTGTTTGTAAAATTCGTATGATGCTGCAGAGCACAGGCGTTCTCGGCTGTAAGAAAAAAATATTTAGGCCTAAATATATAATAAATTTGGACCCCGGAGCAGCTCCCAGCCTGTGTAATATTTCATTTAGACCATGTATACAGACATGCGGATTTACCCGTTAATATACACCACGAGATAGAATATTATACTAATTAGAGAAATTAAGTTAATTGATAAACGACTGTCGTCTCAGCTCTAATAAACTATCTAAAGAAAGAGGACACGTGGGAAAAAAAAACGCCGAAACCTTGCAGGCGGTGAAATGGGGCTGTAAGTTACATAAAAACATTGTCCCAGTGGACGAAAAAAATGCGTATTTCCTCTGCATCGTCATACGAGTCAAGTTAAGAGGTACGTTCAGTATAATAGTTCACTTTAGAGAAAGAAATGGTGCAGCACAGCTAACTGCTAGTGAGGTCTCTACGGCGTTATATTTGCAGTTTGAGTTTCAACCTTCGAAAATAAACGTGATCCATTTTTAATTGTAGGCCTAAACATAGGTGAGGTTTGTTTAAGGCTCACTCCTTTCTAAGAGCCAGACGCAGTTTTTAAGGAGGGGGGGGGGTATTATAATCCCACGTTCGTCTCACACATGTCCTCTTATTTCTCCTTATAAAACATATCTCACCGCTAATAGACAAATACTTAAGTGCAACCACTGTGGTAACCAAAACTTGTCCTTCGAAATAATCTATTTTCCCTTAAAATATAATTTTTCTTATATTATAAGGTATTTTACCAAGACAACCAACATAATCTATAAATTCAGTTCATGGGTTTGTTCTACCCCTGAAAATAAACAAAATCACGCGTATAATAATATACTATATTGATTTCAAGCTACGATGTAAATTGTATTACTGCTGCTTAGGGAAAATAATTAAATTACTATCCCACGTTGGAATTTTTCGAAATTAATGCTTTTATTCAGAGCTGACATGCAGTGGCGTGAACTCTGTCATGTATCGGTCTGCGTTCATAGTTTGCATAGTGAGGCAGGACAAGTGTAATCAGGGTACTTTACATTCCACTGTCCGGTATTGAATCCCTTGTTGTATTCGACTAGCCTACTCTAGTGCATGCACACGAACTGGGTCAACACAAATGTCACGCAAATTTGAAATAAGTATTAATTTATTCATGGAGTGGGTTTACCGTTACTTAAAACCTAACTGATTCAATTATGATTCCATGCATGCATAATTATTGCGACATTATAAATTCGTTTTGGAACTGCGTTTCCCTTGCAATTCTGATCCTTAGATAACAATGACTTTTTGAAATTTATAATTAAAGCATAATATGTAAATCAAAACAGAATGTTGTTAAGTGAAATAAAATAATGTCTCATGGCTACTGTTTTGAAGAATTTTTTTTTTTTTTTAATAAGAACTTGTTAACGTTGATAATAAAACAACATGATTCTTCAAAACGTAACGTAAGTACTTGTAAACGATCATGAGTTCGAGCAATAATAAACCGCAACCTTAACTTTGCCATAAAAAGATATATGCGGGTAACCGCCTGGCTATGAAATTTCCGGGTCTATAAATTAAAGTTGATTCAGTAGTAATTTTTCACTTCCTCTACGACGCAATGATATTTATTTCCTTTTGCGTAAAATGTCTTATTAGGAGCTTATTTTAAAGGTAAATGACTAGGAAAGTTCATAATACCATATTCTTCTAGACGCCGCAAGGCCGCGTTGGCTGAGCGGTTAGCCTGCTCGCCTCACACTAAGGATGAACCAGGTTCAATAACCGGCGAAGTCACTCCCGGATTTTCGCATGTGGGAATCGTGCCGGACGATGCCGCTGGTCGGCGGGTTTTCTCGAGGATCTCCAGTTTCCTCCACCCTTTCATTCCGGCGCTGCTCCATACTCACTTCAATCACCCTCATCGGCTCTCAAGACCTCACTGTTAAGAGCCGCCCAAATCTCTTCACTCACTCTAGGGGCCGCGGGGGTGTCGCAGTTAGACTACCCGCCTCGTACCAATGTAAAGCGGGCTCGAGTCCCGGAAGGATCATCCGTATTTTCACATGTGGGAAACGTATAGGACGTGGACGTTGGCCGACGGCTTTTCTCGGGGTTACACCTGTCTGCCCTGTTCTTATAACACTCAGCTTTTCCACCTCCAGTTCATTTCAGCCTCATCGCGGAGGTAGATATCTCAAGGATATCTCTAATATCAAATCCGTCCACCCTCCCGCCTCCGAAATGGGACATGAAGGCACACTGGAAAATCTGCCCCCTGTACTGTGCCTTTTTTTTTTGCTGCACTTGATTGCCCAAACTTTAATTCGCTTTTCAGCGATATTTATGGCAAATCCCTGTTGTTTCTTCCTTATTTGTCTCATTCTTCTGTTAACTGTGAATACTTTTACTAAATTGATAATCAGTGCTATTTGAAAACATAAAATGTTGGATTATTTATAATTAAGAATTTACTGTTAATGTTTTGCAAACGTCCTTTCTGTTGATTCTTTACTGTAACTTATTCATGTGTTTTGTGCCACGATAGATGGCAATTTAGCGTCTGTGTTAAATTTTTGTCGTTATGAAACACTATTTCTAAAAAAAAAAATGCTGTTCTACATAACGTAAATGTAATTTATATATGTAATGTGAAAAAAGGAAATTTCAATATGTTAATATTTATCTAATATGTAATACGGTTGTATCGAAACTGCTATGCGGGCAAAATTGTCCAGCCACGCAAACTTCTCTGGTGCTGAAGTGGTCTCCTTTATTTTCTCTTCCAAATATCATTACGTGAAGTCACGTCATTGTTACGTAATCCCATTTTCGACAAATTATGCCGTAAAGTTTCGCATCACCGCATGTATGTGGTCCACCTTTCCAACATGGCATGATACCTACATATACCGGCATCTTGCTGCTGGTAATACCTTGCTGATATCCAGCGCAGCCTCGTGGAAACGGCGTTTCGCCGCTGCTGTTGATCATCTGCTGCTTCTTCAAATTCAGGAATGCCATGTACACTTATTTATTTTGTCGCATGCGTATTCGCTAAACATTATTTTTTGGAGTTTCCTGTCCGGACTTTTCGCACTCAGTTCTTTAATAATTGATATGTGAAATATGAAGTAAATAAAGTTAAATGGATAACTTTGTATGCATTATTATAATACAAAAAATACTTAGTGCAGCAGCACTCCTCCCATAATATTTAGTTTTGTCTCAATTAATAAATATCTTAAAAATTTAATTTAATTGAATATCCACATCAACATTGTTTTGAATTTTGTGTTATTAACACAAAACAGTTTTATTTAGGTGGTACTTGCAAACACAATAAAATCTCATACATGATCATACTCAAATAAATATACTATTATTTATATATTATATATTTATATTTTTTTAACCTTGCACCTTGTCAACGGTTATAAAATGTGAAAACAGAGTGATGATGACTTTGAAGTGTTATGCTACTATTTAAATTTTAGTGAAGGGAAAACGACTTCGGTGCTCGGCCCTTCTCTCTTACTACTTTAAAGACGGCAACACTGGTTGCGGCAATTGATCCGCGGGTTTCCTTTTTGGGCATCCACTATGAGCGAAGTTGAGAACGCTCGGATTGTATGCCTTTTTTTTTTTTTTTGCGGCATACGATTCGCATTCCAGGCCTGTGACAGGAGAGTGGCTCAGTACAATGAGGTGAGTTCGAACCTAGGACCTCCCGCATAGGAGACAGGTTCGCTACTGATTGTCCATACACTCCCGGTACCCCTGTAAATTGTCCTGTTTTAAACGATTCTGCCAGAAAATGGCAGGACTTACGTTGGACTACCTTTGCTGATCAACTACTGCCTAATTTCTTGAAAATTTAAACACAAAACCCGCATGTCGTAAATTTTTGCCTTGAAAATATTTACACGTACTTAGTGTTATTTTCGTAGCCTGGTAAACTAAAACACGCGATGCAAAAAAGCTATTTCTAAAAAAAAAAAAAAAATTATTTTGTTGCCAAAAATCCACTGCATAACTACAAAATGGGTTTCTGAAAAAAAAAATTATAAATAATTTTATTTATATCCATTGCAAAGAAATTATCCCACACTGGAAAAGTAATAAACATTGTAAATCTGGTTAGATCTGTGTGGCCAAGACCAATAAACTTTGGCAGATATAATTAAAACATGAAACAATAAATTACTCAGGGTCGTTAATATAATTTTGGTACCTAGTATTTATGAAGGCATAACTACGAGTCACTGTTTTGCCCACGGTTGAACGTTACAGCATGCTATTAGTGTTGATGGATAGCAGATGGCGCCAAGACGAATGACTTGCGTCCATGAACTTACGGCCGGAAAATCTACCTTCGACTCTACAGCACATTAATGACATGTATCAAGCGCATGTTACTAGAAAACATTTCTTATATTTAGAGCTAGCGCAGGGCAACTGCTGGAATCTCAATACACGCACGTGCAGGCCTACACAAGCGAAAATACTTACAACCACTCTCGTATAAGCGTACTCATTCTCACTGTCAAATGTGGCTTCTGCATTCAACAATCGAGTACGCCAGACATCAAACGGACAAGCCGACTTCACCGTGGCTCAGTCGGTTTGTATGTCGCCGGTCTGGGGTGCGGAAGGTTCTGGGTTCGAATACCAGGTAAGTCATGGGTGTAAGTTTAGGTTAGGCCGTGAGTTATTTTATAAGCCATCCCTTGATAAGTCTTCAGACATAACACTGGGCGGCGTTAATAAGCCCTTTCCAAATCCAATTCAATCGAACAGACTACTGTTGTGGTGGCCTGCATGGCAATGTGGCAGTTAACAACGAGATGTTGAGAGCCGGTGAATATTGAAATTAGGGGGGGGGGGGGTAAAGAGAGCCCTGAGAAAACCCACCGGCATTCACCTACGTTTTGCACATGCGAAAATCCAGGTGGATAAAGGGTTAAACCCCTGCCAAGGAGAACCGGGTTCAATCCTTGGCTGGATCACCCAAGGGTTTTCGCAAGTGCCGGACGATGCCTCTGGTCGGCGGGTTTTCTTGAGGATCTCCCGTTTTCCACAGCCCTCTCGTTCCGGCGCTGCTCCGTTCTCACTTCGATTACCCTCATCGGCTCTCAAGACCTCGCTGTTAAGAGCCGTCCAGATCTCTTGATTCAACCAGGTAACCACGCCGGTAGTCAAGATCGGTTCGCCTTGGTGGGAGGTTAGTAGTCTGACTACTTCGCACTCTGAAGAAGCTAGAAGACACGATGCAGACCTGGTAACGTGCAAGGAATGTGAACAACGGAGGTACAATGACATAGGAAAGGAACCAGGGTAAATGGAATTGAAAATATACGGACTTGACGATGGAACATGGAATATGTGAATTAAACTATGAGAATCCAGACTGAAGAATGGTTTATGGCGGTGGAGGGGGTTATAAAAAAGGGTGCACAGGTCCCCCTTCTGGCTGCTTTCTAACGTAGGGATGGACATAGGTAGGGCCAGTGATTTTTCGCGCAAAAATCGGAGCACATAGTAAGACTTCAATACTATATATACGCCTCGGCTGTTGTCATATCTCCATTGGTTGCTGGTGTTGTTTCCACATTTGACCGAGCCACTCAGGGTTCCGTAACTCCAACACTGTACTGTACATTTGCGATTCGTGTGCATACAGTTAACACGAACCAGAACGTGCTTCCTCCAATCAAAAAAGCTGGACGATCCCATAGTGTTTTGAAATTTGTCTTGCCTCAAAATTTTTTCGCGAAATATCACTGCCCCTGGACATAGGTAATATATTGTAGAGCCGCTGTATAAAGGCTTAGGAAAGTACATTGCAGGCTGTTCATGATTAATTGAGCACTTCTGAAATCAACCTTTGAAAAATGTCATTGTCTATATATGCAGATATTTTAAAGGACACGCTGACTGCTGGCATGTGGCCAGTAAAGTTCGTAACGACGCGATGGAGAGAAAATAGATCTACGGCTTAACTTTGAATTAAAAATGTTAGGTAAACATTTGTGAATAATATAAATTATTACTTTTGCTTTCTGTAATGCATAGAAGTATAAGAATGAGCACATGATCAACGTATGAATAAAGTTATCAGGCCCATGGAAATGTCAGTTTTACGTGTGATGGAAGAATACACAGTTTGCGTACAAGAAGATCTTCAACGGGGCTTTCTAAAGTGGTCAGTTTACCACAAACAGCCTATTATATATACATTAGAATATATAGAGAATATCTCCCAGTTTGCTGGGAGCGTTAGAATAGATGACAAGATCAACCGTGCCACACTCACCCCTCCGAGCAGCTTGGAAATAACGTAAAATAACCTATACTTTAACTTACACTCGTATACAACAATAACCAGTCAAAGGATGATGCCATGCAAAGTAATAAAAACAAAGCAAAACGTAACAGTTACGTGGCCTGAGCAAGCCAAGGATGGACATTCATAGATATATAACACAATTATCAGCTAAAGGAACTACTTACACCCCTATATTACCCAAGAAGGACATAGGTGCGAGGGTGAGAAGAATGCATACGTCGTCTTTGGCTGGCCACGAAAGGATGTCTGAATACTACATCGTGACCCCAGCTGCGTTGTCAGTTATAAGCAAAAAATAAAAAACACCCTGGCCGTTCTGCACATTGTGGACAATGTTTTCGACCACTTAAATGTTCACCGTAGTTGTACATGTTCGCCGTGGTTATACACAGAGAAGATAAATATACAGAAGTGAAATGGCGTGATGGTTGCTTTAACGTGGGCGTACCCATTCGGCCTGAAAGGCGCATTTTTCGACCGATTTTCTTGGGCTTTGGGGGAGAGTTGTATTTATATGCCCCGCCCTTCCCCAATGGGAAGTTAAGGCCCTTCGAACCTACACCCAAGTCTTAAGTCTTATCTCGTAAGTCTTACGCATTAAATCTTAAGTCTTAACATTCAAATTGCGACTGCAGGACGGCGAGTGCGAGCCAGTACGTGCTGGAGTCCCCACACTAATTTCGCACGATTACCTGCTTCACCAACAGTGGCTTAGCCCACGGATTCCGCGGGCCCGTTTTCTGTTAGGAATAAATAATTACTGAGACACTGACATAAAGCATCTGTATAATTTATTGTTTATCACTAAACGAAGTTTCTGACTCTTCTCTACGTCCCGTTAAAGTTGTGTGAATATTCCAATGCATCACTGCCTACCACCGGATTACAACGATCGGCAAGGTCACGCAGTCGAGGTTGCAATATTTAAACACTTTTTTAACCTCACTAACATTGTAAACAATGATCACTTATTTTGTGGTTCAGAGTCCGCATTAACTATGATGTCCTGTCGTATTAAGTTCCTCACCAATGCGAAGTAGCAAACATTTGACTCTAATTCGAAGCGCATGTTCGCTGAAATGGCATAGAACACGCATTGTGCGCGCGGTTCGGTTTTGGCTACGCGTTGGCAGCAGGGCGGAGACAGCCGGACAGACGTTAGATACCCTTGACGTCAAATATCCGTTACCGAGGAGAGGCGGAATGGACGAGACGGACACATTTCGCGATATTAATGTCACAGGCGTGATTGCACTAGCGTCAGGAGGAACGTCACAACACCCAGGCCTGACGAGGAAGTTATGTAAACACACCCCCCTGGAAGCATTATCGAGAAGCGGAGATACTGTCGCACTCACAACGTACGCCACTCAACTCAGCTGCTTGAAGGATGGTAAAGCGAACTGTTACTCCACCCCTATCTGCGCCGTCTGTTGCGGGCTAGGAGTGACCTGATTCCCTTCTCTCCCCCTTATAAATCCAATAGTCGCTACTTGAAAATATATAGGTAATAATTTATCTAAATAAATGCACGGGCCTTGCTTGCGATTCATCCAATATATAGTCGAATTACCGACAAATCTGATAGACTCAAATTTCAGTAATTTCACAGAATTCCTTACGTAAAAACTTCTTATAACTCATCCTGGTGTTGAAATGTCCCTTCGTAGACAAATAAGGACTCCTCAGCGATTTTATACATAATTTATTCAACTAAATTAGCAACACACAATTGTAAGTACTCCATATTGTATGGTTCTTTGATTAACCATTCACAATTTGTTCTAGAATCTAAGCATTAAATTATCAACAATCTGTCTTTTCTTTTAATTTGTTTGCATTAAGACAAGAGCCAAATCTCTGGGTTTTGCTTGTGAATGAATACGGCGTCGCGAGCTCTGGTCATCTGCGGAACCCCAAAATTAGAGTACCATTTTCACCGACAGAACTGTTCTAAACTCAAGGCTTCAACTACGTCTAGCAAACTGTTTGTCTGAAATTCAGTACAGTTTGTCCCATTGAATTTTCGTCGGGCTGTGATATATTCCACTTTGAAATTCGTTTTTGTTAAAGGGCTTGTTGGAAGAACTAAAAGTAAACAGACACCCACGTCCATGTGTGGTCTTCCGATTTTGACATTTCTGGGGGGGGGGGGGAGCAGTGTGTGAGCAAATGTTGGGGTCATGCACATGTGCACTTAGTCTTTAGTTTCCGTTATTCGCACCTGCGTGCAGATACAGACTTCCAAAAAGATAAGTGTGAGATGAACGACCAACGTGCACGAGTCGTCGTTCCCAATAACAGATGTCAACGTCTGCGATCACAATGGATCGGATACTTTGCCATCCCAATTAAATGAACTAATTTTTCGGCGAGTTTCTAAAGTGCACAATACTTGTTCTGAAGGATTACGTAAGTCTGATTCTACGGTAATGCGTATTTTGTGCTCTCGAAAAGAATTGTAATGAAATAGGAGAGACCTGGGGGGGGGGGGGGATATTTGGAATTATTTACGTTAAAAAAATTAAAAATAATACCTCGTCGGGATTGAGACTCAAACTAGCACACATTGTGTTGTGGCTCCGCGCGATTATCCACGTTGTGACATTTTGGAGATAAGATTACATAAAAAGTCTGCAGGTCGCTTGCGTATGTGCACACTTGCAGTTTTATAGCTGCAGTATACACCGTTTTTATAACTTTCCAAAAAGAAATTATCCAAGGGATGTTACTGTATTTTTATAAATAATTTCTCAATAATAAGTACATTATTATTGTTATTATTATTATTATTTTGCGTCACAGATTTTACGCCGTTAAATTTCTTTCTTTGGAAAAATCTTTAGAGTTGAGTTGAAAGATTTAACCGGCTCTTAACGACGAGGTATTGAGAGCCTATAAGAGTGAAACGAAGTGATGAAAATTCAGTAGCGACGGAATTCAAGGGCGGGGGAAACGGGAGATCCCCGAGAAACTCGGCAGCCAGCGGTATCGTCCGGCAGGAAAATCAGGGGGTGACCCGGCCGGGGATTGAACCCGGCTCGCCTTCGTGGGAGGCGAGCAGTCAAACCGCTCAGCCACCGCTGCCCCAGGCATCTTTAGACACTGGTGCACCAGACAACCGCAAACATTAAACTTGAACACATGGACTATATGTATGAAATCTAATGGAAATTATGTAATGCATTCAGAATTTCATTCTATTTTGTACACTATGTTAGACCTACCTAAATAATAAAAGAACTAAACTGCATACAAATGAGAAATAAACAATTTTCACAATAAAAATAACATAAAACGGACAAGAAACCAAACGCATATTTTCATATGAGTATTTCAGCCGTTCGTGATAACCCCTACGTCTATAATGAAATATATCACAAAAACGAGAAACTGGAAACTTCAGAAAAAATGCTATGCAGAATGATATGATACCACCTAATATTTCGAGGAATCACTATCGAGACAGAGGTGTGTGGGAAATATGAAGTGTTTTATAACTACGGAAAATAAATTTTCTTGAGAACTCGCTAGATTTAAAACACTTACATATTTGAGTTACGTTTGCGATTGGCTCATAATTAATTAGGCACGCCTTGGACGACTCTTAGCCAATAGCAAATCTGCATGAAGGCGCCAACACCAAACCGCGTGCTACCTTGTCAAATATTAAAACTACCCTTTACGAAGGCGGCAGCCAATGAACGAACAGCTGATACCTTAGTAAACAGAGGACAGCGGGGCCTAGCTACTAATCATTGAACACGTGAAATTTTCCTATCCATACATATATAATACATTCACGGTTACTTCACACTTTTCTGAAGGCCTGCTATAGTATTACTTTCAGGATATTCCTCCGCCTCGAGCAAACGAAGCTTTCTACGTCTAAAAAATTTCACTAAAGGACAACGCACCTAATTCGTGCTTTATTTTTGTGCATCATGAGGCATGCCTGAAGACTCAAGATCAGGGAGCAGACATACGTTATAACAATATTTTGCATGAGAACTATTTCGCACTAGGCGCTATCAACACAGGTGTGTTTTCACAGTTATAAATAATATTTGTTATAAATAAAGTATTATAATTTGTAAATAAAATGTATGTAAAACTATTAATTAAACGAAAAGCAAGAGGCTTTTATGTTAACACAGTTACAAACCGCTTGCGATGAATTGCATATGTAGGAAATAACTAAAAACGTCATACATTAGGTGATATTTCAAAGGTATGATTTAAAAAAAACGTGAAGAAACTGCGAATAGTCTATATAGCGAAGCTGTAATCGTATTAAGAAAATAAAATTTAATGGAGAAAGCCAGCGTGAGTTTGCTGGCGATGAGATGAAACAACCAAATATTAGGAAGTATGTTATGATCTCGAAAAGGACAGCAGGAGAAGAACAAGCAGCTGGTGTTTATACATCGGTTCCGAAGTGCTGTTAGTGGACGGGTATCACAGCGTGGGGCATGCAGCAACTAAATTAAGCAGAGAGGAGTCACTAAGGTTGTATGCCCCATCACATCGGGCCATCTACTTTAACGAGAAAGCCAGTCCCCGCGATGACAGTATTTAAAATAAATAAAGATACTTGAGCGCTTTTGGTTTTAGAACTTCGTATACGCTATATCGTATGTGTTTCAGGTTACTGCATTGCAGGACATGCTGTATACCATTTACTACCCGTAAAACTTTCCAGCTAATATTTTTATTTTTTCGATTTTTTATGACAGGTTATTTAATTTACCAGATATTGCTTTGGTGAAATATTCACATAATTTGGTACTATGAACTGACAACCAACAAAATTTAACATGCAAAACTCTATGCAGGAAAGTTGCTAATTTAAAGTGGGGAGGAGCTCTATATATTTTATGTAGCTAGGGATAGGGTTATATGCGGCAATCCCACTACAAGGTACAAATCTGAATATATGGGTATCGTGCTGTAGATATTTTTACCTCATTACTCACAACTTTGAAAATCAACTAATATTTCAGAATTCCTAAATTTTATATATATAATTTAGTATTTAGTTATATATAATGCTTGTGTACAGCAGTACCTTCACAATATTCACGACAATAATTATACATTTCAGAAGGGATGAAAGTGTTCAATAATGTTTACGTTACTCCACCACCAACTTATATTTCCTTCGTCCCTCCTGAAAGTACTTCTCTAAAAAATGAGGAAATGTTCTTAACAAAAACACAAACAGGTACACCCTTAGCACAAGTCTTTACAAACATAAGCACAGAAATGTTGAAAAAAACTTTATTAAAACATGGTTCTCTCTTACAACCATATTCGCAAGTTAAGTTTCAAATAAGAAACATGAGCTGTACAAACAGCTTCTCTGTGGCAGCTTCCAAGGATTTTCATTACAAATTTGATATTGCGGTCGCGAGCAATACAGTACATACACTGTAAAAAAAATTCTGGTAAACTTCCTAAACTTTAATGTAAGTTTTTAACCTATACACTGTATGGTAACAATACCACACATCTAGCTGCAGATATGGGAATGTTTAGCATCGCTACTATACAAAGTTGGGAACTTCCTAATGCATTTGACTGTTTTCTGAGCAAATTGTAGCGAACTCGAGGTAGCGAACTTCAAGTTAAGGTACTAAAGGGTATAGATTCCTGAGCGAACCCCCTGTTTATTCAACAAGTCGGGCTGACCCACTGTCGCCAGGCTATAAAGGATCTGAGCGAGTACCCCCCCCCCCCCAGGTGGCAGCGAGAGCTTATACAGTAGCGACGTCAGTGCCAGAGCGGCACGAAGCAGAAGCCTTCAAGAGTTAAGGATCTAGAGGAGCTCTAGCCCGAACAGCAATCTGCACTTCTATTGGTGAACATAACTCCGGTTAGGCAGTAGGGTGTCATCCCCGATCTCGAGGACCCGTTATAACTTCTTAAGTGCGTGGCAAGGATAGGAGTAGCTGTGCAATTATAATCTTAATATTCTTGTAATCAACTAATCATCCCCAAGTAACGCAAAGTATTTGTATTCCTTGTTGTAATTTATGAGTAAAGTAAAGTATCTGTACTCCTAGTTGTATTTAATGTACTATACTGTTCAGAGTCGAGTACATGTAATAAATGTGTTTTGTAGTAACCCCTCTATTATTGAATAGCCATCTACAGTAAGCTACAACCCCACGTAGGCCCCTATCCTACCGAGTGAGATTAAGCTGAATAGCAGCAGTCAAGGCTTAGGAGTAGCAGGGAAGAGCTTAATCAGAGTTAACGGATAGGGACTACTACAATGGTGGAGTGCCTATCGATCCACCTTGAGCTTAAGCGAGTAGCTTCATTGTACTTAGAATTTAATTGCGCTTCGCGTAAGTTCCCGTCCACAGTTGGAAGGACATGTGGCCTCACAGCAAGCCACGACGCGCATAAACGTAATATATTCTTACAGATTCACGTTCCCGTATTGCACTATTAATTACATGTATTTTCAGTTTAATATTAAATTCTTTTCACAGTGTTATCTTATTGTCAGTCTTGTTAGCCAGTATACGTGTAGAACAGAGCAAACCAGCGCGAGCGCGCAACAGCTGTTAGCTTCCCCGCAGCATTGATGTAGGCTAGTGCAACAGCCCGAGTCAGCAGTACGCACTTGTAGGCGACCTTGCCACCCACTCTGTACGACATCATGACGCCCTTCCCACTCCCTCTAGAAACGCTTCCTGCTTTTTTACTTTTAATGCATGCGTTCAGCTTGTAATTGCATGTAAGGACATCTGTTCCTTTTGATACGGGAGACACTCCATGTGTGTTTGTGTGTATTTAGGAGTGTTCTCTAAAACTCTTCCCTACCTTATAGATTGAATTAAGTATAAGTACAATAAGTGTGCAGCACCACTTACACTACACTTTTTCGCTAACATGACGGCATGAACACAGAAAATAGATCTGCCTCACAAAACATACGCAAAATAGTTAAAACCCTGTTGTTAGACTTAGGCGATGCGAAACGTGCTGAATAAGTACATGAACAATTGATAACCCAGCTAGCAACTGATAACACGGAACACATAACACCTATTGAACACAGTTCCCCTACACAGCAGAACACTGAATTAGATTACTCATTTCACGACACACACGACCCCAGTACCAGGGGTTATCTCCGTCTCTGCCCAATTTCAACACAATAAACAACACATACGTTTTCAATTTCCATTCCCAGTACGATTACTCACATTCCAGAACACAAACATAAATAATACAACAGAACACCAACGTATCAATGCCACTAACGACACTGTACAAATCCCATAATTACCCAACATCCCAATGCCCACATGTCATTTTACAACACTCACAACCCATCCCCACCTTTTCCGGGGAAAATCACGAAAACATCGAAGAATTTTTAGACAATTTCAACGCCGCAAGTGAAGTTAATGGGTGGTCAGACCTTGATAAACGACGGTGCTTGAAGTTCTATTTACAAGGTACAGCAAAGAGGGTCTACGAAAACCTTTACTATGCCAGCGAGCAGGAAATTTCGAGGCAACAGATTACAGATAAGTTATTACACACCTTCAGAAAACTCGACACTACAGACAACTCCTTCACACCACTAAACAACACCCGGGCCAGAATACACAAGCTCACATAGAGAATCTGACATTCTACAAAAACAAGTGTCTCCTACAATTACCCGAATCGGACTTTATTAACATAATTTGGACCTCTCTGATACCAGCTCTTGCTGACAAACTTGCCCCTTTCGAAAATATCACATTAAACCAATTAACACAGAAATCAAAAACATTGAGTGGGGTATGTACACACACCAACAAATCATACAACAGGACTCACAGACCACACATCACGCTAAACTCCAAGAAAAGATAGAATTATTGAAACAGCAAATACACAACCTTGAAAATGCAAACAGCTATACTACACCATCCCCACGTTCAGTCACAAACATTCACACAACTACATTTCCACCCCCCTATCACCCACAGAAACACACATTATAAGGCATGGTACATCCAGCCAACAGTCATTGAGTGGAGACAGCATAGGGAACCATACAGACAATCAACACACCCAGGGCCCTATAAACACCGCACATGCCCCCACACAGGCCCCTTCAGGGCAGAATACAGACAATATGGCCAGCTACAGGAACACATTTCCAGATAACACTACAGGCAAACTCATCCCTCCCCCACTCAGGAATTAATGACAGGGTACGAGATACTTGTAGAGCTATGTTAAATAAAGTTGTGCCGCAGCGAACCTATGCCGAGATTTCGAGGTTCAATTCCTACAGTAACCTGCCTCAAGCATGTCAACCCAATACAAAAAATGTGTACGCGAGTCCCCGAAATACAACACAACACCCCATATCTCACATAGAGTTTACACAGCCAGCGAAGTCAGCTAGTGCAAGTAGCACAAGAAAAGCTTGGACACCTCAAACATACAAGTATACACCCACGGACAACAGACAACACAATGCCACACCACAAAACATTTCCGTATTGTCAGTGAAACCAGGGTTTGTAGGTAGGTCAGGCGAAGTAGCGCCCAAAAAAATAACACAGAAACAGATAGCGGTTCCGAGGACAGGGAAACAGCGAATTGTCCGTACGCAGCCTACAAGGCCAGTTCCCGTAGCTGTCAGTTGCAGTGGACCTCTCGGTCATGTATTATATATTTTTACACAGTGCTCATAGCCTCACGGCCTTACTGCGCTTCGGCCTCCCAATAGGTGTGGAAGAGGAATCACGTCCTCTCAACGCAGAAGGCCAAGATTAATGCGAAAGGTGGCCAGACCCAAAGCCCAAGCCTGGCATGTCTGCACATCCTCGCCCCCTCTACCACAGAGGTTCTGAGATCCTCGTCCTTAGAAACCAAGCAAGTTGTCTTGCCGGGGTTCTATCCATACCCCTAGTGCTTTCCATGGCACAACCGAAGCAGGTTGCCGCTCACCGCCCGGCCTGTCATCGAGAGTGGGAATCTCTCCAGACCTCCTCCAGCATACGGAGTTAACCAGTACCAGCACGAGTCCAACCCTATGAATGGACCCCAGAGAGAACCTCATGGTGGCGCCAACCGATCGATTCATGCTACCACTTACTTTCCATGGCACTTGTGGGTTATTCATGGTCGACATTTTCCCCCGAATGGAGTGGCAAGAGGAAATCCCTTCCACAAGTGGTTGAGAAGACCTCACCGGGCATAGCATTACACCCAATGAAGGGCCGATCACACTCCACTCACTGGGAGCCACATCTAAAGTGGCGGGGAACTGCTATGACCCAGAGTGGCCACCACCCCGGTGGCTGGGCACAAGACAGCAGTCAGGACCCCTCCCCGGTGTCATGGTTCACCGGGAATAGCAGCCCTTACTCTGAAATGGAGTGTTTATATCATATATTGTCATATATTCTCCATGATTTCATCACTGAAACCAAGCCATTGCTCGCTCGACCACCAAGGTGTTGCATGACCAATTCCCATGATGGGGGGGGGGGGGGGGGATCAATCACACTCCATTCCATGTCTTTGTACTTCTTCTTTGAATTACGGACTTAGGGCCCCAACTGCCTGAGTGCTAAGTGGTTCAACACCTCGCCAAGTGCTCAGTGAACATGCAAGAATGTTTTACCAAAATGCTCTTTCAGACAATGTAGAAGGAGATCAAGACAACAATATTGTTTTATATCATGAACAAGAGCCATTTGTTTGAACTGTTTAACCTTTTTATCACTGCCATTTCAAAGACTTAATAGGTTTTCAAAGCTGTCACTAAGTTCTTGTAAGTTTTGAACGTTTTTCTTTGTGTGTACCATTCATATTGTAGGTCTTGATACATGCTAACACAGAGCCAATGTTAAACTTGTTCATAAACATATACCATATGTCTGCCTAATCCGACCCTTATTATTGGTGTGCGAGAGAAAACAAAGGCAAGGCCTAATACGCTTCCATGCCACAAGAGCGCAGCCGGCCCCACATGATAATTGTAGGTGCGACACTTCTCCCCCAAGCACAGCTGACCAACATTGCCACATCACTACCGTGGTGCGACCTACAAAGCGGTATTGCCATATTATCATAACACACATCCCGCAAGTAGGAAACCACCAGTCCACTTAGCCTTGTGCATGATACACGCGCGATTTATTTTTATGCCCGGACACAAGGCCAAACCTTGTCAGTTGTCCCCTACACAAAACTTTGAATTCGCGACAGATATCGGAGACCATTTCAAACATTTTAAAAATAAATTTGGCCTCATACCACAAACTATTTACATACAAACACACAGATATGTGTGTGCCACACCCAATACACACTATTTTCAAAATACACCAGGGTGAACTCACAATGATGAAAGTGTTGAATAAAAACATGCTGAGCAAGTTTCTGCCTACCAAGTCACCATAAAAGCAACCACACTCATCGCTAAATTCAGCCTACCAGCACGTGGTAAACACGGCACCTACACCCCGCATCCTAGTTAAAATAAAAGGAGTGAAATATAATGCTTTACTAGATACTGCTTACTCGAGAAGCAGTATAGCCGGTACACTTGTAGCATACCAGCAACTTTTTCCATTGAGAGAGCAATTCACTTTAGTGGGCGCAACAAGTGTGATAACTTCTCCTAAATCTGAAACTAATATTAATTTAAATATAGCGAACACATATGTCCTCAAAAGTTTCTGGTATTAGAGAATTTACAACAAGATTTAATCCTCAGTGTCGACTTTATTAAACGTTACGACATATCCCCATTCAAAAATACGACACCATGTTAATTCATGGGCATAACTCTAGCAAAACTGTGCAGGTCCCCCTACACCTAGCATCACCCAATTTCGAATTAACGACTTACTTGAACATTCCATACAGGCCTTAGAATCTTTTGAGACTGAGAATACTAAGACACCCCACATCAATAAAAAACTATCAGAAACACAAACAGCTGTGATAACTAACATCATAGAGATATATATGGACAGATTTGCTAAAAATTTAATTTTGGAACTCACCGAAGCCAATAATGACCTGCCCGCATAGAATTAGCCCTTAAGTATGAGATGATCTCTTGGTACTTAAGGACATGGTTGATGTGGGAATTATTCAGGATGGGAACTCGACCTACTCTGCGCCACGCCTTGTCATTGCCAAGTAATCTGGAGGGTTAAAATTTTTGACGGACTTTAGGAAATCGAACCAATATTTAACCAGGGTACAGTACCCATTGCCGAGGATGGAAGATATTTTGAATACCCTCCAAATTTTGTTATACATAACCAGTTTAGATTTATTCTCCGGATTTTATAGCATACCTGTTAGACCACAAGACCGCCATAAGCTTGCATTTACAATTGATGGTGTAGGATTATTTGAGTACAAAAGAATGCCGATGGGCCTTTCAACCTCCCCCAGTACTTTCAACGTTCATTAATAAGCTCTTAGGCCCCCTTAGGTGGACAGTGGCCATAGCATACATCGACAAAAATTTTATTCTGGAAAATACATTCACAGAGCATTTAGACAACGTTCGAAAGGTCTTCGAGCGGCTAAGGACGATTAATGTTAAAGTAAATACCAAAAAATGTACATTTGCTGAGTAAACTGTCAAAGTACTCTGCCACATCATCACCCCTAACAACATTTCAATAGACCCCGAGAAAATTGCAGCCACAGAGAAAATGTTGCCTCCAAGAAATTTAAAACAGATCCGCACCTTTCTCGGGATGACATCTTACTTAAGACGCTATATCAGAAATTATGCCACAATTGCACAACCCCTTATCGAACTAACAAAAAAAAACATGCCATTTATGTGGCCTGAGGAGCAAGACAAAGCTTCTATTAATTTGAAAACAGCAATATCTCAAACCCCAGTACTACAAAAATTTCACGAGGACAGGGAATTATTTTTAGCTTGTGACACCAGTAACGAAGCTGCAGGCAGGGCCCTTTTACAAATAGATCCACAATCTAAACAACGACAATTCATTGCCTTCGATTCTAAAAAGTTTTCACCCCAGGAGGCACATTGGAATACCACAGAACAAGAACTTGGTCCAATTAGGTACTTGTGAAACTTTTTTCGGCAATAATTGTATGGTAGGCACTTTACAATAGAAATGGATCATGCGAGCTTGCTTTACCTATGTTCTATGGCAGACAGCAACGTCAGAATACAAAAAATGGCCATAGCGCTTAGCGAGTATGGTTTCGATGCTCAAGTTGTAAAAGCCAAACTAAATACTCTCCCTGATACATTAAGTTGTATTACCACCACCCCTCCCACCACTATGCACCACACCACAGTCAACAACAATTACCTATCAAATTAAAGAAACTGTGTTAACTTGTACTTCCCTTTTCAAAGTATTTGCAGAAGTAATTTTTCAGGATGTTACCAAAGCAGACAAAATCAGAAATGCTGTGGCCAAATATATCAAAAGTCAATGGGACGAGGTAAAGTATAAATCTATTGTGCACAACAACCCAACCAAAAGAGAAAGAATCGCCACAGCAATAGCAAACGAGGAGATTTTCCCTATGGCCACAATCTGCAAGATAATCACAACACTATACAAGGTAAACATTAAAATAATCAAGCGAAATAGTACTCCGTACTTGAAACAACCTGCATTTGCCCCACACTGAAATGTACAATAATTATTTTTCTTCATTCAGATAAGTTGCACTATTTGCCTGTTTACATGCATGTACAGGAATACATCAATATTGATGATGATCCCATTTCTCTCTTATGCCTTATTACAGTTAGCATGTCACCATTTGTAGGCGATTACGACCGCGACCCACACATAAAGAGACCTAAACAAGCCTTACTTAATACAGATCAGACCGAAACCTTAGCCGGAGATATAATATCACCACATAAAGAGAAGTATTTTTGAAAATCAATACCCCTCAAGGCCCATATAAATTAACTCTCGTTCCCCAAATCTATGTCAATGAGATTATACAAGCTCATCATGGCACAATATTTGGGGGGGGGGGGGAATTTAATCGGCACTCTTAAAACACTAGAAAATTTAAACAGTATTATTACTGGGACAACATGAACACAGATGTCAAAAAGTATGTTAAGTCTTGCCCAGTATGTCAGAAAACAAAGGCTATTAACACTAAGCCGATGGGCCAAATGACCTAGATACCACCTCAACCAATTATAAAAATCTGGGCTTTGAATGCGAAAGGTCCCATCCCCACCATTACTCGAAAGAATAACTACACCTTAGTAATGACTGAGTATGTCATCCATTACATTGTAGCTAAGGCCATTCAATCTATTGATGCAGCCACATGTGCCGATTTTATTAAACAAGTAGTCCTCCAATTCGGCTGCCCAGAACAAATCCTAACCAATTGAGGTACAAGTTTCCAAAATGAACTGGTTAGTTACCTTTTGCAGCCTATAGGTATTAAGGAATTAACAACCACTGCTTATAATCCCAGATGTAATGGGCTTGCAGAAGCCTCGAACAGAATAATTGGGGATCAACTTACCACCTGTGCTAACACAGACCGATCAAACTGGGATTTATATGTAGAGTACATTTGTTTTAATTACAACACCAGCACTAACACTACAACTAAATTCACTCCCTTTTATTTAATGCATGGTGTAGAAGCCACCCTTCTGGCGCAAGTAGTTGTAAATCAACATTCGCCCCGAACGCACGACTGGTGCGAAAAACTTAGGAATAACCATGAAACTGCTCAACTGAACCTTATACATGCACAGGAGGGCCAAACAAAACATTTGAACCGGTCACACAAGAAAAGCACCATTAAAAATAATGATTACGTGTGGGCAAGAAACAGAGGCCGTCAGAAGGAACTGACTCATCGTTATCATGGACCGTACAAAGTGGTTGAGGCATTAAGGGAATCCACAATACGAATTCAGATGAACAAAACGGGTATACCAAAGTACGACACTGTATGCATGCGGCACACTAAAACTACCTTTACACGTTAAATTAGCTTTTTATCATAATTAGAATTAAGTTGTCTATGTGTAATGTCCTTGGTTACTGTGTATTTTCAATGTTTAAAATCTATTTGAAAGTGTGTTATATGAGTGACGTTGTATATGCTAAAGCAGCGTACAGTCCCGAAGCCAGCACGAGCTCCATTTTACAGCTTGCCTATGCAGTGCCGGGAACGTGCTGACAGTGGTCTAGCCTCAGCAAAAGTGTGTGTAGCAGAAGCAGGCTACGCGAGGAGTCAGCTGGCCTTCCTCGCTGCTGCCATGCCACACGACTTCTGAGGTTCGCCCATGTTCCAGAGAGGGGCCACCACAGCTGCCAATCATATAGAATACCAAGGGGATGCAGGAACAGTGATGTGAAGCGGCCATTCCTGCCACGCGCTGTTGGCAGCCCTACGTGCCACGCCCTACATAGGCGAACGATGGTTGTCATGGCGACCACCAATATGAGTCGTCCCCGAGACGTGGAGTGGGGAGCCCACTCCCCCCACATGGCCATCAAGGTCGTGACAGCCCTCGCCGTGCTCCTCGCGCCAGCTGTGTTTAAAGTGCCGGCCACATATCATGTCCACACCGGCACCTTCTGGTGGCCGGCATCAGTGAATTTAATTTATGAAGACAGTTTACCCACTGTCTGCACGATTCCTTTAACTATCCCCAGGTCCGCGAAACACTGGAACAGTATTTGAATGTGGCGTGCACTAACAACACGTCAACGTCATGTGCAATTGCAAGGGTTTTGTCTGCTTATTTACAGGACGTGGAATGCGGAATCCTGCACAAATTCTTCGACGGGGTCTCGACAATTTTCGCCACAAGAGCGGGATACTATTTATGGGTGACGTAGCATCCCGGTGCTGCAATGTGCTCACGAACAAGCACTTGCGAGCACTATGCGACAATGATGCACGCCTGGATGCGCAGATCAATGAGCTTACAGATTGTATAAAAGTCACCAATCATGCCCTAAATATCACCCTTAAAGTTATCACTCAAGTCGAGCACCAGATAACCGACAGGGTAAATACATAATCAAAAATCATAAATGACATGTCAGAAATTTTGTAAAACCAACAGACAAATATTAACAATTACTATAATCTTGAAAACCAGTTCACATTGTTGTCCACTGCCATTCTGCAACTTTTAAATAATATAGTTAAAGAGGAACTAGACAAAATTATGTACACTTGTGTCAGATTAACCAATGGCCCCTCAGTGCTGTAAACAAATCACAACTGACACATGACTTGCAGAAATGGAAAATTAAGCTGAATAAAACGGGTCTCACAATAGCCATTGATACAACACACATGATCAGTTATTACACACATAAGTTGACTGAGTGCCATTTTTCAACTACGCAGATAGTTATTAAGTTACAAATACCTGTCATATGTACTAATGCAAACTGGAAAATTTACAATGTTATACCTGTCTCATATCGTTTTCTTCAACAACTTCACTTCTCCACTGGCATACACCTTTCAAACCTCACAACAGCACTGGACACGAATTGGCCATTAAACCACACCAAGTTGCCAGAATTGCCACAATTTCACTCACAACACTTTTGCCAAGTTTAAAAATGTATATAATTAATTGATTGCCATTTGCAACAGATGTTGGATGTCTTGAATTACTTTAATACTAGACCACTGAGTCTTTAATACAAAATGAGTATCAAGTCACAAAGGTGGAGTACGAATCATTGTTTTGCCAGTATCATGCTATTGCTGCGATGGCAGCCTCTTAATAGATTATATAAATAAATATAGATATTGAATTGTTTCATACCAACCTGTGGACTAAGACAGTTCTCGTGAAATTTAAGATTATATTGCCACATTAAGGCACGTGCAATTAAGTAAACCTTAATTGCAATCATGATAAAACTTAGCACTATGTTTCTAGGTATATAATTACCTACACTTGATACAATATTAAGTGAGGCAAAGGCCTATAAGAGTTAAATATTAACCCTATTTGGTTCTCGGCTGTTAAGTAGTTGTCAATATATGTAATTCAATATACAGCAAACAGATTTTCACTATAGTATGTGTCCCATCACATTCATAACTAATGAAATTAAATAAATTAAATGTCACGAGGTAGCACAATAATATAAAGCCAATCAAAGGCTTTCTTGTAATGCAAACATCGAGTCATATAATACTATCCATATGACGACTACAAAAGAATATGCTAGCTATAAGTGTTTACTTTCTGTACCATTGGTTACTTTGTACATTGTTTCCCTTGTCACCTCTATGTATTGACGTTTTTAATATTAAGATTTATAGAGTAAGAAGGTTAAAACCTTATATAATTATTAAGAAGAAGTATTATCTCTACATGTGTATGTATACTATCAGAAAATAAACAATTAAAACAGAATAGTTATAAGCTACATCAGTAACATAACAGATTGTATTAGATGTAAGTATAATATTTTCTTATGTTGTTTTCATTTTATATGTTCACTAAATATTATCTGTATAACTTTTAAATAAAGTCCAATATAGGTTCATTATACTGAAAACATAAATGTATTCATAAGTGTGGAAATTGCAGCATGGACGCTTACTCTGCGAGGAGTCCCTGCCTAAGTGAAAAATCTAAAATCCACACATAATATAAAAACACTGTTCCGAAGTGCATAAAAACATACCAAAAATAATTGTGCATCGCAAAAGTGCAACAAACTTATAAAAGACGGCAGTAATAAAAAGTGCAACAGACACTATCAGCGATCAACGCCAACCACGTGGTATAAATAACAAATGTATATCAAAATTTTCATGATGTGAAGCTATTATCTACTGTCGCAATATTGTTCCTCAAATGTAAAGTCCATGTATGTTATAGCATAAGTATGTTAGGTTCCTGTACACGTAGACTATAAAACTGTTCGCAAACTAAAAACTTAGCGAGGTTAAGGGTTCCCATATGTAACTTAACCCAACATAAGCATCACATATTGTAACTCCCTTTAAGGTAATTTCCAAGTGTTGTTGATGTGTATAATACTTAGCTGGTTAATAGTCATACACTGATGAGTAACGTAAGAACAATTATTAAATACATATAACAAGCCGACTTCCGGCAAATGGCCAGCGCACTGGGAATATTACTGCTCCTAACAAAGCACGTCTTCGCCGAGCAGGTTAGCCAACATCGGCTTGTAAACTTCCTTTCTTGCAGGAAGCAAACGATCTAAAATCTAAGTCTCCCCTTTCAGTAAAAAGAATTTTGTATACCTTTAATTAATAATGAAAATTTAAAATCAAACATAAGCTAGCAGGCGCTTAAATTCGAATGTTAAATTGATAGAGATTAACTTCCTAGCACGTTATGGGTGAAGTACCACTTGTGTGCACGAAAAATTTCACTCCCTAGTACCCACGTCCACCACCTAGTATTGCGGGGGTTTTTTAAACGTTAAAATTGACGGAGGACGCACCTCCTTCTTTTCCGTGGTCTCACTACACAATGTGCACAGGTATTTCCCAGTGTTGTAAACCATGTAAGAAATTCCAATGTAATACTAATTCAATTCTAATCCCTTGCGAAAATTTTTCGAACTAACTTAAATTGCAATCACAATCTTTGTGAAACGGTGCCTCGAATTTGGTATTCCACCCTCGACACTGCCTCTATGTATATTCGCGAAAGCCACCAAGCGCCTCCAAGACGACAACTTAGGCCTGAGCTCCTCAACCCCACCGATTCAACCTCCACCTACGAGAAGGATGTCAGTCTTTCTATCTATCCTATAGAGCAGCCGGGACGGACTGCTTGTTTGACCTAAGGGGTAGTGTAGCGGGCTCCAGGGGGCCGCACACAAGTTAAGGTACTAAAGAGCATAGATTCCTGAGCGAGCCCCCTGTTTATTCATCAAGTCTGGCTGATCCACTGTCGCCAGGCTATAAAAGATGTGAGCGACAGCGAGAGCTTATACAATAACGACGTCAGTGCCAGAGCGGCACGAAGCAGAAGCCTACAAGGGTTAAGGGTCTAGAGGAGCTCTAGCCCGAACAGCAATCTGCACTTCTAATATTGGTGAACATAATTCCGGCTAGGCTGTAGGGTGTCATCCCCGATCTCGAGGACCCGTTATAACTTCTTAATAAATGCGTGGCAAGGATAGGAGTAGCTGTACAATTATAATCTTAATATTCTTGTAATCAACTAGTCATCCCCAAGTAAAGCAAAGTATTTGTATTCCTTGTTGTAATTTATGAGTAAAGTAAAGTATCTGTACTCCTAGTTGTATTTAATGTACTATACTGTTCAGAGTCGAGTACAAGTAATAAATGTGTTTTGTAGTAACCCCTCTATTATTGAATAGCTATCTACAGTAAGCTACAACCCCACGTAGGCCCCTATCCTACCGAGTGATATTAAGCTGAATAGCAGCAGTCAAGGCTCAGGAGTAGCAGAGAAGAGCTTAATCAGAGTTAACAGATAGGGACTACTCCTACAAAATGTAGGAACGCTACAAGGAATATATAGGGGAACACATTACCATTCCTACTTTCTCACTAATCGTATACAGTGGTAAGGTAAATTTCCGAATAATTTCTTAGTGTGTATGTAAAAGCTTACAGGGCGGATTTTTCGACTAACTGTATAGAATTTCCGCTTAGCATGATTGTTATGCAAGTGATAAAATTTCGTCAAAAAAGACGTCATTATATACGGAAAACATTTATGGGGCAATCATGAGAGATAAAGAAATTATTATATATTGACAAAACATTCTTGCATACGCCTGGGGCGGTTTTGTAAAACCATGGAAAATTGACATTAGAATAGACAGAATGCAAACTGAATCCCGATTTTTCCAGACGTGAATCCACTTCACCCCTTAGCTCGGCTTTTCTTTGCTACGATCCGTATGAGTTAAGACACGTGAATAACATAATGAAGTATGGGAACGAGAATTCAGTGTTATCCCATTCGCACAGCATTTGTCAAAACTAGGTTACATTATTTTAGAAACTTCTTTATTTACGAAGTAACAAATAGTATATAGTGCGACGCATGTGGCCTGATTGTTTTTTGAATATAGACATAAAGACTCCTATCCTTTCTAGAAGAATAGACTATTGGTCATACTTGTCCTCCTAGGACCGTGCACTGAAAACTATAACAAATCGTAATGGGTTTTTTTTTTTCATTAAGGGAAGGGAAATATGTTAATGCGATATAACTGAAATAAATCAGTCAATGGAAGTGTCAGTTTTGTGTGCTAGTTTCCATACATGTCCTAACACCGGAATCCAGTTAAATAGGAATATTAATGTTGCTATTTTACATGATCTTTATTTGATTTATTGTATTCGGTTGCATGAATATAAAATAATATAAATAGCTTGTAATTATATAGTTTTACCTTTCAATTAATCTTCCCAGCTTCATACCAGTAGGTTAAGTGGCGGAGCAGCTTGCAGATAGACTAAACCTCCACCTATATCTACAAATAGCTCACAAATTCTTGCCTTGTCCGGGGTTCAAATGCAGGACTCAAAGAGCCGGAGGACAAAGTATCAGCCAACTATGCTTAATGGCTGTTCACGATAAGGTGAGCGCTTTATTAATGAACCTTAGAAAAAAGTCACTGCTCCTGTATGCATATATTTTAATGGACGCACTGAGTGACATTCACCCAATAAAGTTGGAAATATATGGAAAGTAGTTCTATATCTTAACGTTGAATAAAATGTGTTAGGTAACCATTTGTGATAACTCAAAATTACTTCTTTCGCTTTGTTTTTTTTTTAAATTCACGTAAGTGTAAAAGTTAGCAGATTTGTAAAGTATTTCCTTTTCTAATAATTTCACAGTTCCAGTTGACCGACGCACGAATAAAGTGTTGAGGTCCATATCAATGTTAATTTTACATAAGGTGGAGGATTACACAACGTGCATACAAGTAGAGCTTAAGCAGGTCTTTCAAAAGTGCTCATTTTACAGTGAGTAGCCTCGAAGTCTAAACATACGCATAGCACAAGAGCGCCCATAAGATATTTGTGATGAGTTGGGTTAGGTCCCGGTCACTATTTCAGCCAAATTTATGTTCCATGTTGGTTTTCATCGCCAGTTGTGATTTTATTTTAATAATTTCTACTCGTAATAAGTCACAACATGATCTTATTTATCTGTGCATATTAACAGTTGCAGTTTTTTAGGTGCTCTTGCACATTGAATTTAATTATTTTGTGTAAACAGACACAGAATTGGTACTTAGCCAGAAAAGCTTTTTATTTCACACTTCCTCGTATTATTTAAAATGATGGCTTTTGGTACAATTTAATGTGTGCTGGCTCTAGATAATCCAATAATTGTTAAAAGTACGAAGCGTCGTGAAAATTCTCGCAGTAAAATATTACCTCACTACGAAGTACTTTAAATTTTCTTATAAAATTATAGTTCATTTGCCATCCTTCTAAGTGCTATTTTTGCAACTAATGTTGTCATTCACTTGATACTTATAAAATTTACTCAATTATTCTTAACATGGTTCGAGAAAAAGAAAATAAAAAGGGACAGCATGCATATGAATAAATCTGCTATGAGTTTCTTTTTCCACGTAAGATTAAGGGGAATTTCTTGTTTGTAATTGCTCCAACAGCTAACGATATTCCTGAATTACGTCATAGGTCAACCAATCCTTCTCCTGTTTATATGCGTGATGATGAAATGCACTCTTCCATGGTCTTAACATAAAAAAACGATATCATGAACATTTATGATAATTTAATCACGTCGTTGACGTAATACGTAGGTATCTGGCAAGATTCCCACTGGTTAGTGATGGTTGTGCACCAATAAGAATAAACCGAAATATTACGTTGTCATTCGCAAACACACAACATATATTCGTGGATTGTAAAAACAGTAAACTGTAGTTGTAAATGTACATTGTCGGGGCTCAGTGTAACATAACAAACAAGAAGGAAGGGTTGTGAAATAAAAGAACAAAAGTTTGCACAGTAAGATACCCAAAATTTTTTACAAAATCTTGCTTTAAAAAAACAGCAATAAGATGGTTAATCAAACGAAGAACGTTACCTTGTATTTCGTGGAGCAGACGGCGAAAATCTCGAAGCAAACAAAAGACGATTCTGAAGCGAAGAAAAGTGGAGTTGTTGAAGCGACGGTGTTCGTTACGAGGAAGTAACAGCACGTCGGGAAGAACAGGACCAACTGTAAAAAAAAATAAAAATAAATAAAAATAAAGATAAATATTGCGCAGAAAAAAAACTGGTGCTCTAAATATGTGAGATACTTTTACAGAGCGCAAAAACCAACGATATCTCGGTGGAGTGGCCCCGGCCATTCTCACTTCCCCGCCACCCCGAATAAATAAAAATTGGAAGAAGTAAAAAATTAAAAAAAAAGAAGAACCACACTATTTAATTCCCTTTTGCAATCTGAATACGTCGGTGGGGGCCAGGGAAAGGTGAAATTAAAATGTTGAGGGAAGCAGGACTCTCTGAGGGGATAAACATTTCACTGCAGAATATTTTAATTAAATCGTCTGTGATTTGGTTTCCTTTTTTTTTTTTTTCTTTTGCTAAATCTGCGGTCGCTCTCCGAGAAGGGAGGGGGAGCAGAAGAGAGCAAAAGAGCAGGTCGAGGAAGGAGAGGGAAGAATGCGTGCGAGAGCGGGGAAACATCCGTAGGTCGGTGCTGTTTCGCGGCGCCACGAACACTGATAGACGTCCTCCAGCTCTGCTTTGTTCTTTACAATAAAGGGCTGGCTCGCGCGTTCCCATTCTCCCTAATCTTTCTGCGAGCGCCCCGGGAGCTCCGAACAAGGAGGGGGGTTTTCACAGACTCTCGCATTCCATATTAAACGCCTTTACTTTTACTGCAGCAATAACAGATCGTGCATTCTTGGATGCTCTATATTTATATTACGAAACAGAAAAAAAAAAAAAAAAAACTGCTGGATTTTTATTGCGACGTAAAGGAGTATTCACCTCGAATTTTTATCATAGCTGATGTTATAACCTGGGAAGAAGAATTTTTTCAAAGTAACAGTCCGGATTGTGCAGAACTTAATTAAAGGCTGCTCACGATAAAGTGAGCACTTTTGAATTCAACCTTACAAAAAAGTTACTGCCCCTACCTGCATACGTTTCAACGGGTACATTAGGTTATATGCGCCCAGTAAAGTTGGCAATGATGGAGGGGAAAGTAGTTCCATATATTAACGTCGAACAAAAATCGTTAGGTAACCATTTGTGATAACTTAAATTATTTCTCTCGCTTTCTGTATTTTTTTAATTCATCGAAGTGCAAAAATTAGCAGATTTGTACATTATTTACTCAGTTTCGCTTTACCAACGCATGAATAAAGTTACGAGGTCTATAGCAATGTTAATTTTACATAAGGCGGAAGAACACACATCGTGTATAGAAGTATATCTTAAGCAGGGCTTTCAAAAGTGCTCATTTCACCGTGAACAGCCTATATATCTCTTTATTGTGCATATGAAATGTGTTCCGGTAACATTTAACAAGTAAAAACCGTTGCGGAGTTAGATTAATTTTCTAGTGTCCAACGCTAACGCTGGCAAAAATGTTTCCTTTGAAGTGGACTGTACACGTCTCGTTAATAAAGTGTCGTCCCTATACTGCGACGTTCTTTGGTTAGACATCTAACGCCTTTGCGTCTGGTTTTGTGCGTTAAATTTATTGACATTCACGACTGTTTCTTGCTTCAGAAATTAAACAGCGTAAATTAAATTAATTACAAATTTTTTGACAAGCGTTGCAGCTGTCAAAATCAAGCTTGAGATCTACAGGAAATTGGCTGTCTTTATTTTAACATAATGCACCATGATTAACTGACTGTCATTTACTGGCCGGTCGTACACTTTCCTCCTAGTCAAACACTTCCTATAGGAGCAGCACCTTTGGCGCACCATTTGACCAACATTCTTGTTTCCCCACCGTCTCCTCCAAATAATTTCGTGACTGATGTGTTTTTTATTTCAGTTGAGCGTAAATGATTTGAAAATAAATCTTCTTGTCACGCTCTATCAAATTTCCACACAGAGCAGTACTCTCTACTTTATGTAAAGGGGAGAGTCCCCTAATTGGACAGTTTTCAACGAAAATGTGATTTTACGTTAACATAATATCATATATATTACAGTTAAAATGTTTTAACTTGCCCTTTTACATGTGTATTATTGAACAAAATTGTTAATCAGCCGCTAAAGTGACATTATCGAATCACTTCTTAAGCGCTTGCAAAGTGTTCATTTTGTATTAAACGGCACCGAAATTGGACCTGTGGTTTCGTAAATTAGACTATACCTGACTTACATGAGAAAAAGTCAGTAATTATGTTAGTAAAGTTAAACATTTTTAATGCAAACGCACAAAAATTTAAGTACAACCTTTTCTTATGTCATTTAACTTAAAATGATTATGAGACTGTCAGTAAATATTTTATACAGTTATTTATGAAAAAGAAAACACTACAATTAATTTTTCAATTAAAAAATTATTCATGGCAAAGAACACATAAAATGAACTTTATACTTCATAAGTATTCATGGCAAATAGCACAATAAATTGATTTTGGCATTCAAAATAAGCAACATTAAACACATTAGGCAAATGTCACATGCAAACTACTTTGAGATGTCCTTGAAAGAAGTATAGGCTAAAATAATTTACTTGCAATTGATGCACACAAATGTATTTTGACCTCGACGAAATTTTGCGCGCATTTCATGCACACAGACCCTACAACATGCACACTTAATCAAGTATAGCTTTTTTCTGTTTGTATCACAGATAACACAATACCAGACGTCGAATTTTAAGGTTGTAAAAACAGACGTGCTTTTGACTGCCCTTGAAGTACGTGTTTTATTTGTCGCGTGCAATGAGCTTTTGTTAGGAGTTGTTATTTCAGTCGCTTGTAAGACATTCTCTTTGTTGCCGAATACATTCGTGCTAGACGCACAGGGAATTGGTAAAATTTCAGCAATGGGTGTGCGATTCTGTGTAGGCCTGCCATGTAGTGTTGTTGGTGATTAATCGATATCAAGCGAATTGGAACGTGGTAATTCTTTGCTGAATGAAGGTGTATCACAAACAAAGTCCTGGACATAGACCCTTCTACCACTATGCCCTCTCCAGAAATATACGTCATGAGTGACGATGCAACAGAAAAAATTATGTTAGTTGGAAACATTTCTGTCTAAATGGCCACACTCCTGAGTTTTTGAAGCAAGAAACTGCAGATTCAGTAGTTCCTCCTTTGCAGATGCACACAAGAAAAATTATGTTAGTTTGGAAACATTCTGTTACTGCCACACTCCTGAGTTTATAAGACAGAATGCAGATTCGTAGATACCTCCTTTGCAGTATGCTTCAACACAAGCAAAATTACTCGAAACTTGAGTTATTTTATCTCCGCATGTTTCTCATTACTTGTCCGCTTGTGAATAATGCACGCGATGTTTAAAGAAACCCACATACAAAGTCTGTAAGCGATGGTTAAATTAACTGCTAGTTGAAATCTTTACGAATTGTTATCTCTTGCCATTACTAAAACTTTAAATTTTTTGTGTGACCTGTGACCATCTCTCAATAACAAAACACAATTTTTTCCTTTATTTATGTATCACAAAAGCCCATTACAAATGTTCAGCCACTGGAAGAAAAGTTTATGTTATGTAATCTGCATTAGGCCATCAAAAATGTCCAGAAGAGTATCTACTATGTTTCTTTTGAGAATTACTTCCTTGAAAACGAACATGGTAGCGCATACAACTTGCAGCACTAAACAACACACTAATTAGCATGTTCTTTCACGATAGCAACACTCCTATACCTTTCAGTTCTAATAAATTTAAGTAAATGAATTCATTTCGTCAGTGAATGTTTTTGTAAGCACAAATAGAATAATATAATTTGGTACACATTAATAATCAAAGCAATCATGCAGTGTATGTCTCAATGGACACTGCCATCGGGAATTAACTGATCCATTAAGAATGTCGAATTTTGCGAGCATTTATAAATCCGTACAAACATCAAACAGATACTGTTACACTGTACATATTATGGAGGTTCCTTTTCCAATACAGAGCAGTATTTACTCAACCTGTTTGTTACCACCGCTTTCGTCGCATGACGGAAGTAAACATCTCGCGATGGATACATTCACGACAATTGCTTCACGAGAACTACAGGACCGACGAGAGAGACGATGGCCTACTTATCACAGTTATTCAGCTGACTGCTGAGCATGCGCATTGCCGTTTTTCAAGCCAGGTTCAATCGAGGAGTCTGTTCAATTTCTGGGACCCTGCTCTACACCTAATCCACAAAACCAGCCTTCCCATCTTACAATAATAAAAAAATACCTACTGTTTCTGGATTATAAAATCTATGTATAGAGACCTGAAAAAATTGCGGATTCATATCGAGACAAGTTGGAATTCACAAACCTGTACATAATATTACTTTTGCAATTGGTCGACGCGTTGTTTGACACCTCCTGTAGATGAATGAGCCAATAACATTCAATAAAAATGTCCCAATAATCTCTTTATACTGCCACAACAAGCAACCAATCAACTTTTGATGTTTGCATGGGTTTATATAAGATTCTCAAGGTTAGCCTACAGGTCATTGTTGAATTCGCTAATTTTTTGGGTCTCTATCTGTGTACATATACTGTATATTGTTTTGCATTTTACTTTCTCCTTCTCACCTTAGTTGATTTTCATTGCTTATTCTAGTATTGCTCTCTTCATTTACGCTTCCACCTCCTCTTCTGAATTAATTAATTTTATTACTTAATTATTTCAGCCACAACCTTTATATTATGCCCCTGCTCTAGCCTCCTTGGTATTTTCCTTTCTTATGCTGAATATTAACTCTCCTATTTCTACGTCTATTACTTCCACATTCTTTCCCTTTTTATACGCTCTTTTGTCATTTCAAAACTGTTTTAAATACACAACTTATAATGGGCATACCCCTCACACCAATTTACTGCATAAATTTCTATAAGGATTCTACTCGGTCCCCAACTTTCAACCATTTTATTTACCCCTTCGCTAATTTTAAACCAGTTAAGAAGGTCTTCATGCTTGGCATGTGCCCACATTTACTGACCAATTTCATTTACTTGACGAATTTATACACTGCCCCCTTCAGCTACGGACTTCATACATTGCGAGCGTATTAAGTGACTTCCATTTTCAATACATAGTTCGAGCCCCTACGCCCTTTCCTACCCTATTTTCACGTGCTGCTTCGCAAATCCCAAACAATTTGAGCTACAAGCTTTGTACTTGGTATTTATACCGCCCTTCTTGACGACATCCTTTTCCATTACGACTTTTTACGGTCTCCCTTTCCATCAGATCTTTCGTGACCCCTCTTACCACCCCAAGATTTTAATTTCACTGCACTAATACTTGGCGCATGTCTATCCCACTTAACCTCTTCAGCTTACATGACGTCTCTACCTTCTACCCCTTTTTCAGCTCGTTTGTTTGCCCCGTTACCTTTCCTAAATCACGTACCTCCTTCAACCATGGATATATAGGCATTGCAAAGAAAACATTTTTTGCTTGGAACTGTGCAAATAAACAGTACAAAGTACTGTCGTTTGTTATAACTAATAAAAAAAGTGTTTTTTTTTTTATTGGCAGAAGATCTTTATAAGAATGAGGAAAATAGGTCTCGAAAACGAATAATGTTTGCCACGTTTGAGGGACTCGCCTTGTTGAACCCTACTTTCTGCTGTAAACATTGTAAATTACTAAATACACTTACAGACTAACCTTTAAAATATAGACATCATGACTGAATGAGTTAAGTGTTGGCCTTTATACTCGATATTTACCCTGCGGTAATAGATCAGGTCCCATTTCCACGGCGGCAATATAAACACGGCCTGTTAACCCCCCCCCCCCCCAAGCGTCACATGCCTTTCTTCTTTATATTTTTGTTTAAGCTACGGGCTGCTTACATTAACTGCATCTTAAGTGAATCCCGTCTCAATATAGAATCGGCCCCCCACCACCCTCTCACACTACATTTTTGTGTACTGCTTTGCCAGTCCCAGAAATTTGAGCTACAGGCTTCGAGCTTGGCATTTATCACGCCCTTCTTGAAGGCTTCATTCTCCATGAAGACATTATCAGTTCTCCCTTTCCCCCAGATACTTTCGTGACACCTCTTAACGTTCCCGAATCTTTAATATTAAGTTATGACAACCATACCTGGTGTATACCATTCCTTCTTTACAGCTTCCATTTGCACGATATTTCAGACCGTCCTCCTTCACGCAACCGCTTTTAGGTGTAATTTTGCACCGAGTTTTAAGGTCCTATCTCAAGCGGTATTCAGCGAATGAAAGAAGTACGTTCATGAAACCGCAAATATATTTACATAAACGCATATTGACGTGATTATTGTGGCTCCATTTGTATAGAAAAATAGGTGTTTTGGCGTTTCAAGTGAGTACTCATTGGTCAAGTGCCAGTGTTTTGCAAACAACGTTTAAATTATTAATTTCCTAGAAGATAAGTTGTAAAACACTAAAATACCAGACAATATTAAATGTAAGTGCCTTTACTGTGTTCTCGTAAATTGAAACAGTTTAAGTACGTTTTTAAGACAATGTGTATTTTAAAAACTACTGTGTTTTAGACAATAACACAAACGCTAAGTGCTAATATAATTATTAAAAGACTTCAATGTCAAATAACCTCAATTTCGATACCAGGAGATAGTAGTTTTGTCTTCAACGAAACAGACTCGTACATAAACATAGTAAAAATTCTACAAGTCTCTTCATTTGTAAAGTGAAATGGGCAAAAAATTCTATGTCGGTGAGTAAACAATTTCCCATGATAAACAGTACAACGAAGAAAACTTTTGTACCCTTTAATTAAGCTTTTCAACTTTACATATTATTAGAATTTTTTTCCTTCCATCATATTTATATTCATTATTTTTCTCAATTTAGCTCTAAACTTATAGGCATGAATACACACATTTTGTGATTCAAAAGCCCAAAAGAGTAATGAGATGCTTTGACGTTACTGTAAAAAGCAGACGGAAATATTACTAAAAAAAAAAAATCAAGGAAAACACTGTAGAGCCTACCGTTCTAGAGAGAGGAGAGGAGAGGAGAGGAGAGGAGAGGAGAGGAGAGGAGAGGAGAGGAGAGAGAGAGAGAGAGAGAGAGGAGAGAGGAGAGAGAGGGGAGAGAGAGAGAGGCGTTTTCGAAATCTTGGTAAAAGAAAAGGGAATGGTTATCTGTGCAAATACCAACAATGTATGTGTATAAAACACACACACTGTCAGAAAATTGTGATGTGAAGTCCATAACCATTTCGAGACATACCGGTGGACAATTTCAAGGAAAATTTTGTAGGACCACAATTTTCGAGATATTGGCAATAGAAACAAATAAAGAAGTTTCGCAAGTTTTACTTAGAAAAATAAATTTTATGGAAAGATGAGGCAGTGGCAGATTCAAAGTATTTATCTCAAACAGTATGTAAATTGCATCAAATGATTGAGGGGGGGGGGGGGGTAGGTTAAAGTAAGGGAGGATCGAGAGTTGAAGCATTGGATAATCAAACAATTATCGTTTTGAGTCTAAAAACTTTCAAAAAAGGTTTTTACTGGCTGATGAATAAGGAGCTGACATTTCAAAATAAGGCTTATATTTTTAATTAATTTTATAAGAAACGCCTATACGTGGCAGCTGGATCCTTATCACTTACATAACAACAATCTGGTGCCTTACTTTCACAAATTACAAATATTCTCCTCCTTGTTTTGTAGTATGCAAATGACAAAAATGGCCTTTAATTTATACCCAGAACAGAATGAGGTGTATAATTATACTAAAGGTATATATGCTAGTCGTAGCACACATAATATAATTTCAATGTATGGAGAATATCAATAAAGTAAATCTGCTTCTCTATAAGAAAATATTAATTTTCACCATTCATTATGTTTTCTTCAGTGATCATTTTAAACAAGTAGGTCTACACTTATTATGAAGTTTTAACCAAGCAGCTCTATTTGTATATTCACTCCCGTATAATCATGTCTCCCGCTGATTTTGCTGCTAGAATTATTTTATTAGATCATATAAACAAGATAAGAGTTTTTAAGATCTCTTTTGAACTATACGAAGCAGCACTTTCCAGTACCAAGTCCTTTATTAAAAAAGAAACAACCTTCTTGAAAAATATCTCATTATAATTTTATTTACTTGTCCATACTAGAGTATCATCATATGATGTACTTACATGGTGTTTATTTCTCACATATTTGTTTAATAACTTTATTTAGTTTTCAAAAATATTTTTATCTTTGTTACATATGATTTCACTCCACAACTTTGAGTCAACTTATAGGTTTTTCATTAGAAGTTACTCACTACATTTTCTTTTTTAACTTAAAATACCTCATTCCACCTTAACTGACAGTGTTTTCATGTTTCGCAATTTTTCGATATTCGCAGCTAGTGTTTCATAGTCATAATTTTCATAAACTGTTCTGGATTCTAAGCCACATAAGGTCAACTCCCACCAGAAATGTCTTGTCCATTTTACATTAAAACTGTTTGTTCTAGGCAGCTGCAGTAAGATATATGCTATTCACGGTAAAGTGAGCACTTTTGAAAGCCCTCTCATTTGGAGTAATAATCAAAACATATATTTTATTTTAGCCTTAGACTTAAACTTCCTAGTGTGGTGGATTATACACATTTATTATTTACACGGCAGTGATGATTTAATAAATGTGGATAAAGGATAAAAAATGGCTGAAAGTAAAAAGTAACTAGGGCCTCGAACGTGCTCACTTCACAGTGAACAGCCTATAAAAATTCCTGTTAATTAGGTCATACTGCTCAGTAGACTAGCATCAAACTCATATTTCCTATATTTCCTGACTGTAAAAAATTAGTCTGCGAAAAGAGAATGGCTGCCCCTGTTGTTTTCATTACGAAGGGGGCTATTAATGAGCGTATGTTCTTTGGCTGAATATCCCGAAATCATAAAAAAAAGTTCTCATAATTTGACTTCGTTTCCAATAATTTGCAAAAATGCAGTTTAAATCGTGTTTTTTAAAGGGTTTATGTCCCCTAACCTTGGTGTCCGTCGAAGTGTATTGCAGAGCCATGGAAAACCTCGTGTTCAAGTAATTACGAATTTTACAAACAATAAGTTTGTGTGTTTTGTAAATGTATTTGTAAACCGTTAATATAATTATTGAAATGCACGTTGCCTGAAAAAGTCGCACTTTGCATATTTTTGTAGTGAGTGAATACTATTTGTTTATTTGTATATGTCGTAAATTCAACGAGTGTAAGGTTAACTTCGGTCATGTGTGTGTGTGTGTGTATTGCTGCATCTATACGAAAACGAACATCGATGTATATGAATCGCGTTTTGTTTTTCTTTAAAGTTAAAATTTTCGAAGTTAAATAATTTGAATGTTATTTCAATACGAGCAAAATTCTTCCACTGCTCCATTAAAATACCTATTATGCAAAACAAAAGCCGCACACTAGTAAGAATATCTAAATAATGTCGTCTCACGAAAGACGTGAATCTAAAGGTCCACCCCCCCCCCCCCCCCCGTCTTCCCACACAAAGCAACCCTGTTTCCTTTTTCCCTCGAACCAAAATAAACAGAACCCCAACATATATAACTTGGTAATTACAAAAAATAATGAATTTGGAATGCCAACCTAGTTACAATATCCTACATTAATTACTGGACGGAAGTTAGATAGCATTAGTCTTTCAGTGCCCGTCACGACAAGAAACACGAGGAAAGAGGAAAATGCAAGTATGCATTGGACTCAAACATTTCTACCTTTCTAGAACTATCAAAATTTACCTCACTTACACGAAATAGACTAACAGAGCCAGCCCCAGAACATTCCAAACTGTAGGCTATTTGGGGCCAAAATACAATGTACACAGCTTATAAGCTTCCTTTTTTTAAAAAATGTTGTTAACGCATAACATCACATAACTGTATTTCACATAGTTACACAAAGTAAAAACTTGACAGCAAGGGAGTTTCGGTACCATACCATAGGAACGCATATGTTACGAAGCACGCAACTTAACCACTAGACCACCGAACACACGCTGCTTGAAGGGTGAATAAATGTTCATTAACGTTAAGGTTATAGTAATTTATTGAATAAATATTTACAATTGAGTGTTTGTCCCTTTACTCGCTTGTAATAACATCCCACACGTAAAATAGTCTATAATGTTGTGCACAATGTTTAATAAGGACAGACGTGTGTGACATACGTTTGTAATAGTTATAACCAATCTTTTTATGCTTATTCGTATTGTAGATGTACGTGCAGGAAAATTATAACTCCATACAACAAAAACGCGTGCTGCACTGACTTTATACTACACAATATTTATTTCCGTATCATTTGAATACACGGCCACATTTCATACTGACGCCCGCCATATTGGCTTAACTACGAAATTCTAACCTGCCAACTGCTTGTGAGCAGTTGAGACGTTCCAACTCCACTCGTGACCTCACTCGGCCTGCGTTTCAAGCTTAGAATACCGAGCGGTGGTCAGAGCCGATAGTTGTAAAGAATCTGTCGTTTTTCGTCGGAAGGAGAGACTTAGAATAACCCCTATGGTCACAACAAGGGACCATACCGACTAACTATACTAGCCAACGACTGACTGCACCCCAGACCAAATCTAACCAAGACCGACTTCACTCAAGACTGACTTCACCCCCACGACTTGCTCCACTCAAGACTGGTTCCTGGCGAGACTGACTGAGTCCAAGACATGCTCCTGACGGAACCAGTTCCTGCAAAACTGGCTAAACCAACCGACAAGAACAATCTGTCATACCACCCACCTATACAAACAAACGACGGTAGACAATCTTGAATAAGTCTCCTAATAAGAGTCTGGTAGCCGAACACTTAGCAGAAAATCTTCAAAGAATCTTCTCAAAACAATTCTACCAGAGCTGGCGATATCGAAGAGTGATACTAAATTACCAACCAATCTTACCAGGCCAACTGCCAACCCAACCAACTTGTTGCGAAACATTCCTAAAAAATATTCCCCTCACTTCATTCGCTTGCCTTATAGAACTCAAGACGATTTTAAATTATCCGAGTAAAGCATACTATTTCAGATCGAACTATAGCCCTCCTCATGCATGCACTCACATAAATTTGATATAAAACAGACATTCTCAATCGAATGTTTACGCCTCTGAATGAATAAGTCTTTTAGAAAAGTAGAAAGAACTGTATAGCAAATTAAACACACATTATTATGCATACATAAAATGTATTTATTTACTTTTTATTTACATTCTTCATAATTATATTGTACATTCGATCTTTACATTTCTCAGATGTTTGCAGATCATGGATAGTAGCCAACAGTCTCTTCATCTGATATAACACTGATCCTTCAATTCACCGACGATTGAAGGTATCTCAACAATGTGTGATATATACCCCCATTCTTGTAAGTCATTCAAATTTGTGAGTCTATTCAACAAGTTCATTCGGTTCTTTGGGAAATATGTAACGAGACGCCTTCTGCCTTCTTCACACCACTTGACAAAAGAAACACATTGGTGAAATGTGTGGGAACATCGAGAGATTCATCATCTTTCTCATCAGATACTTCATCAACACTGTCTTCATAGTCATGAACATCATTGCTGTCGATATGATCGTTTTCTCCTCCTGTTTCATCCCCAGTATCAAGTTTATTTTTCTTTGTACGAGTCGCATTGTCTGTCTTCATCAAAATTTAGAGCCGACAACCATTTATTTTTAAGTTCGTCGACTTAATGCGAAATCTTGCAAGTGTACATTTCCACAGATACCGACTCTACCATGACTCGTATGTTTCTCGTTCCATCATTAGCATCAATTGTATCACCGTAATCGCAAGTGGAATCATTAATCATAGATGGGGCAGGGGGTATTGGCATCACTTACTGGCTATCACAATATGAAACCCTACAGTTCTTAACGTGGTTCTTCACTTTATCACCTTGCATAAACTGATGTGGCCACTGTCATAATACTTTATCATGCGAGTTGCCTCATCGTCTGCGAACATTATTTTTTGTGTATTTACAGGAGGCAACGAATTCAAAACATGCTGTTTCTCAGTGGGCATAACACTACGTTTGTCGACCTTGGTATATTTATTTAACTTATCATGTGGAGTGAACACTCTGAAACATTTATGGCAGCTAAGAAAAGCACGAGATGGGTTCTTTAAGCAATCACTGCTCATATGTTGCGAGGAGAATCTATAGCCCTCTATGCGTCGAAGTATAATCTCTACTAATTTGTATTATCATCTATCAATCTGTGATGGTTTAATAAAGTTTCACATAAGAAAAGAGGGTTCAGTCGTTCCCACGTCCAGCAGTATAGTACAACTATCCACCGCTACTTGTATCTGGCACTATTGTTCAGTGCTACACTGTAGAAATGCCAGGGAGTTGACTGCTTAAACCTCATGTTATATCAGCCCTTTGAGACATCACTCATATGTGTGATACATTTCAAATTTCTGTAAAAAGGGTAGTTCTATTGAGTAAAAAATATATTGTTAATGTATCGCTCTTATACACTAAATTATTTTGATTTTAATTTTAGTGAACACAATGAATTATTTGTGGACAAAATTATATTAAAATAATAAAACAATTATTTAAAAAATAATAAATTAGAGATATGTAATTGTGTACTAATTTCATGTGAAATTTAATCCATTTTTTAAAAGTAGAATAGTTATAATGAGTCGGGCATATAGACCTAGGGGTCCGGAGCCAGAGCCAACATCATTATCTGTCATTCTGGTCGGTTGGTGGCCATCTTGGATGTCGGTGACCTCGACTTTGACCAACGACCTTGATCCTGACCCCATGACTGTGACCTTGAATGACATTGAAAAATATAATTTAGACAATTATAAAATTTCAAAAAAAATATATTAAAAATTAAATAAATTAAAAAACCTGTTACTGTTTTTAAAATTATGTAAAGCTGTACATGTAGGAGGTCCAAGGTTCGATGCAAAGTGGATCGACTTAGTTCACAACATACCAGCCCTCACCAGATTGGCCAGTGTCCAACACATCAGTCATATTAGATGTTGATGACCCTAACCTTTGACCTTGACCCCGATTACCTTGAAACCAAAAATGCGAAAAAATCCCAAAAAAAACACAAAAACCTAAAAATGCATTTAAAATATTTTGAAAAAATGTACATTTCCAGAGGTCCAACCATGGCCAACCCTCGCCAGTTTTTTATTGCTTATTTCATCCATCAATTACTCGCCTTCTGTGTTTAGTCAGCAGACCGCCACCCCCTTTTTAGCCACCTTCATTACCATTTTATATCTACTGCCAAATTAATTTTAGTATAGCCTACTAGAGCACACTGGTAACTCATGTTTCAACCACCAGAGATACACACTACCGACCAAAATGTAATTGGGCACCTGTCCACAATGTTTGCTCGGTGGTTGTCACCCCGTTAGAATCTCGTAGGGCCACCTCTTGCGGCTATAACAGCAGCCACTCTGTCTGGCATGCTCTCTACGAGTGTTTGCAGGACATCCACGGGAATTCGTCGCCGTTCATTTTGCAACCATTCCATGAGTTGAGCAATGGATTTTGGCCGCGCCTGACGAGCCCTCACCCGGCAATCCAATTCATCCCAAAGATGTTCTATAGCGTTGAGGTCGGGGCTCTGGGCGGGCCAGTCCAATCGACGAACATTGTTGTCGGTGTACTATTGCATAGTAGCTCTTGAAACATGGCACCTGGCATTGTCATACTGGAAGTAACACGGGTTCATTCCATAAAAACGCCACAATGTTGGGAGTATTTCATTATCCAGAATGTTACAATAGGCCTCTGTGTTCATGCTACCACGGACAAATGCCAGTGGTCCTACGCCGAAGGCCGTGAAACAGCCCCACGCCATGAATCCACCACCATCGAATTTCCTAGTAGGCACTATACACTCCAGCAGAAGCCATTTCCCGGATAGACGCCACACCCAAACACGTCAATAGGACCGGAATAAGGTAAACCTCGACTCATTACTCCACAGAGCCGATTTCCACTGCTCCAGTGTCCAGTTGCGACGGTCCAAACACCACCTGAGTCGCCAAGCTTTATTGCTTGTCGTGATATGGGGTTTATGTGCAGCTACTCTTCCGAAATATTTAAGTCGGTGGGCCTCTGTACGCAATGTTCCAATGGAAACCGATACTCCTGTTGCTGCATCAAACTCCTGTCGGATGGTAGCCATGGGTTGTGCCCTATCTTAAACAATTTCACGTTTCAGGGTTCTGCGATTTCAGTCGGTCAAGATTGGAGGTCACCCAGAATATGCAGCATTGGCACAATGCCCATATACCTTCCACTTACGCAGGACGAATCCTACCGTTGATTTAGGCCTGTTTACCTTCCATACAATCGCCCAGCTAGACAGCTCACTGAGATGGTAACTCACAATCACGTCCTTATCGAAGTCCGATAGCTCTGTACCCCATGTCATCTCCTTGTCAGCTGGTTCTACAACGGCCTGCAGTATATGGTGGCCACATAAGTCAACTGACATACTGAATTACCTATCTTCATGGGTGCCCAATTACTTTTTGGTCGATAGTATATTATATTACTATTGACCTGTACCGAATGGTGAAGAGGTCGTGTAAATTATCATCTTTCATTTTTTATTTATTCTTAAATACCATTTTTTAAAAATCCAAAATATGTTTTATATAAAGAGGGTTTTTTCTAATGAAATTAATAAAACACAATATATTTTTACACAAAATGTATTTAGTAAAGTAGAACATGAGAAAAACACAGATTTATTAATTACAATCTTCGGTGTTCGCCCCTTGATGTCCTCATCAGTGACCCAGGAATTTGAAGCGGGCAGGTAGGCCCCACCCCTTAACATAGCCCTTCCATTGCATCTTTTCAGCACCTTATCGACCAAATACACATCTGAAAACCTTGTAGGCAGGTTCTCCTTGGCGTAGAAACTTCCATGGATGGGAACTGGGAACATTATTCAGATCCTCGAGAAAGTAGGTCCTCAGAGCATAGTTGCATGTACGTAGAACACAAACGAGTTCGGAGCTCCAATTCGCTGTAAATCCTTTCTCGAATATGCCTTTCTGTTTGAAGATCTGCTCCCAGTCTTCAACCTTGTCTTTAGGCTTGTGTTGGTCCCTCCTTTTTCCATCAGTGTACACTGTTCGAAGCAGATACTCGTCTTTCATGTCTTTGGGCTTCATGCATGTGGTAGAGTGAATGGTAGAATTGCACTCGCGTATGAATTTTGGGAGTATATCCAACCACTTGTAGTTACCATTTTCAGCGAAATGCCTCCACACCTTGCCCTTCAGAGTCCTGTTGTACCTCTCGATGATAGAATCTTTGAGATTGCTCGATTGGGGAATAATTATTTATGCTATATTTATTCATCAGGGCCTTGAAATTTGCATTGTAGAATCCCATGGCCTGGTCGTTTGTGGATTAGTCAGGATGCAACCTTCATGCAGCACATCAACCATGGCCTTGGTGACATCATGGGAATTCTTAGACTTGACAGGCCTGGCATAGGCGAATTTACTATATTTATCAATGATAGGTCAACATGTGTCAATGACAGGTCAACATGTGTTTGTAGCCCTTGTTGACCCAGGCATACAGTATCATCTCGATGAGGTCGGATTGAAATAGGCCGTTCATCCCACAGTACATATTATGGTATAGTATTTTATAGGGCAGTAGTCTTAGGCAGGAGGTGCGAAGCGGATGGATGCCATCTTGGATCCCGGACTTCCTGCTCTGTGATTCTTGTTATGCAACCACCACCTTGAATTCCACCATCTTTGTAGCCAGTATACCACCAGATTTGTAGCTAGTACACCTTCATCTTGGACCTACCATCTAGGTAGCCAGTATGCATCTAGGTAGCCAGTATGCCTTTTCATGTTCCGTCATTCCATGTTGTTTTTCATGCTCTATCATTCTAAGGGTTTCACAGGAGTCCTCCTCATTTCCCTTTCCTTTTCTCCTCCTCTCTTTATTTCTGTATCTTTTATCTAATTTCCTTCTCTCTCTCTTCCTCTTTCACGTCTCTCTTCCTCTCCTGTTTCCCAATTACTCACATTTGCTCAACCACCATATTGATTTTTTAGTTTGACATTTGTCTCTCACCTTTGTTCGACCATCATTTTGCCTTCTTTTATTTACATTGGCTGTTGCTAGGAGCATGCCAGTCACTCGACCACCATCTTGGTTCAGAGCTGATGTCGCGCTTGTTTGGCCGATTAGTCGCATTCACTCCACCGTCATATTTGTTTACGGAGATGATTATTGGGGGCACTGGTGTTGCTCTACTGCCATATTTGTTTATGGAGTAGGCTGCTAGGGGCACTGCTTTCTTTAGAGCTCAAAATACCATCTGGAGGAATGTGAGATCGTACTGCGAACCTTGGGTCGCCATGCAGATGCCTTAGACCACTCGGCCTGCCACTTCGGGATGAATTGATCACCCCTCACAAAAAATCTGTAACCCAAAAAATGAAAACTTAAATAAATGCATCTATCAATACCTCGGATTTTTATTGATTTTCCTAGAAAAAATCCCCAATTTTTGCATACAAACCCCTACTCGTACGACTCCTGCTAGAATGCACAAATCGCCGGTGTGTAAATTTATTTATGCATTTTAAGTTTTAATTTTCCATACACGAGAAGGTGCATAAACAATTATTGTAAAATATATTCCATGCAGGACTTTTTTTTTAATTATTCGAATTTTAATGCCTTATTTTTTAAATTGAATTCAATCGATATTATTATTTTTACTTTATTCATTTTGTTTTTTCTGTTACAAGAAAAAAATAATTTAATTTAAAATTAAGTCGTGTAGCCGTGTAACCACACATGCACACATCGGCAGGCATGCGAGGGAGACGCACCTGTTATGACAGACTAAGAGTGCTGGCGACAACAAGATGCAACTGCGGGGAAAGGAAGGGGTCGAATATTGACGATCTCCGAGACAAGTGCACGCGAATTTACTGAAATCGCTTGTGGTGCTATGTAACCTTGTCGAAACAATCATTTGTCTAGGAGTCGATGCATTTATAAATAATTAGAATTATTGTATTTAATTTATTTTAATTATCATTTGAAAAATGCTGAAATCTTAATAATAATAATAATAATAATAATAATAATAATAATAATAATAAGTACAGTCAGATGTATCGAAAATGTATGTTTTATTCAAAATTAGTTAAAAAAATTTAAATGATGCAAATTTTACACTTTGCCATGACAGCTGCTAACATATGTATATACTCTTGGAGGGACGAGATTCAAACCTGAAACCCCTCGAAGCTCACATGGAGGTGAGTGCTTAAATGTTGTACCAACAGTCTTTTGCTACCTTCAAAATTACATGTACCTAAGCCCACATAACATTTTTTATATTCACTAAAAATAATTATGTACCAAGTCGGGCTGTAAGCAAACACATATTTATAGTCACAGGTGAATATATTTTGTAAAATATTAAAACCACGCTCGTGAAATTTAGTTCGCAAGAATCATTTCTAGCCCCAGGTTTACATGATTGTATGTATTTACGGATGTAACCGTAATGTGTACCCTATAATTTTTCTTTATAGTGATATTTCTTACGAAAACTGCTTATAACAGATTGGTTATGGTACAGGATTAAAAAAGAAATAAAATATTACACTTAAATGTTTTAAATTTTTATTCAAATATATTATTACAAAAACATTCATGTTCGTCTACATCCTTATACAAATCTCAGTCCTTTGTTTAATATAATACCAACTATTCGGGCACTCGTGAATCACGTGCTGCCATGCAATAAGCTTGAAGGCAGAAGCGACACCGATATGCCAATGAAAGTTCTGTAGATGATACACTAGGGGTCCCAGATGGTTCGGCTGTCATCACGTCGGAAGGAGTAGGAACCATGGATGAAGATGTCTTCGTATAAAGAGATGTTGTAGCTGCTGATGAGTTGTAGGCATTCGAACTCGTTGTAGGCATTGAAATGCAGGAGTCACAGGAATAAAACGATTGAGACACCTGTCTCAATTTACTGCAAGATTCGTCCAACATCACGTACCTGTTTGACCAAGATGCTTACATGAAGACTGCAAAGTTTACCGTTTGAGACGTTTGTGAAGTTTAAAAACGTATACGAGAGTACGAGAAAACGTTCCTGTGTCTACAACAAGAACACATTACCTGGATTTATAATACGACTAACCTATTTTCCATGTCCATCGTTGAGTTTGGGTAGAAACGTTTCTTGTTGACTGCAGGGAAACATAACATGACTAATCTCGTAGCACAGATAACACACGTCCTTTGTGCATCACTGACTGTCCGACTCTGAAAACGAGTAGTTCTGGTGTTTCTTACCGGTTTCGCCGTGTGGCGCTGTCATCACTAACGGAAATTTGTAAACACAGAGCATGCGCCACGTGACGCCATTTCCGCTAAGTGACAGTTGTATTTTAAAAATTAAAATCTCGTGAAACGTTCCACGCTCCCTGATTGGACGAACGTTTAGCTGTACCCCGATAGGGGTTATTGTAATATTTATGGTATAAATAGTCCGGAGGCGGCCTCGGCAGACCAGACATGGACAGCCTGGGGTCTCTGACTAGAAGCTAAGTATTTGCATCAGAAATATTGTAATTAACATAGAGTCATGGCCCATCCGGCCGGAAAAATAACATATACTTGATCATTGTAGACGCTTTAGATAATGGTGCAAATGTCTTGCAAATTTATGCATTGCCTATAAACCGGCATTTTTAATAATCGTTAATTCGTAGTATTTGCCGAAAATAATCATGCAAAGGATAAAAGGTTTTTCCCAAGTGGTTTTAGATTGGGTCCAGTTTTGACCATTTTATGTTCATTGTGTCCATTATGGACTTTGTGCTAAATTAATGTCAAGTTACTTAGGGGGAAATGATCTTTACGGTTTTCTATTTATACGCCAGTAGAAAATTTGTCAATGTATCATTGCCTATGGGTTGGCAGGCGTATTTTAAAAGAATTTAGTTGCAATGCACCCTGGCGCACATGTCCATAAATAAGCACCCCAATCCCAACCAGCACCAAAATCAGTACCACAATCAGCATCACAATCTGCATCACAATCCCAATCAGCACCACAATCACAATTAGCACTAAAATCAGCACCACAATCCCAATTGGCACTGCAATGAGCACCACAATCACAATCAGCACCACAATCACAATCAGCACCACAATCACAATTAGCACTACAATCACAATCAGCAGTACAATCATAATCAGCACTACAATCACAATCAGCACCGCAATCAGTGCCACAACCTTTCGTAATCGTTCCATCAATCTTACACAATCTTTCCATCAATCCATGAGTTTGTCGCATGACTCTATCTAAACATATAAAAAAAAACTCGTCACTATCTGTCTCCAAAATTTGTACATGTCGCTAGAATTAAATGTTTTGTATGTAGTCAAGTATTCATGCATTTTTATACTTAAATAATTTTATGAATATTCTGTATGTAAATCTGTACATTAGTATTCGAGTTCTCATAGAACCACTTTAAAGTTGTGAAGGATAAAAGGATACGATAAAAAAACAATTATTTTATAATAATTTATTAATTTGTAATGATATTTCCATAAGAAAGCAGTTCGTCACATTATAGTATGTACCTCCTTTCCTCACGTTCTCTAACGATCGAACGTTCCTCTTCCATGTTAGAGTAATTTCCACCTCTTTGCTTAGCGATCAAAATTCTGTGTTTCATTACATTACAATTTATGTTCCACATGAGAAAATACGGATATGACTAAAACCTTACAAACTTCAGAAATTTTGTTAAGTAGTCATCTTCATCAAGTTAACGTAATATTTATAATGTCCGGTAATGAAGTTAGATTGCAAAGGTTTGCAGGAAAAATCTAAAGTTGGCAGTATCACACGCTCCTTACTCCCTTACACGGATTAAGTATTATATGAGAGGAATACATGCTATAAATTACGTTTTAAAATTTTTTAAATATCTTTACATCTTATTGTTATGAAAATCTGCTCGACCATTCGCGATAAGGTCGTAGTAAGTCTTCCTATCATAGTGTTACTTCACACATGCCCAGGATTAGGGAACGTGTGATAAAATCCCACTGAACTGACACCTGCCTACAATAATGTTGCCGAAGCTGTAGTTCCTTGTGTTTTTAATTTCCCACAAGATGCTATCCCCACCTCCCCTTGGGCGCTTCCCTCGCGCTGTCTCGTGACTAAAACACAAAGCTCCCTCGTATTTTAACGAGTTCCTTTGTGAACTCTAAACGGACTGACTGTGGTAAGTATTCTTTTTCATCCCTTGATTTCTGTTTCGCTGCACACAATCCCACCCCCCTCTCACCCCTTTTTTCCCCAGCCCAGCACCATCTTTCATTTTTCCTCTGTTCGCGTCTCCTTTTATGTCCTCTTCCTTGTCCCACTTCACCTTGAAGCTGGGTAAATCCAATTAACCTAGGCTTTTCTGGAAAACAGCGGAGAAGGGGGGCAGAGAGTTGCGAAAGTCTATTTTCTCGGTTTGTCTCCTCGGGTTTCTTTGTTCTAGGCGGGAACTTGTCCTGCCTCTTTCTTCCTCGCTCCTCTGAGGAGATGTAAAGAGCCTTCACTCCCCCTTCCAACAACCCTTCTCAAACCTCCCAGGCTTCTCTCCAGCAAAGAGAGGCAAAGGATGGCTCCTGCCCCCTGGGCTGGACGTCCTGATGGCAGCGTATTTTCTGCAGTTAAACCACGATTGTTCTAATTTTAAAAACACCCGACTGCACAGTTTAATTTTTATAAATCGTCCTGAACTTGCCTTCGCTGTTTCATGCAGTCACGTTATGTATGTTAATTCGCTGTCCGACCCCAAATTGTGTGAGTCAGTCGGTTTCGCAGCTTCTACGAAATAGAAAATTTGAGCCTACGCTGAATAGCACAAACCTCCTCACATTATTATTTCAGGTAGTTTCAGTTCTGAAAAATGAAAATGTTTATTGCGAACATTATTTTCACCCATTTTGACCGTAACGAACTGTGAATCGAGTACAAAGACCTTATTTCAAGAATCTTCTACTCTTAACTCCATAGTTTCCGTAAATGTAACATTTTAATCTTGCGGAAGAACTTAACACGTAAAACCTGACTCTTTATTGGAGAATTTGGTGACCGAAGTCTTAATCGTCTCGGCTTCTGAGTAGAAGCCACATCTGTTTTATAGATTTTACCTTATGTTTTGGCATGTATTGTCGCTGCTGTCATCGGCAACAGCAAGATATGCCGAAACGTCTAGAAAAACTACACTGTAATAAAATGTTCCTTCATTTTACCTAAAAGTACTGGTGAAAAATTCTCCAGAAATCTCCGTAAAATAGCTGTCACGTTGCTTTATCAAAAACAGGCTTTTAAATAGATTACACATAACTTTTCGTGCGTTCATGAAACTGCTTCCTATTTTGCTATAGGCTGTTCACGGTAAGCTAAGCACTTTTGATAGCCCTGCCTACGATCTACTTGTATACACGTCGAGTATGCTTCCGCTTTATGTAAAATTAACATTACCGTGGGCCTCATCACTTCGATCGAGTGTGTGAAATTATTAAGAAAATAAATATTTTACAAATCTGTTCATTTGTACACTTCGACGGATAAAAAAAAAAAAAAACAGAAACTCAAAGAAATAATTTAAGTTCTCAGAAATGTTTACCTAACATCTTTTTATTCGACGTTAAGATACGGAACTACATTTCATCCATCGTTACCAACATTACTGGGCGAATGTCATTCGGTGCGCCCATAAAAATATATGCAGGCAGTGGCAGTGCCATTTTTATAAGGTTCGTTTCAAAAGTGCTCACTTTATCGTGAACAGCCTTTAGTTATTTTTGCAGTACTTCCAGTTACAAAAAAAAAAGAGTAAGGAAAAAAATTGACTTTTCGATATTATGGTGTTTTGCTGTATTTACGAAATCAAATTTAAAAGAGTTGAAATAGTTTATTCAGGAAGAAAGTTTGAATCCATGTCTGAAGTTCTGGAGACTGCTATTAATATCAATCACCTACGACCTTCTTGTGCTTGGTTAGTGATTAACTTGAGTCAAATAAGTAACTTTTTTTCAGATTTCTAGTGATTTTTGTGTATTTTAAGTGCCGCTAGCTGTTGCAAACGCCTGATGTTACTTTTCAATGTTCGATGTGCGGGTTTTCTCGGCGATCTCCCGTTTCCCCCGTCCTTTCATTCCGGTGCTGCTCCATACTCAACTTAATCACCCTCATCGTCTCTCACGACCTCGCTGTTAAGACGCCGCCCAAATCTCTTCACTTACTCATTACAGCGTTGACGTCTAGGCTACCTGTCAATAAATTGTGAACCGTCTGAAATTGAGATCGAGGATTTTTTAATCTAAACTGGGCACCCAATTCCTCGTAAGATGTGCCACAAGACAGCGTTGTCCGCCTCTTCCTACATGAAGCTAAAGTAATCATAGAAGTATTAGTTGTAGTATTAATAGTAGTTGTAGTTCTTGTAGTAGTATGTGAAATATGTATTGCAGCATACTGAATCACACATTAACACGCAGTTACAACACTTTAAAACAGATACATTTCCTACATATCTTATTATTTTAATTTGAATCAGACAAAGTTTACAATAGTGTAAAATACTTGCTTCACATGAGGGACAAGCGCCCTCTAAGTTGTGCGATAAGAGTCCTACTTACACTCATCGCATTTGAAAACACCAGTTCCTTTATAATATATGCACTGTTCTTCCCACCACGATCTGCATGTTGTTACGTAGGAGTTTAAAATTTCGATTAAGGTATGGCTTGTGGGAGTAAACAAATACTTTAACAAGTATTTGTTTACAAATACTTGTTAAAGACCCCACAGTGATTCAAGACATCTTCTGTCGAAGAGTGTAGGTTAAAAATTTCACTCTTACAATAACAGATTAAATAGGTGTGCAAGTGCATGGATACGAGTAATTTATGAATTATACCATATGCTTTAGATCCTTATTAATGGCAAGGGTCATACCTGCACGACAAATTATATATATATGTATATATATATAAAAGAGAACATACTTAACTTATGGCATTTTCCGTTCGAAGAACAACTAAACAAATGCACCACCGGAACAATCTTACCTATTTAACAACTGTCTCGCGGTAGCTGGGTAATCAAACATGAAAAAAAAAAAAACATACATATACAACTTCCCCATTAAAATTGAGTAGCTAATAAATTCAGATTCTTTCATGTAGAGAAACATAATAACAACACCAATGAACAAACGCACCAGTTAACAGAAAATGTGAAGTCATTAAAATCACTCCAAAAATCTTTACTATATTTTATTACGATTGTATTAAAACTAATAATCAAGAAGCATATCATTACTTTTAATATCATTTCATGAATCATTCGTTGGTAATAAAGTAATTTAGTTTTTGAAAGACACTGGTCCAAGTATACCAAAATTTACAGGATCGATATACTGTTTTATCATCAAGAAGACAAAATGTACCATTAATCACTTCCCAACGCCGCAATATAAAGCATTGCCCAAATTTTTAAAATTCAAGAAAATTAATTAAGAACAGGTTTCTCAACTTTAATATATATTTTTTAGTGTTTGTTGAGCTAGTTCGTAGTTTCGGTAGAGCAATTGTTCTTTTATAGGCCACTGGATTTTGTCATCTACCCTTTAATATAATGTTTAGAAAGTTAAAATACAGAAATTTTAATGTTTTTCATTTTCTTAAATGAGCAACATTTCAACTACCATTTAATATTACCAAAGTTCGTGAGATTTTTAGATCAGTTGTAAGTAATTACCATACTGAAGATTCCTGCGTACATCGTTGTGGAACATATTTACCTTTCAGTTGCTGACTTAGCTTGAGGTACTCCTTCACCACTTACGCAGTTGGAATTGGTTCACCTCTTCAATGTACAAATAAGTTATATTTATAACCTTCCAGTCTCTTCATAAAGTACTAGCGATATAATATAGCTGAAGGAACTCTCTCAGACAAAAATACCACAAATTGGCACAACAAATCAGCAAAGATCCTGTAAATTTGTGTCCTGGAACTTCCATGATCTGTTCTCAGTAATGGTTATTTTTAGAATTCTTTTACAGTGTACAAAAGTAACAATAATTAATAAAATTATTATATTCAGGTAGTATTTTTTTTGTCAAACATACAAAGGAATTTTTTTTAGAGAAGTTAACATTCTGCTTTTGTATGTTTCTTTTAACATGTAAAATGTATTTGTGCTAGGTGGTCATGCCATAGTCATCTTATTTTAAACAAAGAATATACTATTAAGTATTGTTTAAAAATTTATACAGTTCATAAAATCAGGAAATAATGAAAACAAAGTTATAGCTAATAAGAGGATATGGATTAAATTTACATAGCTAATTAAATTACCTATGGGCTGTCGTGTATGAAAAATAAAACAAACAATTATTATCAACAAATCTACAAATATTACAAGATAAACAAATAGCGAAAGATATTAACAAAACAAAGTTTCAAAATAGATCTGTGATTGCATATTTTCACAACGCTTGGCACATTACCCAGTCCGCAGTCGGAAGATTTTCTTACACTGCACCACAACTGCCACAATATAGGCTATTCACGGCAAAGTGTGCACTTTTGAAAGCTTTCTCATTTGTAAAACTAGCCATTAAATATATTTCATTTTACCCTTAGATGTTAACTATCGAGTGCGGTGAAATATTCTGTCTGCCACTAACAACAATACCGAGCCATCTAGAACGTCGTATTCGCCTATTTTCTGGAAAGCAATGAAAACTACTGATGCAAGCACCCTATCTAGGCCTACTGAATCAGACTTTGAAAACAAGCGTGCTTCAAATAGGCAAAGAGCCTGTGATTTTTCACATCAAGCTGGGTCTAATTTCATTTATTCTCCTAGAATATCTGGTTCTTCTGTTCCCACTAGAACTAATAAGACCTCTTGCTGATGACGTTGGTATTCCTTTCTTATTGCGATGTGAAACCTGTCTCAGCCACCAGTTTTTTTTCATTTCACGTTTTCCACTACGAAATGAGGTCAATTGTGCATGGCATGTTACAGAACGTGTTTGATAAAAATTAGTATATGATTATTATTTGGCCCTACAAGCTGTTTCGCAGTCTAATTGCAATGCCAACTAAAAACCCAGATGTATATCTGGTTTTTTTTTGTGGACAACGGGGTTTATCCACAAAACTAACAAACGAAATAGAATATCATCATGATCATAGAATTACTATTTATTATATATATATCTTCATTAGAGATTTAGTTTACACTAGCTTCTAAAAAATATATCGAAATTAATACAACAAAAACACCTGTTTCGAAGCTTGGACATTTCATTACATACACGGCCATGATTTTGAACAAAGCTAATTCATTTGAGTATTTTTGGATTCTTACAAATGACCGTTATAATTTACTCTCGTGTTAAAACATACTGTTATAGACTCATTTAAGAGAAAGACTGGAAGGATGAAGGACGGGAAATTAGACGTTGTAGAATTAAGAAAGCAGACTAATTAAATTAAGGTTCGACCAGGGCCATTTACTTAAACATTGATTGACCATCACAAACAGACAAGAATAATATGTGATCTGGCCTAGTGGAGAGAAGGGATAAGGTAACAAGGCTAAGTTAAAGATAAGGGAGTAGAAACACGATTAAGGGACTCGCCGGGTCTCGCACCTGGACAAGCTGCTGCTGCCTCCGTTTGACCTTGCTGCCGTGTCGTCTGCCCTCGTGTCTCTGGCCCTCGTAGCTCCGTCCACACTTCTCACCACATCACATGTGTTTGTTGTCGCAATAGATTCTGATTGGTCCCCACCGTGCTCTGTGGGTGGAGTCTTGTCGATGGGATGTTATGCTTACCGGTAAAACTACTGACTTGGCTGGACCCATATGTTGTGTTATCTTAGGAGCATTTCTTTAACTGTTTACAGGTTGCACTTTTGGTCGAGTGTTTGGCTTCTATGTTTTCTAAACTAACTTTGTCCTCGTTACTCTCGCTTCACTTAGTCGAAACCTTGTGAAACGGGCGCACGGCGGAGCTTTCATAATATCTCCCACAGAGCCATGAGAAGAGGTGTCCTCACCTCTAGAGGGATGCAGAAGAAAAATACTGACAGTAGAGAAAATATAGAAAATAACTGGGGGCGAAAGAGAAATGGAACGAAACAGAAGCTTGGATTGAAGCAGAAGCGCAGAAGGGTAACGATGTGTAGGTCCATACTTTCAAAGGTCAACGTGTGTAGTGGGATAATTTTGTGTCACAGCAGTGACAATAGTGTGTTGGCCATACCGGCGCTGAAGTGGAGGTTGCTGAACCGAACACACGGGGGTTGGCTGTGGAATGTGCTGACCATGGGAGGCGGGGTACCTCCTCCTTGGCGTCGTCGCGAGGCGTTGGTAATTAAGGGGAGGGGAGGTGGGTAGGGGATATTGGCCGCGTCTAACCATTGCAATATCTTTATGGAAATTACAATTTGTTATCTGTACATAGTGAGCTGTTCAATATTAAATTGCCAGAGCCGTAAAGAAAAGTAGCCTTTAGGGTTGACAATCATAATTTTTGTTAAATAACTGAAGCATATAAGCAAGAAATGCTGTAATATAAACTAGGTAAACCTCCTGTTGGATATTTTATTTAAAAGATGTAACACTTATGCAGTATATTTGAACAAAAATAGTTTGTGTGTAAGTTTATTATATTACCTAGATTCCTATGAAAACGAGAGTGTGTTGTTGGTAACATATTATTCAAGTGTGTACATAATTATATTACATGTACAAGAAATCGATCGATATCTATATACACATTTGTCATAATACTAAACATAACCTTCTGTGAGGCGAACGTCCTTTATAGGAGTGTTCTTTTTTGGCGTCGTCGGCAGTAACTAAGTGAAATTATATAGTTGAAATAATTAACCAAATAAACACCTAATGATGATACTATTTAGCACTACTACACCGCTATGTGGAGTTAATTTGGTAATTGTATTTGTTGTAAGTTTAAAATAAATATCACTAAAGGCTAAAAATGTATGAAATCCACATACTTGAGATTAACACTTGAAAAGAATTCAAAAATATTTATAAGGATTTGAACATAACAACCATATTTAAAAGTCCATAAATCATAGTACAATGCTAAGGCCATTACTGAGAGGGTAGAATTGCATGCTACAATTATTTGTATAAGCACTGAATCAAGAGACTAAATTATGTACATGTGTAAATGAAATAGTTACCTATTGAGCAGTTCATTTCCAACTTTTCACAACGTAGTGTTGGATATATTTACATCACATATTTCCTACTTTAAAGTTTTGTAAGGTTGTGTTACAACCATTTCCTTATTTAGAGCAGCATTCTGTTATGTATCTAGATTGATCTTATGTAAATATGAGTAATAATTTACAGTTTAAAGAAACTGATAATGGAATTTTTATATTGGACTTATAACATACTGTCCATTCACATTATTTGACGTGTGTATGAAAACATTTACTAAACATATTATGAGCACATCATAAGAAAGATTTTTCTTTCTTTTGTTTTGGAAGGCTATCGTTCCATGCATGACTGTCATTTTGAGCGATACCTTCATTATATACTATACGTCGTTGGCTGCATTGAGTCTGTAGTTGTCCTCCAGCACACCTATTGTCCACACTCAGATGAATTTGTATCCCGTTAGGTTACATGACCTTTTATGTGATCACCGTCTCATAATATGAAATTGTTTAAGTCGAATATTCAAGTTAGTTGTGATATAGTATTTCAAATGAAATGTATATTAACCAGAGCTAATATAATCAGCCTACGATTAATATGTGCCTGTATATTTACAGTATAACAAAATAATTGTTGGTTATGGTAATACACAAGACAAATTAAAAAGCATTTAAAATACAACAATATTCACATTTTTGCCTTAATTCTGAGTATTAATGAATTATATTGGGCGACCCCATTTTTGAATGTCTGTATAGTATATTTAATGTTATTTTTCATATATAATGAACCTGGTGCACTAAATATACGGAAATAAAGGAAATTATGTTAAAAGAGCCTAGTGTAGAAAATGTAAATCATTTTGAAATTAATATTATCATTAAGTGTTACTAGATTCTGTTGGCAGTACTTAGGCCCTTTTAATGCAAGGAAGTGGGTATTAGGATAGAGTTAAAGGGACGTGTACGAAATTTTATACTTACTGGACTGTTTACCAAGTGAATATTCTATTTATAAATCTCCCCCTTATGGCCATTCTGACTGCAGTCAAGATAGAAACTAAGGCGTCTGAAATGCAAAATATGCGTTGGTACCATACGTCCCGCGGCAGCGAGAAGTGCTACTACGCAGTTGGTAGCCCTGGAATTTAATACTGTGCACGCGTCTTTGATCTTCCGGTGCCATCTTGCAAGTGCGGTGCCTGGTTACTTGTACACGCCGTGTCCTGACCTGGACTTGCGGCATCTCGTGTGTGCGTGTGCCCGTTCTTACGGCGCGTCGCAGAACGAGCCGCAATTGCGACGCCCGGGTTCGATGCTCGCCGGTATGACTGTAGACGGCGCTCGTCGTGGACTGCTGTGCGTTGTGTACCCAAGATGGTAGGACAATAGGCTTATAAGAGTGGTTGTTTGGTGGAGCGTGTAAGGTTAGGAATATTAATATAATCGATTTAAGACGTGTACATTTCTTTGTAATTCAGGACAGATTTGCGTGAAATCTATAATTTACATCTGCTAACATTCCTCCACTTAGCCTTGGCCAAATATGTTCTTTTCCAAATACACAAATAGTTTGCTAAACACACGGACCTCGTCCGTAACACGTAAACATCTATATGTCAAGACGGGGGAAAAAATACAATTCAACATGGCCACCAACCACAGTTTCCCAAACTCCTCACAAAATCAACGAAAACTGAACACTACTATTTTATTATAAAACACGTATTTGTAATCATATACTATTGTTGACGAACAACAAATTATTAAGCTTACTATTCGTGTCTTTCAGTAATGTTTTTTCAACAGATTTTGGAAATTTTAAAACAAGTAATTCTAGTAATATTTTGTTGGTACGTTGTCAACCGCGCGCAGAGACAGAAACGCTCGTCTAGCTTGGAGTGTTAAACGACTGATAACTGTGAATACCGTTTTGGATCCGACGATAATTTTGTCGGCTGCGAGACAGTAGGTTCATGACGGTGTGGGCTGGCGACGGTGTGGGCAGTTTCCGACGAAACTTAGAATAAGCTCCCAGCTAGTATTTGACAGATGTATGGACTGTGATTTTTCTCGATTTCCCGAGTTTAATGTTATTGGGGATCAAGTTCAATATCGACAACAACCAATATGGTTGTTGTCGATAGACATCTCCTCTGGTGGCGAAATCGATAATTGATACACTTGCGTCACATAGGTGATGAAAAAGTAAACAAATGACAAACGAAACAACCAATATAGTGGGTGGAATGCATTCGACGAAATGAGCAAAGGTGAGTGGGTAGGGGAGGGAAAGCGATTGATTAACCAATGAGAATCGTAGGTGGGATGGAGACCTGCCGACTTAACAGTCAATAACACTTGGCGAGGGTCAGTCGTCTGCTGGATATGGTGCTGAGGAAACCTCCAGAAATGTAAGTTTTTTTTCTAAATAAACTTTTTATAAATATTTAAAATAAATTCTTTAATAATTTTAAAAAAATTTTGGAAGTTTCATTTTTTTTTCTGAAGAGATGGGTGTTTTTTTTTGTTCGAGGTCACAGTTATGAGGTCATGATCAAATATCAAGATCAAAGTCACTTGGATTCAATATGGTGATTGGGTGACGTCATAACATGGTGGCTGGTTGACTCCAGTTCCCTGTCTCCCTAAGTCAAAACATTCAATATTTTTTTTTTTTTAATTTTCAAACATTTTTTTATAAGTTTTACAAATGTTTTGAATTTTTTTCGGGAAATATTTTTTTGGAATTTCTTAGGGTTCAAGGTCAAATGTCAATAGTGTCAAGGTCAAATGTCAAGGTCACCTACCTTCAACATGGTGGTCATAGTCACTCACGTAATATGCTCGCCGAGGTTTGTGAATTTATTCGATTTTTTACAATTTTTTTCGATCTTTGTTTTCAAGATCATTGTGGATAAGGTCACTGACATCCGGTGGTGAGGTAGTAGAGGCTAGTTGGCTGGAAGAAGGCAGAGGCCTACCAACTAATTAACGAACATATGTAATTGATTGACTAATTAACGAATAAAAAGTGGCTAGTGTGGCGGTGGAGGAACCTCCAGAGATGTATTTTTCTTATAATTTATTTATAAACGTTTGAACACTTTTTTAAATATTAAAATAATTTTTAATTTTTTTAATGTTTCGTATTTTTTAGAATTTTATTCTGGGATTTTGGGAATTTTTTCGGTCAACGTCACACAAGGTCATGGTTATGGGATCTAGGTCAAGGTCACCCATATCCTAGAGGGTGGTCGGGTGATGTCATAATATGACGGCTGGCCGGCACCAGGGCACAGTGTGGCAAAACACCCACTTTCTTGGACTAAACCCAAAAACGAAAGTTATAATTATTGTTTAAACTATTCATGGCCATTTAGTGAAGTGTCTAGGACAGTAAAAACTATAAGAAGTGGCAAATTTCCTCCTTTCCTTTAATGGTGAGAAGCCTGCAAAGCAGCGGTATTATATAGATGCCATTCTTGCGAGCTACTGGAGTCGAAGATGTTTCGTAGTCCTGTGATCATAAGTGACATTGTGATATAATTATCAAGTTTGGCCATCAAAGAACCGCTTGTTATGATGTTCGTAAGATAGCTTGATAATATAAATTTATAGAATTATCTTAATTTTACTTGAGGTTTCTTGCAAAGGTCGAATTCTGAGTACGTTCGCAGACCTACAAAATTTTCCCCAAGAGTCCCCACGATAAATGTTTTACCAATCGAACCACAGAAAATCCCCTTATAATATATTAAAAAATTACGTGCTAACTTTTACAATTTCCGGAGAGAAATGTAGATGAATAAGCACGCGCGCATCTGCTATATAGCACGTAAGGGCGCATGACACGAGCGGCGGATGCGGGACAGCCCTCATCTATCCCACTTCAGCTCTTATTTTGCCCCTCCAAGTAGATGTGATCAGTGCACTTAATTATCCCGTGGGAAAAGTTATTTTGATATGTAGTTGGCGATTTGATGGGCGCAACCAATCAATGTAAAAACAAAATGTGACTGGGGAACGTTTGTATGAAGATAATCATTTGCTTATGGCAAGTTCTTCAAATTTACTGCAATTACGTTAGCTATGGAAAGAACGTAATCATCTGGTATAATCCGCAACCATCTTCAACTAGAATTTGTCGCCCATTTAAATTAGAATCTCAGAAAGAGACCAGATGTGCTATTAAAAAGAGTACGAATACATTGACATGAAAAAAAAAAAAAAAAAAAAAAAAAAAAAGTAATTCTTCGATCTGAAACTTTGTTACTAGAACAAAAAGAATTGTCCATCATACACCAAATTTTGATGACTATGATTGACGGGAAAGTGACTCCAGCAATAAAAGGGACGGCATCGAGTCAATGCTGCAATTTGTATAGAGCGCTCCAGAAGATCATGCATTATATAGACAACATGGAGAAGAGACCAGTTAATGAACAAGCTCTGGAATATGGGCTATAAACACTTCATGCTTAGGGTATAGCGGGGCTATTTGGACAGTTTAACAAAAAATCTAAAAAAAAAAAGTTTAATTAGCACAGAGAAGTCATACAAGCGCACAAATAGTATATTGATTTGCCTATCTATAGGGATATAAATAGTTACAATTCAATGAAATGACGATGCTGAAATCAAGCTGTCTGAATTACCCGCCAAATTAAAAGCGAAGAAATTTCGAGGGGCTATTTGGATAAGATGGTGGGGTAATACGGATAACAGTCAATAAATTATGTAATAGTTTGAAACAAGTGTAATATTCAAACAATATCTCCAGAACAATCGAAAAAATAAAAAATAAAATGTGTATTTAGACATGGCATGCCATATAAAAAAAAAAACCTTAATTGTTTGCACGAGTAGTTCTTCTAGTCATCCCAAAATTAGTTTACAAGCATTTACCACAAATGATTTGCTTTCTTCCTTCAGCTCCAACGCACTTTTCATGTTGTCATAGATCGCAGTTCTGGCAGCGAGACCGATCACCTTTTATGCTAGATGGTTTCTAGTAGTAGCTGACACCGCAGAATCCGCATTTGTAGTCGTCTGTGTCGGAGTCACTAAAGTTATCCGCTTCACTGGATGAGGACAGTGCAATTGAACGTTTTGCGTTTTTAACTTTGGCAACAGAGCTGTTCCTCTTGCTGCAGGTAGGTTGGGGTCGTGTGCCACTTAGTTTAAAGTCTTTCTTGGACTTCTTGCTGCAGCTAAATTGGGTTGTTTTGCACTTAATTCGAGTTCTTTCTTGGCATTCACAACTGCTACATTCCGTGTCGGTGTGCTGTGGTAAGCTCTTTAATGTGTTCGAGCTCTTTTAATAACAGTCTTCTCAGGACTGGGGAGAACGTCTCGGACTGATGTTTCAGAAATGACATTGGCAGAGGCCTGAGAAGTGTTGGGCATAATCTGTTGGGCTTGAATTCTTTCTTCAATCTGCACCTTATTTGACTTATTGGTGTCCTTGGCAGCGGAATATGAATATGTGTCAGAAACTGCAAAACGGAAGTCCTCGATTGCTTGGGGCCTGAAAGGAAATATTCCTGTACAGGCAAACTACTAACTGCTAGTCCAACAGTTGCTGTTGCCTTCCAAGCTTCGTTGAATAGTGCATTGAATTGCATCTTAGTTATATTTGATCCTAGATGTCTGTGAACAATTGATATAGCCTCACGGTGATAATTATCTTTCAATGCCTTTAAAAAACGCATCGATCGAGGGGCTGCAACACGTGCGTAGTGTGTGGTGGAAGGCACCACATTTCAATGTCGTTGGTTTGGCAGTACAGAAGAGCTGAAAGGGCTACATGAGATGAATGACCTTCTAAAATCAGAATTACTCTTCCTGGTACACAATGTTCATAAAGTGTTGAAGAAATTTCAGAAATATTTCTTCGTTTATGTACCCATTTACTCATGCAGACAACTGATCCATTAAGGATATCATCCGTGAATACCGGACGCTGGCGTATTCCCTTAAAAATTACCAGTGGTGGGATGTATGATCCAGCGGCCTTGCAGCATGCTATTATGGTTACATTTTCTCCCGTCTCGACACTTGTCAGTCTAATTACTTCTTTTTCCCTTCACTGTGCTATTAAATATGTGGAGAGCGAATTCGTTTAGTACATTGCCCAGTAATTCGAAATAAAAACTAACAACCTCTTTGTTGACACCAGCTGCTCTTGCCTTAGACAGACATTCAGGCTTCTTCAAACTAAGGCCGTTTCGTCTCCAAAATCCATGATACCAATCTTTCCCCGCCATTTTGTTCTCTTTCCAGGAATGTGGTACCTCAATGTTATATTTCAAGGCACAAGAATATGACGCTGGACAAAGTTATTTCTGAGTCAGGCCAAATCCACGCCTTTCTAAAAGTTTCACACGATCAGCGAGGGAATTTTCCATTATGTTTGTGAAAACAGAAGGATGGCCTAAAGATGCTCCCTTCCCTGGCGCAGGAGCTATATCTTGCAAGCCATGAAGCTCATTTATTTTTGGCTGAACTTTTGTATACAAGGTTGTATATGGCACTTTAAATAGTTGACTTGCTGCTAGTAATGACACATTCCCCACTACAACAGACGTTACTGCCCGATCCATTGCTTAATTCTCCCATTGCAGCCGAAAATTCTTCTTTTTATAATGTCTTACCATCTGAATATAAATATGGAGGTATTATTTTCAGTATTTCAGAACAATAAATACAAAGCTGTGCAGTATCAGAATAGCCCTTCGAATTCATATGCGAATAGTCCCGCAAGCCACGCTGTAGCGTAGTTGGATGTAGTTCTTGGACCAAACAACAGAAAGAGCTGCAATGCAGGTTCAGGTACGGCTACATTACGAGGACACGACCGCCATACAAACGAATACAGTAGTCGGCATATTTAGGAAACAACCAAACACGTCATACACCTAAATGGGGTGCTTCTTAAAAGGTCTAATTCAAAAAGTGCGAAGAAACCTTGAATAGACTATAGAATTTTTGAAATAGAGAATAAGTGAAATGTTACAGGTATACTTATAAGTACGGCTCTCACACTTCCATGAGGCGAGTTCTTTAAATAGCTAAAATTAAGTATTGCTTACTGAGTCTTGTTGTATGCGCGTAGACAGGCAGTTAGTATAATTATTACTGTTGGTTGAGTAGGTTGTCGTAAACTGCGTAGGTTACATGTTATTTGTCTTAGAAATGTTTGTGCTGAAAATCAGGGCAAATAACTTTTAGACAAATGCCACTACGAAAATACCTTTTACAACAAATTATTTTAGGACAAATAACAGTAGAACAAATTAAACCTATTCTAGGGAAAAATATTGTAGGATAACGACTTAAGGACATATCATTTTCAGGGCAAACTATTCAGTACCAATAACTTCAGGACGTACGACTTGGTAAGATATGACTTTAGGGGTAGTATTACGTACACATCAAGTTAGTGACGTCATGTAAATTCCTGACTTCCATGCATCTATATCGCGATGCAAATATGAATATAGGCTATTCACGGTAAAATGAGCACTTTTGAAAGCCCTGCTGAATATCTACTTATATGCACGTTGTGTATTCTTCCGCCATGTGTAAGATTAACATTGTGATGTTTCTTATCACTTTATCCATGCGTCGGTCAAGTAAAACTGTGATATTATTGCAAAAGTAAAGATCTAACAAATCTGCTCATTTTTACACTTGGGCGCATAAAAAAAAAAAGTAAGCGAAAGAAAGAAATCAAATTATTAGAAATGTTCACATAACACTTTTTATTTGACGTTAAGATACGGAACTACTTCACTCAGGACGCCCATTAAAAATCATGCAGGTAAGTGCAGTGACTTTTTTTCTAAGGTTGATTTCAAAAGTTTTCACATTATGGTGAACAGCCTTTAAAAGCTATGTTTAAAACTGGTATTAAACCCCCCCCCCCCCCAAGCATTCGGACCGAGTAGTGGTCTCAACTGCGCTGTCAGCTTGCTGCTAGTTTGAAACTGCGAGGGTAGCTGAACAAGGCAGGGGTGGAGCGATGGCGTGATGATGGTTGGGGGGGGGGGGGGGGGTACTCGCCCAATAGTCGCTCCCTTTCACAGTCCACAGGCTATAATTAACATCTAACAGACAAATATTTGCGGCGAATTTTAATTGGTCGGCGAGTTCCCGGCGCGGGCATAAACGTCCAGCAGCTCCCGGCGTTACAGGGATGTCCACCGAGGTTCCAGGCACTGGCATTAACTGGACACACTTTTGAAAGCCCTGCTTACTGTATTTCATTATCCTTCCTCTGTACCCTTCCGCCAAATATGGGACTAATCATTGTGATGGATTACATTACTACACTGTAACATTCTTTCCCAGTAAACTTACTTAACTCCAGTGGAAGTTTTAACCTATACATAATACGGAAAATTTACTGTAGGCCTACATCAGATTAAAAAAAAAAATTTAAATACTGGAATAAATGGCTGACAACTCTGAGAACTTCAATATGCATTCTTGTAATAAAGTATATGGAAGATATCATGGATGTATGGATGGATAAAACTTTACCATACGTACGTTATTAATAGACGTATGCAGTAGCGCGATAAATTTTCAAAAAAATGTCGTAGTTTGTCATCTAGGCACAACGAATTATAGGGTGTTCACCGTAAAGTGAGCACTTTTAAGGCCCTCGTTTTTTTTTTCTCCTTTCAGCCATTTCTTATCCTGTATCCGGAAGTAAAAGTCCAAGACTAAAATAAAATGCATTTATTGACTATTAGGCCTATTACAAATGAGAGGGCTTTCAAAAGTGTATATTTTTCTGTGAACAGGTTATACATTGCCGAATTTGTATAAATACAAATCATTTTACTTTTGTAATTTTTATATTTTGCGCATAAAACATATGAAATCTAATTTTAAGCCTATATATTTTAATATGAATATCTAGTAAAATGTTAAGATATAGGTCTGACGTCTCCAGTCTGCTGCCAACATAATTTTGAATAAGCGCCACAGTACGGCAAAGTAACCGAAAAGGATGTTCCAAATTATAAATATATATGAAAACAAAGAAATAATCATCCTTGTCACATTAAAAAAAAAGAATACAAGTTCTCTGTTAGTGAAATAGCGTACGCTAACCTTGTTCATGGAAATCATATGGACTAATGGGAGCATATCTTCTGCGATGAACTTCGCAACACCATAGTTCACTGTGAGGAGAAAATTATTTTACAATCCGTTAAGGTCGTAGCACACGTATACTAATAATTTAAACAGTTGAAACGTAATGTAGCACAAAATGCATCGTCTTGGAGCTAGAGATGCTAAATATTTGAGGTAATTTTGACGTCATAGTTCCCTCTTTCACAAACACAAATACCGGAAGTTCCGTCGGATGGCCATGAAGGAAAGTTTATTTTAGACACAAAATTATTCGGGTTGGAGGGGGGGGGGGATCATTTTCTTGGCTATTCCAAAGTGAAAACTGCGCCTAGATGGGATTTGATGTATTTGTAATTAAGACTATATCGTCCTCACTCCTGTTGCCATTCCTTGTGAGAATTTTACGCGCAAGTTATATAAATGATACAATACTTGTATTGCTGAACTTTCCTTAACGGAAAACCTGTGGATCTCATCAAAGAACTACATGTTTGGAGGGTGCTGTCAAACGGCCTGGCGTTGGTGAGGGGATTTTCTTTGGAAAAAAAATTGACAATTGTGCAGTTAAGTTACAACTTGCACATTGAAGATATTGAAGATGTAAATAATATACGCCCAGGTTTTACTCGCTGTCAAGTCATCTAATCAAAAAACTTCTTATACTGACCCAATGGCACGTTTACTTCTCACAGAGTTTGAATGCATTTTAATGAACATCGATGTGTTCCAATACATCACATGCAAAAAAAAAGTTAATTTACTGCTGTCAGCGTCATGTGTCTGTTGCAAAATGTAAAGCTATGTTGGTTGCCCCCCCCCCCCCCCCTCACCAGTGCAGTTGGGATTAGTTGGCTGTCAATATTGTATGAATTATTCTACGTTATCGGGACGCGACAACTTTAAAAAAATTACTATTCTGATTGACAGATTAAAGCGTGTCAATTTCCTAACGATTGCAGTGCTCCGGTTATGTATTTTTAGTATTTAAACGGTGCTGTCTGTAGAGAGTAAGCTACAATGGCTGCACGTGGGTGATATAGTTGATCCATGATAACTGCGGCCTTTTCTGAAGTCCTGCTAAATTTCTACTTTTGGTTATTAATTACGTATCCTTCCGCTACACATAAACATAAACAGTGCCATTTAACTTATACTTTTATAACTGTCAAATGTGTTGGTTGCTGTTTTCAGCTGTTCAAAGAAGTATGCCATATTGCAGAAACCATTTCCTACGAATGTTCACAATATTTAGGTCAGCTTTGTAACTATTCGTTACACACGATATAGCAAGTTACACATAATGCACATTAATATTTTGCCACGACGGTGTTTGTTACAACTATGGCGGAAACTACAGTAGTATTTAACCTGTTGTCTGGAATACAAATTAAAACGAAGTAATAACCAGTCCAACGAAACGACGCAGTAAATTCAAGCACGCAACTCGTGTCGCTTATTTATTGTACGTAGCATCGTCAAAAGTAAAATATAGTGGTGAACATGCAAACACATAGGCCTGCCGTAACATTTATTCCGCTTATATTTACATGAAATGATACTTATTTTATCTGTGTGGGCTTAATATTTCGTTGGGAGTGTTCCAGGCATTCAAATCACAGAAACGTAAGCTCGTTACACAACTGTTTTTCAAACACCTAGCGCAAAGGTACAACGTTTTGATAAACAGACGCGAATGTAAATAATTAACTTCGCCATAACATCAGTTCGTGGTTAAAACGTATAAATTTTGCACATATTTGAAATCAACACACACGCCTGGCCTGCGTAACGATTACAGCAGCCACCACGCCCTTTCATACACAACGATCACAACACATTTCACTCTGCCGTGGAAACACATCTTTATCACAACATTGTAACTTGCCTTGGATGTTTAAAAATCACGAGTACGAACTTGAAGCTTCGTTAAGAAACACGCCGTATCATTGATATGTCGCCACACCACTGTCAATCGTAGGGTCATATAAAAACTGCCCGCCATACTTGGAAAAGCGCGTGGAAGGTGAAGTTCTAGATTCTCTTCCACACCACTTCTGCCAACCTACTGAATTTGTAAGCGTCGCGCGCATGGGGGTATTAGTCTATGGAGGGGAAGCCGAGACACGAAAGTGAAGCTGAAAATAAAAGACAAGACAGGGCTAGTAGTGGCAAAACGGTGCATGTTTTACATTGTTAACTATGTAACTTTTGCCACTCATAATATGGCGGCTGACGTAATCAATCGGTCTGCGCATGCGCAGTTGAAAGAAGCAGACAAGGCTTCGGCTTCACTAGATAAATGTGGAGAAGATAGGCTGTTTCCACTCCATCATCTAATACCTCCATGGTCGCGCGTCGCGCCATCGCATCTGAATAACATAGGCATTTAAAGAATAAAATCACTTTTAAGTTGTAAATTCCAAATTCAAAAATCATTATTTTGCTGTAATAAGTATGAAATATGCTACAATTTTAAACATGTATAATTTAGTTCTTTACTAGCGATGGAAAATTTCCTGAGAGAGTGCCAGAGAAGGAGGGAGAGAGAGAGAGAGAGAGAGAGAGAGAGAGAGAGAGAGAGAGAGAGCGTGCGATAAGCTCCCCCCAGCAAACAGTTCCGTCGGGTGAAAAAACAAACACCACATCACTACGGCCTACATGCATTATTTTGCCCTGTTATTTTTTTACTGTAACAATGAAATATGTTTCTATGGGGGCTACCTAAATATTGCAATATTCCAATAGCAATATTTGATTTACAAAGAGCATACCAAACAATTATGTTAAAACAATATTTGAACTGAGAACTATTTCTTACTAGCCGTTGCCAATACACCGCTGCTCACACTGTTTTTAATTCGTATATAACACGAAATAAACATTTCAAATTATAGAAGATATTAAGAAAAGCTTCATTTAGTAAAAAATACAGTACTTTAGAGTTAATCACAATGTTATGTATTTGTGGAATACAAGTGACTGAACAAACCAGCCTAGGGTGATTTTTCAAAGGTTCGATTCCAAAAAGCTGAAGAAAGTATGAATGGTGTACAAACGAAATTTGCGTCGAAGACGAGGACAAGAATTAAATGACAAATAAATGTTTTTAAATCTGAAGGAAAGAAATATAACAATTATTTATCTGTATAAAACGTATTCAAAATTATCACGTGTTTCGAGGAATTATCGGAAGAAATTACATAATAAACTATGTTCCTTGAAACAACCCAATAATTATCAGTTTCTACCACCTGCATGAGTATGACTTTGTGTAAAAAAAATTTAATAGGTATAATTATCATGTACAAGTTTTCTTTCTGAACAGAGAGGTACTCATTCAAACAAAATGCAGGATTTTTACTTTTGTGTTAGAAGAATAGGAAAACTACCCTTTCTGAAATTTTACTTCCACGTGTATTATTACAGGATTTTTTTGGCAGCGTGGATTAATATGACAAAAATTGAACATGAACTAAAATTACAGAAAAACTTATAACTGGAAATATGTTCAAATTTCTGTTTCTGTTACTTTAAATTAAGCGACTTTTTCATAAAAACCCAAAATTTCCCTTTTTTCCTTAAAATTTCATTTTTCCCTAAAAAGTTCTCGTTTTTCCCTCGAAATAGCCATGTCCTAGAACCTGCAGTAGTGAGCCATTTTTTTTTGCAAAAACGAACAGTTTTTAAGATTTCAGAAGTTCACTTAATACTTGTAGGCTATCATGCTTTCTTTTTTTTTTGTTTGTATTCTCTCTTTCCATCTTGTCTCTCTCTTATTCCATCTCTTTCCTTTCTCTCTTGTCGTCTTCTTCACCAGCCATCTACGTAGTTCCTTCGCCGCCTGCTAGGGGCGCTGGTGTCGCTCTTGCTCGGTCACCATGTTGGTTCTGGAGTTGGCTGCTAGGGGCGCTGCTTTATATTTCGGAGCTCAAAATATCGTTTGAAGGAGGGTGTGATTGAACTACCCAACCTTCGTTCGACATGCAGGCACCTTAGACCACTCGGCCATCTGGAAAAGTGCTGGAACATGGGTTTAAAAGAAATAAATATGTGTATGTGCGGGGGAGGAATATTTTGTCGTCTAACATTGCTGCTATTTGCAAAGGCTTCATCACAGTACATGCATCGAAGTCTTGACACTGTTTGCTTGGGTTGCAATGCCGATGGAACTGCTGTATGTGGCCCATGCGAAGAGGTCGATGGAGATACTACTGTAGGCAACCCCCCCGAAGTCGATGCCACTGCTGGTACCATACACAAAGAAGTCGATGGCTTCGCCAGTACCACGTCAAAGAAATCTATGGCTCAGCTGCAGATCCTATTAACTCTGGAATGCCCGAAGACATTACGGATGCAAAATATGTCATTGATTATACAAGTTAAATGAGACCATCCACACCTCTCCTCTTTTGTCGACGGACTGGAAATCTTCACAAGGTGTACTCTTCTACAAATATCCCCCTTTCTACTGTTTCAAACTACAGGCATTGCGTATACATTACCAGGTACATCCATATGAATCCCTGCAGGTTTCGCCTTACATCAGATTTACTCCAATACATAAATAGGTTATGCAGCATAAGAAGTATGTGGATTTTAAGGATAGTATAACAAGTTAGGGTAAAAAAAACATTAACATGGTTTTACACACTAAATTTATTTTACAGATAAATATATAAACACCACAAAAATAATTCAGTTTCTGTTCATGTAATTGATTAAATTGTTCTTCAGAACCGATGTTGGGGTGACCTCTTGTCTAATCGTAAGCAGCAGATTAATGGTCAAAGGATGAGGCACACCATCTGCGGAGCAGCTGTGCAGTTCTCCACGCACGTGTCCAGTCAAGTTCTGACCTGTCGCAGACATGTGGATGCTGGTTGTTGAAAAGTTTCGTCAGCTTGCGCAGCAAAGGACAGCCATACTCTAACTGCACGTGGATGATTTCAATTTCGTTTTTGCACAAGTCGCTCAGCTATTTTTCTGCTCTGGTCGCGGCACGAAAACCTGTCCCTTCGGATACTGCATCAGCAAGTCGCGCAGTATATTTCCCACTTGGGGGTACGGAACCTTGCTGTCATCCCACTCCAGTCCATGGTGGTACATGGTCAGCCAGTCATTCGTCTTCTTGCTTTTCTTGTCCAAGAGTTTCCACGAATAAGGGGGTCGGAAGGAGTTCGTGCGCATTTTGCCATCGTCATTTTAGAATGCAGCGATCTCCTTGAGCACATTGCTGCTCTTGCTCTGGAAGCCTTGCAGATTACAGTACATTCTGCTGCTGTCTATGCTTGAAGCTGACTAACCATATATCGCTTAGAGACCATCATATTTACACACTTTTCGGCATTCACGAAAGTATCATGACGACTTTGTCTAGACAATTGTACGATGCGAGTTGGTCGTGAAGTATCAGGCAGAAAGTGCACATACACGTGTGGGAGTATATTTCCATGTGTAGTGAATTCGATCCTGTAGTCGATTACATTCGAACTTATATGCTCGCCCTGTTTACTCATATCGAACACTATGAGCAGGGCCAAAATCTTGAAGCTATCTGGGCTCAGAATATGCATTTTGGAATTAAGCATACATTTGATATGTCAGCAGGTATTGACTATTTTCAAAGTTCCTGTTCATGTCCATGTATTGATAGCTTTCACTTGTCAAGTATATTTTCACATTTTCTATTTGACATGTGTCAAACTGCGAATGGCTCACTCTCACGTAGTGGTGTCTTCTGGTCTGTAGCCCAATAATGATGTAATTCAGTTTCTCAGTGGCAAAGATGGACATCACCATCCAGTTGATGCACTGGCTTGCAGGGAATCTGGGGTAGGCCTCGAGACTCCAAGATCTGAAATCCACACTGATGTTTTTGCCATCTTTCACATTATTTAGCATATTGATGCATTCAGTAATACTATAGACCGATTATCGTTCACTGTGCATGCCCCAGACACTGGTTGGCCCGTCACGTGGTCGACAGTGATGAACATGTTTGCTTATGTGTGAATTTTATTCAGTCCCAATCTCTCTTGTGAATAAAATATATCGACCAACTTCGGTATTTTTCTATTATTGCCTTAAAGCCACATTACAGAAATGTGGAAACCTCTCAGAGCACTTGCTTACCTTAACAGCGCCCTAACCTCAAATCATATCCATGTTACTTTTGGTAGTTTGCGAAGAAAAATAAATAAGCTGCTAATTAAATGGTTAGGTTTTGATAGTAGTCATAATTCTTGGGTTGATAAGATAAGTGTAGTTGTTTAAGACATTTTTTCTATATAATAAATGGATCAACAAAAAATTTAAATTTATGAGCATCAGTCGTTTCTGCTAAACGACCAAAGAAAAAATAATTTGAATGAATACAACAAGCACATTGAGTTTAATATTCCTATTGGCGATAGATTTTCACATCCGAATGAAACTTATGTATACCAACAGTATAAGATAACTAAAAGAGATACAAATACAGGTTATGAAAAAACTTCAACTATTGAGCTTCGAGAGAATTTCTTCCCATTTCAGTTCTCAAGAACAGAGATCTTTAAACATGGTTGTATAATCGAAAGTATTGACAACCCTGGCATCACTTCAACCATGATGCATACATTGCTAGGTTCGGAATCAGAATCAGCATACTTCCAAATGTCGGGGATAGAACTAGGTAAATATGTTAGGAAAGATAAGCGTAATGAAATTACCTATCCATTAAGATATTTGTTTGGGTTTATGCGAGACTGTAATGAAATATTCTGTAAAGGTGGGTACAAGATCACTTCATTCGAAATTCTAATGATGATGCTTATTTTTACAGAAGACCCCTAAAGAAAGCAGATGGATCTGATGATGAAAATAATAGACCAGATGATGCTAAAATTGTTAATGAGAAAATGGAAATTCTGTGGCCAATTGTTGAATACGGTCCTATTTATGGAGACGAAATTAAAGCAAAATTATACAAACACCCCCAAAATTCTAATTGGTTTTAATTATTGGCAATGTCTTGAAAAACCAGTACCTACAAATGCAAACTCATTTCAGGTTGATATAACAGATCAGTTCAATTCAATCCAATTCGATATGCCAGACTTTGTCATTGTTGGTTTTCAGCAAAACAGAAATGAAGATCCTGGGCAATTCACACACGGTTCAATATTTGACAGTTGTTTTGTCAAAAACATTTCTATTAAGAATGGAGGGAATGAAGTGTTTCCCAAAGAGAATTGGAATTTAAACATTGAGGATAATTTTTTCGATAAGATGTATATTGCTTACACTGATTTTAGAAATTCAAAGACTAAACTAGATACCCCTTATTGTAATATTGAACTGCGCTTCAACTCTCGGTCATTTACTTGGAGAAGACCATTGTATATTATTGATTGTTCTTACAGAAATACTGCTATTGTAAAAGATAAAACTAATCTGAAACTTACAGTTTATTTTAATAAGCCAATATTGGCTACAACTATTTATAATGTGGTACTAGTAAGCCAAAGAAACCTAATTTATGATGTTAAAAGTGAAAGAATCACCGAAGTCCAATAGTGTGCAAACATGTGTGGTTATTAGTTTTTAATGGATGGTTATCCATTAAAACATTTACTGTTATATAACATTTCATAGTATCACTCTTTTCTAATTTCGTAGTGCCCCCATGGTAGTGTATTAATACCATCTTTGAGAATAAATCTTTTTCATCTTCGGGACTTAATGCTTTTTTTCTCAACTCAGTCATATAGAGTTCTTGTTTCTTACTTTTAATAAGAGTCATATTTTAGTACAACACTTTTTTTTACCAAACAAACACTTTTTGTAGTCACCAAAACTAATCATATTTCTAACTACAGTGTTTTACACTCTGTGCACTTTTCTTTACACCACCTTCCACATTTATTGCATACATTTTCGATTTCATTCCAATAAATTCTTCCATTATTTTTCCATTACATTCATCTTTCATTTTGCCAATAACCTTTCTGCTAACTAATGGTATACCATATGGATTATCTTTTTTATAGTCATAAGTATAAAAATGACCGACCATTTCTTTCATGTCACTGTAGAAGTCTGATGTTTTTATATAATAGATGTATGAATCAGTATCTTGGTAGCACAGTTCAATATTTTTCCCATACTTTGATTTCATTATATTATAGTGAAAATTGTACATTAAGTCTTTCGATAGATCAAGTATACTCATTTCAACATAAATGGGTTTGTTAAAGCACAGTTTTGTTTTAATCATATGAACTGCAACCAAAGAGTTAGTATATAGAGTTCTATCTTAAAGTTTTTATTAGCCACTAGTTTATCCATTTGCTTAGAACTTATGCACAATCCACTCTGTTTCTAATATCTTCCATTGTTTTTTCCAAAAACAGAACTGTTCATTAATTTGTAGAAATCTTTTTCAAAGACATTTGTAGACTTTTCTCGCATATTTCTGTTTAGATTAATATAGGAGTTAAGCCAATCTGATTGATTAAACTCCAGAACTATATGGATCTTTTTTAACTTCATTCCAAGAGATAAATATTTCTTAAGATTTACACGGTGTCATACATATTTTGCTTTATCATCCAGATTAATTAAGCGTTTGGGATTTTTTGAACCTTCTGGTATTTCATTCGCTGGTGCCAATGGCAGATCTTTGTGGAGATCATGTGGATATTCCAAATCAACTTCCAATATATAACCTTTGCTAGAATCATCTTCTATTTTTGTTACATCTATATTTGTATTTCTCCAATTAAACCCACCATAGGGTAAATACTGGATCATAGCCCATCCATATAAGTTATTGGCATCCAGATATGTAAAATAAAAGATTTCCTTTGTACTATCATAAGCATTCATATATTTATTATTTGCTTTAGCATATCACTTACAACATTGTGAAATTCCACCACGAACACCTTTTTCTATCATATAAATCATGTCGTAATCTGTTAATAATTCCAGTTCTAATTTTGGAAGTTTGAGCATAGCATCCCACGCTAACCCTGGGACTGTGAAATACCATTCTGGATCTAGCTTATATGTTTTGAGACATTCATCTCTAAAAATTTCCATTATATCAGACACTATCAATACATCAGACTTGTTATAAAGTTCTGTATACTCTCTTAGAGATTTTATGTTGAATTTTTCCCACGCCTTTCTCGCAAATTCGTAATCTTTGTCTATAATGTCACATTTATTGACTTTGTTGTAAAATGAATCTTTGGATGGAAGTAATGTCTCACAAAAATTTTCAGCACTATCCATGTAGTCATATGGATAAACACCTTTTCTTGTAACAAAGTCAAGAAGTTCATTGGAAAAATGCTTACATGTTTCTCGGAATTGGCTTCTGGAAAGGTTGCTAGAGAGTTTATCGATACTACTAGCGATAAATTTATATGAGTCAATAAAGCTAAGATTTACACTTCCACGTACCTGTTTCGCAAAAGAAATATATTTTTCTTCATTGTTGGGATGACAAGATCTCTTATGAATAAATGTGTGTCATAGCCAGATAGATTGCGTATAAACACTGGGACTAGACATGGATTTCCATACGATAAGTTACAATCTCTGTGTGCAGCTCCCCTAAATTTACTCGCAATATGATCATGATCTCTCACAGAATCACCATATAAAGGCTTTTCACATATATGACAATGGGTAGCTGTATCATAAACAATTTGTACTTTCTGAGTTAGTGGAAGCATTGGTTTTTCATTTGTGTATGTATCACCTGTAGACTTTGCTTCTTCCATTAACATTTTAACGAATACAGTAGAAGCATCAGATCCTTGATAAGTTACTGGTGGTTTGTAGTATCCATGTTCGTATTTTACATAGTAACAGAAGCTAATAGGCTCGTGTTTTTGGTATGGTTTCATGTAACATTCGTCGGGGTTTGGTTGGCAAGTTTCAATTTTAGTCAACAAATTCAAAATCAGCATATATCACAAATGGAACTCTCAAAGAATGATTTTTGTTTTAAAATCTTAATATGTCATTTTTTTTTAGATGGTAGTTCACCTCTAATACCATCGTGATCTCGGCATCTATCGAATATATATATTTTGTGACCATTATTTGATACTTGTGATGCGATAAGTCTCGAAAGACTTTTTATCCAGCAGTAGTGGTCGTTCTTTTCGTCTTTGATATAGAGTAGGTTAATGTGCTTATCCGTCATATTTTTTGTTGTTTTTAATGGGGAGATTTAACATTTCTTACCACCATCTTTTTCTTCGTATGCATATACATTAATAGAAATTCCACTTCTTTTCTCAAAGGTTAGTATGCTATCCAATTTCATTGGAAATTCTAAACCCTTAATTACATTATCAAACTCATGTTCGTAAGTTATGTATTTTTCACTCTTTGGAGGTTTCTTTGAACTTGATGCAATGTAGATAGAACAGACAACAAAAAACATTTTTGATCATTGTTCTTAACATTAATTACCACCTGCTTAGCTTTGATTTTTTTCTGGGAGATCAACATAAGAACTGCCCTTGAATGGTACATATTTATTTATTCGCACTTCTAGTTTAAATATTCTGTCGAGTACCCACTGATATCCCTTTGCATCGAAAGCCCCCATCTCAGCTATAATTTTCGATATGTTGTTGGCATAGTATTCTTCCAGATCAGACGATTTCAGTATAATTGCGTTCTTTGTTTTAAAGGAGTTTTCTACATAATTAATATTTCCACCAATTCCCCTTTTGTACTCAGTGAAGAGTTTCATGTTCACTTGGAGTGATTTTAAATGTTTATTAATTAGTCCAGTGACAGTTTCTTTTACATCATTTAGGAAATGATTTGGGTCTTTGTATGCATTCACATTCTTTACAGCATAAGTCCGTGATCCTACTTTGAAATGCTATTTCGATTTATTCTACATTGAATCTGAGTGTGTACTTACGAATTTTACTTCTCAAGTGACTTCTTATGAGAGATGGTTTGTAAAAGTGATTACAAGTTCCACATGTGACATACTTCTCTTGAGGTTTCTTCTTCTTTCTTTTCACGAAAACATCTTTCTTAAATTTATATTCTTTCCAAACATTACTAGTTGCGTTAGCCTTTTTCATTGCAATGGTCGTCATCATATTAGACATAAGTTGATTTTCATTTATGCTCATTTATTATATAAAATATTTTATTTTTTACTTTTTCAAACTTTTTGTCACTTTTTTGCGGTTGTGCTTAACCGCAACTTTTTACGCATATTTTTGCAGATGCACTCAAACACAAAGTTTAACGCAACTTTTTTTCTAAAGACTATGAACTAACCAAACGCAACTTTTTGAGTCACTTTCTTTGCGGTTGTGCTCAAACGCAACTTTTTAATCCACTTTTTTGCAACTGCTTCCAAGTGCAACTTTTTGACTCACTTTTTCGCAACTGCTCGCAAACGCAACGTTTTGAGCTACTTTTTTGCACTTGTGCCCAAATCGGCATTTCTATACTACTGTCTTGTACCAAGAAATGACGGAACTTGAGATACTGGTAGAAAAATAATTTGAAATGTTGGTGAACCCGAACCATTCAAAAATGCTACTACTAAACATTTCGTCCTCGAAATTGGCAATGGCTTCATCTCGGAATAATGCAATGTGTTGGCTGATCAGAGGAAATTCTTTCTCACTCAACTGTCCGAGCTCGGGGCGAAGATGAATTGTGTGAAGACTGAAATCGTTCGCGATTTGGTTGCAAATGGGTGAGCGTCTAACAGGTGTTCAAAAACAAATTACGGACAGACTGAATGTGGTATCGGCACAAAATAATGATAATCTAAAAGTGCTGAAAGATTCTATAGAGCATACATTCGCTACCTCGATTTCCCCCCTCAACGCGAAAACGGACGTTCAAAACCTTTGCAAGGACATGTTGGATATTTGCAGCGAATGGCTGGAAAGGATCGAAAATTTTTTGTTGAGACTCACAACTAAACCTATAAAGGAGAGCAACAGTAACCATTTTTATTCAGTACAATGTCGGACACTGCTGGCGAACTGCATCGAGTGATACAGTCGGTTCGCTCGAAGTATTTGCTTGCCAAAAGAGCTAGATTTTGCACGGCCTATTAATAAAGAAATCTTTATGCCTATTATTCGCTGTATTGATGTAGTCAGGGAGCGCGATGGAGCACCCATCAACATGAAGACCGAATCCGACGATACTACTGAACCTATGAAGAAAAGGAAATATAGGTAATAATGTACAAACAGATCAAGATAAGGGTTTGGATGTGGATTTGGCACACCAGAAAAAGGTATGGCAGAAAGCCCTGAAATTTAATGCGATCGTACACATCTCGTAATAATGATACATCGTATGGTGTGTACAGGGAAAATTATAGATGGTTCCTTGGTGCTGATAAAATAGAATTTCTACTATGTGCGATAATCCAAGTAGGCAATTACAAGACACGTGGAACACAAGGGTCTTATGAACTTATATTTCGCAAGGAGCCCAGAGAGTTTACAGAATCCCACCTGCTGGAATACAAGTCATTGCTCGAACTCACGCACACACTTTACCATGATAACAATCGCAAGACCGGTGCTTATAAGGACAAAGATAATGAAAAAAAATCGACATTCTTGCAGACCTCCTCAGAGGCCTAGCACTGAATAGTGGGGACAGTCTGGAGAAGATATATGGTGACAAGAACATGGACTATGTGTTTTGGAATGACCCGAACGAACTGGTGGAAAGACTACGACTACTGGTCGCTTCGCAAAGGGTTGGTAATTACTCGCACACCAATGAGATTATATCCATTGTCTAAGAACTGAAGGAAGGAGGCTATATGCAATGAGTCGGATGGTAATCGCCCATGAACTTCATGCGGCCACCAGGCACAATTACCACCATTGCAATAACCTGATTTGTGGGATGAAAGACCTGTTTCAAGCCGACCTTATCGAGATGATACCATATGCTCGGGTCAACAAGGGTTACAAATACATGTTGACAGTCATCGATGGCTATAGCAAATTCGCCTGAGCAAGGCCAGTCAAGTCGAAGAACGTGTATGACATCAACGGAGCAATGGCAGATGTGTTGCGGGAAGGTCGCTTACCGACAAATTTACAAACCGACCAGGGCAAGAAATTCCACAATGCAAAACTCAAGGCCCTGATGAAGAAACATAACATAAATTATTTTTCCACGTACAGCAATTTCGAATCATCTATCGTAGAGAGGTTCAAGAGGACTCTGGAGGGCAAGATGTGGATACCATTCATTCTACCTCTAACATGAATCCCAAAGATGTCAAGGACGACTCCCTGGTTCGGACTGTGTATGCCATTCCAAAGAGGAAAGACCCACATCAGCCTAATGCCAAAATCGGCGACCTGGTTTGCATCTCCAAACAGAAAGGCTTTTTCGGGAAAGTGTTCACAGCGAATTAGAGCCCCGAATTATTTTGTGTACGATGTATAAACAACTTCACTCCAAGGACCTCCTATATCGAAGATCTGATCAAACTACCCATCTATGGCAGTTTCTAAATCGAGGAGATCCAGCCTACGAATTTTGCGGACATGTATTTGGTCGAGAAGGTGCTGAAACGACATAACGGAAGGATGTACATCAAGTGGAGAGGTTTCTCTGCCCGCTACATTCCTGGGTCGTTGAAGCGGACATCGAGAGGTGAACTTGTTTTATTTATTAATTATACTCCAGGTATGGAAGTGAGTATTGTCGATAAAAGAAGTTTGGAACTGGCCGACAAGGGAGAGCTCACTGGTGGTAGATGATAAAAAAGAAATAACTAGCACAATACAAGAAACATATGTGTAGAAGTCGTAAATTAGGGGTCGATGGAAATATTCCATTGATTGTTATGGCTTCAGGGATAATTTCTGTTATGTAGATCCAATGATTAATTTGAGGAGAGGAGGGTGGTGATGGAGGGGTAGAGTGTGAGGAAAATGTAATGTTCCTCTATTTTTAGAATTTTGTGGGCCAAGGTAGGGTGGTGTGGATGGGGAGGAGGAGGCGGTTGTGATTGGTGGATAGATGAGGGGGGTGAGGGGATTATGGTTGGAGAAGGTTGGTGAGGGGGGATGGTGGTGTGATAATGAGAGGTGGGGGAGGTGATGAGGGGTGGCGCGGAGGTTGTGGGGTGTGGATGTGGTAGGTGCAGGATTGTGGTCAGCAGAGAGGGCCAGGTCCGCTGATTTTCCCCGGTGGTCCGCTTGACCTGGCTCGGAGTCACGAATCCTACTCTCCTGCTCTGAGGATTAAGTGACTCGTTCTGCTAGAAGCCTCAAATCCTCTTGCTCGACTGAGGATTTTACGGTTCTTGCTTCGAAGAGCTTCAAATTCGCTTTTTTCATTTCCCCATTGTTTGAGATATTATTTGGTGAAAGAAGTAGTAGAGTTTTAGCAAAATAATTAATTTCGGAAGTAGTTTTTGGAGTGAAACAGGCAATTTTGTTGATAATATTGCCGTCCAGGCTACCGGCCACCGGCCTGGGACCTGTGAAGTCATGGCAGACAACTCGGAACTCCGATCGCTGAACCCTCTGCCCGAACGAAGATAAACACACTACTAATGACATAAGATATTTTCTTTCATTGATATGATATACCTAGTTCAAAATATTGATAATGCTGGATCTCCATACAGTTCAGTGTTGTTTTCAGTGCCGTAACCTGTTCCTATGTGTTTTAAAATATAATTAATCAACCTTTTATTAACATATATTTAAATTTTCTATAACGAAATAATAAATGCAAAGTTTTCATTATAGTTAATTTCAATGGAATATTAAACCATTATTGTATATTTTAGTGCTTTAATAGAGGTATCGTGCTAGTGGGCATTGTTTTATTGATATTCTATAACGAGTGGTCAGTGGTAAAGCGAAGTTTGAGAACCACTGCTATATAAACTAATACTGGGCAGCTGTACAAGAACAATACAAGCAGTTGCGCGCATATAACCTGTCGGCAAGAGGTAAAACTGCCAAATGTATATATATATGATTTTGACGTTCTGTAATTTTGATTTCGTTATATACTTTAGCAGTCGTTTAAAAAAAAAATGTTATTGAGAAAATAAAGTTATATAACTGAGTCCACTATGTTGGCATTGTGTTTTTACATAAATTTAATACAATATTTCAACGAGGTGTTGATCACCATCTCCAGGTTATCCCAATAGGAATGATCAAGCTGTCTGGTATTAGTCTTTTGTGCTGTGTTAGACTGAAAGATTATCTCGTTAGCCAAAATCATTACAATCTACGTATTCGTTCAAAGAATAACACGGTTGGGAAATGTGGTGGTAAATTCCTCATAGTCACATGTAGAATTTTTAAGCACATAAAAAATATAGGAAATATACAATAAGATAAAATTACAATTTACTTCCCACAAATACCGATAAAACGTGGTCAGAAGACCAACATAAATATGAAAATTACAAATTGAGAAATATGAAATGAACTAGCATAGAAATAAACATAATTAAAATTCAAAGATTATAATTGCTACAATATGTAACATAAAACCAATAAATGCACATCTCTCTCCATACGTGTGTTAAATTTTTTCGAGAATACATAGAATGTATACATACATACGCATATGCTGAAAAATGTATATGACAGCAGTCGTTGATTTATTCCTTACTAGAATCTAACCTCGGAATCTTCAAATGTTCTTTAACAAAGTATTGATGCGTTTTCGTGCATGACCGTAATTATTTAATTATTTTATTTATGACCCTGTTTACTATAGTATAAAAGTGTTAGATATTCTAAGAGAATAACATTATCTGTAGAAGGTCCACTTTGAATGGTCTGTCTAAATCACTGATAATATTGAGCGCTCGATGGAAGTGGAGCTAACAAATCCAAAGTCGGAAAGTGTCAACACATGCTGCCGTCTTCTCTCATATTAAAGAGAATATAAATACTTTTTTCACTCTTAAGACCATTATAAATAGTTTCTATATTCTCTTACATGTGAGAGAAGTCGGCAACATGATTGGGTTTGTTCATTTCACTTTCACCAAGCGCAGATAAATGTAAAGATTTTTATAAAGAACCCTCTAGGATTCTGAAGTTAGGCCGTAGTAATGAAAAAGAAATCGATTACTGGAAAGAAACGACGGGCTTAGTCGCGTGGGCTATTTTATCCTTTGATTTAAAATAGAGATCAGCTGAGTGATCAACATATCTTCGTGACCAAATTCGCAAACACATGTTTTATTTTCTTACGTCATGTGCTAGGAACAGGAGCGCCCATAATTTTACGATCTATTATAACCTATATGACTGAACTCAAACATATTGATTCATTTTTATATTTCTTTCCTTACCAGCCACTTGACCTAAAAAAAAATTTTGTAGGTAAAATATTTTTAGGCAAGTAAGTTTACGCCAAATAATCTTAGGTCAAGTGACTATTATAGTTCAAAAAACCTTTAAAAATGCTTAAGGCCAAATTAATGGAATTCACATCAAAGCATACGCAAGGGTTGTAGCCAAGAATCGTATTTTATCGTTGAGTGTAACGGACCGAACCCGACCTAACCTCATGGCTGAGCCAATAATTCTTGAATCGACCGCCATAGTTCCCTTGTGAAAGCGGCAAGACATGAGTGCTAAGCTTCGTCGAGATCACACCACGCGCACGGACAAACTGGGGGCTTAGAGGCACCCTCGCGAAATGCGACAGAATTCAAAACTACACCGTTGGGGTAGATTCCGTCCAGGTGCGCGAATACTTGCAACATTCTTAAGTACTACGTGACTAATTTTTGAACCCCACCTAGAAAATAGTTATATCTGAAGAGCCAAACAATAAGTACAACTAAAATAGTGTGCATCGATGCGATACGGAAAAATCATCAATTCCCTAGCATTTCTTTTGGCCTATTTGGTGAAATTCCATAAGTGGCAATTTCTATCAAGGTCAGCATCAGCTAGAAAACTGAGGTTTTTTTATGCACATTAAAAAAAAAACCAATGCTTTTGAAAATAACACACAAAATATCTCGGCGTGATAAACCATTATTAACGGGCACGTAGTGTTTGCTTGTTTAGCCAACATAGTTTCTTTCTTGGAAAATATATCCAAGTATCCACACAGGCAAGTTTACTACAAGAAACCATATCTGAGGCAGGCCCATTTGATAGCATTTTCATTTGTATCTGCGAATGGGTATATGATTCTTTTTCAAGGGTGTTAATTTAGAGTTAAATATTATTACACAATTGGCATATATCCTACACTTGGAAAGTATCAAAATATATTAAAAATCCAGTGATATATTAAAACTAAGTTACAAATGTGATTAAAATAGTACACCTATCCCCGTTTAAAGACTCTGAAGTGATAAAAAAAGAAAGTAACACTAAAAGCGGCGTAAAGATCGGTTAACTACCACTTTTCGCTGCAAAGACAGAAATATTATTTTGCTTCCAAAAATTAAGATTAAGTGTATATTCTGATACAATTTCACTAAACATAATATTTACATTTAGCAACGGCAGTTTTAAAATTTAAAATAGCTCACAAGTTAGTTTACAAGTTGATTACAATTTAAAAAACTAAACATGTTTTCGCTCAAATCAAAACAACGAGAACTCAGTAAAACTTACACGTGTGGCATTTTTTAAAAGGCTGTTTCAAGTTTTGTTTGTTGATAAGCTAACCTAACTAGCCTAAGCCATTCTAAATACATATAAGAATATTTTTGCGGAATCAGATCCTCCGCAAGCAGTGACGTATGTATTGATATCGGTATTCCTATCTACACGTGCCGAAATATGTTCCTTTGTTTGCTAAATAGTCGAGTTGTGTTCATGTTCCTTACGCTCTAGGGCAGCGGAGCGATCAGCAACACGGTGTCGTGATCACACTCGCAAGCGATCAGCAACACGGTGTCGTGATCACACTCTCAAGCGATCAGCAACACGGTGTCGTGATCACACTCGCAAGCACGTGTTCCGCACATTTATAACACCATGTGTGAAGCTGTGATCCAGTCCACGTTCACTCGGCTATTTTATGATGACAGATTCAGTGGGTGGCAGTAGCCGGAAGCAAATGTGCCCAGGCAATAGACTAAGGTGTACGACTCTCGTCTTCTGCGCTTATAAAAGCTGTTCACGATAAAGTGAGCACTTTTGAAATCAACCTTAGAAAAATATCACTGTCATTATCTGCTTATGTTTTAACGGGCGAACTCAGTGACATGAGCCCAGTAAAGTTTGCAACGATAAACGAAAAGTAGCTCCACATCTTAACGTTGAATAAAAAGAATTAGGTAACCATTTGTGATAAATTATTTCTTTCACTTTCTGTTCTTTCAATGCACCGAAGTGTAAAAATGAGCAGATTTACGAAACATTTTCTTTTGTAATAATTTCACAGTTGCACTTGACCGACGTATGAATGAAGTGACGAGGCCCATAGCGATGTAAATTTCGCTTAAAACGGAAGAATACACAACGTATACACAAGTAGATCTTAAGCACACACCAAAAAAAAAAAAAAAAAAATTGTAATTTTTACTGAGAAATTTTTTGTAATTTTACAAATGCTCAAAACAGTACAAAGATTTTTCTTGTAAAACTACTCGTTTGTAAAACTATAATGTCCGTGTTTGTAATAGACCTTAGGAAATGTTTGTGCTATACTGAGCCGTATCCCCGAGCTTCAGCAAATTGGCGGACACTCAACAACGTAAGACCGTATATAGCTGTTAGTGCAACAACTATGGGTGATGTAAAGTGCAGCTGCGTGAGAAAATAAATGTAATTCAAGTCTGAATAACGTAAAACACTTAAAACAACTCAAATAATCATAACGAGACCTGACCGTATTATTCAGTAGCTAACTGTTAATATTTCCTAGCTACTCAGAACTCTTAAATCGACTCTCAATACCTCGTTGTAAAGAGACATCCAAATCTCTTAACTCAACAACTAAACTCTTAAAAAGAAATATATGTACATATTCTTCTTAACCGTATAACAACAATATTATTTTGTATGTACTTGCCCGTATATTTACGATAAAAGTAAGCGTTAAGTTGGTCTTGTTGTTGAAGGTGTGGTCTAGTAATAAGAGGGGTGTGATCTAACCACTGTGCTGGCGATGTGTAATTTTTTTTTAAATTAAATTCTGAAATACTTTTTTTTAGAGGGTTCTCTATTACTAATTCATCACATTTGTTTTTTTTTTTTTAGAATAAAAAGTAATTTGATGTACACTTCTCAGTAATGTCAGTTGTAATACAAGGCTATCATTTGAAATATTACAAATAAATGTTTGATAATACGGACAATTGTTACTACGCAGCTGGAACGCGGTCTCTACGCCATTATTTTCATGCGATAGCAACAGATAACACGCTAGTTTTATAAGTCAATGGGCTCGTTTAGCGGGCAGAGCACTGCTGCAGTGCTGCCAGTTAGCGCTGCAGTTTCTGCTGAATAAACTGCAGCTGGCTACAATATGGTCTTTAAATAGGAGATGTGTGTTTTCTAGAAGAAAAAAAAGATGAAAATGTCAGTATTTGGTAGAAATAAAAGAAAAAAATTTAATTAATTCCATCAGTTGCACGCTGTTTAATTATTTCTGTATCCATCTTGGAATTTAACTAGAATATGTTGTACGCCTGCAGCGGATATGCGAAAAGCTGCTAAAATAATTCCCTGAATGCTGCATTATAGCGGTGCTGAATGCTATGATGCGCTTCGACCACCCATTGTTTATATTTTTATATTTAACTGTACAACAATGGTAAATGGCGGCATGCAATTAATAAATAACATTGAAGGTAATCCTAAATGTTTTCCGCAAGAAATGCAATTTTTCATTTCCAATAAAAAAAATGCCCAGTTTAAACTCGAAGTTGACAGCAACACTGACTAGCGATGCGATGACACTGACAATATGGTTTTAAAATGAACGCTAAGCTAATGCATAGAAACCACTTCACACGTCAGCGATGTTGAACAAACTTCTTAAGGGCCTTAGTATAAGTCTGTTACTGGAGGGAAAATGTTAACAATCTGAAGTTGGTAATCAGGAATAGTTCGTGTAACAACGAGAGAAAACTAACTTTGCGCACACAGACTGAGTTTACGTGGGGCAGTTACCACAGACACTTCAAGGTCCATGAAACCTCTATGTGACGTGACTGGCGGTCTACAATAAAATCGTTGCGCCAATTTGTTTTCGATTTCATAGCAGCGTTGGAAACGAAAAATGGAAATACTGAGCACAGCATTTTCGTTGCGTCTGCTCTGTTTAAATTTATAAACAAGGAAAGAACGATATATTAAGCGAACGTATCGATTTTATTGCGAAGCAATTGCTTGATTATTCTTTGCAGGATAATGAGGCCAGTTAAATAAACGGGGAAGTTATTGTAAATGTAACCTCTTTGGAATAAAGCTCAATGCGTACGTCATCTGTTAGAAATATATGATTGAAATACCTTTAGAAACTTAGGGAAAAGTTCAATTACTTCCAATGAAATGTTTTGAATTACAGATATCTGTTTTGTTTTAAATACAAAATGCTGGGAAGAAACGCTTTTATGTAAGATGCATGAAACGACTAGACCCCAACGTATGCCTAAACTGCTATATTTGACTGTTTCCCATGCTAGTACACGCACACTGCAGTAATTTTAAATATGTTTTTCTGTCTACTCAACTTCTATGAGCTGCAGGATAAAATATACCTACGCTTGTACATTTTGTGGTATAGGCTTTTCAAGATAAAGTGAGCACTTTTGACGTCCTAGTTACTTTTTCCTTTCAAACATATTTTAACCTGTAACCACCTATTTAAATAAATATTGCCATGTAAGTAATAAACACAGTATGTATACTCCAACATACTCTGAAGTTAACGTCTAAGGCCAAAATTAAACATATTTATTCACTATTGTTCCAAACGAGAGGGCTTTCAAAAGTGTTCACTTTACCATGAACGGCCTATACGAAGTGCTCTTCGACGAAATAGTGTTTAGTCAACAATATTTTTTTTCGTTGCCAGGAAACTTAAATACGTGCAATTACGCCCATTAGAGTATTTTCCTATATAAGCTATTCACGGTAAAATGAGCACTTTAGAAAGCCCTGCGTTAGATCTACTTGTATGCACATTGTGTATTCTTCCACCATATGTAAAATTAACATTGCCATTAGCCTGATCACTTTATTCGTACTTCGGTCTAGATTAACTGTAAAATGTCTAAAAAAGTAATTATGTTACAAATGTTTTTATTGTTGCCGTTATATGAATTTAAAAAAAAATCAAATTTTTTTTATTCACAAATATTTTCTTAACACTTGTAATTTAGAATAAACACGTGGAACTACTTTCTCTCCGTCGTTGCTAACTTTACTACGTGCGTGACAGTCAGTGTATCAGTTAAAATATACGCAAGTAAGGGGCAGTGACATTTTTCAAAGGTTGATTAAAAAAATTCTCACTTTACCGTGAACAGCCTTTACACTGAAGAAACCAAACATCATGGCGTATCATCACACTTTAAGTCACGGTTTAAAATAAAATTAAAAACCGCCCCACGTGTGTAAAATAACCAAGCTACCAATCATATTGGCCATGCACCTAAGTTGACATATTAGTTCTGCCGCAAGATCGTGAAGTTTCGGTGACCACAGTAGAGCGAGGGCGCTATTTTCGCAGTAAAAAAAAAAAAAGACTGCTCTCCTTCCTACACATCCGCCAAAACACTTTGACTTCGACTTAGGTTAGAAAACTGTTTACTTCAGTAACTGCTTTGGTATTATAGTACACAGCTTTTTACGAAGCACGCAGGCAGGATGTGATTAAGCTACGCAAGCTTCTATTCAATTAATTAATTTTAAAATCAGTCTACATCATATTTGATCTATGTTTACATGCTAGTCCGTGAGATGACCAGAAGCATTAGGAGAATTATCTAATGCACACGCAGTGGTGGCTAGTACTATTAGTCACTTCACAAGCGTTTCTGGAGTAGAGAAATTTATTTTACTTATTTATTTACAATTTAGAGTATCATATAAAATACATTTTTGATATCAATTACTGATCCCCTTAAGCAGTTACTAATTAATAATTAAAATCATAGAGAGTACATTGTTTACATTAAAACACTTGAAATACGTTAGATCAGTTGAGTTTAATTTGGTGGGGGAAAAAAAAAACAGCAGTTACACTTCGGTAACTGCGGTTAGGTTTAGTTGCATTAGGATATTCTGTAAAAATATTATGGGTTCAAAAATTTGATTCTATAGTGCCCAATCAAGTGTTTCGTACATAACCAAAATTATTTTCAACACTTCGGGTGCAGTCGGTAGATCTCGGGATCTTTCACTATGATGCATCTTCGTGTGATCTCGTAAAACGACGTGCAAAATTAGATTCCCTATAAACGCGTCAGTTACAGTCACTTCGTTATGCATACGACTTCAGGACAGTAAAAGTACTTCTTTGTGAAAATTATTTCATAGAGGAAAATTTAAAGTAATCTGGGAATGAAATTATATTAACAAACACCGTGAAGATTACCGGCACCTTACATTATTGATAGAGCACATCGATAATAATGTTCAGTTCCTCCACAAATTCAATTTAATTTCTTGACATGAAAGTAATACTTAATATGCGTGACATTTTGGAGCAATGGAAAACTTGGCATGATTAACATAATCTAAAGACGTTAAATACGTTACATTTCGACATAATCATTATAAAAATCGCTTTAAAACTATTTTACGAGACGGAAATAATTTATACGTGACTACACTAGGACTTGGACTACAATTTCGATACGGAATACATACGCTTACTTCTTTATCGTCTGTATTTGACACAGAAACTTGAGAAAACACGATTTATAACTGTCTTTAAAAAAGAATTTTCATAAACTCTATCATTATACCAACTCTCTGCAATACGACATTTGAAAAATGCCGAGACCTCATGACGCCAAAGAAACAGTAAGCCATGTACATCTTAATTCATAAGAAATGTATGGTTAAAAATGTCACTCACCCTTAATGATGAATATGGTGGCACAGTTACAATTTTTTTTATCTCAACTCTGTAAATTTAGACACGATATATACCGAACTAAGAAAAAACGAAACAAAAAGAACTACAAAAACACGAAAAAGTTCCGGTAAATATAAACTGCAAATTTTCACATCGTCACGATTACGCCATAAAGATTTTTACTGAAGAACCAAAGAGAATGTTAGCCAAGTTACTAAAATCACTTGAAAGAAAAATATAGTGCCATGCCCATAGAGTAAATTGCATGTGGTTCCTTTACAGCGCGAGCAAATATTCCGTATAATGTAAAAATGTTTCACTCACAAAAATCGGTGAACATTAGAGTAAGTATTTCTCAAGACAACAGAATTTTTGTGCTAAAAAATGTTCGTGCATAAAATAAAATACAATTATTTCATAACTGTCGTGTACCGTTATGATACAAGACCATAAAAGATCAGCTCATCGAGATTGTGATGTAGAGCAGGGGGCGTGATCAACAATAGCGTCGTGACCACACTTGCAAGCAATTTTTACATGCTGTGTAATGCCGTGTATGTAACCATGGCAACACGCGTAGAGGGAATATCGGGTAGAGTACGCACGTTAGCTGCGCAGTAATCATTATCCACGTTCCAACCACAGACTAAAGATGAGGTAGACCGGTTATTCGTCTTCTGTGCATGTACCCAACATTGGCCTACCACAATCATATACAACTGTCAAATTCACATGGTTAACAATAATTAATGTGTTTGTTTATATCTTTATTTTTAAATAACAAGCATTATTGCATGAATAAAATACTTTTACCAATTTGAATTTAATCAAACCGTATTACAAATTGGTTAGAGGAAGTATACATACGTTTCAAAGCATTTGTTTACAAATCAGTTTTCTAACCTAAAATCCAAAGCAAGCAGTTATCGCTAGTCGTATTGGCAGAAAAGCAGTTCAATGTTGGGACACGGAGATTGGTTGTCGCACTCAGCGTGGTTGGTCTACCTCATCTTTAGTATATGGTTCTAACCGTAAAGTATATATATTTAACTCTATATTTAATCTATGTTTACAACACTGGACTGATTTCCCCTTAATAGCACTTTTCAAAAGTGGATAATACATATTTATTAATTTATAAAAAGTGATTTCAGATGTCTGCACACTAAATTAACCTAGTTTTAACGCAGTCACTTTATATTAACGGTGGTCAAATTAAAAGGCTGTGTCTGCTAAACATTCAAATCTAAAATATGCATAAAATGGAAATAGGTCTGCCTTATATTCAGTCTATGGCAACATTCTATATTTTAGAATGACTGCTATTTGAGCGTCGTAAATAATCTGAGTAGGTTATTCTAACCCACATTGTGAATTACATTGTATGCCCCTTGGATTTAAATAGCAAATGCAGTTATAGGCCGTTCACGGTAAAGTGAGCACTTTTGAAGCCCTAGCTACTTTTTCCTTCCAACTAATTTATATCATCCCACCACTTGTTAATGTAAACCCTGCCATGTGAGTAATAAAAAAAGTGTATGCAGTCGCCATGACCAAAACCAAAAGTCCGAGGCCACACTGAAATGTATTTATTGGTTATTATGACTGATGAAACAGCTTCGAAAAGTGCTCACTTTACCGTGAACGGCCTATAGCAAATTTTAATGTGCAGAGCTAGCCTCGTGGCCTACGAGAAAAGCAGCATCTTGTGCACGAAAACGACGAGGCGTACATTGTGCCTGCCACTGCAGCCCTTAACATGAACTCCTTAAACTAAAAACTTGTGTGTACAGTCACAGGTGGAAATAAATCTGTATTTTTTTTATCAACTTTACATTCTCGAAAGTGCACTACCTCAAACCTGTAATACAGAAATAAATATTATATTGGCACTGAGCAATAATGCGATAATTATGCGAATTATAATCTTTTTGGACAGAATAAATGAAGGAAATGAAATATGAGCGACAAGGAATTACATCTGCGTGTTTCGGTTTGCTAGTATAGCGGCAAGGTCTCCTTAGAGTAATATATTTGAATTTCCTGTTAGTGAGTTTACACAAGATATAATATCGTTAATATGTCTTAAACATTTAAGTTCGTAAAACAAATATACAGATGAAGGTATTACATATCAGTAATACAGATATTGAAATGGAAGTTAGGAGAAAAAATTTAAATATCCGAAAGTAGCATCGCAAATAATTAATTGAATAATTTTATTACGTGTTCATATATGACTGTAATTCGTTTCTAAGGCTTTACTGAAATAAATATTTACAAGTACCCACTGCCACATTCATGGTTTTTTACATCTGTATGCTACAATGTTTAATTTGAATTTTCAATCAAATAAAAAAATAACTAGATGCTTCGAAAATGAAATAAGTGTGGCTAAAATGTGCTCTCTCAATCCGATATGAGACGTGCGTATTAAACGTTATTTTAGGAAAACTTAAGAGGAGAAATAAACTTAAATTAAAAACAAATTTTATAAACTACGGAAGCGTATTTAAACATTGTTAAATACGTCTTACCGTGATTTAACCCACGGTATTGCTGTATTGTTATTATTTTTTCCCTCAGGAAATATTTGTTTTCTAAAGATTTCGTGAAGTGTTTTGAGTCGTTACTTCAGAAAATCATACAATCAAACTATGCATACTCGTCATTCTGACATACTTAAATATAATTAATGAAAAAAAATATGTTTATATTTTCACTCCAACATTATAAAATATGTCTGCAATAAAGAACAATGTATTTTTCAATGTATCATGGGTAAACATAGTCCCTCCTGAAATAAAAGGACTTAAATATTCCTCTTTTCAACAACCTTAAAAATACGCGATGTTATATTTCAGAAAATTGCTGAGGTCTAAGATTTCTGCGTCAGCTGCGGTACTTAGTGTCGATCAATGTATAGATACTTTAGTGTACTAAGCTTAAAGTATACGTTAAACTTAGTGCGCTATAGCACAGCTGTGTGTAGCACAGCCGAAAGTGACTGTAAGGCGCTTGTGGCAGTTAGATAGAAACGTGTCCTCGAAAGGACATTATAGGCTATAGGCAGTTCACACTAAAATGAGCAATATCGAAAGTCCTGCTTAAGATCTACTTGTATGCACATTGTATCTTCTTCCCCCTTATGTAAAATTAATATTGCCATGAGCCTCATCTCTTTATTCATGCGTCGGTCAAATGAAGCTGTGAAAGTATTAGAAAATTAAATATTTTACAAATCTGCTTATTTTTACACTTCGATGCATAAAAAAATAAGAAAGTGAAAAAAATAATTCAAGTTATCACAAATGTTTTCCAAAAACTTATTTAATTGACGTTATTAAGATACAGAACTACTTTCCATCCTTCGTTACCAACTTTACTAGTCGCATGTTAGTCAGTGCGCCCGTTAAAATATGCGAAGGCAGTGGCAGGGACTTTTTTCTAAAGTTGATTTTAAAAGTGCTCAATTTACCGTGAACAGCCTATACTTATCTGACATCCCGAGCTTTATGTCAGTGCTAAAACTAACTCTCTTGCCGACTACGAAACAGTCATGCGAACACCTTCTGCACCGCGATGTCATATTGTGGTTACTTTTGTTTATTTGCAGTGGTTAGTCCAACATTACTAAGGAGCTGTAAATAATAGTAGAAAGTGGTGATAAGAGACCCCACGACGTGATATTTATCGTGATATTTATTTTCGCACGCCCTGCTATCGTTCTGAGAACTGTTTTGCAGGAAAATGAAGCTCCTGGTTGGTTCACCCTTGGCAAGCCAGTAATAGGGCAGCGGTGTTACAAATTACAAATTTATATCATTTACTGATACCTGTTATTTATCTGTCGCTATAATCAATATAGTCTTCATGTTATAAACTGGCCAGAACTGATGGCAATGAGACTTGTTTACGAACAAGTACTTAGAGTGTTTGGGTATGAAAAAAGTCCTGAAGTTCCAGTGACAAGAAAACTTAAATGATTTTGTCTGATACGGTATTTATGAACTTGAAATAGTCGCCTAAGAAACACACAGACCAACAGAAAATGGATAAAATTCAAGTGAATGATATTTTTTGCAAAGCAGCCGAGGGAATGTATGGAGATATGTAGGGAACACATACACGTTTTGTCCTTGATGACAGATTCGCCAAAGTTGATTGTAGAACTGAGAACACATAGCTGTAAAAATGCTACGGCCGTAGAAAACCTAACTTTCTATTATCGATTCATTACGCGTAATGAGGACAAAGCGTACACATTGTGATTTTCTTCTACAAGCATACACATGCCCATAGATCTGCTTGGGTGCAACGCAAAAACGGCCCCAATTGTATTATTCATCTCACTTTAAGCTGTTAGAACTGTCCTTTAACTATTATTAGGGCAAATCTGATGGTGTTTATAGAATTTATCAGTGCGTGCACAAATGAGCTTGCTTGAGAATATATCTTAACATGGCATTAACATCGGGTTAGATCAACCAAGACATATGCTAAGGTTCCTTCGAATGGTGAGAGGTGAGAGAGTTGGGTGGCTCTTAGCAATGAGGTCTTGAGAGCCGTTGAAGGTGAAATGAGGTGAGATTGGAGCAGCGCCGGAATGTAAGGGCGAGGGAAACGCGAAGTCCCACGAGAAAACCCACCGACCAGCGGCCTCGTCCGGCACGATTCCCACTTCCAAAAATCCGGGATTGACACGGTCGGGGATTGAACCCGGTTCGCCTTGATGGGAGCTGATCAGTCTATCCGCTCAGCCACCGCGGCCTCCAAGGTTCCTTCAAGTTGAAATCATTTGGATGCGTACTTATTTATACGTAATCAAAATCCCAATATGTTTGGGCAATAGAGCACATATAAGGCTTAAGATCTTTGGAAATTAAGGTTTTAAAGGTTCTAGAGCAAGGTTTGCGTTTATTCTCAGTTGTTGGAAAGAAAATATTCTGAAGTAATCAAAAAGTATAAGCAGGGACACCCGAATTTCGCGAAAAGATTTTTGCATCTGTTATATTTCAATACCCTATGGCCATGACAGCAGATTTCTTTCGCTTTTTGGCGATATATATTTTCGATAAAACATTGCCTTTATCGACTGGCCAATCATTATTAGTTGTGATTCGAGGACAAACTCCTAAGAAACGGAACACGCAAATCATTCAATGACGAAAGTGGGCGTGAGATAAACTTTTGTGAAATAAAACAGGCAGTGAAATCTTTTTCGCGAAAATCGGGTGTCCCTAAGTATAACAGTAGATACAGAATTAAGTACGGCTTGAAGAAACATATAGAAATTTAGATGCACATTTGAGTATTGTATACGTAAGAGTAAAAATAATTCTGGAAAGGTATTATGCCCCTCTACAATGTACCAAATGTCACTTTACTGAAGACTGGCTATCACGTTTACGAGAACACCGAGTTATGATTAAGTTCATGGATTTTAGTATCCGTTATATTTCGAGCAGAAAATTTTTTTGGGAATTTAAAGAAGACGAAACACGTGTACAAATAATATAGAATGTGATCCATGATTTGAGATTCTACTGGATCTCATTCTAATATATTTTGTTATAGTTATATTTATATCAATACAAATAAATCATAATTTATGCTTTATGTTGGATATTCTATATTGAGATTCTTAGTTTTATTTCGTTTATTTTTATAATTTGCGCTGCATGCCAACGTACGGTAATTCCATAGGTATTAGGCTGCATCGGTACCTATCGTTTGGTGAAATACATTACAGATGAGATACAGACTGTGATGATAAAATGAAGGAATGGCAACGTAGGATGCCGATCGATTGCGTAAACGCGGAGGTTCCGTCTGGTTTTAAGGATTTAAAATTTTTGTCGCCCTCGTAGCCTCGCATTTGTGAATATTTTAGAAATTATTTCAATTGCATTATTTTTCCACAATCCCTCCATTTTATTATGTGATTTTTTATAATCCACCAAGTAATATATATATATATAAATATATAATTAAATATATATATATATATATATATATATATATACACATACACATTTCAGCTCGTATTGGGTTTCATTTATTTTTATTTTCCAGGTTATAACTATCATATACAGTACATAATTGGTTTTCACGCTGTGAAAACTTATTTTATCGTGTGTAAGCTCGTCTGGACAGTCATGCCGATCAAATGTCGGTCATCACAACTGAGCGCTTGCATTGCTCTGTACGTTTCAACCTAAAACCTAGAGAATGTTCGGTGTGCAGAGCCCACGTCTGAGAAGATGAAATTTGAGCGTAGTGATGATAAACACCGAATCAAGGTTTAAGATTGTAATTTTTACATGAGTACACTACAACACCATAGAAATACTTTTTTTTTTTTTTTTCCCCGTAATTTATAGGCTGTTCACGGTAAACTGAACACTTTTGAAAGCTCTGCTTAGCATCTACTTGTTTACACATTGTGTATCCTTTCTCCATATATATAAAATTATCGTTGCCATTGGCCTGATCACTTTATTCATGCGTCGTTCAATTAAAAGCGGTAAAGCTGTTATAAATGTAAATATATTACAGATTTGCTCATTATTACACTTATATACAATAAAAAAACTTAGAAACAAAGGAAGTCACTTCACAATTCACTAATGTTTACCTTACTATTTTAATTCGACGCTAGACACGGAACTTATTTCCCTCTGTCGTCACCAACTCTACTGGGCGTGAGCGACTCACACAGAGTACCCAAGTAACTGAGAACAATATATAAGAAAATATCAATCTTCTTTCTAATAGGGCAGACATGGGATTTCCGGTATCTAGAAACGACTGAACTTCTGATTACGTACTTACTTGAATATTTGAGGGGAAATTTGAAAATTTTATATCTTTGACGCCATATCGATTTCTACATGGAGGAAAGCCTGTATAACGTAGTTTACCATTTTTTTAAAATTGGATTCCTCGCCGCCAGGGACCTGCCATATTGACAATCAATTTCGGTCAGGGAAACATGAGTTCATAAGGCAATGACGCTGAAAAGCTCCATGCCATAAAGTATTATCCGCACCACGACTAATGATACATTCATGTTTGCTATTTATGGGGTATTTGCCGTTCTCGAAGATGTCCTGGAGCTTGAAATACGAAGGTCGGTACGTGGCCATGGAATCAGTTCAGCGACCTTCAGCAGCGGAGTCTAGCTCCCGCAAGTCTACACCCGTCCTCGGAGACCAGCATTCAAAAGTATTTCGAGAGTTGTTGCTCTTCTTTACCCCTTTCCAACCACTCTACCAACGCTTTCTCCAAAACCTCCCTTCCACCCCCTTTTTTCCCTTCAGTTTACACACCGCACGAATTAATCCATTTATTATTCAGAACGCCGCACTTAGGAGAGAAGCCGTAGCTGCGAGCTTAGTCAGGGGATGGGAAAGAGGGGAGGGGATTTCTGCACGGAGAGAAGGAAAATTACTTACCGGCAAAACTTGTAAATTTCACCGAGCAAATTTACTGGAAGGTGCAAAGTCACATTTCAGTTTGAGGTGGCCAGCTTTACCACGCGGCTTCGTGTTTCACAGAGAAACAAGGGGCGAAAGGGTTGGAGAGGTGGTGTGGGAGGGGATGTGGAGAGGAATGGCATGGCGGCCGTGGGTGGAGAAAGCGAAGGGGCGGTGAGAAAAAAAGGGGGGGGGGGGGCAAAAGGAAAGAATTCCCCACCCGCCACGAATCTCCCAGATGAAATTTTATATTTTAGCTTACGCTTTCGCGCCATATTTTCCTGGCTCCTTTCCTCGCATAGCTCCAAGAACTCACTGAGAAGAAAACGATCTGTGTCGTTCCACGCACGTGAATTATTGACGGAGGCTTGAAATACAAAATTAAAATGCTCTTTCACGCGAATTCTGCTTTTAACAATGTCTTAACTTTCCGATGTTGTACACTTTCACCCTCTATTTTTTTTTCTTCGTGCTTATGATATGAAATCATGTTCTGCCTTTATATAACACATACAGAGTCACATTAATCGTGTTGTAAATTTACGATTTCAACAAATAACGCAACTACGAGGATGTGCATCGTTCAGAGATTTGGAAACTTTAAAACTTTACCAGTTAAAACCAGGAACTGGCCACACATATATATATATATATATATATATATATATATATATATATATATATATATATATATATATATATATATATATATACATATAGTCCATTCCCGATTGGAAGCGACTTATGAAAATAAACCTTTGAAAAAATTACTCTAGGCATGACATGTCAACTTGTTTTTTCAATAACCTGTATTCCACACACACACACACACACACACACACACACACACACACACATACATATATATATCACTGTGGTTAATATTATAGTACTGTATTATTGAATAAATGAAACTTTACCTTAATATATTCTATAGCTTGTCATATTTATTTCTTTTTACATATGAATTAACAACAGCGAGAGCAGCGACGTGTTGGCAACGGCCGGTAAGAAATAGTTCATTGTTAAAATATTATTTTAACCTAGTTTTTTAGTATACTATTTATAAATTAAACTGTGCCTATTTAAATATATAAATATTTAGGTAGCACCGATGGCAACATATCTCATTTTTAAAGTTTAAAATAACAGTGGAAAATACCGTGAGTAGGCCTTAATGGTACGTTGTTGTTTTATCAAGCGAGAAAGCACTGTCTGCTGAGCGAACTTTGTCGCTCTCTCGCTCTCTCTCTCTCTCTCTTTCTCTGTCTTTGTTTCTTTTACGCTCGGGAAGTTTCAATTCGCTAGTACGCAGATAAATTGTATATGTTTTCAATTGTATCATATTTCATAATCATTACAGCAAAATAATGATTTTTTAATTTGTAATATACAACTGACAAGAGATTTTGATGTTTGAATACTTATTTTAATATATCTAGATATGATGACGGGGCAGAAACAAAGTGAAGTTGGCAGACGTGGCGAGCCATGACATGGCGTGTTGCTGTTTTACCAAACGAAGCATAAATTATACTTACTCTTAAAAATACTTCAAATTACCACATCACGCTTGTAAACGTTGTGTTTTTTAAACCTACCTAAGCAAGTTACGGTGTTGTGATAAATCTGTGTTTTCGCGGCAGTAATAAATATATTGTTACGGTGTGTTTCGCTAACCCCTGCGTGTGAAATAGCGTGGCGTGGCTGTTTGGTCATAGTTACGCTGTATCCGAGTGTGCGTGATTTCAAATATTTGATGTGAACTATTTATACGTTGTAAATGTGAACTGTTTTTATGAAGAAGTTAATTATTTACATCCACGTCTGTTTATTTATCACAACGTTGTACCTTTGCCCGGGGGTTTGAAACACAATCGTGTAACGTGATTTACCACCAATCCCAACAAAATAACCAAGCCCAGCCCCAGTAAATTTCAATAAACCTAATACACAGTAAGTAGTAATACATATAAATATGAGCAAAATAAATGTTACGGTAGGCTTATTTGAGTGCATGTTCACAGCTATATTTTAAGTTTCTATAACAAAAAATGAGCGACACGAGTTGCGTGCTTGATTTTAATGTAGCTTTTTCGTTGGAATATCTATTCTTTTGTTATTCGAACTGAGGCCGTCCTTTTAAAGAAATAACCCAACACATATCAATAAAAAAAAGTTAAATATTACTGTTCATTACCCCGCAGTTGTAACAGTGTTTAACACAGTCGCGGAAGAATATTAACGTGCATTACGTGTAATGTGCTATGTCGTGGAAAACAAATATGTTAATGTAACGTAACCGTAAGAACTATCGTTAATTCAGGCATTTTTAAAACGCCATAAAGCTGACCTAAATAATGTTATAGGCCTAAACTGTGAATATTCGTACGAAATGGTTTTTGAAATAGACCTAAGGCAGAATTCTTTGAAAAGCTGTAAACAGTAAACAACACATTTGACAGGTATAAAAGTAGAAGTCACATTTCAATAATTATTTTTAGGTGCGGCGAAAGTATAGGAACACATGTACACACACAAAATGGCATGTAAACATTGATTTTGACAGATGCTACATGGCAGTCACATGGCAATGTTTGTTTACATTTGGCGGAAGGATACGAAAACGGGCCTGCAAGTAGATATTTCGCAGGGCTTCGAGAAAGTAGCTTCCAATGAGGAACGGACTATAGTTGTGGACGTGTGAAGATTTTAAAATGTGAGCTATCAAATATTCACAAAATACCAGCAAACTATTATCGATCCGTAGCTAGAGCTAAAGTGTTGAGTTTTGTGAAGAGTAACATTCAGTTTATACCATGTAACACTTATATTTCCATTAATTTAACGAACAGGAAATAGAGCCTAAGTGTCTATTGTCTATGTCTCTTATTGTGGAGAATAAAGTAAATAATAGGCATTATATTCATTGGGAATTTTATTCAAAAATATTACTAATGCTTACTACATAACACAAAGACTACCTTGAATTCAGTAGTATGGATTATATATATATATATTTTTTAATTTACAGCTTAGATAAAAACGATATCTATAAATACTTATTTTTAGTGAGGACGAAAGACAAAAACATTAACCCTCATAATAACTACACTCTATCAACTACTATCTTAACATTCTCAAAATTGAATACAATATTCAATTTATTCCACAACTATATAAATCCTAAATTGTTTCAATTTCCTCTATCAGTCATCAGAAATACTCAATTGGGCGGTGATATAGGAAAAGTAGTTGTAAACCAAGTTCCATAATAAAAAAAAATCTCTGAAGAAAAATGCAAATACTACATTATTTGTTTTCTTCCGTTTCAGTGAGTTTAAACATGCCACTGAAAACCCATATGTTGAACAAGTACAACTTCCTTGCCATCCATCTAGCACGACGAAGAGCCCCAGTATACAGGAAGTGCACTCTTCGTACAGGAATGATGTGATTGCAATGTCTAGAAGTTCCCTGCCATCCATCTAGCACGACGAAGAGCCCCAGTATACAGGAAGTGCACTCTTCGTACAGGAATGATGTGATTGCAATGTCTAGAAGTTCCCTGCCATCCATCTAGCACGACGAAGAGCCCCAGTATACAGGAAGTGCACTCTTCGTACAGGAATGATGTGATTGCAATGTCTAGAAGTTCCTTGCCATCCATCTAGCACGACGAAGAGCCCCAGTATACAGGAAGTGCACTCTTCGTACAGGAATGATGTGATTGCAATGTCTAGAAGTTCCTTGCCATCCATCTAGCACGACGAAGAGCCCCAGTATACAGGAAGTGCACTCTTCGTACAGGAATGATGTGATTGCAATGTCTAGAAGTTCCTTGCCATCCATCTAGCACGACGAAGAGCCCCAGTATACAGGAAGTGCACTCTTCGTACAGGAATGATGTGATTGCAATGTCTAGAAGTTCCTTGCCATCCATCTAGCACGACGAAGAGCCCCGGTATACAGGAAGTGCACTCTTCGTACAGGAATGTCTTTTAATGATGTGATTGCAATGTCTAGAAGTTCCCTGCACTAATCTTTGACTTGAGTCTCTCGAAAGTGATTAACTGCAAATTGAGTCTCAATGACCTCCTCATTATCGAAAACTGCCATAAATGCGGTTTGCACTTTCATTAGTTGTTTGCTTTATATTGTTCCAGTACAGCGTAAAAAGGGCTGCAAATCTATGATATTGACAATCGGTTGTAGCCAATAGCGAATTTCTCTTTGGCGCGAATTTTACTGTGCTTCGCAGGAAATTTCCATTGACTCGAGTGACCTCTGTGTATAATTTAATCTACTTGAGACTTTTAGCAAATGTTTGATAGGGAAAGAACGTAGGAACGTAGGACAACAACATTTAAGAACTTAAAAAATATGGACCCTCTGATCTACAGGTAAATGTGACAATGCTGTATAAACATTGGTATTATGATTTCTACTGTCCCGTTAAAGTTTACAGGTTAACTCATTTACAACTGATATGAATATTTAATACTAATTATATTAATACTTGTGTTAATCGTAACACATTTTATGTTCCTAGCAATTCCCCGGTTTCTTTTAGTCGAAAACTGAATACTATAGTCATTCGGTTGATGAAATCGTTATTTTTTTATATTTTGCAGAGTGATAAACAATGATCTTGAAGGAAAAACAATGTGAGATTTTCAAAACTGTCCAATCAAACACTATCCAACTATATCAAAAACGCATTTCGTCCGAAGGCATCCGTATTTTCACGTGTGCCTTGCTACGTGAGAATGCAGAATAACCGTACGTAAATATAACAGTTCAGGGAGTACGTAAGCTGGCTGGAAATATTTTGGGAGGTGGTTTGTCATCAAAAACGAGAGGGAAATATACAGTACCAGTTAGGATATCTACAGTTGAAAATGGGGTTTATATGCCATTTTTGTAAAATATAAAAATGTCGTTAAATCAAACTACAATGTTCAATTCCTTGGATAGAGGTTTATGTTATTTATATTTTCAACCTCTCAACAAATTTTTGTTTATACCTTACCCTCTCATGAAAATAATAGAAGTGGCCACCCTATTACAGCATGCAATGTTTGTATAGGCCATTCCCGATAAAGTGAGCACTTTTGGGGCCCTAGTTACTTTTCCTTTTCAGCCATATTTTATCCTTTAACCACCTTTTAAAATAAATATTGCTTTGAAAGTATTGAATACAGTGTCTATAGTCCACCGAACTCGGAAGTTAACGTCTAAGGTTAAAATAAAATATATTTATTGAATATTGTTCCAAATGAGAGGGCTTTCAATAGTGCTCACTTTATCGTAAACAACCTATACCTTCAGAATCTACGGGATCTTGACGCCATCTTATTGAAGAGCGTATCTAATGAGCAGTGGCGGGCTATGGTGCTGCTGATACCCAAGACGACATGCGCGCAGATTTTCGTAAAAACCCGGACACAAATTTATCAGATGCGGTGAAACAACGCCTAGCAAGTGAGCAAAAATATTTGAAGTGACAGACATGCGAGTAATTTGTTAATGTGCGAAATAGTATTATATATTAGCTGATTTGGGCACAGGCATCATCAGAAAGTGGAGCTCGCAGCCATCAGCCAATTCGGTTGATGTCGGGACCGCGGTGGCTGAGCTGTTAGCGTGCTCGCCTCCCACCAAGGAGAACCGGGTTCAATCCCCGGCCGGGTCAACAGTGTCTCGCGTGTGGGAAGTGTGCCGGACGATGCCGCTGGTCGGCGGGTTTTCTCGGTCATCTCCCGCTTCCGCCGCCCTTTCATTCCGGCGCTGTTACATACTCACCACAATCACCCTCATCGGCTCTCAAGACTTTGCTGTTAAGACTCGCCCAAATATCCTCGGTCTCTCGGTTGACGTCACAGCCCAAAGTCGGCGCTCGGCGGCCTGGGATGGCGACGAAATAACCTGTTTGCCCCAAAAATCAGTTCAGTGTAACATCTGTTAAAATTAGTATGGCAATGATGAGGAATTTATGAAATCAAGTTTGAACTTTACGAGATTTAATATGTTTGATATATTTTGCCTACATTCATATGTGTAAATTATTTATTTAACTTGACTGTTGTGTTGTTTGTAAATTAAGTTTGTTACTGGTATTGCAACTAAGGATTTATATGTTCTAATTGTGTTTAATAGCTGAAATAAACTAATTTTCTCTTAGAGAAGAAAACTGTTAAATTTTGTTTATGTAATATCAAGCGACACTAGCTAGTCAATTAAAAGCTTTAGATTTCAAATAATAACGTAACAGATGTTAATTTTACTCGAGATGGTTTTTGTTAGAGAGTAACAAACGTTTAAGAAGGAAGGTTTGGATTTTCCGCTAGGACTGGGTCAGGTCACTGACGATGATAAAACTAAAAATTGATTAGTAATTTGGTCTAAACACGGGTTTGAAATTCACATACAAGCTGAAATGAAGTATAAGAAAAGAGATGCAATATAATAGTGTTGACTACAGCTGCAGAGGTGTATCCGAGTTCGACCCCAGGTGGATAAGTCAGCTGAGAGATCTATCCGAGTTCGACTCCAGGTGGATAAGTCAACTGTGGAGAATTTTCCGTGTTCGACTCCACGGAGCAGTCCTCGCCACTTTCGTTTTTCGAATAGAAATCAGATAAGTCAAAGTAGTGTGCTGACAGTATTCAACTTTTGACACCAACGGCTTACCATGCAAGTAAGGGCAAAGAATTAACGTTAAATGACTAGCTGGTATCGGCCTATAAACTTATAGATAAATATTGAATTTTGTCGATTATTAGTTGTTTCCTATGTTCTTAGTTGTTGTGGTTAACAGCCTGAACATATAAACTTAATTTTGTCCGAGATACCAACTTTCCATTTATTCTTGATTAAATTATACTATAAACAAAGCTGCCATTGTTTGTCTTTCAGTCTTTTTTAAGTAGTAAGCATTTGTATGTTCTGTGGTAGTGTCATGTGTGATGTTTCAGGTTGCGTCATTAATAAGGTGATAATTAACCTCACCAGTGAATAGAGAATATTATTAAGAGAGGCGTTAGATAAGTTAAAGGGGTATATGACTCAAATAATAACACAGTAGGAACTACCCGAAGAAATTGAATACTTAAATATTCCTTATTTCATAGTTGTGTGGTTCTACATACATATGCACTACACCATTTTATGTAATACCAAGTAAGGTGCTACATCATAAATGGCCAATTAAAATATTCATAGCATGAAACCCACGTCCATACTGGATGTGGTGAGAAATCATTCTAAAGAAAACATTTATTCTAAATCCTAACAGCTGTCTCGTGTCCTCTGATTGGCTGTCGCCTGACCATGACACGTTTCCCAGCAAATCAGCAATGGAGAGACGAGAGACAGCCAGAATAGTTTTATGTTTAATAAACATTTAATTACTTTATATCCTCTAGGAAGAAATAGAAATAACAAACGTTAATACTGAATACTGTGTATAAATAAACAAATGGCTCTCTATGTAAATAACTATCAAAATAAACCAAAGATTACACCGTTCTCATATATTAAAACATAATTTGGAAGAATATCAGAGGAAAGCGACAATATAAGAAAGTATTATTTAATTATGTAAATATATCCCAAAATATGCAATGTTACAATATGTTGGCTGCTACCAGTGTTTTGGGGGTGGGCATGTCAAAAAGTGGGAAATATAATTTCCGTAAATATTTTTTTAAAGAGAGAGATGAGGGCCTTACGTCGGAACGTTAAGCAAATAAAGGCTGCAGAAGACGAGAGCTGATAGATTTATTAAGTTCCGCTATGTGTAGGATGTTCTTGGGTAAAGTAACCATTATTGAAATGAGCCTTTGAAGAAATCGCTTTCCGTAACTACATGTACGCTAATGTACGCACTGGTATAGACTGTTCACGATAAAGAGAGCACTTCTGAAAGCCCTTTAATCTAGAGTAATAGTCAGTATGTATATTTTATTTTAGCCTTAGATGTTAACTTTCGTTTGCAGTCGAATACACACACTGTATTTATTACTTACATGGTAATATTTATTCAAAAATGAGGTTAAAGGTTTAAAAATGCCTGAAAGGTAAAAGTAACGAGGACCTCAAAACTGTTCACTTTACCGTGGACAGCCTATACCGAGTTTCCCAGTTATGTTGGCAGCGATTCAATGAAAATAGTTCTAAAACTACTTTGCATTGAGAATGCACTGTGTAAATTTATGCCGGCTGAAGTCAGTGTTTCTTGTTTTATACTGTTAAAATAGCATTAATTATCATATTTTTAACAGATTTATTTTCCCAAAAATCCCATAGTTTGCACTTGAAAGACGCATTAATAAAGTGAGACGGTCTGTGGAAATGTTAATATTACATACAGCGAAAGGATACTAAATGAGTGAGTAAAGTTATTTAGGCAGCTCTTAACATCGAGGTCTTGAGAGCCGATGAGGGTGAAGCGAGGTGGGATGTGTAGTAGCGCCGGACTTCAGGAGCGGCCGGGGGAGAACCCCGAGAAAACCCGCCGATCAGCGACATCGTCCGCCACGACTCGCACATACGAAAATCCGGGGAAGCGACCCCGCCGGGAATCGAACGCGGTTCGCCTAGGTGGGAGGTGAGTAATCTAACCGCTACACCACCACGGCCCCGTAGATGATACTCTAGATGATAAGGACTGTAGACAATAAACAGGGCTTTCAGAATTGCTCGATGAACCGTGCACATCATATACGTATATTTGATACAAGTTCCTGTTAGCGCCAGTTAAAGAGCCATTAAAACTGCCCGATTCACTACGTCAGTGAGTTGCGGCGCTGGCCAATCGCCCGCCACCTAATCCGCTAGTATTCGGGAGGGGAGGAACTTCTGGATCCATTGAAAACTTCCCAGAGATATCGAACGTGTTCATAGTTTGGCGATTCCCCCGGGGCTGGGGAATTAACCACGAAAGTTCGTTGAGGTGGAGAAGGGAGGAAGAGGAGGAGGAGGAGGAGGAGCAAATAAGAACGATCCATACGCAGTTGGACAAAAGCTTTCACGATGAGAAGAATCTTCGGTTAAGTGAAAATATTTATTTTGATGAGGATGACAAAAAACTATTCCAAATAAATATTCAAAGTCTTTGTAGGACACGTTAATGAATAAGTTACTATTTTTTTGTGTGAATCAAGGAATGGATAAATATTAAGGAGTGAAATAACGCCATCTTTTATTTCTCAATCATGTCAGAAATCTAATTAAAGAAGGGAATAAGGAAAATAACATACATTCAAATTTCTGCGGGAATAAATGAAAACAGCGAGAAAAATACTCTGCGGTGTGAGATTTTTAGAGGAAAATCGTTGGAAATAAAATCGGTGTTCTGGGCATGCCCTTGACAAACTGGCGATGAGAAAATAAGACGGGCGAAAACCAAGAGCACAAAGAAAGCAGTAAATTATACGGATTAGAAAACATATTTTACATTGGATACCTATCAGGACACTAATATTACGGGCTGTTACATGACACGAAAGACATCTGTTATATGGACGCCTGAGGGGCGTATCTGAGTTCGTGAGGAATGGAGGTCTTAATAAAAAAATAAAAGAACTAAAGTTGACTTATAATTTATTCATACAGCTATTATTTACAGTATTAAATTTTCTATCTCCACTCTTACTCTTTTTTATTTCTTCGTAAGCGCAATATTTAAGGTATATTTCAACTCTAATTAACGTCCTTCTTTATGTCTTTGTTTAATTATTTTCAATTAACTCATACTCATCATTAACACATGTTCAGTCCGATAGTCCAGCATGCCAGCTGCACTCTTCACTGTTTGATACTGGCAGTAGCAGATTTCTTCCCTTACTCTGATCACTTCTCTCACCGCTCGTCTTCTATCGCTCGGGACTCAGCCACTCATTCGCTCATCAACAACTTCCGGGCCGGAGACCCGCCGCACAATTTATGCTCTGCTGGCCTTGACCTGGAAAGTTCGACGCATCCCGAGTCATACGGACGGAATCTAGTGCAGTAAACAGATAGATAATTCCTCAGGTAGATGCAGAAACTCAGTACAACCAGGGTCAGTAGAGCGCACCGCAGAAAGGATTGTTGTGTCGGCTCGCCTTCTGTAACAGATAAGCGGCCACCGAACAATCGCTTGCCTGTCATTCAAAACAATCCATTGACTTGCTGCCGCCGCTATCATACAACTGCTGTCCTTCACTTCCACTCGTTCGAGCGGGATGCGAAGCAACGAGCGCGTAACAATACTCTCGTGTTAGTGATATCTGTGGCCGATGCTGTTATGGCACTAAATTGTGACCAAAACATCCTGAATTTGTGTCCCGTGTAAATCATGTGCGTGGGCGTGCGAGTTACACTTACACTTACACTAGTTTCATTTGTTAGGTTTCCGGCATAAAACTGGTGGATATATGACCAGGGAATATAAGTTTCTCATAGAAGTAATACGAAGCCAGTAAACAAAAGCCTACATTTAGTGCGAACCAAAATGGAAACTATCAAGACCTAGAAAATGTTGGAAATACTGCAGGGATGTTAGAAATACCAGAGAACGATTTATGAGACGTGTCATTCTGCTTTTACAAATGTTATCAAGTATTTAAATAATCAGTTAGGAATTTTATCATGAAACCCAAAATCTACTGGAGAACGGGAAGCGGAAATCGACATTAGTGGCTTTTTGCGCGCAACACACCCATGACCAGTATATCAACCGGGCTGGAGTTTGGATATGCCTACGAGTACTTTGACAGGGACCGCGGTGGTGTAGTGGTTAGACTACTCGCCTCTCACCTAGGCGAGACGGGTTCGATTCCCGGCGGGGACGCATGTGGGTATCGTGCCGGACGATGCCACTGGTCGGAGGGTTTTCTCGGGGATCTCCAGTTTCCCTCCGCCCCCTCATTCCGACGCTGCTCCATACGGTTCTCAAGACCCCAATGTTAAGAGCCGTCCAAATCCTTTCGCTCACGTGTGCCTTATCGACGTAGGTCCAGCATCGAAAGCCAATAGCCGGACCAACGCCTACCCGTGGGGAAAAAAAACGTGGCTGGAGCAGTAATCATTCTGGAAGGCACTTCTTAGCAGTTCTGTTGAACTTTCCACCTTTTTTTTTTTTGCTCGCGGAGACAAGGCTGGCTATCGGCTTGCAACCCACGCGCCGATGGACGGTCAGACCCGACGGCGTCGGAGGCCAAACTCCTATCCAACCCTCCCGACCGGGCACCGACAAAGTTTTAAAGGGTTGACGGGGTAGGCCCTGTGGCTATCGGGGTGAGTAAAGGGGTTGAGCGAGGAGAAGGGGGCATAGTCGGCCGCAGCTCCGCGTTCTGCCGGACATGGCGGGGCCCACCCCTGGATTGAGGGTGGGTGGCTCACGTCGAGGTTACCGTGGGGCATGGAGGTTGCGGGAGGGGGGTTCACCAAGTTGGATCGGGTTCCGCCAGCGCCTCAGGCCTGACGCAGGCGACGCCAAGGAGCGTCCAAGCGTGCGAACGGAGCTCTCGCGATCAATCCGGACACTTCTGTGGCCCTGCGCGAAGCCGCATTGTTACCGTCCTCTAATCCCGCTGTCCCTCTCCGGGCCGAATTTAATTGTGTTGCCGCTCGGATGGGCTGCCATCGTTCTGCGCATGCGCCACTATTGGAAACAGCCACGCGTACGAAGCTGTAGTAGCATTCAAAGCGAGCACCATGAGCAACGGGGTTCGTCTTTGAAGTTTATGGCAATGGCGCGTTCATGTTATTATGTTGGTATGGTTAGACTGTATCCATTGCCGACCATGAGACTACATGAAATACTAAAAGCACAACCACAGAACTCAACAAACCAAAAAAAGAAAAATTCTCTGTCTGTGGTGTTGTAAAGTTCCCCCCCCCCTTTTTTTTTTTCTTCCTCTTGCTGAGTTGTGTGAGTGTGAGATTTCTATTCTATTTAGTTTCATGATCGGCAATGGACACAGTCCAATCATGCCAACATAATAGCATGAAAGATTTCGGGTTCAACACTCTGAGTTCTCCCGTTAAGCAACGCGATCCTCAACAAAGATGTTGGCATATCCACTCGCAGCAGCACACAACAATATCAGACAAACGACACAAACAAATCGTATAAACCTCTCTCAATCAAATAACAATATACACCAATAAATATTTATAAGTCCATAAACCATCAAAATAAAAAAACATAAACTCAATGCAAGGTCCCCAAATCTATACATAGAAACAAATTCAGAAACAAACACACATAGAAATATAAAATAACTAAAATCAAAAACATAAGATTGTAAATTTAAGTGGCACACAATGCCATCCCAGCGAAAAATAAAATATTTGTAAGCACCGAAGCCGCAATAATGTGGAAAGCAAGAACTCGCTTAGAAGCGCGGCCACAGTACTGAAAAGATCCAAGTTCAACGATCCAAAATTTCAAAAATAATCTATTCCGAGTGTAGTAATATTCTGAGTGATTGAAAAAAATGAATCTTCAAGCACGCTGAAATATTTAATAACAAAGAAATACGCGTGAAAAAAATAAAGTGAAATTGGAGATTCAGTATTGATACTGACTATAAGAAAATAAACCCCGAGATGGTAAAAGGGCGAGAATTTGGCAGTCTGCATGTTAGCGTCGAACACCACTACTTAAATAATCTAGAACGTGTAGTTTCACTTGTACAGTTATTCCGTAGGTTTTTGTTGAATTTCAGCAAACATTTAATTATATGTTTTTTTTATGATGACTGACACAAACGTCTGTGAACAAGTCACTTTCATTCTGTGACGGAAAGTAGATACTACAGAAACAGCTGAGATTATGCCAGAGCTCAGGATTTACCAGAATAGTGGGGACGGCCGAACACTGCCGAGTTGAACCGAAGTAACTAAGCCAAGAAAGCAGATTCTCCTGTTCATGTAACGTACACTAGGCTCTAAAGAAGAACGGTTTACAATATGTTTTAAAAACTATTTCAATTTTAGATATTCGACAACGTAACATTAAAAAAAAATACGACTTACTGCGTTAATATTATTGCTGCTTATTGGTTTCAAACAATGAAGGCCATGCGATCTGCACAACGACATTAAAATCTATTGACACGCTACTATAGGCTGTTCACGGTAAAATGATCACTTTTGGAGGCCCGTTTAAGATTTTTTGTTGTATACACGTTGTATATTCTTCCGCCTTATGTAAAATTAACATTGCCATGGGCCTCATCACTTTATTCATACTGCGGTAAAAAAAACTGTGAAATTATTAGGAAAGTAAATATTTTACAAATCTGCTAATTTGTTCTTTTCGAAGCATTAAAAAAAAACCAGTTAGAGAAATAAATATTTTAAGTTATCACAAATGACTTTTTATCCGACGTTAAGATATGAAACCATTGTACTTTCCCTCCATCGTTACCAGCTTTACTGGGCGAATGTTACTCAGTGCGCTTGTTAAAATATATGTAGGCACTGGCAGTGACTTGTTTCAAAGGTTAATTTCAAAAGTGCTCACTTTATCGTGAACATTAGGTACAAAGTATACCAACATCGTCGAGATGTAAGAGTATTGTAGAAGAGGTGAACAACATTGACCGAGAAAGGAATATAAAGGAGGCAAAGGGCCTTTACCAAAAGTGGGCTCCTGGTAGAGCAAGTGACAAGTAACAAGTGGCAGGCGAGAAAATACAGTTTTAAGTATGTAACATGATCTCACCTTATTACGATGAAGGATGTGCATAATTTGTCCGGGCTGAGTATGAGGATGTCGACGAGATCTTGAGGCGTGATGGTCCATTCGTCATGTAGCGCCGATTGCAGCTGCGGAGTCGTTACTGGCAGCTGGCGACGTGCTGTCAGGCGTTTCGTGACGTCCCACACGTGGCTATAAGCTGTTCACGGTAAAGTGAGCACTTCTGAGGCCCTACTTACTTTTTCCTTTCATCCATATTTTATCCTTTAACCACCTTTTAAAATAAGCATTGCCATGTAAGCAATAAACACAATGTGTATATTCCACCGCACTCGGAAGTTAACGTCCAAAGTTAACATAAAATATATTTATTGGCTGTTATTCCGAAAGAGAGGGCTTTCAAACGTGCTCACTTTACCGTGAGCATATTATAGTCGCTTGTATTGAGGTCCGGAGACCGTGCGGGCCATTCCATGCGGCGAATGGCTTTACTCTCGAGAAGTTCAGCAATAGCCGCTGTACAATGAAGTTTAGCGTTGTCGCCCATGAAGAGGAACTCAGGATACACAACACCCTGGGAAATATGCACGTGCGGAAGGGGAAACCCGGTACGATAACGGTCCTTGCAAGATGTTGAGCTCCGTATGACCAACAAAAATTTTGCTCCCAGTTAGGGTAAAACTATAAATAAGAACGCGTCCCGAAAATCTGCTTTTCTATTTTAGTTAAAGAAAAACAATATGGTTTAAACTGTAGTAATAAATATCTACAACTAATATGGTTAATTTTGCTCTTGTATCATAAAATTATGACCAAGAGGTCGCCCATCTTCTGATTCTGTATATAAGTGTTTTGCATAAGTAGTTGGTACTGATTTATCGACTGACATGAATGCTGAATGTAAAAGAAATACTGGTTAGTAATAGTATTTTTAGGAATTGCATGTCCGAACAATATTTTTGAAGAGAACGCAATCACGTTCAAAAACTCAATATTTCAAAACTAGGTTATTAAAATTCTGCTTACGAAAACCTGCTCTCGTTATGAATCACGGATGACATTAGGAAGTAAAACATACATAATTTTACATTTTCACAGAGCGAGACTTCCAAATCAAATAAAACTGGCAGCGCTAAAAGAATTTGTTTACACATATCTTGGAATAAAAAGTTGACCAACACTACTATTGTGTCACATATAAACATTCAAAATATAGTAAAAACTTCAATGAAATATTTTTTTCGGACAACTGCTGTTTCAGAGTTTGTAATATGTCGCAGAAAACCCAAATGATAACCACAAAAAAAGTGAACGTCTATATATATATATATATATATATATATATATATATATATATATATATATATATATATGGTAAGTCATTCTATAGGAATCCCATGGAAGGAATTATTCAACAAACAACAGAAACATGACAGACACCGAAAAGAGTAATTGAACAAACGATCAATCTGTTTGTTTTCCAAGCTGTGTTCGTTTCTGTTGCTTCCATTGTGCTATATATAACTATCTGAGTACACTAGTGAAAAAATGTAAATACTGCAGGTGCATCACTCTGATAGTCCTCGATGGAAAATACTCGATTCCTGAATCTTATTCAGTTCTACGACATTGATCATTGCATGCGCTGCTCTCGTGCATTTCCAGGTTTTTATTTTCCTGTTTTGTACGTTGAAATAGGCTTGTTATTTTCTAAGCGTAAGTTCGTTATACATTTATGTTTTACGTTTTCAACAAATAACAAAACCAAACGCATTTATTAAATGCTATTATTATTTGTATTGAGAGAGAAAACTACTTCTCTCGCTTCTTTATAATTTAGTATTACAGATATGAATACTGACGTACCACCTCCGTAAAGTTCTAAAATGATAGAGAAACTGTAAATCCGATGATATTCACAATTTTTTTCTGAACATGTTATAGAAAATCTAGAAATAACCAACAGTTTATTTAAGAGTATTCAGGAACGCACATTTTGCAGAGTTAATAAATTAATAAACCCATCTTGCAAAAAATTATTTAACATGCTTTTTTAATTCATTTTAATTATATATATGCGTTATATTTCAACCGCCTAACCAATGGATTTGATCTGCAGAATGTAATATTGAAATATTAAGGTCCTGAATTCAATACATGTCCAGGTAGAGGATTTTTAAGGTTTCAGCGCCATAACCGGTTGTTTTGTTGTCTCTTTTACCTTCATATTGAGGAAAGCTGCCATAAACCACCGAATAATGTGTCTTGCATGTCTACTTTGGGCGATCACTGTGATACTGCCCGAAGAGCGAAAGCCACTGCTTAACTGATCACTTCACATAATGTGACGAATTGGTTACTGATCTGGAAGACAGTTACGTTGACAGTGGCCTATGTTTATGTAACTGCATGTATGCTTTTGGTAACGTCAATATATTTGGCAGTATAATAACTTTTGTGTTTAAATTGAAATTTTTTTGTATGTTAATTGTTTTATACTACATGTAATTTTAAAAGCAATGTATATATGTATATATATAATGTTTAGACAGTTTTATTAACGCCAGACATGTTTGTGTTTCTCTTAAGTTGGCAGCTGAGCATGATGTCGCCAGTAGGGAGAGTTTTTAGAATGTGCTTTTGAGGTAAACCCTATATATGTCATGTAATTTTTATATTTGGGACTTTCGCTGAAAAAAAATGTATTTTTGTGAACGAACTTGAACGACATATTGAAAGCGAAGCTACTAACGTAGCTGGGCAATCAGGGCTGCTGACCTACAGTATTGAAATTAATGAATACATGATAAATTGGCTGTAGCGACGTGATGAAGAGTTCTAATGTGTTCGATAAAGGCTGACCACGCGCTCCGGAGCGCAAATGAAGAGGGCCTATGTTTTTTTTCTGCATTATACTACAAGTGAAATGGTATAGGTAACATGCTAATTTTCTGTACGCCGTAGTACCTGAGGTGAAGCTGTGACAGCTAATCCTGCAAATAAATACTTAATTCGACTTCTTAAAATTAACCTACATATCACTGAGTGAAAGAATTGTTTGTAACTCTACCGTATTATTTTCAGCTAAGGCAGGGGATATTTTAAAACTAAGTTTCGTGTGATATTGTTATTTCGAGCTGATCTTTGAGCCGGAACCTTTTAAATTTTCACTGTATAATGAGACGTAACTGCCAGCTGCCATATTCCTTTAATATGATAAATACTATTTTGCTATAAACTATTTGAATTCAATGCACTGCCTTAATCGAATTTTCTCAACCATTGAAGTTTAATTATTGATTTTGAGACAGCGGCTTAAGAAAGGTAATCTGCAATTAAAATTCTATGCTTCACCATTGGGTAGTAGTTTTCTTTAGTTTGCTGGTAGCTTTGTTATTTTTCTTGGTACTGCTATTTTCCAATACACTGTAATCCTATTTCTCAAGGAAAAACTACTAATTGTGTTCTCCGTCACACATACACTTTACGTTCAGTGCCAGATAAATCAGAATTATTATAATTCACTCTTTACAAGTACATTTCAGTAGTGCTCCATTCGTGGAATATATTCACCATGTAAGCATGACATGTACTTTCACACAAAACTTTTACATCATACGTTTATGTAAACTGATTCATTAATTAATTTCTACGGGTGAAAAGTTGGGACAAAATTTGTTACTGGACAAGGTATCAGCTTGGAACAACAAAGCAAAACGTGATCCCGGCATGGGAGAGCTAAGCCACTCCCGTTTCTGCCACTGAGCACAAGTATAAATTCTCTGCAGTGAGGAATTCTCTTGAGCGTAATGTCTTGGACAGTTGTCGAGCAGTACTTTGAAACCTGGTCCTGCCTCACAGAGTAGGTAAGAAATGGGGGTTCCGGTCTAGGCTGCGCCGACAGACACATTTGTCTCCCGCCCCTGAGAGCGAGGCAACCCGTCGCGCTGGATCCCCGGCCCCGTCAGGCAATCCCGCGATGCACCCGCCCTGACAGATTGGAGCGTCGAGGCGCCCCCCCCCTTAAACCGCTCTCGCCGGCGTCTCGGCGACAAGCGACGCTCGTCGGAATTTCAATAACCTTCCCCCATCCCTACCTCCTTCTCACCATCCCGCTGAGGCGCACTTCCTGTTGCAGCCATTTCCGGTTACAACGTCGACCCTCCTCGGCGAGACCGCAAGCCGTTGTTTGGGGAAATAGAAATTCCCCCCCCCCTTTTTTTTCGATTTCTATCTCCACCTCTTTTATACTGGTGTGTCTTCTACTTTTATCTGCCTTTCATGTCTCTTCTTCCCCGTCGTCTACGTCTTATTCACATGCCTGTATTTCTTAATCTCTCAAGCTACTTGAGCTGGAGCCATGTGTCGACATAGTCACTGAACGTGTTTTGCTGTCGCACTTACAAAAAGCTTAAGTTTTCTAATTATGTAAATCTTAATTGTTTCTGTTTAATGCTCTTAGATTATTTCCAAATATTAATAATTTCCAATAAATACATATTTCGGTTAAAATATTAAAATTGTTGACATCGCAGGGCAAAAACAATAGCTTCCCAGCATATTTTAAGTTGTTTCAACTATTGCATTAATAAAATTATCACAAGTACTTGAGGAATGAAATAAGCAGCGACCCGTTCCCTGCCAAGACATAAAATAGTATAATACAACATATTTACTGCAGTTTATGGTTAAATATAAAACGATATTAAATTCAACCCGTATGAATAACATTCAAAGTTTTCTCGAAAATTTTCGTATAATCTTTCATCAGTATCAGATGTAAGAAACTTCCAATGACTGTTGGCATAAAATAAAAAAATTTATAAAAAGATACAATTATTGCTCTGTGTCGGTTCCAGCACCACCGTCACATATGACGTTCTTACACAACAGCCTGAAGGCTCAAGTGCGATGCACGCGTGAACGCGTGAGAGCAGCTGTTAACATGCCCTGTTTACAGTGAGCAGTGGCGGTTGCCCGTAGCTAAAAATGGCGTTGGAGGATGGCCGTGGAGGGAGGGGGGAGGTTATGGAAATTAGGCGACGTCAGTTCTAACAGACCGAATATCCAGGGCCTGGCTCGGCCTGTACGTCTGTCAGCCATTTAGCCATTCATGACTTGTTGGAATTTCAATAACCTCTCCGATTCCCCCTCTTCAAATCCAGACAGTCCCTCTCCCTGCTCTGCCACCCCTCAGCGGTTCCAACTGCCATCCCTTAAATGCTTTCTTCCTGTTCCCCCTTTTCACACCCTCCCGGAACAACCCCGTCGTCCAAAAGGGGAGATGAAAGGGAAAACTCCCCGCCTGACGATATTTCGGGGAAATGCACGCAGCAGAGGTGGGTGGGGGGAATGGGAGGGAAGTTGATGTCCTTCCCTGGAATATTGGGCTGGGAAAATTGAAACGCTTCCCACCCCTTGCGATCGGAATTCCAGTTCGGCGCCTACCGCAGTGTCCGATGCAGGTGCTTCGTGACTGGAATGCGGCAGAGGAATCTTGTCCTTCACGCCAGCGGGTTCGCGTTTTCCCCGCACGTTACAGATTCATGGCAGAATACATATATAACAAATATGTGACTTAAACCACAAATTAATGTTACGTGAAGGATTATCTATATGAGCTTCGGATTACGTGAATCTTAGAATCTAAAAATATACATTACATCATCATTGTCTTTGTCTCTACCTATACCATGCTGATGCATGCGTGAGCGGGGATATAATTGTACTCCCCCCTTCCCAACTGTTCAAAATATTTTGTATATGTGTGTGTTTGTTGTATGATGTGTATATGTATGAGTGTATTACCTTCGATATATTTCCTAAGAAAGCTCTCTAACTGTTCGCTATTAATATTATAATGTTATCCTGCAGGCAGAATTTATATATATATATATATATATAATATGTTTTATAAAAATTAAAACAGCTTCAAACTATTTATTAGATCACACATATAATTACAACAAATTAATTATTGCCACAAATAAATGATCGATTATACAAAAAAATAATTTTTATTTTACATTATGTATTAAACAACATTTCAACATGTTCGAGTAAATGCATATTTTCAGTAGTACCGATCAACTTCCGATAAAGACAAATTTGATCTCCAATCTCGAACTTGATCTTCTTACAAGAAAAGAGTACGGGTGTACATGACGTAATAATTTCAGCATTCTGATTAGCAATATCTTCATGTACAGGCATAGTCTCCCAACAAATTAGGTCTCGCGGATCCACTTCAGACAAATCCGCAATTGACGGATCTTTTGCATTATGAGCGGGTTTTATATTTTCCCGGGTCCTCTCTGGTGCGAATAGAGTACGAGCGTGTTCTCATGTATATAAGTGTGTAGGTATGTATATATATACATATATATATAATGTGACAATCAATATCGACCTGGGCGAGTGTAATTTTTTTCAAGGATGTGCTACTGTTAAGAGGCATGCCATATTCTAGATGGTGTAAGGCACATCGGGAGTGTGCTGCAGCAGTAAGGAAAAAAAGATGGTGCATCCAACACTGAAAGATGGGCAACTGTAAAGAAGATTGACTGATCAGATTGACGAGTTAGCAGGCTACATAGCTATCGGTCTGATTAGACTTTATATTACAGTCCAGCAACCATTCTGTGTTGCAGCTTCATGTCTAAGAAAACGCCTACCGAGTCATCCAAGACGGGCAACACAAACTGTCTGACATGTAGTGTTAATAGTATATAAACGTGTATCGCGCAAAAAGGTTGTCACTTCGGTGACAGGCGCGGTGGAAAGCAGATCGTTACGACTAGATTCATTTAATGAGACTGTGTAAACTGTTACAATATGAAGACGAAATCGAAGGTTGAAGACTAGTCATCTGTATCACCGGCTGCATGGACGAGGATGGCGCGAATGCTTGCTGGCTCTGGAAGTCGGTGTTGGTCATCATGGACTGAGTACAAGTTTTGCGGCAAGGTGTTTGCCCGCAGTGATAGCTTGAATAGACACAGCAAGATGTGCAATGGTAATATTTGCTGTTCATCGGGAAGTGAATGCAAGTATTGTGGCAAGACATTTACTAACAACTTTAAAGTCAGACGACATGTAAATACTAACTGTCCATTCAGCATCGCTTACAATACGTACACGTGTGGTAACTGTGGCGTGGTATATGCGAATAAGTGTACCTTGAAGGCTCACAGCAGGAATTATTCTATAAAATAAATGTCTTAATAATTGTTTTGTCGAATGAAGTAGTATTTATAATGTACTTTTATTTTGTCGAGACTGTAAAATCGTTGAATTATACAAATTAATTCTGTGTTATTAATTTATTTTAACACTTGCTAATGTTAAGATTTTAGTAGGGAAAATGAATATAACTGGTGATAAATACGTATAAATTAAATGTGCTATTCGTTTGCCATCAAAGCTAAACTTTTCTGACGAACATACATACTTGTAAGCTGTTAAGTTATAAGAACTTTAAACATATGGCCATGCATGCTCAGTATACCCGATGGAATGGGTATCAAATGACCATACATGCTCAGTATATCCGATGGAATGGATATCAGTGAAACTTTGAATGCAAATTACGAACTAAATATGAGAAATACTATAAAATAATATTTATAAACTCAAGAGAACTTTGTGTATAAAGGAATGACGAATATGCTACTACTTTTACTGAATTATATATGTATGTGTATATATATACACACATACATATATAATATATAATACACACACACACACACACACACACACATATATATATATATATATATATATATATATATATATATATATATATATATATATATATATATATATATATATATATATATATATATATATATATATATATATATATATATATATATATATATATATGTGTGTGTGTGTGTGTGTGTGTGTGTGTGCGTATATATATATATATAAACTGATTGTTTATTACGAACTGCTTAGGACACAACTAAAGAAAATAAAGATAAATTAAGGTTCAATCTGCATGTTCTCGGTAAAAACTCAGATGTTGTTCGGTCTTGGCAGGAATCACTTTGGTACTAGTCTGGATGTATGAGTTCGCATCTGCTTGAAAACGAAGCAAGCCACTGATTGTGTGCAATAGAGTGCGGGAAATATGTCTATACACATAACTTAGTCGATTATCCTATCATTGGATGATAAAAAAAGTTTTGCTATTATGAAAAAACTTTTCATAATAACGGATGGTGTGTAAAGAGCAAATGCTCGAAAGGACTGACATTCGAACTGCTACTAGGTGATGATGGACGTGGTATGCTATTTACTAGAATCAATAATTTTAATATGCCTTACAAGACATGTAAAGGTTTTGTTATATCATCTGAATGGTACGATTAGAATGTTTTTGGTAGATATGGACGGTAATGGATTTTCAGTATTATCGGTAGAATACTCTCGCGACATAGTCATGTCTTTTTTGTATGATCTGCCTAAGCGACCAGTATGACATTGTGGTATGTTTTATAAGTATTGGGTTTTGAATATTTACGTAGGAATGGATGATAGTTGGTGTGTTCTGACAGCATGACCTGTTAGAACTGTTGGTCGGAAATATTGGTTGCAATATTTTTTGGCTCGTTGTCTGGTAGGGCTAGTCTGCATGGTTAGCTGTTTTGCTGGTATTGTATGATGGTAAGCTCTTTGCAAATGGAAGTTATTGTCTGTTCAAATGTGTTGTGTGGTGTGATATGGTCTGTGAGTATTGATGGTTGGAATGTTTTGGCTGAAATATTTGATTTGCTGGTCTGATGGCATGACCTATTGATATGACATTTCGTTATGGCTGGTTCTCTGGCGAGGGTATTCTGTATGGAATGATAGTATTATCTGGTCATGTAATCGCTATTAGTAGAATGACTTGGTAGGCTCGAGCACAACGGGATGGGGGATAGGAGCGCTGGAGCCGACCTCCGCCTTCTTGGAATTTCCCATTTTTTTCTTTTTTCCTTAAAAATTTCTATTTCCCCCTTAAAACCGACTTCTTTATCCTAAAAATGTCCTTTTTCTCTAAAAATGCCCCTTTTCCCTAAACATTTCCCTTTTTTACCAGAGCAAGAGAGGAGGATTCGTGTCCCCGGAGAGGAGGATTTGTGACTCCGAGCCAGGACAGCAGGGCTGAGGACTAAGGACCTTTGACCTTAACCCCGTGACCTTGAATGACCTTAAACCCAAAAAATACCCTAAATAACAAAAAATCCATAAACTCCCAAAAAACCCAGAGATTTCCAAAAAAAAAAAAAATAGGGAAAATTCCAAACAATTCCAAAAAAATATTATTAACAGAAATTAATTAAAAAATATTTCTAAATATTTAAAAATTATTTAAAAGATATTTTTAAACCCCAAAAAAAAAAAAAAAAAAAAAAAAAAAGGAATTTTCAGCCCAGAGCAGGGAAGCAGGATTCGTGACTCCCAGCCAGGAGAGCAGGACTAAGGCCCTTTACCTTGAACCAGTGATATTAGTAGAACTTGAAAACAAAAACTCGAAAAAAAATTCATAACAGTCAGCAAGATAATGTTACTGAATACTTCCGCCATATTGGGCGCAGATGACCTTGGCCTTGACCCCATGACCCTGAAATCCAAAACTTGAGAAAAATTCATAGAAGTCAGAAAGGATATTACATTACTGACTACTACCGTCATATTGGGTGCAGGCAACCTTGACCTTGACCAAATTACCTTGAATGACCTTGAAAACAAAAACTTGAGATAAAGTCATAAAATACCTGCTTGCAGCAAACCTGGTACCGATATACTAATGAGAAATGCACCTCACCTTAACATGTCTTTGCATGCTTAAATAAACTGCCGGTATGGCTGGACTGCTTGCCACACCTGTCACACAAATATGACATGCGACAGGGATTATTGACACATTTAAAGAGCTCATGTCGCCGAGCATAGCAGGTTTAGCTGAAGATCTTTTCACAGAAGCGACACTGATAACGACATAGTGGTTCAGGCAAAGACTCGGACGGACATGTTGGAGATGAAGGTGCTGAAGCTAAAGAAGCAGGCAATGCCGTCAATGGTGTTCTAGATACCTCTGCCGAAAAGGCCGATGGCTCCATTGTAAAATTGCTTAGGGGTTAAACTGAAGAAGTTAATGACACTGCTGGTACCACTCCCGAAGAAGTTGCTGGCACTGCCGTAGCTACCATTAGCTCCGGAGAACCCGAAGACATCGCAGATGCAGAATAAGACTTAGATGCAGAAGCTAACAGAGACGATTCACCTTTCACATTAGCCATTGTCAAAATTGCCTGTAAGTTGACCTCCCTACTGCTTATAATATACGAATATAAAAGACCCATGATGTCATACTGACTTTGAACTAATCGTATTACGTCATTAATACATTGTTCGGACACTGACCAACCAATCACCGAGTCGCCACGTGATTGCAGCTAACCAATCCCATGAAGACATTGAGACATCACATGTGGGAGTCAGTCTCTGACTCCTCTTTCGTATAAATCAATCAAATGTGAACTTTCTTAGTGATTCTGGGAAACCAAGGATACTTTGTAATGCTCATACGCCAAACGCACGCAAGCACTTCTTAACCCATATTTTCTAATAAATATTGCAATGTAAGTAATAAATACAGTGTGCATATTCAACCTCACACAGAATTAACGTCCAAAGCTAAAATAAAATAAATTTATTGACTATTATTCGAAATGAGAGAGCTTTCAAAAATGCTCACTTGACCACGAATAGCCTATAAGAAATATATCTCGTATTTCACAGGGAAAAGTCGAATATTTTCTGAATGGGAGATTTTATTATATTAAATATGTGGTAAAAAATCAAAGTATTTGTAAAGTTAACAATTTATATACATTGATTAACGTTACTCAGCGCTGTGCATAACACACAGAAAAATGTTAGTAATAAACTTTATTTTATCTTCTTAGAACTTTCTAAATACTGGTAACAAACTAAAGCATTAATTAACTTTACAGAAGTTTATGACGTATACAATAGAAACGTGTATCTGAATGTCTCGAGGACATTGACAATACAGAATAAAAGTTGTAATTTCTTTCAAAATATAAAATTGCGATTTCAACTACAACACAAATATTTTACAAACAAAATGTTAAAATCGTATTAAAAAATGCAGACATTTTTGATAGAATGATAGTTCAACATGTAAATTTTAGCAGCTTAGATATTAAACTTGAAAGAAAATTCAGAAATACAAAAAATTACGGTGTAATTATTTCTAGATACAAAATGAGAAGATAATAAAAAAAAATACAAGTGCAATTATGTTAAATGTTCCGGGGGGGGGGGAAATTGAGAAAACATTTTAGATTAAATTTAACATACTAAAATCGAATTAGTGTTATCAATATAAGAAATGCCAGTCATTGAACCTCCTAATGGTGAAAATGGGACCTGGAACACGATCATACAAAAGTGATTAGTAAAACAATATGCAACAAAACTCCATTATTATATGTATCTCTGAACCAAAGCTGTTTTTTGTAGCGATATTCACGGGAAAGTTGTAATCACTTTTAATCAGGGTTATCTTTTTGATATATTATGTGACACCCAAAATTTCACGTCTCCGTGAGTGTAAAATTGATTTATGTATTATTTCTCACATTTGTCACGTAACGTTTTCATGTATGCAATTTTTAATGATTTTAATATTTACATTTTATTTATTATTATTTTTCTGAATGGTAGGATTTTAACGTTAGATGTAGAGATGTCAATATTTAATGTTTAACTGGGTTAGTTCGCTAGATTTATTTATTTTTATTTTTATTAATTATTATGTATGGACCTCTGTTTTGAGACCGTATACTCTATGTATTATGTACGTTAGGCCGTTGGTGTGGATCGTTTCAGGTAGTTTAAGTTGGAAGCCTTCCGATTAGCTGGCAGGTCCAAACCTTGCGCTAGGATTGGATAGAGAGGTAAGATAGGGTTAGCCGGCTCCAGTCATTTAGGAAGTTTGAGCTCTCCGCCATCATCACTTGGAGAGATAGGACGTACAACAGGACGCTCGTACGGAGTGGACGAAGCATAGGATTTTAAACTAGTTTGTTAGGGTCTGCTGGAAGATTTTAAGTGGATCCGCGATTAAGATGTGTGTCTTAAAACCCCCTTCGCGTAGCAGAATTAGGATGTAGATAGTATTGGATTCGATGCTCGTCGGTGGACGGTTGGTCCACGTAAAGATAACGTCCTACACTTGTTTCGTGGCGGGAAAATTCTGCATACATTCCCGTTTCCTGCTCAATAAAATTGAATTCCTGCGAAAAACGTCGTCCTACAACATATGAGAACTGTTGGTATTTTATATTTTCATTATGGTGAAGCTCATAACGTCTATTTTTTCTAGAAGACTGGAACGTCGCCATTTTGGAAAAGCTTTATGAGCACAATTTCCAGCAGTTTTGACTGCGTTAACCCCAAGGAAGAGCTGATTGTCCCACTGAGCTTAACGAAGTACGTTAATAAACATTTTGATGTTTTAGTCCAAAAACAGTAATATTTTGAGAATGTTAATCTTAAGCTGAGCTACGAGCTAGAGAGATGCTACACATTTTTAACGCTTTGTAAATGGGTACAGTGATGTTTGAGACGACCTCTATCCAACGGCAGTTGAGTTTCTTTCTTAATTATCTAGTCTATATTGCCATCCAGGGTTTATAATATGTATTTATTTTGGAATTTAAAAAGTGAAATACTGGTAAAAGAAAATAGCAATAAATTGTTTAATCCTGAAATGAAAGGTAGTAATTTACGTTTTTGTACACGTAGATACTTCACCCTCTTACTCCCGTTTCAATGGCAATGATATATATATTTTCTTTAAAGTAACTAGAATATAGTGGTTATTTCAACTCACACATAGAAAGCGTATGTGTACCAGCAGAGACTACATAAGGTTGGTATTATTCCTGAGTGCCTGCCGCATACAGCCTGTGGAGGACCGGGCCATAGTTACCACACAGGCTAACTATATGATCGTTATTGTTTGTTATTCTGTTCCAGAAAATTCTCTTTTTTGAAACACCTCTCAAACTAATTGAATGAAACGTAATGTGGATAAAAGTCACAGTTCTATATGTTCCTAAGCAGAGTATTGGAATGTATGCTAATTGATTTACTCTTGGCTGGTGCCAATATTTACACTTACACTAAATATTCTTGCAAGTTTTACTGCACTGCGCATTTTAAGTGTTCTTAAGGGGAACCCGGTACGTGCACATACATACAAATACGTCCTACTTCACCTAAGTGAACTATTCACATTTTGTTGCTTATGCTTTCATCTACCTTCTGTCCTGTTACCACCACTATACATTAGAGAAATTTGGCTATTCCAACGTGGTGGCATGTTACACTGGTTCCACAAATTTGGGACAAGCTATAATTCAAGACATGTGTGTTTATATATTATTAGGTATTGGCCCACATGGTGTTTGAAACCTTATGGGGAAGACTGGCCCAATCGTCGCCTTCCACTGTGACGGCAGACAACCAATGCACAGTTGACATCGGCAAATTTGTATATAAGACTTTGGAGTCTAGCCTGCAGGTCATTGAACTTGCAAATTTTCCAGGTATCTACACATACGTTATTTGACTACGTTAAGTTATATACGTTTCAATTATGTATATAAATATTCTAATTATATTAATATAAAAAAGAAATGCACCATTTAACTTCATAAAATTTTCTTCTTGTAGGGATGGTGATCACAGAGAATGAATTACATCGTCAATGCATAATTAACACACTTGAATACTCGAGCCACAATGCGAACCATCGGTATGCAGTGCGTAGAGGAGTAATGACGTCGCGTGACGTCAACCGAAAACGAATCCGTAATTTATCTAGATTTATATTCGTGCGAGTTCGTGAAGTCGGGGGGCGATAAAGCGCTACAGCCAACCAAATACGCCCACACGCGAATGTGAAAGAAACAAAGTCCCGGGCGACTTTTCGAATTTCGGAGCAAGACATTTAGTCTTGTTGTACTTAGAATAGTTGGTCTTAATGCAATTATAATGAACAGCTTACGTGTGCTGTTCATAGTTAATGGAGCACTTTTAAAAGCCCTGCTTAACCTTTTCAGTCACAGTGTCCTGTATCTGGGACTTTGCAAATGAAGTGGATTTAATGGCTTGCACTGTAAACAGTAGAAAATACCGTACGATGAGATTCTTTCTTACGTGTGGGAAATATCATTCGCAGTTGAAACTATATTCCGTAGCCTTATAATCCGCTGCTGCCAGAGGCATAAATCACGTACAATTATTTTTAGTCTTGATGAACGAACAAGCGTGATATCGACATCAGTACAGTTCGGAACAATTTTGTTTTGCAACGCCTACTCTGTTTAAAAAAAAAAAAATCCTTCGTTTTACGGAAAAGCGCTGGTAAAAATGGATCCAGAGGTGTCCGTAAACTGTCCGTAAAATTACGGACATAGTGATTTTCAAAAACGGACTTTCCGTAAAATTCACGGAACCTCTCCGTTAATTCCCTAGTTAGTTTTCTGTATTGTTATTATTGATATTTTTATTTTATTCTAATTTTTACTATGTGGGTGTTCTGTATACAAAGATATTTAAAAAAGTTAAAATTGTTGTAAGATTTGAACCCGAGTCAAAAAGTTGCAAGTTAACAACCGTAACCACTTGCCTACAATGCTCATGTGGTGAATCTGGTATAACTTTTCTATTTCTATATTAGTCACATAAGCAACTTTTTTATTTTCTGTTAATGTTATTGTAATTTAAGTGTTGCTAAGTGTTACATACTCATGTCGCTACTTTTTGATGTTTGAAAGAACAGGTCTTAGTGACAGGGATAAACTTAACTGCCTCAGAATCGATCATTTTCTGGTTACAGTGGCGAATAAAGCTTCCCGTAGGCTCGGCATTGTTTGTGCCCGAAACCCGAAGTTATAGGAAATACGGAGATTTTCCGTATTTTGTATTTACGCACCTAACTCCGTTTTTCGTCATTGCGGATTGCGTTTCCATGTATTAACTGTGAATTTTCGTAAGAATTTTCGTAAATGTACGCGAAATTTAACAGCGTAAAATTATAGATTTATTCGTGACTGTAAAGCCTGCTCGGAGCTCTGACTACGCTGCAGTGTGTTTGAAATCCTGGTGTTTTTTTTTTTTTTTTTTAGGAAACTATTAAACGTGCCCCCAGTTTGTTTATATATGAATTTACTTTACAACCCAGACGATAAATGATTGGCAGTACTTTAAAGTTACCGCGCATGCTGTAAATATTATATTGGAGCCCTCCAATATAGTTTTAAAAAATGGTTTTCCAGACTACCATATGTTAAAACACACCAGCCGGACATTACTCAAACTACAACAGGAGTCTGTATCGAACTTTGCTACAGACCTTTCACCAATAAAATTAAAGAGTAATTGCTTAAAGTCACCCATAGGTACACGCACCACTACGAGAACACTGCACGCCAGTTCAGAGCCATGCGCGTAGCGGCGATGGCGCAATTGTAGCGCGTGCCAGTGTGACCCTTATAGCTCCCGCGCTTCTCAGCCGAAAAATGATGACAGCAATGCAGGCAGGTGGGCCCCTTAAGATCCGCTGTTCTCTGCACTACGTATACTTCGCCAAATATAAAATATACGTTGCCTTGGGCTTGCTATTTCCAGTCATGCCAAGACTTGACGTTGCACTGCAATTGTAACGTTAAAATTTATATCAACTAAATTTAGTGTTTACCGTTTTATACACGATGCAGTAGGAATTATCATATTAGTAACACGTTTACATTCTTAAATAAATGCCATGGTTTCACTTGGATCTCGCATGACTAGAGACCTGTAAATTCGCGTTATTTTTTTGCGTCAAGCTATAATTCACAGTACTGTATATACTCGAGCCGGCGTCGTTTCTCCATTGGCTGCTGCCTTGACGTCAAGTGACTTCCTTTCTGAGTGAACTTCACGTGATTGGGGCACACGGTTGTGAAGCGTTCATTTATTGGCGCAGAGATACCAAGGGCGTGTCAAATAAAGGCTTGTCCAATGACAAACGTATTGCAAAGGAAAAGTGTTTTAAGTTTAACATATCCTCAAGAATTCTGCATGTCTCTGCCCATTAGATGTGTAATATTTTTAAGTTAGAGCAAATAACATTTTATTTTGCACTTTATGAATAGGCGAAGTGATAATATACTGTAGTTTATCTTCATAGAATTCTCCTGTTTTTCTTAGGGTTGGTCTTCAGCTCCTTCGTAATGTAAATTATTTAATGCGTACAAACTTATTCAAAAGAAAGTTAGCCCGTCTTATGATGGGATAACAATTTCTACATCTGAATGCCATGTGCTCTTTAACAACGCAAAATTCCTGCACAAAAAAAAAGCGAGAGAATACAATCCAGATGTGTCAAGAGAAATTTCAACTATAAAACTACAATAAATGATGAAGTGAAATTAATGACTAACAAATATGTCGTTTGTTTTTTTTCTTCAGCACATAGAATATTCTTTAAAACGAACACCATCAGAATAGTGAAATGTGTGAAGAGATTAGGGCGACACTTGACAGCGAGGTCTTGAGAGCTGATGACGGTGATTGAGGTGAGTATGAAGTAGCGCCGGAATGAAAGTTTGGTGAAGCAGGATATCCCCGAGAAAACCCACCTACCAGCTTCCGGCACGATTCCCACATGCGAAAATCCGGGAGTGATCGGGCTGGGGATCGAACCCGGTTCGCCTTGGCGGGAGGCGAGTCAGCTAACCACTCAGCCACCGCGATCCCACGAACACGATCAGTTTCCCTTACAATAAACCATAAAATAAATGAGTGGAGTGCAAAAAAATGTTTGTAACCTCATGAGTTTTCATTCTCAAGTATAAACCGCGTCGAAGTGATATACAGCCAGATTTAATAACAATAATTGTTTAATGAAATGTTTTACAACACGAGGTGGAAGTATAGACGCTGGTAAAGACTGGTAATAGTGGTACCATACTATGCAACATAAAATAAGTTTACTGTATGACGTGTCCTTAGATACAAACCACGGTTTGATTCATGGATTGCAAAATTTTGTTTACTCTTTTGGATGCGAAGGTAGCCTATATTATTATTATTATTATATGCTTTCGGCAATAAAATAAAAAAAAAAATAGTGGAGCAAGATCTCTTTACAGTAGTTTATAACTCTCGCTAATGCAATGCTTTATTTATCATAGTAGTTACTGCCAAGCAGACTGTATAATGACTACAATAATTGCATTCATAGAATTTCTCGTTATCTTAATCGTCGTTTCAACCGAAGACCATCCAAAATACTTCCGGGTCTGGCATTTATATTCATGTTAAACGGCAATGTTAGGGCATGGCAATGGCACATTTATTCATTCTTTCGATTTCCTTCTTGAAATATAAAAACTGCTTGAAAAATTAGTAAATTTTTGTAAACGTGAATTACGCCAGCAGTCAGAGCCCTTAAATAAATTTCGGGCAAACTACGTCGCCTGCTGTTTTCGTGTCATCAAAAAGTTAAGAAATCAATCAATAGAAGGGTCTGTTCTGGGAGAAACCCGTAAATGTGGTGTAAAGCGGGAAATAAAGGCAGAGACGAGAGAATACGCACTATCGACCTGCAGCTCTGTTACCTCGTTTCCAATTCGTGGTAACAACACCTGGAAATATGCTGCCCGATGCCCTACGACCTTAGCTGCCGCTGATGGCAAAATCGACAGCGTAATTGGGCCATAACGCCTCAACCCCGGTCCCCAACCACCAACCACCTCCCTCCCTACATTGCACCGGAACGGTCGAAGCTGGCGGCGCAGGTACAACGCTCTAACTGGAGACACGGCCTTAAGGCAATGTTACACGATACCAGATTCCGCAAAAGCTTGTGAAAAGTCCACTACAGCGGCCGTCATACGGGCTACTATGGTACACGTCATGGCATTTTCCGCCTTGCATGGCCACATTTCCCACCAGGTTTGGTAATAGGACACATTCAATTTTTCGTGGCAAGTTCCATACCAGGTTTCGAACCTGCAATGTTGCCAGATCTGACCGTTCAAATCGCACAAAAACGTTAACTAAATTACACAAAAGTACACTATCGACATTACAAAAATTATCAATTGGGCGGTGGTTAACTTTGCCTTGGTACCAATAAAGCTTTAGGTTCCAAAATTTACGCCATTATAAAATGATTTATTTCGAAGTCCAAAATCTTGCTGTATGTTTAAACATTTAAAAATACTTATCACGCCTATTTTACAACGAAGATATAATTAAAATTGTGATAGCTTGTTAATTACACAAAAACTAAACTCACAACAAATTTCACAAAATTTACACTCAAGTGCTGAAATTACACACGTTTTGTGTAGTTGCACACAAATTGGCACGCTGGTACCTGGCCAATCACATCGCAGTGTCAGTGCGTAGGTGCGCTCCCCGTGGCTACTACTTGAAACGAGTTGATGAAGAAACCGAAAGGAAGCCTCAATTTTAATTATTTATCCGCGAGGTTGAAACTATATCAAATAGCTCTAAAATACGGCAACGACAATTAATATTAGCGAGGACAACTTTTAATTACTATTTAAAACCGGTCTTAGCACTTGGAACATCGCTTACTTTATGAAACATTAATTCAAGTGAGTAACTTATCTACAGTATAAATAAACACAACATACAGTGCGCGAACTGGTAGTAGAGTGGTAAAGTCGAGGCTTTTGTTAGTAACATGTAACTTTTGTGTTTGAGTTCGAAACTCCGTCGAACCCTAGTTCATTTTATCATTAAATGTTACACGTGGATAATAACTAGGTAAGAAAAAAAATATATTTTGCAGCCTATTAGTAATTTTTGTCAAAATTAAAAATAACACAATCGTAATCTAGTGACTTCACATCGTTTTGAACAAAATGAATGAAACTATATCAGTAAGTGATCAATTTGTAGTAAAGGCAAACAGTAGTATAACAATATTAAGGTGTGCTAGCTAGTTTTTTCATTGACCTACGCAAATTACTAACTGGTAGTAGTTCTACGAATGGGGTTCATATTTACTACAAACCACACACTGCGCACCCACCGAGGATGCCAAATACTAGTACGTAAACTGCTGTCATGTAATATGAATCTTCCATGGCGGCTCATATAACGGTTGGTATACCGGATCATGCATCAGGGCTTGTAGAAGCTGTAAGGCTGTAGGTATCGTGTAATAACGGCTTTAGGCTGTGTCCGAATTCTCGTCGGCTGTGTTCAACTTCGCCAGCAAAGGGCCCTTACCTAGCTTCATGCCCTAGAAAAGGGCATTGGGGCTATGACGTCGCATTGCCACTGTACGAATTCAAGGTATACGCTGTTAACGATAAACTGAGCACTTTTGGAAGCCGTGCTTAAGATCTACTTGTATGCACGTTGTGAATTATTCCGCGTTATGTAACATTAACACTCTCATGGAACTCGTCTCTTTATTCATGAGTAGGTCAAGTGAAACTGCGAAATTACTAGAAAAGCAAATATTTTATAAATCTGGTAATTTTATATTTAGATGCATTAACAAAACGTAAAGCGAAATGAAATAATTTAAGTTATCACAAATTGTCAATTAACACTTTTTATTCGACATTTAGGCCCGGATCTACTTTCCATGCATCGTTACCATCTTTACTGAGCGCATGTCACTCATTGCGCCCGTTAAAATATATGGAGGTAGGAACAGTGACTGTCTTCTAAGGTTGATTTCAAAAGTGCTCAATCGTGAACTGCCTTTAAGGGCACAGATGACTCTAGCATGTCCCTTTCAGCAAAGTGTACAAGTGGCGTCCTGTTTATATGCCCGACAACGTAAATTTCGTTTTTCAATTGTTTATAACAGATTTGCAACTTCTTCCTTTCATTTTGTGGACAATGTTATTCGTACACAAAACCAAGACAACACACGAGAATGCATCTGATTAATACACTTTTTTTTCTCATATGCTTTAGAAATAGCGAAACGAAGACGGTTGTTCGAGAGTATACCCAATTCGTCACGAAGGGTTTAAGGAAATGTGGAGAATTATGGGTACTGAAGGTATTAAGGCGGATTCCCACTCGCCATATTGGATTCATCGATTTTTCACCAAAGTTTTTATTTCAGAATGTGTATTGAATTTCCCGCACGACATATCCTAAATAATATCGAACTGCCACAGCTTCGCTGCATCTATTATTTTTTAACTGTTAACTGTCAAGGCGAAACGCGAGAGTATTTCTTGCAGACGATTAAAATGGCGACGATATCAACAGTAATCAAGAAATACTAACCTCATAAAATGCACTAGGCAATGCTCTGTGCTCCGTTGTTCCAAAAAAAAAACATGATACAAAATTGTCTTTACAGAGCATGGTAAAAAATTACATAAATCCAAGATGGCGGGCGGGAATCTGCCATACGGGCAAGTTAACGAGGGCAGCTTTCGAGTATGCACAAACGTCCGTACTTGTCGCCGCCTCTGACACAGAGCGCCTAAGACTACAGATGTGAAACAACCATTTATTCCGTGAACTCCAGCCGCACACGCCAGCAAAATGGCATCACTAGACAGCAAAACGTTGGAACGCCGTTCGCCAACAAGCGCCTGGTAAACTGCTTGCAAGCTGACAGTCCCGTCTATAGGTTGTCTTTCGCAGCATACAGTAACCAATCAGAAACAAGAACCGTTCCCATAACCGTGGTCAGCCATTCAGAGAATGAGTTCGCCCACATCAAAGAAACCGCTACGCCGTTTCACATCTGTAGGGATATGAAAATTTCGCGAATTCATTTCAGAACTAGATAGTTTTTAAGCCCGTGTACACTGAAGTCACTTTTGCTATTGGATCAGAGTTTATTATGTACGTCCTAGATGACTCTGAGCCAATAGCAGACTTGCAAGGGAACAAGATGTGAATTCTATAATGCCAGGTGCTATAATGCAGAAGCCAATGAAAAAACACCTAAGGCTCGACCGTACAAAGGATTGTAAAGTCTAGCCTACAGGTCATTGAACTCGTTAAATTTTCCTATCCCTACATATCTGTGTACTTATGTACTGTGTGCTGGCGCTGTAGTAATTTCCAGCATGGCACTCAGAGGCTGTGTACCTGTCAAGTACACGAATATGTTTGTTTGCTGGACGTACTTACCGCAGTCACCACATTTGTTTCGTTTGTCTTTGTGACTGTTCAGATGCTACTAAGAACGCTAATTTAAAAAGTTTATTAATATATTATGCTAAAAAAGTATGTTGTCAGTTGTAAGTAAACCATTTTAGGTCTTCAATTTTCCTAGATCTATTTGATTTCCCGAGGGAGTTAAAATATGTCTACGATACAGATTACAAATAATTAACCTGAATTATAAGACGCTTCCGACAATTCAATAATTTCAAACTACTTTTAAAGTTTTGCATTACAATTTCGAATTCAAATTGTCTGAACAAGTACCACTTTAGCATACCTATGTAGTTAACATATATATATAAATTAATATGAGTTTTCTCTTAAGTTGAAGGTCCCATATAACACAGAACAATTATATAAATATATATATTTTTTCCTGATAACTTTTTTAATTCGTTCCGGTGTTTCGAACTTGTGATGCACTATTGAGCAGCATGGCCTAAGTAGCAAATGTCCTCTTGTCGGAACTGCCCAGGTTTACGTGAAAAACGTCCACACAGATTCAACAGCGATTCACTGCCTAGCACATAGGAAATACTATCTACATTCGCGTACAAAACGCTGCATGTTCACTGCACAGACGTCACCATAGTTGTTTCTGGCGACAATTTGTATGTATTATTGTATTGTTATGTTTGAATGGTGTCTTTGCAAATCGTAAAAGAAGTGAAATGAAATTACAATTCTTCGAATAATGTCTTATGTGACCGGGAATGTCAACCCGTATCAATGCCCCCCCCCCTCTCGATTTAGTGAAGATAACAGGAGTGGCCACCATCTTGTCGCACAATACATTTTACAATCAGGAGTTGTGAACGTGTGATACTTGTTTGTTGAACAGTAACACCTATGTGTGTGTGTGTGTGTGTTATATATATATATATATATATATATATATATATATATATATATATATATATATATATATATATATATATACACACACACACATATATAGTCACGATGTGAGCGGTAACAATCAGTACCAGAGACCACAGTTATTAGAATTGCAATAATTCCTCGGTCTTGTTCTGCTTAATATTTTTGCCCATCTTGAGTAGTGCCATGGGCAAAAAAAATGATCAAATTGATTCCTCGTATTGTGAGATATAGTATTAACTAAATAAATTAACAATCAAATAAAATAATAATGGTGAGGTTAGCAGTAAGTTAGGAAAATTAGTTCCATGTATTAAAGTCATATTAACAGTGTAATGTTAGTTATGAAGAACTTCAATTAATTTAATTTATTTCCTGTGTAATTGTATGCACGTAAGAAAAAAGCCGAGATCATAATAATAACACGTTTAAGTTACTACCAGTTTCGAAGTTTCATCTGATTGACTTATGAACCAAGTGACACGGTCGACGGAAGGATACAAATAGAAAAGAGAAGTAGATCATAATCAGGGCTTTCAAAAGTACTCACATAATCACGAAAAGCTTACAGAACATCGTTGAAGTTAAATTTAATCATTTCCATTACTTAACTTACAACATAATAGGATGTAAACAGCCAAAGGAAAATGCCAATGGAGGAGACCAACTTACAACCAGAAAAGCAAACGATAATATGTAAAAATAATAACATAATAGCAATTACAAACGTATAAAAAACATATTATCAGACGTGGAAAATAAACAGAATGTTATAATAAAAATTACAGTAGAAAGAATAAAAGAAAATTGAGAAGGACTCGAAAAAAGCATAGACAATAATAAAAGTACAGCGAAGAACATGAGACAAACAAGCTATCACTCACTACGCTTCGAAAATTTGAATCAGCTCCCGTCCTCAAATCAAACATTGTTAAATCTGCGATGGTAAGAGAGCTCCCGTTATTAAATTACGTATAATTACGAGCCTGTAAATTAAAACTGAACATTGATAGCTAAATTTCATAGCTTAAAATTGAGCAAAAATTGTTATTTTTTAAATTCTATTTGTCTGACAGACTTTCGTGAACTAAGTAAATGAGGTGGGTACTTGACACTACTTACAAAAAATATGTAAATGGACTGAGGTTGCGTTCACACCGCTCTTGGTTCTGATACCGGTTAAGAGACTGAAGGGGGAAAAATCCAAATACCGGATGCACACTGTAAAAATCAATTTTATACACTTCCTAAACTGTAATGGAAATTTTTAACCTGTACAGTATATGGAAACATTACTACGTAACAGGCTGAAGATATGGGAATGTTTAGCGTCGCTACTATACAAAGTTGGGAACTTCCCTACGCATTTGACGCTTTCCTGAGCAACTTTAGGAACGTTATCATGCATGTATGGGAAAATAATTTACCATTCGCGCTTTGTCACTGTACGTGTGCTCTGATACGGTAAATTTACAAATGATTTCTTAGAGTGCGCACAGCTCGTTCACCAACTACTAAAATCCCCGCTCAAAAACATCGGAAGGTACGTAACACAGCAATCACATACTTCTTGTGGTACCAAAATGTGTGGCCACAGTAAATGCACGACGGTGAGATCGAGTAGTCTCATAATGTTCCGTGTTTCGTCGGCCTAGGAAATAACTGTGCGGTCCCACTAATGAACCCATGAAGACCAGCAACCACATTTCTTCCGCGTCATGGAGTTCCCCGCATGAAAAATGGATTTCCTGACATCGACAATAGAAGTTACAAATTTCCCAATCAGCACTTCCTCACATGTTCAAATGTTGATTTTCGTTAGAAAAATAAACACGTAATATTTTACGTAGAAACCTACAAAGCTAGGAAACTTCACTTGTTTATAAATATTTAAGGAAAACCCCACGGTTCCATTGGCTCATATTGTCTATAAACAACGCCATTTACCTGTCTGATCACGTTACATCAGATTGGTCAATTCAATGGTGGACTTTTGTTATTGATTCAAGAGTCCTTCAGGAGTGTGCCAGACCAAGACTTTCCCGATGGCAGAAACCATATAACGTACAAGAACTTTGATTGTAGTCTACAATGACGCGAATTTTGCAGATCTCTAATTAAAAAGCTATCGCAGTAATGATCGTGGCAGTATGGTGTCAATTATGAATTGTTTATCTACCAGAAACTGTAGCTGGAAAGAGATACTTCACGTGTCTAATAAAATTATTTTCAAGCGGATAACATTTATGAATGCCGAACTGCGTGGTTTAGGTTACGTCATTTTGTTAATCTATAGCAGAAAACACATTCATGATACCGCCCCAAACATGCATGCTAGGTCAGCAGGTCTCACCCAGATGTCAGGGACTATAAATCTAGAAAATATCAACCGCAACCAGAATAATCATAATCCCATTGGATTATGTAATGACATAATGATCACACACAAATTTGTAAGGGATACAGCAAAAGTCTCACAAAAATTAAAAAAAAAAACCATAACGTCTTTTACATTTCAAATGGATTGGTTTCAGCACACATTCACCTGGAAGAGCAGTGAATCCAACCTCTTACGTGCAACGTCCATAGAACATACTGTTTATACTAACTTATACTTTATAGAGGTGAACATAGTGTTACCCGCACTAGACGCGAGCACCATGCGAGATCCGGTTCTGTCGGGGGGGGGGGGGGACGCACCTCGATCCTCCCGTCCCCCACAGGCATACCCGCTCGCTGCCCCATCGCTCGCCGGTGGGAAAAAAAGGGGGGTTGAGGAGGGATGGCTGATGCAACTGGTGTCACAGACACTCCTCCCTCCCCCCCTGATAGAGAAACCGACAAGTTTATAGGATGCGCAAGAATACACCTAAAATTTGTACCCTCGGTGCTAAGCGGCAATTTGTGAAATTTCTGGGAGATTGCCTTCGACCCCATAAAAAGCGGCCCAGGGGTCGGCAGTCTTTTGGTAGAAGTCTTTTGCTGACTGCGATAACCATACAAATACGAGTGCGGCAAGGGATATCAGCGAAGAGGACGGACGACGAAGGGAGATTGCGAGACGACGGCGGACTAAGCGTTTGTGGTGTGAACGCACGAGAGAGCGTGAAACCCGACGAGTGAAGGCTACTGTGCGCTCGGGCGCTCGGATATCTCTAGAACATTGCGGACTGGTGGGACCTGGACTAAACTGAGGTGGGGCTGAATGAATATGTAATACGGGTTTTATTGTAAATATTGGAACTGTCAAATATGGACATATAATTTATAAACTATTTGAATAGGTTTTGATACACTGTATATTATTTTACTGATTGTTAATTAAATTGTTTAATTAATTTCTTTGAGGCAATTGTATATTTTATTGATTGAATTCGTTAGTTGTAAGTAGCAAGTGATATCAATTCATTGTGAGCGTTTGGGTTGAGAGAATTTTGTTTGTAGTTATTGTAAATAAAATTGGAAATTATAATTAGCTCTTTCACTTAATTAAGACCTCCACCCGTTAACGAACCTGTTTTAGCCCACTGAGTTTGAGAGAAATTGCAACAATGTGATGAAATTCCATCCAGGAAACCAAAAATTCTGGAAATATGTTTGAAAACCACATTTAAAACTACAACCAAAGGCTTGTATTAGTAAAATATTAGTATATTAGTAAAATATTGATGACACGCCAACACAAAGCACCAGAGTTTTGAAAAATATTCTAGGTAAAAACTGATAAGCATGAATAGTGACACTCGCAAGTTCAAGTAAATTAGCTGATTAGAAATGGTATGTATTCACATGCCAGGCACACAGAAATCGATGACAAGAATGAACAAATCGCCAATTGCTATGGTATGGCATTCAATACTGAGGGAATTGTGAATGCAGCTGAAGCAATTTTTGCAGTTATACAGACGTACGAGATCTCGAGGGAAAAATATTTCGGTTACTTCTCACATTCGTATATATTCAAACAGCAGTGATTTTATTAAAAGAGAATACAATCGTGATCTATACCAAATTACGGTCAGTTCCTGACAGTATGTTTGGATACCAGGTGAAATTTCTACGAATGGCAAGTCATCCTCACTACTAATCCAAATTTTACTTACCTGGACGGTCGCTTGTAACCAGAAACGACAGGCAAAAATTCATTTTGATGCTGTGTGGAATAATGGTATTACCTGAAATGCAAATACACAAAAATTATTTTACAGCTGTGTATGCCAAATACTAAGACATTTTTCATGTAACAGATACATAGTAAAAATTCTACGATAAGAGAACAGCGCACTGATTTAAAATACATAATTTTAATTATAGTGTCATTAATATAATTATGTTATGCAGCTGGGAGCTAAAATTTTTGAAAAGTTACAAAAATGTTTATTTTGAACACAAGAAGTTGACTGCTTGCCGTAATTATATATTGCACCCCATTTATGAGTGAGCGAAGAAATTTTGCGCGGCTCTTAACAGCGATATATTGAGAGCCGATGAGGGTGAAGCGAGATGAGTATGGAGCAGCGCCGAAATGAGGGGGAGTGAGGAACGGGAGATCCCCGAGAAAACCCGCTGACCAGCGGCATCGTCCGGCACGATTCCCACATGCGAAAGTCCGGGAGGGAATCGAACCCGGTTGGCCTAAGTGGGAGGCGAGCAGTCCTACCACTACACCACCGCCCCCGCTACATCTATGATAACTCCAAATTGGATGACTGCTATCACTGAATACTTATGGGTTTACACAAATGGCCCTGTTATGGCTGACTGCTGGCAACAGGACACTTGGAATGCCATTAATGGGGCGTTAATGTGATGTTTATGGGAATGAAACTGATGGCTGAGAGTGGGTATAAAGCTAATGGTCCACAAATGGCTTGCCAACTGTATTCCAGCACTGGCAGCAATCAACTTATCCATTTTTGGGCCATTGATGCACCAGAAAACTTATGGGTCTAAACAACTGGCCCTGCTATTGTTAACTGCTGGCACCAGGACATTTTGCATGCCATTTATGGCACACTGATTGTATGTTGATGGAAATTAAACTGATGGTTGAGAGTAGGTGAACTACTAATGGCCCATAAATGGCTTACCAACTGTATTCTAGCAATGGACGCACATAACCTACACGTATTGCTGGTGTAAGTATGGGTAACGATCTGTAGGCCATTTGATGGCTGTGAAATGATACATCGATGGACCATTGCTGGTGCAATTAGGCTTACTATGGGAATTTTCGTCTCTCCCACTCTTCGCAGATAGCTTTTCAAACCACACACAGACACGTATAAGTATATCTATGTGTGTGTCTAATATAATTATAAATCATGAGATACAATGGGTAGATTATTTGTAAATATACAGTGTTGAAAATATTTTTATCAAAATGCTGTAAATACAGCAGATATTAGGTGTGACTTCGTGACTGGTTTCACATGTGTAATTTTTTCAATGTACCAGTGAGTAATATATATATATATATATATATATATATATATAATATATCGAACCACTTTTAGAAAATTAACATTGATGGACTTTTGTTGTTTCACATCAATAAAATATTAATATATGCCGACTGCATTTCAAAACAGAATAATAAAATCCAGGTGAGTTACATACTGCGAAAATTACATTAAAGGCAAGGTTTTGTTTTAATATCGCGATCCAGGTAGGAAGTTTTCTCTCAACGACAGTATATTTTTTGTTTATTTGCATCTTTTCTGAAAACCGATTCGTTCGCATGGTAAATTTTAAGGCTATGAAATAACTGATGTAATTTATATTATATTAGTGATTGTTAATAATTAAAGTCCAAATATATTCTAGATTAGTTCATTTATATTTAAGAATACACAGTAGTGTAAGAGTTAGCATGTTAGGCTGTCAGTGCAAGGGTCGGAAGTTTGCGCCCCGTTCTCTCCTCCGGTAATCATGAGATTTTAGTGTCGTGTAATGTATTTAACAGTGAAGTAAACAAAATTTATAAACAATGAAAGTTTAGAATAATGCAAAACATAATTATTTTTACGATATAGGTTTGACGTATGGTAGAAGCATAGATTGCCCTCAGTAGGACAACTGATGGCTGTGTTGTGGTACATTAATGGGCCATTGCTGTTGTAATCATAAGGGCTATGCTTGGGCCATTTGTGTTTGCCACACCTGGGCCAGCTATGGACAGAGAATGGCTAGTTAGTGGTACCACTTCAGGACCAGCAATGGTGCCAAGTGCATGCCAGCTGTTGGCCAACTGTTTGCCGGCTTGGCATCTGACTGTATACCATAAATGGGCCATATGTGTTTTGCTACATGGGAACGATCGAAATATATACAGGCTGTTCCCAATAACAACAGCAAAGCATTCATCAAAGCATTCCTCCTTTCCCCCTCATTAGAAATGAAAAGAGTATTTTAAGGTGGCCGCCTGGTTGAAGGAATTTCGCTCGCCTGAGGCCTAGCGTGGGAGTGGTAGGGGCGACCGAGACAAGCGCATCAACTATATCATCGCCTCTATCATCGCCTCTACGCGCAAAGCTCTGAACTGGCGTACAATCTTGCCGTCAATAACGCGCCTCTATGAGACATTCAGCGCAGATCCTACAATTTTATGACGTAATAATAAAAACAAAGGTTTGATGCATGTCTCTATTTCTCATGTCTCTATTCCTTTTTTAATGTTTTGTACCGGGATGTTCATACCTAGAAATAACCGTGAAAACACCCGTTTGAGCCATTTTCACTATTACAAAAAACATGGTTTAGTGAGAAAGGAGGAACTGAAAACGTATGGAGACGCGCAATGTGTTTTAAATGCTATTCGTAAGCAGACCTCGTTCAGGCACGTTTAACGGTATTTTAATAAAACGTTTTCTCCTGGAGCTCTGTACACCGTTCGGCGGCCTACCCAGGGAGGCCACCTTAGTAACGCGTTGACTAGGAATGCCTGAAGGCAAAGCTGGCTGTTCATTATACAGCGCCTTCGCATCATCCGGGGAAGAAGTAGGATGAAAAAAAAAATACGAGGTCTACTGTGTAGAGTCTCTATGCCAGCCTGCGACAGGTGAAACAGCGCTCTCGACAAGACTCGATATCACCAGCTCCTATTCCACCCCCTGCCACCCCTGCCACCCGCGAGGGGAATTTAATTTGCCGGCAAATAATGACGTGGCTTGGTCCGCGGGAGGGGGGGGGGGATGGCAATCTCTCCCAGCGTCCTCATATCAGCCTTGTGCGGAGGTTCACAGTCGCAAAAATGCCTTATAAATCTGGAAAGTGGTGGACGGGAAGGGATATTAGCTCGCAGGGTTTGTGGGGGTTGGTGGAGGGGGGACAGGTAATGATGTCGCTGGTTTAAAGGGGCCTCCCTCCCTTCCCGCCTCCACGGCAAATACGCCGTCTTTGAAGGCGCTTTATTACCTAAGAGGGATGGAAATATCGGTTGCCATGTTTGTAGCATTTCACGAGAGCTGACGTGGTATTTGTTCGCTGTTTTCTTATTTATATTACGGCTGAAAATGTACAAGATAAACATGCACAGTCCCCTCTCGTAGGAAACGTGGTTTATATCACGAACGAAGAAATATTTTTAACATACATTTTCCAAGCAAAGAGAGACACGAGAAGTGTCCCAGTCTGTCACGTCTACACGACTGTGTGTTTGTATTTGTGTGTACGCCATCTCACCCCCACCAGCTACCACGCTACTTAAAAAGAAAATTGGAAAAATATGCACCGAATCGTACCCAATCGTAATACATACACTCAGTCACTAGGAAGCATGTCCTTTCCCTCCCGCCTAAGTTTCTCTTTAAATTCTCTGAATATTCCAATTACACAAACGGTAAATATGATTTCTCCGTACACCGTTAGAAAATTTTATGATCACGATGGCAAAGCCATAGCTCTCGTAGAAAACGATTATTTTCAGAACGAACGTACAAAGGATGAACACAAAACATGTCGAAGATTTTTTTTCTGTGCACAGCTGCGAGTGTCAGACAACTTCCAATTCTAAAGAGTGTGTATTGAAAACATTCATTGAAGCAGTTCTTTTAAAATAATTGCCTAGATGAAATACGGCCTCTAAACGTTTGCATCTGTGGTTACATTTTCATTTACGCTTTTTACTGCCCGAGCATCTTACGTGACGATAATCTGCTGTTGCAGAGAGAGCAACGATTTTTCACGGGACTGTGGAAAGCTCATCCGAACAAACCACGTATTTACGCTGAGCATGGCAGTAACACCTGTGATAGCTGTGTGTGAAAACATCGTAAAGTTGCGGACGATATCCCCGATAAGTGCTTTGGCGATTTTAAGTAATTTGCTAGCAGTTCGTATGCACTTTATACACCAGTAGCCGATTCACGAATAAATAAGCAGATCTTAATTCAACCTACGGAAATATCCCTACCCGTAACTATATTCCTTCTTAAAGTCTATTTACGATAAAATTGGCACTTTCGAAAGCACTTATTTAGATCTACTTGTATGCACGTTGTGTATTCTTTCGCCTTATGTAAAAGTAACATGGGCATGGGCCTCATCAAATTATTCATGCGTCGGTCAAGTGAACCTGTGGAATTATTATAAAAGTAAACATTTTATAAATCTGCAAATTTTTACACATCTAATACATTAAAAAAACAGAAACCGAATTAAAAAATTTAAATTATCATTAGAGACCGGGAAATTTCGCGGACCTATTTGGCAACAAGCTAGACGCCACAATCCTTTGTGCACTCGAGCATTAGTTAGTATTCATTGGCGGTTGTTCCAGTTAAACCCCAGAGAGGTAGTAGTTCTTATTTTCCTTGCAGGTTCGTTATTAGTTGCAAGTCGTTCGGGGCGTGTCTAACAAACTGTGTGCCAATGGAAGCACAAACCTATATGTACAAGTGAATGCAGTTTAACTTGTCCTCAGATGAATCCACGAAATTTCCGGGTCTCTATTATCTAGAGACTTGAAGAATTCGCGAGTTCAACAGTCGATGTCAACTGTGCATTGGTTGTCTGCTGTCGCAGTGGAAGGCGACAATTGGGACAGCGTTCTCCAGGAGGTGTCAAACACCGTGTGGACCAATGGCTAATGTTATATAAACACACATGTTTTGAATTCTAACTTGTCCCAAAATGAATCCGCGAATTCTTCAGGTCTCTAATAATGTCATAAATGTTCATCTAACACTTTTGATTCAAAGTTAAGATATGGAACTACTTTCCACCTATTGTTACCAACTTGACCGGGCGCGTGTCACTCAGTGCGCCAGTTGCAGTATGTGCAAGCATGGACAGTGATTTTTTTCTAAGGTTAAGTTCTAGAGTGTTAACTTTTTCGTGAACAGCCTTTACTTAAACTATGATTGCCATAAAGAAGGACTTGGGACGCTACTTAAGCTTATCTCAGGATTGCTGAACGTACCCGAATGCCAAATAGAATCTATATTTATTATCGAATTTCAAACATTATTTCATTATTCTGTAAATTGCTTATGAACAAAACGTATACAGTATAGACCTATTACTAATTATCAACTTTATTTAAAAAAAATATAGTTATTTAAAAATTAATGTAACTTGAAGGTGAGAATCCTTTTTTTTTTTTTTACTAATGGCGAAAACATACGTAGGAAATGGCGGAGACGAAAACAATCCCTTGGTAATTTACAAATATTTATGTTTTTATGATTTGAATATTAAATAGATACTTTAATTTATTTAAAAGCAAAAATCGAAAATCGTCCGGTTTTGAAAATCCATGTTTTATTATTCGTATTTAAATTGTATATCGACATCAGACATCGGAATCCTGCAGAAATCTCTTCTTCAGTTACAAAAATACAGTTAATTTTCTAGTAAATTAAGTTTTGTATCAAAAAAATTAAATTACCTTAATTAAAAAATTACCTATCAAATCCATGGAGAAATCTTGTTTAGTACATAATGCGAAGCGTAAAGCTCTATGTCTGTTCCTCATTTAAGTATACATTCGCTATAGTTTCCGCCACCTCCCGCTAGAGCGTGCAGGTGGAGAAAATTTTAGTGATGACGTCACATCGCTCGCTCCTGATTGGCTGGTGGCCGCGAGGCATCATGGGTTGTGCAGCTGAATAATGCGGCTAGAGTCTCACATCGTCTCAGTTTTTGTCTGATGCAAATGACGAATTATCACTCTCTCTTCTCGCCTTTTTAGCATTTAGTCTGATAAGACATTATATGTTCAACACTCCCATCACAGTTCCGGGGATATTATCGCTCGTACCTGTAATTACACATAACACATTTCCCACCACAGTTAAATTCTTACCAAATTTCAACTACCAGCTCTGGACAGCAAGCTACTAGAGAGTAGAGATCAAGATGAATCGTTAGTTTAAGGCCATATTTCACGATCACTTTTATGTCATTATCTGAAAGAGAGCTATATAAGGATCAAATAAACGTAAATATTGTAACGTGATGTAACGTGTAACGTACGTACTCTGCACACAATAGTATACAACAATGTGTGACAAAAAAAAAGGTAGCCCCGTTTTAAACAAAGTAGAAAAACCGCCTAGGCTGAAAAGATAAGATATCGAGTAAGCCAGTCTTCAGTAACAGGGCGACCTTCCATCTGTTAGAGAGTGAAACAGACAAAGTTTATTTGGCTGGGCAATTATATACCCTAATAGATTTGTTTAACACGGGGCAGACTATCCCAAGGTTACAATGAAGAACTTATTGAAGTCGCTTTGTAGATATAAACGTCACAAATCTCTTTGTGAAGATAACGTAAATATATGGCAATGGAAATTGACTTTCGGTCAAATTAGGACATTTATAAAGTACATTTTATAACAAGTAATATTATTCTTTGTCACCGCAAAAAAATATTTTAGTGCTGCCACAAAATATTTTATGGGGTCCAAGACGTGATAAATTTTACTAGCGACCAATTTATTTTTCCTTTTAACATATTCGAGTCCATCTTCTGCAATAAAATAGTGTAAGCAGTTATTCTACTTACATTCCACATTTTTAATGTAAGATTTACCTGGCCACAGATGGACAGCACCCAACAAAAATATTGCACTTCGTCACTTTTCAAAATTATGAATTCTTATCCGAACGAACGATTTCCTCAGTACCATCAAAAATTCTCATTTTTCAGTCAGGTGTTCGATTCCAAGACAGCTCGGCGAAACACAAGATTTTTCTGGTGTTCCCACGGTACATCAGTAGCGACAACAATCGCGTTTCCAACTGAGAATTACATCGCGGGCAAACAGAACCTGCCATTCATCCTTCGACGCGCTCGTCGGTCTCTGGAGAAATCGGACGGAGCCGAGCACAGCCCGTCGGGCGATCGTTCCGAAAAGAGCATGTACGTGTCTTCCTTCCCTCCCTCCCTCCCCTCCTCCAACACACACCACGGTTGTGTCAGCCCCGGTCCCGCGACGGTATTACGACCGTCGAATCCAATAGGGAACAATGTTTCCAACTCCCTCACCCGCGCTACCACCCTAACACTTTCTTCATCCCCAAATTTACGCCACGTCCAGCTAACCCCGAAGTCGTCCTCAGAGGAGTGGAAAAGAGAGAGAGACAATATTTCACCAGCCGGCCAATGCGGGAGAGGGGGGCTGTGTTGATGACGTCATAAGGACTTCGCCTTGGCGCTCCTATGGGAGCAGTTGCCGCGGTCTGCTTGGCGTACTCTTCCCTCCCCCCACCCCCTGCACCTAAATCCACAAGGGCCATATACCAGCGGTGACCATCAACCACCCTCCCTTCCCCTTTCGACCAACCATTCTCATCACAGCCACAAGCCAACTGGGGTCGCGCGAAAACAGCCACTCACCCACACGCCAAACTGACTGCTTACTTTTTTTTTTTACGGCAGTGTGCATTTCCCCCGGGTGGGAAGAGGCAAGCTGGCGAACCAACTCGGGTTACATTATTGAAAACCGCCCGGATGCTGCAAATTTCTGTGCCCGTTACGAATAAGCTTTATGTAGTATATTTATGTTGAGTGTGTGCTTTGGTCCCACGACACTTGCTGCAGTTACGAATGGAGAAACGCCATGATATCGCGACAGAGAATCGACAAATATGTGTTGCATTCACTAAAATGGAAGCCGATTAATTGCTTCTATGGATAACTAACCCCGACAGCGTTGCGCTAAAGAGCACTTGAAATAGAGAGCAAAAATTGTGCGACGTTAATGGAGTGCGCACTGTTTTCGATGTAATACGAACCACACAGGCGATCGTCGACATTGAAGGCAAGGTGTTGAGAGACGATCTTGCCGTCCACTCATAAAATTACATACGGATATAAGAACTCATCCTAAGCGGAGCGCTAAACTATTCTTAACTGACCAAAAATTATAAATTAGAAGTCTCGATCGCGTAGAACATAATATATTCTTCAAGCAACAAGCGGCCTGTTTAAGGTTAGGGTTAATTGCGCTTCTAGTTTTCATACGAATCTCATTGCAAGCAGTTGTTTACATTCTAATCTTGACAAACTATGGAGTATTTTGATGTAATTTTTTTTTCAGGACAGATATAAAAGTCGAGATTTTGTTGCCAAACCAAAAATTTCACTATTTAAATATAAATATGGCCGTTGAAAATTGTAAAAGTGAACAAAAATTGTTCTAAGAAGCCTTCTATTTACCATATTTACTCGTTTATAAAAACAATGTTTCAGACTTAAGCGACAGCGCCGTATCTTTTCTGAACAGATTTTTTAGTTCCTTTCAAACTGCTTATGTAATTGTCACGAATACCACAGCCTAGTGCACGCGAGAAAGTGCACTGTTAAATACGACTTATTTTGAAACATCAGGTTTAACACTTCAGACTACCGCGGCCTACGTACAAGAGAAAGTTTACCGTTATATATGAATGTCTTTGAAACTTTTGAAACCTTAGCTGTGACGCTCATGACTAAAGCGGCCCAGCGTACACGAACAATTGTACGGAGAAGTGTAAATTCCTTTGAAACTAGTGCAATGAACGCGAATACAACATGTCTAATATGTGTAATCAAATTAGCAATGAACGATACTATTTTTGTGTAAACTCCATATGTAATGATTGTTATAACTACCCCTTTGTACGCAAACAAGCACCTATATCATGAAGGATAAAATACTTTCAATACACATACCTAAAGATCATGACTACCGTGGTCTTATGTACGCGAACAAATTAACCGTGAATGATACCGTCCTTTGAAACTCTACACGTAATAATCATGCGTAGGTTTAATGAATGCAGTAAACAAGTATACCGTCAAGAATAAATTCCTAGGGACCCCATTCACAACACTCGTAACTACCGCGGATTAGTATAAGCGTACCATAAAGGATATCTTATTTTGAAACTCGATATGTAATGATCGTGACTACCTCGGCTTAGTGTACGCGAATAATCGTACCGTGAAGGGAACGATCAGTTAAAACTCCGCATGCAATGATCACGAATACCTAGGCGTAGTGTACTGTCAAATATAGAATCCCTTGAGACGCCGAGGCGTGACGCTCGTGACTACCGCGGCCCAGTGTACACGAGCAAGTGTACTGTGAAGGATAGTTGGGAGGCTGCGAATCCGAGCGCAGGTGGCTGCGGAGGCTGTGTGAAAATACGGGGGAAGGGAGGGAGTTTCGCTCGTTCACAGTGACGCCCCTACCCCTGTCTACCCTCCAAGGCCACGTTTACACACGGCAGGCTGCCTCGGGAGAAATTATTTAACAAGTGTCTTATTTACACAGCATCTCTCTCGGGGAACACGGTGGGTTACCAACATCACCCCCCCCCCCCCCGTCACACCACGTGCAAAACCATCCAAGCCATCCAGAGTGTGCTCGAGCAGGTAAACACGGAACATTGCCGGCGAGAACGCTGGCACACTTTTGTTCCGCCGTCTGTTCACAAACATCACGCTTCGCGTACTTTAACCTCTGCTGCATCACTTGAGACTTTGCCGCTAACCCTAAAGACACCCCATTACACGCGTCACGCATGGACACCGGTACACTAATTTAAACAACATGTTTTGATAGCATGGAAATATTACAACCAAAATAAGAAAAGGAACAATTTCTATACAAAATAATTTTTTTAACGTTATCTATTTGTTTTCTATATATATATATATATATATATATATATATATATATATATATATCAGCTATACGTGAAAACAGTCAATACTGCAGAAGCAAATTTTAAGTTCCTCCTGTAAATACAAGGCAAAGTTCAAATAAGTGACATTAAATATCATAATAACGGAAGTGCTAATTTAGACATTCCGATTTCACTGATGATAAAGGAAAGATTGAAAAAATATGACAGCAGATTTTTTTAAAGTCATCGGAAAACACACTTTTCTCATTATACAAGTTTCGACCTGCTTCAAATCGAAGCATCATTTAAATGGAAAAACATTCTGATATGCTCGTATAAGATCAAATTGAGTGAGTCGACTGATGGAAAGTATTTTTCATGTCATTTCTTACGGGTCATATTCCGGTAAGGCAAGTAGGATATTCCGGTAGATACCACTTCATGGATTCGCCTACATGAAGAAGAAATACGGCATACGCAAGCACATTAGGATCGGTGTGTAAAATCGGGACACCTCAGCTAATTTATCTTCTGTTTACTTGTTCTTGTGTGAAGGCATGTGTGCTTGAGAATCATGGGAATGCGACTGAAATGTGAGATTTTTATAGCTTCTTCGCAGATAACTGAGACGTTCAGAGAGATATAAAGAGGTCTTAATTAAGTCTTATTTGTGACAACTATATATCCTGCCACGTCAATTAGAAATTAGCTGTGCTATGTTCGTGTGGTGTGCAAGCATCATTAGATTGGCAATGAAAATTGTAGAGATAATTCTTAAACGAATTCTTTGACAGAGTTACTAACAGTAATCAAGGCAGTGTTTTCGTTGTAATTTATGCAGTTACGTGCAGGTTTTTTTTCTTCAGATGTTTGCTTAATACATACTCAATTGTTCAACATCAGCGTTACTTAAGTTCGTGTTTTTCACTGAAAATGAAAAACATACTCTGAACATGAATCAGTGAGAATTTCACATTTTAAATCGAGTAACAGCGCCTGACTTATACGAAAGTCACTTCAGTCAATTTAACCAACACATTATGAGATAAATGCCCATTTTCCTTCTCTTATTGAATAAGTGACGTGTTCCACTGAGTTATCAACAATTTCATTCGCTTTTTTTCAGTGATTAAATTTTTAACTGATGGATCAGTAAAAACCGGTTGAATCACTTAATATAAGTATAATTTAAAGTTTAAAAATGTACTCGAAGCCTGAATAAGCGAGAATTAATTTTTTTAGTCAATACATAATGTTTCACCGACCAAACAGTTACGTTCAAATACTTTATCTGGGAGATTAGTGAATATACGCCCGTTTTCCTTATTTTATTGAATACGTGATATTTTCCACTGACGTATTAACCAACTCTGCTACTGATCCCTGATTGATATAGTTTTCTACTGCTCTGTTAGTAATGGTACGCAATATATGCACGTTTGAAAGTAAATATTCTTGTTAAGAGATATAAACGCAAATAGCACATAAACTAACGAAATCCATAAAATATACTCTTTAAAATGTGGGTTCCCTTTTAATACTACCGTTTTAGAAGGCAACATGAACATTCTGATTTTAATTTAGTTTTTTACGTAATCATCATCGCGCTCGGTTCGGAGGTTTATACCATAGACTAAAGATGTTGTAGACCGATCTCACTGGCTGCGCACAACCAATATCCGTGTCCCAACATTGAACTGTTTTTCTGCCAACACGTCTAGCGAATACAGCATGGTTTGAATTTTAGGTTAGAAAACTGATTTTTATATTTCATCTAACCAATTTGTAATGCAGTTTGATTAAATTAAAATTGGTAAAAAGTATTTTATTCAAATAATAGTGGTTGTCATTTTAAAATTAAGATATAAACAAACACGATCATCACTGTTGACCATTTGACTTTGACAGTTGTGTATGATTGGGGCAGGTCAATGTTGGGTACATGCGTAGAAGACGAATAACTGGTCTACATCATCTTTAGTCTATGGTTTAAACAGCCCGAAATGTAAAGTGACTGCTTTCATAAGTACTATTTGTATTAACAATTTTAATGTTACCAACTGAACAAAAATAAAAGAATGTGCATAAAATTTAAAATTACCAATATTTTCGATAAACTATTTTTAATGAATATATTTCCCTCATTAAAGCAAATGTTAGCTTAGTAGCCCAATTGATAAGGCGTGTCCCAGTCACGAGAAAGGCATGATCTAGATACCAAAAAAAAAAAAAAAGTTAAATTACAAAGCATCAACAGTGACCGTCGGATGTGTATTTATTTCTCGTCACGATTTCACTTCGTTCAATAAAACCAATATTTAATTTGAAGCATGCAGTCGGCTATGACACTTTATTCAGTCAGTAAAATTGTTTCCCTGAAGACTTGGGAATCAATGATTTTCCACGGATTAGAATTTACTGTGTATTGCGTCGTATATCAATAAATATAAGAGAAGAAAAGCAATAAAGTAAAATACGTCGAAAATATTGCTATTTCGGACGATGCTACAGAAAGAAACCAGAAATTATTCATTTACATTTTCACGAAAAGACAATTTTTGTAAGTTCTTCGAATGCGCCAAGGAAACGTAAGGTACTGGCGGTTGACGCCATTCGTCTGAGGGGCGAAATAGCTTAAAATACACAAAGCTTTTAGTTAAATATTAACTCCAGTACATAGTGGCCATTACGTAAATTATATACCACTTACTTGGCAACACGATTTGTAATTTCAATGTCACTTTAAAATAATTCACGTCGTTGGTCTATAAACATAATGTCAGTCATCCAAGTCTGTGGCACGGAATAATTCTTGGAACGGTAGAATTCCGTGGTTGAGACCGCTATCTTCGAAACACGCCGTAGCTGATTCGACTACGAAACCAATCCATAAATGTGTAAGCAATTTTAATTAATGATTATGCTAATAATGTAAGCCCCGCCTGGCCAGCATAGACCCTTAAAATTTAAACGGGAAAATCAACAGGTAATTATATACGTTACACACACACACAGAGATATATATATATATATTTATTTATTTATATATTTATATATATATATTTATTTATTTATTTCTTCACACTTTTTGAATCAAACCTAACATCAACTCATGTAATGCGTGGTTAGTTATTTCCTAAATATGCCAGGTATCACAAGCATTTTATAACTGTGTTCATAAAAGTATTTTTTTTGTTTAAATTGAAGTATTACTTATATTCTCTCTATAAAATATAATATACAATTTCTAATCAATAAGAATTAAAAAAAGTGAGAAAACATGTGTGTTGGTAACGCCTAGTAAGAACCAGTTCTCGTGCAAAATATTATTACAACTGAGTGCGCAGGATTGCGGTGCGTTGTCCTCTGGTGTAATTTTCCTAACTTAGTTAAGCTTAGTTTGCATGAGGTGGAGGAATGTCCTAAAGTAGAACTTTAGCAGGGCTTCAGTAAAGTGTGAAGTAATCGTGAATCGATTATATTATCTTCCACAGCTTGTTTTTGTAGACGCAAACAAGAATCTTATGCCATAAAACATATTCGCACAGGTGTGCGAAAAACTACACACTCAAGTATGCCACAGCTCGGTAAAGTAATTCATGGTTTCCTAAAAATATTATTAACATATCGTGCCAATTGTTTTTGTTGCTGAAATATTATTTTACACATTTTTTTTGGCGTTCACTGCAATAAGTGTATACCAAATTTCTGTATAACAACAAAATACTTAATGTTGCCCCCAAACATATGGCCGGATCTATTTTAAATAACGCAGTTATTTATAGAAGTCGTGAAAAGTCCTCAATTCTCATTGTGACTAGCGAGCATTATTTTAGAGCTGCAGCATTTTTTGCGAAGTTTTTACAAATCAAAGTTACGGTATCAAACAGCCTGACGAGATATTTTTCTGGAGAACAACATATTTCTCACTTCCCACCGCACAATTGCTTCTATGGCTGTGTATTCGCGCAGCGTTCAAAGCACACCTCATAGCTCAAGGTTATCAAACACGCTAAATAAAAATACGTGTATGTAATTTTTTCTAAGATGAGAAGAATACAACAAAAATATAGTAAAATATTAACAGTGAAACCTTCTATGATAACGATTTTCTATACATTACACTATAGAAAATAATGGGAAAATTACCTGACAAGTGTAAGGTAATGTTCTCAAACTTGTGGGGGAAACATAGTTTTTTCTTACAGGTGAGGTAAAATTACGGCACTCTGGAGTAAAATTCATGTACATGTAAGTGGAAAATCGCATACATGGATGGGAAAACTACCTTACGACGCGTGCATCTGTTCAGCATTGTTAACAGCTAAGTGTGGAGAAAAGGGGGGGGGGGGGAGAAACAAACCTTCAGGACGCTAATATTCACTGATGCTTCCATGCTGTCGTCTTGGTGTAGCGGATACCACATCGGCCTATCGTGATAGCGAACCATGGTTGTTGCCCACCCACCAGCAAGTGTCGAGTATTTTAGCATTGAGGTTTCGGTTACTATTCGTCAGAAGTAGATATATAATGAGAGAGCTGGCTCACCTCTTGTTTTTCATCGAAAATTAAGCAGTTTTCACCCAAAAGTAAGAAAATTGATGCCAAAATCAAGCAATGCTCTCAACTGCTAGAAGAAGCAATTCCAGGTCCTCAAAAAACAGGCAAATTAAGCCAAAATCATGCAAAAACAAGCAGAGTTTTCAAGTTCGCAAAAAATTAGCGCGCAGGATTCAGCACTAGGTAAATACATCCAAAATTATGCAAACATCGAGTAAATTTTCAAGTTTTCTAAAAACACCAAAAAAATGTTCTATTTATAAAATAAACTTCTTAATATGGAAATATGCTCTAAATGGCAAATAATAACATATGCAAGCAATGTAAAAAGTGTGGCAAAGTATTAAACATAGAAAGTTTTACACCACATAAACAAACAAGAGACAAACATTTCAACATCTGTAAAAATGTTATAGTGAATATGCTAGTAGCCGTTATAAATTAAATAAAGGGAAAGTAATATGTGAATGTGGAAAATATGTTTATAATACATCTCTCAAAAAGCATAAAAAGAGTAAATTACACTATAGAGCGTTATATATTCTAAACGAAAATCAACATGATAATTATCCGACAAAAACATGTAAAGTGTGTAATGAGAATAAATCTATAACATTATTTTCTCCTAATAAAGATAGTAAGGACAAGTATTCAAACACATCTAAAAAATGTGTTAGTGATTATATTAAGAATTATCGTCATAACAAGAAGTTAAATACAGTTTCCCAGTAATTAAAGCACTTTTCGATTTATCCCGTATATCTGTATTTAAATTTTATTTATAAATTTTTATTTCTTATAAATAGAGAATTATGGCGATAAACGATCTAGCAGTTGAGCTGGGCGAGAAGACAGTAAGGGAGTTAAGAATATTTGCATCATCTAAGGAAAGTAGATTTAATTACAGCTATTATAACATTTAATATTGATGGACAGAGAAGAAACTACTTCGTAAATTTGCCATTTTCTTATGCCATTGTCAATGAATTATATAAGAAAGATAGAAAGAAATTGAAAAAATATATATATTTCCATTCTCTAATAATCTATTTTATAAACAAAACAAAAAGGAATTAAAAGAAATATTCTACCAACATATTTGAAAAGCTTAGAAATAAAAGCCAGCGGGTAACAGAATGGATAACAAAGAATGATTTTGCAAATTTACCCTTGGCTGACGCTAATATCAAGGAATTATATCCCGAAAATGGAAAGGCACTGGAAGAAATATTTTCATCCTAAACTAATTTATTTGTTAACAAAAGAAATAGAAGAAGAGACAATAAAAATTATATAGTTAATAAAGCTTTTAAAAGTAGGATATCAACATATAACATGGAACATACCTTTAAACTACTACATCCTATTCATTTTTTGAGTTCAGAAAAAATAAGGTATTTGAGGTAATACGCACTAAGCTTAGGAACAGTAGAGGGCTGAAAACCAGTATTAAATTATATATCAATTGCCGTAAGCAAGATAATAATCTAGTAGAATTATTTATATTTCAATCACTCAATTATACAGTATTGAATGAAGGAGATATCAAAAGAATTTACAAACGCATAATACAAGAAATAACTACAACATTATCTGAATTTCAAAGAAGAGGTTCAGGCTGGACGTTATATAGAATAATTGGAATACAATTAGCTATAAATAAATATAATCCATCAAATGAATCATCGTATATTGAACTACCTGAATTTATTAAGACTAAGAAAGCATGCCTAAATGTTAAAAATTATGATCGAAAATGCTTTCTTTAGGCAATAAAATCTGCACTGTTTCCAGCAGACAATAAATCGTGCAGAGTAACTAAACATAAAAATGAGGGGCTTAATATGACAAAATAATAGATAAATATGAATGTCCTATTAAAATTGACGATATACCAAAAATCGAACAGCAAATTGATGTATCTATAAATATTTATTCTATTGAAGACGAAGGTGAGAAATCCATGGTATATCCATTAAAACTTACAAAAAGTAAAAGGATAAGCACATAAATTTACTTTATTTCAATAATGATAAAGTCTATGTAGCTGTGCAAAGTTCGCATTACCGTTGGAGTAAAGACTAATCGAAGCTACTTTCAGCACAAAAAACTAATCATACTGGTAAAAATTATATATGTAATATATATATGTCTTCAATTCCTTTAATCTCAAGAGAAATTAAGTAAACACACAAAGGCTGCTGTAAAAATGAAGCAGTAAAAGTCAATATACCTTCAAAAGGACAGAAAATATTATTCAAAAATTACAAACGTACAGTGAAGTTTCCATTCACAATATATGCCGATTTTGAATCAATATTGAAGAAAATGTCAAAAGTTAAGCCAAATCCTAGGGAATTATATGAGTTCAAATTAATCAAAAAATATCTGGCTTTAACTTAAGACGATATTGATAATGGCCTTTATAAGGAAATACTTAAAGAAAGATATCATCGTACTAATGATCAAATAAATAACTTTGATTTAAAGCTAATCGATTAATCATATACTATGAAATATCAATTGCATGAATCATCTGGTTTTTGCTATTATATTGTATCTGCTTATGGCGATTATAAGCCGCCAGTTGTATAACAGGGTCCAAATGCTCATCAATTTTTTATACAATCAATATAAAGGGAAGTAGAAAGAATTGGGGAAATATATTCACAAATTGAATCAATGTGACTGCTTACAAAAGAAGAAAGCGAGTTATAAAATAGATCTAAAAAATGAACTGTATGTGAATGCGAATATTCGAAGGATAATAAAGAAGTGCGACATAATGATCATTTAACTGTCAATTAATTAACCCTGTATGTAATAATTTTAATCTACAATTAAAATTGCCCAACTCTGTACCAATTTATTTTCATAATTTAGCTGGCTATGATGCTTATTTATTTATTGAAGAGCTAGGGTATGATGTAAATGATATAGATTTAATTGCAAATAATGAAGAAAAGTGTATAAGTTTTGGGAAACAAACAGAAAATTTTAAAATGCTATTTATAGACACATTTAAATTTATGGCTAGCAGTTTGGACAAATTATCATCTAATTTAACCAAAGAACAAATGAAACACACACGTAAACATCTTACAAAATATCAAGTAAATTTAGTTATCAAAAAGTGTGTCTATCTATACGATTATATGAATAGCCAGAAATAATTTAACGAAACTATGCTCCCACCAAAAAGAGAATGTTATAATAAACTAAATGAATCTGATATAACTGGCGACGATTATGAGCATGCAAAACATGTGTGGAATCAATTACATATTAAGAATATTGGTGAATATCACAATTTATATTTTAAAAGTGATGTATTATTGTTAGCAGATATTTTAGAAAATTTTAGGAAATAATTTAATGATTGAAAAAGGAATTAGAGGTGGAATATCGCAATGTTACAAATGATATGTTAAAGCAAATAATAAATATTTAGAGGATTTTAATCCAAATCAAGAGTCCACCTATTTAGCATTTCTTGATGCTAATAATTTATATGGCTGGGCAATGTCACAATATTTACCATACGGTGGTTTCGAATGGGATAATTATACAGCACTTCATTTTTACAATGAACATTATATTAAATTTGGAGGATGATTTACCACATCGTTACATTTTAGAAGTTGCTTTGGAATATCCTATGAAACTAGACACATTACATAGAGATCTACCTTTTTGCTCAGAAAATAAGGTAGTTCCAAAAACAAAACAGTCTAAATTATTAACAACTTTACATAAAAAAGGAAAGTATATAATACACTATCATAATTTGAAACGATGCCTAAAGAATGGATTAAATCGTACTAAAATACATATAATATTAAAGTTTAATCAGTCTGATTGTTTGAAGAAATATATAGATTTAAATACAACTATGAGAACTAATGCTAAAAATGACTTTCAAAAAGATTTTATAAGCTAATGAATAATTCTGTGTTCTGCAAAACAATGGAAAATATTAGAAACAGAGTGGATATAAAACTAATAGCAAACAAAGAAAACTGTAAAAAATTAATAACAATACCAAATTTTAAGAAAAGTACTATATTTAAAAAAAATCTTGCAGTTATACATATGAATAAAGTGACTGTAAAATTTAATAAGACTATTTATGTTGGCATGTCAGTTTTTGACATATAGAAAGAATTTGTGTATGACTTCCATTATGACGTTATCAAACCAAAATATGGCAATAAATTGAATTATGTTATCAAGATATCGATTCGTACATTTATAAAACAGAAGCTTTTCACAAAGACATGAAAACAATGATAGAAAAAATTGATACTAGGGATTACTCAAAAGATAATATATATAAAATGCCTCAAATAAATAAAAGAGCTTTAGGAAAAGTGAAAGACAAATTTAATGGCAAAATAATGAAAGAATTTGTTAGTTTAAGAGAAAAAAAAGTATGCATATAGAGTTGACAATAAAGGAAAAAAATCGAAAGGAGTAAAGAAATGTGTCGTTAAGAAGCAAATTACATTTGATGATTATAAGAATTGTTTGTATAAAGAGAAAATACAATATAGACTCATGAATTTAATAAGCGTAAAGCATGAAATTTATACAGTAGAAGTTAATAAAATAGCATTAAGTCCTAATGATGACACGATAATTATATGAGAAAATAAAATTGATACAGTGTCATATGGTTATCGAAACAGAGAATATTAAACATCTCTAATTTATAAAACAATATCGATATCAGCGCCATCAAAATCAATAAGTTTGCCATTTGCAACCCTAATTTCTAAAACAATGTGATTAAAATGTCCATTATTAATTTAAAAAAAAAATGGTTATACAGCCTCTCAAAAAATATAATCTCTAAATCCGTGCATTGTTTTTGGTGGAAAACTGGCTATTATATATGTTTCCAAATGATTTCATTCATCATATTTGATAAACATCCCATATGCTAAGTTTCAGTGAACATTTATTGTTTTAAATGGGTAAATAATTAGGTAATTGAGTACCTATAACAACTTATTCTTTTTCAATACTCATATTTCTTTCAAAACCAAGAATGTCAGATTATCGGTCATCAAATTTAGTATCAAACTTAGATTTGATAGATATTCTATTTTTCACATTATCGCCTGAGAATTCAATGTTATTTGTTGAAAATGTATCAATCAAATTTATAGTTTCCTCTAATGGTTTGATATCATATTGACCCCTAGGAATGATTGTAACTTCATTTTTATCAACCTAATGACTCAGGTGTTCAATTGTTGTTATCGTATTTTTTATATTTAGTGATAAAAATATTGCATGAAAACTAACCAAAGCAATCAATTTTCACTATGAATGATAACATAATGAAGTTTTTCTTTAAAATAGAACTATTATTTGTTAATTTTAATACTTTATTATCCAGTTATTACAAAAATTATTGTTATAAAATGAAGAAAGTTAAATTGGGTGTTGGTGTTTTAATTCATGTAGATAATTCCGAAATTAAAAAGAATGGTGAATTACTACATGATAATATGAGGGCTATAATAATAGGTCCGAGCAATTGTGCAAAAACTATATGATGATAAATGGGATGGATAAATTTTAATAAATGGTATGTTTGTTCAAAAAGTTCAAATCAACAAAAATATACTGAATTACAAAATGATTTTCATATTTTATCCAAAAAGCTTAAAGTTTATTAAAAAATTGCAAACCTTTTTAAAATAATACTGGGGAAATGGTCCCTTTAGATCAATTTGAAAATGATTCTCTAATTGTATTTGATCATATTTTAGACAATCAAGACATAGTTCGCGATTATTTTATTAGAGGAAGACATAAAAATCTACATGAATTTTATTTAGCTCAAACTTATTCAAAAGTACTAAAACAATTGATAACAGACAATACTATTTTTATGTATATTTAGATAAGATGATACTAATTTAAAACATATTTATAGTGATTTTGTTGGTGGAAACATGCCTTATGAAAAATTTAAAGGAATTTGTTCAAAATGTTGGGACAAAGATTATTGCTTTATTACTATATATTTGAGTAGAAAATTAAAAGAAGGAAATTATAGAAATAAAATTAACGATATTATTATATTTTAAATCTTTTTGTATATAAATGAAGACTTATATAATTATTCTTGCTATCACAAATATAAAAATATTGCATTGTCCAAGAAAGAGAATCAGACAGAATGTGTTACAATTATTTAAATAAATATGGATATCTAGAGAGTGATTCAAATTCACATCAAAAAAATTGACGAAGAAAAACTCGAAAGTTATTTAAGAATATTTCAAGAATATCATCATACTTCTTCAGTTGATGGTAAACTCAATATAGAAACACTTAGTTTAATTAACAAGCCAAGATGAGGTGTTAAAGATGATATATGTGTTGACCTTACTTAACCACAAAATGGACAAAAAGCCCATTGAAATAGAATTTTGCATATGTAGATAAATCAATTACAAAGTTATCTGAACAGGCTTTTGGTGTTTGGCAAAAACACACAAATGTGAAATTTGTTTATGATACGAAATTTCCATACATAGTTATAATATACAAAGAAGGTCAACATAAATATCAGAAATTATCTGGGTTTTCGTCAGACTAGATAATATCCACATGGTAGTGCACTACCACATGCATTTTTTCCAAATCTGCAACACAGTCTTGTTGAAATTCATATCAATAGGCAGGAACATTGGTATGGTAATAGAAAAAACACTCCTGGAAATAAAGTTAATTTATTAGCAGTTTTGATACATGAAATCGGCCATGCATTAGGTCTTCAACATACAAGTGATAAAACTGTGGTCATGTATCCAACTATTAAAAATGATTTGTTTGATTTGCAACTAGATGACATCCAAAGTATTCATAATTTGTGTGGACCACTCTAACAAAATAATTTTAATTATGATGAACCAATTGATTTATGCAAAGGTGGACACACAAAAACTTATTTTCTAATTATTGATGATAAATTGTATATTTTTTACAATAAAAAAGTTTGGACAAAAAGTTTGAATGACAATAAAATAATCAATAAGCAAATTTTGATTACAAAATTGTTTCAGTTTTTACCAAGTAATTCCAATAACTTTTTTTATATATCAAAGACAATCAGGTGCGTTAGTTCTGTTTGTAGAAGGTGGAATTTATATTGTTAATTACCCTGCTTATAAGCTTATTAATCTATATCCGAAAGGATTTTCTGCAATTGGAATAGGTGATGATTATAAAATAAAAAGATGTTTTTAATTGATATTCAGGGAAAACTTTCATCCTCTATGAAAAAACATATTATGCTGAAATAGACGAATGTCATTTCCAGATAAATGAGAGTAGTCAAATTAGAGATAAATTTCCTTATTTACCAAATACGATAGAGTCTGCTTTTAGATACACAAATGGCTTATTGAATTTTTTTACTAATGAAACTCTTATCAAATATAATGAATTTACAAATAAATTGATTAGAGTTGGTAAAAATAGCATTTCATTGTTGGGTATCAAGTGTGAATCTTATAACAAAATCATATATAAAATTTAATGTGTCATTAATGGCTTAGAAAATTTAACTCCTTTAGAGATATATAATTCAATGAATTTGGTCTATTTGTTTAATATTATTTTCATTAATTTATTTTTCATTTTTAAATAAAAAAGAATACTAGTAAAAAACTTACTACAGCCTACCAATTTTACTTGTGCATAATTTCGCATATAAAAATGGAGACAATTTTAGACATAAATAACAACACGCTTACTTACTATGGTAAACAAGTTCCTATGATTATTGATGAGGAAAATAATCCTTGGTTTAAAGCCAAAGATGCTGCAGAAATTTTAGAATATAAAAATCCTTAAGAAGCAATTAGAGATCATATTAGAGAAAAACATCGCAATAATTCTAAAAATCTGTGCAACAAAATACAGTATCTATCAATAAACCTGGAATATGTTAGATAATTTTGAAATCAAATATGAAACAAGCTGAACAATTCCAAGATTGGGTAACTGAAGGGGTTCTTCCATCAAATAGAAAACATGGTGATTATAGGATTTAAAAAGATGTAATGCATTTATTCAAAGGCAAAATAAAGCATATAAAATGAATGAACTTAAAGTTAATCATATAAGAAAAACAAATGAAATTCAAGTTAATCATTTAAAATATATAAATAAAATTAAAGATGAACATATAGAAAATTTAAGAGAATTGGTTCAAATTGTGTTCGATGTAATAAATCACAGAAATGATGAAATCAGAGTAATGTCTCCTCATATTGTACCACAAACACAAAATCAAATTTAAATCCTACTTTCATACTTTTAAAATTATGTGATGATGATAGTGTATATGATTACTATGTCATTAGAACTCAAAGATAAAATGTTCAAAAACAATTGCATAGAATTGAAGATAGACATCCAAATTGCCACCAAATATTGAGATTTGATTATATTCCAAATTCTATCAATTTATATCAAAGAATGAAAGAAACATAGAATGACCATATTGATTAATGATATTAATAATTTTTATCGAATTGCATAAGAAGCTTTTTTAATTTTTAAATTTACAAAACATTGGTAATATTAATCCAAGAGTTATGAGAATTATCGAAATCCAACCATTTGACATAAATGTTATTAACTTTAGTTTAAAGACTTATTCTACCACATATTCATTTGGACAGTCAGTTTTCATAATTTCGAATTCATAAATACTACCCATTATTTCTTCTTCTTTAGTATCTTTCAGCTTGTAAGGTGGTATTTCATAATTTAACAATTTTACAATAGTAAATAATTATGTTGACCAATTAGCAGTATAACCCTTCTCGAAAATTTTCTTTAGTTTGCTGACACGTACAAAATCGCCAATTTTGTATTTTGGTTTAGTAATGGTGACTACAAAATTTGTTTACTTTAAATTTTTTTCATTGGTCTTATTAACTTAAATTGGTTTCATGCCATTAGTTCTGTGTTTTGCGTTGTTGTATTCTTTCACTAAATCGTTTAATAAATTTATATATTTATAATTGCCATTTAAAGTAAATATGTTTTATTCTTCAGTGTTCGATTAAATATTTCTGCAATACTGGCTTTTAGTTCACTGAATGTAGAATAATGATTGATGTTATATTTTTGCATAACCTCTTTAAATGTTTTATTATAAAATTCGGAACCATTATCGCTTTGTAAATTATGTGGCTTTCTTTCCTTCAATATAGATTCTAAAGCCTTTACTAAATTTCTAACTGTTTTATCTTTAATAGCTACAGCAAATACAAACCTTTAAAATGCATCGATAATTGTCATAATATATTTTTATCCATCATATATATTTGTGATATGCCTTTCAAATTTCCAGTATCCATATCAACAAGATCAATTTGCCATAAATCATCGATTCCATATATTACTTTCATTCAGGGGGAATTTCTTCTTGCTGGTTTATATAGTTCATTGATTATTCCTTCTCTTAGATTAAGTAATTTTTTTTAATGTTGATTTTTTTAGAATTACATATCGAGCATAAAGTTTTCTGAACTAATGGTACATTTTTGTACATTTGGTTTTATAGTATTATTTTTAGTAATATATATATATATATATGTACACTATTAAATGCATAATACTTGGTGCTTGATGTGTAAGATGGCCACTAAAAATAATCATATATATATAATCTTTATATTTCATGAACATTCTTTTTATAGTCATAAACCCATCAGCATATTCTGATATTATATATATATCATAAATATTCCAATTATAGTCATCAACCCATCAGCATATTCTGATATTTTATTTATTTATATTTTAAAAACCAATTTATCACCTCTTTTAACATCAAATGGTTTACTATAATCATGTTTTGGAATCCTTAATAACAGAGCATCATCAGGTAAATTATAAAAAAAATATTTTTTATTCACTACAATCCATAAAAAAAGAAAATAGATTATTTAAGTGAAAATTATCAGTTTTTTTAAATTCCACTTTGCGGGTAAATAAAATATGTGAGATTTTCCTTCAACTTTCAAGTTAACAAGTATATCACAATAATGAAATACTGATTTGTTCATATGTTGCAATTTATCAGCTATTTCTGTATCGAAATATCTCTTATTGACAGCATATTTTCATCTACAGGATGAGCCATATTATTTAATGTACAATTTTGAAAAGAACCATAGTCTGTTGTATAAACAAATCTTTACTAAGTTGATCTTGTAAAGTGGTAACAATGATATTGTATTTTGAATATACATATGTTTTTAAATAAGAAACACTAGTATTGTATTTTGAATCTACATCTGTTTATAATGCATAGTGAGAAACAATAATTTTATATTTTGAATATACATCCTTTTTTAATGACTGCTTTGCATTATTTATTCGTTTTATACAATCAGCAATAGTGTTACTGAATTGTAAATTTATATCTTCTTTTAAAGCATAATCAGAAACAATAGTTTTATATTTTGAACCAACATATATATAATTGAATGCATCTTTATTATCTACAGGTTCACCTAAATTAACATGTCTACATGCTCGAAAGGAAATATAAGATTTTGTAAAATCAAAACAAGTGCTTAATTTACTTTGTAAAGTAGAAACACTCGAATTGCATTTCGAATCTACATTTGCTTTTAAATCTTCAGTAATATTGTCAATGTCTTTATTTAAATATTTGATAAATGGTTTTCCACATATATCTGTCATTTAATAATAAAGAAATGATATCATGAAAATTAAAACCTTTAGAAAAATGTTGTAATACAATTAAGCATAGATGTCCACATATAACTGAATTAAAATTCTGAATTCGATCATCATTGTAATAAATATTTCTGTTTTTGAAATAATTAGTTAAATTAGTAGGAATATTACCTCCAATCGAATCAAAATAGTAAACATAATTATTTTATTTAAAATAACAAACACAATGAGTACCAGGATTTGCTGAAATGCCAAAATTTACCACAGTACATTAATTTTTTTAGCATACTTTTCGGTAGTTCGTCAATCATATAAACACTTCTGAAATGCTTAATATTTAATATATTTACGCATTTTTCGATATCAATATTAGATAGTGGAGCTAATTTTTCTTGGCCTTACTCTTTTTAATACACTTACTAATATATTTTCCTTTGCTAAATTATGTCCTGTTTGGTTCTTCTACCTGTTTTTTATTTTTTTCTAGTTTGTTCAACAGTATTATAAATTGCAGTAGCCCCACCAGCTGAGCAACCAAGTGCGCCTAAAGCAGAAAGTACGGGGGAAATAATTCCTCTATGGTGTAAACCACTTCCTGTTTTTCTTTGAGTATCTTTTGAGTACTGGTAATGACTAAGCTAGTAAGATACATTTTCCTTCTTTTATTTTTTTATTTTTTCTCTTAACTTGATGTTTCATTAAAAATTTATTTATACCCAAATCTCTTAATTGATCAGTGGGTATATCAAAAGTTATATTTTTATATTCATTTGTAAGTTATATATATATATAATAAAACATTTTAATTCCCCAACCTAATTTTCTTTTTGTAAACATTGTTGAGGCAACAGCCGCAGAAGCTAATTTTTCACCAATTTGTGTGATTTTATATAACATAATTTATTTCGCTTCTTTTGGAAAATTTTATCGGCATTATGTCTAGATTCTAAACCTTTATGATCTCTGTAAGCAATATCGTGATATTTGCATCCTTCATCTAATTTATTTATTCCTGTGTGTCCTCTTTTCAACGTTTCGTTTAATTTTGTAAATGGTACACAATAATTATAGATGAGCAAATTCATTTCAGGTAAATCTAAATTGTTAAATGCCCAGTTTATGATAACTTTACCATTATGTTCAGAATTCCAAAATGTGCATGGAAATACATTTACAACTTTTATAAGATAAGAAATTCCTTTTGGATTATTAACAACAAAATCAGAAAATTTATTGTTTACCATATTCATTATGTTTATATTTTTTCATAGTAATAATTTTTATTTCCAGCATTTTCTTCACCATGAATAACTAATAATCTATCAACCAATTTTCTAACATCATCCGTCCAAACATATTGTTTTGGCAAATTCGCTGCATTTTTTAATACTTTCTCCAGATCTAGGAGTTCTTGGAGAAAGAATTTTTTAAGGTGTGCTTAGTTCTGATCCTAAATATGGGTTATACATACTTCATAAATCGGTTTTATTATATGATTATACTTCCAACCTAGACTCAAAGCCGGATTTTTTAAGGATTATATTGTTGGAATCCAGCATTGTGTGTTTTAACAATTTCTGCATCATTTTCATAGTCATTAGCAGTGTATTTACCCTCAAGAGCTTTTTGTGGTCTTTCTGTTAACGAATAACGAAGTCTTGGTGTAAAAATTTTATTTAACCCTTAACAAATAATGTATCAATATTTATCTGTACTTGTGTATCACCTATGTAAAAATTTTCCCCAACTCCACTAAAACCATATTTTTCATTAATGACATTAATTCTTTTTGCTATTTCTATTCCGAGATTTATAGTAGAAACACCTGTTATAGTTGGTAAATTTTGCATTGGTAAAATTCATATTTGCTTTTCCAAATTCGGAGAGTCTTGTTCTGCAAATAATTATCTTTCAAATTATGTTTCTTCAGGAGTGGGTGGATATTCTAAATTTTTTTGCTGCAACAGGAACTAGTGTTGTTATTAAATTTTTATTATCTTCGCTTACTTTTCGTACTTTTTTTTTTACCAATATTTCTTATTTCGTCAGTTAATGGTTGCTCTTTCTTCTTATTTTTTCATATTCTTTTTCATGATACTTTTAATATCATTTTTATATTTCAATGAGTAATTCTACTCGAGAAACTCCATTCGCTTCTGCCATTTATATATAAAATTTTTACTTATAAACGAGTTATAAAAGTATCGGTAGATTCGACAGGCAATCTTTTCCTCCAGCTGATCAAACTAGAGGGGATTTAAATGTTTACAATAGTTGAATCGAAATTAATATTCCAATAGGGGACGGCTTTTCTTTCCGATATGATGCTTATGTTTTCGAACAATTTAAGTTACTAAAGAGAGATAAAGCGGGGACTGACGGTGAACACAAAAAAGAAGACAATATTAATGTTTCTTCCAACTTTTTTCCTTTTCAATTTTCTAGAGTAGAAATCTCAAAACCTTGAAATATTATTGGAGCTGTTGATAATCCTAGACGAACTTTGTTAAGATCCCCAGTTGAGCAAAATTATTTGGAGGCTACTGGTTTTGATAATAAATACCGAGTAAAATCTGTACATAGTGATAGACTAAATGAAATAATTTACCCATTCATATATATGTTTGGCTTTATCATAGGCAATGCTGAAATTTACTGGAAAGGTGGTTATAAAATCACTTTTTCCGTAATTCATCTGACAACAATTTGTATATGAGGACGCAGTTGTCACACCTTCGACAAGTTATGCCGATCCAGGTAGAATTGATATTCAAAAATTAGAAATTATGTGGCCTACTGTTGAATACGAATCTAACACAGCCATTGCAATTAAAGAAAAAATATACAAAGAGCCAAAAATTCCTATTGGTTTTAATTATTGGCAATTTTGAGAAAAAGAAGCGCCTGATATAAAATATCAGTTTAATAATTTACATTTCGACATGCCTGATTTTGTAATTTAGGATTTCAGAGAAATAGAAAAAATCAAGCAGGCCAGACTGTTCACGCTTCTATGTTTGATCAATGCTATGTAAAAATACTTACTTTAAAAATGGACGAAATGAGATTTTTCCAAAGTAAAATTGGAATCTAGATATTGAAAAGGATCTTTGCTGTACACAGTTCCTTGCTTATAATGATTTTAGAAATTCAAAAAGCAAACTAGCTGCCGGCTATAGAAATAATTAACTTTATTATAAACCTACTGTGAACTATGATGATAATACCAATTTTTATTTGTTTTGGGAGAGAAAGCCATCATATGTTATTGATTGTGCATGTAGAAAAATCACTACAGTTAAAAATAAAACAAACATAAAAATTTGTGTTGATTTTACGAAGCTGATAAAGCACATACGATTTGGAATGTTGTTCTAATTAGCCAACGGAACTGAACTTACGATTATTTAAAAGAGAGGATTACAGAAAAGTTATAAATTTTTATTCTAATTGAAATTTTCTCATAGTATCACTTTTTTAAATAAAACATATATAAGATTTTTATATTATAAATTGATTAAATTATTGAACTTTTAGAACTTTGGGATATCGGATATGAAATTATAAAAACAGCAACATCCATTGATAAAGAATTGGAGATTGTTCATTTCAAAATTGTTTTAAAAATCAATAAAAATGAACTCAGGTCAGAAAATTTTTCTAATTTTAAAGAAGATGTTTATGATTTGGAATTGTGTAATGGTTGGGATTATGAAATCAGTAATGGCTTTGCTTCAGATTTTTCTTTATTTTTTTTACTTTAAAAAGTTTTATTGGTGTTTTACTTTTGTTGAATAAATTTATTAATTATATTAATTTGTATCTTTTTATTTTATTTTTTAGCTTAATTTGCTTGATTTAGATTGCTCGCTGCAAAATTTAAATTTCTAAAAAAAAAAAAAGTGAAAAATTTCTAGAAAAGCGAAAAATTTGCATTTTTTTTTTGCTTAAATTTTGACGTTTTGTAAGTGGCACAAATTGACACTGTATTTTTGTTAAAATTTAAAATTTTCCTTGATTTTGAAGCAAAAAACTTTGAAATTTCGATGAAAATAAGGATTGGTCCAGAACTCCTCTTATATACTACTGCCAGAGGATATAGGTAGTAAAAAAATTAACAGAACTAATACTGCGGGGCGTTGTTGAATATAATGTTATTATACAATATAGTTAGTTAATTTTCCCTTACTTGTATGGGATTTTCCCCTCAATTTCGCCAGGTACTTTTCCCTTACGATTAAGGAATACTTCTTTAATTGTTATGTAAATTTACTGTACATTTTAGAGGTACCTTACATGTGGAGGTAATTATACTTCCCGCACATGTAAAGGAATTTTATCTCAATTATTTTTACAGTGTAATGTATTATCTATTTTCTGTGGTAATATTTCTTTCGTGCTATATATAATTCATAAAGTTTTCTCCACAAGGTTCACGAAAAATTCCTTAGCGCGAAGAGTTGTTACAACACACAGCTACGTCATCTACACTGTAAAACAATTTGTAATTTTTACTGAGAAATTCTTTGCAATTTTACAAATGCTTGTAACATTACAAATATTTCTTTTGTAAAACTACTCGTTTGTAAAACTACAAGGACCATGTTTGTAATATACCTTAAGAACTGTCTTTACTATACTGACCCGTTTCCACGAGCTTCAGCAAAATGGCGGACACATCAAAAACCTAAAACCGTATTCAGCTGTTTGTGCAAAAACTATGGGTGATGTAAAGCGTAGCTGCGTGCAAAAAGAAATTTATTGCAAGTTTGAATAACGTAAAACACTTAAAACAACTCAAATAATCTAAATAAAACTACCATTTCAATAAAACGTAACCGTATTAACTGTTAATGTTTCCTATTTACACAGAACTCTGAAATCTGCTCTCGATACTTAGTTATCAAGAGCCATCCAAATCTCTTAACTCAGCAAAAGAACTCTTAAAATGGAATTAATGTAGGCGAATTGTTCTTATTAATCAAGTATCTTCGATATTTTGTAAATACTAGCAGCTATATTTACTGTAAAAATAGGTTTTAAGCTCGTAAGTCAAGCTAAGGGTGCCAGCTAATGGTACAGGAAGTATGGGTTGTAGTCCTCGTGCTGGCAAAGTGTCATTTTTTTTTTTTTCGGAAATTACATTTTGGATAATTTTTTAGTTATTATCTGTTATTAATTTTTCACATTTTTTTCCTAGAAGCAAAAAAAAAGTAATTTTATGTATGTACATTTCTCAACAATGTCAGTTGTAATATAAGGGCATCATTTACAATATTCCAAATAAATGTCTTGTAGATTTTACAAGATAATTATTTGTAGATTTACATAGGATTTTTTTTTGACAACTGGGTTTCCAATTATATTTCTTGTAAAAGTACAAAATAATTTTATAGAGTGTATGCACATTCGGATGTGCAGGCCACTTGGAGGACAAGTATTCCATTTCGACCCTGGTAGCGATGAATAGGGATTGTGGCAAGGATGGCGGGATGGATCCGCTAAACTTTTCAGACCCCACCGACAAGAGAACTACTCAAGCCGCGAGTCGGGAAATGCAGAGAAATGGAAAGACACGCGGGCAGGAATCAATCTTCCGGTGATCCCGTCAGGACTGGAAGGAGGATAGGAGGTGAAACGATAGAGAATGGCGCCGTTGGGTCAGGTTGGGGAGGGGGATAAACTTTTCTATTCCCGAGTCATGTTGCATCCTCAGGAGGAATGAGCCAGCGAGCTAGACGTCAGTGGGTCGTGTCGAATAAAGTTTCCGCGACGTTCGGCTCGGAGTAGCATGATGTATGAACGGCCGGACGAGCGTTCATAAGTCATGTTGGAGCCGAGGGAAAGCGGTCGGATAATGCACGTCCATTATTGCGGAAAAGCGGGAACTGGAAGTTTCTCTGCGAAAGGAAACGTTCGATAAAAAAAAATGGCTTCATGTTTGCGAGTGCGCTGAAATTCTCCCAAAGTACTTCACTGGAAAATTCGAACACTGCAGCTTGGCGAAATGTTGTGTTGAGAAGTTCGATTTCCTATACCTCAGCGGGTCTTCGGTTTCAGAGACATGTGCATCTTCGTTGAGACCTCAGTAGTTAATCAGAACTGTTGACTCTTTCTTTACGAGGTAGAGTTAACACATTTAAACACATCTGTTTTTCGCTATGAAAAAAAAAAAAAGGTGTGGCTGTGATGGGGACACAGCCGTTTGTTTTCCGTGAATACGTTTACGTTGACGCGCTCGGACGTCTTGATGTTATTTTTACGTTCCTGGCACCGCTTCAATCGATCATATGGGGTTTTATGGGTATCACTGGATTGCTTTTGATATGCTCTTTCCAACCGTATACGATTTCTATACTTCGACTTGGCTTTTTGACGAGTATAGGCTGACATTGTGTTAAGTTTACTTAATTTTTTACATTAAACTCATATACAATTTCACCATAACCACGCCACACAAATGTTTTTATAGACGCAATCGATTCATCATGACCAGAGCTGCCGATTGAAACTTAAACGAGCGTCGTTGCTTCTCATAGCCGAAAGTTATACTACGCGGAAGTTATGAGACGCGGCGAAACGAACTCAGCCTCCCTCCATCCCTCGCGCGCGATGCTTTACAGTCCGCACTCAACGTAACGTATTCTTTGATCCTTTGATAGTCGAGTGGTGTAATTGAATTTTGAATGTAGACGATAGATTCGGAGCTGCAATGGCAAACTGATTGTGTTATCATCGGCTTTTCTGGATTGCCTCCCACTATGGTCGCAAATTTGAAAACTTATTCACGTCAATAAGCGACGTGTCACGCGATCTCGCTAGAAGCCTCCGGCCTCGCAGGGTGCCTCTCAATAAGCGAGTATTAAAAACACTACAGAATACCTAAAGCCCCTGTCACACGGTCAAAATTTTCCAGCAAACTGCTTACAATAAGTTTGGTCAAATAAAGTTCGACAATTATTACGTCATAGAAACGTCACAAACGCCACCATATTTGTCTGAGAAAGTTGAAGTTGATGTTTGAAGATTGGATCAGTTACAACATTTCTTTGATGTTTGAAGATCTCAGCCAATCAGAATCGTGCACGACAAAAATGGACGCCAAGAAACTTGAAAATAAAGAAACAATTTCTGAGAACGAAATAGGTAATGAAGATAGTTCATTTATGTAGAAGCTGTCAGAGTATGAATACTATTTTACATGAATGTTGAACACAATATTACGAACTCAGAGGCATCAAATTTCATTGTGTAAAAAACATCTCTGATATATAAAACTTTAATTTAGTGAAGAAGCGAAATAAATTACTACATTCCTTGCATGTCAGGACTGCTTGAAAAAATAAAAGCAATATCTCTCTATGAAAATAATTTTTTAAAAATAATTAGATATAATAATTAAATATATAATTAAATATAGTTAGATATAATCATTAAAATTAGATATGACAAGTAAAAGATTTTTATAGAGTGGCACATTTTCAAACATATTCAATAGTATTTGGTAAGATTTTTGGAAGGGCAAATTTGATGGTCGTATTTGGTCTCCATATTTATTTTATTGCCAAATATAGTTGAAGGCGAACATACTTGTCGGTTTTTGGTGACCCTTTTATTGTACTTCAATTACATTTTAGTATGTTCACATTCGAATCATTCTCTACACACATGGCAAACTGTCCTGTAATAAAATCATAATGTCATGTTAATTTTCCAATGCCTTTGCAGGTATCCTGGTTTTCCCCACCTTCTGGACGTGTAGATTCTCCTCCCACGTGTCACTGAGAGCTGACCCTTTTTTCTGTCCCAAGAATGTCACAAAAATTGACTCTTCAAGAAAGGGAGCTGGTTATCACCCATGACGCTATCAGTCACGACCTTTTCCTGATTTACTCATTCTGTCTAATATGACACATCAAAATTAAAACTATACAACTAACTTAATTCCCAATACACACATCACACTGAGCTAATCATTTCAGAAAAGTGGAAGTTTGAACCAAGTTTCTACGGCAATTCTTATAACAGATATAATATTTAATTCGCATATTCCACGTAGTACGGTACAGCCATGACTCGAAATGGCCTGTCAGAATGTGTGCACATAATCAGAGCATGACAAATTCCGAGCGGATTTCTCTATTTACTAAGTCAAAACAAATTAATTGCAATAATCATAAATCAAATACAAAATAACTATGTAACTAAGGAAAATCTTTATCTTATATTATTCTCGTAGCTTAAAATTTGAATTAAAACTGACCTCTTTCGAACGCTGCGCTCCTAGCGGCGGAAAAAAAAAATTCCGTATTCCAAACTCCCCCATAATAAAACTCGTTTTGCTCCTAACCCGAGTATAAACGCTCTTCACGATAAGGTGAACACTTTACAAATGAACCTCAGAAAAATGTCACTGCACCTGCTTGCATAATTTTAAACGGGCGCACTGAGTGACATTCGCCCAGTAATGTTGGTAATGGTGGATGGAAAGTAGTTCCACATATTTACATCGAATTAAAAGTGTTAGGTAATCACTTGTGATAACTTACAATTATTTCTTTCGCTTTCTGTTTTTTTTAATACACCGAAGTGTAAACATAGCATATTTGTAAAGCATTATTTTATTAATAATTTCGCATTTTCATTTGACCGACGCATAAATAAAGTGATGAGACCCATGGCAATGTTAATTTTACATAAGGCGAAATAATACACAACGTGCATACAAGTAGATCTTAAGCAGGGTTTCTAAAAGTGCTCATTTTACAGGGAATAACCTATAACTAACCGTTACCGGACAAAGGTTACTTCTACTCTGTTTAGGAATAGTACGAGTTTTATTATGGGAGAGTTCGGCGTAGGGAAACTTTTCCACCGCTAGGTGCGCAGTGTTCCAAAGACGTCACTTTTAATTAAAATTTTAAGCTACATGAATAATAAAAGATAAATATTTTCCTTAGTTGCGAAGTTATTTTACATTTGATTTACGATCATTGCAAATATTTGATTTTTTTTAACGTATAAAATAGAGAAAACCCGGTAGAAAACCAACACTAGTGCTTACTCATGCCCAGTTGCACCATCGTGGTTAGAAACTCGAACCGAGATCGGATTTGAGATCGACATATAAAACTGTTGCAGCATTCGAGTTCAGAGATGGACTGGAGATCGAGATAAAGTTCGTTTCGAACCACCGAAATTGGCGGTTCGAAATCTCGGTCCGAGATCAGCAGCCATCATTGACGAACTACGATCGATTGTTTTCTTGGGAAATTTAAACAACATTATACGCAATTGAATATTATTCAGTAAAATCCGTACAACAATAATTCACTTAAAATAGATAAAACATCCCACATCTAGTTCTATCTATAGTGAAAAATACGCCTACTTCCATGACCTCATATACTACGAACCAATATCAAAATTTGTAGCATACTTAATATCGATCTCTCACTTTAGAACCATAATCGACAAATCGGAGATCCGAAATCATGAAATTTCGTCGGTGCAACACTTTTACATTGCGACCAAGCTCAAAGTGGATCCTGGTTCGGAACTAGGATAATTCGACCTCGGATCGGGGAAGATGTTAGTGGCGTGGATTTTTGGTTGCCAAACTTTTAACATTGATGTGCCCAACCTGAGCAGACGGCCAGAAGGCTGTGACTCTGAGGAGGGCAAGCTGCAGCTCACGGACGTAAGAACCACACACGCCCCCGCCGATGGCATTAACGTCGCGATGGCCACCCCCCCCTCCCTCACTCGTCGACCAGGCACCATTCGCCTGGGCGCTGTACGTGATCACACCGCAACCCCATGCCCCCACCTCAACCTTCCTTAGACATCAATATTGCAGGCGCGCTCCCTCACTTATTTATTTTTGTTGCAGCCCGCGCACCCCGGCCCTCCCCCCCCTTCTCACGAAAACTGCTACGACCGGCCGGCGATAAATAATTCACCCTCGAGTCTATGTGGTATTCCTGATGCGGGCGGGCGGCGGAAATGCGGTAGGTTCCTGGCGGGGTGCGAGCGCCCTGGAGGGCGTGCCCGTACTTAGCCTCGCCGCCATCGGTTTGTAGAGTACAGAACGAAACCAACGTTCGACAAATATCACTGCAACGAAATGAATGGCTTGCGCTCAGTAATGTTGGCAACGAAGGAGGGAAAGAAGTCGGCGTAATAATCCATTCACGGTTACTTCACACTTTTCTGAAGCCCTGCTTTAGGCTGTTCACGGTAAAATGAGCACTTTTGAAAGCCCTGCTGAAGATCTACTTGTATGCACGTTGTGTATTCTTCCACCTTTTATAAAATTAACACTGCCATGGACCTCGTTACTTTATTCCTGCGTCGATCAAGTGAAACTTTGAATTTATTGAAAACAGTAAATATTCCACAAATCTACTCTTTTTACACTTCGATACATTAAAAAAAAATTACAAAGGGGAAAAAAAATATTTAAGTTATTATAAATGTTTACCTAACAATTTTAATTTGATGTTATAATAGGGAACTACTTTCCATTTATTGTTACCAACTTTACTGGACGTATGTCACCAAGTGCGCCTGTTATAATGCATGCAGGCAGAGGAAGTGACTTTTTTCTAAGGTTGATTTCAAAAGTGCTCACTTTATCGGAACTGCCTTTACAGTTATCCTTCCACGATATTTCTCCGCCTCGTGTAAGCTAAGTAGTCTAAAAAATTGCGCGAAATTACAACGCACCGAATTCGTGCGCACTCAGTTGTAATAACATTTTGTATGAGAACTATTTCTTACTAGGCGCTACCGACATAGAATTTTCCTCGCTGTTTTATTCATGTTTATTTTGAATGAAATATTATAATGTGTAAAGAAAACACAGGAAAAACTTCAATTTTAACGATAAATGAGATACTTCTATGTTAACATATGTATTAAACGCTTTTGATACATGGGGTGATTTTTCGAAGGTTTGGATCATTTTATGATTTCAGAATTCGCAAATGTTAGCTATAGTCTATTCGCCATTTCTTCGCTCTTTTTCTTCCTGTATTGTTTAACGCCAACAATGCAAGCCCTAATCAGTGAACTAACATTCATTGAAAGTCAGTTGATAAGATACTGCCGACTGGCGAATCAAGCAACTTAACTGGGAACAAGTGCCTTTTGGCAGTGGAACTCTCGACATTCAGTGAGAATCACAATTAAATCAGTGAAATTCAGCCATCACATTAATTTGTTATATAGCACTGATTATCAGTAGTATCACTCACACTGTTTTCACTGATTTAGCTTAATTCTCGCTGTTTCAGGTTTATAGCGTATACGTGTAAGAATCACCAACTGTGTAAAATGTTTACTTTTTTAAATGTAATTTCGAAGATTTACTTGGTCAAAGCATGCATAAAGCGATCACACGCGTGGCAATCTTAATGTTACACATCGCGGAAAAATACGCAATATGCATGCAAGTAGATCTTAGGCAGGGCTACCAAAAGAGCTTTGTTTACTGTGAACATCCTAAAGGGGTTAAAGCTATCCGCTGCCCACTGGATGATTATACTTGGTTGAAGTTTTATCGAACGTTATTTCTTGATGTCAGCCACTGAGAGCAATCGCTGACACGCATCTGTGTCTAGTTTTTAAACCTCTTCGGTCGCAGTGTACAAAGTGTATAGTCTTTTCGAGATTTCCTCGCATTTTTTAAAATTAAACCTTTGAAAACTCACCCCATATATCACGTGTTTAGTTATTTGCTAAATATGCCATTCATCAGAAGCGTCTTATACCTATGTTAACATAAAAGTATATATATATTTTTTAAATTGAAATTTTACTTTGATTTTATTAATAAATTATATTACAATTATACAATTATACAATTATAATCAATATGAATACAAACAACTAGAAAACACGTGTGCTGGTAGCGCTTAGTAATAAATAGTTCTTGTGCAAAATATTATTATAACTAATAGCGCACAAATTCAGTGCGTCGTACTTTGGTGTAATTTTCTAGACTTAGTTAACATTAGTTTGCACGAGGCGGAGGAATATCCTGGAAGTAGAACTTTAGCAGGGATTCAGAAAAGTGTGAAGTAACCGTGAGTGGATTACAAATAACTACAGGAAGGTTATTATTTCCCCGTCACTGCATACTGCGAGGCTCAGTGCCGAATGAACTTCCATGTGGATTGCTGGTTCGCAAACAACGATAGTGTAATTGGTTATGGATGGTTCGTATTACTATAACCAAACACGAAGTCTACAGTTCATTTTGTGTGATAACAAAACACGTGTTGTGTTTACTTCAGTACAGCACTCATCATGAAATTTCTTATTTACAACACTTGAACCAAAATTTATATTGAGTCTTTTAACGTTTTAAGTCAAAAATGAGTACTATGCTCCCTATATTGTTTACTGCGAGGTTCGAAATGCAGCGTTACATTTGAACGTAAAATATGGTTGTAAGAATTATATTTCTGTACGCAAAACACAACTAGACTGTTAATGTAGCGACAGCAATCAGATTGGTTATTGGTACCATATAAATAATGCAACTGTAAAAACCATATGTTAAAGGCCGATTCTGGCTCACCACAATTTTTAAGGTTATTTCTTCTAAAATTACAACAAAAACCGCAGTGCACTAAATCGGGTTATTTCGTCTAAAGGTAAAGGAAAAAATTGAAAACTAAAAATCTGAAATCGAATGAAAAACGATGAAAATCAAGCAAATTAAAGCTAAAATCGAGGCATCTGAGGGCTTAATTTAAGCTCTAAAAGCTTTTTAAAAGGAGCTCTCAAGAACAAGCAATTTCAAACAAAAAAACAAGCAAATTTCAGCAGTTCAAAAATGAGCGTGCAGGATTTGACACAAGGTAAAACAAAGCAAAATTATGGAAAAACAAACAACTTAACGTTTTCTAGAAACAACAATTTGCAAGCGAGTAATCTAAATCAAGCAAATTTAAGCCAAAATCAAACAAATTAAGCTAAAAATCAAGTAAAAATATTTGAAGTATGTATAATTGATAGACGTCATATATTTTTTAAAGAGAATTCCATTTTATGCACAGGCTTTCAATTTTTCAGTTCTTTTAAGCCTCTATATGCTATAAAAACTTCCTTCTCATTTATTAAATTTACAGCATTTTTATCAAGTATTTTATACTTACCATCTAGAATACAATTAATTTTTTTTTTACCAAACGTAGATTAATAAATTTCAAAATCTGTCGCAGAAAACCATTAATTTCTTTCTAGATCTTATAGTTTAGTTATTTCATACGAATTGTTCAACTTCTTGAGGAGAGATTCCATTTTTTTATATTTTCTTATATAAACAATAATAATTTTTCATTCTCCCCATAAATTAATTTTCCTAATAAATAAAAAGTAACGATACTCGAAATCGAAAATAATACCATATCTAAATAATGTAAAAAATGTGGTGAAGTATTAAACATAGAAAGTTTTACACCACATAAACGCACAAAAGATAAACATTTTAACATCTGTAAAAATGTCATAGTGACTATGCTAGTAGCCGTTATGTGTTAAAAAAAGAGAAAGTAATATGTGAATGTGGAAAATATGTTTATAATGCTTCTCTCAAAAAGCATAAAAATAGTAAATCAGACAATACAATATTAGATAATTTAAACGAAATTCACCACGATAATTATCCAACAAAAACATGTAAAGTGTGTAATGAGAATAAATCTATAAAATTGTTTTCCCTTAACAAAACTACTAAGGATAAACACGAAAATATATGTAAAAAATGTTTTTGCGAATATCTTAATAATTATCATCTTAACAAGAAGATAAACACGGTTTCCCAATAATTTAAGCACTTGTCGAGTTTTCAAATTATCTTCATTTTACACTTTCATTATATATATGTTTTTTCTTATACAACTATAAAAATGGAGGCTTATATAACAGCTGAGTTGAACGATGCGGGAGTGAGGGATTTGAGAGATATTGCTAGATATTTTAAAATATCATATATAAGCAGACTAAGGAAAATCGAACTAATTCGAACTCTTATACCATTTATTATGCAATGGCTTATCGACGAGCGAAGAAAAAGAAAGCAGATAAAAAAAAAAACAAAGAATAATTTTGAAAAAATTTCCCTTCGGTTGTAGCTCATATAAATGAATTTATTCTAAAGATAAAACAAGAATTAGATGAAATATTTCCAGTGTATAATAATCTACTTGTTAACAGAAGAAAAAGAAGAAGAAATAAAACTTACTTAAATAATAACAATTTTTAAACTTAGATCATCGACATATAACATTGAAAATACCTTTAATTTAGTACGGCCTATTAATTTTTTGACTTAAGAAAAATAAGGTATTTGTGATAATACGCACTAATCTTAGGAACCTTATAGGGCTGAAAACCAGTATTATATTATATGACTATTTTCGTAGGCAAGAAATAAATCAAGTAGAACGATTTACATTTCAATCGACCAATTATACAATACTGAATAAAGGAGATAATAAAAGGATTTTTAATTCATAATACAAGAAATAATTACACAGTTATCTGAATTTCAAAGAAACGGCTCATGGACATTAGATAGAATAATGGGAATACAATTAGCTATAAATAAGTATAATCCATTAAATGGCTCATCATATATAGAATTAACAGAATATATAAAGAATAATAAAGCATGCATGAATGTTAAAAATTATGATCGAAAATGCTTCCTTTGGGCTGTAAAATCTGCATTATTTCCAGCAGACAAAAATTGGGACAGAGTAACCAAATATAAAAATGTGGGGATTAATATTGATAAAGTTATAGATAAATTTGAATATGAAATTGAAATTGATGATATAACAAAAATAGAAAACTAAATTGATGTATCTATAAATGTATACTCCATTGAAGGTGAAGGCGAGGAATCCACAGTCTATCCACTTAAGGTTACAAAACATAAAAAGGATAAGCTTATAAATTTACTTTATTTAAAAGACGATACACATTCACATTACTGTTCGATTAAAGATTTATCAAGGTTAGTTTCAGCACAAAAAATAATAAGCATGGTTAAACTTATATTTATGAAAATGTGTCTTCAGTTCTTTACCTCTCAAGAGAAAAAAAAAAAAACATGCAGAAGACTGCTCTAAAAATGAAGCAGTAAAAATTCAATTACCTTCGAAAGGACAGCAATATTTTTCAAGAGTTATAAACATACAATCAAAGTTCCTATTGCAGTATATGCCGATTTTGAGACAATTCTAAAGAATAAATCGACAACTAAGCCAAATCCAAGGGAAACACATAAATTTCAATTAATCCAAAAATACTCTGTTTTAACAGAAGACGATATCGATAATGACCTTTATAAGGACATACTTAAAGAAAGATATAATCTTACTAATTAGCAAACAAATAACATTGGTTTGAAGCTGAATGATGAATCATGAACTATGAAATATCAATTACACAAAGTATCTGGTTTTTGCTATTATTTTGTAACTGCTTAGGATGATTATAAGCCACCAGTTGTATATAGAGGCCCAAATCCACATAAAAAGTTTATTTGTTGTTTGAAAAGGGAAGTAGACGACATTGGAGACATATATTCACAAATTTAACCAATGCATCCTCTAACAAATGAAGAAAAAGTAAATAAAAAATGTACTTAATGCGAATGTGAATATACAGAGGACAATAAAAAAGTACATCACCACGATCATATAAGTGGAACATTCCTTAACCCAAGATGCAACAACTGTAATCTACAATCAAAATTACCCAACTTGATACCAATTTATTTTCAAAATTTAGCTGGGTGTGATACCAATGTATTTATTAAAGAGCTAGGATATGATAAAAATATATAATTAAATGCAAATAATGAAGAAAAGTTCATTACTTTTGGGAAAGCAAAGAAATTTTAAAAATGACATTTTGAGACACATTTAAATTTATGGCCAGTAGTTTAGTTACATTATCATCTAATTTAACTAAAGACCAAATGAAACATACACAAAAAAAATTTCCTAAAGATAAGGTAGATTTAGTTATTAAAAAGGTGTTTATCTATATGATCAAATGGACAACTAGAAGAAATTCGAAGAACTGAACTTCAACAAAAGAACGAATTTTACAATACATTAAGCGAATCTGATATAACTGACGACGAATATGAACATGCAAAACTTGTATGGAATAAATTTAATATTAAAAACCTTGGTAAATATCGTGATTTATATTTAAAAAGTGATGTGTTATTATTAGCAGATTTGTTTGAAAATTTTAGAAATATGTGTATAAATCATATGATTTAGATCCTGCTTCGTATTTTACAGCACCTGAATGATCATGGGATGCAGCGTAAAAAATGACTAAGCAGCCATTAGATTTATTACACGAATATGATATGATTTTAATGGTAGAAAAGGGCATTAGAGGTGGCATATCACAATGTTGTAAGCAATAGGTTAAAGACAATAACAAATATTTAGAAGATTTGAAATATTATCAAGAATCAAATTATTTAGCATTTTTCGAATCAAATAATATTTATGGATGGGCAATGTCACAATATTTACCATATGGCATTTTTGACCGGGTTTATTATATATTAAATTAATTAGGTAATTGGAGTGAAAAAATATTATATTTGGATGACGATTCTAATTATGATTGTATATTAGAAGTTGATTTAGAATACCCACAAGACCTGCATAATTTACATAAAGATCTATCATTTTCCCCGAAAATAAGACAGTTCCAGAAACAAATCAATCTAAATTGTTAGAAACTTTACATAGAAAAGAAAAGTTTGTAATTCACTAACAAAATTTAAATGGTGTCTAAATAATGGTTTAACACTTACTAAAATACATAGAATATTGATGTTTGCTCAGCCCGATTGGTTGAAGAAGTATAATGCTTTAAATACATCAATGAAAACTAATGCTAAAAATGACTTTGATAAAGATTTTTATAAGCTGATGAATAATTCTGTGTTCGGCAAATCATTGCAAAATATTAGAAAAAGAGTGGATATAAAACTAATATCATATGCAGAAAAATTCAAAAAATTAATAGCTAAAGTTAATTTTAAGAGAAGTACTATATTTAATGAAAATCTTGTAACCTTATATATGAATAAAACAATTGTTAAATTTAATAAACCTATTTATGTTGATATGTCAATTTTAGACATATCAAAAGAATTGATGTATGAATATATATATAAATATAACATAAAAACAGAAGATTTTATGAAGATATGAAAACAATGATAGAACAATTTGATACACGTGATTATCCAAATGACAAAATTTCTAACATACCTCAAATAAACAAGAAAGTTTTACTTAAAATGTAAGAGGAATGTAATGGAAAATAATATAAGCATTTGTTGGTTTACAAGCAAAAATATATGCTTACAGGTTTGATGAAAAAGAAAATAAAAGATCGAAGGTAGTAAGGAAATGTGTAGTTAATAAGATTGAGGACTATAAGAACTGTTTGTTTGAAGAGAAAATACAATATAGAACAATGGATTTAATGAGGAGTGAGGAACATGAAATATATACTATAGAAGTTAATAAAATAGCATTAAGAGCCATTCGATAACAAAAGGATTATACAAGAAAATAAAATAGATACTTTACCATATTGGTATCAAAATTAATTATTTTATGTACCTCTTAAGGGGGATCAGTAGTCCCCATATTTTTTACTATTAAAATAGTATATTTTAAACTTCTTTAATCTCCAAAACTTCAGCACCATCAAAATCAAACAGTTTACCATTTCTGTCTATAATTTTCAAGACAATGTGGTTCAAATGTTCATTATTGATTTTATAATAAATTGGATATGCAGGCTCATATATAATAGAATCTCTAAAACCAAACATCGTTTTTGGTGGAAAACTGGCTATTATATTTGTTTCTAAATGATTTGATTCATCATAGTTGATAAACATACCACATGCTAAATTTCAGTGTTTTTTGTTTTAATTGGATTAAAATTAGTTAACTTAGTACCTGCAACAACTTTGTCTTTGTCAATAGTCATATTTCATTCAAAACCAAGAATATCAGGTAGTCCGTCATTCAATTTAGTATCGTATTTAGATTTAATAAATATTCTATTTTTCCCATTATCTGCTGTTAATTCAATGTTGTTTGTTGAAAATGGATCAATTGAATTCATAGTTTCTTTTAAAAACTCAATGTCATATTGGCCCTTAGGGACACTTATAACTTCGTTTTTATCAACAGCAGCACTCATTTTTTCAATGGTCATTATAGTTTTATTGTCTATATTTGGAGTAAAAAATTTTGCATGAAAACAAATTAATGCAATCGACTTTTTACCACGGAGGATATCATAATGAAGCTTCTTCTTCAGTGTGGAATTATTATTTGTCAATTTAAAGACTTTATTATCCATTTATTGCAAAAAATATCTTAATAAATGAAAAAGCAGCATATGCAGCACAAAAATTAATTAGTTTGTCGGTGTTTTAATTCCAAAATTAAAAAGAATGGTGAATTATTGCCTGATAATATAATGACTATGATAATAGGTCTAAGTAATAGTGGAAAAACTAAGTTGATGATAAATTTTATTTATAATGTTGGATGGATAAATTTTAATCAATTACATGTTTGTTAAAAAAGTTTAAATTAACCAAATAACGAGTTAAAAAAAGATTTTATGTTATCCAAAAGCTTACAGTGAAATAAAAAATGGCATACTTTTTTAATAATACTGATGAAATGGTCCCTTTCGATCAATGTGAAGACGAATATCTAATTGTATTTAATGGTGTTATTTAGACAATCAAGTCATAGTTTGCAAATATTTTACTAGAGAAAGACACAAAAATTTTGATGTATTTTATTTAGCTCAAACTTATTTAAAAGTACCAAAACAATTATAAGAGATAATATTAATTTTAATGTATATTTAGACAAGCTAATACTAATTAAAAACATATTTATAATGATTTTGTTGTTGGAGATAGAAATTATGAAAAATTTTAAGCGATTTGTGCATAATGTTGGGACAAAGATTATGGCTTTATTACAATAGATTTAAGTATAAAAATGAAAGAAGAAAAGTATAGAAATAAAATTTAATACTCACTTATTTTTTAGAATTTTTTCTCAAAAGTGATCAATCTATTTTAAACATATTTTATGAACATAAAATGTGTTTTATGAATGTAAAAAGGCAACATTTAACAAACATTGAATGCATTTTATGTAGTTAAATGAGAGTTAAAAGCATTTCATGTTGTGTTTGAAATGATTAACCTTCATGATCATGATCATGCACAACAGTTATCCTGCACGAGTGTGGTCCTTACATATAAAAATTGAGTCAATTCTAGACATAAATAACAACAAGCTTATTTACAATGGTAGATGAGTTTCTATGATTACTGATAAGAAGAATAATCCTTGGTTTAAAGCCAATGATATTGCTGAAAATAAGACTACAGTAATGTTCAACAGGCTGTAAGAAATAACATCGATGTTGAAGATAAGGCATTGTTAAAAAATATATGAGGGGTGCTATGCAGTAGCACCCTATCATATAATGAGGAAAACACCGTTTATATCAATGAGTTGGGGTTTATTCTTTGGTTTTATCATCTAAAAAAAGAAGCTTAAAAGTAAAAAAAAATAGGTTACTCAAGATGTTTTACTAAAAATTAGGAAACATAGAGAATATAAGATTAAAAAAGATATGAGGAAATTATACAGAGGCTAAATAGAGCAAAAAAAGAACAAAATTGAAGTTAATTGCTTAAAAAATGAAAATAAAATGATATAAAATGAAGTTTATCATTTAGATGATACAGTTCAAATGGCTGTAGAGCTATTAACTCGTATAACTGAAGAAATCAGAGAAATTACCCCATATGTTGTACCACAAAAACAAAATCAAAATTTAAGGCTAACTTCCGTTCTTTTAAGATTAGTTGGTGATAATTTTCCATATGAGTATTATATCATAGGTACTCAAAGGAAAAATGTGCAAAAACAATTTGATAGAATTGAAGATATACATACAATTTGTGAACAAATATTGGGATTTCATTATATTCTAAATTCTATCAATTTATACCAAAGAACAAGAGAAACAATGAATGATCAGATTGAGTGTTATTGTAACGATATTCACATTGTTGGATATAATTATACTGAGCAACAATTGATTAATTATATTAATAAAATTTGTTGAATTGAGCAAGAAATATAATTTTTATTTTAATATTCAATTTAGAAAGCATCTGTTCTATTAATTCAAGAGTTTTATGAGTTACCAAAATCCAACCATTTTACACACATTTCATTGCCTTTTGTTTTTAAAACTTTTTCAACCAAATATTCTTCAGGATAGTTGGTTTTCATTATTTAGTTTTCAGAAAAACTACCCTTTATTTCTTCTCCTATGCCATCTTTCAGTTTGTAAGTTGGCACATCAAAATTTAAAACTTCAAAAATGGTAAATAATTATGTTATCCAATTAGTTATATAGTCCTCATATATTTTCTTAAGTTTAGTAATACGGACAACATCACCAACTTTGTATTTTGGTTTAGCAATCATTTATGTTTGATATATATATTTTTTTTATTTTTCTTATTAACTTCAATCAGTTTCATACCAATAGTTCTATGTTTTTAATTATTGTATTCTTTTACTAAATCATCTAATATATTATTCAATTTATAATTTCCATTCAAAGCAAATTTCTTCCACATTATATTTTTCCAAGTTCGATTAAATCTTTCTACAACACTAGCTTTTAATTCAGAAAATTAATAATGATTGATATTATATTTTTGCATAAGTTTTTTAAAAATTGAATATATAATTCTAAGTCATTATTGCTTAGAATATTGCATGATTTTCTTTTAAATAATATAGATTCTAAAGCATTTGCCACATTCTTGAATGTTTTATCTTTAATTGGTAATGCATATGCATATTTTGAAGAAAATAAAAGCATCAATAATTGTCATAATATACTTGTAACCACTGTTTATATGCGATATGCTTTTTAAATTTCCAGTATCTATTCCAACAAGATTGATATGCCATACATCATAAATACCATACGAAATTAGTTTTCTTGTAAGAAAATTTTTTTGTGCAGGTTTCTGTAATTCATTAATTATTCCCTCTCTTGCATTTATTAGAATTACATATTAAACATTTACTTTTCTGACCTAATCGTCCAATTTTAGTATTTTCAGTTTTTATAATATATTTTTACTACCTTTTTTACACTTCAAGCACCAAGTGTTCTCCATTTCCTAGTAAAAAAAAAATAATTTATCCTTGTATTTTACAAATATTGCTATTATTATAACCTGAGCATTAATATGAAGACATATTTTTTTTTTGTTTTAAAAATAAATGATCACCTGTTTTAGTATCAAAAGGCTTACTGTAATCTATTTTTGTAGTTCCCTTAATAATAGTCACATCATCATCAGTAGTAATTATAAACAGCACAATCCAACAAAAAATCTAAACAATATTTGATTATTATCGAAGTGAAAAGTATTATTAGTTTTATCCCTATTTTCAGATAAATAAAATACGTGAGACTTTTCTTCCCTACATTTTTCAATTTTTAAGTTAACAAGCGTTTCACAGTTATTCAAAACTAACTGATTTAAATTTTGTAATTTAACATCTAATTCTTTATTAGAAACTTTTTTGATTTTTTCAACTTTCGTGTAACGAGTTTATCACAATAATTTTAAACTGATTGCTTTAAATTTTGTAATTTATTAGCTATTTATTTATCGAAACATCTTTTATTGGCCGTATCTTTACCATCTACAATATCATCTATATTAACAACTCTGTGCCCTAAAAAAGAAACATAAGATAATGTATAATCAAAACAGGTGCTAAGTTTACTTTATACAGCAGAAACACCTGAATTTCATCGTGAATATACCTATGTTTTTAAATCAGAAACAATGGAACTGTTTTTTGAATCTACATCTGTTTTTATGCACATACTGCTATTTTTTTTTTATCAAAAAATCTTCTTCTGACTGCATATTTTCCATCAATAGGATCTGCCATATTATTGATTCCACGATTTTGAAGAGAAACATAATGTGTTGTATAAACAAAAACTTTGTTCATTTGGTCTCATAAAGCAGAGACAATAATATTATATTTTGATTCTATGTATGTTTTTTAATGCAGTGTTTGTTTATACATAATTAGAAGCAATATTTTCGTATTTTGATTCTACATATGATTTTAAAACGAAAGCACTATTGTCAATGGTTTTATTTAAAGATTTTATTAAGGTTTTCCGAATACATCCATCATTTAATAGCATAGAAATTATACCATTAAAATTATATCCTTTCGAAAAAAAAGGTATAAAACAATTTAACATCGATGTCCACATATAACTGAATTAAAATTCTGAATTCGATCATCATTGAAATAAAATTTCAGTTTTTTAAATAATTAGTTAAATTAGTAGGAATATTACCTCCAAATGAATCGAAATAGTTAACATCATTATTTTCTTTGAAATAACAAACCCAATGAGTACCAAATTTTGCTGAAATGTCGACATTTACTACAGCACATTCATTTTTGAGCATACTTTTCGGTAGTTCGTCAATCATATAAACACTTCTGAAATTTTTTGTATCTAATAGTTTAATTTTTCGATATCAATATTAGATAGTGGAGCAACATTTTTTTTGGCCTTCCTCTTTTTAATCCACTTCCTGATTTATTTTTCCATTGCTAAATTATGTCTTTTCTGTTCTTCCTATTATTTTATTTTTTTATAGTTTGTTCAACAGAATTATAAATTGCAGTGGCCCCACCAGTTAGACCACCAAGTTCGCCTAAATCAGCAAGCACGAGGGGAATAATTCCTCCATGGTGTAAACCACTTCCTGTTTTTTCTTTGAGTATCTTATTGAGTATTGGCTGGTAATGACAAAGCTAGTAAGAAAACTCTGTCTTCTTTTAATTTTTTATTTTTTTCTCTTAAGTTGATCTTCTGTTAAAAATTTATCTATACCCAAATCTCTTAATTGATCAATGGGTATATCGAAAGTTATATTTTTATCTTAACACACACACACACACACACACACACACACACACACACACACACATATATATATATATATATATATTCAATACAAAATTTTAATTCCCCAACCTAGTTTTCTTTTTGCAAACATTGTTGAGGCAACAGCAGCAGAAGCAATTTTTTCACCAATTGGTGTATTTTTATCTAACATAATTTCTTTAGTTTATCAGCATTACGTCTAGATTCTAAATCTTTATGATCTCTGTAAGCAATATTGTGATATTTGCATGCTTTAACTAATCAATTTATTCCTGTGTCTCCTCTTTCCAGTCTTTCATTTAATTTTGTAAATAGTCAATAATAATTATAGCCAGGCAAATGCATTTCAAGTAAATTTAAACTGTTTAATACCCAGTTTATAATGCCTTTACCATGATGTTCAGAATTCCAAAATGAGTGGGGAATTACATTTAACACTCTTATAAAATAAGGAATTCTTTTTGGATTATTAACAACAAAATCAGAAAATTTATTGTTTAGCAGATTTATTAAGTTTGCTTTTCATTGTAATAAATTTTTTTCCAGCATTTTCTTCGCCATGAATAACAAATAATCTATCAATCAATTTTCTAACATCATCCATCAAGAAATATTATTTTAGCAAATTGTTGTATTTTTTTTATACCTTCTCTATATCTAGGAGTTCTTGGAGAAATAATTTTTTCAAGTGTGTTTGGTTATGATCCTAAATATAATTTTATATACACTTCATAGATCGGTTTTATTATATAATTATATTTTCAAAATACACTCGAAGGCGGAATTTTCTGTAGGATTATATTGTTGGAATACAGCATTGGTTGTTTTAACAATTTCTGCGTAATTTTCATAGTCACTAGCAGTGTATTTATCCTCAAGAGCTTCTGGTGAATTTTCTGTTAACAAATTACTAAGTCCTGGTGTTAATTTATATGCTTTATCCTTAACAAATAGTTTGTCATTATTTATCGTTACTTGTGTATCACCAGCGTAAAAATTTTCCCTAACTACACGTAAACCAAATTTTTCGTTAGTAACATTTATTATTTTTGCAATGTCTATTCCGAGATTTATAGTAGAAACATCTGCTACATGTGGTAAATTTTTCAATGGTAAAATTCCTATTTGCTCTTCCAAATTAGGAGATTCTTGTTCTGCAAATAATTCTCTTTCAAATTATGTTTCTTCAGGAGTGGGTGGATATTCTAAATTTTTTACTGCAACCGGAACTAGTGTTGTTATTAAATTTTTATTATCTTCACTTACTTTTTCTACTTCTTCTTAACCAATATTTCGTAATTCGTCAATTAATGGTTGCTCTTTCTTCTAATTTTTCATATTCTATTTTCTGATGCTTTATATAAATATATATATATATATATATATATATATATATATATATATATATATATATATAAATGAGTACTTCAACTCGAGAAACTCCATTCGATTCAGCCATTTATATATAAATTGTTCTACTTATAAATGAGTTATAAAAGTATTGAGAGCTTCGAGAGGTAGACTTTTCATCCAGCTGATCAAACTAAGGGGAATTTAAATGTTTACACTAATTGAATCGAATTTGATATTCCCATAGGTGATGTCTTTTCTTTCCCAAATGATGCTTATGTTTATGAACAATATATTTTACTAAAGATAGATAAGGCTGGAGATGTGGCAAAATATGTTGAAGAAGACAATAATGATGTTAGTTCAAACATTTTCCTTTTCAAGTTTCTACAGTAGAAATCTCTAAACATGGAAATATAATTGAATCTGTTGATAACCCGGGTATAACAACAACAATAATAAATGCTTTATTAAGATCGCCAAGTGAAAAAAATTATTTAGAATTTACTTGTGTTGATAATCTATATCGAGATAAATCTGTTTCAAGTGAAAAAAATGACAAAAGACGTTAAACTGTTTCTGTTTATTTATTTATGAATATTTTGATAAAACTGATAAAGTTACGAAACGTCGTCCTGATCCTGGTAAAATTGTTATTGAAAATTTAGAAATCATGTGGCACAATGTTGAATATTAATCGAACATGGCCATTGCAATTAAAGAAAAACTATATGAAGAACCTAAAATACCTTAAGTTTTGATTAATGGCAATTTTTAGGAAAAGGAGTTCCTAAAGAAACAAACTTTTTTAGCATTGATATAACAGATCACTTTAATAATTTACAATTTGACATGCCCGATTTTGAGGCTTTCAGTTTTATAGAAAAATGGTGCTGAACAGCATAAACGCGCTACTATGTTTGATCATTGTAATGTGAGAAAATTTATTTTAAAAACGTTAGAAATGAAATTTTTCCTAAAGAAAACTGGAATCTAGGCATTTAAAACGGTGTTTATCTTAAACAATTTATTGATTATAGTGATTTTAGAAATTCACAAACCAAACTAGATACCGACTTTAGAAATAATGAACTTTATTATAAACCATCTGTAAACTTTGATGTTGATATTAATTACTATTCATTTTGGGGGCGAATGCCTTTTTTATGTTATCGATTGTTCATACAGAAAAAAAACCGTAGTTAAAGAAAAATCAAATATAAAAATTTGTGTTTTTTTAATAACGCTCCTAAAGAAGCAGGTACCATTTGTAATGTTGTTTTAATTATTAAACATAATCTTACTTATGAGTATTTGAAAGAAAGAATTACTGAATATTTATAAATTCTTAATATTATTAAATGGAGGAATCAACAAAATTGTCCCGATAGTTTAAAACCATTTTTTGAGTGAGCTTATAGTTAAGTGGCAACATTTAAAACTTTTACGGGTTGTTAGTTATATAGATAAGTTATTTGATCAAATAAAAAATCGTAATTCTATTAAAAATCTTCTCATAGTATCACTTTTTATAAAACATATATACATTTATACTATAAATGGAACAAATTATTGATCTCTTAGAAATTTGGGATATTGGATATGAAATTATAAAAAACCGCAACTTCCATTGATACAGAATTTGACATTTTTCATTTCAAAATTGTTTTAAAAAACAATAAAAATGATCTCAGATCAGATAAATTTTCTAATTTTAAAGACGATATTTATGATTTGTATTGCTGTGATGGCTGGGCTTATGGAATCAATAATGGCTATGCTTCAGATTTTTCTTTATTTTTAGACTTTAAAAGTTTTATTGGTGTTTTACTTTTGTTGAATAAAATATATACATTCTATTAATTTGTATCTTTTCATTTGATTTTCAGCTTATTCTGCTTTGTTCTACCTTGTGTCAAATCCTGCACGTTCATTTTTGAAAAAGTGCTAAAATTTGCTTGTTTTTTGCTTAAAATTGCTTGTTTTTGAACTCATTTTTCAAAAGCTTTTAGAGTTTGAATTTAGCCCTCAAATACCTCGATTTTATCTTTAATTTGCTTGATTTTCATCGTTTTTCATTAAATTTCAGATTTTTTAGTTTAAAATTTTTCCTGTACTTTTAGACGAAATAACCCTTTATAGCGCACTACGTTTTTTTGTTATAATTTTAGAAGAAATAACCCTAAAAATTGTGGTGAGCCAGATACGGACTTTTACATCTACTGAAACAGAACTGTATGTCGTGGTCTTGTCTGTGGTTGTACTTGCAACTATGGATATTTCCAACAGCAGAGCATTCTGTTCCTCCTACAGAACCTATAGTTACTTGAAGAGAACATCTTCAACAGTATTGGATTGTTCCCGCAACAAAAAACACTGTGACAGGCTTACACAACTAACGACACAGCAACTACAAAAGTTCTGTTGCCGTCACGCTGGAGCCAGTTGACAAAACTGCTCTGTTGTCACATCCCTGCTGATTTCTTTCAATCCAGTAGACAACGTATGGTCGATTACACCCGAGGTAGAATCATTAGGAAGTTGTAAGTGTGTTGAAGTATGGCCAGCGTGGCCGAAGAGTTCGGGATCTCACACAGCATCGTGCCTCGAGCGTGGGCGGCATTTCAAACAACAGAAACCGCTGGACGTAGGTTTAGTATTGGTCGTCATCGAGCAACTAGGTTTGACGAAGGACCGGTATATTCACCCTACAATGCAGGATATATGGACAGCAGAGAGCGGGCGGAATGGTAGGGCACATGCAACGCCCTCGCGGACGCCAGATACCGCGTTTTACCGTAGCCAGGAGACTCCACGCAGGTGGTTTGTTCGTTCGGGGAGACTTAGGCCGTGTACCATTGATGACTACACATCGGATTGAACAACTTCACAACAAACATATTAAAGAGATAATTTGGTGGGCATGTTGAACGAATAGAAAGAAATATTTGACAACATTCAAAAACATTTCCTGTTTTCGTCGGTTGACAATTTACCTTTCATATTATACCTAGCTCAAATCAGAAAAATCTTTTAAGATATTTATTGATACCTGAAACCGTCACCAACTTTAATCCCTCAAGTGTTTCAGTGAAACGTTTATGTACGTTTTAATGAAAACACTTAAAAATACACCACTGCCAGCTTGTGGCATCTTCACTCAACGTATTCTGTGGGCGATCTGAGATCGTGCTAGCCTTAGTATCACGCTAAAATGGCGAGGAACTTAAACGAACTTCCTCTCCTGTCCAGGACAATTATTCAAGTCGTGTCCTCTGCGCGTGGTACACGAGTTTTGGAATCAGCTATAATCGGTTGCTGCAGTCCACCGAATAAAAACATTAAAATTCGGCCAGGAATAAGTATTCTTCAGCGTGACTGAAAACAATTTTTGGCAGGGTGCATATAAACAGAAAATATTTCCTACCAACAACAAAATTTCTTTTCCAATTTCACATATATATATATATATATATATATATATATATATATATATATATATGCATTTTTGTTCATAACAGTCTAATGTAAAATTTAATCTTTAAATCGATGGATTTTGAATTGTGTCACATTTATACATACGCGGACGGAGCTGTTCTTGTTTTGACAGAGTTTTTAACATGTAAATTTAACATTTTCATACTTCTGCAGTAACTTTATGGGATATTCAGCGATGTAATACGTAAAGAGTGTGTTACTCTACTTACAGCTACTAACTGACATCCTTTGATGTTTAAGGGAGATGCTGCTCCTCAAAAGGTTCATAGAGTAAATTTCCTTTTTAATTAACATTCTTTACTATTGCAGCTTTCATGTTTTACCAAGCTTATCTTTTAGTTTTGACCGTACACGTGCTTATTATTGAGAACAACCTCAAAAGAAATAAAGTAACAATAAACTTGAATCTACAAGATTGGAGATTAAGGTAATAATCCTCAGCGTGCCCATAGAGTGTTATTGTAACTGAATTAAATTTGTAATTAGTGTATGTAAAGTGACTTTACACTTCTCTAACACGTGTTCCGAATTTCCCGGTAACGGTTCTCTCCGAATTTCTGAATACCTGAATATCTGAGGAAAATTTATCAACCAGCAATGAATATGTGTTATTAGCAAGAATGTTTAAGATTTGTATAACCGGATCAGAATCAGTTGCGTTAATATTTGCGGATAATTATTTCTGAGCCAAGTTGATTTGTTACAAAGCTTGAAATCTGAGAGTTATATCTGTTTGTTTATCTCAGCTCATTGTTAGTTATGTACCTAACTTTTTAACTCGGGTAGGGTTAGTTTTCTACTTATACACTGTTCACGGTAAAATGAGCACTTTTGAAAGCCCTGCTTAAGATCTACTTATATGCACGTTGTGTCTTCTTCCGCCTTACGTAAAATTAACGTCACCATAAGCCTCATCACTTTATTCATGTGTAGTTCAAATGAAAATTCGAAATTATTACAAAAGTAAATATTTAACAACTATTCTAATGCTTTCACTTCGATACATTAAAATAAAAAAGTGAAAGTAATAATTTAAGTTATCACAATTGGTTACGTGACACTTTTTATTCGACGTTAACGTATGGAACTACTTTCCATCCATCGTTACCTACCTTACCGGGCGTATGTTACTCACTTCGACCGTTAACATATATGTAGGCGTGAGCAATAATAATTTTCTAAGGTTGATTTCAAACGTGCTCAGTTTATCGTGAACAGCCTTTAGTTAAATTAACTGTCTTAAAATTTTTATCGTAAAACTGGACTAGATATAACAAAATACAAAAAGGCAAAATCCACAAAACATTTACATTTCGATAAAAAAAAAAATTAGCGTTTCCGGATGAGAAGTCAGGCAGGTAACGACATACAGCTGATCGGACACGCTCAAGATAGGTTTGCCATCAACAGTTGGTTGCAACCTGTGTTTCCACTTTACTGGAAGGGTTCTGAATGAATTTAGAAAGAGAAACTGTTATGAAAGGTTTTGCATACTCATTAATTATTATTTTCGCGTCTACAGCCAGTTTTCTTTTAATCTCGACCTTAAATGTGATAGAATAATAATAATAATTTTACTTATGCTGACATCACAACATGTTCCTCCTTTCCCCTTGATGGTGACATCACGTAACACAGCACAGCATCATGCTTGTTTGAATTAACTTGTGGTAGTAAGCGTTGCCGAGCGAGTTATCCTATTGACTTGCGTCCTACGGTAACTGGTAATTACGCATTCTTACGGAAGCGCCGGGCAGCACAAAGAGGCAGTTTATTTGCACACTTGTCATACGGCGTGGAGTTTGAAGCGAAATGATGCTAGATTTGTTCCGGATAATTGAAGGCCAGATGCACAGTGAAGTGGTGATGATAATGAATAAGTTATTGGCTATCGCAAGTAAGCTTTGCGCATCGTAGTATACTTCTCCTGTTCAGTCTTGAACTGCTTAATACAATAAAAAAGATCAATTTAGTCCTCAAGGCCAGTAACAGTTGCTGTCAAGGTGAAATTCTCGCACAATCGTACACAACATTAATACCCATTCGGCCAACTAGTGAAATCATTTTTTCCTTGGATGCTCTTAGTAGTTCAGCTGAGATAGGTTAATTACCAGCAATTTTGCCTGTTGTGCTGCGGTATTTAACTACCCACCAAACGCATTGAGAACTTTTCTGTCTATTAAGTAAAGCGTTTATCTCAAATTCAGCACATTTAACCTATTTTGTGTTACAACTCTGCACAGGTGCATTTTTCTAGCAGCTACTATGAAATATTTAATGTTCTCATTTATTCTATATTTTATTTTAAATATAGCATGAATATAAACATTAAAGTAAAACAAAACTTGAATACAACATATCTACCGCAAAACTGAATTAGCAACAGATGTTTTTTTTTTTTCGTGATGAGGCTTAATGATTCACTTGTATTGAAACGGCAGTATTTCTTTCAAAACGTGCATCGCCACGATGCAGTTAGTAACACGTGCCTGGTTTCCTCATTAATATCGAAACATGGCTTAATAATCCGTAGTGGAGAATACATGTACTCCCACTGCAGTACGCAAATTAATGCAAACTAAGGAAGGCAACACCAATGATATCCACGGATTCTGTAGTTGCAGATATTCGTCTACTCATTATATATATACACAATTGCCACTTCTTAAATATTTATAAATGCTCTTTGAAACTATGGTAGAGATACAAATTAAAAAACGTATACGGACATTAGGAATGACTAGATGGTAAGTATTATTATGTTTTAAACATATTTTTCATAATGATGATTATTTATACGATATACAAAAGATAATTAAATTTTTAAATTGTAATTATAATGAACGAAGGAAATTTGCGTTAAATGAAAACTGTTTAGCTAGGAAAGACTTTCAAGTAGGTATATTTAAGAGCTAGAAAATAAAAATTAATCATATATATATATATATATATATATATATATATATATATATATATATATATATATATATATATATATATATTGCGCGTGCACGCGCGCACACACACACACACACACACACACACAATATATATATATATATATATATATATATATATATATATATATATATATATATATATATATATATATATATATATATATATATATATATATATATATATATATATATATATATATATATATATATATGTGTGTGTGTGTGTGTGTGTGTGTGTGTGTGTGTGTGTGTGTGTGTGTGTGTGTGTGCGCGCGCGCGCTCGCTTGCGTGTATTAAACAGGACAGTTGTACGAAAAGAAGAATTTAGGTGTTTATTTTTAAAATATAGAAGCCACGTTATAGAAGATGAATTATTAAATACAGTTCAACCTTATATTTAAACACCAAAGGCTGATACGATTATTGCGTCCCCAGTAGTCGAGACATATTATCGGATCGTCTTGAAGGCAAAAACCGACTTCGTTATCGATGTTACAATGAATTTCAGAGCCTCTATTGTGCGTAATGATGCCTGAAGTTTCAAGCAACATGAAGACGATAATCGTTGCAACCTCTACGTAATATCAACAATTATGACGCAGTGAGTTTTGGAATTATTTTACAAGCCTGAGCACCGCCTTCGTGCTTACAGTGCTTTTAGCTAGTCCACGTTTCGAAGCGAAAATTTGTTGGTCGAATTCAGTCATTTTGCATTATTTTGGCTCGGTGTGCATTCAACTATTTCTCCAATGAACCATGTGTGCGTAAGTTTATTTCATAAAATCAATCCAATCCACCACAAAATAATTATTTATAAATCTGGTAGGTATGTAACTTGGAAATATTACATCATGTGCACAGTAAATACTCATAAAACAAAATGGTAATTTAAATTTGATAAACATTATTATGGGCATTTCCATATGTTCAGCTTTCAGGTAAAAAGTGGGAAAATGTCTAATTCATTCACCAAAACTAGGGACAACCAATTATAAACAGTTAAGAGAAAATCCAAGATACTATAATGATGACCCAGCTATTTTATTTAATATAAAAAACTCAACCTATATATCGATAGTAATAACATTAATCATACAAGCACAAAAACCTGAATTGAGCATTCTTATTGTGAGTGTACAACAACTAAAGATAAACAAAACATAAGTAAAGCACAAAATAAATAACAGCATATACAGTCAACAAAAAGTAGACAAATACGCAGAAAAGGCGTTATTACTTCGTTGTTACCCCCTCATCATTTCTTCCAGAATCACACAAATGTAGAATCAGAGTAAAATGTGGTTTACACCGTGTCATGGGCATTAAAATGATCATCTTGACACAAACATCTGAAAATCTCCAACAAGCATTGAATGGACAGGCACAGATGCCAAGCTAACACATAGTTAGATCAGTTACAGGCAGAAAATTTATAGTGACTAAATAAACTTTAGTAAACGCGCATTAGATTTCGCTTATTGTAAGGCTTGTTTTATATCTTGATTAACGATGTCAGTTATTGGATAAGACAAATGAATATGTATAGTATATTGGCATTGTCTCTTCACTTTTTGAATCAAACCTTTGAAAAACCACCCTACGTATGGCGTGTTCGGCTGTTTCCTAACTTTGTAGTGTTCGACAAGTTTCTTATATTTTTGTTAATATAAAACTATCTTATAATTGAAAAAAGACTTTTATTTCTATTTTATCTATACATATAGTATTTTATTTAGCACTAATGTTAATTAAAACAGGGATAAAATACGTGTGTTGCTAATACCTAACTAGAAATAGTTCTCATAAAAAATAATATCATCAGAGTACTCATGAATGCGGTGTGTTGTACCTTTGATGTAATTTTGAAGATTTGTTTGCATGAGGCGGAGGAATAATATTCTGAAAGTGAAACATGAGCAGGGCTTTAGAAAAGTTGGAAGTTAGAGTGAATGTACTATAGCTGACTTGTATTTCCACCATCCTCTCCTTACATTTAAAAGCAATGAACGGACACACGAAATAAATACTTTATAAGAAAAAGTACACACAGATATTTGTAATAGTCTCGCCTTTCTGCTTGCCTTTCCATGCTTGCCATGATCATTTTTCATAGTGGTGTATATTTGGTATGTATATTTGATATAATTGTATCACTCGCGTGAATCTACATTTCGAGAAAAGTGAGTTATGCACAGGAAACTGTTTTTGAAGGCAAGGAAAATCTTTTACGTGAAAAAAAGCATGATTGCAGCACTCGTTAACTTTTTCTTACTAACATCGGGTAACGATTCCCTACGAAAATAAATAGCGTGAAAACAGAACACTCGTTTTTTTTCCTAGCATTGGCTGTACAGGTGTCACTAGTATTTCGCTCTCAGGCTTCTTAGTTACTGGAATGTTCGTATTATTATGTCTATAAAGTTTTTGGTAAAAAGGCTTCAACATAATTAGTTATAGTTAGTGAGAGTAATGTATATAAATAGTCCTGAAAACGTAAAAAAAAGTGCTCAAATGATGAAAACTGCAAAAGCGAGCAAATACAGAGAAGCTAGCTAACAGGTCTACGACACACTATCTACGAGGGAAAGGGAATACTATAAATGTCCACAGGGCCAAATTGCAAGTGAGTTCGAAATAAACATTTCTAAGACTTAATATCTTAATGCAATTAGTGGCAAGTATATGAATTATTTTGCATTATATTGTGTGATATCTGGGATTCTTTATACAGCGTATAATGAAAAGCTTTTACTGACTAACTCAAGAAGCATAAATTGACATCATCAGCTCTGAAAATATCATCCTCCATACCCAAGATATTAGTTACAGGGATTGGTTGAAATGAAACCTGTTAAGTATTTAATCTTTGGTATTGTAAGATTAATATTACTTATACGAAACTTTCTTCTTGTGTGTACACCAGTGTAGTATTTTGATGTTAATAGAAAATATATAGTATATTGCTTGGCATAATAACATTATCTGCAGCAGCAACAGCTATGCCATGCTGTTATTTAGAATGTAATTATGATCATGTATTATGTTTTTTTCTGAATTACTTCTGAAATGGTAAGATTAATGTTACTATATGTGTACACAATAGTCTAGTGTTTTGGTATCGACGAGTGTTACTGTGAAAATAAAAAAAAAGATTTTGCAGCTTAATGTTAATTTCTAACTGTATCCAATAGCTTAATATACCCGTAAGTGCATATTAAATTATTAAATACTTTTGTTCCAAGGGACGACAGCGAAACTCATTTAGTTGAATATCTCAGAACTAAGTAATGATGACTCATGTCCTTCTTGAAATATGTGATCATTCTTAGTCTATCTACTAACAGCCAGCAACGTGAAGCACAAATACGTTTTTATTTATCGCGACGACTGACAAGAGCGTAATAAAATTATTTTTTTATACACGACTAAAACCGTTACAGCTGACAACGGTAAGTTCTGGACGTGCAGGTATTCGGTATCAAATATGCGCACGCTTTGGTTTGCCACTGTTGTCATAGCAACAATTTCGAAGTCAAAATATCTTCTCTAGTGAAAATAATGTATCATCTAAAATATTACTCAACCGTCGAGAGATTTCGTAGGAAAACAACAGAGAAATGGAGGATGCTTGAAAAAGTACCGTAAGGGATGGCCAAAGGGATTGTCGATGTCATTTTTTTCCTCAAGAGCAGCGGGAAATATGAGGCCATCTGAGTGTAATTGCGATAGCCTTGGAGGGAGAAGTGTTCTTTATGTGAGCGAACGCTCAATAAAAAGACGAAATGAATGGAAGACAGCGCTGCGATATGGAGCACCAGACACTTTATTAAAGTAATGGTGTTTGCACAGGCTGCTGAGTGGCAAAATATGGAGAAGAAAATTATCTTTTTGGCAGCGTTTCAGAGTCTTGGGACGTCCAATTAATTATAAATGTGGCGGTACAGCACAGAGATAAATATTTTCAATCTATTATTGGTACAGTTTGTGACGATCGCTTTCCTATATCTCAGAGGGTTCCAGTTTTCAGCAAGACATGCACATTTACGTTGTCACCTCACGGATCAATTACAATTTTTAACTCTTTATTTATGAGGTGAAGTTAGAAATTAAACGCACGTACTTTATATTACGGTTGCCGAAAGTCGGTTCGCTGTTGTTCTCAACTTCCCGGCGAAGCGCGATCTGGTCCGCTTCTTTGTGATGAAACTATACAGACCTACCAGGCGAACCTCTCAGGTGCGAGATGTAATGTAATCAATAAGACCACGGTCAGCGCGCTCTCGCTAGCCCCCCCCCCCCCCCGACATGTCTGGGCGTCTATCAACCAGCCAGGAAGTTAATAAACAAAAATAAACCTCGAGTCTCACGTCATAAGGAGAAGCCCCATGACTCGCAGGGTGACTGTCAGACAGCGAGTGTTAAAAAAAAACAACAGAATATCTAAGACCGCAGGCTCCAGAACGCGGAAAAACGTCCTAGCCAATCAGGCCCGTTTATTTCACTCCAATTAAATTTTAATGTGCTTACATTATCATTCTCTGCACACGTGTTAAACAGTTATATTACAAATAAAAATATTAAGTTAATTTCAAATGTCTCTGCAGGGGTCCTGGTTTGTCCCATCTTCTGGGCCTGTAGATTCTCTCCCCCGCGCGTAACTGAAAAAGCTTGCCCTTTTCTCTGTCGCAAGAATGTCACTAAAATTACTCTTCACAAAAAAGAGAGATTCACACTCATGACGCTAATTGACCCTTTCCTTTTTTCCTCATCATGTATAAGTACCACGGACTAAAATTAAAACTACATACTTAATAGTATTCACATTACACTTTGCTAATCACTACAAAAGTTTCTATGACAATTCTAGCAAAAATTATATTTAAGTGGCATACTCCATTTACCACAATACAGCCATGACTCAAAACGGCCTGTCATAAGTATAACTTTGTTTAGTCCCGGGTATTATAAATAAACTTTTTTTGGATGATTTAATTTTTTTTCAAGACTTTCTTAATGGCTGATAGTAATAAATATGTTTATTAAAACTGGATATTATGTTTCGCTTTTTATACTATGTGGCGCAGTGTTCAATATGTTAAACCTTTAAGTCACAAGTAAAAATACTGTTTTAAGGGTTGCGACAAGCAAAGTTTTTGTTCCGCACTGTAAGGTGCAAAAAACTCCTCTTAGGATAAGCACCAGGTGAGGTCTAGCGATGCCCTTAGGGTGGAAGTAGCCTCTCTCTAGTGGAAGGTACTGGAAATGGCGTGGGGGCTGCGGCCGCAATCTTCTAGGTCTGGTAGGCTTTAGCTTGGGGTGTCGAGGAACCGGCCTGTACTAGGTGTAAGGTTGCAGTCCATGAGATTAAATACTCATTAGGGTGAACGTGAACTGGAATGGGAATGATCATTCTTCCTCGGCATGTGTTGATCTGGGGAGCGCCCTGGGGACTGGCCTGTAGTTTGGGGCTAAGGCGCACCATGGTACTCCAAGTCACCCAGTGAGAGTGCCCGATACTCAGGGATAGTATCCCCCTTTCGGGGTACGAACCAGATATACACCTTGCAATAAGGAGATTCCAGCCTAGCGATGGTGGTGTAGAAGCTATTGCCACCTTTAGTGTCCTAGGTAGGCTGAATCCATGAATACGGGAAAGTCAATAGCTGCCGCTAACTCAAGAGAACCCACACCCCCTTGTGGTACCGCTGGATTGCTACAGCTTAAAAAACATGGGAAACTACTGGGAGTTCCCTATACCATGTTTTACTAAAATGAGTATCTGCCTCTCTGGCTAAACTTTAACATGGGCGGGCAATCAAGATGGTGGTGCAAGGTGGGGGTCTGGTCGACTCCTATATAGCCAGACCGTTGGGGTTCAAGCATAGAATTTCACAGTGAATAAATTCAATAATAATGATAATGGACGAAAGTTAGTGGGTGTATCTGCGCCCCTGGGGGTCGGCCTATGTCGGGGCTCGACTCCTACCGGTGCGGGCCAATTGTGTGTCATGGAAAGAAAGGAGGAGCAAGGGCTCACCTGGAGTGGCCCAGTCAGAGGTTTTCTCTGACACCAGGTCATATGTGTATGGACTCGTCCAGGCAGTGTGTCGAAAATCGCACCCAGCACATTATCCACTATCGCTGTAATGCGAGCGTGGATATTACTATCAGGAATTCATAATATTATATTGGTAATCAAGTAATGGAGGTGAATATAATGCTGGGAGATGGTAGAGAAGGGTCTTTTACTCGCAACTGCTCAATGTAATAATAACCTACACTTTATATGGATAGAAATCGCAATGAAATCCTAAAATAAGTCGCATGAAAGTCGAGATAAAGCCATGTGAATAACTACAAGACTTTAGTGGTGCATAATTCCATAAACCCAGTGATGGTGGCAGCTGGGGACCGGGTTTGTATATGTATGTTATGTTATATGTATCTAGCATCCCATCACTCTGACAAAGGACGGACGATGCAGTGAATGGCAACACTGCTCAGGCACTGACCTGGACAATCAGCAGGGGTGGTCCCAAAGATGGCTCACCCCCGCCGGACCAAGGTGCTCCGAGTGCGAGGGTCTCAGTGTCGGCAGGATGGACGAATGCGTACAGGAATGCCACACTTACAGGTTCTTGTGTGGCCAACTGCTGAGTTAGCCTTCACTTACCCGCGATGATCGGACGTATCTCGATCCCCCTACCCACTGGGAGGCCGTACCCATATACTGAGTGTTATTGACTTAAGTGCAGATATTTTGGGGAATGCAATGGGGTGTCAAGACGAGTGTTTTGATGTAGTACATGTGGCACAATCACTCAAAGCAAGTTGGCATCGAACCCGGAAGTACAGTATTACAACAACAGTTGTTCAAAGTGATGGCCGTTGACCTGGCTGCACGGTGGCGTACGTCGCAAAAGTGCCATTGTACTCGAAGCAGCATGTATGGCAGTAGTGATGATTGTCGTAGTCGACTTGACTTTGCTAGGTGGTTCTTGCAGCAGCACATTACTATTCCTGACATCCTTGTCATCGTGTTATGGGCAGACGAGGCACCGTTTACCCGCGAGGACATCTTCAACAGCAACAGTGCTTCTTGACTTTTTCTTTTATTTGTAGCATTAGGATGCAATTCCAACAACATGTTCACTACATCGAAACACACGTCTTGACACCCCCATGCATCCCCCAGAATACCTGTACTCATTAAAAAACAATCTGTGTAATGTCCTAATCGGCTGGAGCATAGTGACATTAAACAAAGCATGTTATGGTATGCACCTCATATCAGTGTAATGTTCTGCGATATATCAAAACCAATAAAACTGCATTTGCTCTTCACGTTATGGGCAGCAGTTGTATTTTAGACTATGACATGTAATCTCAACAACGAATGTTTTCTCTCCTATTTGTTAGGGACTTATCTCTTTGGATACCGTTTCCAGTCGCCTACAGTGCAGGCCATTAAACCTGTTCAACGTCCCAGTTATAGGAAAGTGTGACTGAAAATTGTAAAGTGATTCCATATTGGATTTGATTATGTAAATTTCACATTTACTACATATACGGTTAGTTTTCATTAATTTTCACATCTCGTTAAAGCATCGCCGAATTGTTCCCCAGTGCGAACAGGACGCTAGCTATCATTGGTTTAAATCTTGAAAAATAAATGGAGGATACTGAGGAGCAATGGACGACATTTTTAAATCTGTGACACAGAGAAAATATTAATGATTTGTTGGAAACATTATATTTCCAATGGAGGCAAGGAGTGAACCCTGTTTTTTTCTAATCATGCGTGAAAACTGCGTTCAGAAAAATAGATTTCCATATGCTCCTATTTAATGTTTATAGAAAATTATTTCTCAGCAGCACACTTATGAGATTTCTGCTTATTTTCTAATCGATTACTATAATCTGCTATAACATTATATCACGTATTGTTAGTGTTGCTAAACCAACAAGTGTCGCAATACTTATTTCAATTTGCGACAGGATTTGGAAGTAACTGTGAATGGACTATACTAAATTGTGAGTCCTTCACTGAGAAAAAAGTTTTGTTGAATCAAACAAAGTGTGTTTGGGGTAACCATATTATTCGTTTGTATAGTGACAATAAAATATATTGTTGCTGAAACCAAACTATTTTGTCGTTCTTATTTGGTTGCCCCAGACAAAGATTTGGTTGGTGCAACTAAAGATTTGATTGGCTCCATGTACTGTACCTTAAACAGTTTGGGTTGATAAAAAAAAATTTAGAGTTCTGCCGATATTCGAAGCTAGAGCACCTGCATCCGAGAACTACGCGTTAGAAACCTTAGCTAACGTAAGTACTGATGAAGTTGGAATGTTTTCAAAAACATATATAGTAAATACTGGACAAGGTTTACAAGCAATTACACTTTACTTTTCAGTTACCTACAAAAATTGTTTTATTAGTGAGCCAATATGGTTATTAATCAGTAACAGATTCGCCAACACTGATACTATCCTAATTGTCACAAAAAAAAACCAACTCTTGAGATGTATTTATAAACGAAGGCAATCAAGTGAGTGGCCAAACAAATATATACAGTTGATCAACAAAATATTTTGTTGACAGTCTAATTTATTTTGGCCCGACAAAGATATTTTGTTTATTCAGACATTAATTTTTTTCCTCTAACGAAATAGTTAGATGAAAAAAATTAATTTTGTTGCTTTTCAAGTTTTGTTTGCTCAGCAGAATATTTGTTAGGGAAATTAAATGCTGTATATTGCTTGCCCTTTACAAACAAATATATTGTTCTATTTTTTCTCAGTGTAGCTTGGCACTTCCTGCTCTCTCAGCCGTGTCGCCCAAGAAGATCCTATGGCTGCTACTGCCTAGCCACATAATGCTCAAGAATACAAAAATGAAACGACTGTTTAAACTGCGAAATCCAGCCGCACACGCCGGAAAAATGGCGGCAACGGCAGGCAAGATGTCTGAAAGACGTTCGCCAGTCAGCGCCTGGTAACTTACTTGCCAACCGGCTGCCCGGCCAATAGGGGATCTTATACAGCACGCACCCAATCACGTACAACACCTTTTCCAGAGCCCCGCAAAGTCAATCACTGCGCCCATATCAAAGGAACCTTCACGCTGTCCCACTGCTGTATATACGGTCTATTCGCGCTTACTTCACACTTTTTGAATCTAACCTTTGAAAAATTACCCCATGTGTGACGTGTTTGGTTATTTGCTAAATATTCCATGTATCACAAGCGTTTCATACTTCTGTTAACGTACAAATACCATATATTTAGTTAAATTGAACATTTACTTATATTTAATCTATAAATAATATTATTTTAAATTTTGTTAATATTAATGAAAACAGTGAGAAAACAGGTGTGTTGGTAATGCCTAGTAATAAATTGTTCCTATGCAAAATTGTATTACACTGAGTGCTCATGAATGCTGTGAGTTGCCCCTTTGTTGTAATTTTATAGATTCGGTTAAGCTTTGTTTGCATGAGGCGGAGGAATATCCTGGAAATAGAACCTTAGCAGGGCTTCAGAAAAGTTGGAATCAACCGTGAATGTACTGTACTTACAGATTCTGTGACCTGTTCCTGCCTACACTCGGCGCCACCGGGGAGCGAGGCAGCTGCTAGAGTACAAGAAAACCTGTTTTATTTTGGTTTTAGAAGATAATTGAAAACTGTTTGTTACGAAGGTTTATATGAAAACACTTCACAGGCAATGTGTTGCGAAACGAGCGTACGACTGCGTTTACGCTAATGGCTCTTGTCTTCAACTCAGAGGGCGGTTTGAATACGGGGAACTCGGAATCCGAGGTTCACATTTCGACTGCTATTATTTTACTTTCCTTCTTATGACTATAGTTAAATCTTTTGTCAACTTCTTTAAAAGTTACTAACAGCACACATAAAAATTCTGATCTACTCTATCTTCACACAGACTCGGATATATGATGAAACGTATTGAAAAGGTTAATATTATTTTATGATAACCCCTTAAAGAATAAACTTTGGCTTCTCAACATACAAGATACGCTTTCATGATGTTGATGTTACTCTGACAGCTCCGAATTATCAGCGATGTGTTTGTCTCTTTAGAGACAGTAGCTGAAAATTCACCATAACGTGTCAAACCTATTTCACACAGGCAAACACAGTCACTAAGTTAGATTTTATTGTATTTCTGGTGTTGTGGTTTTTATGACGTATAAGTTTTGTGAACATACTCTTTGCAGTATTTTGGCTTATTATCTCAATTTCCAGAATAATATGAATTCAGTGTTAATATTTTAGTACTGTGTAGTTAATTTTTTTTTAATTGCCAGAAAAATTTGTCCTTTGCAATATGTTTGGCTGAAACTCTAAATTTATTCAATAAATGATATGCAGTATAATGAGACATATACAGCACACTTGTACAAACGTGTGGATAGTCGTGCGCCCAACTTCACTTCAGTACTGGCAGGCAACTGTTGGCACAGCAGAGGCGACCGGACTCTATTTAAACTTCTGCAAGCTGTACCATCGCGCAGGGTCCAAAAGTCTCTCGTCGCGACGGTCTGTTTGACCGTACTAATTACATCAGCGCGAAACACGTCACGCTCGGCAACAAGCGGAGATAATTTGCGAACACCTAGGGAATATCTGCCGGCGGCAGTTCCTCGCCTAATCCGTGAAACGACGCAAACTAACTGTTAAAAGCTGTTCACGATAAAGTGAGCACTTTTGAAATCAATCTGAGGAAAATGTCACTGCCCCTGCCTGCGTATATTTTAACGGGCGTACTGAGTGACATGCGCCCGTTAAAGTCGGCAACGATGGATAGAAAGTAGTTCCATAGGTTAACGTTGAATAATAAGTGTTAGGTAACCATTTGTGATAATTTAAATTACATCTTTCGTTTTCCGCTTTTATAACGCCTCAGTGTGTAAAAATTATCATATTTATAAAATGTTTATTTCTCTAATAATTTCACTGTTTCGATAGACCGATGTATGACTAAAGTGATGAGGCCCATGGCAATGTTGATTTAACATAAGGTGGACGAATACAAAATGTGCATGCTAGTAGATACTAAGCAGGGCTTTCAAAAGTGCTCATTTTACCTAATACAGTACAAGTTAAGATAAATTGTAATTGTAATTGTAAAGGGTTTTTAACGTCCCCCGGATTTGTGCTTGGAAGCCAGGCTTACAGACTAACTTATAACCTACCTTAAACTAACTCCTATGCGTTACCTGGGATTCGAACCCAGAGCCTCCCGCACCCCAGATCGGTGGCGCACCATCCAACTGCGCCACGGGAGGTCGGCAAGTTAAGGTAAATCACTGCTTTGCGTTGAATGGCTATCCAGAAAGAGTAAAATACTAAAAAATGTTGAGATACACGCCATCACTTTAATTTATAATAAATGATTCTGCAATGATCTCGTGAAAGGCAATCCAAATTTAGTACACAATTAACATTTCAGTTAACTTTCTGACTTGACTGATAATGATGCGGAAGGGTTTGCAACCATGCTATAGGCTATTAACGGTAAAATGAGCATTTTTAAAAGCCCTGCTTAAGATCTTCTTATATACACGTTGTGTATTCTTCCGCCTTATGTAAAATTAAAATGCCATGGACCTCATAACTTTATTCGTGCGCCGGTCAATTGAAACTGTGAAATTATTATAAATGTAAATATTGAACTAATCTGCTCATTTTTGCACTTCGATGAACTAAAAAACACAGAAAGCGAAAGAGATGATTTAAGTTATCAGAAATGGTTGTCTAACACTTTTTATTCGACGTTAAGTTACGGATCTACTTCTCAGCCATCGTTACCAACTTTACTGGGCGTATGTCACTCAGGCGACTTTTTGAACATGCAGGTAGGGTCAGTGGGTTTTCTCTAAGGTTGATTTGCAATGTGCTCACTTTATCGTGAACAGCCTTTACTAACAAAACCCCAACTCACATACTCGACGAACTCAGCACTTACCGCTGAATTACTAATGCAGACTTGTAGACAGTACTGGATCGAGTGCTCTCGCTAGGCGCTGGTGCAGCCTGCTTGCCTGGCACAGGCTCCCGAGGCATGCCAGTAGGCATATACACAGCGTCGTCCTCATACCTCGGTGCGGCAGCTACGTGTGCACTGATACATATAAACCAAGCCCTCGTGGAACGCATTTGCGGCAACCGCTGCTTTTCTTGCACGCTCAGCGGACGCGCGGTACCGCAGCGGCGCCGCAGCTACGTGTGCATTGCTACGTATAAACCAAGCCCTCGTGGAACGCATTTGCGGTGCCGCAGCGGCGCCACGCGGTCATTGTCCATACGTGTGCACCCGGCCTAAAACGTACAGAGGGCTCGCACGCGCGCTTCGCTATAGTTCTGGTTTTGGTCCCGCGATAGTCGAGCGAACAACCTTTCATGTTGCCTCGCGTGCCTGCCGCTTGGTGAACGCGGAGCCAGACAACAAATCTTTAAATAAAATAATACTAGTCTTTGCTAAACTTCTTCCACTTGATGCCTAAACACTTTGAGGACTATGGCTGCATACTTAGGGATACAGTGGTTAAACAACCACTTATACCGCGATCTTCAGCCGCACACGTCGGTAAAATGTCGTAACTGGTCAGTAAAATGTAGGAACTAATTCGCCAATCAGCTGGCAGCTCAACCAATAGGGAACCTTTAGCAGCATGCAGTGGCCTATCAGACAAATGGCCTGTCCCTAGAGTTTCGCGCAGTCAATCAGATAATGGGCCCGCCTATATCAATGGACCACCTTTACATTCTGTCTGTGTATATACTTATCCAAAAAAATTGGATTTGGCTGTGTTGGGGACACGGCCATTTGTTTTGCGTGAATACGTCTACGTCGACGTTTGTTTGCATCAGAGGGTGACCAGCCGTGTTATTTTCATTACGGGAGGAGGTATTAATGAAAGCTTTATCTCAAGTTGAATATCCCGACAACATGAAACATAAACTGTACTTTAATTTCACTTCGATTCTGACATTTAGAAACAACAGTTTATAATCTAGTTTTTTAAAGGGCTCGTATCCCTCTTAATATTCATATATTCAGTTTAGGTAAACTTGTATTTACAAAAACTTTCTCTTCATATACGTATGATTAAAAATAAAATTAATGATTTTAATGTTATTTGATTGACTACTGTAGCTTTAAACGTACAGCATTTCTTAATTTCAAAATTTTGTTTGCTGATATGCCCAACATACTGTATATTCATAGAGTAGTAGGCCTACCACTGAAATTCTAAATACACGCTAATTTTAGGTAGCACCAAAAATAAAACAACTAAAAGTTCTTTTTAAACCCAAGTTGGTTGACTAGCGTAACAACTCAATACTTTAAAAAAATTCAGTTAACAGCAATGTCCGCATATTGTCAGGACAGTACCAACGTGCACACATAAGATAAGAGTACGCAAAGAGAACACATCTACTACTGCGCTACCTAGCTGCCATAGAAAAATTAATTATTGTTTATGCTTGACTAAATATTAATAAAATATAATTATATAAAGAGAAAGAAATGGAATATACGCTTGTATATACAAGAAGATGCAAATTGAGATAGCACTGTTTATTTTATACATCCTGATCTAAGATATCGTTCCCTTAGTTTTTTTTTTTTTTTTTTTAGATATAACAGACGTAATTTTCAATATAGTGTGAATATTAGTAAAATATTGTAGATATAACGTCAGTTTCACAACTAAAAGTAGTTACATAACAATTTTCATATTTACTTATGAAACACCTCCTGCATAACCCGTAACATGTAAATACATAATGAGCACAAAATACAAAATATTGACTGTTTTAAAGAGAAAAAAAGCCCTTTGTAACTAACTGTACTCTCAGTATCTGAATCAGTAATTTCAATAAGTTTATCTGCAAAGTTATCAAGATGCACGTGAAATCACTGCTTCAGATCAATGAAATTCACAGTGAAATAATGAAAGGCATTCGGTAATCGGTGTAGTTCAGGCCGTGTCCTGATCCGCTGAGAGATTGGGGTGATGAAATATTCTTCTAACAGTGCCAGGGCCGCGGTGGTGTTAGTTAGATTACATACCTCCCACTTAGGCGAACTGGGTTCGATTCCAGGCGGGGTCGCTCCCGGACTTTCGCATGTGGGAATCGTGCCGGACGATAACGCTGGTCGGCGGCTTTCTTCGGGCATCTACCGTTTCCCCTGCCCTTGCATTCCGGCGCAGCTCCATACGCACCTCACTTCACCCTCATCGGCTCTAAAGACCTCGACGTTAAGAACAGCCCAAATCGCTTCAGTCACTTACTCTAACAATGCCACTTGGGTCACATTATTGACTCATGCAAATAAGTCATAAATCAATGGCAATGACAATTTTTTTTCCCATTTTGCAGTACATACGACTGGCAGTAAGAAGGATTACCTACGTGACGAAATATTTTGGTAAGACTGACAATGTGTTTTAAGGCACATATATAAAAAGCATTTTGTTGTTATAGACATTAATTTTTATCCGTTTAATATGCGAACAGTATAGTTTATGTACAGGCTATTGATCAGCATTCCGTTCTCAAACGAGAGTACAGTTACGCTGGACTTACAATATTCCGTCGCATCCGTCAGTCGTCCGTCCGTCCGGCGGTCACATGATCTTCAACCAATCACAGAGTATTACTTCTATCCGTCCCTTCGTCAAATATTTAACAAACTTTAACTTTCGACAGGCGGACGGATGAGCCACCGCCTCTGACGACATTCCTTAGACGTGAATACGCACTTCGAAATAAAATGCAAGGTGGCGGATTCGTGATTATTTATATTTGGTGGTGAATTAAAAAAAAAATTAATGTAAAAAAATCTTCTTATTATTCTTATCACGGAAAAAAATTCACTTTCCCAAAATGTTAGTTCCCTTCAAAATTTATTTTGAACCAAAATATATATCCAACTAAAAAAAAATCGCGAAGTTAAGTTGTCACACCGAAATTTTGCCGTACAGAACGATTGACGGACGAGGGATTGTTGGGAATCGTTTTCAACTGACGGGCGAAAACAATAGACGGACATTTTCGGATGGACGTTGAATCTAGCCTTAATTCACTAGTACCAAGAATAAACACTAACTCACAAATTTCAAGTAAATCATCAACAACAAAGTTTAGTTCCTAAAAAGTGGCGAAAGCTTCCACAAAATTATTCACACAAAAATAAACACTTTGTTAACACAGAGACCGTCCATTGCTTTCGCGAGTGGAGTAGTTGATAAATATATAAACACCGCGAAGACGCAGTCGCCGCGGCGTCGCTCCACGCTTTCAAGCGGAGGGGACGCTCGGAAGGCGCGACACACACTGAGCTCCCTCCCCCCCCCCCCCACCCTCTCCCGTGAGACGGGGAACTAATCCCGCCGTTTGCATGCTGCGAACATATTCATTCAATTTAAATGTTGTTAATATTGCAAGGCGGCGCTGTCGCCCCATCGCCACTGGCGCGAGTGGTTTCATTTTCTGTCTCACAGTCTCTACTTTCGTATCCTACCCCACTCCCTCCTCGCCTACTAGGTCTCTGAAATACCTCACTCTCCCTGTTCTTGGTTCTTGTTCCTTCTGGGTTGCCCACGAAACCAGTTGCTCCGATAAGTCAGCGCTCGCAAGTCCCCAGCGCGAGGACCCCCATTGCTATGTACTTCATATTTTTACATTGGTGTCTACGGACTATGGAAGGTTTTTACTTAGGGGCAACTGTTTCTCGCGAAAATATTTCAGGCCAAGTTGTGTTCCAAAACATTTAAGTTCAGAACTACTTTCGTGATTGGATAATTTGAATTGTTATGCGTCATATCTGTCTGCCCGCGAATCACGCACGGTCAGTATCGGAGAAACTTATTTCTGATTGGCTTACTCATGTAACAGACTCTCGCAACACAAAGACAAGGGGCCTACAGCCAAATGATGACTGCAAGTGTGCACATGCGATATTGAAGTCTAGGTTCTGCGTAAATATTTTCGCGAAAAAACAGGTGGCCCTATTTATACTACTATGACGGAAGAACTGAAGTTAATTATGAAGACAGACCAGGCATTTAATTGAACTATTCTGATATACATAAAACATAAATTATTGGTGAGGAGGTCCTAATAAATTACAATATATGACTAACCTGAATGATACAGTCGTCGTAGACTGAGTATTGTGACGAACAGCGCCGAGCGGCATGCCAAGTTGCATCTTGATGTTTTAATCTCGGCGTGGGTCCACAGCCATACAGACTTACAGACCCGTACAAAGTGTTGCCAAGTATTATATAGTTTCTGGTGGCGGAATTGTCCCAAATACCGCGCCTCCGGGAGGGGAGCTCCGCTGGAGCTTCGGTGATATGTTTAGTAAACTATTAGTACTATAACGTGTTTTGGATTCTTCGCCTGGCCTGGATACCGACGCGTCGCTGTAGTTCGCAAGGCTTGTCCGTCTTCACTTAATCATAACAACGTGGTGGCGTAAAAAATAGACTGAAGATCAGAAGTGAGAAATCATATCTTTCTCCAACAGTCATCACTAGGGCCACTTGTTTTTCGCAAAAAGATTCACAGGAAGGCTAGACTCCAATCTCCTATGTCATACGTGCAGTTTTCGAGTGTTGACGAGTCTTTGTCGGGAGACAGTTATTTATCTGACTGAACCAATCAGAATTAGATAACTGCGACACTGAGTGTCCGTGATTCGCGGGCATACACATGCAATGCCTGTCAGTTAAAATCATCCCATCACGAAAGTTAATGTGCACTGAAAGATATTTTTTGGTCACCTTCCTGAACAGTAATGGAAGTTTTAACATATACATTGTATGGAAATAATACCACACATCAAGCTGCAGATATAGAAATGTTTAGCATCTCTACTTTACAAGTTGGGAACTATCCTACACATTTAAATGTTTCCTGAGTAAATGTAGGAACGCTACAATGAATGTGACTAGGTTCATGGTTGACGTCTTGATTCAGCTTTGAACAGCGTGACGACTCTAAGAAAATATTCGGAAACTTATAATGCCAATGTATACGCTTATAGGCTGTTCACGGTAAAGTGAACACTTTTTAAGGCCCTTATGAAATTTTCCTTTCATCCAATTTCCATCTTCCTGTTGCTCTTAAATATAAGAATTGCAATGTGACCAATAAACACATTGTGTACATTTCACCTCCATTAAAATTTAATGCCCGAGGCTGCAATAAATTACATTTATTAGCGGTTAATGCCTGTTGGGAGGGCCTTAAAAGTGCTCACTTTATCGTGAACAGCCTGTAGTGAGAAAGATGGAATGATAATTTATTTCCCCACTACATTCATTGTAGCGTTCCTACATTTACTCAGGAAACAGTTGAATGTGTAAGAAAGTTCTCAGCTTGATGTGTGGTATTATTTCCATACAATTTATATGTTATAATTCTAGTAAACACATTTCACAGAGAAAAAATACTTATCGAAATGCCCCAAAGAGGAGAAATATCATAGGTATTCTGTTTGATTTCAGCACACATAAAAGGTGTCTGGAATTCATTATATATATATATATATATAATTTTTTGCTAGTGATGCTCTCAAACACTTTTCTCTAACGTAACTACGAGATGACAGACTCGGCCACGGGTTAGCGCTACTATCCCGTGATGCTGAAAATAAGAAACTCTGATCCGAAAACTTGCATCGTAGGGAGAAGTAAATTCATTATTTTAGAAGTATAATTTGATTATTTATAAAGAATAAAAGCCACAAATAGTCGAGAATTCGCTATATATACGAAATATGTGAATACAAGACATTCTCCGTTAATGGAAAAATATAATTCAACAAGCATATTGTTAATTTCATAACACAGCTCGCGACATTGAAAAATCTACGGGACGTCACAAAAAGATCCAAAAAGAGATGTGTTACAGAATACTACGTAGAGACAATTACGACTAGATGTAGGTTTAGCTGTCTTTATCACAAAGACGATCGCAGTAAGAATCTTTAAGCATACTAAAATTACAGAATAGGGCCTTTGGTGCACAGACCGGTATACCAGCCACTATGCGAGCCGTCATGAAATATTCCTATTACACAACAAGTTTGCGTACAAGCTTTAGTCACACTAGGTAGCTGTGCAGATAATCGTTCGGCCCGTAGTAAGCATGGACCCCACTTGTAGAATTACCAGCCAGTATCTTGTGTAGGACTATTAAAATATAGCATATATTAGTAGTGTTCATTATGTTGCTGGTTAGAGCAGTCTAATATTACTTATGTATATTCAGCATTTGAAAATGGTGATGGAAAGACACCAAGTATTTTTAAACAGTTTCCATAAGGAAGTTATTTCTTAACGTAAAGTTGTGATCGACAATCAGTAGCACAAAAATGTGTGTCCGGTATAACTTCAAACTGACGCCCGATAAACAAATCTCGGCTTTGAGGTCTAGAACTCCCCCTGCGATACCATAATGATGATATTTTATTTCGATAAATAAAATATGACTTTATTTATAAATCGCTCATATTAAATATTCGTTGTATGGGCAATGTTTTAAATTTTAGCTAAGTGTTTTTGATGTCAGGTTAGGTTTTTATCAGTGGCCTTTCCATCACTAAGCCTTCCGACATAAAAGTGCAGCCATTAATAAGGCCAATAACAATAAGTAGGAATCAGAATTAACGGCGTCTAAAAGTTGTGAGACATGCACTCAAGTTTCACTTATTTTGTACACTTGAATACCAATCTAATCCCATCAGCGAAATCTGGCAGAAAAAGTGAAAAAAAAGGTTGATTCGAATCACTTACCGCGCAATGATAATTATAGTGACATTTCCCTCTTGATCCTCACTACAGTCTACTGATTTCCTAATAAGTGGCAGATGATAAATGGATTTTGAGAGAGTGGTATTTCCATTGAGATTACTGATTCAGTGCTTGTGTTTCCTGTGCCAAGAGTCAAAGCGTTGCACCTAATTTATGAGTTACATATATCTGACAAGTACTTACTTGTGTCACTGTAGCATTCGGAAAGTTATCGCCAATTCTGATCCAGTTTAGTTTTTAAATTAATTTTGGAATTTTTCCCCCTGAGTGTAACACTTCAATATTTATGACTTTACAATTATTAGTCTATGTCTTTAACACTTCAATATTTATGACTTTATAATGATTAGTCTATGTCTTTAAATTCGATTTAAATGCCAAACTTTAATGCGATGTATAAGATGTTTAGCGTATGTTCAATGTGATATGTGTAAACTTATTTATTTTGACAGTTGTATTGTATAAGCTACGTAAGTCTAATGGTTATCTATGGTTTATTTGCTTGAGTATTTGCCTTTGTAACAAGCACTACCTTTTGTTTTCTCAAAAGAATCAGGCCACACCAAACGGCCTATTAAATTACATTTTTCTTTTCAAACAATAGTCTGATAGAACAAAGAAGTTATTCATTCTAATTTGGAATCAGTGAGAGGCCAGCTAGAAAATAAGTCAGTCCTGAGTATAAACTATAATCTATAATATTTGATTGGCAAAATTTGATATTTACGTCGGAGATGCATAATTATCCACGTACTAGTGAAATGCTGAGTCTATATATGTTTAAAAGAAGAAGTAATTCGACATAACCTGTACGATGAGCCCGGAAGGGAGGACGGTCCAATAAAGGAGGACTTCGGGGTTTTCGACTTCGCACCAAGGACGACGCGGTGTCTGGTGTTCGGAGAGCCAATTCTGCGAGAGGAGGACTACTAGCTGCGGATTCTGGCGAGGTTCTGATTATGCACCCACCTCCGCTGTTCCAGCCCGCAGAGGACGAGTTCGCTGAACACCACCCGGAGATGTGCTGTCCGTGGTGAGCAGGAGAGCTGTTCCTGGGTTCTACACCAGTGAAGGATGACTCCACGACATCGATAGAGTTGCAGTTATTTTCCGCTATCGACACAATTAAGTCGCATTTTTCCTGAAGCAAATGTAAATGTATTTATGACACCAGAACTAGTAAAGTCGAATGTTGGTAAATCGGTTGATGTGGAATGTGCAGGCTGGTGTTGCTTGTAATTTTGAGAATTAGTATAGTATAACATTTCGTAACTGAAGTTCTGCAAGGGTGTCATATGGTTTGAGATTGGTTTGGCTGATCAGTATTAAAATCAAAGTAATTTTATTCGTTTATATTGATTTACTTGAATTAAGAGTTCTCTGTTTGTTTATTAGAATTAATGATCCAATTGTTTCTAACTACAGAGGAAGTGAAATTTGGATGAATGCACCGATTTTTTAGCGTGGCAGCATAGAGTTCAGCCGAGGTATATAATTAATATAACCTATCAGAATCACTCACATATACAACGATATTTTATCATTATATTACACATTAATGTCTTGTATTGCATATTTCAGAAGTAGTATTTTATAGCCAATGAGATTTGCCGTGATATTGTAACACATATCAGAGGTGTTACAGTATTAATTCGAACGCCCAAACGTGTGACTATAAACTCTCCACACATTGTGTCTATTTAACACATGACAGGAGATACCTGTTTTTAATCGCCAACAGTAAGAAGTCTACAGAGACGTACACTGCAGAATTGAATTAGTAAATATCAACCATCATACATAGATACTTGAATTTAATCAAGTTTAACAATAACCTTTTTCTAAATCTTAGTGACATATAAATTTTCGCTTCCTTTTATGCAGTTTTACTCTCACACTGAGGTCTGGAGTTGACATTAAATTAACCTCTATCACTAAGAGAGAGGTTTATTTCAAACATTCAACAAAGCATATTTAAGTCGTTAAGTTGGGCCGTGAGATTAACATCGTGTCACGTTTTTTATAGTAAAATCTATTTTTTTTAAATATTTTTCATCGTATTTATTTTAGTTAAAAGTGTATTTAATCTCAAAGACCTTACATTTTTTGCAAGCATTCAAGCATGTGACCGCCTCCGTTGTGTAATGGGGTGACGTGTTACATCGCAATGAGAGAACCCGGTTCGGTTCTTGACACAGCATCTTTGAATGTTGAACTAGTAGCTGAATCTGGCTCGCTTCCATAGTGCGAAATCATCCCATTATGTCACCTTGAGTGTTCCGCTGTATCAATAACGGCAATGTTGTCTAGAATTCTCGCTCATCATATTCAATGCGGTAGCAATAGTTTCTTGCTTGAGACATGCTTCTTCTCAGAAAGTAAATGGAAAATTATTACTTCCACACATTTTCCGTTTATCTAAGGGGAATCTAGTAAGGCTACAACTGAGCACAAAATATGCGAACTTCTAAATGAACTATTTAGGAATTCCAGTCTTAATGGAAAACTGAGGCGGAAGTAATTTTAGCATCCATTACCTTACCCGAAATTACTAAAGCGTGAGACGCGAGCCTTTAACGTAGCGGCTGCGTTGTAACAGATATTCAATTACACAACTATATATACATATATATAATGCAAATTAATTTTATTCGCAGGAACGTGGAAAGTTTTCAGCGCGCATTTATTTATGTAGCCATCTTCACAGGATGGAAGATACCGTACATGTAATCAAACTCGGTGCAGATCACTGAAAATGTACGGAATTTAGAAAAAAAAAAAAAAAAAAGTGTAGAAAATTTCCCAGTTCCCTTTGATTTCAGTTGCCATAGCTAATTCAAAGGCACCTGAACACTTTTCATTATCAACCTTTGTCATAAAATTATTGTCAGTTCCTGCACGTATTTTGTTGTAAACACTGCCTGGGACTTAGGGAAAGAAATGAGTTCACACTCTAAAGTCTCACAAACAATGTTTACATCATTAACGACTAAAATCGGTCCTTTTATATTCACTTATAAAAGTAGAATACAGATTTAAATGGAAGTAACGTATTTAGTGTATTAGTCGCTGCGAAGAAACAGGCTTTACGTTTCACACGTGGCGACAGTTAGGTAACTGACAAGAATAACAGAATGTAAAATAGGGTTTTCCAAAGGGGTCATTCCATGGTCGAGATATTTGACGCAATTTTAGTTGAAACGATCTCACGCAGTAATTTTACGTATATTCTGGTGGCTGTATTAATTTGGTCTGTCATGTTCATCTGGTGCGGGAGTAAAAATTTCTGCAGCTGAAATAAATCACTGTAAATGACTGTTCACAGGTAACTGCTGATGTCCGTAATATCCGATCCGTACGTCCACAGAAGCAAGAGGAATTGATCCGATATGAAAAAAGAACTGATAATAATTATATCTCCTCATTTTTGTTGAATATGTGCAGTCCATAAAATCACTCGAATATCGTATTATTCAACCTCGTATATTAGAATAGAAAAATCTAATTTTAAAAAATCCAAATTAATTATCATTAAGAAATTACTACTTCAATTCAGAAAAGCTTGCTTTCAGAAACTCATAAATGGATTTAGCTGATAAACCACATTGGTTTTATATATATATAATCCATCAGAGCTTGCAAGTGGGGAATACCTCCACTACGGCTTTGAACTAGTCAATATTACATACATATATTAATCCCGTGTGGTTACCAATGAATTTACGCACCACTTAAGAAATAAAATTATTGCAATACGTAGGCCCACCAGGTAGACAATGCGTACGAAACTCAAAATGTAACAATTGCTCCACTGCAGAGCGCTAACTACCCGTCATAAACATTTTGCTGATAAATGCTTTACTTTGCAAATAAATATAAAAAAACTGCACACTCAACTTAATATTGCTGTACTGTATCCCGTGTCGATACACGAAGACACGCTATTGTCTAACAAGTTCAAATCACGGCTCTCGTCATGCCCGTAAGTCAGCTTTTATTCCTCACAGTGACTGCAGGCTCTCTCTTCCTTTTGCCGAAACTGAATTCTGGACATTACAATTTAAAGTTAATATTTATCTTTCACTAATATTAAAGTAAGTACGTTTTACTCGCCCTAAACAACCTAGCACCAACAACATACAAATATTTCAATGAATTTTCAACTTCAAGCCCTTTTAATATACTATTTTTATAAACGCTATTGCAAAAGAGCAAAATAGAGTGCAGCCACTGTGGGCCAAACCCATTTCTCATAAAAAAAAATAAAATAAAGGTAACCAAAACGATTCTTTCGAAATAATTAATTTTGCCACTAAAATTAATTTGTCTAGTATTATAAGCTATTTTATGAAAACCATCAACGTTGTCAATTAACTGTGACCATGGGTTCGACTTATTCCTGAAACAAATATATTCCATTTAAATTTATATTAATACATTTTTTTAAGCATTATGCTACACATATCATTTGAAATATATTCTTTTCATACTCAATTGTTTAAAACCATTTGATTTGACTACCAAAAATCCTTGTCCCCTTCTTCCTTGCGAATTCTATTTGTAACAAATAATACTGCACATGGGTTGATATTGACGACTGCATGCCCATCATTAGCTGTTATAACAACATTAATTTAACGTTCTGTAAGCATGTATACGCTGTGGTTCAAGTTTCCCGCAGTTTTACATTAGAATAATCTGCATATACTGCTGGATTCTGCGGGCTGCCCCGACTGCGAATGCGTGATGAATGGAATGGAATGCATCGGACCTTGGAAGCATTACCGATGTCAGCCTTCACTCCTGGTACAGCGGATTCGCCACCATTACTGGTCGGTCCTGGATGTCTCGCGATCTTCTAGACCGACGGACTACTTTTTGAGGATGGGGAGGAAGTGGCTCCCAGACAGAACTCTCCCCGTCTTCACCCACCCACGACGTAGAGACCCTGGTGCCGGCGCGGAAGAGCGAAGATGAAGTAGGAGCAATAACTGAGCTGTCCAGTTTTCCGAAGCACTTGACGAGAAGCAGGGATGGCCCTGCATCCAATTGCTGCTGTCAATACTGTAGCGCTGCTTCAAGGGCGCCTGCGTCCACACGATAACTGGCATTAGCCCGGGGGACTGTTCTGTCCCCCGCCACCCACACCAGCTGCGCACTCATTTCATTTCATCCCGCATTGAACCTACACAAGTATTTCTTCACGAACTAACAAACCCCCTACTTTCTCCAGCACTAATACAGTAAGGAAACTACATTTATCCTCCGCGACTGTCGCATAGATTTCCCACGGCCCTTTCCGCTCTGCCTAGTTTTGCTATGCTCTTCCATCTATAGGCTATTCACGATAAAGAGAGCACTTTTGAAAGCCCTATCATTTGGAACATAATTTATGTGTGTGTGTGTATATATATATATATATATATATATATACACAAATATATATATATATATATATATTTGTATATATATATATATATATATATATATATATATATATATTCCGAGTACGGTGTAATGTACAAACTGTGTTTATTACGTACATTACAATATTTATTTGACACTGTGGCTAAAGAATAAAAAATAACTAAAAGGAAAAAGTTACTAGGCCCTCAAAAGTGCTCACTTTAGCGTGAACAGCTTATAGATCCTTCTTTTTTCGGGGTGTGTCCATGGCTACAATTGCTGCCATGGTACCAGACAACCCTGCTCAGCCGCGAAGCATGCGCCCAATCTTAATAATTAAACCCGTCCTAAGGCGTATAGGGCTTGCCCTGAGACGCATCCCATTCTCCAACCGACTTAGCTAAAGGCTGTTCGAGATAAAGTGAGCACTTTGAAATAAACCTTAGAAAAAAGTCACTGCCCCTAACTGCATATGTTTTAACGGGCGACCTGAGTGACATGCGCTCAGTAAAGTTGGTAACGATATATGGAAAGTAGTTCCGTATCTTAACGTCGAATAAATAGTGCTGGGCATCCATTTCTGATAACTTAATTATTTATTTCGCTTTCTGTGTTTTTTAATGCACCAAAGTGTAAAAATGAGCAGATTTGTTAAATATTTACTTTTCTAATAATTTCGCTGTTTCACTTTACCGACGCATGAATAAAATGATGAGACCCATGACAATTTTAATCTTACATAAGGCGGAATGATACACAACGTACATACAAGTAGATTTTTTAAGCAGGGCTTTTAAAAGTGCTCATTTTACCGTGGATAGCATATACTAACATGCATGGCGGAGGGCACACAGAACTGTGAAGGTGCTCACGTTGGCGCAGCGGGATTTGAGGGCCCGCCAGAAAAAAAAGAAGTTTTGTGAGTAGTGAGGAATGGCCATTAGTGCAAGGTGTGTGTGTGTGTGTATGTGGTGCGGGTGCGTGTGTGTGTGTATGTGTGTGAGCGCGCGCGCATCAGGACGATGGGCGACGGCGCAGTGACCGGAGAGTGCAGTGTGTGTCCATCGGGAGAGCGAGGACTGAGGCCATGTCTCAATTGGCCCAGAGAGCGCTCTCTCACATTATCCGACCACGCGCCATATTTGTTTACATTATTTACATGTTTGAATAAGATTATAGCAGCTTTCTGGGCCGAAACATCGTTGCATTTTACCTGTCTGTGTATAATTTCAACTGTTTTAAACGACGATTTTTTTTGTTACTTTGCTGCATCATGACTGTAATATGTAAAACAAAACTAATAGTATTTTTTGCGCTGATAATTATTCTGGTAGTGTTATAATTATTTGTGTATAATTTTGAACTCATATATGTTATTTACTATATACATATATATGATTACGGTTTTAGCTTAACATTATTCCCCGCCTTTCGGCATCGGCCGTCTGCATGACGTCGGAGAGAAACGAGAGATTTGTTTTCTCATTTCCACAGAGCGAAAACTTGAGAGAGCGCGAAGCAGTGCTCTCGCCAGGTTGTGCGAAAGAGCGCTCTCTCGAAAGAGCATTCTTTAAATCGAGACATGGCCTGAGACTTACCGACTGGACTGTGGGGAAGTTCGGACTTCAAGTGTGAGTGGCGGACATTTTGAATGACGCAAATGTTATCATGTTTGTGGAAGTTTGATCGTAGATGTGTAACTTTGACTACTAAGTAAGATGACATGTACGTGTGGATCCCCTGCACCAGCTCGGTTCTCCTCTCCGACCTTTAATAGGGTCTGGCGTAACCCCCGACCGGTGCGACGTTCCAGACTCTCAATGTGGAGCGTCCCGTATGAGTAACTGTATTTGTTTGCGAATACGCTCAGGCCTGAGAAGCTTAATTGTGTGGAGCAACTTGGTGGAGTGGCATGTTTTCCTAGGCCCTTGGTAGCGGTAGTACCGGAACTGTACGTGTCCAGTCATGGTTTAACAGGCTCTGGAAGTTGTCTCCTGTGATACTTTGTTTAGTACCGGGTACAGGTCGGGAGGCGCTGCGGAGAGCCTGACATGTTCCGGCAAAAAAAAAACATACACATTTTTTAAAACAATTACTTACATAAAAAAAATTTAATTCGTATCCTATCCACTTTGTTTTTCATAACGCTACTGGCAGAAAATCAGTACAGTGATGCAACATGGTTCATTTAGGAGCATCGTCACACTCTTCATAAAAATCTTTCTCGCTTTATAACTCACTGTTTTCAATGACATTTTTGAGAAAAGCGACTGAATACATTGACCCCAAAAGAGGGGAGTAATTAAAAAGTTTAAAACGAGATAACTACATGTAGCAAGTTTCTGCGAATGATGAATCCTCTTAACATCAACCTGTGGAAATTGATTAACCTCTGTGTGGAAAAAGACACGAGATTGTAACTATAGCTGCATACGCGTATTTATTCGTACATATCGCGACGTCACTTAATGCGGCAGCACGGGGTCATGCGTACACCTGAGAGCCGAAACCGCCCGCAGATGGAGACGTCTGAATTCAGAACAGGTCCTCGCAGCGGTAAGTAATTTAGCTCGGCGACACTCCCAAGGCGAAGAGCCCTGGAGTTGGCTGGAACTGCAGGTTGTTGACGGACGAGGAGTTAGGGGTTGCGTGAGTGTGTCGAGTGAGACGAAACAGTCTCAGAGAGAGGAGGACGACGAGAGGTTTCCGGTGAAGCTGAACAAAAGGAAAACAAAATGCTGGCAATGGAACACGGGCAGAGGTGGCACCTAGAGGAAGTGAGGCAGAAGAAGAGATAGAAACAGGGCGAGAAGGGAAGAGAAGAGCTCGGGGCAGTTGGATTTTACAGCTGGGTAGTCCGCCAGCCAGGCGCGGGACATTTCAACAAGCTAACTCTTTTAAATACTTCAACTCCTGGAGACGTGACCTGGCTCTCTTCCACGAACAAGAGGCGTTCTAAACTTGCCGCGATGTCGCTAACTTGCATACCTGTGAATACATCTACACAGGAATTTCCTCTGCATGTGTATGCTATAGTTCAATAGTGTCTGGCTTACTTACTCCCCGGATATTTTTATGAACGTTTAAAGTTTCACGTTTATTTGAGAACTTTTAAAAATCCTACTAGCTTCTTTCTTTTTACCAATTTTGTGAATCTTTCACCAAGAGTATGAATTAAAACCACCATGAAACTAATAACAAGCCCGAATACGTTGGTAATGTGGAATTGTAAATATTATTTTCTGCCAAGTAGTTCCGACGAAAAAGGCTCACAAAACAAAAATTAAACGTAGTTCAGTTGTCAGTAACTTTGAATATTACATTTTTTTTTACGGAATGTTAATCACCGAACAACTTTTCTTTAAAATTACTCTTGAAATATCAGTATATGTTTTCATTAAAGTTTATGCATTTGCAGGCATTTTTTTTTTCAAATGTGAAACATCCTTAGTTTAGAATTGGCACAGTTCAAGATAATCAAAAAAGTATTCAGTTGAACCACTTAAAGCGATGGCCCATAGGCCTTCGCCTTCTGTGAAGGCATGCCATGAGAAGTGATCCCTGAGATCGTTCAACAATTTATTGTCATTGTCATGTTGCTGCATTACACTCACTGCCTTAAAAATGTGTGCATTAATAAATAATGGTAACAGTGAAAGTGGTTAAGTAAGCATGGCGATGGATGATCTAAGACGGTTGAAGTTTCTTGCGATGGCGAATGCACATACAACGTAAGATTGTACATACGTCGTACGATGGCACTACCGTCGCACTTCGTATGGTGCATGAACAGTCCTCAGAGAAACGACCGTGATGCGGTACCAAAAACTTGCAAGGCGTGAATATTTAACGATAGATATGCCACGAGGATGGACGAAACAGCCGTGCGAACAACTGAAGGATTTTGAGAGAGAGAGACATAGAGAGAAAGAGAGAGAGAGAGAGAGAGATGATATCAAAGCTCCGTGAATCAGGGTAAACAGCTCGTCGAATTAGTAGCCCCTGGTAATTCATCGTCAGATCGTGTTGAGGGAGCAATGGACACGCGATAGTACCAGTATACAGTGGACTGGTTCTGGATAACCCTATAATGCCACCAGGTGATACGGCCATTTGAACATTATAATACAAGCACAAACATAGCCAGCGGCATTTCCGTCCACCAACTACGGACGTTTTTCAGCTTCGCTAGAGCACCGTATTTCTACGAGAAGCATTTGCTGATACCTAGCACAAACAAATCTGCGATCCCAAAGAGTCTTTACATGTTCTGCAATTAGTGCTTCAACATTATATTTTTTTGAGATGGCGTTAATAGAGAGCAACACTAAATGCTATGAATTGGCGTGTTGTTTTTAACCACCAGTAAAGCTCTTCTTTGTGAATGGATGACCAACATTCTGGGTTCTGGGAGCTCGCAGATGAGCATTATAATTTCTGGCTTACTTTAAAGCGGTAAATTTACTGGCGTGATGGTCTGGTAGCCATTATATGATCATCACTTGCCACTGATTGTGGTACTAGTGTTGTACAATTCACAGCAGTGCGCTGAAGACATCCTTCGGCCCTATGTACTACCTTTCCTGGCTGTGATTTTCCAGGAAATTTCACGTTGTCAACACTTCTGTGGCCAAACCAGTGGCCAAACTATAGGAAGTTCGTATGACAAGATGAGCCACCGGCTTCCGCATGTCGTAACACATCGCATTTGTTTAATTTCGTGCACGAACGTATCGTATTCATATATAAGACGATCCGACGAGGTACAACTGTGCTTTTGTTTGCCTCAGGTGGGCAAAAATTCGTCCTGATGCAGTGACATTCTAAAGACTGGTTATTTTGTCTATGTCATCGCACTTAAAGAATTTCGTTCATATCCATCTGCTTGTTCTTGGTGCGCCAAGTTTAATGGCAGCGAGTAGGGCATATATCTTTGATAGGTGACAAATCTCTAAATTGGCCAGGGACCGACTCTTAATACCACGATGCTAAGAGTTTCCCAAAACTCCCCACTTCACCAGTGAGGCAGGGCGGAAGTGGAACATTGTTATCCCCTCAAATACCTAAAATTAATTTCCCGTTATGGAACAAAGTCAATCAAGATCTCAATCTAACCGGCGAGAGTTGGTGGGTTTGTATAAAAGAACCGCAGTGGTAAGAAACAACTTGAAGGGAAAAAAAGGGAGGGAACCTTAATGCCTGTGGTCGGGATCGAGGCTACGACTAAAGAATGCGACGCGGGTGTACTGCCGAACACGCTCTCTTTGAAGGAGGCTTTTGTTGTAACGGCTACATGCCGTCCGAGTATGCCTTGAAGAAGTATGGCCAAGAAAATGTGCACGGGTGAAAGTCCACCCCTTCTTAAAATGTCTCCGACGAAAAATGGGCGTTCGTAGAAGTCTTAAAGAAACGGGGTGCATGCGCTGTTTTCTCCGCAAGCCAACAGTAGCCCAGTCCATGAGGCTTTGAGTCACTGCGGCATGACTAGTTGCGAGTGCGAATGTTGCAGTGGTAGCAGTCTCCTTATTAAGGCTCCTCACGCCGTATTATTGAGGGGATACAAGCTTTATTTTTTATGAGAACACAATGCTGTGTTATTTATCACACCACTCACTTCGTCCCATGTGCCTCTGCAGTCTGGCTTTTACTGTGCTGACTTTCCCAGGGCAGATCAAATTTAGATGCGAATTGCACAAGCTATAGAATCGTGCCTGTGTGGTTGGTCAATCAGTAGCGAGGCTGCCTCGGATTCGAATGGTCGTGGAGTCCGGCTGGATACAGCCATGTTTTTTTCCCAAGTGGTGTACCATCTCCGTTTAAGAATAATTCTGGCACAATTCCTTGATATGAATCTTCTCACCTATCGCCAATTAGATTACGCTGGTGCTTAATTTCTCTTTTCGTAAAAGGAAGTAAATATTATATAGCAGATCACCATTGCTGCTTCCCACCTGGGCGAACCGGGTTCGATTCCCGGCGGGGTCACTCCCGGATTTCCGCAAGTAGGAATCGTGCCGGACGATACCGCTGGTCGGCGAGTTTTTTCGGGGATCTCCCGTTTACCCCACCATTTCATTCTGATACCCCTCCATTCTCACCTCGCTTCACACTCATCAGCTCTCAAGACCTCGATGTTAAGAGCCGCCCAAATCTCTGCCCTCACACACTCATCACTGCTGCGCCAACACAGAATATAAGATCATTCACCCAGAGGCATCTTTGTGGAAAATTGTAATCTCATAGTTCTCTGCATTGGACGTCTAGAAACTTTACACGTGTGTTTTACGTCCTTACAACCATTTTTTGCACGGATTTTGCACTACGAAAAACACTGCAAATCTATAGTTACTGCGAAATTTCAGGAATGCAGCATTGTAGTCCCCAATGCAAGTTAGGTGAAGATTTCCATCAAACGTGTTCATTTACCTATAAGGCTGTGTTTCATACTGATGTGGCATAATTACCATTTACAAAAAAAAATGTTCAAAACGAAACATAACCCTTAGCAAAAATTCACAATGACGAATTTCTGTTCGTGAGAAAAAAATCATTAAGGGACACTAATGTATTTAAGTATTACTTTAAGAATTATTATATTTTAAACACTAACAAACAGTTAAGATATTAAGTACTACAAAATAAAATGATGGTCATGGTAAACATTTGTTAACATGAATTTCCACAGTACTTTTCTTTCTTCCGCGATGATTGACAAGTACTGACAGGGTCCCGTGGACAGACAGATGACACATGACGTTTCACACTTTTGAGTTGCCTGGATCCATAACTCATTGGTTAAAAAGAACGAAATACTCATCATGTGTTCAATAGCAAGCTCTAAGAAACATTTTAAATGAGAATCGAATCGTGTCTCAACTTCTTAGGCACGTTCTGATTTTTAAGTACATTAGGTTATGAAAATATACCTCTTCAATCAAGTTTAAGTTACTTCGAACAATTCCGTAATTCCAAACATACATAACGATTTTTAACCTCAGCTTGTGATACACTATCGAATGTCATGATCCATTCCGCCTCAGCACCCCGAAGACAGAACTTATTTTTGCTTAAATTGAAAGATTTAGGTGGCTCTTAACAACGAGGTCTTGACATCCGATGAGGGTGAAATGATGCGAGATTGGAGCAGCGCCGGAATAAAAGGGCGGGGGGAAACGGGAGATCCCGGAGAAAACCCGCCGACCAGCAGCAACGTCCGGCACGATTACCACAAGCGAAAATCTGGGAGTGACTCGGCCGGGGATTGAACCCGGTTCGCCTAGGTGGGAGGCGAGCAGTCTAACCGCTCAGCCACCGCGGCCCTTTCTCTTGGCTTAAATAAAGTTTCCAGGTTCAAAACTGTTGGCCTTATTAGCAGGAACACGTTGTTAAGTACCGTCGTTTTTGAACTTGAAGGTATATCCATTGTCCTTAATCCAGGTCTCTTCGTTCCCGTCGTCACATTACTTGTCGGTGAAACACGAGAAGCAATAAAACTTGCGTCGTTAACGGGCGGGCGAAGTTAAACGCGAGAAGCCGAAGTAAAACCCGGGCCCGACTCGCTGCCAACTATATAGCTGTGCACTTATCTGCTATCGCGCGCGGGAGAGCCGGGAACTTCCGCCGCCAATTAGGACTGCGTGGTTAAGAAGCACGAGCGCTGAATATTTCCTGGAGCAACTCTGGCGGCCCGCGGACCAAACTGCAGCTTGCATTATATCTACATCAAGGGGCGGGGGGGTTTGTTCTCACGTCCTGACTCACGTGCGGGATAATTCTACGCAGTTGGTACCAACACCGGGGAAAGTTAGCGCTAGAGGTGGCAACATTCCGTGGCATGCGCAGCTTATACGTTAAACCTCTGTCACACTGTCACATTTTCGCCTTAACTATATTTCACAGTAAAAAAAAAAAAAAAAAAAAAAATGTGGCCATAAAAATTTTTCCTTCCAACAAATCGTATCAAGTCATCTTGAATGTGTTTGAAAATGTGCCACACTGTCAACTACTTTTTAACTGGGAGAATCCAATTTGAATTATTATTTAAAAATTATTTTCATATTGAGTTACTGCTTTTGTTCTTCCATGCAGTCCATTACACGAAGAAATGTAAGTAATGTTGTAATTTATTCTAGCGTCTTTACTAAATTAAAATTTTATTTATCAGAGATGTGTACTGCACAATGACATTTAGTGACACTGAGGAGTTCGTAATATTATGGGCAATACTCAATCAAAATAGCACGTATGCCTAGACTACTTCTATTTAATTAACTATATTAATAACCTACTACGTTCCCAGCTCGTTATTTTAAAGTTTATTGACGTCCATTTTTATCGTGCTTGATTCTCATTGGCTGAGACCGTCAAACTTCAAATAAATTTTAGAACTGGTCCAATCTTCAAATGTTTGATGGAACTGAAGATATCCAACTTTCTCAGACAAATATGGCGACTTTTGTGACGTTTCTATGACGTCATAACGGTCCAATTTTATTTGTCCAAACTTATTGGATGCAGTTTGACGGAAAAAATTTGTCAGTGACAGGGGATTAAATGGTGTTGGATACCAAAGAATTAATAATGTTTTACTTGTACCAAACATTATTCATCTTGTACGCATTATATGTAACGAAATTTTCATAGAATAAAAATAATATATACTTTATATTTTTTGAATAATATAATGCCAAATACAAAATTGTTGTGTTTATTTGGAGCCGTAATAACAAATACTTACTAAGTTGTAAAGACTGTTCACGGTAAAATGAGCATTTTTGAAAGTCTTGCTTAAAATCTACCTTATGCAAGTTGTGTATTCTTCCGCCTTATGTAAGATTAACATTATCATAGGCTTCATCACTTTATTCATGCGTCGGTCAAGTGAAAAGGGGGAAATTATTTAAAAAGTAAGTATTTTAAAAATCTGCTCATTTTTACACTTCCATGCATTAAAAAAAGCTTAAAGCGAAAGAAATATCTTAAATTATCATAAATGGTCACCTTACAATTTTTTTTTCAAAGTGAAGATATGAAACTACATACCATCCATCGTTACCAACTTTACTGGGCGCATGTCACTTAGTGCGCCCGTTAAAATACTTGCAGGTAGCGGCAGTAACTTTTCTTTAAGCTGGATTTCAAAAGTGCTCACTTTATCGTGAACAGCCTTTACAAATGAAAACATTTACAATGTAAACTAATGCTGTGCGCTACCGCGAGACACATATGTAATCGCCAAATAACTGGCCATAATATATATATATATATATATATATATATATATTATATATATATATTTTATATATATATAAAACTGAAAAATTAAATTTTTTTTCATAGATTTTAAATTTAAAAAAATGCACTAACTGTTCATTGATCATTACATATATGTCAAGTGGCAGCCCACAGCATTAGTTTACATTGTCAATTTCTAGTTATTACATATTGATTTGTATATGTTATTATTGCTGCAGTAAAACAGAACATTTTGGATATTACATTAAATTATTATGAAAATACAAAGTGTAACATTTTTCATTCGAGGAAAATGTCATCACAGACAATGCGTACAAGTAGAAAAATGTTTGGTACGATTATAAAATAATAAACTTATTGATATACAGCACCCCTATGAAAAACAACCGCGCGCAGGATATTTCCTGGAGAAACTCGAGTGTCCCGCAACAAAACTGCAGCTTGGATTATATCTGCGCCGTGAGGGTTAAATTTACCACATGTTAGAAAGGTCAATGCTAGAAGTTTGGCAAAGGGAATATTTTCGCTACTACTTTATCGCTAGGGTTGGCAATGTTCCAAATTTTCTCTATTTTCCACGTTAAAAAACGGGGTGATTAACTTAAATCTACACAACTAAATAAAATAGAAGTGTCTGTGATTTTCGAATTTTCCACTATTAATTATTTTTTCGTACAGTATACTTGATTACTAAGCCATATCTGATGTTAATTTTTTTCATGTCTGTCTCTGTCTATCCGACCGGATTTAACTCAAAAACCACTGAACGTATTGACATCAAATATACACAGTCTATGGATAATAGCCCCAGGACCAACTAAGTCTGTTTCGTCGTGCTATATCAAACGGTTCCGAAAATATGATAATCACAGGGAGGTACATAAGTACTGGATTAAGCTTTTCTTAGGATTACTGCATTGAAAAAGCATTGCTAAAACAAGTTCCGTTATTTATACTTTTTTTTTGTCTATGGGCTGTAAACCTTTCCTTCCCAAGAGCCGTAGTGACACAGTTGCTAGAGCGATTCCAAGTGGAACCGCAGTGGCTTAGTGGATATAACTATATCAAGTGGGGTCTGAGTGGCCCAGTGGCTAGGTATATAGGTACCTACTTCATTAAAGCCATAAAACAAGTGCAAATCGATTGAAGGGTGTAATTTAATAACTCCATAAAACCTAAGCGAAGCAAAATTACTATTTCAAAAATAAGAAAACAAGTCCTAAATGTCATGCGAATGAAGTCGCACAGGACAGCTAGTATGAAATAACTTCATAACTAAGTAGAACACTTCGTTTTGTTCCTAACCTGAGTAGAATTGACATGTGCAGCTCATGTGTTAACTTCTATGTAACAAAGTGCTTTTTCAGTGTCAGAGTTGGTTAGCCGAATCGTATTGTAGGACTAGCAACCCAAACCGCTAAAATACTGCATCAGTGAAATACCAATGATTAAATTTAATTTGGCAACCTGCTACAAACTTGCAAATCAGCGAAGTAAACTCTGAACTAGTGATTGAAAATATAAGGATGCACCATAATAGAGCGATTACTAAAGAAATAAATAAAAAATTAGTGAAAATCGTTTAAATAAATGTCGATGATTTTCGTGGAGCATTTTTCAGTGATTTTACTGGCGTGGAGCTATGTTTAGAGCAGTGGAGCACTGACGATATTCTATATGATATGAGTTCTTCAGAATAGCAATGATTGGCAAACCCCGGGCAAATGCCACATTATTTTAGGCCTCTGGTTTTTAAGAGAACCATTACTAAATTATTTTTACTCGATATATTTTCCTGATCGCAGTTATACATTAAGCATTGCCCAGCAAGAATGTGTTGCTAAAGAAATGCTATAAGTGCAACACTACTAAAGGATCGAGCTGGAGGTGGTACCCCAGTCATATGTAGTGAAATTCCTGTTATTCCTAAAATACATTAAAACAATAATTAGTCGCCCCGCTTTAAGACACTGAACTCATTTTCTCTAATTTAAAGCTAACATGTAATTATACTCAAGTAAGAGTTTACGTTAAAATATTTTTTAAGGGTGGGACTGCAATGATGGTCAATTTCAAATGAGTCCATACAAAGTAAACTGTCTATACATTTCCAAAGCAAGGAACTTCGCTCAAAGACGTTCATTGACATATTTACAAACATGGAGCCTTTTTTTTACAGTGTTATTGTAGCTTGGAAGTGGTTTGATACGCATGTTTGACTTTTTTTCGGTTAAACGGAACTCAATGAATTTATCCCATTCCCGCGCCTTTCCTCAACGATTGACTAAGGGTTTTCGACTACGAAGGGGGAGGATGAAGTGGTTAGACTACTCGCCTCCCATTTGGATTTAACCGGGTTCGATTCCCGGCTGGATCGCTCCCGGAATTTCGCATAAGGGAATCGTGCCGGACGATACAACTTGTCGGAGGGTTTTCTTGGGAGTTCCCGTTTCCCCCACCCCTTGGATACCGTCGTACCGTCGCTGCTTCCTCAATCACCTCGCTTCGCCCTCCATGGGCTCTCAAGACCTCGCTGTTTAGGGCCGCTGAAATCTCTTCACTCACTCGACGACCCAGGGGGGGGAGGGAATTGGGGGCGAATTGAAGAGGCCTGATCGCAAGTTTGATTTCAATCTGCTGAAACAAGGACGGCGGTGATTGGATAATCCGTTCCGTGGAGTGGGTCAAACTACACAAGCGCGGCCACACTGTCTTATGATAGCATTCAGTGTATTCAGCCGAGCCCTGCGAGATTAAAACCAGTCCAGTGTTGAGGGATAATAGTGTAAAATGCATTAACCTAAATGGACTTTAAACAGGTTGACTGTGTACTTCATAAATTTAAACACCATTAATGTGAAAAAATATACTAAGTAACATTTTATGAACGAACATTTTTGTAGACTTTTAGTACCAAATCGTTATTTTCTTAGACAAAATATCTTCAAAAAATTCAATTTCCTCTAGTTGCCTAAAAACTGTAAAAAAAAAAAAAAATACATATAGGCCTACATGTATATTTGTTACAATTTTTTATAGGAAAAAAGGATTCCAGCGGGAATACTTATAGAAGTGTTTTTCGAGACTGCCTGTTGCTGGTTTTCATAATTTATTTTAGTTGGCAATAAACAAACTTAAAAAATTCTGACTGCTTCTAAATGTTTAGCACACCTACTTTATTGCAGTTTTTTTTTGGTCGAAACACGGGCGTAGTATGACATCCCTCCTTTCTAGACTGTCTTCGTCCACCTTACAGCGGAAACTCAGAAAATAACAGCCACTTATTTCACACACACGCAGCAGACTGATATACAGACGGGCGCCAGAATAGTGTGAAAGTTACTAAGAGATATAAGCTGCATAAGCTTCAGCCACGAAATTAGAAACCCGATACCATATACACGTCGGCTAAGCTAGTAGTTTACAAAGATTAGCGTTAAAAGCTGTTCACGATAAAGTGAGTACTTTAGAAATTAACATTTGAAAAAGTCACTGACCCCGCAGCCATGTATTTCAATAGGCGCACCGAGTGACATTCCCCCAGTAAAGTTGGTAACGCTGGATGGAAAGTAGTTCCATATCTTAACGTCAAATAAAAAGTGTTAGGTAACCATTTGTGATAACTTATTATTTCTTTAACTGCTTGTTTTTTTAATTCGTGGAAGTGTGAAAATGATCATATTTGTAAAGTATTTACTTTCCTAATCATTCAACAGTTTCATTTGACCGACGCATGAATAAAGTGATGATGCCCATGGAAATGTTAATTTTACATAGGTTGGAGGAATACACAACGGGTTTGCAAGTAGAACTTAAGCAGGGTTTTTAAAGTGCTCATTTTACCGTGAACAGCGTATACAAACTTCTCACGCGCGGTAAACACCGCTTGTATCCGGATTGGAAACTGTGATGCAAATCTAGGGACAAAATTTTACGTACACAGTTTAAAGCAAACAAAAAAAAATTCAAATTTGGGTACTATTTAATTACGGACACAGGGCAGTTGTTTTAATATTAAGACAATATAAAGGTATGCGTTATCTATACAATTATATTGCAATGCTTGTATGTACGTTGGTTCTCTAAACAAATTCTACGCCGTTCTACGGATCTGTATCACATTTGGCAGGGATGCCCTTCAGTTTCCAATTGAAATACTGTGTGGATCAAAATATACCCGGCCGCCCAATGGGCTCAAAATACCCAAAGACCCTAAAACGGCCTTGTGTATCTCAATTCCACAACGTTCGACAAATCTGGATCAAATTTGGCAGGGATACCCTTCAATGCCCAACTTAAATTACTGTACAGGCCAAAATGAGCTCACCCGAAACCTCTAAAACGTGGCCATGTATATCCGGACCCCTAATGATCCGAAACCCTTCAAATGGGTCCGTGTATCTCTAATTGCTCACTTATACACGGACAACGCCAGGTAGTTGTACTATAGGCTATTCACGGTAAATTGAGCACTTTCGAAAGCCGTCTCACTTGGAATAATAGTTAATAAATATGTTTTATTTTAGCTATAGACGTTGACTTCCGAGTGCGGAGGAATTTACACACTGTGTTTATTACTTATATGGCAATATTTATTTAGAAAGGCGGTTACAGGATAAAATACGGCTGGAAGAAAAAAAGTAACTATGGCCTAAAAAAGTGCTCACTTTACCGTGAACAGCTTATAGTATAGTGTAATATAAGAGAAGTTTAGATTTGTTTATTCACTTTTAACGGTCTCATTTGTATTTCCCTACGAAATTCTCTTACATGTTGTGCCGGAAATTGCGTAGCTGTAATAGTGGTTTAGAGTTTTCTGTGTAATTATATCAGCCAATAAGGTATCGGCTTTCTACTTTAGAGTTCAAGACCTGGTTTTCTTTCACTAATGATCTGTTTGATAAAAGTATTTTTTAAATAGTGTCAACCAAACAAATAATAGTTAATTCAGTTTACGAAAAAGAGTTTTATATAAATTATAAACAAAGAAGGGCTTTACTTAACCTCTCATACAATTTGTTTTTTTTTTTTTTTTTACTTTCCAGTCTATAACTGGTGTTGCTAATTCCTTTAATCAGTTTTGCCAAAATTATGTATTAATAATTTTAAAAGAATTTGGCAATTTTTCTTTTATTTTATTGTGAAAGCAAGTGCTTGGAAATCTGGAAGTATACGTAATGAGTACAAATGTCGCATAATTAATATATGATGCTAATTTGGTCATTGTAACATAAATCTAGACCAATCCCTAGCTCTCTTCTGTGTCGTTCTTTTACTGGAAAATTTTCCTTGATGTTCTTAAACTGTAGTTTAGCCCCGAGCATGCTTGGTTATGTGGCAGTATGCCTACCCAGTATTCGGTAGGTCCCAGCTTCGATTACGGTCGTCTACACTGGGGGGTGTTTCACCCAGCAGGGTTTTCGTTATCATCCGAGGTGAATGCTGGTGGTTGTGATCGCGCCTTAGCCGAGCACCCTTGAATGAAGGCACCATCACAACACAGAAAGCCAAGAGGCCACCGGGCAGAATTCTACAAATGCCGGGACCAAGAATTGCTTAGGACACAGACACCCACAGAGCTATTCCAGGGCACGGTTGTGCAAGCCAAACTCTGTGTAGAGCAATAGGTAGTCAAGGCTAAGGTTTGTTCACGATAAAGTGAGCACTTTAGGAACGAACCTTAGAAAAACTTCACTGCCCCAGAATGCATATATTTTAATGGGCGCACTGAGTGACATCCGCCCAGTAAAGTTGGTAACGATGGATGGAAAGTAGTTCCATATCCTAAGTCGAATAATAAGTGTTACGTAACCATTTGTGATAGCTTAAAATTATTTATTTTGCTTTTTGCTTTTTTTAAATGCATCGAAGTGTAAACATTAGCATATTTTTAAAGTATTTACTTTCGTAATAATTTCACAGTTTCACTTGACCGACGCATGAATAAAGTGATGAGGACCATGGCAATGTGAATTTTACATTAGGCGGGGGAATACACAACGTTTATACAAGTATATCTTAAGCAGAGCTTCAGAAGTGCTCATTTTACCGTGAACAGCGTATAAGGCTTTTTCTACTCATGTTAGGAAAGAAACGAGATTTCACAGGGGAGAATTTTGAATAGGGAAAATTTCCGTTGTATGTTACGCTGGTGTTCCTAAGTTGTCGCTGTTAATATGGTGGTAATGGAGAATTTGTATTTATTTGCACGACAAGGTTTGTGTTTTGCCCCAATTGAAATATATGTAATCCCCCAAGCCAAAATTCTAAGTACTGACGTTATTTCGTAACTATTATTCACGCCCTGCAATGATGTTTACAAGAGCAAACAACAATAATAAAACTGTGTTTGGCTCTGGACGTCCATAAGCAAGCTTATTTCAATGGAAAAAATGTTAAGAAATTAAGTAAGTAATAAATATAGCTGTCATAAAACGGAACTTTATATTTTTCTCCTTTCCTTTTAAGGAATTGCACAGAAAGCCCTCATAAATATAATTTTAACTATTTCGTTAGAGTTTTCGATTCAGTTGTCACATTGAAATTAATAAGTGTATAAGCCATGTGTTGATAATTCCAATATACGACAGAATTTTAAAGTACATATTTCGTTATATTTACATGCTAGTGCGAAGAACAAGGTTTGTTATTATTTTTTTACCTAGGTTCTACCACAATAAACATTTAAAGATTTTACACAATTATATTTATTTAATAAAATTTTAAAAAATCCCATTTAATTATGTACAAAACGGAAACCTCCCGTACACATGCGGCAACAGTGCACCATGAAAGCGAACATTTTTTTTTTGCAAAATTGAAAGCACGGAGCTTCCCAATGTGAGTGGCTTCTATAGGCTATTCACGCTAAATTGAACATTTTTTGAAAGCACTGCTTAAGATCTATTTGTATGCACTTTGTGAATTCTACCGCCTTATGTAAGATTAACATTGCCATAGGCTTCATAACTTTATTCATGCGTCGGTCAGGAGAACCTTTGAACTTATTGCAAATGAAAATATATACAAATCTGGCAATTTTTATACTTCGGTGTATAAAAAAAAACAGAAAGCGAAATAAATAATTTAAGTTATCACAAACGGTTACCTAACACTTTTTGCTCGACGTTAAGATATGGAACTACTTTCCCTCCATTGCTACCAACTTTGCTAGGCACATGTCACTCAGTGTGTCCGTTAAAATATATGAAGTTAGGAGCAGTGACTTGTTTCTAAGGTTGATTTCAAAAGTGCTCACTTTATCGTGAACAGTCATTAGTGAGGCACGACAAACATTTGTCTTCCTTATCACGACTCCTCCGGACTAACAAACTCGTAACGGAATATAATCCGTTCACGGTTACTTCACACTTTCCTGAAGCCCTGCTTAAGATCTACTTCTGGGATATTCCTTCGCCTCGTGCAAACTAAGCTAAGTCTAGAAAATTTCACCAAGGGACACCGTATCGAATTCCTTTGTACTCAATTGTAATAATATTTTCCATAAGAACTATTTTTTACTAGCCGCTACCAACACACATGATTTCTCAATGTTTTTATTCTTATTAGTTATAATTAAAATATAATTTATAGATAAAATATTGTTAAAACTTAAATTTAACAAAAAAAAAATACTTTTATCTAAACAGAGTTATAAGACGCCTGTGATACATGTCATGCTAAGGAAACAACCAAACTTGTCATACATGGGGTGATTTTTTTAAAGGTTTGATTCAAAAAGTGTGAAGAAACCGCAAATAGACCGTACCAGCATGTAAAAGCTGTTCACGATAAAGTGAGCACTTTTGAAATGAAACTTTGAAAAAAAAAGTCACTGCTCCCCTGGCTGCATATATTTTAACGGGCGCACGGAGTGATATTCGCCCAGTAAAAATGGTAACTATTCAGGGAAAGTAGTTCCATTTCTTAACGTCGTATAAAATGTGTTAGGTAACCTTTTGTGGTAACTTAAATTATTTTTTTCCTTTCCTGGTTTTTTAAAATCCATTTAAGTGTAAAAATGAGCAGATATGTACAATATTTACATTCAAAATCATTTCACAGTTTTACTCTACCGACGTATGAATAAAGTGACGAGACCCATGGCAATGTTAATCTTGCACAAGGCGGAAGAATGCACAACGTGCATACAAGTAGTTCGGGATCAAGGCTTTAAAAAGTGCTCATTTTACCGTGAACAGCCTTGATATGATCTTCACGGCAAACTGAGCACTTTTAAAAGCCCTGATTAACACTTTCAATCCACATGTGAACAATCGTGTGCATGTTGCAAATGAAATAGATTTATTACCGGTGCTGTACATAGGAAATAATCAATACTTGGTGTTTTGGACGTTGTCCTTCCCAGTAACCTGATTTGGCAAAGTTTCTGCTGCTCTCGTTTGGGAATGGTTGACGGCGGCAAGACAGAAAACCCAGCGCGTTGTTCATTGCATGTGAGAAGTATATACTCAATACAGACAGGTACAGCGCGCACCCAAACATTTATCTATTGTATCACTTGAGCTTTTTAACTAATTCCGATCCGAAATGGTTGCACATTGAGTAATCTTCCGCCATATCTAAAGCTAACATTGCCTTGGCCTTGATCGCTCTATTAATGCGTCGGTCAAGCGAAACTGTTAAATTATCAGAAAAGTAAGTATTCTATACTTATGCTAGTTCTTAAAGTGATTAAATTAAATAAACAGACAGAAAATTAAATTATTTCAATACTGACAAATGTTTACCCGACATTTTTAAGCAAAGGTGAAGTCATGGAACTACTTTCCTTGGACGCATGCCAGCCATTAGACGTGACCCTCAAAATACATGCAGGTAGGGACAGTGGGATCTTTCAAATGTTGATTTCAAAAATTTGCTACGCCATGTAGCGCTAACACAAAGGAGCAAAACTAAACTTTTCAAAACAGCTCCCAAATGACAGCATTTTCTCTTCAGCAGAGTATAAGTATTTGTTAAATGTCTTAAAATGAACACGAGTTGTTTTGTTAAGAAAATGTATTTTTCTTATAAGAAACAACTAAGTGCCATAGAAGAAATTATTTACGAAACGAACATAAAAACCATCGAACGTCACCTCTGAATAATACTACTTGTTCTATTATTTTACAGCAAAATACTTCAGCTTGTACTGATTATTTTCAAACATACGTTCAGCCATTTACAATCCATAATAAAAAGAACAAACTCTATCCTGAGGAGCTGTTACAAACATTATTGTCAAACTTCTGAGGGACTCTCAAATGTTCCCTTTTAATTGTATGACCGGAAGGTTCTGACAATACTTATCTCAACACGAAGTCCAGGAACTGCTTCTAAATAAACCTGCAGTTTACCCTAGCTTATAAATCACCAAAAACTCCTCAATCTGGGTCTTAAAACGTTACATTTTTAATTTAGCCAATCAGTGGGCTGAAATATAAGAAAATAGTATCTTCTCCTTGTAAATATCGTCACATGCAGCGCTGCGGTGCTTCCGTATGACAACGCTCCAACACGTCAAGGCGACACTAGCGCTGCTAAGCGGTGGGCTTGGATACTCGTCGCCGCGCCGGCAGTGTACCTCTGTATAGGCTGTTCACGGTAAAGTGAGCACTTTTGAAAGCCCTGCTTAAGATCTACTTGTTGTGTATTATTCCGCCCTATTTAAAATTAACATTGCGAACGGCCTCATCTGTTTATTCATGCGTCGGTCAAGTGAAACTATGAAATTATTAGAAAAGTAAATATTTTACAAATCTGTTAGTTTTTACACTTCGATACATTAAATAAAGCAGAAGGCGAAAGAAATAATTTGAGTTACCACAAATGGTTACCTAACACCTTCTATTCGACGTTAAGATATGGAACTACTTTCCAGCCACCGTTATCAACTTTACTGGACGCATGTCACTCAGTGTACACGTTAAAATATACGCAGGCAGGGACAGTGATTTTTTTCTAAGGTTGATTTCGAAAGTGCTCACTTTATTGTGAACAGCCTTTACGTGGCGTGACCGTGGTGTTTTCACATCAAAAGGCAGGACATCTGTTTCACGTAGTTGCGTATAATTTCGCAAGAGCGTACGAAAAGTACGGGCGTGGATCGTAAACGTTTTAGACGTGTTGTTAGGCGGGCTGTACGTAGCGAGCAGTGGGAAATTTGACGGAAATGAGACGCCCCATCTCAAGTTCTCAGATAATCGTGAACCGCATATATTACCCACGCTACTACCGATTTGCTATCAGCCTCCGATAAAGAAATCAAGTGGAGCTTCCTTATTACAAACTGAGATGTGTATTGAATTAATCAAAACATAAATGTTCTCTGTATAAATAAAATATAATTTTCATAATTGTATTGTTAAGAAGTAATCAGGCCTTAGCTGGACAGCCTGCGTGATCACACATTCAAACATTGAACCAAGGCACTAGCGTGATAGCAATAACACCTTGCGAAAGATAGTTGCAGAAACCCCCTCCATCAGCCAGTAAACGGGGCCGATAATATTAAACAACGCCCCCGACATAGGCGAACATAACACTGGGAGCAGGGTCTTTTGTCGTCGGGCCATTGGAACGAAAAGACCGCTGAAGATGGGTATGTCCGGCCGTCGTTGTCCACCGTCTAGAATCAGCCTCCGGCAATATGAACAAGGTGTGGACTTTCCAATTAGATTGTAACGTGCGGTAATAAATCTTATTACAACTAATTATCATCGTGGTATTCTATTTAATCTCCCCCGATCAATAGTCACGTAAATAGTTATTATGTTCAATAAACCCCATCTTATACTGTTTGGATCTACCTAATCATGACTCATTATTTAGCTACGCCCATAGCCCCTTTCAGGTATGAATAGTTCACGGAAGCTAATTCGTAACATTATGTCTTAGTAACCCTTAATCATATGAATCGTTCATGTCTTCAAATCGCCAGTTACCCTATAAGTATTAGTTGCTATATAAATATATAAATACATTTAATATATGATGCATTTTTTTTTTACTATTAACCTTCCTTTGACCACATTCGGTAGATTAAAATCCCTGCAGGGAGGGAAGTAAACATTTGTGCTTGGCAGTTTCAGGGGGGTGGGGGATGTTTATTTTTGTTCTCTTCATGTTGCCATTCAATTTTGCACAAGATAAATTATTAAGTACCCTCTGTTTATTCGCCATTCACCCACGTATACCTTATTTTAAAACCCTAGCAAGAAAACGACAAACAGAAACGAGAAGAGTGATAGGGCGTGTATCTCATCTTCTTGTAATCCCCGGGTTAACTACACCACCACCGCTGAGCACAATCCATAAACAATCACCAGTGTGGTTAAAATTTCTTAACCCCCTGGGAACAAGACGTGATTGCATACATAATGTTTTCTGAAACGAGCAAAACTTGAATTTCCGTCGAGGAGGCTTAACTAGTTTGTGTACCTGGAGTGTGGTTAACTGAGCGCTCTCTGAAACAAGTTTATAAAATACCTCTCTTCGTAAGAGCGAACATTTGAAAGCGAAAAGCTGTAATTCTTACAGCGAATTAAGAAACCCACGTGTGTGTCTTAGCATCGTATCTAAGTGTAATGTTTACACTACTGGCCATTGCAATTATTTATTTTGTTTTATACGCATTTAAAGGTGACAAATTAATAAAATATTCATTTTAACTAATATTTTTTAATATTACATGATTGTCGTACAAATAACCACAGGTTGTTGGGTATATGACGTTAGATTCTACACCTGGCTAATGGATATACAAGAATGAGAAAGAATTATCTAAGCAACTCTTTACTAAATATTAAATTAACAGGGGACCAGGGAAAAAAATCATATTCATTAACAAAATACCGCATTTGCATTATTTCGGGCAGCTGTTTCTACCCAATGTCATATATTATGTAGTTTTTGATAGAGCTTCGATTTTTTTCTTAAGTCTCCAAATACTCTGCTTTTTTAACTGACTGGTCCTCATGTTTTAATAGAAAATGTTGTTAATCGATATTCTATACATTGGTCTCGTGGTTCAATACGTACTAAAATAACAAGCTATAGCAAGATATTAGATGACTCAACAAATATGTCTATATTGGGAAGAATCAGCCCTCATTAAAAAAATTCCACGTTAAATTTAATAATACTACTACAGAAGCAAGCAATATTTTCTCAGCTAGGTGATGGAAAAATTTACATTATCTTCTCTTGAATACTGTGCATCTCTCACGTTTATACGGAAACGCTGAACCGCTAGCGAATTCTTCTCAAGCCGACTAAAGGACACCTAACGCACGCAATTTAAAGAAGAGGGCTTGTGCGAAGTATCGCTCAAATTATTAGTATGTAACGAAATGTTCTAGTATTTTATATGATATATTACAATATTGATGTAAAAGAGGCATAGTTATAGGTGCCCGTAGATTCGGGCATTTCGTCATAGAGATTTGTTCACAGTCAAATTTGTCTCTGCCCACTGTATGCCATGTGGTTTTAAAGTGGGGACATCACGTAGTCACTTGTCCCAAACATTGCAATGATAGTCCCGAGAAAGTAACTAATCGGGAACGGCGAATTCTGAAGCGTGTGGTTCAAATCAATTGTCAGAGGACCACGGCAACAACTGAAGAGATATTCAGTCGCAGCTCAGGCACAGAGGCCAGAGACAGTACTCGTCACCGTGAGGTGACCGCACTTTGTTTTAATGGTCGTGTCACTGATAAAAAGCCACTGATTACACGCATCAGTAGGCGACATCGTTTGTTCGTATGTACCGGAGCCAACACCTTCAGTGGATTGTGGAACAGAGGAAGAAGGTCTTATCGAGCGATGAGTCACTGTACATTACCTAACCATCGGAAGTTTGTGGACAAGTCGAATGCCTGGAGAAAGTTATTTTTCTAAGTGTGTTGCGTTGACGGTGAAATCTGGTGCCTGTAGTGCAATGGTCTGGGGCTCTTTCTCTTTGTTTAGACTAGGGCATTCAGTTTAAATCGATAACATATCAACTATGGCATGTATGAAGACGTTTTGGACAATTAAGTGCGTCACACAATGTGGTAACAATTACGAATAGGTCCTTCCTGTATCAGCCCGATAATTATCCTGTCTGTAAATTAAGGTCAATTCCATCGTGGTTCTAAGATTGGGAGATCTTAACTCGTCACTTAAAACCCCGACTAGAGCACAATAGAACATCTTTTGGACGAACTAGAACATCAGTTTCGTGCCAGGCCCACAATATCGACAGATAATCGTCGGGTACTATTAATATTAATTGCTAAAATCAATACCACTATAAACATCAACAGATCATTGCGCTACCGCCGTAAAGTTTAATTGTTAATACAACACGGTCAGGAAAATAACGTTCGTTAGACATTCGCAAGGTCCATGCACAAACAAATGAGAAATAAAAGGAACCGTGACAATTTATTCCACGAAACCTTCCACTGCTTTACTGTGCGCTGAATCTGAATATGTTTGCCCCAGTAAAAACGAAATAATGAAGTCAGCCATTGGTGCGTGTGATCAGAGGTTTTATTTTTTTCAGCGCCACAAGCATGAAAAAAAAGCTGTAGTAACAGAAAGGAGAGGTCCGACATCCTAATCAATTTCACGGCTAGCTCCTTTCGAGTCAACAGTAATGGGTAGCCTCTGGATTTTGACTTCATAGTGTGTGATGTATCAGTGAAGAACGCACCGACATAAAAACAAACACTACGGCAATGTTAATTTAATTTCTCCCCAGGTAGTTATTTGTTCGAATACAATATGAGTTTAAGGATCTAGTAGAAAACAAAAAAATAAATAAATAACTTGAGTCGTTTTTGAAACGTTTCCTTAATCTGCCTTTTTTTAGTACCCATGAGTTACACTAAAATGTATTAATATATAGTGCGAAATTTGTATTACCTATGCATATAATGGTAACAAGACAAATATTGTAAAGAAAATATTTACAAAATATAATACGAAAAATGCGATAATGAGCGCACGACTGTTGGAGAGAGACAATTTTATGGAAGGCAAACGAGGTTTCTTCGTCTACCATTGTGCATAGGAATACTAAAGATGACAGTAATCTTTGTTATAAGCTGTTCACGGTAAGATGAACTCTTTTGAAAGCCCTGCTTAAGATCTGCATGTATTTATGTTGTGTATTCTTCCGCCCTAAGTAAAATTAACTTTACCATGGGCCTGATACCTTTATTCATGCGTCGGTCAAGCGAAACTGTTGAATTATTAGAAAAGTAGTTATTTTACGAAACTGGTTATTTTTACACTTCCATGCAGTAGAAAAACATAAAGCAAAAGAAATAATTAAAGACATCACGGATGGTTACCTGACATTTTTTATTCGACTGGGCGCATGTCACTCGGCGCGCCCATTAAAATATATGCAAGCAGAGACAGTGACTTTTATCTAAGGTTGATTTTAATAGTGCTCACTTTATCGTCAACGGCCTCTACCGACCTAATGCTTACGGTGTTCAGTGTGAGTAACTCACGCCAGAGCTTGGTCGCGTGCATAGACTAGAGATGGGGTAGACCGATCTCGCTGGCTGCGCACTACCAGTCTCCGTGTCCTAACATTGAACTGCTTTTCTGCAAGCACGTCTAGCAAAAAGGTGAGGATTGGGTTTGAGCTTACAACACTATTCAGTAAACAAGAGCTTTGTAATGTTCGTATACTTGTTCTAGCCAATTTGTAATGCAGTTCGATCAAGTTTCAACTGGTAAAAGTATTTTCTTAATATAATAGTGGTTGTCACTTAGAAATTAATATAGAAACAAACATGTTCATCACTGTTGACCATGTGGCTTTTGACAGTTGTGTTCCTTTGAGGTAGGTCATTGTTGGGGCGTGCGCAAAAGACGAATAAGCGGTCTACCTCGCCTTTAGTCTATGGTCGCGTGGCCTTCTCACCACGTGGCGCGGCCGCAGACGGACCTCTGCCCCCCTCCCCCTCACCGAAGTGATGAAACTCGACATACGAGCGAGCTGGGGCGAGGCCAGAGTGGCCGCCGTGTGAAAGGCAAAACAAGAGAAGGCGGCCAGGAAGGGGTGGCGTGGGGGACAGCAGACCACGCATCTCCGGATCTCAATTCTCCAGCTCGGTAATTGGCAAAGGCAGCCCGCCGAGGGCGAAGAGAAGGGGGGTTTGGTTGCGAAACCGAAGCGAAACCACATCTACGGACCGATCGGAATCACAAATCAAACCCCGACAACAAGCCGTCGCGGCCAGGCGCACGTCCCCCCCCTCCCCTCGTGCATCCGGGGAGTAGTTTCCTCTCGTAAGGAACTCCTCCAACCCTTCACCTACTCTTCCTTTGAGCTGCCACGTCCCCCCCGGGGTCGCTGCACAGAGAGCTCCGGCGCACATCCCGCAGCGTCGGAAGATGCCACTCGAGCCTTGACCGCAGCCATGGGAATACGACAAAGGGAGAACCTACACGCGGACCTACCACTCCAGTCTCCTCCAGATGTCACCCAAGGCGGAATGTCCTAGAAACACACGTATGGACCCATCTATTCACGGTAAATTGAACACTTGTGAAAGCCCTGCTTAGGATCTAATTGCATGCACGGCCATTGGCTTCATTACTTTATTCATGCGTCGGTCAAGTGGCATTGTGAAATTATCAGGAAAGTAAATATTTTATGAATCTTCTCATGTTTACACTTTTATGCTTAAAAAACAGGATGCGAAATAAATAATTTAAGTTATCACAAATGGTTACCAAACACTTTTCATTCGACGTTAAAATGTGGAAATACTTTCCCTCCATAGTTACCAACTTTACTGGACGCATGTCACTCAGTGCGCTCGTTGAACTATATGCAAGCAGGGGCAGTGACTTTTTTCTAAGGTTCATTTTTAAAGTGCTCACCTTACCGCGAACAGCCTTTACCATTGGTTCGACTCCTTGAGTATATATGCATGATTTTCCTGTTCTCTCCTCTCATTACCAACCCCTTTTTTAAATTTTTTCAGAAAAACTCGTTGACCAGCAAATTCATTTCACCGTTCGTTAGAGCTTCTAAACTCGGGGAAAAATCAGTCTTCTATTTGTTATCGTTTGATAGTAAATACCACATGAGTTTGCATGCCTCTAACATAGTTATAAAAGCGAAGTTATTCTTTGGAAGATAACTTATTGCGACATGTTCCATTGTGAGACCTGGGAAAAATTCCTACATTACATTATTTATTTAGGTCTGAGAATGATAATTGCTGTTTTTGAGTCCTCTCTGCCCTCTTCTTCATAAATAATATCCCGGTAGTAATCCACACCATGAAAAAATCGGATGTTTCAGGTAACCTTGCTCGTTAGCCATAAAAAAATTTTTTTTCTAATATATTTGATTTCTTTTATAGTCATAAGTTTTTAACCTTTCAAAAGAACAATATTCCATTTTTATAAGGCGTCCTCACATTTCGATACAATAATTAGTGGTATTAACAGGAAGCTACATTCAAAGGTTGTTTAAAGCATATGAATACGTCCAGTGCGTGGATATTTCGAATATATAAAACCAAGAACAGAATCTGAGCTACCAAACATAATTCTTTGGAGTTCATTATGTCCACTACATATTTGAATATATAGCAGTAGCTAATACAACATATAGTTTTTCAAAAATATATGTGCTGCAAACCACAAAATCATAATATATTCTATAATTTAACCTAACATTTACAAAATGATACTATTTAGGTTTCAATAAAAAAACAAATTTTAATAATTAAACTTTTAAATTTTAAACGCATTTTATTTTCTTGAAAGCCCTTGTTTGATATTTACGTTTGAAAACAATCGCTCATTAAATAAGTTTCATAGCGTTGTAGATAACAGGTTTTTAATATATATATAAAAAAAAAAAAAAAAAAAAAAAATTACCACCACTGTTGTTTGTCGTCAAAATGTATTTCCTAGTATTTTGTTTCCCCCTCTCTCGCTCTCTTGTGGCGCCTCAGAGTAGCAGCAACTGGAACTACTGTACTCGCTCAGGACCGTAGTTGCCAAACGTTCTGCTTCTGCAAATTCTGCAAACGAGATAAAAAAAAGTTAATCTATTCTAAAGCTGTAAAGCCTATTTGTTAAATATTTTAAACTGATATTTCATATTGTTTTACGATTCATTAATACTTTCTGGTTCTGTAGAAAGCAAATACCACTGTATTTCCGATAACTTTCTTTTGCGCGAGTATATTATTTTCCTACAAGTCATTGAAATCGTATCTGTATTCTAAGAATATTCGGACTGTAAAGATACAGGGCGCGTAACATTCAAATCTACAGATTAGGATATGACATTAAACTGTGCAATATGCTCCAACTTTCTGATGCGCAGTATATATTGTTCTACCCTTTTAACAAAATTGACACTAATTTATCATTAAACTATGTAAACGATTACCTGCGCATCTCATAACAGATGCGTTTGTGTATTTTACAACTCGGATGCAAAGTATTGGTGGGACTTTTGTATCTGCTATTGTTGTTCACCTACACAGAAGTCCACGACTCAAGACAGTTATTGACCAGTCAGTCACAGTTCATCAACTGAATCCCCAGTGACTGAAAGGGAAACAGAGGCGTGGTACGTATTCCGCGTGCGAACTCGTGACTCTCGGGGCCAACGAAGCTGGACCTCCACCAACCGAGCCGTCCTCTACCCTCGAGGGCGCAGGGGGCGGGATATAGGCGCGCGGAAGAGGACGATGTCGAAGGAGAAGGGCGATGGGTTTAAGTGGGAGCTTCTTCCCGCAAAGCGACGCGCAGATGGGAAATCATCTCCCCGTGCGAAATACCCAGGATAGCTGGAGCTCTGAGAAATGGTATTCACGAACCGAATCCGCTCTCCCGCTTGCACCCCTTACACCCCTCGGCCCACAAACTCCTCGACCCCTTCAACCCCTACGAGCCATCGCGCGCCCTTATCCACTGCGACACGGGAGGGCCCATGAAATGTTATTCGCCACTTCTCGTCCCGCAGCAGCTACGAAATTCACGTCGCTATGCTGCGACAGCGGCAGAAAGCGATCGGGAAAGAGAACTATTTCTCGCTGCGATGTGTTTTGATGACCCAGGCAAGTCCTTTGTGCTTCAGCAACGGTCGTTTCAGCCACTCACCGCGGTGTTTCGGGAAAACCATTGACCCATTTTACTTTCGAGCCCTTGCTGATAAACCATACATTCTTATCCACGGTTACGATGAATGATTTTTAAGTGCAGTTGGCTTGCGGTCTGTAAAACACATTTGAAAGCTCTGCAACAACTAATACAACTACGACGTTTGATCGAAACAGTCAAACTATTGTCAACAAAAACTGTAAAGTGTGTATATGATACACAGAGAAAGCGCATTTAAAAGCCACTAATTTAAACATTGTCGTTTTGAACTGACGCTAATGTTCTGAAATGTAGCTCCTTTTTTTTTTACGTTCTTCCGAACATTGATAATGATCATAAGCTATGCAAGGCACACAGGGTAAAACAGGTGGCCCGGTGTTGTCGAAGCCAAATAACTACGTAAGGCAATTTGAGGAAATACAAAATATAATCTTAGATCATACAGCTTTTGTCGCCACTAACAGTGAGTGCTGAACTGGAGTACGAAGCCTGCCCGGCTCCACAGGACAGAAATGAGTTCGCAGAAAACGTAGCATCCTAACACCAAACAAATCTTACCACAGATTTGTATGTCAGGAACACTTGTAGCATCCAGTCTCTGTAGACTACAAACAGCATACAGGAGACACTAGGAAGAAACACAATTCAAAACTACATGGACCAATAAATACTCACGGAGACTTAAGAGGTAGTGGATTTGATTTAATTTTTTAAATAAATATTTTGGTCTGAACATAATTAAATAAATTAATATGTGTGCCAATATTAAGTAGCAACTCGTTATCAGTTTCAAAATTTACTTTGCTTTGTGTGGCCATATATAATGAGTGTAGCCATCTCGTACGTACCGATTATTTGAAATTCAAAATATAATTATGTATCTTCAATCTATTTAAATTATTGCAGAAAATATATAAATTAAATTAATAAATAGTTTTCGCACACCAGCTCAGTTCGGAGAACATAAGACATCAGTTCAGAGCTTCCTACACTGAGAAAAATATTTGTTAAAATCCAATGGAATTTGTTTGAAACAAACAAATTGTATATTTGTCTAGTAGTAATCAAGATCATTGCTTGGCGCAACGAAGTTATTTGTTTGATATTATATAGTTGTTTAAACAATGTTATATTGCTGTAATAATAACCGATATACACTGCCGAATCAAGTCAGTTCACAGATTTGGCAGAACCACAAGAGTAGTTATTTTTTTAACCAAATAATTCTGTTGAACTTCAACATGTCTGTGTTAAAACAACCAAGTAGCTGTTTGTCTTGACTAATAAGGCAATTACTTTAAACCAAATCATTTTGTCGAACCAAATATACGCCTGTGTTAAAACAAACGTGCATTTATTTGGCTTGGCTAGTAAGATTTTTTTTTTTATCGGATCATTTAGTTAAACCAGACATATATTTATTCGACTTAACTATTAGTGTTACTTATTTTGACCACACTGTAAAAAATAATATTATCTATATTGTATAATATGATTTTATTAAAAAATACACGTGGTATTAATAACGTTATTCTATATAATCTATATCCTCTGACGAATAGTTACCGAAATCTTAACTCTAAAACGCGCGACACTTGCCGGTAGGCGTGCTAGGACCATGTACCTCTTATCACGGTAGGCCAATGCGCTATCCATTACACCACGAGTACATGAACATAGACGTGAATATTGCTGTGTTAAAGGATTGTTTCTTCTGCCCGTCCTCCCATTTAGCTGTTACTCCTATTTGTTTTTGGGCGCTGTTATTTCGAAACACACTCCGGAAACGTGATAAAAGTAATTTTATTTCTTTAAATCTAGTTTATGTTTATAACAAGGACAGTATAGCACGAAACGTTTTGAAACGCTATGAAATGTCACTGGAATTCATCCATATTGACAATAGGAACAAGAAAAATAGAAACAAAACTTCCACATACCTTCAAAAACAGGTAAAAACTGGCAAAAATTTATCCGGAAGTGTCCGTAAACTCTCCGTAAAATTACGGACACATCGATTTTCAGAAACGGACTTTCCGTAAATTTCACGGAACCTTTCCGTTAATTTCCTGTTAATTTTCTATACTTCCCGTTTAAAAAAAAAAGATATGGTGAAAATGTCTCTAATTTTCGTCATGTGGGTGTTCTACCTTGTGTAAAAAATTATATTAAAAAAGTAAAAAATTCATTCACCTACAACTCTCACTTGATAATTGAGGTGTAACTTTTATATTTACTCTCGAAAAATAGAAGTAAAAATTCAGTTTCTATTAAATTTAGTGTATTTTTATTGTTGCCAAATAGTACAGACGCCTGATGCTATAATTTAATGTTTCAAAAAATAGGTCATAGTCGCGTGGATAACCTTAACTGCCGCAGAAACGATAATTTTCTTGTTACATTGGAGGAGAAAGCTTCGCGTAGAATCGGCATTATTCGTCCCCGTAACTCGAAGCCAAAAGGAATACAGAGACTTTCCGTATTTTGTATTTACGGACTTAACTCCGTTTTTCGTCATTACGGATTGCCTTTCCGTATATACACTGTGCATTTCCGTAAAACATTTCGTGAATATACGGAAATTTTTAACAGTGCGATCATGTATAATAATGTATAATATGTATCATAATGTGCAACTGTTCTATCTAGTTTGTAAGTATATTGTTTTTTTTTTTTTTTCTTTTTTGTAGGAATGTGTATGTAAATAGTATGTATTTCTCACTATTAAGTATGTATATAAAGGTTACTTCTTAGCTGTAATTTTTTAAACTTTTTTCAGTCTTTAGCCGTCATCTTAATGTCGTAGTAATTGTATTTTTTAAAGATCCCCGTACGAGCTATGCTCGACTCGAGGGGATCAACAATAAAGTATATGCTGCTATAACTTGTGACGTACGAAAGTGCAAATAAAAAAATAACTAAATAAAATTTGGTCTGCCATCTTGCACTCGCTCACCAACCAAGCTCGTTGTTCAGACGGACGTATTCAAATGGTTAAATTTACCACATCAAAATAGTTTGGCAAATATATAGTTGATTTAAATAAATCTTTTGTAACAGCAAGCATGTGTAGGCAATTTTAAAAACAAATACATGTTTTTTGCTATATATATATATATATATATATATATATATATATATATATATATATATATATATATATATATATATATATAGAGTTGAGCATACCATACATGATAAATATGGTATAGTCAGCAAAACATTCCTTTGATTTGAAAAAAAAAATACACCAACAAAATTATTTATTCAAAACAATAATAGCTGGTTTGAAACAGCAAAATAAATATCAACATTATTTATTTGCTTGTTTAGACAATTCCTTTTTCTCAGTGTAGACAAATAGGTAAAGAAACTTTAACAAACTAAAGATCTAAGATGGCGTGAACGTAAGCCAAATAAATTTCTCAAAAATTATTAGCTACTTTACGGATGTAGCCTCTGCGTCGAAATTCAGAATACTTAGATTAAAAATCTTGATTGCTGCAACATCTCGTAGAATCTTTTTAAGTTTGTTCCGCAAGTCGTTGGCCATAATCTACATCAGAAAACTCTCGAGCCTCGGGTACGTTACTACAGTCTTTACCGCACCACGCGCATATCGCGGGAGCTCTAAATTTACTTTAATAAATTATAGCCCGCGTGGGTAGCGCGTGCAGACTAATTTATTGTTCTTCAGTGCCACTTGTCTTCGCCCTGTCGGCGGTCTGCATTACAGCACGTGATTCGGCCAATCTAACCAGAAAAATAAAAATTACCTATCGGGCCGGTGACCCACATGGTGGCCTCTAGTAATGTATAAATAAATGACGAATGAAAAATCAAGATGGCGGAATGAGCATAGGTGAGGGGTGTGGGGGTAACGGAGTCAGTCGTCTGCTGGGGATGGAACGATTGTGACTTATGGTGGTGCTGAGGGGACCTTCGAAAATATAAGTTTAAAAAAATATGTAAAAGTTTTTTAATAAATTATTAATAAATTTTAATAATTAGATTTTAATATAATTTACTTCGGGATTTGTTGGATTTTTTGAGAATTTTACATTATCAAGGTCAAAGGTCAAAAGTCATAGGTCCTAAGACACTGATCCTGGTCACCTGACTCTAAGTTCACTAGAGTCTCTTATCCCTGTTACCTGTTCCGGGAAAATTTGGGATTTCTGAGGATCCTTTTAATAATTTTTTTAAATAATTTTTTTATAAATTACAATAATACATTTTTTCGAATTTTTTAGATTTTTTTAAAGGATTTCTTCGAATTTTGAGAATTTTTTGGAATTTTTTAAGTTTTTTTTTGCGGTTTTTGGGGTCAAAGGCCTTTGGGGTTAAGATCAAGGTCACGGGTCGAAGGTCAAGGTCAAGATAAATGACGTCGAAGATTGCGATCGAGTGACGTAACAACATTGCAGCTCCCCTGGATCCGGCTCCGATCCCCGATCCCCTTGTCTTTCAATGCCTATTTCCCTACTAGCGACTCCAATACTAAATTTGCAACAGCAGAAGTCCCGTAGGGATCAGTACTTTCCCCTTTTCTCTACAGCATATACACAGCCGACTTCCCAATAACAGACGTATGAACTAATGATAATATTCAAATGTACGCAAATGATAATGCAATAATAAATTATCATTATCACATAAAATTCGCATTAGTAGCCTCACGGGGACAATTAACAATCCTAGAACAGTGGCATACGAAATGGCGAATAAAAGTAAATCCCGGAAAATCAGAGACTATAATAATTACTTAAATATTACTGAAACCACCCAAAGAGCTAACACTATTTAATCAAAAAATCCCATACGTTAAAACGGCAAAATATCTAGGCATAACGATAGATCACAAGCTAACTTTGCAGCCACACATTGAAAATTCAAGCTGTGTGCAGCACTAGGGAAACTTAAACTATTAGATACGTCCAATTTTAAAGGCAACTAACTTTCCACTTAAGAAAAACTCTCTCTCTCTCTCTCTCTCTCTCTCTCTCTATATATATATATATATATATATATATATATATATATATATATATATATATATATATATATATATATATATGTAACTTTTCACTTTATTGGATGTGAGGTATAGGGACATGCCGCAGATTTCAGAATAAAAGACATGCTAACAGTATAAAATAAATACTTGAGAATAATTGCTAACCAAGACCGGTTCACTACTAATAAAGTCCATCCATGATCTTCTCTCAGCAAAATACATTAAATAAATAATTACAGCCAAAAATAAGAATCTATGTGATGCTCTGAAAAATCGTGACAATCCTAGTATTAAATTCCTTGGTAATTACAATTCCGCAGGAGTCACAAAATTCAGAAAACCTAAACTTCACTGAACATGACACAAGAGAGAGGTTGGCCGGCCTAGGCCGGCCAATCAGAGGGCAGGGCGCTCCCGAGCGAGATGGGTAGCAGCTGCGGCGCGTGTCCACCTCAGTTCAAGTCACGGCCGAGTGCTTCTTCTCAGAGCCACTCGTACAAATGTAAACAAAAATGAAATGTATACTATAGCGGCTAGTTCTTGTTAGAGCTACTGCACAGTCCGGGATCGACAGCCTGGCGCATGCGTCGAGCGGCCGACTACCCCCCCCCCCCTTCTCCCTCCCGGGAAGCATGCAGCAGCAGAGCGCGCATTCCAACCGCACCCAAGCTGTGCACGATTTTTACGACACACATAGAAGTACATCACACCTTAAATTCATACACACACAAACAAGACAAAAAGGCAGAGGTGCACCGATTCATGGGTCAACTGCGTGGATTCTCGGGCAAGGAGACCTGCCCCAGCTCCCCTCGGGAGTCAAGCCTAGTGTGCACACGCTCTGGTCCAGAGATTAGTGATCAAATGGGGCAACAACACTCGTAATAATCAGTCATAATCATTGTATATACCACTTAGTTAATATCGTACACTGTACATTACGGGAAAGTTGTAGTTATCAATCATTATATTAATTATAAGATCAAATAAATTAATGTGAAATAATAATTAATATAAACAAATAAATATAAATAAATAAAAAACAAAACAATTTAAAAATTAAAGACACAAAAAAATAAAAAATTAAAATGCATATGTTTGAGGTCGGGAAGAAGAACCCAGGCAGTGCAAAAAAGGGGGAGCCTTGCTTTGACTAGCATCTAAATAGCTGGTGGTACCAAGGCCTCACCCATGCATACTAATAATGACTTTTCCTCCGAACATGTTTGCACCTTCATGGCCTAAATAAAAGAATTCCCTCCCCCCTCCCCCCAAACCTCAAACACGCACAAGTCAACCTTTGCAAGCTATCAGAATTTGAACCAAAAACCAAGTTTTTAATTCCATGTAATATAATGAGAAAAATGCACCTTAAGAATATATTATTTTGAATATAAATTTAAAGATATCTACAATTCCTTCCCATGATATACTTAAGCGCCCTTAGCGCATATATATATATATATATATATATATATATATATATATATATATATATATATATATATATACTATTTTTTTTAACTTGTATATAAAATCATTGACTAAGCGCCCTCAGCGCTGCAAACAACATTGCAACAAATTAGACAGACATCACGACACTAACATTCACTCCAGCAGGGAGGGTAGAGGGGAACTTCACTCCCCAGCTGAATACAACTAAACGTAACTTTACTTAAAATAGGCAACAAATTGAACAGCCTTAACACGGGTCCGGTGACCAAGAATGAACACCTACACGACGCCTCGCCGCCTTGCCCAATTATTTGGATATGTGTCGGGGTGCAATTGTCTTCAACCACCCCGTGAGTTGTAGGAGTCTAGGCTCCCGGTCTCACAACACTCAGGCCATCTGGTGGCGTATGAGGGTTCGGCGGCGGCATATCAAGGACGCCAACCCTCTAAAAAGTAAAATCGTTATAAATAAGATAATTGAACAAGTGGATAAATTTAACTGTCTAGGATGCACATTATCAAATTAAAAATAAGCAGATATATAAAAAAAATTGAAAATCTCTCAAAAATGTATGGGTCAGTTAGGAGAACGCTAAAAAATAAAGTAAGGAAGAACACGATGATGCAATTCTATGAGACTACGGTAGTTCCAGGAGAATTATATGGTAGTAAAACTTGGGCAATGACAAATAAAGATAAAAGCAGGTTACAAGCAGTGGAGATGAGATTTCCAAGATCATTCATGAGAGTTACAAGAAGAGAGAGACTCAGAAATGAAGTTATAAGAAAACGGGCAATACCTACATGAACGTTTGAAATGGACAGATAAAACTGTACAGAAAAAAAAAACATCTATGTAGAAATGGTGAAAGATACAAGACATCCCAAGGTAATAATATATTACAAACCAACAGGAAAGGGATACCGGAATAGCGAAGAGAAAGTGGTTAGATCAAGACTAATACAGTACTAAATAAATAAATAAATGCGTATGGGGACGGGGATGGACCCAGGGTGAGGACTTGCATATAGTCTATTCGCGGTTTCTTCAAACTTCGCAAACAAGAACTTTGAAAAATCACCCACGTAGGTCGTGTTTGCTGGTTTTCTAAATATACAGCACGTATCACAAGTATTCTATAATTCTGTTAACATAAAAATACCTTATTTTGATTACATTGAACTATCACTTTTATTTTATTTTAAATTGTAATATTTGTTTTATTATTGATATGAATTAAAACAGGGAGAAAATAGGCACGTTGGAAATGCCTACACTCTGTTCACGGTAAAGTGAACAATTTTTGAGGCATTATCATCAGGCACAATACCCAATAACTACATCTTATTGTGGCATCGGACTTTTGGTTTCGAGTATGGTGAAATATAAACATTGTGTTTATTATTCACATAGCAGTGTATACATTAGAAGGTGGCGTAAGTATATAAATTGGCTGAAAGAATAAAGTAGCAAGGGTTTGAAAAGTTCTCACTTTACCGTGAACAGCTTATAGCAATAAATAGTTCTTATGCAAAATATTATTACACTGAGCATGCATGAATGCGGTGCGCTGTCCCTTTGATGTAATTTTCTATACTAGATAAAGATTTGTGATTGGGCTATAGGCGGTTCACGGTAAAATGAGCACTTTTGAAAGCCCTGCTTAAGATCTACTTGTGTACACGTTATGTATTTTTCCGCCTTATATAAAACTAACATTGCCATGGGCCTCATCACTTTGCTCATGCGTCGGTCAGGTGAAAATGTGTAATTATTAGAAAAGTAAATATGTTACAAATCTGGTAATTTTTACACTATGATGCTTTAAAAATCAGAAGTCGAAAGAAATAATTTAAATTATCACAAATGGTTACCCTTGCTCTTTTTATTCGACGTTAATATGTATATGGAACTACTTTTCCTCCAACGTTACCAACTTTACTAGGCGCATGTCACTCGGTGCGCCCGTTAAAATATACGCACGTTGGTGCAGTGACATTTTTCAAAGGTTGATTTCAAAAGTGCTCGCTCTATCGTGAACAGCCTTTATAAATGAACAGTGTTTCTAACCTCGAACACTATCCACCTTATTTCTGATAGCGCTATTGGCAGGAGATCAGTCGAATGCTGGGACACGAACAGTGGAAACTGCGCAGCTCGAACGAGCATTCTACACCGCTTTCCCTGTACGGCCGGAACGAAGATCCGGAGGTCCGGAGAGAGTTGTAACGAAGACCGGTTGTGAAAGGGAGCGCAGGGTGTGAGAGGGTGAAAGGGGGTTAATTAGCAGGCTCACTGGGGTTGCAGACTGCCTGAACATGCCGCGGATGATAATGAGGCACGAGGCCTAGCTGATCCCCAGCCTTCAGAAGGGGTCAGGGACGGTTCTAGTTAGAGGAGAAGGGGCGCTCTTAACCTCGGCGGAGGTATCGCATGCTGGAAACACGCGCGGCTACACGGCCCGGCGGGGCACCGGACACGGCCGACAAGTCCGCACCGCGGGCTGTCAGCCGCATGTTCCGCGGGCCTTCCCGCCGACGCACAGAGCAGATGAACACTCACAGGCGGAACGACGTGTCTCTTCTTTGATTCCTCGCGTACCCATCCTCCGGTCTTGCGAAGCTGTGTGAACGGGTCGCGTGTCCCACTGACTACTGCAAGCTGGGAAAGGGTCCCTGATGACTGGGCTCGCGGCTGACCAGTGGGATACCACGCGCTGATTGGCGTTTCGAGGCGTTACCAGCTAATGACGCCATTTTGCTGGCGTGTGCGGCCGTTTCACCAAGTACTCGGTTTCCGATTGTTGTTTGGTTATACTAAGGTTTATTCTATTGAGGTTGGGTGGGAAGCTCAATGCTAATAGTTTGGCAACTAAAGGCTGTTCACGATAAATATGTAGAGCACTTTTGAACTCAACCTTATAAAAAGTCACTGATCCTACCTGCAAGTATTTGAACGGGCGCAATGTGTGACATTCGCCCAGTAAAGTTGGTAAAGATGTAGGGAAAAGTAGTTCCATATATTAACGTCGAATAAAAAGTATAAGGTAACCATTTCGATAACTTGCATTGCTGCTATTGCTTTCTGTTTTTTTAATGCACCGAAGTGTAAAAATTAGCAGATTTTTAAAACACTTACTATTCTAATAATTTCACAGTTTCACTTGACCGACGCATGAGTAAAGTGATGAGGTCCATGGTAATGTTAATCATACATGAGGCGGAAAATACATAACGTGCATACAAGTAGAGCTCAAGAAGGGCTTTCAAATGCGCTCATTTTACCGTGAACAGCATATATAAGCTGTCGGCAGTAACATTAGCATTTTAGAAAGCACTGCTTAAGATCTAGTTGTATGCATGTTGTGCATCCTTCCGCTTTATGTAAGATTAAAATTTTTTTTCGCCACTGGGTAACACTGATATTGCACGAGTACCTGATTTTCTTCGTGTTACATGCAAACAAATTGAATAGTTGCAATTTTAATAAATTTAAAAATATATATATTAAATCATCCTATTTAGGCCATTCGTAAATAATACAATATCCTCTTCACTCTACACAGGGAAAATTACGAAATTTCTATCGTAAAACAGACTTAGGAAAACGTTGATTTACATAATTACTTTAATTAAATATGAGAATAAAACTAAAACGTAACTTCTAATGAAATTTAGATTTATTTCGCTCTGGAATTCGTAACATTTTCACTCAAATAAGCAGTTTATGGAAGCTCAAGGTGGAACACAATTGTATTTTTACAGTTTACTCTTGTAAACAACATTATAAGGGGGGCTGCGGTGACTGAGCGGTTACACTGCTAGCCACCCACCAAGGCGAACCGGGTCCGATCCCCGGCAGGGTCACAACTGGATTTTCGCAAGTGGGAATCTTTGCGGACGATGTCGCTGGTCTGCGGGTTTTTCTCAGGGATCTCCCGTATCTCCCGTCCTTGCATTCTGGCGCTGCTCCATCCTCACCTCATTTCAGTAAACAGAAGAGGGGCAAGGGGTGGCGGAGTGCGGTATCAGCCCACACGTTTACCGTGAATCTCAGTAGTATCCTGGGATTAACGTAGCAGGTTTTTTTTCTTCACAATTTCTCACGTACAGTTAAAAAAAAAAAAAAAAAACAATGTGACTGCAACATATGTGTTGTTGCTGGAGATCAGCTGCTCGTTGACCGACAGTATAATTTGATTGAAATATACAAATTTGATCATTTACAACAAGGTAGTTATAGTCCATTCACGGTTTTTTATTGGACGTTTTAACACAAGCATTTGAAAAACCACCCTATGCATTACGTATGATGTTATTTCATAAATAAGCCATGTATCAAGCTTTTTATACCTCTGTAAACACAGACGTATATTATTTTACATTGAATTGAAATTTTACCTGTTTTATTTATACATTATAATATTTCATTTATAATAAACACGAATAAAAACAGCGAGAAAATCTGTATTGGTAGCGCCTAGTAACAAATATTATTACAACTGTGTACGCAGGAAAGCGGTGCGTTGTCCTCTGGTGTAATTTTCCAGGCTTAGGTAAGCTTAGCTTGCACGAGACGGAGGAACATCCCAGTAGTAGAACTTTAGCAGAGCTCCAGGAAAGTGTGAAGTAATTGTGAATGGATTATAGGTAGAGCTTGTCGTCTCGTCAACAGCGATGTCATTAGATACAGAGCAAGTCACTGAGGGAAGCGGGAATGGGGGTAGAACAAACCACGGCCTGTAGTGCGGAACCATCCTAGCATTCGTCTGATGAGATTTCGAGAAACTTCGGAAAACCGAGATCTGGGCGGCTGGACCGGAAGTTGAATCCAGGTCTCCCGGAATGCGAGTCTGAAGTTCTACCATTTCGTCACCTCGCCCGTTCATATACAACCAAACACTGGTGTTCATACAAAATTTTCTATAATAATGGTTTGAATTCTCTGTAAAACATACATACAGTAGGCCTGTATATATGAGATATATAATGTTAAATTTATTATAAATAATGTAAGCGATAAATAACACTTCACTCGTTTCCTCTGAGAGTTTTATCCATGTCATCTGTTTACTTTGTTTCTAAACTGACGCATTTATTGCAGTACCAATTGCAGAATAATGGTAATTGCTGTTGACGGCATAAAACTAATGCGTCGATACTGGACATTGAAATTGTTTACGTTTAATGTAAAATACTCAGACAAGAGTTATGTTTTAAAGAGTCTTAGTAAAAAAATAGGCAGAACTAAATATTAACAAAATTTAGTGCACTGCTTCATGGGAATTCCCTGGCAACTACTTTCCAAACTGTTTGTCCAAAAGTACAAAATAATTTTTATTTAGCATGCTTATAAAGTTAGCTAAACACGAACAGTGTGACAAAGACAACCTTATCGGTGAACAAGGCGCAATGGGATGAGACATTTAACACTATCTACCCACATAGTTGTAAAGGCTGTTCACGGTAAACTGAGCACTTTTGAAAGCCCTGCTTAAGATCGAACTGTATGTACGTTGTGTATTCTTCCGCCTTATGTAAAATTAACTTTGCCATGGGCCTCATCACTTTATCCATGCGTCGGTGAAGTGAAAATGGGAAATTATTAGAAAAATAAATAACTTAGGAATCTGCTCATTTTTACACCTCGATACATTAAAAATAAATAGTAAGCGAAATAAGTAATTTAAGTTAACATAAAGCTTTACCTAACACTTTTTATTCGACGTTAAGATATGGAACTAGTTTTCCTTCATCTTTGCCAACTTTACTGGGCGCATCTCACTCAGTGCGCCTGTTAAAATATAATGACGGTAGGAGCTGATATTTTTTTCTAAGGTTGATTTCAAAAGTGCTCATTTTATCGTGAACAACCTGAAATGAACGAATATTGTTGATTTCCGTCAGATGATCCTGTTAGCCAACAAGCGGCTGAACCCCAGCAACACGTCTGTTGAGACACATTTTTTTAAAAATTGTTAATGAGAAACTGCGTAAAACCTCGCTACGTTCATCCCAGGATAGCAGCGAGAGTCATGGTAATCGTGCGGTCTGATACTGCGCTAGTAGAAAGCCAGGACAGTCTTCAACGTGAATACCTCTGAACTGTGCGCTTTGCCTGAATTTCTTGCCGTTTCCCTTGCAGGAAGCGCCCCCCCCCCCCCCTGCATTAGGGTGAAAATTGTGGCACTATTCATCCCTGTCCTTTGCGCCTACATGTGAGTCAGACTTTCCAAATCGTTGCATTAGCATAATATGTTATTCGAGACGAAAGTGCTCCCTTGACATTACTGCGAACTACTTTTTTATATTTCGGCTTCTCCATCAATGGGGAAACCATACTTGCACAATTCCATTCCTGCACTGTAAAAATTTGCTGTGGTAAACTTCCTAAACTGCAATGGAAATTTTAAGCCTATACATTGTATAGAAATAATACCACACATCAAGCTGCATATATAGGAACGTTTAGCGTCTCTACAATACAAAGATGGGAACTTCTCTACCCATTTGACTGTTTCCTGAACAAATCTAGGAACACTACAGTGAATGTATAGGGGGACAAATTTACCATTTCCGCTTTCTAACTAAACCTCTTAGAATGCGGGCGCCAGACTTATTCTCTAACGCCTTCGCCTTTTTCTCGGTTGTACGGGTGAAAGCACTCACTGTACACTCATTTAAGCTCCGTCCATTGAATGCGCGATGATCCTTGTGCTGCCGAACGGCTGAGATTTCATCGGATGATAAACCTCCCGCTCGGAACGAATCGATGGTCGATCGAGTCCTTGTTTTCCCAATAATTGTGGAAACATCGAACGTCCCACTTGCTCTCAGGCGAAGATAAGCACTTCCGCGAGTGAGATGCTAAGCACGGCGTCTTTCTCGAAACCTTCTGTGGTATAGTCGTCGAACTTCCTATGGACCTCCGTCAACCTTTAGGGGCCACTGTGGTGTAGTGGTTAGACTACTTGCCTGCCACCTAGGCGAACCGGGTTGATTTCCCGGCGGGGTCGTGTGTGGTAATCGTGCCGGATGATGCCGCTGGTCGGCGGGGCTTTTCTAGAGGATCTCCCGTCTCCCCAGTCCATTCATTCCGACGCTGCTCCATACTCACCCCGCTTCACCCTCATCGGCTCTCAGAGACCTTGATATTAAGAGCCGCCCGAGTCTCTTCACATCTCTCGAAGCCTGTAGCTCCGGTTTTGTGCGTTGCAGCAGTCAAGATTCTAACTTCTGCTTCCATCGTCGACAAAGAATTTACTACTACTTATATTCGTATTACCACCCACCTATCTCTCTCCAGTTGCGCTGGTTCAGTTCACGCTAAATCTGAACCAGCGATTTCAATCAGTAAAATTATTTTACTGATTTTTCAGTTAATGAGCTCTTATCTACTGAGGAATCAGTGGAATTCAATAATGTTTCACTACCTGGCCAGTGTCATTCACTATGAAGCAGTAGAAATCACTTTTCAAAAAGTGGAATAAAACGATCAGCAGAATTTTAATTATTCAAGTTTAGTGGTTTCAACAGATCTGGAGTCAAACTGCACTTCAATGGGGCAGTTTCAACTGTTTTTACTTAAGAGTGCTCGGCGCAAAGAAAACATTTTTTATGTTACTCTTTATTTATTTTGACCGGGCTTGTCTGACCACGTAGGGGCTTATATTACTCGCATTTAGCAGGCCGTGGGTTCAATTTCTAACGATCATGTTGGGTGTTATTGCCAGGAAAATTCATCACGTGAAGCTTCTATATTCCAGACATATGCCGTGTTCACAAAAGAAAATGAAAGGCATTAGATTTTTTATCTATATATTAGAAGTTTTGTTAAAAATGTTCCGTGTTTTCATCTACTCTAGAAAAACTGTAAGATTTGCCAGGAAATTTTATTAAAATCCGAATTACTTTATTTAAATAAAGAAAAATGGCAGAATCGTAGTAAGGTTTAAAGTATGACACCAAAGCTATACTCCACTCACGCTTATATACAACTTTTCTGAAGTCCTGCTAAAGTTATAATTCTGGGATATTCCTCCGCCTCATGCAAACAAAGCTTAAAAAATTACACCAGAGGGCGAACGCACAGCACACGTGCGTACTAATTGTAATAGTATTTTACAAAATAATTACTTCTTACTAGGTAACACCAACACAGTTATTTTCTCTCAGTTTTGTTTGCATTAATTGTAAAAAAAAAATATAATTTATAGATTAAATATAAGTAAAAGTTCAATTTAACCAAAAATAAGATACGTTTAAATTAACACCAGCATAAAACGCTTGTGATACATGACATTTAGGAAACGACCAAACACGTCATATGTGGGATTTTTTTTAAAGGTTTGATTTAAATGTGTGAAGAAACCGCGAATAGACTGTATTGATACTAATATAGGCTGTTCACGGTAAAGTGCGCACTGTTGAGGTCCTAGTTACTTTTTTTCCTATCAGCCGTTTGTTATCCTTTCACCCCTTTCTAAATAAATATTGCCATGTAAGTAATAAAGACAGTAAGTTTATTCCATGGAACTCAAAAGTTAATGTCTTAAGCTGGAGTCAAAATACCCCAACGAACTCGACACGACAACCCCGAAACGACGAAATCTGAGTAGCAGCTATAACGTTCACATTTTTCACTACTTCTACATCTTGTCAACATAATTCATGTACTTTTCACACGTTTAAATTTGCTTATATTTAACACTCGTAATTTTCTGTATGTTGTGACATGTATTATTTATTTACTTTTAGTCCATTTTCACATGGTTAGGATTTTGAATTGTTAGATGTACGAATGGCAATATTCATGTGTGAATTCACTTAGTTAGCTAGTTTTATTTTCTGTTTGTGTTTTTAATTAATATTTTATATTAATTACTTTTTCACGGTCTCAAATGATTGTTAATTGTATATTTTTATTACATTTCTACGAGATCTAAAATTATATGGGTTAGGGATTTAGGTCGTTTTGGTGTAAGTTTAGATTTACGTAGTGAGCAATCAGATTGGTCATCAGGTTTGAACCCTGCACCCCTATTAGCGGGAGAGTCCAGCATAGGGTAGGCAGGTCCATTTCGGTTAGAATCTCGCTCTTTCTGCCACCATACTCCGAAGCATCAAGACGTTAGAACAGGACGCCCTTCCAATAGTTGGACGAGGCCTAGGATATTTAAGTTGAATTTTAGGGTGTTCAATTTGAACAGCTCGCTTTAAGTTTTTGTTTGTGTATTAACGTCGAGTAGTGTGTGAAAGAGCTCCTCCGTTTTAGTATTAAGCAACTGTTTAGTAAATAGTCAGGTAGTTAGATGTCACTACTTTCGTGAGCCGTGAACCACGTACGACAGAACCCCTACACTTCTTATTGTTACAACTTGAGCCTACAAGATTTGATCCTGTCCTGGTCCTACAAATTGAATGGTATTCTTCTTTGAGATCAACCCAACATTAACGTGAGATATACAGTACTCAATTTTGCTACGTATCTAGTACAGAAAGATGGCGCTTGTTCTAGACGTTTAAACCCAACGCCATGTTGGCTAGGCGTCCGTATCTTAATCCAGCATATTGTTACTAACCACAAGAAACCCTAGTGATATCTTTAGTGTTTTAATGGCAACAGCTAAGCCAGAGGCAAAAGTTTAGTAGATTTTGGACAGAGACATTTTTCATTTAAGAGAGGATTTTTACAGTGTAAGTGTGTTACGTCAGACTTTCATATATGCTAACGACCGTTACGTTCGGCCAGTCCCTAATGGCAGTGTAGGTTTTAATTTTTTTTTTTTTAATATTGTCATTGCCATTCAGGGTTGTTTGATTGTTTAATTTTCCAGCATTGATTTTTAAGTTTACACATATCTGAATATTGTATTGAATAAAAGGATAATTGCTGGAAATTACATTGTGTCTGACGTGTTTTCGTATTCTCACCTCTACATGATTTCTTGGTTTGGATCCTCTCCCAATATATGTAAACTGAATCTCAAAGAACGCAAAGTAGGTTTAAGAGTCTTTGCATGTCAGAATAGTTTTCCAGCTTATTGGCAAAATATGTTTTGTCGTGGTGTGTAACAAGGTGAGTTTGGTACGCAGAGAATCTGGAGTTGGAGTCCGCCTGGCTTCGAGCGGACGTGTTACTGAGCTGCATGAACAGACTACTAATATCTCCTGAAAAATCTTATAAATATAGCCAACAAACTGATGAATGAATGCGATACTAGAGGGAGGTGCATGAGCTATGAAATTAACCACATATGTACTCAGGTAGAAGTTCATACACACGTCACGTTGGTCAATGAAATACAGTCTTAAACATCATTTCAGTTATTTAATCTTGATTAATTTAAGCTGGCGTCCTTTACAGAGTAATATCACGCGGCAGTACACCAGTTCATTTCCCCTCGACGCCAATATTCAGAAATTTGGCCACTCTCCCCACATTAAATTAAATGTATATACGAAGTATAGCATTACACGCACTAGAGGCGACATCGTATGTTAAACACAGTGATTACTCCAGACGGAAATAGTTGTTTCACATTTTATATTTGGCGCCAACGTGGTAGCCTAGGGTGTGTGTTACATTGTATGTTTCATTACACAGCCAATAAAATCGCAGCCCCGACAGCCCGACAAAAGTAGATTCTATTTCTATTTTCCATCGTGTAGGACTGGTAAGAGCGCGCAAAAAATGCAAACACAACATTAGAAAAACAACATTTCGTTCGTATTTCCCTACCGTAGGAAATAATAAACTAACTTGCCACCAAAATAACGTTCCAGTTTGTTTCTAAATATTTCTTATCTCTCGTATAAATTCAAATATTGTCAATAACTAAATAACCATCCACTTTATCGCGAGTTTTAAAAAGTAAATATTTGTTATTATAATGATAACTGGCCGTTTTAGAATTCCCGAACAGCCAACTAACACAACTGTCGCGCAGATTTCGTCGGGGTATTGTGAACACTGAATAAAATTTAATACGAAATTCCGTTAAGCTCTGACGTCATATCTGTCTGCCGTGTCGTGTTCGTCGGGCTATATGTGACTCCAGCTTAAGGCTAGAATCAAATGTATACAGGATGATTCTCAATTAGACCGACAAACTTAGGGAGGTGATTCTTTATGAAAAAGTAAAAGGAAAACATATGCGACACATTATACCTAAACAGAAAATAAAGGGAGTTATGAGCCATTAAACAAACGAGATTTTAAACCGTATTTGTGCAAAGTATCGGCTCTTTCGTTGAAGGTCCCGATAACATACAATAATGTTCCGAGAGATGTAATGGTATTTTACTTCGTTATCAATATTTTGCAAAAATACCGTTTCAAACCTCGTTTTTAATATTCTGTTCAGGTATAAAGTGTCACATGTATTTTCGTTTTACTTTTTCATGACGAATCACCCCTCGATGTTTGTTGGTCTAATTGTGAATCAACCTGTAGATCTATTGACTATTATTGCAAATGAGAGGGCTTCATAAAGTGCTCACTTCACCATGAATAGCCTATAGATGACATAATTACGGTCGTGTACCGGGGCAAGACTGTAGCTATTATTAAACTTGGCGAACTTCTTTGTGTGCGTGGAGGAACGTGAATCTGCTGACTGGCTTCATGACGCAATCCGCGGTCTTCAGCGGGAGCTGTAATGTCGTGCGGAGCCATCTCCTCCACCGGAGTTCTCGCCTCGCGGGCACCATTAAACCGTTTAACGACTCCCGAGCACATCGTCCTCTTAATTTACAGCCTGAAGCCGAACCGGCCTCTTCGACTCATCGGGACAAGGGTGCGCGGGGGCGATCTGGTCCAGAGATCTCGAAGGCAGCGACGTGCGCGAACACACAACACACATGTGCACCGTGGTTTACAGCTAAGTTCTTTCTGTAGTCCATCCGCGGTTATAGGCTGTGCACGGTAAAAAAAAAAAGAGCACTTTCGAAAGCCCTGCGTAAGATCTACTTATATACCCATAGTGTATTCTTCCGCCTTATGTAAAATAAATATTTCCACGGACCTCATCATTTTATTCATGCGTCGGCCAAATAAAACTGTGAAATTATTGTAAAAGTAAAAATTTCACAAATCAGCTTATTTTTACACTTCGATACACAAAAAAAAAACAGCGACAGAAATAATTTAAATTGTCACAAATTGTTACCAAACACTTTTTATTCGACGTTAAGATAAAGAACTACTTTCCAGTTAGAATATATGCAGTTAGGGGCAGTGACTTTATGCTAAGGTTGATTTCAAAAGTGTCCACTTTATGATAAATTGCCTTAACATTCAACTTTTCTGAAGCCCTCCTAAAGATCTACTTACAGGATATTCCTCCGCTTCATGCGAGCGAAGCTTAACTAAGTCTAGAAAATTGCAGCAAAGGAACAACGCACCGCATTTGTGCGCACTCAGTATAATCATAGCTTCCATAAGAACTATTTCTTACTAAGACTTACCAACACACATAATTTCTCTCTGTTCTTTTTTTCATATGAATTTTATATAAATGAAATATTATTATTTATTGGCAGAATATAAGTTAAAATTGAATATAACAAAAAAAAGGTACTTTTATGTTAAAGCAAGTATAAAATGCTTCTAAGCGTGGCATACTTAGGAAACAGAAAAACACATCATACATGGGATTATTTTTTAAAGGTTTGTTTCGAAAAGTGTGAATAAACCGTCAATAGACTATATAGGCTATTCAAGGTGAAGAGAGACCTTTTGAAAGCCCTCCCAATTGGAATATAGTCAATCAATATATTTTATTGTAGCCTGATACGTTGATTTCCGAGTGCGGTGGAATATACACATTGTGTATATTGCTCATATGGCAATATTTATTTAAAAAGGTGGTTAAAGGATAAAAATGGGTTTGGCTGTGTTGGGGACATGCACGTTTGTTATCCGTGAATACGTCTACGTTGACGCGTTCGGACGCCTTGATGTTTTTTTTACGTTCCCGGCACCGCTTCACTCCGTCATATGGAGTTTTATGGGTAACAATGGATTGCTTTTGAGATGCTCTTTCCAACCGTATACGATATCTATATTTCGACTTGGTTTTTTGATGAGTATAGGCCGACATTGTGTCAAGTTTTCTTATTTTTTACTTCAAACTCATACAATTTCACCATAACCACACCACACAAATGTTTTTATAAACGCAATCGATTGATCGTGACGAGAGCTGTCGATTGAAACCTAAACGAGCGTCGTAGTTTCTCCTAGTCAAAAGTTATACTATGAGTAAGTTATGAGATGCGGCGCAATGAACACAAAATTGCGCCCCCCCTTTTTTTTTCCTCCTCGGCGTGCGATGCTTGACAGTCTTCACTCAACGTAACATATTCTTTGATTCTTTGGCAATCGAGTGGTGTAATTGAATTTTGAATGTAGACGATGTATTCGAAGCTGCAATGCCAAACTGTATCCCCCGATTTTGTTATCATCGGATTTTCTGGATTGCCTCCCACTAGGGTCGCAAATGTACTCTAGAAATGAACCATAGAAAAAAGTCAGTGCTCCTACCTGCATGTATTTTAATAGGCGCACTGAGGGGCATGCACCCAGTAAAGTTGGTAATGAAAGAGAGAATGTAGTTACATATATTAAAATCGAATTAAAACCGTTAGTTAAGTATTTGTAAAATCTTAAATTATTTATTTCACTTTATGTTCTTTTCAATGCATCTAAGTGTACGAATTAGCATATTTGTAAAATATTCACTTAAAAAAAAAAATTTAACATTTTCACTTGACTGATGCATAAATAAAAGGACGAGGTCCATGGCAGTGTTAATTTTACATAAGGCGGAAAAATACGCTACATGCACACAAGTAGATCTTGAGCAGTGCTTTCAAAAGTGATCAGTTTACCGTGGACAGCGTATAGATGGAGCAATGAAATATTATGTTGTTGAAACCAAATTATTTTGTTGTTTTCATTTAGTTGCGTCATACTGTAAGATTTTATTTGTGAAACTAAAGAATGTGCTTGGTTCTATGTACTGCATTATACAGTTTCGGTCATTATAAAAAAAAAGTTGAAATCCTGACCGGGATTCAAACCAAAATTTTCGGTGAAGCACTACGCCCTAGCAACATCAGCTAGAGACAGCACTACTAAATAGTAATGTTTCTAAATACACGGCATTGAAATACGTAAATAAATATTTCAAAATTTACACCTTTACTTTTTAGTTTCCAATTGTTTCATTAGAATTGTTATGCTATTATTAAGCATCAATAAATGACACTAACGAAAACTATTGCTATCCTAATTGCCGCAAATATTACAAAAAAAATCTCTCGAATTGTGTTTTCAAACGAAGGTAAGCCAACTAATACAATCGATTTAAATAAATATTTTGTCGACAGTCTAAATTATTTTGGGCTACACAGAGGTTTAGTTTATCCAAGCGGGTATTTTGTTAGATTAACTAAATAAATTTTGTTGCCTAATGACACTCAGGTGTCACCTGATATGTACTGTTATACTTTTACTCATTATACTAATAAATATCAGTTGTGTATAAATCATGGTATAGGCTATTTCACGGTAAAGTGAACACTTTTTGAGGTCCTTCCAAAATTTTCCTTTCAGCCAATTTTTATCTTTCCGCCACTTTTAACAACAACATTGCCATGGCACTCATAAATATGATGTATACTTTCACCACTCTCAAAAGTTAATGCCTGAGTCTGCAATGAAACATAGTTATTAGTCGCTAATGCCTGGCGGGAGGGCCTTAAAAAATGCTCACTTTAATGTAAACAGCCTATAATAATACATTTATTTTATGATGTTATTGTGTATTTAAACAGTATTTTAATGATGCTAAAGTTATCTGCCGGGCACAAGGAATGTATATTGGTTAATTGACCTGGATTGGGGTGAAATTTTATGTGCAGAAACAGAAAAAACTATAGTAACTGCGCAGTAAAGAATAAGGACTAGTACCCATAAATAAACTCGGAGAGCTGAAGTACCCTGCACTCTATCAGCAGTTGTTTGAATTTAGTAATGAGTGACAGATTAGTGAACTGTTCCTTGAGATGGGAGCTTAAAGTTACGAAGTAAATTTTTTGTTAGTAAGTATTTAATCAGTAAAAGCATGATAAACTCCTCAAGGGAACTTTTCGTAAAGTTCATTATACAAATTAAATGGAAGAAAACCTTAAAACGCAGAAGGGATTGTAAAAGATATGAGAACACTTGACTGTCATTGGCAATGAATTCTAAAGGCTTGAGGCCGGTCATGTGTGCAGTGCGCTCAACAACCATCGGCAGCTGGCAGCAAGGATCGCACCCCAACAGATCCAGATCAACGGCTATAAGAGGCATATGGTGTACTGGATGATGACACAATTCAACAAAGCAACAAGGAGTTTCGTCAACCAAACTGGGGAACAGGAAGCGCCGATATAATAAGGTTGGATCCGACTGAGTACAGAACTGTAAAGGCTGTTCACGATAAAGTGAGCACTTTTGAAATCAACCTTGAAAAAAAAAGTCACTGTCTCTACCTCCATATATTTTAACGGGCTTCAATGAGTGACATGTGCTCAGTAAAGTTGGTAACAATGGAAATGAAAGTAGTTCCATATATTAACGTCGAATAAAAAGTGTTAGGTAACCATTGTGATAATTTAAATTATTACTCTCGCTTTCTGTATTTCTTAATGCACGGAAGTGTAAAAATGAGCAGATTTGTAAAGTATTTACTTTCTTAATAATTTCAGTTTCATTTGATCGATGCATGAATAAAGTGATGAGACCCATGGCAATGTTAATTTTACATAAGGTGGAGGAATACACATTGTGTATACAAGTATATTTTAATCAGGGCTTTCAAAAGTGCTCATTTTACCGTGAACAGCCTATAGTAAACATACCTAGAATGCTGGTGCTCGCCACATAAGTAATATGGTAATGTGGAAAACAGTAAATATTGTCACAGCATATTTTGTAATAAATTATAGTCATATCAAAGTGATGAGTTTCCATGCTTAAATACATTTTGCATTATTCCAATACGCCTAAGTTATACGTTAAGAATTCTTAGTGATATTAGAAGGAGTGGGACGAACCAATCGGTGAATCCTGAAACTAATTCTGGGATTGGCTAATGGGGGCAACCGGAAGGGTGGTTTTCTCTATTCAACAAAATATTTTGTTGGTATTACTAAATATATAAGTTTATGGCGGTATACAAACAAGTATTTGTTGGCTGGAGCAAACCATTCTCTCAGTGAAAGCAGGTAATTCAGATGCCCACCCCTGCATTCCCACTACATTTACCTGGCGTCACCGTGTGATGACTGCTGCAGTCTTATTTGTGGTTACGCCCAGCTTCTCTGAAGACTTGATAAAGTTCTTCTTTCTGGCTACTCGCTACGTCTTCTTTCGTCAAATGTAAACAAACGTACAGAAATCTAGTATTTGTGTACTCTACAGACAAACACAAATAAATTTATTTTATTCATAATGGCATTTGTGTTCCCTATGGCCATACTTGAAAATGTAAATAATTATGCCAGTAAAGAATGCTTATTGTAGACTACAAATAACAAACCAAAACTCTGTTTAAAAATGTTGTATGTATGAATTCTTTCTTACCAGTAATTTCTATATATCTTGTTATCCAATTCATATTAAATATGAAAACAGAACATTACAATTCATATATATCATGCAAGTGAAAGTTTCATTTAACCCATAAAGTATGTTATGTCGACGTAAATATTTGTGACTTATGGTGTACTATCGACCGGCCCCGGCCTCGCTTGGGTGTGATTTAATATGGCTTTATTTTGGTTTACAGCAAGTATATACACTAAATGCTTGAGGTGACTAACATAGGATTAATAATGTGTTCTTCAAAAAATCTTCGTAAGTGAACCCCTATTTTTAAAAAGACCAAAATGGTTACTGTGAGTCATCCTTAAAAGATAAACATATGCTGTCGCGGACTTTTTTGTAGACCTTTTTGAGATCTACAATTCTGTAGTAAATAAATTTGGCGTATCTCTTGTGGTTTTGTCAGCGTAAGCCATGTAACCACCCGAAAAGAGGGGTTTTACGACTTGACTAGAAAACGTCAACATTTCTCTACTATCCTTATACTAAATATCAATGCATTATATATCTAAACCTTCCTCAAGAAATTCTTCAAATTATGGTGAAAACTGCATCCAAATAGATCAAGTAGTTTAGAAGCCTTATCCGAATGCATAGACACACGCTGCCGGGCGATTTTGTTTTATACTATGTAAAGATTTGCGAAGCAGCCAAGTGGGCTGATTTTTTCAAAGGCTTGATTTAAACGTGTGAAAATACAAATAACAGGCTATGTAGTTTGCTTGACACGGTTAGTTGAGATGAACTAACTGGATAAAAACTTTATCTGTAGCATATATTGGAGAGAAGCGAAATGAAGACGTAGTAGTGACGGAAGTCCAGGTCAGAAAATGGAATGTCCCGCGATGTTTGTTCACTACACGCGAAAAATCGATGTGACCCCTCCGGGAATCGATTCCCTATCACCTCGGTGCCAGGCCGGAGCGCTAGCTACGTGATTCACTCGGTTAATGGTATACTTCTGTAACAGAACACTTAAGAATACTTCTACCGCAAACTGCTGCTGCACGCGCCAGAAAAATGGCGTCACTGGCCAGCTTCATGTTGGAACGCCGTTCGCCAATCAGCACCTAGGCCCTATTTCATAAAACGTGACAGGTGTGACATATACGCCAATTATGTCAAATCCGACAAATTTGTGAATATGTCATGACGTTATGTTACATAAATAATACAAGTTATCCTTATTTGACACTCAAAAGTGTGTAAATTGTCAGCCTTAAAATAACAGTTTCATAAACACGACAGTTATATGTCAAACCGTAAGTTTAATTTATTGACCTAGATAGCTCTCAAGTGCGCTTATAATTTTCGATCGCAGCTTTATATGCGATTCATGAACAGTCAATTCCTACCACAAAGAGTTAAGCGGTAAATAATAATTCAACTCATATAACTTTGTTCGCTGTAGCAGCAGAATGTCTAGCAATGTGGATAACATTACTATATGAAACCTGATCCGAGAGGAAAAGGATGTGCTATTTGGCAATCAATGTTAATTCACACAATGTTGAAACACAATAGCACTGCCATGTTATATAGACATTACAAATTACTGGTTACATAGGAAAGCTTGCCTGTCACTTCTGCAGCGTCAATTCTACAAATTTGTAGATATGTCACCGAATGATAATACCTATCTGTTCTATAAAACTGTCTGTAGTGTAATATTTGACATATTTGTCGCATTTTTACCTGTCAGCTCAAAACTTTTGTGAAACAACTATTTGTCAAATTGTCATACAATTCTACAAATTTGTTAACTTGTCGGCTTTTATGAAACACACATTTGTCGGATTGTAAACTTGTCTGACAATTTTCTGTCATCTGACACCGGTCGAATTGTAACTTTTATGAAATAGGCCCCTGGTAATTAACTTTCCAGCCAGCAGCCCGTAGACTAAAGATGAAGTAGACCAATAGTCTTCCGTGCATATATTGACCTGCCACAAAGCAACACAGCTGTCAAAGTTACATGGCCAATAATGATGAATGTGAATTTCTTAACAAATTGGTTAGATGTAGTATGAAAACTAACCTGAAATAGAATCCATGCCGTTTTTGCCAGTCGTGTTGGCAGAAAAGCAATCCAATGTTGGTACACGGAGACTGATTGTGCGCAGACAGCGAGATCGGTCTACATCAACTCTAGTCTCTGGACAGCCCATCCGCTAGCGACACAGTGTTACGAAGCCTCGCTCGGCCAATCATAAACGCCCAAGCGTTTATTAAGTTACACTACCAAGCGAGATAGATCTGTATTAAAATCGAATGTTTACAGCAGTTTCGGCGTTTGGAAATTGTCTATCTCAACACAGTCAATACAGCGTCCGTATCCTGTAAGGGCAATAATATATTTACGTTTCCCATCTAGAGGAAGCGATAATTTCGCTGCGTAATTTCTCGCAGTGATGGCGGCGTTAATATTGATAGATAATATTGATAGAGACCTAAAAAATTCGCGGATTCATTTAGGGACAAGCTAGGATTCAAAACACGTGTGTTTATATAACGTTAACCATTTGTCCACATGGTTTTTGACACTTCCTGGAGAGTGGTGGCCAATCGTTGTCTTCCACTGTGACAGCAGACAACCAATGTGCAGTTGATATCGGCATATTTTGTATATAAGGCTGTAGAGCCTAGCCTACAGGTCATTGAACTCGCGAATTTTTCAGGTTTCTACTTATTGAGTTATTTTTAAGTTGGCGACCACTGAAACTAATTAATTGCTTGTTTATTACATACACAACAGTATGAACTGGAGTAGTAATAACTTGGTTATTGTTTTAACTGTCACGTTATCACTTGATTAACGCGTGCTTACGTTAGTGTTCGTATGCGACGGAAGGATATACCGAATAAGCAGGAAGCATAAGTGAGTGAAGATATTTGGACGGATCTTAACATCGAGGTATTGAGAGCCGATGAGGGTGATTGAGGTATGGAGAAGCACCTTAGTGAAAGGGCGGGGGAAACGGGAGATCCCCGAGAAAACCCGCCGACCAACGACATCTACCGGCACGATTCCCACAAGCCTGATCGCCAAAGAATCAAATAATATGTTACGTTGAGTGAAGACTGCCAAGCATCGCACGCCGAGGAGAAAAAAAAGGGGGGGGGGGCGCAATTTTGTGTTCGTTCCGCCGCATCTCATAACTTACTAATAGTATAACTTTTGACTAGGAGAAGCTACGACGCTCGTTTAGGTTTCAATCGACAGCTCTCGTCAGTATCAATCGATAAAATGTATAAAAACATTTGTGTGGCGTGGTTATGGTGAAATTGTATGAGTTTGAAGTTTCCTTTCCTCTGACGAAAACACCAATACGCAATACAAGTGTATAGTAAGAGTTCTGACAATTGAACATCGGTTCCTCGAAATTAGTAAAAATGTATATCTTGCTATGTAAATAATTATGATATTATCCAGGAAAATAGGTTTAAAATTTGTATTAAAAGTTTGTTTCAAAACAAAAAACTCACTTGTTTATTTTATTAAAATATTTCATTTCAGATATTTCTTATTCACATTATATTTATTTGCCATTTATTAAATTTAAGACTAGCTTGGTTTAATATGCCGAGGCTAAAATCACCCTATAATAAAATAACGCACTTTCCACATAACCTCTGTTAGATTCTCGGCAAAATGTCTGCTTGACTTTGACTTTAAATTTCAAATTTTCGAAATTGTAAAGTCAAGAATGCTTGACTTTACCTTTGGCAGTTCCATTGTGTAAAGTTCCATAAGAAACAACATGTCGGAAAGCAAACGTAAAGTGAAATGTTAAAGTTTTCAATTATGTAAGGGCCTTAAGGAAATAATAACTTTACAAGTGTTGCAACCGCGAAGCAACTAAAAGAAATAACGCAGTAGTATGGCGTGTCGAAGACATAAGTGCACATAAAGAAACTATCCGGGAGAGGTGCGTGTTAAGACAAACCTCCACCGAATTCTGCACGCGCACGGCGGGGAGTCGAACATCTACATTTCAATGAACCATGAAGTTTTTCCCGTTCGGTTTTCAATTCGAGAATCCAATCCCGCAGCGCCTGCCCATAAAGTGCCCCCTCGTCTTTCTCCCTTGCTTCCTAACTCAACAATCCTCCTTCTTCCCTCCCCCCCCCCCTCCTCCGTGGAACACTTCAGTTCCAACGCCGTCATGTGTGGAGATCTGATCAGCGAAATAAATTTTCGCGCCCCTCCGCTAGATGGCAGCACGGGGATAAGAATCTGTGAAACCTGGATCAATGGTGTCTTGGGAACTTCTAGGGGACCGAGAGAGGGGAAAAAAAAAAAAAAAAAAAAAGAATCATAATATTTTATTGATCTCCCATCCTGTGATATTACCAAGAAGAATGATTTTGAAATAACTTCACCTTGGAATATGTTAAAATATCTGATTTTGTATATTCAGACGAGACACAAAATAGCCCCCCTTTATTCGCATTATCTTCTCGGACATCTATATTTTGCGTCCTCCCCTCAATTTTTAGAGACTCGCTTATCTGAAACCGAATATTATAAATATGTTTTTTTTTTATCACAGAAAGGCTTAAAGTTGTGCTATATGGTTTGACTAGGAACGATACAAAGTTTTACATATGCAATATACGTTACACTTTTCCTGTTTTGTCCTAAACGAAACTTTTTTCAGGAACGAATTTGAGAAACCGGGATTTCAAGATAATATATGCCATATAAAAATCTGTGCCGGAAGGTTTCAGACAAATGGAAGAACATCGTCCCTCCCTTCAGTAGAATATAATTTTTATTGTATAGACCAAAACCCTCGTCAGGTGATAACTGCGATAATAGTGTATAGGACTTGAGAATATTTTATAAATAGTTTCATATTTGCTATATGTATATACGTATATATACGGGGGTTAAAATATTATTTAACATATAAAATGCCCCATAAAAACTACACAAAGAGTACATGATTTACAATATCGATTTAAAAAATAAAATAATACGACCACGTAAAGTCAAATAATTTTACAAAAATATAGAAAACCCGTGAATATTTCAAAATTTACCGGACTACTGCGTACTTTAAAACTTATTTCACATGAAAACCCTGTTAAAATACATTGTAAAATAAACTTATCTTTTCATAACAGCCAACTAACTAAAACCCTTCCCGCCATTGGAACAAAGCCTGATTTTCCGAATCCCTCTTTGCTTCTCTGCCCGAAAGCAGGAAGATATGTCCTAATATTCCACTCGTTCAAATTTAAAAAAAAAATGCATGGGACTACTTTAAGCAATCTTGGACGTCGCTGGCGGTTTTACGTGACGTTTAATATATCACACCTGCTCTTCCGAAGGCCTTGGAGAAGGAAGTGTGGCGAAGGAAGTGTGGAGAGGGAATGCCACTCAACGAGCGGCTTGCCTCCGAGGCACGCCTGCACTTGCTGACCAGCTCTCTGATACCTGGAGTCACATAGCCCTGACAAGCAGGACACGACAGCCCCGACACGACACTTTAAACTAAACATTCAACGAAATACAAGATAGATCTGACGTAAACCCGACAAATTATGTCGTCCGACAAGCAATTTCGGATTAAAAATTATTTCTATTTTCGTGGTGTCGTGCAGCACAACACACACAGTGTACAACCTTTCAAAATGAAATTGTATGGCAAGCTTTCCCCACAATGGCAAATACACAGCTTTTTTTTTATATAAAAAAAAAAAAAAAAAAAAAAAAACTAGATTTAATATTGAAAGGTAATAATTTTACCTTTGTATGCATTAACGATAACACTTTGTCACCTTCATGTATTCCAAATTTCCTGTCCGCCCACCGCTTTTGAAACTAGCGTACTTAGCCAGTGTCGCGTCTGTAAACTGTCGGACTGTAAATTCGAGCAGTCACATTGAAAATATAAATGTCGTGTCTTGATTGCGGTTTTTGTCGCGTCGTGCTGTGTTTGTCGGGGCTATGTGACTCCCGCATGATGGGCCGCGTACAATCCGACGGGTCCCTTCGCAGCTCGACGCACGCTCAACGTCTTCGCACGCCTCCAACCAATCACCTGGGTTACCGTAGGACGTAAAACTCACCACTTTCATGTAGGCTAACGTCGATAGACGTGACACCTGTCACAAATTACGAATTAGAAATGTTAACATAATACAGGGGTGATAAGGAGAACCTCATCATCATTATTTTCGATAATATCGAAGGTTGCACGTCACACGACTTGAAATGGACGCCTCATTGCCATGAAGCGCAAGGCTCTCAACTGGCATATAGCTTCGTCATCATCATCAATAATCATGTCATTGGCACAGTAGTAGAAACCAAGGTGTACTGCATGTCCTCGGGGTAGTTGAAATATCATATACCGTGACTTATATACCTAAATAAAAGTAATTGGAAAAACCCCAGATTAGTTTTTTTTTTTTTTTTTTAAATTTCACATAATAAATGGAAACAGGAAAATTAAACTATCCCAAGGACGTGAAGTTTCTTTGGTACTATTTGTAAGCATACTCTATTGAAAATATTAAATCGTTATTAAATAAAAGCTAAACGACTGGAATCTCTGGTCAAGCAAAATTTATTGACATACATGCTTTGTACACAAGCTGTGCGTGACCCAAAATACTGTATACATAATCACCACAAATATCCAGCCATTTACGGGAAAAAAATCTTATCCCTTAATACTAATGTAATATTTTGGCAGGAATATATATCAGGGGCCTGAGCAATAGTAATCAAATCAGTCGAATAAATAACATGTTCGTGAACAGTAAAAGTCTTAAAACACATAATCTCAAGAACATCAGTCTAATTAATCCGTAAATAGCATACTAGTTGGAGTCTGACATGTTGCAGAAATCATGGTCGGTACGGTGTAACTATAGATGATGGCACCGATACATACATCTCCTTTCCCTGGGTAAACCTACTGGGGGCCACGGATCTACTGAAACCCTTTCCATAGGTTCCAACGTGTCAGTTATAAGAAATTCGTAAGTACTGTTCATACCAAACCTATCTTCTTTTCCGAAACCTGGAAAGAAAAGATTAATGTGCAAGTTGAGATGTCATCACGCGGAGCAGACGTAGCCGGAGAATTATGCGGCTTCCTGATAAAAAAAAAATGCTACAAATCTATTACCAGAGTTGGTAACTATGCAAAAACGACACCATGTCATAACTTTCCTGACACTGAGAAACTTCCATAGCAAATGCATCGTCATGTTTGCAAGCATCAGTGTCCATTCCACCAATATTCCTGAAAAATTTTCTTTGGTCAGTAACTTCTTCACCTGCAAGGTCTAAATAGTATGTTGGACGTTTCTATATGGAATCTTCCTCACGATCGGTACAACTGTCGGCACGTGGTACTTGTGACGATAAGCATATTTTGGGCCAAGTACAACTTGTGGTTAATTCATAGAGCTCAATAATTTTTTGTTTGACCGAAATCGGTTCGGGGGGTTTTTCATTTTCAGTGTGACATAACCGAAACCATTTCTTCGTTGCATCCAAACAGTGGGCGACGCCTTTGAAGGGCGCTTCCTCCAGCGTAACTTCTAAAAATGACCTTTCTCCCTCCGAGAGGTTAAGAAACAAAACATATGTACATAAATAGTGAGATGGTGGATAGCGAATGTCGGAAATGGGCCGTGCAGACGGTAGACGCTGGTGGTAGGGAATGAACCTGGGGGCGAGATAGCGATAGCGTAATGGCGACCTGCGCAGATAATGGGGCGGCAGTATGGCTATGACTTCCGCTCTGCATGGCTTCCGGGCCTTGAGAGGGAGTTGCGAGAAGGTAACTGGGTCAGCAGACATTGCACGAAGCGCCACCCCCCCCCCCCAATCCCCCTCCCCCCGCGGTCCCTTATTACCCCCAGGCGCTATCGGCCTCTACCATCGCGACCATAACTGGGCTGTGCTACGAGACCTCCGATTATAGCAAAGTAGGCTCAGTATTTTTTGTAGGTATGTAAATTCCACCAATTCACTTTCCAAATAAGATTTCGGAATATGCTACACGTATTATCATTACCTCATTCGAAAGGCCCGAGTTTTTGCCTCTCCGTTGTGTATTCACACGCCGCATATACAATTCAACGTTGTCGTGCATATATTAAACAGTTCCACCCATATTTCAAGTGACGCACAGAAAATGTATTTAAAAAAAAAAAAGTTTTACTACTACTACTTCAGCCGACCTCCCCGTGGTGCAGTCGGTTGGTGCGCCACCAATCTGGGTTGCGGGAGGCTCTGGGTTCGATTCCCCGATAAGGCATGATGATAATTTAAGTTATGTTATAAGTTAGTCCTAAGCTGTACACTGCTAGGCTTTCAAGCATAAAACCAGGAGACTTAAAAAGTCCTTTACAATAAAATTAAAAACACACGTTGGTAAAATGGAAATTTCCCTTATTTACAACCAACTTTATTGTAATAGCTGCAACCGGCCCGTGCATTAACAGCCCGGCGATTTTTTTCAAAGGTTAGTATTAGCTGCTTTTCAGTCCAGAATGTCTATGGGCGACGGGAACTCTCGAAAAGTGTGGGTAGCCAGTCTCTTAGCTACACACTCGGTGCTCAGATTGAGTCATGCTATTGGGTGCATCTCGAACCACTTCCAGGTGGGAGTGACGTCGTACACTGTTAAAAAAATTATCACTCATTTTATGGAAAAGTGCTGGTAAAATATTCTCCAGAATTCTTCATAAACTCTCCGTGAAATTACGGACCCGTTGCTTTAAAAAAAATGGACTTTCCGTAAATTTCACAGAACCTTCCGTGAATTCACGGAACATTTCCGTAAATTTTCTCTTCAGTTTTCTCTAAGTACTTCTGTTTTTCTAACCGTTAATCTGCATTCTTCTTGTGCCATTGCAGGTATAAAAGTGGTATTAGATGTTACGACTTAAGCAAATTTTTTAGTGCCTATTATAATTTGTGTAGTTTTAAGTGTTGTTAAATGTTACAGACACCTGATACTATTCTTTATGTTTGAAGGAATATGTCTAAGTGGCGTGTATAACGTGACTGTCGCAGAAACTAATTTTCTGGTTACACTGGCGAATAAATCTTCGTGTAGACTCGACATTGTTCGTTACCGGAACCTGAAGCGAATAGGAAATACGGAGATTTTCCGTATGTTGTATTCACGGAGCCCTCTCCGTTTTTCGTCTTTACGGAATGCGTTTCCGTATACTTACTGTACATTTCCGTAAAAGTGTCCATAAATATTCGGAAAATTTTTACACTGTATTGATGGGAAAGTAGTCAAATATCAGCGGGTTCTACATTGATGTAAGTTGGGGAATGGAATCTGCGTCACAAACACTCACTACTATGTCCTCCATTGCAAGCAAAATATATTCTTTTGGCCTCGGTCACTCAGCGGTGGCCGTGCACGCAGTGGCGAGGATGACAGACGATCGGTTTCGCGGCCAACCTAAGGCACGTGATTTCACAAAAACTAAGTCGGCGGTACGAGATTCCGAGTCCACTCCAACCTTGGAGAACTCTTCGCTTCATTCCTTTTTTTTTTGTGCCTTACGAAATTAAATCCAAACTTCATATAATACTAACCTCACTCTCGCACTCATCCGACTCTTGTCGAGTGTCGCAAGGTAAAGGCTGTTCCGAAAAAGTTAGCACTTTTGAAATTAACCTTAGAAAAAATTCACTGCCCATTTCTGCATATATTTTAACGGGCGCACTGAGTGACATGCACCCAGTAATGTTGGTAGCGATGGATGTAAACTAGTTCCTTATCGTAACTTCGAATGAAAAGTGTTAGGTAACTATTTGTAACAAATTTATTTATTTATTTCGCTTTCTGTTTTTTAACGCATCGAAGTGTAAAAATTACAAGATTTGTAATATATCAGTTTTTCTAATAATTGCGCAGTTGACCTAAGCATGAATAAAGTGATGATGCCATGGCTATGTTAATTTTACATCAGGCGGAGGAATACAGACCGTGCATACAAGTATATCTGAAGTAGGGTTTCCAAAAGTGCTCATTTAATCGCGAATAACCTATAGTATTCTGACAGGCTTGATTCCCAAAGCGTATTTATAAGTTTTCCGTAAATCAGTTGTCCCTCGGGTTGACCTGATCCGAGATTCACTTAGCTCATGTCACTTGCCTGATGGGAATGTCTTTTATTGCACGTACTAAGTACGTTCCCAATGACCATTTTTATATTCACACTAAAATTATATAAATTATGGTTGCTGGATAACGAGAAATTCGTTATCTTAAGATTTATCATACACATTTTAAAATTGCAGACATTACCACATTGCACTGTTGCGTCGTTTTATAAAATAAATTAAGGTTACACTGTTTCTTCGTGTGCACGTGCGAAAAACACAGTTATATATATTTCCTCAGACACGAATATTAAAACGCAAGGCTCATGTAGAAGTATAGTATTCATAAGATAACATATTGCTTTATCTTAACAAAATTGGCCCTATTGTTTTACATAAGGAAATTTGTACATGTTTTGACTCATTACTGTCGCTATGAAGGACAGCAAAATAACTCTTGTCTAGCAGATTTTTAATAAAGTAAATCAATATTTTTAGCATGAAATTTTCAGTTATTTAATAGTTTTGTTTATTATAGTAATATTCTCTAACTATACTTAAATTGTGGAATTGTTAGGGTGCGTATATATCACCACAAAATGTTATAAATTTCCTGTAAATTCCATCTCATGAAATGTGTACACGTTGGACAGGTTTTAGCACAAATTTAAGTAATGAATTTTTTTGGTCACCTAATGTTTTTAAGATTGATATTAGATTCCAAAATCAGCCGAGTTGGAACTTTTTTCCTTCAAGTTCTTCGTGCTCCCGTTGTCCCTATACGATCTTAAACACTTTTGCTGTAAGTTACCAGTGAAATCACTTGGTTATATAATGGAATTAGTGTCACAATTATCATTAAGTTATAATTTTGTGTTAATCTGCGGTAAACATATTTTCAGGGATATCGAGTAACTACCTTGGCCTAGGTCACTTTTTAATTAACTAAGACCATTAAGTCACGGGTTCGAATCCCGGGAAAGCCAAGGATTCGTGAACCGATTAGAAGGGAGGATGTTTCACTACGTAAATCAGCTCCGGTCTGACTACTGGCATAAAGCGCGAGCGATTGTATTAGTCCAAACAAAGCAAACTGAATAAAAAATGTTGATATAGTATCACGATAAGCTGAAGAGAAATTCACTACCATATTTTCTTTCTAAAATTTCTGTGTCCTGTTAATATTGTTAACCACTAGCTACTTTGTCTCTCGCGAGCGAGTGGAAGTGAAGGACAGAGCAGTTATATGATAGCGGCGGCGGCAAGTCAATGGAATGTATTTCATGACAAGCGAACGATACCCAGGAACCACGTAGGCATCAGTTGCAAAAAGCTAGCCGACACGATGATACTTTTTGCGACGCGTGCTGCTGACCTTGGTTGTATTGAGTTTCTGCATTTATCTGGAGAATTTTCTAGAGGTTTGCTGCCCTAGTTTCTCTAAACGAGACTCGGGGTGCGTTGAACTTTCCAGATCAAGGCCAGCAGAGAGATATAGTGCGATAGGCCTTGGGCGGGGAATAGTTGAATGGATGGATGTCTGCGTTTCAGCGATAGACGACGAGCGGCGAGAGAAGTGACCAGCGGAAGGTAAATCTGCGACTGCGACTATCAAACAGTGAAGAGCACGGCTGGCAGGCTGGACTATTGAACCGGATGCGTGAGTGAAATGCATTAAATATGATGGCAATAGGCATACTGTATGCGTGGCTGTGTGTTAATGATGAGTATGAGTTAATTGACTATAACGAAAGAGCGACATTGAGAAGGACGTTAATTAGAGTTGAAATAGACATTAAATGTTGCAATCTCTGAGAAAAAAAGAGTAAGAGTGGAGATAGATAATTTACTGCTGCAAATAATAGCTGTGTGAATAAATTAGAAATCAAATTTAGTCCTTGTATTTTTATTAAGACCTCCATCCCTCAAGAACTCAGGCACGTCCCTCAGACGTCTTGTAACAATATACAAACATAATACACGAACAAAGAAAATTACTCTTACGTTTGAAAAACAGAAATGGCTGTCGTATTTTTATAGATTTATTTTTCATCCTCCTCCCTGTTTTTCTCCTACTCCTTGTAATTTAAAATTGTTGTCTCTCTCCACCTTTTAAATGTCAGGAAATAATTTCTGTAGTCATCCTTTCATTCAAGTGTAGTAAACTCTAACAAGTTTCAAAAAGTAGTGCTAGTGGTAGCTTCGTCACTAGATACGTATCTTCCCACCACAGCTGTCCTGTCAGTGAAGCCAAAATTTTTAGAAAACATAACCTAAACGTCAATGATGTAAACATTATTTCTCACGCCAAACAAGTTGTTTGAATGTACTCAAAGACTGTATATTCTACGTCGTAAATATCCTATAAAACTATGCATTGACACTACATCGGCATTTTGATTGCAATAAAATAGAATACACAGCAAATAAAAACTGATTAACTTAAGCATGAAGTTAGCTTTGTAATCTTAAACACTGCTTCAGTGTTTTGTGCTTCAGAACATGGCTATACTTCCTTTTTCATCACTGTTTGCTCCACTGTTATATCAGCACAAATAATGTTATCCTGCCTAGTATAGGCTGTTCACGGTAAAATGAGCACTTTTGATAGCCCTGCTTAAGATCTACTTGTGTGTTCATCCTCCTTATGTAAAGTTAACATTGCCATGGGCCTCATCACTTTATTCGTGCGTCGACCAAGTTATACTGTGAAATTATTAGAAGAGGAAATATTTTACAAATCTGCCCACTGTTACACTGCGATGGATTAAAAAATACAGAAAGCGAGAGAAATTATTTAAGTTATCGCAAATTGATACCTAACTATTTTGCTCAGCGTTAATATATGCAACTACTTTCCCCTCCATCGTTACTAATTTTACTGGCACACATGTCACTCAGGGCGCCTGTTAAAATATATGCAGATAGAGGCAGTGACATTTTTCTAAGGTTGATTACAAAAGTGCTCACTTTATCGTGAACAGCCTTTAATAGTCTGTGTTTCGGATATAGAGCAGGGAATCACACAACTCATTCCGAAAATTACAATATTATTACGACTATGGGACTTAAGGGGGAATGTTAGAAATGTACCGAGTTATAAAGGCTGTTCACGATAAGGTGCGCATTTTTGAAATCAACCTTAGGAAAAATTCACGACTCTTACCTGCACACATTTTAACGGGCGCACTGAGTTACATGCGTCCAGTAAAGTTAGTAATGATGAAGCGGAAAGTAGTTCTATATCTTAACTTCGAATAAAAAGCGTTATGTATCCATTTGTGACAACTTAAAATTATTTCCTTCGCTTTCGATTTTTTTTTTTTATGTGTCGAAGTGTCAAAATTAGCAGATTTTTTTTAATACTTACTTTTCTAATAATTTTAAAGTTTCACTTCACTGACGCATGAAGGATGCGATGAGGCCCATGACAACGATAATTTTACATACGACGGAAGAATACACAACGTGCATACAAATAGATCTTAAGCAGGGCTTTCAAAAGTTCTAATTTTACCGTTAACAGCTTATAGTTCTGCGAATTATTTTGTATAATATTACAGGTAAGGTCAAAGTATTTCATGTAAAAATAATCTAAAAAATTAGAAAGAATAAAATTTTTGAATATTAAAGAAAATTATATATTTTTTAGTTTCTTTATAAAAAGCTTTATGAACAACACTGCTGTTTACTTTCTTAACGAAAAAAAAATGGCATAGGTTCAGATGAGATATAAACACAGCCAAGACATAAACATTTTATTTATAGGAAGTTCGAACAGTTATTTAAAAAGTTCTATTATTCGGAAGTGTGTTTGTAAGAGGACTGGCAACAGCGTATAGCTAGCTCCATGCTACACATTAATTTTTGTTACGTTTTACAATTCCTGTCCAATTTAGGCGATGATAGTGTTACCTAGCGGGAAACTCGTGAACTGCATGAGTGCTATTTTGAGTGTCCGCTCCCGCTTCAGGTAGATAGCTATACATGCAAACTACGAGTAAATATGGCGTCTGATATTCCACATTAACGAAATATGTCAATACAAAATTATACGAGTTATAATACTCTAAGCTTTGAGAAATGTGAAAAAAAAAAAAACCATAATAAACAACTGCATACAAACTAGAATCCCAAAAGTACAAGAACTGCAATTGCGTACACGCAGAATGATCGGTCTCCGGGAGACGGGTTCGTAATACCGTGACATTTCGGCTCGTACAGAGCATACTGTACGGCAGTGATGCATGTGTGGAACCAGTGGATAGAAGAGGGTCGTACGCAGTGAGACGGGTGTCTCAAATTTGTTCTCCGCCTCCCCCTCCCCCTCCTTTGCCAAGTGCTTTCTTGTTGTCGGACACGTAAAATTGGATGGAAAATAAATTGAATATTACTGGAAATATGTCCTCAAATTTTCCACATTTTCCCCGTTTTCTCGTAAGTAATGCGTAAACAGTACCATATTTGGACACGACGATTTTCGCACACATTTCAGTTTTTCGTTCGGCAAACGTATTTTGGAGACTATTTATGAGTTTTTGAAAATCGATAATAAAAATAATTCTGGTTGAGTATTGACAAGAAAATTTCTTCTGTCCCGTTGGACAGGTTTCTGCATGGTCTAAACATTCACTAACTACATTACGACGTCGTTGCTTCACTTATTTGCCTTTGGTGGAAATTGGTGACATCTGGGTGAATTTTGCATGGAATCCACGACGAACGGAGATTGGAAATAAGCTGGAAGCGACGCCGGCATGTTGGCGATCCAACGCGCTATCCAAAATCGCCGAGACGAGCTGCGTAGAGGCCGTGTCTGGCTGCCCTGACGAGGGCGGACTGAATGCCGAGAACTGCTGCGACGTGAGGGGAACTGGCGCATGCGCGGTGCCAATCTAGCTGGGTCCGTTCTGTGTCGACGCATCGAAGAAAGTGAGCACACCCAGCTGCTCTGGAGGTCGGCGGGATGCAGAAAGCCAAGTCGTTCGTGATTCGCTACACGCCTGTGAGTCTTCAGCTATTGGGGTATATCCCACCCTGATGATTTTTTCTGTGGTGGAGCCTGGGAATGGACACGCAATCAAGAGCCTTTACGGCTATTGCCGAATAATGCGATTGCCAGTTTGAACTGTATTTTGTAAAGAAATGAATGGTCATTTTAGTGCATTATGGCCCAATTTTAAATTAATACTATTTTATATTCACTGTTGTATAGGTTAATCCGCATTTTGGGTGAGGTTAAATTAAAGTTAACTTCGAATTTGACACTGCATTATTTGGGCATATTACCGATGCATTTTGGAGATAATTTTTGCTCATTACATGTCAGTACAACTTTCTGATTGGAGTAGTAAACAAGGTATATTCATGTATATATGGCAACTTATAGTCGTTCTCTATCAACTAATCAGTACACCTTATATTTGTATTAATAAATCCATACTGGAATTTTTTATGGAAAATATGTGGGTTTCAGTGTTAGGTCAACATCGCTTTGTCAGCATAACCTATGATAGGTATACCTAGGAAACATAGCTTTGTTTGTGGATCTGTTTGTTAGTGCCAAAAATACTCGTATTAAAAATATTGTTCTAATTTATGCAAAATTACCATGGTAAATGAAATTGCCTTATATTTACATGGCAATATATAAATTGGAAATCTTTAGTGCCTGTTCTCTTAAATCTTACAAATTTTCAAGGGTGTAAATGATAACTGTGAATGCACAGTCCCTATGTCAAAGATTTTGGTTAAGGTGCCGTTGAGTATATAAAATAAAATTGCATCGCATTTTTTTCCAAGTTTACATATATTTTTCCATGTTTTATCCTGTTGTTTACATTGGGATATGGTTCACAGCGATTTTAACCTGGCAGTGAACACGAATTTTAACATACTTTTTTTTCTAGTCTCCGCCATTTGCAATCAAGGAGAAAATTACATGGTATGAGGTGTTTAGTTACCACCTATTATGAGCGTTAAAAAAAAAAAAACAGAACACCAATTTATGAATACATTGCCTAAAGCAGTCAATGTTGACACCATTATTTTGGAACTCATACCACAGTGGAGTTTTGATTTTTTTCTACTTTTTTTTTACTGACTCTCGATCAAAATTCACCTTTTAAACAGCATTGTTTAGCTTTGCTTTACATTAGTGCCAATTTTGGGGTTTCTCCTGCACCACTCACTCTAGGGCAACTCAAGGGCTTTGTATAGCCGCCTCGTTGAGTACTCTGCTTATAGAGGGCGCCACAGCAGCGACGAGCGGGCATTGAACCACGCAATATGACCACAGCATGGGATGACCGCCATCTTGTCCGCATGGCCGTAACGGACCGTACAGCCCCGTCCGCAGTGCTGGCTCGACACTGGAGCACTACAACGGGTGTGGACCTGTCTGCGTCTACAGTTCGACGCCGTCTGCTGCGGGCTGGACTGGTGGCACGCATACAATTGCGTCGGCTTCCATTGTCCAGAAACCACAAACGCCTGAGATTGCAATGTGTACGTGAATGCCGTCGCTGGCACGCTGAGTGGCAAAATATGGTGTTTTCGGACGAGTCCCGCTTCAACCTGTCCTACAGCGATGGCCGCATACGTGTTGATGCTAACGAGGTGACAGCAATCTGGCAGCCTGCATTGTGGAGCGTCATAGCGGACAAACGCCAAGTGTGATGGTGTGGGGCGCCATTGGATGCAACATGCGCTCTCCCTAGAGGGCAATCTAAACAGCAACCGTTACATCTGGGAGGTTTTAGAGCCCGAGGTACTTCCCCTCCTCCAGTCAACTCCACATGCCATATTTAAGCACGACAATGCCCGGCCACATGTGGCGAGGAATGAGCAAGCCTTCTTCAATGAACGACGGGTACCACAGCTTCCCTGGCCTGTACGTTCGCCTGTCATGACGTCCATCGTACATGTCTTGGATGTGGTTGGTCGCCGCTTGTTCGTCACGGTCCTCCAGCTATCACTGTTGTTACTTTGTGGACTCGCATACAAACTGCGTGGCTGTAGATTCCCCAGGGACATATTCAGGTCCTCTTTGATTACATGCCACACCGTTAAGGGTTCTAATTGCAGCACGCGAGGGTTTCACACCATACGAATTCTCAAGGACAGAGATCATCAGTGATTATGTAATGTTCTGTAATCCTAATCAATTGTGTTTTGTCATGTACATCATCCGTGGTATAAAGTTCATTTTAATCACATGTATTTTTCTCATTGTTACATTTTTCACAAACGTTCGTGTATAAACTATTAATTTTTAAAAAGCTACAAGGTAAAATAATTCAGTTGGCATATTATCAAGAATTACATTTTTCCCAATATTACACCTTTAGAATGAATACTATGCCGGCGGCAAGAAAGCTTACCAAAAAAGAATGTAGCACGTAACTACTGTATTCTGTTACACCGACACATTAAACTGGGCCAAAAATCAATACCCAGTTAAGCAGTTATATGGTAATATACTTCGATACTAACTACTGCTATTAAAAATATTTACAGACTTTTCGAAAACAGTAAGATGCTTGTTCCACAAAAAATGTTTACCGTTTCGTATAAGTCGTTTATGCCCTAGTTTACGCAATCGCGGCATTTAACAAGCTCTTTCATGCCCGCTTTCTTGGTGTCTTTGGAGCAGGGATTTATAACTATAAATTACTGTGTAGAGTAAAAATATCACACTAAACTTTATATTAAACGTGTTATGGAGAGCGCATCAGGCCCCTGTCAAGTTAAATACTTCATTCATACGTAGTAAATGCTATTCACATTTATTTTAAGGTTTGAAAACCAGCAGTTTTTATTTTATTTCACATTATTATGTATAGTTTGTTATTTGTTAATATTACACATAGTCAATTTTTTTAAATCGTCTGCTATAATCATAATAATTTTCACGTGAAATGTATGGTGATTTGGACTGGCAGTGTTTACAAGAGTTTAACGAAGGTGGTATGCCACAATAGTGTGACAAGACAGTCTTTGAATGACTATTACGATGGAGGGCAAGAAAACCGATGGAATGTTATCTTGATATACGTCATTCCAGATAAGCTCTCAGAAAAGTAGCTACTGCTTAGTTATAGAAAACTTAGTGTATTAATAATTTTGCAGTCATAGTGTTGTCCCTATCTGTTTGCATATATGTATTTACATACATACATGTATTTACGTTCCTCAATTTTCTTTTGTTTTATTATCCGTGTTATTATTTTTTTTCATGTTTCGTTGTCTATTACTAACCTAATTACTTCCATGGAATTATTTATAGTTGTTATTTGCATAGGTTTGAAGAAGATATACTCTTGGTTTATTCTGGTTATATGAGATTTTAATTTTCACATCCTGTGGTTTTGTAAGACAACATATCTCTGCGATGATGTACGTCGATATTAATTATATTTTATTTGACATAAACAAGAAAACCACAGAATTTCAAAGGCAATATTCTGAAATTTTAAGCAGCCAATCAATACATGGCGAGCTAGTAATTAGCCAAAAATAAACCTCTCATTCCGATAAAATATTAAATTCCCATAACGTCATACATATTTAGGATCTACTCTGTTGGATTACAGGGTATACGGAGTCAAAACGACCATTTTTCTAAACTCTAATTATGATCTACTTTTATACCCATTTGTTTCCCTATGATATATACAGGTGTTTCAGTAAAAGCAGCTGCTATATACAGGACGTTTCAGTAAATGCGTGCAAAATGATATTGGAAATAGGGGACCCATCACGGAACGTTTTGAGATTGGTAACGTGTGGTCCAGGTGGCCAGCGGAAGAAGATATGGGTGCAAACATGTAGGCGACCCATATACTTTGTGAGGTTCACCTATTGTCCTCAAGGTGCCTCTGTTGTCCGCACATGAACACAGTATGTGGGTGTATCAACGACAGACGAAAAAAAAAAAAAATTTGAAATAATGGGGCAGAATGTCGTATGCCGTTTTCATTTTTGCGTTGAGGTTGGTGGCTGTCACTCTGAGCAACTCTTGTGAGCCGCAGAGTGATACGATAACACCGGTCTGTCAGTGGAGTGTTACTGCACAGTACTGCCTGTCAACGGTGTACACACGTGATGGCAATAACCCATGTAACCAATATGAGTACGGACATCTGTTTTCGTATTAGACATGTTTGCGCCCATATATCTTACTCCTGGATTCGCGGATCACACGTTCCCAGTCTCAAAACGTTCCCCATTCTAAATTCGAATCAGTGGAAAACCACAGATTCTCAGTGAAATTAAACTACTCAAATCAGTGAAAATGGCTCCAGTTAGAATCAGTAGAAAACCACTGATTGTTTCAGTGAAAAATTCCATTGATTGAATTAGTGACGTGAAACAATTTCACTCATTGAATAAGTGACGGATGAATGCAGTGGCGAATTAAAAATTATTTTTATTGAATGTAGCCAAATAATAACGTGAACTAAACATATATACGCTAGTTTAATATTAATATTGCGGAATTAACCGTGAATCTAAAAAATATAAAATAATCCGCTGGTGGCAGGGTTGAACTCACACACCCTCTCCACTTCGTTTTTTGCCTGTTACCTCACAATCAGCGCTACCAAGCCAAACTGCAATAATAAGAGAAAAATATCCCCTTTAATTACTTATCAAAATCGTGACTCTTTAAATTGTGTGCCCTTACTTATCGATTTTGGTTTAATTGATACCGTTAGGATTGTTAAAACGAATAGAATATATGAGTGCACTGTTTTCACCACGTTATATGCAGTTTAAAACCTCCAAACAGAGCTCTTGTGATGATTACATGGAAACAAAATGAATGACGTAAAAACGGAATGAAAGCTGAATGTTCATATTACCTCTTAAAATGATGTTTTGAAAGACGAAACACATTGTAGAGAGTATTTTGTATTTGTTTTATTAGTTTATTCGTTATTATTTTACTTGGTACACTTTGTTTAACGGCCATTCTTAAACGTTCTTTGGCGGCCATTTTTACACTCTGTTTAAATGATCAGTCAGTAAAAAATAAACCACTGAAAAATAGTGAAAATAATTACAGGTGAATCAGTGGAAAATATCACTGAATTAATAGGGCCTAGTTGAAGGAAATCCAGCACTTTTTCACAGATACATATTTTAAATTCACTGAAGTGACTGTTCAATCAGTCAAAGAATGTCTCACTGATTAAGATTAAGGCTTGATTCACACGAGGCGGGTACGACCCGCGTCCGCATGTAGAACACAGGGTGCGCCCTGTGTACGTATGCAGCGGTAACTCCACCAGTAGTGAAGGGGCGGGGGGTTCTGAGACCAGAGACCCGCCACAATGTCTCCTCGTCTTCAGTCGAACGAACTCGTCTATTGTTGGTAGTACTATTAAAGAGTGTGTGTAATCAAGTATTCATAAAACTATATTAATTATTGTCTAAACACATGGGTTAAATCCAAAGTAAATAATTTCATTACTGAAACATTGTTACATCCTCGTACGGGAAAATAGTGAAATAAGTTATTTAATATTTCACCTATACTGTAACTTACAAGAGCATGGTGTTGAGGTATATGGTAATGAGTTATTACAATACCATCGAATATAAAGTAAAATCTATCAAATTCCTAATATGAAAAATAAAGTTATTATTTTGGAACTATTCCAAAGTCCAAAACGGTAAACGTGCTATTGTCGCTTTCCGATGGTGATAGAACGCCAGTGCTGGTCTGGGATGGTGATGCAACGTCAAGATACAGCGCAGGCGACTGATTTTGCGAAACTGGAGGCTGCCATACAGAAGTGCCTTGTTGTGTGTGAGATGTATTGTTGGAACATCAAGCAGAAATGGTTGAAAGGAGTTCGTTATTGTTCACTTTACTGGGAGGAAGAAAATGTGCTGGCATGGGTGATGTAAAGTGAGCATTTGGCATTCAAGGACTTTATCAGCGAGAACGACGAGGAGAAATTTTAATATTCGTATGGAGTACCTGACAATCTTGTTGTGTGGGATGTATTTGCTGACTCAGGGTGAATGTGGTGCAAAGAATAGTTCTTATTCGAGACACAACGAACTGAGGAGACATTCGTGAAAACGTTAGCTGTTATTGGGTTTGTAGTCATTTATAAATGTATCATTGTACAGAATTGAATTTAGGTGATTAAAAACTGTTTCGTAATCACGCATAAGAAATTACTTACAGAGGAGCAAACTTTCATTACTGTGTTGGATCACCATTGTGGTACTGTGTTTTTGCCCGATGCAGGTAACTTGAGAAGTAAATGTTCTCACACCTTGATAAAGCGAAATGATGATTTCATCTGTGAAACGGATCTTAAGCTGTTAAAGTTTGTGATATAACCAAGTTCATTGTTGAGTTGGTAAAAACATTATTATAAAACAACGTTCAGTACAGGAATGAAGAATGGACACTTGCCTGTCAATATCACAACTACAAAAAGTGCAACGCTGTGGGTCAACTGCCGTACGGGCCGGCAAAACCACCGCGGTCGGCGATGAGCGTGTGAATCAGAAGCCTTAGCAGATGGGGCTGCGGGCCCGCCTGTGGTTGCCGCCTGTTCCAGTTTCACTTTTGCACGCTGTTACTGAAACGTCCTGTAATTGATATTGCCGTGAACCTGACCACCGCATCCACACATTTCTTTGGTGAAATATCAAAATTGTTAGAAACGTAGATGTTACTATTGGCCAAGCAGTACGTTCACGCCAGTGGCGTTTATTCCATAGACTTATCATATATATATATATATATATATATATATATATATATATATATATATATATATATATGGAAATGTTTGACCCTTTATCGTTTTCGCCTTAACTTTAAACACATTTAACTCTGAGTTTCCCGTTTCTGATCCTAGAAACAGAGTTTTGTTACTCCCGTACACGCATAGTGCTCGACCGCATTCCTTCGGCAGGGTAAGCAGTCATTCTGTTTGCGTCCTCCAGTAATACATTTTGCTTGGAAAGTGGATGAAAGTGTTCAGGAAAATGGGAGTTTTCTTGAAAATTGTAATATGCTCTCTGAAGAACATTCCTTATAATTATTATCACATTCATTTCGTTTCCGTTTTTATTACTAATGTTAGGTATTATAAAATGGCAAATAAATGCGGAGGGTCAGCAAAGTTAGAAGTTGGGTTTGTTAGTAGAAATTGTAATTGCATTTAATTCAATATTATCTAAAACACTCAAAATATGTGGGGCTATTATATTTCTTAGCCTGTAATAATACCCACTACACGCCACTGTTTCACGGCTTATTGAGCACGTCTGGAAACTCTGCTTAGGATATTTATTCCACTCATTTTTCATTCTTCTGGCATATGCAATATTGACATTGTCAAGAACCTCATCACTATTCATACGTTGTGCGTGTGGCACTAGGGAATATGTAAGAATGTGAAATGTTGTAACATGAAAGTCTGTGCTATATTCTGTTTATAAAAAAAGAAAAACTGAATTAATTTGTTATAAATTTTAACATTGCACTCTCACTTCAACTTCAAGTTGTAAAATTAATTTTCTTGATTCACTGCCAACTTAACTTTATGTCAACATGCCAGCGAATACTCTAGCGCGTATGTGGTGACCGGTAGGGATTTTTTTAAAAGTTGATTTCAAAAGTGCTCAATTTTACGCTAAGCTGCCTTTAATAAGCGATTTGTTATTGCCATACTCAAGGAACAAACATAAATAGAATGAAATATTTTCGGTGACCACAAATTTAAACGTTACACTTATAATACAACGATATGCCTAAAACTTGGAAATGCTTATCCCACTTAGCTACCAACGTAACAAAACACATGTCAGTCAATGCGCCCGTTAAAATACATAGCGGCGCAAAAGTAACTTCACACCTAACAGAATAAAAATAAATAAATAATGTAATTATATTATGTTAATGACGAAAATATACTTAGTAACTTATCATTACGTTAATAATGAGTGTTTAAACTGTATGTTTTGTTTGCAGGTTGGTAATACTACTGTCGAGAAGAAAAAGAAACGAGTATTCAGTCTCAAACGACTCGTCTGAATCAATTGAGTGTTCATGCAATTCATGTTAGTCATTTTGTTTGTAAGATGTTAACAAAGAGGAAAGAATTTTCGTTGTGAAAACTAGTTACAAAAGAGGTGTAAGCGCTGTATTAAACGAACTAGGAGGATGTTTTGAGTCTAATCCACCATCACGTACGGCTGTTTACGATTTAATATGTACATTTGAAACTGAAGGTAGTGTTTTGAAGGCACCTCGTTGTGGACGACTTAGGACAGCACAGACCGAGGAACATTAACTCGCTGTGTGTATGGTTAAGTAAAAGTAAGCCCACAAGATGATTAACTGCACAGTTACCCGACATTTCACGACGGTCTATCAAAAGAATACTGCGCGAGCAAAAATTCAAAATGTACATCTAATGCATGGTTTGTTGGAAGATGATCCAGGCAGGTGACTACAATTTGCGAGATTATGCTTGGTTAGTATCGAGTTGATCCCAATTAATTTCGTAACATACTGTGGTCGGATGAGTCCAACTTAAAGCTATTGGGACACATAAATAGGCGTAACTGTTCTTATTGGTACACAGAAAATTGACGTGTTTTGGAGTAAGCGCTGAATGTACCAGGTGTAAATTTTTGGGTCGCAATATCAGCAAACGTATTTTGGCCGTACTTTATTGACAGTAAGCCAACGAAAATGTGTACTGTGACGTCTGATTTTGGATCTAATTGACAGTCATGTTGGCGTTGGCCTATGTTTACATAATTATGAGTATGGTTTGGTAACATGCATTCATTTTTAACATAATTTTATGACGGTATTGTAAATTGGAAGTATGGTCTGTATGTTAATTATTTTGTGACATTCGTAATTTCCAAAAGCAGCATTTTTTATTTTGTGTTTTCACAGTGTTGATAAATTTCATTCATGTTTATGGTTCATGTAAGTTGGCAGCTGCGCGTGACGTCACTGGATGAGAGGGTTTTTTGAACATGCTTTAGAGGTAAGCGCAATGGCAGCAAAGTTATTTTGAATTTGTAAATTTGAGTGAAAATTTGATTATTGTGAACGGACCTGGTCTCCATATTGAATGTGATACGTCGTCGTACTGGAAAGCCAGGACTGCTGGCTCAGAGTTTTGAACTCATTAATTGTTGTATATGGACGGTAATCGACGCGTGAAATGGTACTCAATTGAAGAATTAAGGCCGCCGGAGTGCGCAGGAGAGCAAACGAAGAGGGTCTATGAGTACTTATTACATTTAATCTGCTATAAATACGGTACATGTGTCAGACTAATTAGTCGTTAGCCGTATGCTCCTGAAGTGAAGCAGAGACCTGTAATACAGCTTTAATAATGTAATCAGACACATATTTACAGTCTCACAGAAACCCTCAGTGCTAGTATCTACCCAAATATTCTGAGTTACACCAGGCAAGAATACTAACTAATTTTGTGTGACATTTTAATTAGCATTGGATTTTGTACGAGAACACTATAGTTATGCAATAATTAGGAACCGTAACTGCCAGCTGCCTAATTACTTAATATGATTGGTATTTTGCTACAAGTTAATTTGAATTACCTATGCTGTATTTAATATCATTTGAATATTATTCTGATTTGAAACCTCTGATTAATGAAAATAGTTGGCCATTAAACGTATGTTTCACCAATCGGCATTTGTTCCTTGTAGCTTTGCTGGTAGTATAGAGATCTTCATTTTTTTTGTGTCAGTGATCTGTTCATGTGTGTTAAGAAGGGAAGTTGCTCTTTATTCAGCGCCCAGAACTTCCAGTCTGCAAGGGTAAGACCTTACACATATGTGTTCTCTCTCTCTCTCTCCTTCTCTATCTCTGTCACCCAAACACAATTTGCATATTCGTTTCTCACATTTCTCCCACACTCCCGATTTTTATTTCAGTACTTGGATTGACTTCGGCAGGCTGTACCAGGAATAAATTTTCATTTTGGACAATTTTGATGAACATGACTTCCAACATGATAGCGCTCTTTTACCATTGCACCAGATATATTCGTTTGTACTAAACAGTTCTTCTGGCTGATGAGTTGGCAATAGTTCCAATAGTGTTATTGTTGCTGTTTCTGCCAATGTACTGTCTTTCATGTGAATAAATAAAATCATACATAAAAATGAATTAAATAAAATCAAATTAATCTAAACAGTTCTGTAATCGGATTTAAGGGTAGCAACGAGATGCTATCTGTTTTGTAGTAGGAACAAAGTTCTCTGCGGTATAGGCTATTCACGCAAAGTGAGCACTTTTTAAGGCCCTTCTAACCGGCACTAACCACTAATAAATATAATTTATTACAGTTTCAGACATTAACTTTTGGGAATGAAGAAAAGTATACACTGCATATGTTTGTCACAAGGCAATGTTTATATCAAAAAGTGATAGGAACATAGAAATCTGTCAAAAGGAAAAATTCAGCAGGGCCTTAAAAAGTGCTCACTTTACCGTGAACAGCCTTTAGCAACCATATGCAAAGTAGCAAATACAATCACAGGCTGAAATACAAAAGACAGTTCTGTTGTTATTACTTTCTATGTTAATAATATTTAGATGCTACCTACAACCCAACAGATGGACGTCCCTATTTTAACAGTTTAGATGGTTCCTACAACCAAATATTTTCTCAGTGTGTGATGAAATTGGTTACGCTTAAAAAAAAGAAGACTTTCAAAGACAAAGAAGAGAGCTTGAAATTATTTGATAGATTCTTAAGTTCCCACAAAATAATTTGGTGTGCAGTATCGGTAATAGTGTAGAAAGGCACAGAGACATAAGCAGTTACAGGAAATTAATCAGTTTTAAATGTGAGTGGAAAATTGTATCCTGAGTTTATTGGAAAGAGAATTTGACTCCACTTGTACTTACGAAATGACTGAAATTCGTTCCCATGAAAAAAAAAAAAACATATCTTCAAACATAATTTTTTGAATAAAACTACACATTTATTAATCGACGTTCAAATCATTGAAGCTAGGAATTAAACATAGTCGATTAAATTTTATTGTGATACACAGATGATCCACTTATGTTGTTAAAACATCGAATAAGAAATGCAATGTAAAAATACGTATTTGTGATGTCAGTGTAAAACGTGATGTTATATAAGTTAGTGTACGACCACACGAACACCCTTTTGACGTGCAGAGCTTGTTAAAATACATTCAAATTTCGGTGTCCTGCCAAATTGGTGCGATCGGTAAAAACTTCCCTATGGAGCTGCCAACATTTCCGCCGTACATCTGGGATCGATTCTGTGCGGAATCGTGAGCGACAGCGTTCCATTTTCATGTAATAATCTCGATCGTGGGGAATTTTTTTCTGGACATCCCGGGACATGCAGAGTGAAAAAGCGAACGATTCGAAAAAAAGCAATGAAAATATTCACGCCGACTACACGTCAAGAATCTTTTTACATTAATAATTTATATGGGTGCCTTAGAAGCAGGGACGGGGCTTGACGTCATTGCCGTGGCTCGGGGGGAGAAAAAGAAACAAAAATTAAGGCACTTGAAGGAGCGAACTGACAAGTTGGCAGTTACGCTCGGCTCCTGCGGAGTCGTCGAAGAGACTGGGGAAGGGGGGAGGGGAAGGAGGAAATAAATATAAAAACGGTCTTCCATTTTCATCTGCGGCTCCTGAAACATCCGCCCGACATTCTGTCTCCCCTTTTTGGAACTTCCCCTCCACACCCCATCAGGCTCTCCTAGATTCCCACTTTTCTTCTTGAAAAACTTCCTATTCCCCCTTACCACTCACTACGAGCGCAGCCTGTCAAAACTGTTCTCAAAAGTCTCACTCCCCCACACCCTACTTTTTTTTTTTTTTTTCATAGCCCGTCCAATTCCCATTCTCCCTCATCAAAAGTTTTCTCCCCGTCAAAAGATTTCGGAGCTCCTTTTCATGGGCACACTTTACTCAGCCGCCCCCTCCCCCCTTAACACCACTTCTCCCTTCCTATTTTCATTGAATCCTAATTATCCGAGCAGCCAATATTTGCTCTCGCAATAACGAAATGGCAGGACGGGAGCGGCAGCGGCGGCAGTGTTTAATTACGGCAAACAGTTTGCTCAGCAGTTTAACTGCTATGCAGACAGGCCCGAGGGCCCGCGATGATAGAAAACTGGTCACACTTCTTCCCCCCGTTACGTCACGGCTATATCCCCGCTGCTACCCTCGCTTATTTAATTACTTGCGAATAATCCTGTCGCGCACTTCAAACATCGTTGGCGTTGATCCGCTCGGTGTCTTGTTCTCAGTCATTAGACATTTTGAAGTTCGCCTCTGAGAAATATCCGTTCTCCACGACGACGTATACAGGCGGTTCACAAAAATCACAGACAAACTCCGTCAAGTGAATCCTCACACAAATACAGACTAAAAGTATATCCATGACATTCAGCCTAACTCACTTCCTGAGGATGGTTCACGCCAGTGAAGATGCAGTTGGGCAACAGGTTCATTGAGAATATCATGGGGGCCAAAACATATTTAAAGGCTGTTCACGGTAAAGTGAGCACTTTTGAAATCAACCTTTGAAAAATGTCACGGCCCCTGCCTGCGTGTATTTCAACAGGCACATTAACTGGCACGTGCCCAGTAAAGTTGGCAACGACGGGCGGAAAGTAGTTCCATGTCTGAAAGTTGAATTAAAAATTTCCGGTAGTAATCATATATGAATACTTAAACTATTTCTTTATTTTCTTCTCCTTTGCGATGTCTGTAAATGCAATAATCAGCAAAGGTGTAAAATATTTAGTTTTGAAACAATGTTACAGTTTCAGTGGGACCGGCACACGAATGAAGTGATCAGGCCCATACCAATGTTAATTTCCCATATGGTGTAAGAATACACAAAGTGCATACAAGCAGATCTTAAGAAGGTCTTTCTAAAGTGCTCCTTTCATCGTGAACAGCCTGTACACCCCTGAAAGTACGTAGAGCGTACCGGTAACTGCATAACTGCAGTACCACGCGCACACAAACTACATACTCGCAATGTAATGAAGAGAAAAAATGGGGGGAGGGGGGCATCACACCAGCCACCAACACTACTGGATACATCTGGGTTGCAACCACAATTTTATCCATTAATTATTAACTATGTGCACAGACATGTAGACGTGCGTATGCTTGTTTACTAGTACACAACAAGTATTTTCAGAGGTGTCAGTAAGTGTGGTCACGTGCTGTCCGCAATAAACCTGACGCTCTTCTTCAACTTTAGGTAGGTAGGTAGACTTAACGTCTCGTCGACAGCGAGGTCATTAGAGACGGTTAAAGTTGCACAGGGAAGAGGCATCGGGGAAGGATTGGGAAGGAATCGGCCATGGCCTTCATTAGGGACCCATCCCAGCACTCGCCTGGAGTGATTTCGGAAAACCACGGAAAGTATAAATTAGGGAATCGAACACGGGTCCTCCCGAATGCGAGTCGAGTGAGTTACCACTCTTAGGAAGCGAGTTAGGCTCAATGTTACGTATGTACTTTTCGTTGCCATTTACGTGAGGATTCACTTGGCGGTGTTTGTCGGTGATTTTTGTAGACGCCCTGTATTCTAAAGAATACACGCTATATTCGCGATTTCTTCACACTATTTAATCAAACCTTTGATAAATGCCCCATGTCTGACGCGTTTGGTTGTTTCCTAAACATGCAATGTGTCACAAGCGTTTTATACTCGTGTTAACATAAAAATACCCTATCTTTTGGTTAAATTGAACTGTTACTTAAATTTTATATATAAATTGTAATATTCATTATAATTAATCAGAATAGTAACAGAGAGAGAATATGTGTGCTGGTGACGTCTATTAATGCATAGTTCTTATGCAAAATATTATTACAATGGGTGCACACGCATGCGATGGGTTAAACCTATTGGTGGAATTTTTCAAAACAGTTACTCAAATTTCATCAAATTATAACAGAGCTTTCATTAATTTTTGAATAGTGACTGCCGGCAAGAAATGAGGAGGCCTAGCCTAGCGTTTCCTTGTAGGTGATTACAGAAACGATGCTAATAATAGTAAACACGACAGACAGATTTTCGAAAATATGTAAAGCAATTCCGCACACCTAATCGATGCCTAAAATATAATACTACTAAATCTGTGATGTAGAATGGAGCAAAAATTCCGTAAATAAAGAAGACGGAGGGCTGATCCCTTAAATGCAGATAATTATTACAAAAAAAAAAAAAAAAAAAAAAAAAACAAAAGACCACTTCAATTGCAACACTTTTTCCACTTTATTCTACAGACCGATAAATTTTCGAACGAACGGATAGTAACATAAATACTAGTTTTTTACTTTTGCTTCCTGACAAGTTTTTTTTTTACTGTGTGCAATAAAGTCATTTAAAAATGCGAAACTTCAGAGTTCATTATAACAATTGCGTATAGAAAAAACTAACAGATCTAATAACTATTTTTTTTACAGTCATATAAACTCTTCTGAAAATCCTGGATATTTTCCTCATTCCATCAAGTGTGCATTTATTAGCAACATCTCAAAATTATCACTAATATGCTTCGTAGCCATGCGTCCATTCATAAATATTTTTAATTTTTAGAAAAAATGATTGCGTCATTGCTAAGTTAATTTTTACTTTAACGTGTTTGTAAAAACCTTGTAGGTATATATATAAAATTTAAAAATGTTTAACCCTTTAATAAGACTAAAATATAAGCCACCAATTTTCGCTACTCACTGACAAAGTTATTGTAAAACGCGAATCACTGTTCGCGTTAAATTATATGCTGTTTTATGATTTAAAAAAATCGTTTCAGTAATTAATAGTAAACCAGCACTAGTGTTTACTCACGTCGATTTTATCCAGGCAATTTAAAATATTACTGTAACGCGAATTTTAGATACTATGCTCTATAATTAGAGACCCGAAGAATTCGCGGATTCATATTCAGACAAGCTAGAATTCAAAACACGTATGTTTATACAACTTAGCCATTGGTATGCATGGTGTTTGACACCTCCTGGAGAACGGTTGTCCAATCGTCGCCTTCCACTGTGGCAGCAGATAACCAATGTGCAATTAATATCGGCACATTTATACATACGTTTGTAGAGTCTAGCCTGCAGGTCATTGAACTCGCTAATTTTTCAGGTCTCCATCTATAATGCAAAGCACTCTCTCAACATGCTCTGACGTGACCGTATCGTTCAACGATGCACAGCTATGTTCGGTGCCGGTGCCCGGCTGTCGTATAACAACACACTTGGCGGGAGTGTACAACGATATGTCAGTTCACCGTTGTTTGAATGGCGTGGCCCCACGCATTATTCATCATCATCATCCTGCACAGCTTCCGGCCCTTGGTCGTGTCTGTTTGGAGCACAGACCTCTCCATCTTCTCCTGCCTGTCCATCACTTCTCCCTTGTACATTCTCTCCCACTAGACTCCTCTCCTCTCTCCTCCGCACTTCTTGCTATTGTATTGTCGTGAGTTTTTGTTAAGGATAATAAACATACATATATCTATAGGCTGTTCACGGTAAAGTGAGCACTTTTGAGGCCCTAATTACATCTTCCTTTCAGATATGTTTTCCTTTAGCCCCTTTTTTTAAAATAAATATTTGCAGTGTAATTAATAAACCCTGTGGATTTTCCACAACAATCGCAAGTTACCGTCTAAGGATAAAAAAAAAATTATTGACTATTATTCCAAATGAGATGGCTTTCAAAAGTGCTCTCTTTACCGTGAATAGTATATACCAGTATTGATATACAACTTGTTTTAGAACAACTCCTACAAACTTCGACAGGTTATTCCTTATGGTAATATAATACGAAAACTTATGCACCTCTTTTCCCTTTAGTGTGCGCCACCGAAAATCGAGTTTTTAAACGATTCCAGTTTAAAGCATCATAAAGTACGTATTTGCGATGACGTAACAAAATCGGTGAAATGTAATATGTGTAAATGGAAACTTCACTGTCTGTTTCGAACTTTCCACGCGGTTCTCTCGAAAACGGTTCACCCGAAGCATACCAGATACGACCACCATTTCTGTTAATTCAAACGCGATGATTCATTATTTACCTTAAACTATTGTTTAGAGCTCAGTATTACAAAGTTTAATGGAAACGAAGGTTGGCAATCTCCATTTATAATGAAGAGGGAAGAATTTATCAATAACTTTTTTTAACGTGTTATATCTCCGTTACACAAATCACTATTCGCAGATTTGTTGTACTTCATCACAAATACTTTATGCTATTTTTAACTAAAATCATTTCGAAATTTGATTTTTGGGGCGCATAACTCCGTTAATAATTACTTAAGGAAAAAGTGGTATGCAAGTGTTCGTTTTATTTTCGCAAGCAACATCCCGGTGGACTTATCAGTGTTGTTTAAAAACATACTGCATATATGCACGCTATTGTAATGACAATCGTTATGCCTGCCGATATTCTGAACGTGATACGGACTTCGCATACTCTGTTTTAAAATTACATGCAAATCCATGAGTACAGTGCACCCATTAAGTGTGATTTCAAATTTATGCACTGTGAAAGTTACTAAAACAAACATACTTCAATACATGGCAATGGGAGTATATGAAACTGCGAGTAAAATATCACCCACGCATTGTAGCGAGATGTGTCCTCAAACGGAAGTAATTATGTAAGTGAAACACCTCGTTTGTAGCAGTTCTGTTGGAAAATTTGTTCAAAATAATGTTCGTGGAGTCGTATATTGGAGACTGTGAATAAAGTCGTCTAGTAAGCACGTTTGATGAAACGGTGTGTAACGAGAGACGCGAATCACTTCCACAAGTGCCTTTATCACGAACAGACCGGGTTACTATCCAGCGTAGCGGAAAATTCAAAACGCTTCTGAAATTGATGAGGTGGCCTTACTTTCTTTCAGAATGTTCGCACCTACACAAAGTAAAATTGTACGTTTTCCGGTTCAGTATCATATTCAAATACAATTATTTGTGCATATTTACATGCTCCAGAAATATATCTGACGGGGAATCTGCACGAATCGTAGCCTTTAATGGGTCCACGATAAAGCGGAAGAGAAAGAAATATCAAGCAGGTCTTGGAATATGCGCCGTACACATTGTGTTGCAAGCTAGTGGTACGTAGTGCTGGGAAAGTCACAGCAAGTGAAAGAGTATAGGCCTACTCGCACATGTTCACTGGCCGCGCTGAAGGCAGCAAATTGCGAATGCAAAGAATGAAAACGAACACTAAAATTTACAAGGTCGTAAATAAACGTTCCCTGCATACTGATAGTAATTATTAATGCTGAAACAAAATTATTTTCTACCCTAAGGGTTGTGAAATTATGCTGGTTTGTACCATAATTACGGTGATCAGCCGTTTTGACATGCCTATGTTAAAATAGATGTTATAAGTAAATTAAAATTTATCATAGTTAGAATTAGGGATGGATCGATACTACATTTTCTCGGTACTCGATACCAGATTCAATACCAAAAAATTCTCACAATACTCGATACCGATGATTTTCTCGATACCAAATTTAAATTGTCATGAACACAAAACAACTTGGGCAAAAAATTGCTCATTTGACTAGTGTCGTTGACACACGCTGAAACTATATAAAAACCCGCATTACACTGGAAACAAATGGTGGATGGCTTGTAACCCGAACTTCCTTAACCAATGATGTAACCACACAGTCTTCTTTGATTCTATAGAATCGTGTTTCCAAAGTAAAAGCTGTAATCACACTTTGAGGAAAATGACAGCCCAGTACACAGTTATTTTGTGATTTTGCATTTTTTTAAATTTTGTTTTGTGACTTCAGGGGAATTACTGTAACGATAAATAAATATCGTATAATTATCTGATACACCCGTCGCGACCTCGCCCGCGCATATCCCCGGGGTCAATCCGCGAAGGCCTTTGGACGTGGAATAATTTCGCGGGTACGGATAAATAGCGGACCAACTCGCGAATTTCTGGGTGGACATCAAAAGCAATATTACTGTATTGTTCACTGTAATTTCTCCTGAACCGCCTACACGAGAACTAAGAACAATTTTATCAGATAACAGACAAAGTGATACGATAGGTGCACAGGTTCACTGCGAACAAAGTGTCATGCCGTATGTACGGAAGGAAGTGGTCGCATTACTTAATCAGTTGTTTTACACGACATAATATTTTGAGTTTTTATTACTGCAAAAGAAAAGATAGTATATGATAAAACACAGTATGTAATAAAATTACACGTTTGTTTAGAGACTGAAGTACTCAATGATGTAGAAGACAAATTATCAAATCACAATTGCGTTTACCACACACACACAGTAACACATATGAATGGTGGCCGCTGCCAAACCACACAAACAGATGTGAATTCTGGTAGTCGTATTCTAAACAAAATGTACCCAATTTCGTACGCTTGTGTTAATGCAGGACAAGCATTTTTTTAAAAGTATTAGCACAAATTAAGGGACACCGAGCACACGAGATAGGCGTATGGTGGCGCCTTTGTGGCTCTCTCTTGTCTGTGACCAGAATGTTGGTTCCCTGCTATCGCAATGCCGAGATAGGGGTTGCAGTAGCGAGGTTCACACAAAATAAACATATATCGTACTAGTGTATGGCCCGGTGCTGTTCTAGCCGCAGACACAGATGCATAACAAATATTAAACTGTAAGCATTTAATTTTTAATTTATTTCCAAGAAAACCCATAGATGCCAGTTATGCTTATAATTAGGCATGGGTCTACACATTTGAGAGTTTAGAAACAATCCTACGCTACGAAACTGCTACATTAATGATGAAATGCCCCTATTATGAACATAACGTGGGGAAATGTTTCCAATAGTAGGAAAATACACGAATTTCTAGAAAAATTCTTTACGAAAACTGTATGCAGAGACCACATTTATTATCCTGTACCTCCATTTGTCCTTTCAGAAAATTGCTCTAATATAACCATCATTGGCACGGAATATTCTTTAAACTATATATTTTTTCTGTAAATCCTTGTTACCTTAGCGCTCTTATTATTTTATTTCATTTTACAGTCTTTCTTTTCTATTTATTCAGGTTGTTCGTTCTTCTCTGCTTCTTTATATTTCTTCTGCTTAGAACCTTCAATTATCTACTCGTAATTTCGACTTGTCAATTGAGCTGAACCTGACTTTGAACCATAATAGAACAGGATCGATGTCTATCGCTCTAACGCAAGATGTTGATGGTGTAATTGATCTATGCTCGAACATAACAAGGTATTTCTGATGAGAGATTGCTGCCTGCTCGAATATAGGATGGTGATTGCAGACTGTAGTTTGATGTCGATGACCTCACAGCTAACGTTTCAACAACTGCATCACCTTACGTTGAACGGTAACCACTAAGGATTTGGTTTCCCTTTTTTTTCAGGCAGACCATAAGATTTTCTGTTGCGCGGATATCGTCCTGCAATAGTGAATTATAAACAGAGGTTTCTGCAAATGTAGCCGTAAGATGGGCTTTCTAGACTTAACTCTTTTAACACATTGTAACATACGTGATGCTGCACATATGCTTGCGACCCCGTAAGGGCACCAGATTAGTTTATGTAGCGCGTGTACACAAGATTTGATATTAGGAGTAGATATGTGTGGCCCAGGTGAAATGGCAGGCCCGTAGACAGAAAATGTAGTGAGCGTGTGACGAATGAAGATTGCCCCAGACAGTGTAAGATGAGTGCAACTATCACACCTTTCAAACTGATTTGAATACCAGTACTTACAAATACTTGGTAGGTTCATACTAATTAATCAAGAACGGAAGTTTTTGCACAAAAAACGCTGTTTTTGGAGGGCCGCTGTGGGCAAACAGAAAAGGGGGGGGGGGGGAAGCCCACACCCTCACTGATCCCCCATCCTTCCTCTTTGAATCCCCCACCACCAAAGTGCCACCTTCCCCCTAGAAGGAATTAGAGGTACAAGGGGGTTATGTTTTCCATTTTGTGGGATTGGGGGTTTGTTTTTCGCCTTCGAATCGGCCTGGAAGGCGCATTTTTCGACAGATCTCTTTAAAATTTTGGGGGAGGGGTGACTTTCCGTGCACCCCCCCCCCCTTGTATGTTAGACCCTTCGTTAGCCTAAGGCCTAAGTATTAAGTTTTAAATCTTAAGTGTTAAGTTTTAAGTCTTAAGTATTGAGTTTTAAGTCTTGGGTATTAGGTCTTAAATTTTAAATCTTACGTTCACCATAATTGCCACTGAATGTCGGGATGTGCGAATGAGCAAGTGTTGAAGTTCCCAGACGACAATGCACCATAAATACTACTAATGCGTACGGTTAACTGCTTCACCCATGGTGGCTCAGCCCGCGGATATCGTGGGCCGGTCCCCTGGCTACTATTAATAAGGAACTCAGTGACCATCAAAGAATTTCTCTGTTGCTCTCTCATTAATTTGTCTTATCTTGAGAGAGGTCAGAATAATACCAGATACTGTATAACCAAATGTCACACTAGACATAATTAGTAGCAAATATTCCAAACCAACTTCTACTGTAAGTTAAATTCTCTCCGAGTAAATATCACTAGCTCACATTTATTTGAATACTGAAAGATTACCATCAACGTTTCTATCTTCCACTGAAGACATAATTAATGATAACTCCACATACTCCTGATATCTGATAAAAAATTAGCAGCATAAGTTTGTGAGCATAAGTAATTCAGTAGTTTGACATTGAGAAATAAATATGTAATTTAATATTGAAAACAGAAATAACTTTCATTTACGTGGCCGTAACTGAGGTAGTCCAAACCTTACAGGGCCTGCGACACTCGCCGCAGCCCGCCTGGTGGTAGGAATCAAAACCAAACCTTAATGCGAAGCTTAAAACGGTCTTCCAATCACGGTATGGCTACCTCAGCGCGTCACCTCGTTACTATGGTAACTATCAACAAATGCTCAGATGTACGGCCACGTGACACTAAGCAAACATTCCAAAACTGGAAACACATATAACACGGCAAATATATAGAAAATTATAATGCACAATAAAATAACTTATAAAATAAATTATGCCAAGTGCAAATAGAGTGAGAATAAATATTAGCATGTGCCATGAAATTATATTCAAACTAAAAAAAAAATATTAGTCTCTTAACTCTGCATAATAAACAGTACTTGTTGTTGCGCATAAATAATGTCTCGAAAAGGCAGGCGTTAAAACATAAATACTTATTGAACTTTATGAATATGCAAATAAGCCACCGCTATATATATTAAAAATAATATTATTAGATATATAAATATATATTTCTCGGCTTTATCTGTTAATGGTTAGCGTCAGTTGATTAAGAAGCACAAACCCCGGTGTAATAAGAATGACGCCACATAAATCGCGCTCAGAAATATTCACAACGAAAATGATGTTTATCAGTAGTAGTTGTATAGGGTAATTGTAGATTGCAGCACCTCTTAAGAGATACTTTACATTATCATACTAAGCAGTAGTTCCTCTGCACAGATTCGCTATTCGAAAATTAATCTTATAACTATCTGGTGCTAATCAATAAAAACATAATTCTTACTGAAATGTTTATTTTAACCACGGAAACGAAGTCTGTATTTAATAAAGACGGATATGGTCTCCGTATTTTCTACTTACCTACCTCTCGGTAGCTTATTTTTGTGTTGGACACTAACATTGCCGAGGTAAAGCTAAGCGTTCTCCGCTAATAATAATAACAACACTAATAACACTACCAATAAAAATAACAACTAAGTTTATGAAGTAGTTAGGTCAGTGACGCTACAAACACTCATGACTTAAAACGCTCAATGTTCGTTAAATAAACTACTAAAGCATATAACATTGCGTCCAACCATTTTAAAAAGACAGGACTATGGAAAACGGCGTGGCTCACGAACATAAAAATATGATTCTAACATTACGCAGCCAACGTGAGTTTGGTAGGTCAGTGGCAACGACGTAGTTCTTGTGAAAACTCTATGATTTATTTAATTTCTTATTCGTGCATAGCGAAGGTCAAAACAACTAAAAAAATTGTCCAACGAACACACGCGTAAAAGATGAAAAGTTAACGAACTTCCGGAAAGTTATACGAAATGACAATACGGGTACGGAAAACTTCATTAGTTTTTAAAATAAACTGTGTTCAAATTTTTTGTGCCAGTACTCTTCCGTAAAAGTGAATTGTCCCCCCCCCCCCCCCCCCTTAAGAGCAACCATTCTGTTTGGTGACGAAGAGATTTTCTCGCAGAAATGCCGCAGTTTATCTCCCCCGTAGCTTACCTTGAGGCTGCATAACTTGGGTAAAGACGAGAGTGTACATTTTTCCTCGAACCTTACGAAGAAAATTAAGTTCCCCAACGCAGACTCCGAGATCAAACGCGAGGAATTCCAAAGCCGGTGGAAGGAAATTGGAGGAAGGGGAGGTATATCTCGGAGTATGGTGGATGGTGGGTAGAGTAACCGAGGACCAAGAACGGAAGGAGTGTGAAGGGGGGAGGGGGAGGAGAAATATTTCGAAGAACGACGCACATAGCAACATAGCGAGAAAGGATGGTGTTGGACCGCGAAGAAAAGGGAGTTAATAAAAAAAAAATTTGCACGCTCCATGCGCGTGCATTGGAAATTGAAATTGTGCAGAGCTTTCGAGTAACACTATTTGCAGACTCCTCTTTGCATGCAGAAGCACTTTTACAAAACGCAATTTACAACAAGGGAAACTGTTTTACCTTTGGAGCGCAGAAAGAATGATTACACTTGGCGATATATATTTTCCGTTATAGTCACGCTCTTTATTATACTGACTAGCAGCCCGCCATCGCTTCGCTCAGGTGTTATGGAGTGACTATCCGTGACTACCTGCGGCTACCTATGAATAATGGTTGAAATTTCTCAAGGTTTTTTTTTTAAATTAAACATAGCCTATGTCCATCTGGAAGAATGTAGCTCTCTAATAATGAAAGAATTATAAGAATCGGCAGAGTAGTTTTCGAGGTTACCCGAGACATATAAACAAATAAAGAAACTCACATTACCTATTTATATTATTAGTATAGATATCCCACATGGCTCAGGAAATTTTAATTTATATATGTGCATGTTATTAGCACACAGGATAGATTAGACATGCGTGAAGGGCCGCGGTTGTGTGTTACTTAGACAACTCGCCTCCCACCAAGACGATCGGGGTTCGAGTCTCTGCGGGCCCACCCGTTTTTACGCACGTGGCAAACATGGCTGACATTACCGTTGGTCTATGGGTTTTCTCGGGGCACTCTCGTTTCACCAGCTCTTGCATTCTACCATTACACCATCTGCACCTCATTCCAGCCTCAGTGGCGCTCAAGAATTCGCTGTTTGGCGCCTATCAAAAATTACTCTCATTTCAACTCAAATTCGACACATTATATGGATGTCTGGCGCAGAGCTGCCTGAAGAATAGATGAGGTAAGATAATAAAGATCGGAATAGCATGAGTAAAACCTCGAGACTTGGGTAGTTTACGCCGCCCTGCCCGCGTGGAAAAATTCACTTGGTTAATACCCAACCCGCCGGACGACGAACTGAATCGTAGAGTTCAGCTGTAGGAAGATAGTGACTGATATTTCACGTACGCGGGTTTTCTCGGGGTGATTCTGTTTTCTCAACACCTTAATTGCACCACCGCTCCACCCTCGCTTCGTCGTCCAGGTTGTTCGGAGAGCTACCGGTATAGTCCTCAGGAATGACATCGACCCCGCCCAGCAACAGTCTTCCATTCACTCATTCATGTCAAACCCTGCCCGTGGCGATTAGGGCAAGGAATGATTCACGAGGAGAAAGTTTTAAAGACGGGGCGAAAGTGGCACACGTGCTGCTGATATCTGTTGATTGCGTACCGACCTAGGTGCGAGAGGCTCTAGGTTCGAGTCCCGGGTTAGGCATGGGTTCATCCGATTGGCCGAGTCATGAGTAATATTTGTCAAATAAAAAAAAACAGTAATTTAAAAAAACGTGACTAATTCGCTCTGTAAAGATAACACGAAAATTTGCACATGTAATCCATTAATGGTTACTTCACACTTTTTCTGAAGCCCTGCTGTAGTTCTACTTCCAGGATATTCATCCGCTTCTTGTAAACCAAGCTTGACTAAGTCTAGAAAATTACACCAAAGGACAATGCACCGAACTCGTGCGCACTCAGTTGTAGTAATATTTTGCATGAGAATTATTTCATTCTAGGCGTTACCAACACATAATGTTTTTTTTCACTGATTTTATTACTATTTACTATAAAATATATTATAAATAGGAATAAATTATTATATTTCATTTAATTAAATATTATAATTTATAAATAAAATGTAGGCAAAACTTCAATTTAATGACAAATGAGATACTTTAATATGCACAGAAGTATAAAACGCTTGTGATAAATAATATATTTAGGAAATTACTAAACACGTCATACATGAGATATTTTTTCAAACGTTTGGTTCAAAAAGTGTGGTGAAACCGTGAGTTGACTATATATAGGTACCGTGTCGACTGTTACATTTAGCTGGTGGGCTTTCTCGGGCGGTTACATTTTCCCCAGCATTTATATCGTCACTGCTCCTTCCATTCAGAATTGAGGGACACCAACGGGTCCCCACGTCGAAACCAGCCATGTGTTTGGTGTTGACTCACGACATATTATGCACATGTCCATACGAATTATTTGTAACCCTTAGGTATCTCACTTTCACTCGTCGTATTCAAATAAGAGATAGCAAATAATCAGAAAAGAATATTTTGAATATACGATGACATTATTGTGACTAGATTTCATGTAAATACTTTCTTTAAAGACACTGGAATTTAAATATTTTGAGTGTTTTTTCTCGGATCAGTTCAGTGTGTACGTAAATAAGTTAATATCCTGTCTATGAAATTTCAAGCTATCAGAATAAGATTCAACGGCCTTGTTTCACATTAATTAACTGCTTTGGTAACATAAACACGCACAGCAACTTATCGACACTTATCGACATTCCCGAAACGGATTGTTGACCTATATTCCATTGCCATGTGTTCCCAAACGACATACACTGCTTTTTTTTTTTGTGAAGACTAAAAATTACTAATTACTTACATAAGTTTTCAGGGCTAAATGTCAAGATAGATTTAGATATTTGGCTCTTAGGAACAAAATGCATATGCCGAACCAATGGAGCATTTTAAAAGTGCTCGTGATTTTGAAGCGACCTTATGTAATGCTATACAACCATATCTCAGCAGCTTTCAGTTTTTGTTAGCGTTGAGAAGTATTATTCGCTTCAGGAATAAGACGAACTATTCAAAGTAGCTTGTACGGGCGTAAGAAACACATAACAATGTTTCTCAATCGCCAAGTTATATAAATTACATTTCTTGGGAAGTAAAACAAAATTAATTCGTTTACTGTATCAGCTATTTTAAACAGATACCTAAAACCAATATTTGTACTGCGAAATACAGTCGATCACGTTCACTGAGAAAAGAGAATGCAGAGAAATATTTTTGGATCCCACAAACTATCTAGACAAAAAGATGTGTGATTAGGAATTAGGTGGGCTGATGTTACCACCTAAATATTGTCAAGTTATATTTTAATACCGACAGAACTGAATCATTTTCATGTCTGAGATTGCATCTAGAACTGTACACAAAATTCCTACAATACCATGTTATATTTATACCACGTAATATGGGACTTGTAGTTCTTTTAACACCACAGCTTAAGTTATATTTCAGTTGTCTTTGAAATTGCTATTAATATAAAAAATACAACTATTTGGAGGCTAGTACAAAAGTTTAGTTATCGATCCTGAAACCCCGAATGCTATTTGTTCTTTTTTCGAATTTCTTACGATAATTTTTACTGCGTACGTATATGAGAATGGACATTTACGTGGGCTATTTCACCTTTTGCGTCTATGAACATGACTAAACTGAATTTCTGTTTCCAAACCAACTACCGGGTAGAAACTTCGCGTGAAAAAAAAAAAAAACGTATACTAAGAGACTCTCTCGCGAGTTTCCAAATTGAAATTGCATAGTACGTAAATATAGAGAAACGAAATGTCCAGGTATTTTCTCTGACGTGGACGTACTGGTCCCCTGTTTGGATGCTCGAGGTTCTGGGAACGCCCACATCAAATTCGTCTCTGTGTGTTTGTGTTCTGGTCAAGTAGGTCACCGCACGCTGATTGCTGAACAGCGTCCAGACGTATTTTAGCCACTGTCGCCATTTCACTGGCATGTGCGGTCGTTTAGTCTCTGTATTTGTAACTACTCTGTGTTAAAATCTCGCCTGCACGACAGCGCTACTGAGAGAATACGAGTTCTGTATTTCAAGTCATTCTAACTGCTTACCATGCAAATGCTGGCAGAATTTCCATGCCGCGTTTTTCGTTTCGGGTAAGCCTTCATTTCTTGGGCGGCCATGCTTCACGTAACTTTTACTCGTAATTACCACCCGCGCTGGTAAATTTTATCTTACACCCGCGGAAGTCATGAGTTATACCAGTGCAGTGTTTACGTCATGCGGCTTAAGTTATTATGAACACACTTTTTCTGCTACGACGCCCGTTGTTACTATTACAATGTGCATAAATAAAAAGAAACCGACTTTTACTGGCTGCCCATTGTATACACTTACTAGCAGACCGTCATCGTTTCGCTCAGGTGTTGTGGGGTTATTAAAATATATACGGCGACTACCCGCGACTACCCGTGACTACCTGCGGTTACCCGTGACTAACCGTGACTACCTGCGGTTACCCGTGACTAACCTTGACTACGTGCGACTACCTACGAATAATGATTTTGTTAGCGCATGCTTAGAAAACAGCCAAGTAGATCCTTTTTCTCCGACTTGGTTTACAAATTTTGAAATTTCCCAAGGATTTTTAAAAAATTAAACAAAGTCTATGTCCGTCTGGAAAAATGTAGCTTTCTAATACGGAAATAATGATAAGAATCAGCCGTGTAGTTTCTGAGATTACCTGAGACATATAAACAAATAATTACACTCACTTCGCCTCTTTATAATATTAGTATAGGTTTTTTAGGGCTTTGGAAAGATTTTGCTGTGCATGAATTCAGAAATATAAAATTAAGTACTGAATGTGAACTACGAGACTCAATGCACTTCAATGGATCTTGTTTTTGACTGTAAATTTTTATTTATAAAAAATCTCATCTTGACACAATGTAGCCCTATAGTTATCGAATAAAATATTACTTGCTGTTTTGCGAATTGTAATATATAGAAACCACAGACATTATTAGATGTGCAAAAATAATTCTTTAAAATTCTATGGAAATTTTGTTACGGAGGACTTTACAATAACAAAACTAATATAAAATTATCTTCTCAATTTTAATAGAATTTCACCTCCTTAAATGTCTTGATAATTTTTTTAATTTAAATTATATCTTTTTCTTTGTAGTATATAAGTTTCAAAATTGTAAAGTTGTAGATAATAGTAATTTAATAATTTAAAGACAATTATTTATGTAATATATTCGGATTTTGTGGTTGATATCCCTAATTTTGCACAAAAATTGGCAATATTCACATTTAAATCAAGGGTCTCTATCAATTATTGTTGTACATGGTAGTTACCAGCATTCAAATTTCTTACCTGTAAGTAAATGTTCCCCCACATAAATATATAAAGAGATTAAAATTTTGTTGCTAATTTTATATTTTGGGAATTCGAGTACTGAAAGACCTTTCCATGGCCTTTAAGAGGACAGTGTACTAAAATATTTTCCGTTTAATCGTTGTTTGCACGTATAAGCGTTTCCATAAATTAATATTTTGAGAATACCTCCGTTTTTGCCAGAAAAGTTAAAAACCAACAATGTCACGCCGTACAGTTTTGCTTAAATCATATTAAGAACAGATTAAAAAAAATCGTGAAATTGTATTTTTAAAAATTGCATTTTAGATCCTGCATGCGCGATTTTCCTCAGAAGCGGGATAAAAATACAAACATGCTTCTGTCGTTTAATCTGTGGGCATTCATCGCGTGTAATGAAGCTTCACTCTTAAAGGCTGTTCGCAATAAAGTGAGCACTTATGAAATCAACCTAAGAAATAATTCACTGCTCCTACCTGCATATATTTTAACGCGCGCATTGAGTGACATGCGCCTAGTAAAGTTGGTAATGATGGAGGGAAAGTAGTTCCATGTATTAAAGTCGAACGGAATGTGTTTTAGGTTACCATTTGTGATAACTTCAATTATTTCTTTCTCTTCTTGTTTTATTTTAATGCATTGAAGTGTAATAATGAGCAAAAATGTAAAATATTTACATTTCTATTAATTTCACATATTGCTTTGAGCGACACATGAATAAAGTGATGAGGCCCATTGCAATGTTAATTTTACATGTTGTGGAAGTATACACACTGTGCATACAAGTAGATACTAAGAAGGGCTTTCAAAGATGCTCATTTTACCGCGAATAGCCTATACGAATCTATAATCTGAACAGCGTAACGCTACGATGAAAACATTGCAAGGCAGTTGAGCTGCTGCCGCGTGATGCGATGGGGCACTAGGCGCGCGCGGGTGTTGTGTCATTTTGGATCCCTCGCTTCCAGGCCTTGAAAGCGCTAATACAGCTTCAGGTTCCTAGGAGCCTTAAGTCGAGATCTAATAAATGGCATTGTCTCTCCTAATTCGCTGTACGCCAGGCAGTTATCGTCTTAAACGCGGCTCGGGGCGACGTTTTTTAATGCGCCGTAGACGGCGAAGTACCTGTTGTTTCACATTGGAAGTGGCGCGCGTATTACACCGGCGGAGTATTTCTATATAAACGTATTAAAATGTCATCTGTGAGGGGAGCGACGGCAGGTCGTACATTATTCAGAGCCCTTGCCGAGGACTGGGGACAGCAGACGCGGCGCTGTCGGAAAGACAACGCTGCTTCGCGGTGTCGCCGATAGAGGCCTCTAGCAAGGCGAGGAAGGAGGGTGATGGGGGAAATTCTTAAAAAAGCATTAAGGAGATTTTCCGGGGAGGGGGTTTGCTGTGGGTGGGTGTAGGCCAGGGGAGGGAGGGGGTAGACGGAAGAGCAAGATTGGGAGGAATAAAATAATCTTATTTCTTTATGAAAATGGCGACTGGGGTAGAGAAAAAAAGGAAGACGATGCGAAAGAAAGTGAAGGGATCAACAAGTGGAGTGGCTCTGGAGCGTTTTGCAGCACTCCTACACTCGGCTTCGCAGCTGTAAGCTTCCTAGCGCGTGGAACTAACAACCTTCTGTTTTTGCTCCGAGGAGGTTATGGCTCCTCCGGTCTACCTGGAACGATGAATTTTGCGTTTTCGCAGCTCGGAAGTGGCGGAGCGCCAAGGGAGATGATGGTATGCGCGTTAGCCGCCGGATCGCCTCTAAGGACAATTCAGTGACCCGGGATGCACGCGTTATTTTCCTATGGAGCATCCTGTAGCGTGCGCATTGTACTAATATGGCATTTTTCTAACACTTTTAAATTCAGGGTTTGATAGTAGATGCGCCCCTAACTGCATGTATTTCAACGTAAACACCAACTTCAGTAAGCACTTTCTGCGATGTTGGCAGCGGATCAGGAAATAAAGTTATACAATATGTTTAAAAAATATCGCCTATTTACACAACATTTAATTAGTACTTTCACGTCAACATATGTTCAGAGGAAAATATTTGTTCAGGTGTAAGGCATTATCAGAGATCTGAAGTATCTACGTATCCATTCGATGATAAGACTTCGAACACTCGTACTTTTGTGTCAATTTTACTATTGGTTAGGAACTTAATTTAACACTCCTTGAACGCAGGATGCTTGAGAATATCGCGAATTCCAACCGCAGGCGACAGCGAAATGGCGACACTGGCCACCAACATGGCGGAACTCCGTTCGCCAATCAGCGCCTTGCAACATCGGTCATTCCCTGTACAACAGAAGAACTTGATTTGTGGCTGGAGTGCTGCCTTTGTTACACGTTGTATTGTTTCGATCAATTCTATACCGCTGTACGCACCTTTGTCGAGTTCAATAAATAAAGCTATCACTCAAACAAAGAATTCCAGATCGGGCGAGCGTCTCGCGATGGACCTCCGAACCGACAGTCTGCAGTTGGGAGGATTTGCACGAGTTGAAGCGCGGCGCCGGGTGTACGAAGACAGCGACGAGAACAGTAGCGAGAAATGGGACCAACGAGCGTGAGGTCTGTGGACTGCGAGCATCGGCACAGTGAAGGTACGGCTGATGGAAGGGCAATATTGAACTGTATGCGTCAAGGGCAGACATTTGAATGACATTATGGAAAAAGACAGATTGCATATGTCTAAATAATGAGTGAGAATTGACAGTCACCAATATAGAGAAAGCGATAAGGACTTAAACAAAAATTAAGATAGTTATATAATATTGCGTATACTGAGAATAACAAGAGTGTTAGTGGTTATAGGTAGTTTAATGTTGTAAATAATAGTCTTGTGGGTATTTATAGCATTATTAAATAATTAAAAATTAAATTTAGCTCTGTCTTTTATTTGGACATACATTCTTTACTAACTAGAATATGCCCACAGCTTCTTGTAGCGGTAATTTCTGAAAATTAACAAAGTCATGATCATAAAGGTCAGTATTCACCCCACCATTCAAGTGACGCTGTGGGATTGCTAGATTCAGAAAGGTATATTTATTCGGAACCGATTCTTAGAGTAACATGTATAAAAAAAATTGTCCACTACTTGCTACATCACCGTACCATTAACTAACTCTATATCGTGGAGATGCACTAAGACTATGAATTCGCTATTCATAGTTTACGTTTAAATACGCATGTTTACAAGCAATGATGTTTTACAAGTTGTAGATTAGCCAGCAATTTACTGTAAACAAGAAGTATGTAGTTTTCCACCACAGATAATTGAAACTATAAGGGCCAGCTACAATCGGCATGGAATTATAATCATGTCATAGCATGAAATTCAATACCTGCAGTTGAATAGTTGCCATCAACACTATTCGTCCAGAAATACCGAGCGTTTGTACGTAATTTGGTGTGGTGTTACATATGGCAGTGTTTCCCTTTCTTATAGTACGTTTTTTACGATAGCCGATCAGAGTACAAGACGTTAAAGATACCTCGGCAACAAAATACATGTAAACATGGGAAATATTGTCCCTGCAAAAATTGTAAATATTTGTAAAGTAGCCTTCCTGTTTATGTTGCAAACATTATCTCTCGTTTATACTTGATGTATGTTTTTAAACGGTGGCGAAATGCATTATTCCATATTGGAGCAGTAGAGGTAATGCCTAATTTTTGAACAAATCTGATAAAAAAATACAAAACTAACTAATTCAGATAATTGTTTGGATTAGCATAGCATATATGCACAAGCAAGAAAGATATGACGTGGACGTACTTTACCTTGCTGATCGTGAAGCTCAAAAGGTTTGTAATCTTTCGTTGCACCGATTGTAGACAGCATATTTTCTTTTGCTAGGTTGTATGTCAGTTATGTTATTTTATAATATACGTAGTTCACAGGTAACTGGGCAGTTTTGAAAGCGCTGCCTAAAATCTACTTCTTTGTCCAATTTGCATCCTTCCAATAGATATAAAATTAGCGTTGCATTGACCGTATTACGTTGTCCATGCGCCAATCAAGTTACATCTACGGAATTGTGAAGAGCGTAAATATGTAAGTATCATGTAGATTTTCGTATTAATATGCTCAAAACAGACAGATAGTATTTTCAATTAATTTAGTGCATCAGATGTAAAAGTTACGCTTCGAATACGAGTTTAAGTTGTGGGACTATTTCTCGTTTCTCGTTGCCAATTTATCAGGTAGCACGCCAGTAAATGCATACTGTTAGGGGAATAATTTTTTTCATAGGTTGTTTTCAAAAAGTGCTCCGTTTACCATGAACCATCTGGCTCGACACGCCCACTCGATTCCCTACTCTGATGGAGGGCCCTGAGCAGTGCAGCGATCTGGCGACACGCGACTAACTACATGTGTGGGAGCCACCCCAGCCCCAGCGCGCGCGGCAGCTGTGTCGCTCCCTGAGAAGATATACGCCGCCACTAACCCGCAGCGCACAAGCGCACTGCGGGTGGACAGTCACCTCAGGCGCCGGAATTACCCTCGCTCCGAAGACTGCTTCCCCCAAAAACTTAACTTTGGTCTTTAAGAGAGGAGCCCAAGGACCGGGAGGGGAAGAGGCGGGAAGGGATGAAAAGTTCGACTTCTCGGTCCTCCTTCTCCTCCACTCTTCCGTTCCTGGGGGTCCAGCAATTTTACCATACGAGTGCCTTGGGACCAGCCCCAGAAGGCGAAGTGTGTGTACTGCTGGGTACAGAAAACAGGGCCAAGTTTAGATAAGGGCACTGCAGGTTGCCTGGATACAGAGTGTTCCGTGATTCACGGGCATCGCTGATAAATTGCAAACTACTTAGGATAAAGGTGAACCGAAACGAACACTCACATTGTGTGAAAATTACATCAGTAACCGATTCCGGCAATGAATCAAAATGTTACATTCTTTAACACTCTTCTAAGATTTCGGTACACCATATCCTTAAATACATACTTATTATGTTTTCTGACACAAAAATGTAAAATAAAATATTGATGAATTATTGGAAAAGAATACCATGTTGCTCCACATTATTTAAGTTTTCTATAATACTACCGTCAGTAATTTTAGGTATCTCAAGATGTGGCGTATCTGAATTTTTAGAAGCAGTCATGGCATATCCCCAAGCGTACTTATTATTTTGAAGTACAGAGTATAGTAAAAATAGTATTAATAATAATATGAACACTTTGCCATGAAGCTCTCCGAGAAGTTGCGACTGTTTTTTATCCATTATTTTCTATTAACTTTATTACATACACAAGGTACAAATTCAGCTAATTTTGAACCGTTTACCTACGGGAATACCAACCGAACTGATATGAGATGCATGGCCGCCGGAGTTTATAAAGTCAGTAATGAGCAGAAAAATAACTTTCACGTTCCCGAAAAACTGGCGAAATGTTGATGAGGTAACCACAGCAGGTTTGAAGGTAGGTTCAGCCCACGACCCTAATCATTTTCTATGGAACTTGTGGACACACTCAGTAGCGCGATTCACACGAACTCCCATCAGATCTTGGGCACGGCCCTTACCATTCAACAACCTGGCCAAAGCTCAAATTTATTTTGTAGTTTCGTTTATTATTATTATTATTACAGATTTGGAAGAGAATCGCCTACCAATGGCATTGGATTTTTTTCCCAGTGAAATTATATTTTGGACCCCGAACAAGCCCTATTGGTTAGAAGTCCACCACTTCGCTTACAACAGTCGTCAAATTGCCTTCTTCCGCAGAGTTCAGCTCAAGCTGGAAGGCATCCCATGTACAAAACACTCCCACTTTTATTACAGCATTATGTTGTGTGTTTCAACATTTTACTTTTAAGAGCACGAGAATGGCTACTGCATATGGAACGCCAGGCATTCCCTCATGACGCTCGGACACGGTGGAGCCAATTGTGGAAGTTGCCTTGACCAGCAGAGGTCGTGTAAGACACATGCAGGTCCTTTTACTTGGTCTGCGTAGGGAGATACTCTAGGATGCTAAAAGCTAGCACATCGCCATATTAGACAGCTCGTTATCAGAACTGTATCTACGTCTGCAAGCACTGACTAGTTTTGTCCATAAGCATTCGGTTATCCCGACGGATCCAAATTCTCTCACCAGAGTGCAAAATGTCATGAAAAAGTAGACGAGTTTTAATATGCTGAAACTAACTATGAAACTAGTGCAAGCTGACATGATAGGTTTCGTTTATAGTATTGCCGTAGTACCTCTTTTACAATCTTAGGCAATCGATAGTTTTGAAATCTAGGGAAAATGTACAACTCACGTGATAGTTTCCACTGAAACTAATAAAGAAATTCTGGCGTAATTAAATTCATTTAATTTTCTCCCGAGTGTAAAACAGCATTATAATTCTACAATCTCCACCAAGAGAAGAAATGACGGCGTGAATTGTGGCGGCAGAGAAGGGGGGTGTAAGAAGGGGGGAAAAAATGTTATTTTAGAAATGGAATTCTTAAAATAGTTGCGAAACATATTCTGCGATAGCGTTTATATTCGAAAGAGCCAGCTTAAAAAACTATTCCTACTGTAACTGCAACACGTGCTGACCTAAAAAAATCACATTTTCTATCCGAGTCTCTGATCGCTTACGAGTAAGCGATCAGCCTAGTGCTTACGAGTAAGCACTAGCCGTGGGATAAGAAGCAATTATTTTTGTGCGTGTTTGTATGTACAGACATATCATGCTTGATTATTTGGTGTTAACAAAAAGTATGTATTATAAAAAACTGATGCTGAAGTAAAACTTAAAGATATTATTTATGTTATATGATTTTTCTTGTAATTTAATATACAAATCTACATTATCAAAAATTTTCATAAACAAAGAAAGCCCCTTTCGAGGCCATTTCGTATGAATCAATCATTCATGGGAACTAAAAGTTTCTTCATGAATCATACTGTAACGTTACAGAATAAAATACAAAACAAATCTTTGGTACCTTAAGTAATATAATTCTTTAATTGCTGAAAATGCATGTTTATGTTTTGTAGGCATAACCATAAATAATTCTACAACTTCAAACAACATGCTATTTATCTGTCAAGCATTTAAGAAAAATATCATAAAGTAAAGTATAGAAAAAAGAAAATATTACTGTACATTTCCTCTTCCCCCCCCCCCTTTTCTGCTCTCACAAACTCTCTCTCCCTATATATATATATATATATATATATATATATATATATATATATATATATATGTGTGTGTGTGTGTGTGTTTGTGTGTGTGTAGGGTGTCAGGTAATTCGCGGATACGGATTGTACCACACGTAGCTACTATGGTAAAATCTAAGTAGAAAATACTCTTACGTAAAAATGCATTACACGCTTCAATTACGAGAAAAACGCCATGAAATTTCCAAAAACCACTGTAGCAAACATGTTGTATTCCAATTAGATAAGGGTGAGGTGACGTGGCGATGTTGCAATTAATGTGTCGTCCTAAGACATACGACAAGGGAAAGAGTCGAACTCAGTAGTGCCAAGGAGACCATGGAGTTCACATGCAGTGAGTACTGGGACATGGAAATGTCCACGTGTGCATCCGGTGGCCATGCTCAATGCGTGCTGCATGCATCCAACATGCGAAAAAGTGCATTACTAAGGGCAGAGAAAACTTCGAACACCTGTTACGACGTTTCGACGTTTTCTATGCCGATGATGCCATTTGATCTACTTTAATGTGGTTTTTCTCGTAAATTCAGGCTCTTGAGTATTTTTATCACAAAATCGTTTCTACTTAGTTTTACCATAGATTCGTGTGGTACAGTTCGTATCCGCGAATTACCTGACATTCTGTATGTATACATGTATATTTATTCATATATGTATATATATATATATATTCGTATTATTTTTTATGTCTAAAATATATGTATACGGAACCGTGGCCATTTAAATAACTAAAATTTTAGGCTGATGTACGAGAATAGGCATACTTTTAATTATTAAAAATGATAATACGAAAATCTGTACAACGTACTAAAGGAAAATTTAAAATTAGACAAAAAGTGGTACGTAAATACCAAGACAGTTTATAATAGATAAAACGAAATATATTATAGAAAACACAAAGATTAACAAAACTCAATAAACTGCTAATTGTGTTAGGGCCTACTGCACTTTAGACAAGACTGTTGAAATCACGTAGAATCGATCCGCCATTTGACACTTTTTCTACGGATGTAGGTGTTTGAAAGGTATGGGTTTATCTCATGTTTGACCTACGAAAAAATGGAAAAACACGAACATTTTCAGCAAAACGAGGTTAAATTGTGGCTATTGTCTTGGCTGTTTTCACTAGAAGCGTTTATCTCCACTGGCATACTGTATTACCAGTAACAGAAATAACTTTTTGAGCTTCCGTATACACAGTATTTTTTAACAAAGCTGTTAATTCTGGCATTAATCCAAATAAAATATTCTCACAGTTTTTTTTCCCGGAAAGTCACTGTAATAAATACTTCCTTATACTTAAAAAAACAAAACGTTTTCAATCTGCCGACAACAAAAATCATAATAAATGGACCTTTTCATGCCAATGCGTGTGTGAGATAGATATAATAAATGTTTCTAGTGAAAATCATTTTAGCTACTAACATAAACAAATTTAATGTAAAATTAATATTCTTATTTTATAGATCATGTACATTTCTGGATCATTCTCACAGATATTGAGAACTACGCTTAGTATATTTTCAGTATGACGAGACACTAACGATAAAAATAATGTTTTGGTGAAAAAAGATTAGAAGTTTGGTTTAACCCTGAAATCTTAAGTGTTTCATTTATGTCATTTAAAATTGGATTATTTTAAAATCGAGAGAGAATATTTGTGAGGACTGCTTTAATTTGGCTTTGGGAAAATTCAAGGGTATGACAATCATTTGCGTAAGAGTCCGTGTGACCAATACTGCGTTTATAAAAATGCATACACTGCAGAAAAAAAAACAAGTTTATCTCCTAGTGATTTTTTTTCCATAACTTGTTTTTAGTAGGCGAGTATGCGATTTTTTTCCCGGGTCAAGAAACCTCTTACAACCCAAATTGGGTCATCTGGGTCATCATTTTGCTTTTCGTTTAGAATATATAATGCTGTATTGTTTAATTTACTATTTTTATGCTTTTTGAGAGATGTGTTATAAATATATTTTCCACATTTGCACATTACTCTCTCTTTTATTTTAAATTCATAACGACTACTAGCATATTCACAATAACATTTATTTTCAGATTTTAAAATGTTTATCTTTTGTGCGTTCATGTGGTGCAAAACTTTCTATGTTTAATACTTCACCACATTTTTGTACATTGCTTAGATATGTTATTATTTTCCATTTCGAGCATCGTTTATTTCTATTTGTTAAGAAAATAAATTGATTAAGATAAAAAAAATATTATTCTTTATATATATTTTTTCTCTATAAGTTACACGAAACAAAAGATGGAATCGCTCCTCAAGAAGTTGAAAAATTCGTATGAATTGATTAAAATGCAAGATATAGGGGGTTGGGAATGGTTTACTGCTACAGATTTTGAAATTTGTGAGTCTACGTTTTGTAAAAAAATTAACTGTAGTCTAGATGATAAGTATAAAATTACTTTACCAGAGCGCTATTTGAAGATACTTGATAAAAATGCTTTGAAACTAATAAATGAGAGGGACGTTTTTATAGCATATAGAGGCTTAAAAGAACTGAAAAATGAAAAGTCTGCGCATGAAATTTAATTTAATATTTAAATTCTATCAATTTTAATATTTCATTTGATATTGCGTGATTTTGTCGTTAGTTTACTTGATTTAGATTGCTCGCTCGCAAAATTAGTGTTTCTTGAAAACGATAAATTTGGATGTTTTTTGTATAATTTTACATGTTTTACACTGTGTAAAATACTGCACGCCCATTTTTGAAAAACTGCTAAAATTCTCTTGTTCTTTTTTGCTTAAAATTGCTTGTTTTTGAGAGCTCCTTTTCAAAAACATTTAGAGCTTAAATTTAGCCCTCCAATACCTCAATTTTAACTTAAATTTGTTTGATTAACATGGTTTTTTCATCGATTTCAGATTTTTAGTTTTTATTTTTTTTCCTGTACTTTTAGACGAAATAAACCTATTTAGTGAACTGAGTTTTTGTTGTAATTTTAGAAGAAATAACCCTAAAAATTGTGATGAGCCAGAACTCTTATTTTACATCTACTACTGATATTGCTGGCTGCGCACAACCAAACTCCGTATCCCAACACTGAACTGGTTTTCTGCCAATAGAACTAGCAAAAATGGCGTGAATAGGATTTGAGGTTAGAATATTGTTTAGTAAACAATTGCTTTGAGATATTTTTTACACTTCCTCTAACCAATTTGTAATGCGGGTTGATTAGGTTAGTAAAGGCTGTTCAACATAAAGTGAGCACTTTCGAAATCAACATTAGAAAAAAGTCACTGCTCCTACCTGCATATATTTTAACGGGCGCCCTGTGTGACATGCGCCCAGTTAAGTTGGTAACGAGGAATGGGAAAGTAGGTCCATATGTTAACGTCGAATGAAAAGTGCCAGGTGACCATTTCTGTTAACTTAAGTATTTCTTTCGCTTTTTGGTTTTTTTTTATACATCGAAGTGTAAAAGGTACACTGCTCGTCGTTAAAATTCCAGCACCAGGAACGTGCGCCGTTGGCGACACCACTAAGTGGTATGTATAAGTGGAGGTGTGGGAGCCCCTGTGGGATAGGCTCACAACCATACGAACGGGTTTACGCCTTTGTCCGTGGGGTAATCGTGCCCTATAAGGGTTGTGAATTTTCCTTCCCGCGAAATTGGTTGTCGCGTTCGAAGATATTCAACAACAGTGAAGCGGATATAGGATCGACGGGTCGAGAGGAGGTACCCGACCAAGCGATGTGCAGGAATATAACAGCCCCTTCGCACCGACGAGCGCGAGGAAAGACATTTGGCGCGCATGGCGGTTACAGACCGTGCAGCCACATCAATTATCCTCGCTTATGAGCACACGTAGGTCAGCTTGTGGCCGCACGCACGGTGCGTCGCCGTCTCTATAGGCTGATCACGGTAAAACAATAAGCACTTTTAAAAGCCTTGCTTAAGATCTACTTGTATGCACGTTGTGTAGTCTTCAGCCTTATGTACAATTAACATTGTCGTGGGCCTCATCACTTTATTCACGTGTCGGTCAGATGAAACTGTAAAATTATTAGAAAAGTAAATATTTCACGAATCTGGTCATTTTTACAATTCGATGCATTAAAAAACATAACAGAAAGCGAAGGAAATTATTTAAACGATCACAAATGGTTACCTCGCACTTTTTACTCGACTTTAAGATATTGGACTACTTTTCATCCACCATTACCAACTTAATTGGGGGCATGTCATTCAGTGAACCCGTTAAAATATATGCGGGCAGGGGCCTTGACTTTTTTTCTGAGGTTGATTTCAAAAATGCTCGCTTGATCTTGAACAGCCTTTAGCATCATGTTCACGTACCCATTACTGCAGCTGCCACTTGATTCTCACCACAGGTGCGTGCGGATGGAATGGTGCGTCAAAGATTGGGCCTGGAGGGACGAATGCCACCATCGTTTTCCCCCGACGAATCCCGCTTTTGCCTGCAGCACCACGATGTCTCGCTTCCGAGTTTAGCGGAAACGTGGCGCAAGCTCGGCCTTGTCCTGCATCGTGTACTGTCACACCGGCCCAACACCTGGAGATATAGCAATGGGGTCCCGGAGGATCCCAGTCCCCCCCGCGCCTAGTCTGCATCGCTGGTACGCCGACCAGCAACCGTTATATCGCGTGGAAATGTTGGAGCCTGTTGTCGCCCCCAGTTCCGGTTTGCTTTGGAAGGGCAGTGGGGTGATCTCGTTAAGATCATCCAATACGACCGTTTCATTAAGAACATTCAATATGGCAATTTCGTTTAGAACATCCAATATGGCCGCCGAACACGACCACCAGCTGTGAAATCAACTAAGCTGGCCGTAGAATCCCGAATCCTTTCCAATAGTCCCCTGTCCCAGATCTCACTAAATTCTACAACTGTCAAGTTTCATTTTAAATATAATAAAACCTAGTTTCCTTACCTGTTCTTTCAGAGCTGAATCCAACTGGATACTTTACACGCCTAATACTTTCAGCACGAACAAGAACGTTTCTTGAGATACAGTAGTCTTTTGGAGCACACTAAAGACTTTCACCGCATATTTACTTTGACAATTTTTTTTTAATAGCAATCCTAGATGCTTATGTCTTCCGCCAGCCTCATCTGGAGTAAAAAAAATTACAAAACGCGCCATCCTCTCTTTCTGAATAACACAATTACTTCCATCGTCAAAACCAAGAGTGCTGAAATTTTAAATTTCCATTGCTACTGGATCGGAAACTGTATTCGAGCATCATGATATCACAGGTTGTGAAGAACAATATTGGATGCGTCTTGTGGACTCAGTTTCTATACACTCGGCCGAAGATATTCTTCAACGTCTTTATATGAATATTGTTGACGGCACCTACATATTTCACATTTTAAAATTTTTAACTTTATATATTGGTCTGAAAGTCTTGGGTACTGCAGAAACACTTACTCGAAAACCTGCATTAGCAATAACTTTTCGGATACAGTCATTTTCTGCATATATGTTTAAAACACCGACACTATGCTTCGTACATAATTCCCCCTTTACCGTTCCATTGGTACAACCAGCTTGTTTTATCAAGTCAGTTACTAGTATCAACCAGTTTTCTGTTGAAATGTGTTTAGTAAATTAAGTGTTTAAATACAGTACTTATCAACATTAGCAATTGTAACAAATGTAAATATGATTAAACCTGATATTACAGATAGTTGAGGAAGAAAACTCGTAAGATGACAGTCAAAGAATCTGGTACAAGAAGGGTGAGTTGGGTAGTTCAAAACCCTCAACTCCTTACCTGACGTACTTCACTTGCACAAAGCTATATATCTTACAACGCTACGAGTGGCCTTTAAATCAGCGAATTTCTGCCGCCGTGATAATCGGTATATTTTATACTAATTTCTAGCTGAGCCATAACTGGTTGTCACTGGTTTCAGCTCCATTTTCACTGTTCCAGTTTTAGAGCACACAATTTCACGCAACAATCAATTTACGTAAAGTTTGGCCGCGGTGGTTAAGGGGTTAGGCTCCTCGCTTCTCACTTAGCCGAACAGGCCTCGATTCCCGGCGGGGGTTTTCGCATGTGGGAATCGTGCCGGACGATGCCATTGATCGGAGGGTTTTTCTCGGGGGTCTCTCGTTTGTCCCACCCTTACATTCCGGCGCTGCTCCATACTCACCTCACTTCACCCTCATCGGCTCTCAAGACCTAGATGTTAAGAGCCGCCCAAATCTCTCCACTATCCAATACACGTAAATCAATATTCGAATGAAAATAAATCTAAATAAAAGCATTTTTGCGTGGAACTGAGGTAGTCTATTATTAGGGGAATTTGTACCCAGCGACAGTATGGGATGTCATATTTTCCCCAGCCGACAGCCCCGCACGAACGTGTGAATTCACTGGCGAACGCCGACCTCCCGTGGCGCAGTCGGTTGGTGCGCCCCGGGTCTGGGGTGCAGGAGGTTCTGGGTTGGAATCCCAGTTAAGGCATGGATGTTAGTGCCAGTTAGGTGATAAGTTAGTTTGTAAGTCGTCCCCTGATAAACCATCAGGTATACCACCAGGGGACGTTAATAAGCCCTTTCCAATACAATCCAATACAATTCCATCGGCGAACGCAGAGTGTGCACTAGTGCGGCGGTGTGTCGCGGTCGCAGCGCTGGGCGTGCATTGCACTGTGTCCCGGGAAGGGTTCCCGGGTTTTGGTTGGGTGTCCGGGGCGAGGAGGGGGGCGAGACGCATACCGCGGATGGGGGCGGTTGGCGGCCGGGCGCTAATGGAGGACGCGGTTCGCCACCACCCCCCACGCCACATCCCGACATCGACAACCCCTTCCAGCCGCGAACCGTCCGACCGCATCGGCTGCTGCAGCCGGCGTCAATGGTCACGACCGGGACCCCTCCCCCTCCCTAGTTGACCTCCCTAGTTGACCACCCGCAGCGAGAAAAACACCGCGGTTACCTCGTAGTAGTCGCTCAAGTGCTGCTGCGGCTGTATACGTGGGCCCACACACGCACGTTGCCCCTGCTTTCCGTTGAAGTCGACACGTGGGAGGCAGTCAAATGGCACGATGGAGCAACCCACCTGCCTTGAGCTTTCTCCCGCGTTTGACGTCAGAAGCGCGGGGGCGATAAGGGCGACACTGCCACGAGCGTCAAGCGTTCCATCGCCGCCTAAGCGCAAGACTCTCAACTGGTGTACAGTGTTCTAGTCGCCCTGCGCGTGTACCCATGGAGCTTTCAGCGGTGACCTTATTCTTTTATGCCGGTGTCACACTATGAGCGTTTGCCGCTGTGGCTATAACTCTCCGGTTTGACGGGGTGACAGTGATGTAAATGCCAGGTGTCACACTAGTTAAAGCCGCTCTAGTGTGACACTTCACATTTGCAACAATGCGTTGTGCCCATCCCGTCAAACCGCATCCCGTTCAGCCGCAGCAGCACAGACGCATAGAAATGACACCGGCTTTATTTGTGGAAAGTTTGTAGGAAGGTTCAGTGCAAGGCCCTCGAGTAGTTTTCTCGCTTTGAAAAAACTGTATTTTTTTTTTGTTAGCAGTTTTGGAGTACTGCGAAACGGTGTTTCTAAAGTGCGCGATGTTTTAAAAATACTCGACAGCCCTCGTCTGAAATGCGTGTTCCTTTCGTCGATTAGCACTGGGCGTATGTTTAATAGTTTAGTGTAAAAACGTGAATATCGAACAGTCTCCAACGCAGTTCAAGAACCAGGTGTATGTATGATGTGATGTATGTGTAAAAAAGGGGAAAGAAAAAGTTTATTGTATATGTGGTAAAGATAAAAAAAGTTTATTTAATGTAGTAAATGGTGTGGTATGTAAATAGAAAGAAGGAAAAGAATTTCAGTTTACTCAACTTGTAGCCAATAATATTAACACCTATGATGTAAAATGGTGGTATACAGTGACACTGAGACAGTTTGTACATATGTATTAACTTAGATATACTTGTATATAGCGTACACACAACAGTTCTTTGCAATATATATATATATATATATATATATATATATATATATATATATATATAACATTTTTTAACGATTGAAATATTTTCTTTCTAGTCATTCATCACTAAATTATACACAATAAAAAAAACTAGGCATCAAATTTTAATACTACTCTAACATATAAAATAAATGAGAATCTTTGGATATTTTAAATTCCATCAGATAAATAGTAACTATCATACACAATGAAGATTTGAATAATTTTATCTCTATGCTAGAATCTCTTGTTAAAATTTCCAATTCTCGTAAAATGAATTAATATCTCGGGATTCCACTGGATATTAAAGATCAATCTATGTGGATTACTTAAAATTTGATTACTTATTCTCTGACTTTGGGTTCTCAGAATATTAATAAAAAATTTTAAACATTACCATAAGTTTCATCTGGAAGCGTTTTTGATGTAAAACCAATCCATTCTACTATAAAGGTTATTTGAGTAGTCATATCTTCTAATAGGCCCTATAAATCACTTTGATTCAAAATTTGCATTACTATCACATTAAGTCTATATTAATCTCCAGTCATTGCAAAATCAAATGTTCTTGAGACTTCACAATAGTTATAATCCTTTTTATCAAGAAAACTTTTACATTCCATCAATCAATAAAACAATTACACCGAGCATATTCAAACAGAACAAAAAACTAAAATACTTTAATCTAAGCATAACAGAAATTAAAGGTTAATTTCTAAGAAGCATAAATTTAAATGTACATTCTCCTTTCATTATGCGTCATTATATTACATATTAATTTAAATTAATTAGAATATTCAATTTCTCATGTTACTTTACATATAGAAGCATATACACCTTTTGATATGGGTAGCGGTCTGTAGTATTAACTCATCACAGTAGGCGAGACCGCTTATAATACAGAGGTGAAACACGTGCATATTCCGCGCAATCGAAAAACCCGCCTATCATAAGAGAGTTAGCTCACGGATTCTGTAACACATCATAAGTTGCCATGGGAACTGTTAACAAACTGCATGTAGCTTATGGTCTCTGAATGCGAAACAAATTACCCTTCTAATTGGAACTACACTCACTCAAAAATTAAACAATAATTCAAAATAATAAATAGCATTCGTAGTGTTGCCATAATAAACAGAGAAATTATAAATAATATGAAATTACTTGTCTGTGTCACATTAAATACATACAAAAATAGCTAAGAGAAAACATTATATTTGAGTTGTGACATTATATTTAATAGTTCCTGGATACTCAACATGTATAGGCAACGAACAATAAACATTATTTCTATGCCTCAACGTGTGATTTAAGATGCGACATTGAAATCGAATGGCACATAAATTTGTTCCTTTTTATATATTTGTAGAAAAAAATTTAACAGAAAAGAGGTAATTGCGTTTCTAAAAATTTGACACTTTCACTTGATCGGAGCACGAAATATGTAATATGTCCATGGTGATGTTATGGCGGAGTTATACAAGTCTCGCCCGCGTGGATCAAAGGACATTTTGGGAGAGAAAATTCCGGCTGCTAGTGTAACGAGACTCTTTGCCTGGATGACTAGTTTCGTCATCACAAGACCAAGTTCTGCTGTGAGCCAGAGCGGGACTTCTTTACTGCACCTAGCATGGGCTGACCGCTCGCGGCTTCCGCTGGCTGGTGCGTAGACTTCTGCGCCTTCTCCTCCTACACCGGCCATCCGGCAATGGCCCTTGATTCGTCGGAACTGTCCAAGAAGTTCCACGAATGTAAGGAATTACGGGAGACAGTCACAGAAGTGACGTTGAAAGTCTGTGGACATAAAGTCGCCATAGTTTAGTAAACGCAGACAAGCAAGCGAACTGCAGCGACGCTCCGGTATCCAGTCCGGGCGAATAATCCCAAACACTTTGCAACAATTATAGTTAGAGACACGTAAGTTTCGTGGATTCACATGGCAACAAGATAGACTCCACAGTCGTTTGTGTTATCGAGCTTCAGTTAGTTCATCGGTTGATGCTCCAGTTTTACTACAGACCAGGTAGCACGGTATTCGGCGATGTTTTCTTCGCTGATTAGTTATTGGCTCTTCTTCGTCCAGGGCGTGTCTAACAAACTACGGTCAAATACACGTGTTTGGAGTCTAGCTTGTCCTCAAATGAATTCGCACTTCCGGGTCTCTAATTGTAGTCTGTAAAAACATATAGTCTATTGGCGGTTTCTTCGTCATTTTTTAAATCAAACCTTTGAATGCATGACGTGTTTAGTAATTTCAAATATATACCACATACCACCAGCGTTTTATACTTGTGTTCATAAAAGTCACTTTTTTTCTGTTAAATTGAAATGTTATTCATACAAAATGTATAAATTATAACGCTTCATTTATAAATAATTTGAATAAAAAACAGTGAAGAAACACGTGTGTTGGTAGCACCTGGTAAGAAATAGTTTCTATATAAAATATTGTTACAACTGAGTTCGCTCGAATTCGGTGCGTTGTCCTCTGATGTAATTTTCCAGACTTTAAGCTCAGTTTTGCATGAGGTGGAGGTATATCCTGAAAGCAGAACTTTAGCAGGGCTTCAGAAATGTCTGAAGTAACCGTGAATAGATTTTAGCACCGAAACGTGAGCAGATCTCCCCTCTCGGCCGCACAGTATTCGGGACAATTACGCAGCCAAAAAGCACACGGTAAAAAAAAATCATGGCTGACTTTATAAACTGTAATCGAAGTTTTTAACCTATACATTGAATGAAAATAGTACTAAATATCAGGCTGAAAATACCTATATAAATGTGTTGCATTGCTGCTATACAAATTTGGAAACTTCGTCCTGCATTTGACTCTATCTTGAGCAAATGCAGAAACGCTAACTTTGATGCTTGAGAGAAAAACTTTACAAATAGCTCTTTCTCGCTATACGTGTACAGTGATTAGACAGTTTTCAAATCATTTCTTAGCGTGTATATAACACTTGGTGACACTTTGAGCGTGGTCTGCCTGTGGACCCGCGCCGAGAACAACTCTCAAAATGCTGCTTAACGTGCTTGGTGCACCGCTCGTACCTTCTCGTCACACCGTTCAGCCACACATGTACCCTTGCAAGGGGTTTGTCATTGGACTATACTTTGCTTGACACGCCCTGGGTAACTCTGAGCCAATAAATAAACACTTAGCATATGCGTAGTCCAAATACGCGCAGTTCAGTCAGAAAGGGAGTGGCTTCATCACATTTATGCAGCAGCCAACAGAGAAACGACGCTAACTCGAGTGTGAGTGTGTATATATATATACATATAATACTGTGAAGTTTAGCTTGATGCGAGATAGTAACGCGAATTTTGCAGGTTGCTACTTATATTTATTGCAATGCGGAATACCTACATTAAAGCCCTGACCAATCTTATATAAATTTAGTTTAGTTAACATAACCCTTACTAAGAAAAAAGGTTTTGTTGAATCGAACAAGATTTGTTTGGTGCAAAAAATTATTTGTTTGTATAGGGGTAGAGAAATATTTTGTTGCCGAAACCAATTTATTTTGTTGTTCTCATTTGGTTGTCCCACACTGTACGATTTGGTTGGTGCAACTAAAGATTTGTTTGGCTAAACGTACATTAAACAGTTTGGGCCGATATAAAAATATGTTACAAGTTCGACCGAGATCACTTTTATCAGAGCGCTATGCCTTAGTAATCTCAGTTAATGTGACAACTAACGAAACCGGAAAGCTTTTAAATAAATACAGCGAAAATATTGGGCAATGAGTGCAAGCAAATATTTCAAGTTTTACAGCTGTACTTGTCAGTTTCTTGTTGCATTGTTTCATTAATGTGTTTATACGATTTTTAAGCATCAATATATACACTAACAAATACGGTTACTCTCCTGCCACAAAAAATACAAACAAACTGTCGAGCTGTATTTTCGAATGAAGGCAGTTAAATGAGTGGCCAAACAAATAAATACAATTGATTCACCAAAACCTTTACTTGACGGTTTAATTTTTTTTGTCTAACACAGAGATTTTGTTTATTAAAACATATATTTTGATAGATGAACAAAAGTGATTTTGTTTACTCAAGAATACATTTTGTTAGGGCAATTAAATATATATTTCACCCTATACAAACAAATATTTTGTTCGATTTTCTCTCAGTGTTCCCTAGTCAAAGTATAGAGGGATAACCTTCAATATTTAACAGTAGAAAAAAATCATTATAAAGTTTTCTAGAACATATGAGGGAAGAAGCGATTCCTAAATAGCGTGCAGAATGACTGATCTAATGGAGACTGCCTGCAGGTTTACTAAGCATATGTAGGCCTATCTTGCTTGTTAGATAGGTCTCGGACAGATAAGTTTTTTATGATCGTTGTTAGATTCTTAAACTTTTTTAAACTTTTATGGAGTACTGAGAAATTTTGTCAGTAAGTTGTAAGTTGTAAATTTTTTTTATAGATTTGAAAACAATGTTTTATAAAGAGTTTGTAAAAATGTTTAAATAAGTAATGAAAAATCTTTTATTGCGCACGAGAAAAGATTCAAGGGCTTTTGGGATAAAATTATACAGAAATATGTAGTGACTCAAATTTTTTATTTTCTTTCGATGGTCTCCGATTTCGATTTTAAAATTCGAAATGAAACAACCTAAGCTTTTTTTCAAACAATGCGAATTCATTTTAATGATAGTGACATTTCTGAATATGAACGTGTATTCTTAAACTGATTCGTTTATGGGGAATGGTCACCCATTCAACTTTTGACCATATCCGGAGCTACTTAACTGAGATGTCGAACATCCAACACATAAGATAAAGAGAATGTGTGCACTTATTAAGTACACACAAATTAAATGTTCATTTTAATTTTAACGTTGGGTACGTTCTCCTGAAGCTTTCTCTCGTGTGTAAGGCGGGAAAATAGAAATACGTTTCGTTTGAAGTAGGAATGCCACCAGACATGACTGAGGCCTGCCTGTGTGCTCCCAGGAGAGCTGTGAATCTTCCAACCCAGTGTTACTGGTTACTTGCAGCATGAGAAAACACAAGGAGAACGAAGTTCGCCTACTGTAATAACGAAGCAAGTACTTAGCAAAGAAACAGAAGATGGTTGAATAATATTGCTTGCCTGAAACGCCTGAAATTGTTAAAAACAAGCGGTCCAGCGATAGCGTGCGCAGCAAAAAATATCGCTGAGTCTACCCTGTGAAACAATTTCTAGTTAACTCTGTAAACTGCAATGGAATTATTATACGGATACCACATATCTCGCTGCAAATGTAGGAATGTTTAAAGTCGCTGCCATGTAAAACTAGAAAGTCACGTACACTACCTTGGAATGAGAGAGTGAAAATGTATGGGCGGCTCTTAGCATCGAGAACTTGATAGCCTATGAGGGTAAAGTGAGGCAAGGATGGAGCAGCACCGGAATGAGGGGGCGGAGGAAACGGGAGATCGCCCGAGAAAACTCGCCGACCAGCGGTATCGTCAGGCACGATTATCACATGCGAAATTCCGGGGCGACCCCGCCGGAAATCGAACCCCGTCCGCCTAGGTGGGAAGCAAGTAGCCTAGCCACTACACCACCACGGTCTCACTTCCTTGGACGTATGGAAGGAAAAAAAAAAAAACATAATATTCGAGCTTTGGTGCCATCCGTATACACTGACGTGATAGATTTGTGAACAATTTATTAGAGTGTAACCACAAACTACACGCAAATACCAGTGGACAATAATGCAACGGACTACTCGATTCATCTTCGTCGCAGAGAACTGTACTGCCAAACACTTAGGTTTATGCGGACCAGTGAGGGTCGGTTGATTGTTGCAGGGGAATGAATTGGGCAAGGGGACAGAAACTAGCTATACACTGGGACGATGCAGCTGCGTCCAATTATTGTTCGCTCACACGTGGCCCCACCAAAACGCCAACCTCAACTGCCGACGTGGCTTCATTAGCGAAATGGTTGCTTCGTCACTTATTCGTGATTGGTCACAGGAACGTAACCTACGGCCTGTCCAGCGGTGGTTGGTGTATTTCATGCACGAATCATCGGCAACGTTTTCGTTAGTGCTCCTGACATTTTTATCTTCATAAATATTATGCGATATTTGAATAAATAGTGCAATAGGGGTGAATGACTTGATGGAGATTTTCGGACATTCGCCATTGCGATGCAGATGCCTGTCATGGAAAAACGTTACTGAACACGAAAAAAATACTTAAATAACACAAGTAACCCGTGGACGAGAAAATAAATATACGTATACAACACTGGAAAATTCAAGAGTAAAAAAAAAAAAACAGACCAGCAACTAATTTGAGAACCACTGCTGTAAATAGCAACTGGCCGCGGTGACGTAGTAGTCAGACTATTGGCTATTCCACCAAGGCAAACCGGGCTTGATTTCGGCAGGGTTAGAATCCATTCACGGTTACTTCAGACTTTTCAGAAGCCCTGTTAAAGTTCTAATCCCAGGATATTCCTCCGCCTCATGCAAACAAAGCTCAACAAGTCTGGAAAATTACACCAAAGAACAATGCACTGAATTCGTGCGCACTCAGTTGTAATAGTATTTTGTATAATAACTTTTTCTCACCAGGCATTACCAACACACATATTTTCTCACCTTTTTTATTCAAATTATTTATAAATGAAGCATTATAATATATAGCCAAAACATGAGTAACATTTCAAATTAACACAAAAAAAATAATTTTTATGAACATAAGTATAAAACACGTGTGATATTTGGCGTATTTAGGAAATTACTTAACATGTCATACATGGGGAGATTTGTTAAAGGTTTGATTAAAAAATGGCGAAGAAACCGCAAATAGACTATACTATGATTTTCTCATGTGTGGGATACGTGTCGGACTTTTCCGCTGGCCGGAGGGTTTTCTCGGGTCGCTCCCGTTTCCCTCTCTTGCATTCCGTCGTTTATCCACCTTCACCTCATTTCACTCACTGTTAAGCGCCAACCAAACCTACAAACTCAACTGTAAATAATATTGGGATTTCTTTTTTTTTTCGTTTTGCACAATTGAAACTAAAACGTCCATACAGCTATAGACTGTTCACGGTTAATTGAACACTTTTGCAATCAACTTTAGACAAATGATTTTGCTCCTGCTTGCATATATTTTAACATAGGGTATTCACGGTAAAATGAGCACTTTTGAAACCCTCGTATTTGGAATAATAGTCAATAAATATTATTTTATTTTAGCGTTAGACATTAATTTCCGAGTGCGGTCGGATATACACACTGTGTTTATAAATTACATGCCAATATTTACTTAAAAGGGTTGTTCAAGTATAAAAATGGCTGAAAGGAAAAAAAAGTAACTAGGGTTTCAAAGATGCTCACTTTACCGTGGCACACTGAATGGCATGCACCCAGTGAAGTTGGTAACAACGGAATGAAAAGTACTTCCATAGCTTAACGTCAAATAAAAAGTGTTAGGTAACCCTTTAGGCTATAATAACTTAAATATTTATAAGATATTTAATTATGCAAACAATTTTACACTTTGACCTCACCAACGCATTAATAAAGTGATAAGGCCCACGAAAATGCTATTTTTACATAATGCGGAAGGATACGCATAGTGCATACAAGTATATCTTAAGAAGAGATTTCAAAAGTGCTCAGTTCACCGTGAACAGCCTATAACAAAATGGCTACGTGACCCGCTTCGTCAACAAAATCTAGGACAAATTTTTGTAATTTGCGTTTTGCGTCAGATGACAAACTACAAATACAAATTACCAAGTCGCCACCATCTAAGTTTTGTTGTTTGAAACGTCTGAATACTTGTAAAAGCGAGGTCAATGGACATTTTTCTAAGGTGGATTTTAAAAGTGGTCAGTTTACCGTGAACTGCCTACAACAAAAGGTGGTATTTTGGACATGGCCTAAGATAAAAATCAGTATGCTAAATCCAGTGTGAATCGCTGTTATTGGCCGTTCTCGGTAAAGATAGCACTTTTTGAAGCTGTTTCATCAGACATAATAACCAATAAATACATTTCATTGTGGCCTCGGACTTTTGGTATTGCGTATGCTTATTACTTACACGGCAGGGTTTACATTAACACGTGGTGGGTGGATATAAATTGGTTGAAAGAAAAAAGTAACAAGGGCCGTGAACGGCCTATAGTGGGCAAGGACTCGCGGAAGCAGGAGACTCACCCCTAAGAGGCTGGTTTGCGCGCTGCGCTACGAATACGTCCTTCGGCCTCTCAGCGCCCTGGCCCTGACCGCAGATAGCCAGTTACATTAATATTTCCCCGAGTGTTCCTCTCTCTCTCTCTCTCCCCCCTGGAGAAGCAGAGAGTGAGAGAGAGAGGGGGGGGGTGGGGAGAGAGCTGCCCCAGGGAAGCTCTCACTCAATTAGCGCGTGCCTTCCTTCGCCATCATTAATAATGGCCAGGGATTTCGCCGGCTGGCCAAAGCGCCTGCTAGAAACTCATCCGCGAATCGCCTCCTGGTCAGTAGTAAAGGAATTTCTTGGCCATTCATTTATTGTGGCGCGTCCTTCGCCAACTTACGTTTGCATTTTTCGTTGAAGTCGTTCAAGAGACTAATTTTTAAATAGATTTTTAAGATATTTTTGTTGCTTCGTATCGTTATATCAATAACTTAATAAAAAAACGAATAATTTGAAGAAAAAAAATGCAATCATAGTGTTTTATTATTGTAAATATGAGACATTCTCGGAGACTTTATCTTGGGTAAATGGTTTGAATAAGTTTCAATAAGTTAATTTGACAAAATGTTTGGTTTCAGTTGGAGTTTTTTCTACACTGGCTTAATGTATTACACATTGGTGTACGCTGGGTCTGAATGGGTTAGACAACATCACCTAGGCATTTCAAAATCTGTGTTCGGAAATTAACTTGCAAAAGAGTTTCTCAAAACTCTACAAATAAAATGTTTTATATTTACAACATATTATTATAGAGATTCATAAAATATGGTTTATGTAGTTCAATGTTTACAATAAACTCGCTTGTTAAAATTCAACTTAAGCATTCCGCACTAAGGTTTTGTGGAATTTACTCTGATTTCTACGTGGAGCTAAAAAAATATATTTGGCAACCAGTTTTGTAGGATTCCTCGAACAAATAAAAAAAAAATACAGTGCAGTCTTTTTGTCAGATAGCAAACATTTTTTTTTTTTTTTTTTTTTTACATTTAGTGTAGCGATTTTTCTGAGAACGCGAGAAAAATTTTTTTTGTCTTCGACTTGCTTTCGGTAAAATAAAACACGATTCTTGCGAAATCCATTATCTGCATGCAATATTGTCTCGGCGATGATTCTTCTAGTCGACTGTCGCATGACGAGTGCTCGAAAGAAGAAGAGCGCAACGCGGAGAATAGATGGGACTGGAGGAACTGCTCCAAGAAATGTAAACGAGAAACACAAAGCTGGAGGGAAAGCGAAAGGAAGAGTGGTACTGACAGGAGAAGTGCTTGACGGTGCAATAAGAGTGTGTATGTTGGGGGGGGGGGGGGGGTCGAGCAGGGAGTGGCCCCTGTCTTTTGAAACCGTCTCTGCGAGGTGGTGTCCTCCATTCTCCTGACATGCCAACTTGCTGCTACACATCTGCCGGAGGAGAAGAATGAGAGAGGGGGAAGGGGGGATACGGAACGAATTTCTTGTTATGCCAGCTTCATAGGAGTGGAAGAAAAGAAGTACAAGATATTATGAGAATTGGCTACCGTTTCGTTTTAAAAAAGAGCACTTTTAATCAGCGGATGGAAGGCTACAGAATAGGTAAGCATATAGATGTGAACTTGCGTCGTTGTCCCTATAACCCTTTCAGCCCTCACTTTAATTTACGGTTTCAGGTGTTGCAAACGAAAATTTTTATGATACACACTGTACTTAAGTCGACACTACATTTGTTTCGTTGTCCCATCCAATGAGATGTAGGCTATATGTTCGGCTGCAGTTATATGAGCCAATTATAACCTAGACCAGCAAGGTTTACCAATCATTTACCCACAGGTGAGGTCATTGGTCATTAAGAATAGCAGTGTGCAGTACAGACCAAAAATCACTTACACGTGCTTAACGTATAATCCATTCGTGGTTACTTAACACTTTTCTGAAGCGCTGCCAAAGTTATACTTCCAGGATATTCTTTCGCCTCGTGCAAACTAAGCTTAAATAAGTCAAGAGAATTACACCAAAGGACAACGCACCGAATTCGTGCGCACTCAGATGCAATACTATGTTGTACGAAAACTATTTATTAGTAGGTGCTACCAACACGCGTGTATTATCACTGTTTTTATAAATATTTATTATAATTTATAAATAAGATATTGGTAAAACTTCACTCTAACGAAATACAAGATCCTTTCAAGTTAACAGATGTACAAAACGCTTGTGATACATTGCATATTTAGTAAACAACCAAACATGTCATACATATAGTGATTTTCTAACGGTTTGATTCAAATAGCGTGAAGAAGAAGCGAATTAATAGACTATACACTGGGTCTGAACGCAGGCGTACGCATTCATTGCTTGGTTGCGGGAGAGTTGACAAGGGGATTTGTGTCTGATTGGTTAAAGCCTGCTGAGAAAGATTCCTATTGGCTGGGCTGCCGCGTATAGGAAGCAAGTCACCAGGCGCTGAATTTCGAAAGGAGTTCCGTCGTGCTGGTTGCCAACGACGTCATTTTGCTGGCGTGTGCGGTTGCAGTTTCCGGTACAAGCGGAGCTTCACCTCTGTAATCTCAAATATTCTGAGTTAAGAGTGGAATGGACCTGCGCGTCCAAGGTCAATAAGTGAGTGAGCGATACGGGCGACACTAACACGTACTTCTAGTGCCTCATCGCTCCTACGCGCAAGGCGTTCAGTGTTTCCGACGTAACGCTGTACTGCGTAAATCAGATCTGTAACTGTGGTGTTTTACTGCATGCCACGAACATCCACAGACTAAACTACGCCCGTATCTCTGTACTTTTCTCTTGCCGCTTAAGGAAATTGCATGGGAATTCTTTAAAAATGCGATATTTGACCATTTTCCCGAATTTTTTCTCCGAGAATACATTTAATATGACAAAAGTAAAACAAAATAGGAGCATAGATAATTGTTATTTATATTTTCTAACAAAAAGTCGTATTTGCAGAACATTTATTTACCGAGATACGTGAATTCGCGCAAACAACTATTTTACAAAAAAACGCGCATATCCATCCCACTCTTATGTTCATATTTACAGATGTATGGAAACGAAAGTATTATGAGTTTGTTTAATTTACAGTGGCGTGTAAAAATTTGGGCTGCTCTTAACATCGTGTTTTTGAGAGCCGATAAGGGTGACACGATGTGAGTATGGTGCAGCGCTGGAATGCAAGGGCGAGGGGAAACGGGAAATCCCCGAGAAAACCGGCCGAATAACGGCATTGTCCGGGCATGATTCCCACGTGCGAAAATCCGTGAGCGACTCCACCGGGAATCTGACCTGGTTCGCCTTGGTGGGAAGCGAGTAGTCTAACCACTGAATCACCGCGGCCCCTATCATGAATGGAGATTGTGTCCTTGGCGATAACTGGTTGTGATCTGAACAGTTTCGAAAACTTGGCGAGTATGTACGAAAACGAGAGAAAGAACTAATTAAATTATTTTACAAATTTACATTGCCGAAAAAATAAGTTTTATCATGCGTGGTTCACGACTTCAAGAAAAATTTACAAACTGTACGTTAAGGCGTCAGGTTGATGATTGTTTGCTTGCTCTGATGACTGGACTTTAGGGAGGAATGGTAACGGACTCTAGCTCTAGCTCACACTAACTACACACGCCTACATTTATATATATACTGCAGCGAATTCTCCAAAAGATAATTATATTATTTCATAGCTTGACCTAATAAGTGAAATCAAACCAGATTTGTCAGAGATGCACTCTTCTCGATGACAAGGAAAGAGTGAGGATAACTTTAGTGAACCACCTGAACAGGTTTACCAGAGAGATTCCCTAGTTTACAAGGAATTGGACTGTTTAAGTAATTGAATGGTAGTGCATTTACTTGGTTCGCAGGTCTGGAAATCGCCTAGATTTAAAGTAACTCAAAGGAAACTGATTCAAACCACTTGTTGACGTTTGATTTGTGGTATGCGCAAAGCATCCATTGCTTTGTTTTTCTTTTGCCACAGCCTGCTTATTGTGTCGCGTCAGGTTCTTTATACACGTACTATACTTCTGACTTTTACCGTCCCTAGTTTTCCTGTTTATAAAGCGCTTTAATTTCATTCATCCTTCTAGGTTACCAGCTCGCAAATTTAAATGCAGTAACATGTTACTGAACTTATAATTCTTATGAGTTGACAGCTCGAATCTGGCAGTAACCCCAGAAAGAGTCATGTTGCTCGAGGCCGCAGCTAGCCCTAGATGACCTGGTAAAATGAAAATGAGGTGGTTTACCGTTTTCTTCTGCAGTATGGAAGTGAGCCAGACCCGCAAATCACCAGAAAATCCCGGATTCCCCAAAAAGAGACCACAACGCTACCCAATACCCAACGAAGGCGGTTTACTGCTGAGGCATGTATATTTGCTTTTCATTAGTTTCTTCTGATTGGTCTCAAAGTTTTTTGAAGAGCTGACATATTAGCAGTTAAGCAACAATATTTTTTAATACTTACAGCGAAATTATTAGTGATCATATATTCCTTACACTCAATTTCTAAAATATTACAGAATATTCTTAATTATTTGAGTTATATGTAGTAATTATTCATAAATTTAAAATTGATATTTTTTTAATAACTTCAATGCGACCGCACCTGACAAAATATCCGTCCACCTAAACAAGATTATCGAACACGAAAGGAAATAACTATGTGAACTGATGAGTAATGGAAAATAGAGTAGAAAACACAATACGACCTACGACGTAACGAAATCATTCAGGGAGAAACACACCACCCATGAAAATGGGGATTAAAATTAGTTATTTTGCGCAGCTTGTGCTTACGCCGCCAGCGTTATAGAGTGCGCTGATCTGGTGTAAAGATTTTGAACTGCTGCTCCACCTGCGATTGCCTTGGCTTCCTCTCCCCGCCCGTTTTCCAGTCTACCTTAGCTACCCCCCCCCCCCCTTTTCTGCGCATGCGCGAGCAACAGTGATGTGATTGGTTGGTATATTTTTTGCTGGACGAGGCTTGCTTTCGAGCAAAGCTCGTCCACTTCTACTCAGGTCAGCTCAGCGAGAATACCTCTCTAGTATTTTTGCTCGTCGGCCCACTGTGGACTCTGTTCAAAAGCCTAAACCTCGCTAGTATTTGAGAGAGCTGATTTGTATCCTGCAAAGCTCGACGAGTCGCACGATAAGGTGGGTTCGTTACATGTTGTAGAAATTTTCTAGTAATTCGAGTTAGGCTTTTATATGAGCACTATATTATTTGCATTCCAAATTCTGTTTGGTTTTTCATGGTGTTTTCAAAATTTAAGTTTGGATTAACTTGTATTAAATGGTTCCTATAGTATATTTTCATTGAAACGTTTTCATGATAAGTAAACTTTAAACTCTTTGCTCCAAGTCGCCTGAAAAGTTCATGGTGTTGAATTGGGACCGCATCGACTTGCGGTAGTTTGGGAGCTTTGAATAACCCACGTGCAAGTGCATTCATTTGAGATCGCCGGTGCTTGAATTGCTTTAATAAGATTTAATTATATTTTTTAAATGTTTTGTGAACGTCTCATTTTTAGGTAATATGGGCTTTGGATAGGCTAAGGCCTCCCTTCTACAGAAGTGTCTTTTAATCCACGTAAAGTTTGGCTGTTTAATATTTCTAAGCATCGCCTTTTCCTTTAAATTTAATTAAACGTTCATAGTGGTGTTTGAGAATAAATATTCTCCTTTTGTAACTTGAATTATTTTAATTGAGAGGCCATAATATATTATGATTCTGATTTATTCAATCTTTGTTGTTGCTTTCAAATGAGTACAGAGTGATAACTCATAATATATTTATAATCCTTTGTTTGTTATTCATTTCAGTCAATTTATATTTTTAATGTGAATTTTTTATAATTTTATTTGAGCGCCCTGCTTTGACGGCCAATGAATGCCAGGGTCGCCGTTTTAAATATTTTAATGTTTAAAAGGTATTATCGTACCGTTCTTGTATGTTTTGAACAGAGTTGAAAGTACAGAAATCGAAAAAAAATTAAAGATTTTAAACCGATCTTGTCTATGCTCTTGTGTTTACGTCACAATTTGCAAAACGTCGAAAACTGCAAGAGGTGAAATTAAGGGGAGTCAAGTTATTAACCAAGAAATGTGCGTTACCGTAGGTGTTTACTGACTGTCATGCCGTGACAACAATTACTTATAGATTAAACGAACATAAATTAGGTTAATACTATTCGTGTGTTTTCTGATATTTTTGCAAATAACTACTTTCAATTACCTGTTTTCAATTGTGTGTATCTTTCCCTTGATAATCACGTTAGGCCAAAGGTCGCACTGCGTTTTCTAAGTAGTGTATATGTATATGGTGTAGCATATATGGTTATACTTATACTTAAAATCTGCAAATAACTTACTATTTTATATATTAATTTGAATAATAAATTAAAAAATTATATTTTTAAAATTTAAATCTAAAACATTTCTCAGTCACACATTAATGTAAATAGCTGATAAATAACAAATGATGTGTAGGAGGCACGGGGTACATAAAAACTTTTAAAATATTAATATTTAGGTTGTAGATATAATTTTTTAAATAATCAAAGTGGGTTAACCAATAAATGTATTTGTTAAAGTATAAATATATTTTTGGTTTCATCACAATGACTTTTTAAATTTTTAAATTTACATTATAAATATAATAATAATTGAGTTAATCAAAGAGGATACCGCTACAATCATTAAATGTAGAGTGTATATATAATTTATGAATTGCAATCAATATAGTCTTAAATTTAAGTTGTAAATATAATTTTTAAGTCCACGCAGAATTATTTAGTTTTTAAATTAATTATTTTTTATATTTATTAATAAAAATTATTTAGTCAGTAAGTTAATTGAAGGTTTTAATTACATTTAAAACGGTTAGTACTACACCACATATATTCTCATTTTCTACCACATTAATAATCACTTCACAAAGCTAGTACCTGCTTTTAAGGAGGAAAATCTTTAAGTACCGAAGTCGCACGGTATAGATTCTACTATTCCAAGCACACAAAGCTTCCTGTCTTCTGAAATTTTTGTGTAATATGGCTCAAAACGACAAAATGATTCGCATGCCATCAGTCTACATTACAAACAAATATAAGCAAACCTATTAAGTTCACGTGCACGCTACTGAAAACATAAAAAATCATTCATATTCGTGCTATTAGAATTACACTTGAAACTATCCGAAGAGTTAAAATATTTTCGCCATAAGTTACGCATAATAAACTAGCATGTTTTTCCTAAATTGACTCAGTTACAGTGGTATATATGACGTGTTGTCAGAGTACGCTTGGAAAATGACAAAAATATTAAGTTGTTTACTTGGTTTCACTTGTAGTGACCGACATATTAGCTCTTTTTTAAATAAATATTTCAAATAAACCACACGAAAATTAGTCGATATTAAAATCTTGTAAATTATGAACTTGAATATCCGAAATGTTGGTTATCATTGGAAGGAGATAAAATTAATGGCCGCGAAATGAAGGAAAAGGAAGAGATTTGTAGCCGGCCTATGATTCACTGGAGTAGTTCCACGATCGTAAGTCATCACACCTTAAAAAGCAGTTGGGAAATGCACGTGATCCCTGCGCGTGCTGTCCAGACACACTGCACACACTGTGCCACGTGGCCTTTAAAGGAGGTCACGACATGGAGATGGAGCCAGCGCCGTGATGGCCTCTCTCAGCAGTGGCTCTGATGAGGGGGTCACATAGCCCTGACAAACACAGCACGACGCGACGAAAACCGCAACCACGACACAACATATATATTTTCAATGTGACTTAGTTACAGTGGACCTTTCGGTCTTGTATTTTGAATTTTAACGCAGCGCTCTTAACCTTACGGCCTTACCGCGCTTCGGCCTCCCAATAGGCGAGGGAGAGGAATCACGTCATTTCAACGCAAGGAGGCCAAGATTAATGCGACCGGTGGTCAGACCCAAAGCCCAAACCTGGCACATCCGCACATCCTCGCTCCCTCTACCACAGAGGTTCTGAGATCCTCGCCCTCAGAAACCAAGCGTGTGGTCTGGCCGGGATTCTATCCATACCCTTAGTGCCTTTCCAGGGCACAACCGGAGCAGATTGCCGCTCACCGCCCGGTCTGTTATCGAGAGTGGGGATCTCTTCAGACCTCCTCCAGCATGTGGAGTCAACAACTACCAGAACGAGTCCAACCCTATGATCGGACACCAGAGAGAACCTCATAGTGGGGCCAACCGATCGTCCCATGCTACCATTTACTTTCCATGGCACTTGTAGGTTATTCATGGCCGAAATTGGAGAGTTTAGACTATATATAGACATATATTCTCCGTAGTTTCATCACTGCATCCAAGCCATTGCTCCCTCGACCACCGAGGTGTTACGTGACCAATTCTCAGTACGCGGGGAAGGGGGGGGGGGGTCGGCCACACTCCATTCCATGTCTTTGTACTTATTTTCTGAAGTACAGATTTTGGGCCCCAACGGCCAGAGTGCTAAGTGGTCCAACACCCCGCCAAGTGGTCGAGCCTTGGTACCAGCTATCGGTCCAACCATCATGGCAGATAACCCCTAGCCAGTCACGAGGACTCTGGCAACCCATAGGGAATGTGACTGCTCGAATTTACAGCCCAACAGTTTACTGACGCGGCACGAAGAGTAGAATTTTTCGGATACATTTAGAAGGAGCTGATTATTTACGCTAGTTTCAAAGGCGGTGGACAGACGGGAAATTTGGAATACGTGATGGTGACAAAGTGTTATTGCTAATGCATTCAAAGGTAAAATAATTATTTTTAACAGTTAAATAAAGCAATTTTCAAAAATTCTTCTTTTTTAAGCTGCGTATTTGCCATTGTAGGGAAATATTGCCATGCAATTTAATTTTGCAAGGTTGTACACTCTGTGCGTCGTGCCGCACGACACGACGAAAATATAATTAATTTCTAATCCAAAAATTCTCGTTGGACGACAGAATTTTCCGGGTTTACATCAGATCTATCTTGTATTTCATTGGCTGTTTAGTTTTAAGTATGGTGTCGAAGATGTCGTGTCGTGATTGTCGGGGCTATGTATTAGGATGACAGGGGCTGTCATCTTAATGCCGGGAGGGAAAGAACTGGCTGCGTGAACTCGGGAAGGATAATGAAGCAGTCGGCAAGAGCTACCAGTGCTTCAAGGGTACGTCAGACGAGGATTACGCCACAAGCTGCAGCATCCACCGAGAGTAACTACCAGCACTTTTCAGATTGGTAGACATAGTCTAAAAGAATATGCAAGGCGAAATGCTTTTGCGTTATCATTTTAAACCGACAATGAAAGTAGCTATTAGTCCTTATGTAATGTACCAACGAACACATACTAATAGACTCAGAGAATCCAGCACTACTGCGAATAGGGATGTAAAGAAAGCTGGTATAATGCTACGCATGCAGTAAAAACAATATTCAATTTATATCCTTAACTTGACGTCCGGTCACGAGGCCAGCACAGCAGCAAAGGAATATACCTAGAGTTCCCGAGATTCTTCTGTGGTTGTTCATACGTGAGCCTTTAAGATATAATGACAGGATGAAGATCCATTATGGCAGGAGGATGTCGGGCGAGGTATTTCAAGAAGTACCACTGGTATTACTGTACAGCCCACACAGGCGAAACAGGTACTACCCGAAGCTGCATAAATGTTGGGAAGGCCCCACACAGAATTCTGAAGATCAATGTTGTGATCTTTCGGATTTGTCATCAGGGCTACTATACGGAGGTACGGATGTTGCGGAGTCTGTTCGGGACAAACAGAGTTGAGGATGGGCCAGCGTTATGTGTTACTGGTCTGTATCGCTTCCCTTTCCCTACACGCTTCCGCGAGCGAAGGAGTGTGTAAATGTCAGACAGGTAGTTACGCGAGAATCGGGTGCCGATTTACAAAGGCAAGCAGGCGCCCCTGACATTCAGCGGATTTAATTTCTGGCGTCATCTTTGAAAGAATATTCACGTCAAAGCCTTGCCTCTCTCACCGAGACTCGGGGAGCGGGGAATCTTGTAAATCGGGCCAAATAGATTTCTTAAGCCACGACGGGCCCCCGATCCAATAAAGGCTGTTCACGATAAAATGAACATTTATTGAAATCAAATTTAGAAAAAATTCACTGCCCCTGCCTGCATATAGTTTAACGGGCGAACTGAGTAGCATGCGCCCAGTAAAATTGGTAACGTAGACTGGAAAAGAGTTCCATATTTTAACGCCGAATAAAAAGTTTGACGTAACAATTTGTAAAAACCTGAATTATTTCTTTCACTTTTTTTTTATTTTAATGCATCGAAGTGTAAAAATGAGCAAATTTGCAAAATATTTACGTTTAAAGTAATTTCACAGGTTCACTTGACCGAAGCACGAATAAAGTGATGAGGCCCATGGTGATGTTAATTTTACATAGGGCAGAAGAAGACACAATGTGCATGCAAGTATATCTTAAGCAGGGCTTTCAAAAGTTCTCATTTGACCGTGAACAGCCTATAGTTAAGAGTTTGCACGATTGCGTGACACTAAGTTCCAGGTGTGCGAAGACCAGATAGACGACGAGCCAGCAGAGCGACGAATGGCGGCGAGAGTGTACAGCGGGAGTGAAGTCTGCGGACTGCGAGCATCGGTAGAGTGAATGGTGAGACTGACGGGTTGGATGCGTGAGTGACAGACGCTTGGAACGATGGAAATATACAGATTGAATATGTGTAATTAATGAGTGTGTATTAAGCGATTGTAACCAATATAGATACATTGGTAATGACTTTAATTAGATATGAGATACATATTAAAATATTGCGTCACTGAGGATAACAAGTGTAAGAGTGGAGACAGATAATTTAAGGTTGTAAATGATTGCTTTGAGAATAAATTAAAAATCGAATTTAGTTAATTAATTTTTATCAAGAGTCCCAATATATTTAGCAGCCCCACCCAAATACTTTGTTCAGTAAACAAAACTTGAAAACCAAGAAAACTAATTTTGTTCATTTACCAAAATGCACAGTTGAATAAACAAGATCTCTGTGCTGGGCAAAAATAATTAGACTACCAAAAACATATGTAGGCGAATCTACTCTATATATTTGCTCGCGTGTTCATTTCGTCGCCTTTGTTCTAAAATACAGCTTGAGCGTGTGTTTTTTACTGTTCGCGACAGTTAGTGTAGAAACAGTGTTTGTTAGTGCTAATACTGATGCTTAATAATGGCATAAAAATCCCAATAAAACTATTTCAACAGGAAACAAAGAAATAAAGCTCGAGAACTTGAAATATTTATTCATGCGCGTTATCAAGTATTTGAATCGTATGCATTTGAAAAACATTCCTATTTCGTTAGTAGCGATAACTTTAGTGCGAGGATGCTAAGAGAAACTGCTCGGGAACAAATTACACAGGTCTGAACCTCGGCCACGCGTTCTATTTTTTATATTAATCGAAACTGTTAAATGTGCGTAGGGAAGAACAAATTTTTAGTCTGGGGTAACCAAATAGGAACAAAAAAATTTTTTTTTCAAAAACAAAATGTTTCATTGCCTCGTATAAAAACAGTTCATTTTGTTGCGACAAACAAACCTTGTTTTAATGAAGAAAAATAATCTCTCAATTTACTCAATGCTTTTTCACAAGCATTTATAAACCTCGCGCTATTCCCGGCTTTGCGCCATCAAAGAAATACAAAACGCCGTTTTGGATATTGTTAAAACAACTCAAGATCCATTTAGCTTAGGCTATTCAGGAAATTTGAAAACTGCAGCACTGAGAGTTAGAATTCGTCATAAAAAGTGGGCGCATATTGCCGTCCTACGGAGCAGAAGGCCGCGCCCACACGTAAAGAGGGGAGTTTGAACCACGTCACGTAGACGAAATGATGTCCCCTTCGCGACTCGGGCTGGCAGATTCCCAGCAGAGAGAGGTGACAGCCCTCACAAATGTTACTGGCGAAGAGGGGCCAAGCACGGACGAATGGATATGGATTCCAGTGTTCGTGACGCTTCCGTGAGCAGGCGGATTGGGCAAGCGCTAGTCTCTCTCGTGCTGAGTTCAATTTTCGAAATTCGACCTCTGGAAAAAAAAAAAATCCCAGCTCTTAACTGTTGGCGTGTGGATCCAAACAGTGGCTGAAATACATTATATCTCGCAGCAAATAAGTAAAATTATTGTTAATCGCTTCTAACACAAGTTAAAACTTTCATATTTGGAACATTTACAAGTATCATCAATTTATTAAAATTATTTGTTCATTGTTGGGTAGTTTCAAATGTACGTTTTAATATATACTCATACGTAAGTTCATGAATATTAACATAGGAAAAATGCCATGTTCTTTACTCGGAATACGAAACAGGGAATTTATTTAATAAGACGATGTTTATCTTCGGTCAGATATAGGAAATTTCTATTATGTACCTTCCATCCACGAAAATCCAATTTTTGTGACTTTTCAAGTTAATGTCTTAAAATAGTAGATAAGAATATTTTACTTTTTAGCAGTGTTATTATATACTTTATATTGAAATTGAATTCAAACATTTGAATTGCGAAAGGAAATATAAAGATTCATACAATAGAATTTACTGTTTATAAATATTATAACTTGCACATAGCACAGCCCACTAATCCGGCCAGAACTCTCTGAAAGTAAATTTCATTTGTGCCCTAACCAAGCATAGAATAACCTTAAATAACTATCCGAAAACAGCTCCACCTAAGATAATAAAATAAAATTGTAACAGGCCATTTGTGAAATGGACACGAAACTGCAATATTGCATAAATGGGAACATAATTGTATCAAGATTTCTATCTACAAGTCGTAAGAACGACTAGAATTTCTATGTGCTATACATAATGTTATAAGATAATATAAGATAATTTAAGTTATAATAAATGTAAATAAATTTCGACGTGGCTGTTCCAAGTAGGAGTAAATTAAAATGGATGGACCATGGCTAATATAATGTCTTCACGACAAATTGGGAACAAAGTAGGCAAACCCTCCGCCTTATGCAAAATTAACATTCAAATGGACCTCATCACTTTATTCACAGGTCGGTGAAATGAAATTGTGAAGCTGTTAAGAAAGTAAATAATTTACATATCTTCCCAGTTTTACACTTCGATGCATTAAAAATGCAGAAAGCGAAAAACATATATTTAAGTTATCACAAATGGTTACCTAACACTTTTTATTCGACGTTAAGATATGGAGCTACTTTCCATCCATCGTTACCAACTTTACTGGGCGAATGACACTCAGTGCACCCATTGAAATATATACATGCAGGGGCAGTGCATTTTTTCTAAGAGTCATTTCTAAAGTGCTCAATTTATCGTGAACAGCATATATATATATTTAGTCATCATGTAAACTCGGGACTTCAAGACAGTTGGTAGTTGGAACTATGTGAGAAGGGGTAGAATCAATTTTATTGTCGGTTCTAGATACAAGACACTGGGCGAAACTTTCTACCGTATCTGTAGCGACAATAAGCAGAATTGGGTTCTTTAATCTTCGATTAAAACCCGGGTAAGTTAAACACGATACCAGGAACATTAACTACAGCTGTACGGACAGCATAAGGGCGCAGGGCAAAGAACGAAGCGCATTACACAAGCAGCCCGACGCACAACACACAACATTGAGCCTAAAATAGAATATCGCTCGTTCATAATAAACTGAGCATATTTAAAAGAAACTTTTGAGAAATATAACGTGTGGTGTTGCATGCACGTAGTTTAACATAACGAGTGGCACACTCCTAATATATGTAGTTGCCATCGAATTAGAATATATAGCGCCATATATAAAATTTGCCAAATAAAGATTCGTCTATTTAGTTTTTATCGGATAACGTTTTATTTATAAATATTATATGTGATGCAATTACTTTCAAATAAAAAAAATGGAAAGGGTCCCATTGATTTTTAATAACAATACATTGAATTCACAACTTCATTCTTTTCACCAAAAAAAAAATAATATATATATATATATATATATATATTTCGTTTGTAAAATTTTGTCATAAGATACTGCAAGATAGACATGTAGTTACACAGAGAAGTTCTTGCATCTGATTAATTCTTCAAAAATTCAAATACGTCTACGGAGTACCTTGTACTAGGGGTTAAGTAATTTCTATACCTTTTTGCGGTTAACTGTGCAATTTTGAGACCCACGCTTTGTTTATACATTTTTACTATCGTTTATTATTTCCTGCCTCGTGTAAAATTTGACGTTGCCATTAAAACTTTAACTAGTGTGTATGTATCATAATAAGACACAAAGCTATTTACACAACGTGCCGTTTTTACAAAAATTGCACGCAATGAAATAATTGTTGTATGTGGTTAAAGGGTTGCAGTTATTTCGGAAGTAAGTTACTTAACTGTAATTAGTACTTGAGAATTATAACTTGGCGGATTTGTGGTGACTTTGTTATTTTTCTCGGGGCTTTACAAGTCAGTTTTACGTCTCTGCTAGCGCACGGGCAGGAGAGCAGGCAGGCAAGAAGGACTGCACGCCCCCGTATGTGCGAGAACACGCACACTTGCAACACACGTGTCGGATGCACCGGATGCTGGTGTGACTTTTAGTCACGGCAGCGTTACTTTCTTCCAGCTGCACCCGAACTCTCGAAGTGCAGCTTCCCCGCACGGTAAATTTCCGCTGTGTCCACAGTCCGTAGGCCGCGCCACAGAAACAAATATGCCCTTTGCACAGTCCGATATTCATCCCCCGTGCCATCTATCTGCAGCTCTGGAACTAAATTCTAGCCTATACTTCCACCGACTTCGGAGACTACTAGACGCATCTCTCGACATAATCAGCTTTTGTGATATCGAGGAAGGATGTACAGACCATTCACGGTTACTTCAAACTTTTCTGAACCCTGCTAAGTTCTACTTTTGGTTAACGTTTACATATACTCCCGCTATATTTAAAATTAAACACTACCATGTGACTACGTTTTAACTGTCAAATGCTTTGTTTACTGTTTTCAGCTGTAAAAGAATTTTGTCATGTTTCAACAACCATTACGTACGATTGTACATACATAATTTAGGCCTATAACCATATTTAGGTAAGCTTTATGACTTTTTAACAATGTCTGTGTTGAAGTGTTCTCTTATGGTTATTATTTTACATTGTTAACATTTGTTATACACGACATAGCACATTACATGTAAATGTTAATATTTTGCCGTGACTATTCTTAATCCTGTAGTTATAACTGTGGTGGGGGGGGGGGTAATATTTAACATCTAGTTATTGATATGTGTTGGGTTATTTCGTTAAAATGATGGCCTCAGTTTGAATAAAAATTAAAACGGAGGAACTATCAGTCGAACGAACATACACGGTAAATTCAAGCACGCAACTCGTGTCGCTTATTTTTTGTACGTAGAAGCGACAAACTTAAGAGATAGTGGTGAACATGCACACAAATAGGCCTACCGTAACTTTTGTTCCGCTCATATCTCTATACATTGGTACTTATTGTTTTCTAGGTTTATTTCATTATTTATTTTAATTCATCAGGCTGGGCTTAGTATTTTGTTGGGATTGTAGGAAACATTCAAATCACAGACACGTAAGCATATTGCGCAATTGTGTTTCGAACACCTACGGCCAGGTTACAACGTTGTGGTAAGTAAAAAGACGTGATTTTCAAACTATTGATTTTGTCATAAAAAGTTCACTATTAAAATGTATAAATTTCTCACGTCCGAAATTTGCCATCACACACACACACACACACACACACAACGGTCCAACGTTACGTAATGGCAACAATACTCTATCACACGCAGCTGTCACGACGTATGTTACAGTATATTTATTCCTGCCGTGGAAAACATTATTTATCACAACATCGTAACTTGCCTAGGTAGGTTAAAAAAAACACAGAGTACGAACTTGACGCTTCGTTCTGAAACACAAACACGCCATCTCATGTAGCGTTGTCACCAGTCGCCACTTCTGCCAACTTTGGATTTGTAAGAACCGTCCCACCATCACATCAAGATATATTATAATAAGTATTCAAACAATAAAAATCGCATTTTAGTCGTAAATTACAAATTCAAAAATCATTAGTTCTGCTGTAATAAGTATTAAATGTGCTAGAATTGTAAATATGTATACTTTTTCTGCTACTACTAATTGTGCGAAACTTCCCGAAAGAGAAAGAGATAGAGAAAAAGACAGAGAGAGAGAGAGAGAGAGAGAGAGAGAGAGAGAGAGAGTGACAAGCTCCGCTTCGCCTATTGAAGTTTCTTTCTCGTACGAAAAAAAAATCCATGTCACTAGGGCCTACGCGCGGTAATCTGCGCTGATATTTTTTACTGTGACACTGAAACATGTTTCCTTCAGTTCTACCTAAAAATTCAAATATATCAATAAGCAACGTTTTATTTACAAATAGCATGCCAAAAAAACTCGGTTAATAGAATATTTTAACTGTGAATTATTTCCTATTAGCCGTTGCAAACATATCGATGTTCTCACTGTCTTTAATTCGTATTTAATACCAAATAAATATTACAAGTTATAGAAGAGACTAAGCTGAAATTTCATTTATTCAAGAATACAATACTTTTATATTAATCACAGTGTTATATATTTGGGGTATACAAGTAATTGAAAAAAACATGTTGATGTGTGATGGTACATGGTGATATAATATTTAACTGCACAGGACAGACCCCTGCGTGGGTGCGTCTAAATACATGTGATACTGGACCGACACCTTTCACTTGTAAAATGCATGCGTAGTTTGCGTGAGAAGTAGACACAATAACAAGAATAACGTCACTCAAGGCCACACACCTAATAGAACTTACTAATGGCGTGTGTCCTAGATCCCTGGTATCTGCTGAGAGTCTGATAATAACAAAAACATGAAAATACACTGGACCAGTCAAATTTAGCAACCAAACTACTCTCTGAAATGATACTTCCAAAAAAATGGTTAACATAAATTAAATTAAATTACCACTTTATAGAGCTCAGAAAACCACATATTAATAGCTGACCATGTGTGCTCACTATATCGAGTACAACTTTTTAATTCTTGGTGAGTATTTGATATGACAAAAGTTGCCGTAACTATTCATAAAGCCATCTCTGTATTACGCCCAGTAGTCTGAAACATAAATTTTTAGAATTAATTATTATTAATCAAGCTCAAACCAACTCAGTTGGGAGCACGAAAATCTTAATGGCGATCTAGGCTGGCGTATTGCGTAGACTAAACTGGCGTCCATCACTAGTAACATGTCTACGTAGCATGAATCAAGTACTTGCGACTCACAACAAAAAATTAAACTATTTTCGCGTAGATAGCGTGAGCAGACATACAAATCTCTTCATACTTCGCTGCACGCCATCGCCTTCTAGGCTGTATGCAATAGCACCGAGACTCGATCAAGATCAGCAATAAAAACTAAAATCCTACCAGGACTACGACCATTCGGTCGTAGTCTGCCTGACGGGAAAACCAAGATGGTTAGAAAGCCTTCAAACTATAACGCTTATAATGTTGGTGCCAATCACGAGGCGGGTACATTACAGAAACGTAAGTCACAGGTTACGATAGCAATTATCAACAAGATGCTCTATGCATCGGGGTCCACGATAACATCTCCTCTTAATTAAACAAACTGAATCACATATGATTATAATCAATTAGGAAAATGTTAAAATAATAAAATACCCTGGAAAAATTATAATTTAAATGAGAGGTGTACTGCTATATGTAAATATAAATATAAATATATATGTGGCACACAGATAATACTATGCAAAATAAACAATTATTGCGTAATTATATTATTTACATAACAAAATTAAGTGTCTTGGTGTGCATGAAAAAATAAAAAATTGAGGCGTTACATTGATTTTTCAAAGGTTTGTTTCAAAACATATGAGCAAACCGTGAATGGACTATACTCGTAGAGTGCGCGTTTATCTTACAATGCGTGTAGCTAGCATATTTTTTTTGGAGATGTAGATTAGCGCAACGTAGACGACTAGTGTTTTTTATTTAATTTTGGTGACCGGCAGTGTGCAGGTATGAACACCCTCAAGTAGCGTCATGAACCCTCCTTTATAGGTAAATTTTCCTATAACTGTTTTTTTTTTTTTAATATTTTTCTGACGTGAATAAGTCTTTAAATTTGCGACCATAGTGGGAAGCAATCCAGAAAATCCGATCATAACAAAATCGGGGATACAGTTTGGCATTGCAACTCCGAATCTATAGGCTACATTCAAAATTCAATTACACCACTCGATTGCCAAAGAATCAAAGAATATGTTACGTTGAGTGAGGACTGCGAAGCATCGTGCGCGATGATGTGATGCCGGGAGGGTGGTTGGGGGGGGGGGGCGCAAATTTAAGTACGTTTCGCCACGTCTCTTAACTTTCACGTAATATAACTTTTGACTAGGAGAAGCTACGACGCTCGTTTAGATTTCAATCGACAGCTCTCGTCAAGATCAATCGATTGCGTGTATAAAAAACATTTGCTTGGCGTGGTTATGGTGAAATTGTATGTGTTTAATGTAAAAAATTAAGTACACTTAAAACTATTTCTGCCTACACTTGTCAGAAACCCAAGTCGAAATACAGAAATCATATACGGTTGGAAAGAGGATCTCAAAAGCAATCCAGTGATAAAACCCCATATTATCGATTGAAGCGGTGCCGGGAACGTAAAAAAACATCAAGGCGTCCGAGCGCATCAACGTAGACGTATTTACGCAAAACAAACGGCCGTGTCCCCAACACAGCCAATCCCAATTCTTTATTATTATTATTATTATTATTTAGTGTACATCGCGTATCTAATTCCAGTTAGTTTGAAATCTCTGTCTTTAGAGGGTTTTTCTTTCTGGATGATTTTCCGGGTCGAGATGTGGTTCGAGTTCCTGTAGTAGTTCCAATGTTTCCATGACCTCATATCTCATTCCTCTTATTGGTGTGGAATGACCAAATTTCGCCTTCCCGTCATCTCGAGTATGGTGGGCGGCGCGGCGATGCGATGTTAGCGCATGCAACTCACCGACCAGCGTGGCTCCTGTTGGTGTCTGGATTTTCTCGGACACGGCACAGCAATCAGATGTGAACATTTTCGAAATAACTTTTGTCAGTTTGGAATAATTACTGGTTTTTAATAAGTCGTACGACGAACTCTAAAAGTACATTTTTTTTAAACTTAAGATTAAATGATGTGATTTCGTATTAATTTTGTAAATGGAATATGTTTTATATGTTGACGTATGTAATATTAATATACTGTTTATTTTAACCACTAATGGAATCATAGGAGGGGCCACATTCCCATTGTTTTTAATTGCAGATTATGAATTTTGAATTGACTTTTATTTTTTTAAATCTCGATTTAGCAAACTTAAAATATTCTAGAGTGAAAAGTATTAATGTATTGATTTGATCTATAAGAGATGCAGTCATGTTTCCATGTTGCAATATAGCGTTTATTTTAATTTATGAAAAATACAACGGTCACGAATCTACTGAAAATACGGTCTTTTCTGTAATTAAACTCCATATGGTAGAAATTGTAGGTAGGTAGGTAACTGGGCTTAACGTCTCATCGACAGCAAGGTGATTAGAGACGGTGCAATTTGCACAAGGAAGAGGGATTGGGTAAATATTCGGAAGGAATCGGTCTTGGCTTTCGTTAGGGACCCATTCCAGCATTCACCTGGAGTGACTCCGGAAAACCATTAGAAATTGTAGGAAAGTGCCTCTGATTAATTTTTATTTATATATACAATATTTATTTAGTCTGATGGTAATCTGCACTTCTAATGATTTGTGCCACTGTTTTCCCAGTACGCAATTTACATGTATGTTATTTATGTAACAAATGGTAGCAGTTTTAGTTAATAGTAATGGCACGTCAAAGTGATAAGTTATTTCCGTTAGTCTTGTGTTTTTTATGTAATGTGTTTATTGCAAAATCTGTAACACTATGATTTTGACACGTGAGTGCGCAAGAAATACAAGTTCATATTTTCTAAAACAAACCTCATCACGTAAAACACCTACAAGTTTAACTGCATTTTTTTGAAGTTTTAAGTAATACATTTATGCCTCCCAGTAATCATAATGTCTTTGTAAAAGTAATATGTTTAAATTGGCGGAAATACTAAAATGTTTTTTTCTCACTTTGTGTAAATAGCTTTGTGCGTTATGCTGATATATTCATATGTTTGTAAAAATCGACAGACACTAGTTAAAATTTTAATAGCAACTTCTAATTTTACACGAGGCAGAAAAAATAAACGATAGTAAAAAAGTATAAACGAAACATGGGTTTCAGAATTGCTCAGGTTTACGGCAAGAAGCTATAGAAATTACTTGAAATCCGAGTACAAGGCACTCCGTAAACATATTGGAAACCATGTTTATCAGTTAACATAGCGTAACTTCTTTTTTAGTACATAATCATTCAAAAACTTTCCTTTTTAAATATTTTTCCCCCCTGTGTAAGTGCACTTGAAAATGAGTAGACAAAATATTTTGATAAAATTGGTACCTTGCCGTATATTTTGCGGTATTTAGAAAAGTATATTTGGAGACGACACAACTGTCAGTTTGCTGTTAAAACAGAGCGGCTCTTTCCTGATCACTATACTGCAAATATTATGCTTTGCAAACATAAAATATATTACATTGTTTATCTTAAAAACAATAGTTTGCAGTGTTTGCAATTTATTTTTTCAGCGACTCTTGTACCGCTTAGGGTTTTTGGTAATTTCGAACAAACGCGCAAATCTTTAAAACGCTAACGTATTACTGCAACACACATCTTCAAATAACGAGACTTCAAGAAGGGCGAAGAAGACGCGGCCCTTGAATAAAACACAAACACGCTACGTGTGTGCAATCAGGTCCGTTCTCTACTATATATATATATACACCCACACACGTACCCATATACGTTGTCGAGTTTTGTCCGCCCACAACAGGTATTATTCTGTAGCAATACTGGGGTCCAGTCAGCATTCCCAAATGTGGTGCCGGTACACCCTGTTTTGCAGTTACCTTCCCCCTCCCCACATAGATGCTGTACAGTGATTAAACACTAGGGGAAAAGCGAGGTGGTAGGGGAAATTACATTCATCAAGTTGGCAACCCTCGTGTGAGCGCCTCACAAAACGAGGCCTTGTCTCTCTTTTTCAAACATTTCCGACCGGAGTGAAAAAAAAAAAAAACACACACACGTGGAGATAGAGGGAGAGAGAACTAATCTCGATGGCAAAGAGAAGCGGAGCGAAGGGCGTTTTCTATGTGTGTGTGCCCTCTACGTGAACGATCTTGTTTAAAAAAAAAGTTGTATTTTTTTTCTCTATCCGCCCATCGAATAGGTTGGGGGGGGGGGGGGGGAGATTGGCGGCAGGGGGTGGGTCCGTATTGGGCGGAAGAGGCGGGACTTTCAATGGACCCATCAACTAGTGAACCCTGATGTTGCGAGAGAGTCGGAGGGAGAGAAAGGCGGAGAACGAAGGAGAGAGGAGCTTTTGTGTGCACGAAATGGGAGGCCGTTGTTTGGCAATATGGGCCCGGACCGATAGTCGCTATGCAAATCACTGTCAGCGACTGCGCTCTGTGGAGGGTCTAAAGGGTGCCCCGAGGTTGGAGAATGGGGGGGGGGGGGGGCGGTACATTCATGATGGGGTATCGCCATTCTGATGACCGTCGCAGGGGGCTAAAGGGGAGGGGGATTCGATGGGATTGGGGTACGGGAGGGGTGCTTCAGTTTGTTGTCTTCCGACCATGATTTAGTTGAGTGTCGTTCCTCTGACGGTGGACAAAGAGGCGGCGGGTAGCGTGGTGATGGTGCAGAGGGCGCAACTATCGCCAAGCCACCCCTACTTTCAACCTCACCCCCATTCCGCCCCCCCCTCCACGCCTAGGTTTCCCTTGCTACTAAGTTTATGCACTCAATGGAGCTTCCACTATAACCCCCATTGAACATTTCGAATACGCGCAATATTACCAAATGCATCCCACCATACTGATTCGTCGCGTTAATTATTGCAAACCATCTGTCACTGCCGTTGAAGGCATACAGTTTCGATACGTAGGAAACTTCATTGAAAAGTCGCCGAATTACAAACATGTACGTACATCGGAGTCAGTCTCCGAGTTTATTTCTTAATAACTCTGCTAGTAATTTTATTGTAAATTAGTTTGTCTTTCCATATATGGGCTATATGCATGATGCGTATCTCTATCATCATATCACTACATAATTTTTAATTCGGGATTCACGCCACTGTCCATATTGAATTCCTATTTAAAATGGCTGGCGTTAAAATTCCTCAAAATTGCATGACAGTGACTTTTGTTTCTGGGTTATACAATGTTAAAGGCTGTTCACGATAAAGTGAGCACTTTAGAAATGAACCTTAGAAAAAGTCACTGTCCATGCACTGGGTGCACTGAGTGACATTCGCCCAGTAAAGTAGGTAACGATGGATGGAAAGTAGTGTAAGGTAACCATCTGTGATAACTTAAAATAATTTATTTCTGTTTTTTTTAATGCATCGAATTGTAAAAATTTGTACATTTGTAAAGTATTTACTTTCTTAATAATTTCACCAGGCTTTTCGAATCAAACATTTGATGAATCAGCCAGTATGCATTATGCTTTGCTGTTTCCTAAATAAATCATGGCATAAGCATTTTATACTTCAGTTAACTCTCAAGTATCAATTTTGACGTGAATATGTCTTTAAATTTGCGACCATAGTGGGAGGTAATCCAGAAAATCCGATGTTAGCAAAATCGGGGGATACAGTTTGGCATTGCAGCTCCGAATATATAGTATAAATTCAAAATTCAGTTGCACTACTCGATTGCCAAAGGATCAAAAATATGTTACGTTGAGTGATGACTGCGAAGCATAGCGCACGGATGGGTGGAAAAAAAAAAGGGGGGGGGGATTTTGAGTTCGTTTCGCCGCGTCTCATAACTTAAGACTGCGTGTATAAAAACATTTGTGTGACGTTGTCATGGTGAAATGGCACGAGTTTAATGTAAAAAATTAAGGAAACTTAACACAACGTCGGCTTATACTCTACAAAAAGCCAAGTCGAAATACAACAGTTGTGTACGGTTGGAAAGAGCATCTCAAAAGCAATTCAGTGATACCAATGAAACCCCATATGATCGAGTGTAGCGGTGCCGGGAACGTAAAATAAACGCCAATGGCGTCCGAGCGCGTCAACCTATATGTATTCACGCAAAACAAACGGCCGTGTCCCCAACACAGCCACACCCCATTTTTTTTTTTTTTTGGTTCAATGAAACTTCCGCTTAAATGTTGTCTTTAAATTATAATATGTATATCGTAACCAATATTCAGTGCAACAGGGAGTCTTGACTTGGGTATCGAACCCAGTTCGCCGAGTTGGTAGGCGAGTAGCATTGACTGCTACACCACTGCGACCTCCTACACAATGCAGAGCAGAAATGGTAGTGACAAGTGAGAAATAGTTCTTAAATTAAATGTTATTAAATTGATTTTCGGTACCTTATTTTCAACGTAAACCAAACCTACTGCCAAACTTACGTTCTAAATAAAAATGTAGAACATACATTATATTTTTATGGACCAATTTGTATTTGATTCTCTCTTCATCGTACAAATACAGCCCCTTTCTTCTTCGGATATTTTCTATTTTCGCGATGTTTAGTTTACGCGTGTGATTCCAGACAAAAAAAACGGTCACTGTGAATCATGAACGTATTTTAACTTATGTGATGTATGCGAATATTGTCAATGAAAAGTATTACGGGATGTTTTGTCTTCTCCACTACTGGAATAAAATTGATTCGCATTAAAACTGTAATCTCAGTTATTCGGCGCGTAAATCCTTTTGAAACATCGAGCACTGCGTCCTAAGCCCATTCTTCAGATGCGTTCATTGCGCCACTCGTTTCGAAGACTGGAATCATTTTCACAGCGGCGATTAATTTAAAATTTGCTACGTTTACCGCCCTCCCCCCCCCCAAGCCCTAATCAAAGAATTATCGGAGAAAAAGAGATACGTTTGTTCCGAGCCGAACAAACGGATGAATATGTGTAACTCACTATCAATTCACTTCAGGTCGGCGATCATAAATGTGACTTCCTGCTGGGTTTCCACTGAGGGCTACTAACAAGCTTAACAAAGGTTGAGCCAGTTCAGGGTGGTGTGAAAACTTATGAAATCAAACTTAAAAAAAAAAAAAAAAAATCTCCCTGGCCGCATTTGTAAATATTTTAAACTTAAATACCGCATGACATATAAAAATGTATTGTTTTTAAAGGACAATGAAAAATAGTTCTATAGCCTGTATTAATGTTTTAATAAACATGATTCTCAAAATTATTGACAACTTTTTGGCGTAGTATTAGTAATATAGTCATGTTTCTAGATATGACCATCTGTCACTACATCAACGCTTGAAAACTATCATTAGCTCCACGATAACATTAGATAATTTTTACATCCAGTGGAAGCATAATTAGTACTGAAAGGATAAACTAAAATGAACTGCCAGAAAGATAATTCATCGTGAACCCATCGTGAGTATGTCCCGTTCGAAAGATCCTAGCTGCAGACACACTCACCAGAACTTGATCGGTCGCCTAACAAAATAAACATGCCCGAGAGCTGGGGGAAAAAATCCAAAAAAACAGAGCAGATGCAGCAAAGAGCGGGCGAAAGCCAGCAGTAGATAAACCCCTGGGTTACCCTGCCGACTCATTAGGTTTCAATGGTTTTTTTTACATGCACCACGAAACGTGAAAGGTGAATGCAAAAGCGATTTTTAAGTAATTTTCTTGTTGGCTGGTTCCGCGGGCGTGTTTGCAATTACTTTCCCGGGAAATGGGAGAATATCGGCTAAAGATAAAGAGAAACAGAGAAAATCGCACAGAACTGATGGGAGAAGGGGGGGGGGGGTAAATGCTTACGGGTTTGGGTACCGATATAAAAACCGGCAATAATTTCACAGTCCGTGGTTGAGTAAACGCATTCACTTTGTCGAAGGTACGATTATTGGCCATGTTTTGAAATGGCTCGAAGAGACGACCAAAAAATGTATGTAGATACGAGCAGCTATAAAGTGAAATCATGTTTAATGTCGTACAAAAAGCACACGGGACAAAATTTATATCAGTCCATCAAACCGGGCGGATTATTCACATGTAAACTCGAAACACAATGGCAGTAACAGAAATATTCTCATTTAGTATTAATGAGTGTGTGGCTTTATGTACGCGAATATTGAAGTCGAAAGAAGGAATAAAGTGTCATTTGTACAACTATAACGATATCGAAATATTCAGTTACAATAATTCCAAATAAATTGTACTATAGGCATAGCAATCAAAGCAATAAATTCTAAAAAAAATCTTAATGTGCATAGTACCACGCATAAACCAATAGCAATATTACTAACGTGATAAGAGAGAAATAAAAAGAGAGAAAAAATAAATCTGCCTGATGAGAAGTAAAAATGGCAAAATACCCGAATTCGATGAACGGAACACTGCTTAAAAAAAGGTCAATTATTCACAGATTCCTTTTTAATCTCCAAGCAATAAGCAACCGCTTTAAAAGTTATTCAATTAAAATTCCGACGACGCAAAAAAAAAAAATCAAAACTAATGATTTATTTGAAATTCGTTTGCGAATTCCAGGTAAGATCCCGCTCTAAAAATATTTTGCAATTTTACATTCGAGGATAAGTTTCCCGTTTCACGCAAGAATATTTTTTTGGTAATTCACGGCGTAAGTGCACGTGCATTAAGAAGTTCATGTCCACAAGTTTTTAAGCTTTATATATATATATATATATATATATATATATATATATATATATATATATATATACTGTGGTTGTCCGCGACTTTTCTGAGTCTGCGGAATGTATATTTTCAGGCTACACGCTACGTATCCTTCCGCCACGTGTAAACTAAACGTGAACATATCTGAACGTAAACGTCAATGACAAACCAAGTATTTGTATAAATATTTTTTTACATATTCAATTATGCTAGTACTAGGTTATTAACGAAATTGTTTGCTAATGGCAGTATGTGTATTTCCCACTGTTGAATTTAAAGTTGTATATGTACTAGTCAATCTTAGTAATTAGTGTATGCTATATCCTGTATGACTTATTTGTTTGCCGTGAGTTTTTCGCACGACATCTCGTATATAAGCCTTGGTACGTAGAGGCAATTTCGAATAAATAAATAAATAATAAATGAATGCGCTTCCAATATCGCGTCCTTGAATACCTAAACGAAACAGTAAGAAAACTTCACTTTTAAAGTAAACTAAAGTAAAAATTTCAATATCGTTTTATGTAAGAAGTATTTCTTATAAGCCATTGCAATAATACACGTGTTACATCTGTTTGCAATTCATATCGGCTGCAAAATACATATTAAACTTTATAGTCAGAATGTTAGTGGAAATTACCTTAAACCAAATAAGCGATGATATTAACTGAAACACAAAACGCTTGTGACGTGTATATAGGAAATAGCAAAGTATGTCACACATGGTGGCGATTTTTCAAAGTTACTATTCAGAAAGCGTGAATACACAGTGAACAGAATACAACCCGCCATCGTTATGACATAGCGTCACTCGCCTGACAGCGAGTTCCAGACGAACTTGTCAGACATCAACTGAATCAGTAGCGACCCTTCCGTAGCGAAACTTGCTAATCGAACACTAGACCTGCTTCAAGGACACCACGACGCAGCTAATCAGCTAATGGGAAAGCCTGGATCAAAGAGACCGCCGCACCAATTCGCTTGTGTGGACCTCGTGCCACTGTAGCGGGGAGGCCGCCGGGGGAACCCCATGTGTTCCTTTCTTACGATAACGTTTCGACGTGGGACTGACGCGAGTGGGAGCAAAGAATTATTAGAAGCGTACATCATGATCTGGATAACGTTCGCGAACGTTCGAAGATAGTAAGGGGGCTGATGTGCACGTGGTCCCGTTTGCGAGATGACTACGAATCTCGGAAGGAAGATATTAAGGTGGAAGAAGGGTGGCTTCGAATGGAGCAAAGAATGCACAAAATAAAGAACTCATAAAAAGAATTGCACGCACCGCGAAAATTATCACACAAGTACGATTTTTATTGCATATGAAAAAAGACAGCATAAATATTATGGTACGTGTAAAATATTTCGCTAGAATTTATATTTTTTAATGATTTTAAAATTAAAATAAATTGTAAACTGTATATTTTTTATTAAAACTTAAGATTATTTCCATTCCGGACGTTTCCTAAAGTACATTTTGTAATAAAGTCTCCGTTAACAATTTCTATGACTGTATACAAAAAATATTGGCAATGACGCAAAAAATATTTAAAAAAATTTGTGTTATGAATATTTATATCATTTATGAAAATTATAACTTTCTTGATTAAAATTGGATGTGCATAAAACCAACTATTAAAAATAATATATTACAATTATTAATCATGTTTATAGTAACATTATTTAATTGGAAGCATTATTACTCATTTTCAACTATGCACTATCAGAGTAATTATTATAATGGTCTTTCTTGATAAAGTTTCTTTATTGATTTTTTAAGCGGTCAGAATGGAAACATGCTTAAATTGTAATTAGGAACAGGCTTAAATTAATTAATTTTTTAAACATCTAAATATGTAGATTTTATTCAAATATTTACAGCATTACAAAAATATGCATTCATCTTCCATACACAACAAAAGTGATGCGTTCCTGACAATCTCAGTATCGTGTGTACTAATTTTTATTGAGCTCTGCATGGTGTCCAGTATCGTGTACTGCTCCAGGGTGGCTTCGACTCTTTTACCTTTACATTCACCTACCTGGCATTGTCGACGAGGCTTTAAAACCTACCCACCTACTTTTCCTTAAATTAAACGTTTATACAACGACAGATAACGCAGGCTTTATATACGACCTGTTCACGAACAATGCCATTGCTATAACGAGGGTGTGGCATTTTTTATTCTGCACTGAAATATTGCGTTTGTTTACGACAGTGAGACTTGTTCTTGCCATACAGCAAGGTTAAATATGCGATCCCCTGCAAACAATATTTCTTACATCTAACAGGAGTTACTATCAGAAAAACATGATGTTTGATTTATAATAAGAACAGTTCACAAAAACTACGAAATAATACAATTATTTATAAACCATTTTCCCGGTAAGTTGGTTAGAGTTAACTCCAACATGAACTTAGGAAGTCACATAGTGATCTGTTCATAATTTCGATGTAAAATAACTTCTAGAATGTTACGCCTTCGCCACAATTTATCTGGCAACTGCAAAGAACTCACTTCAGTTCACATAATACTTTCAGTGTGAAATTGTGAAGTTTAACGAGCACGTCTCTAGAGTAACCGGTTATACGCGAAAATATTTCAGGACTACTTGTACTCCAAAATACTAGAGCACGCGTCTACATTCATGATAGGATGATTTTACACCGACATGCACTGCATGTGTAAGGCCGAGAATAACGGGCATACAACGTCGGAGTTACCTAATTTTGATTGATCCATTTAGGTAGGGAACTGTCTCCCGACAATGACATGTGGATAATAACTACGTAAGCACGTCATTTCGGCAACACGCCAAAGAAAAACATCATCACGGCCACAGCACAATGTAAGCACGTCATGTCAGCAACACGCCAAGGAAAAACACCATTACGGCCACCACACAACGTAAGCATGTCATGACGGCAACACACCAAGGAAAAACACATTCACAGCCATCACACAACGTAAGCACGTCATGTCAGTAACACAACAAGGAAAAGCACCATTACGGCCACAGCACAACTTAAGCACGTCATGTCGGTAACACGCCAAGGAAAAACACCATCACGGCCACCACACAACGTAAGCACGTCATGTCGGCAACACGCCAAGGAAAAACACCATCATGGCCACAGCACAACGTAAGGACATCAATTCGACAACACGCCAAGGTAAAACACAATCATGGCCACCACACAACGTAAGCACGTCATGTTGGCAACACGCCAAGGAAAAACATCATCACAGCCACCACCAACGTAAGCATATCATGTCTGCAACACACCAAGGAAATTCATCATGGGCACAGCACAACGTAACCATGTCATGTCAGCAATACGCCAAGGAAAAACACCATCACGGCCACCGCACAACGTAAGCACGCCATGTCAGCAACACACCAAAAAAAAAAAAAATTGAAAAATCCTACGTGAAGGATGCCGATTGAGGAAACAAAAGACAAAACAGATAGTTCCAAAGTCGCCACTAGATATCATGGGCAGTCCAGAAGAGGTGAAAAGTGCCTGCAGTACACAGCGTGGACTGCAAACATCACCAGAACAAAGACGACTTTTTATGAGAAATCACGTGCCAACCCTAGAGAGTTTGCAAGAAATGTAGCGGCAGGAAATAGATACAAAGGAAAGCTATAGACAGCAACTAAAAGAATTCGCAACATAGCTTTGCACATCCGGTAAGTAGAGAAACAATCGCAAGAAACCCCGGTTTACAGGCTTCTAACAAGTTTAAAAACGTAGTTTTTGAAAATATACATCCCAAACCGAATTGAAATCAAACTCACGAGATCAACATTCAAACAATAATCTATCGATAAACAATGATCTGATGACTGTAACAATTAAACAACTTCTTTTATATAGTCAGATAAACAATACCTGAAAATAAATACATATCATTTACCGTATTACAAGTCGTGACATAAATAAATATCTCGCAAATAAAATTCAATTACTAATTAAATAAAACCTTGATATAGACTGTTTACGGTAAAATGAGCCCTTGTGAAATAATTCCTGCTTATGATCTACTTGTATGCACGTCGTCTACTCTTCCGTCTTATGCAAGATTAACATTGTCAAGGGCCTCATAACTTTATTCATGCGTCGGTCAAGTGAAACTGTGAAGTTTCTAGAAAATTAAATATTTTACAAATCTACTAATTTGTAGACATCGAAGCATTAAAAAAAAAACAGAAAGCGAAATAAATAATCTAAATTATAATAAATTGTTACCTAACCCTTTTTATACAAAGTTAAGATACGGAACTACTCCCCATCCATCATTACCAACTTTACTGGGCGTATGTCACTCAGGGCGTCCGTTAAAATTATGCAGGCAGGGGCAGTGAATTTTTTTCCAAGGTTGATTTCAAAAGTGCTCATTTTATCGTGAACAGTCTATAGTTAAAAAGAAAAATAAAGGTATTATTTACCGAAATAATAAAAATATATAAATGTATCCAGACATTTAATAACATTACCAGCAATATTAGTAATTGACTTAAAATATATACATTACGTTTCGAAACTGTTTAAAAATAGTTCAAACGTAGTGACACATTGATAAAATAGTCGTGACGTATTTTAAAACGGCACTTATCACGGGAAACAATGAACCCATTCTTATAAAATTTGATGAAGATGTTGTACTGTGGTAGGCCATATTAATATATGTATTTTTAAAGTATGACACGCTTATTTTCAGAATGGTGGCTATAAAATCATTTTTGTTTTGTGTGCTACATCTACGAAACGATGTACTCTATTTTAACATAATGCTTTATATTGCGAGTATACAATCGTCAACTGTGCTACCACATTACTTTTTTGTCCTCCATTTATGAATATCGCCACATGAAAATGATGGAGGTTTTATGCCATATCTCGAGGATCAATAAACCAATTCCCCCCAAATGCTGCAGTGCAACATTTCAAATAATTTGTACCAAATTGTTCATACCATAAATGCTGCAGAAGGCTGTATAAACTATGATTTAAATGGGTGAGACACCGATGTTCAAAATGGCGCTTTCATTAATTATTTAAGAAAATTAGTCACATATATTAAACAATTTAAACAAATTAAACCAAAATCTGTATGTAGACAGTATACATTAGAAGCATCGTATATACAGCCTCTTTTTTTTGTATGGTAGCATTAAGTAAAAAAATAGCTTTTTTTTTTTTGTCATTCCTCACGGACAAAAAGATCGATTTCCACCAAATTCTTCAAACAAGTAGCCGTCTGGTAGGCCATGTAAACTTACATGTTTTAAGTGGTTCAGTCACTTATTTTCAAAATGACGGCCCTCTAAATATTCTAGGTTAGTAAACCCTCCATCATTCGAAACATTAGACTCACTAAATCCAAAATAGATTCTCCGAATCCGACCTCCGTAATGCAGCGAATTGCATGTTAGCTTATAGTACTAGGTTTTCTGAGTTCAAGTCCCAGGTAAGGCACGTGTGTATTTGTAATTGACTCACTACTGTTGCACACGTTTCTGGTTTCATTTTTAATGTCATTACTTTCAAAAAGACGCCAAGTCCTACCTACCAATCAGCTTTTAAGAACTTATTTAAAAATCAATTTCGCCCATGTTAAGGAAAATATACTTGTTAATTATATCAGTAACTTCTTGTTTTGAGTTATTTTTTCTGCAAACCTCGCATGGGCACAACTGAAGAAAAATTTCTTTACATTTAAATAACAACAAAACAAGCCAGTCTTTCTCATAAATACAAAATAATGAGCTGAGCGATATCCGACAAACTTAGGCCGTGTCCCAACTTGAAAGTGTTCTCACTCTCACTCTGGCACACTCTGGCTCTCTCTAGCGAATTGAGACTTGTGCCCTCTGTATGTCTTCGACATGATTTCTCTGTTAGAAAGGTAGGAGAAATAAATAGTTAAAAAATTAATTAATGCTCACCTTTCACTTTCCTCGAATAAATTTACTGTGTTGTTTGAAATAGCAACTTAGTTTTATTTGCCATATTTTTAGGAGTTTTAAAAGGAAACATGAACATAACATTCGTAATTTTTTGTTTCATATAATACGGAATATTGTATGTATTACACATTTCGGAATCGTGATGATTACGTCAATTCAATAAAATATTCCTAACACTGCTGTATAAACAAATATGTGTGTCGGAATATTCGAGGTTAGATTCGAAAACAACATGGCTGTCAAAGAGGGTGCAAGAGTGAGCTGCGAGTGAACATCGTCAGTCACTCTCCCTCTCGCGCTCTCTCCTCGCAGTTGGAACAGCGGAGAGGACTCTCTGTGACGTCAAGAGTCGGCGAATTGGGACACGATCCTAAACGATAATGTTCAAAGATTTTTATTTATTTTTTAACTCTTTCAGACCCAGTGTACACAGCTGCGTACATACACATCGCATGGGAAGGTTATTTCGGCCAGAACTGTACTATATGAGGCTTAATGATAAATAGTCTTCCCTGTGGGTAAATGATTTGTCAACCACGTCCCTGTCCTAGATTATGGTGAATTTTTATTTTTACAGGTGGAAACAACGCCTACAGCTTATCAGTTTTGATAACGAAACAAGACATGTGTTCGTTGAAAGTGCAGCACCACGCATCATAAAAGTTTCTTGTTTAGAAGACCCGGAACCATTGATCAAACCAGGTTTTTAAGGCTTAAATATAATAATTATTTTGTCTGCAACACGTCACCAGAAAACAATACATATAATGGCAGAAATTAAAGTCGGGTTCTATAAAAACTGGGTAGCACGGAATTTCGTCAGGAGTTCTCGGCTGGTGACCCCGGAGTGAACTCTGTTTCCCACTCAGCTGCCGCGACAGTATTTCCGTGTGCACACATCCCCTCTCCCTTGGTCAACGTAATGAAATGCCCGAGCTCTGTGCCCCTCCGCCTCCACCCTCCCCCCTCCCAACTCACACGACAGTCACCAGCCATCCATTATGTATGCACGAGTTACAAAGGGGCGCCTACACCCTAACCCCCCCCCCCCCCCCCCGTGGCACGTGACACCGGCTGCAGGCGTTCCCAGAATGCACCGCGCGGCCGACAAAACTTTTTCCGCACCGGCTTTCCTCTCTCCCGTGCCGCCGCGAGACACTATAAGGCAGGATTTATAATAGCCCGTCACATCCTTCCGTTATTCGCCCGTCCGTCATACGTTCGTCCGTCTCCCAGCCGAGCAACTTACAACCAAACTTTGTACGTCCGTCGTAAATTCATTGCTGCAAACTAATAGAAACACAAGTGTTTACAAATAGGAAAAAATTCTCCATAAAAAGTGGACATTTTTGGCGATATTGTGTTTCTAAGTGCCTAAAACGCACATACACGTACATAACGGAAATTAATCAATGTAAAATTAATTTTAAATAGCATATAAAGAATGATTTTATTACTTTTACTATTGTACAAAAGAAGCTCGTGTTTCCAAACGTAACTATCAATAAATCATCAGAAAATTTAACTTAATCACATTTTACAGTTACATATAAAAACATATGAAAACAAAAGACAGCCTAAACAAAACACTGAACATGCTACAAAGCCTGGTAAAGAACTCGGGATGAACGAGAACTAAAACGCGCAACTTTAGAAGGCTCTAATTTCATCCATTCGTCCGTCACACGTTAAAGCTTGCCAAGGTTTTGACGGACGGACGGATAGAATTAATGGCTACATGTGATTGGCTGTTGCTCACGTGATTGACAGATGGATGGCGGGCGGACGGACGCGATGGGTTGTTGTAAATCCTACCTAAGGCTGGACTCACAATAGACCGTCGCTTCCGTCATTTGTCCGCCCGTACGGCGGTCACGTGATCTTCAACCAAACGTAGAGCAACTTTTTTTCCTATCCGTCCATCCGTCGAATATTTACGTAACTTTAACTTTCGATGGACGGGCGGATGAGTTACCGCCTTGTGACGACATTCCTTGAACGGGAATGCGCATTTTGAAATAAAATGCAAGGTGGTGGATCTGTGCTTATTTGTCTTAATTGGGAAATTCAGGAATTTAAAATGATCAAGTATAACTATATTCTTATCACGTAAAAAAAAACTAGTTTTCCAAAATGTTTCTTTCTTTCAAATGTATTTCCAACCAAAATATAGCCTACCTCCAACGAAAGAAAGATTGCTACGCAAAGTTGTCACACTGGAATGTTGCCGTGCAGAACTATTGACGGACGACGAATTGTTGTGAAACGCTTTCAACTGACGGACGGAAACAATGGACGGATGACTGTCGGACGGACGGACGACTGACGGATGCAACGGAGTATCGTGAGTCCATCCTAACACTGACCTCACGGCCTTGGCACAGAACATGTGCGAATACAAAGGTGAAATAATTGCTTGTTTCGCGAACTCCAGTCGCGCACGCTGGCAATATGGCGTTAGTACCCAGCAACGTATCGGGACGCATTTCGCCCACCAGGGTCTGGTAACTGACACCCTAAGAAATTATTTGTAAATTTACCATATCGGTATATACTTAGCAAAGTAACAAATTGCGAATGGGAAATTATTTTCACACACTTCCTTGGCAACGTTCCACAGTTGCTCAGGAAAAAGTCAAATGCGAAGGGAAGTTCCCAACTCTGTAGGTATAGTAGCAATACTAAACATGCCCATAGTTTCAGCCTGATACGTAGTACTGTTTCCATACATTGTATAGGTTAAAAAATTCCATTACAGTTTAGGAAGTTTACCAGAGATTTTTTTACAGTGTACTTGCCAGCCAACATCCCAGTCAATAGGGGAACTTTCGCAGCGCCCAACGACCAGTTCGACACGAGGTCTAGCGCAGCTGCCAATCAGTGTATGGGTACGCCCACATCAAAGGAAGTGCTGTGCCATTTCCCATATGGGAATTCCTCTACTATATGGTCTTAGTTCAGCAAATACTTCAAAAGCAGCGAGCGCATCTCAAGCAACTTACTCTACTGAATAAGATATTTTCTTTTCAAAACCAACTTTAATGAAGACATAGAAACATAAATATGACCATTAAAGTTTAGTACTTCCCTATAATTAGGGATAGGAACATTTAGCGAGTTAATTCCAGGAAAAGATATACGTCAAACATATGGGTACTGAAGTCACGTTTGAAATTGGATCACAATTTATTGGACACGCCCTGGACGATTTTGGGCCAAAAGCGGACATGTAAGGAAACAAGTAGTGTATCCCATACTGCCAGGTGTGAGATAACACTTTCTACTCTCTGGAACTATACTCTCTGGAGCAGCAACCAATGTACAAGCATCTGAGGCTCGAGTATACACAGGACTGTGGAGTCTAGCCTACAGGACATTGAACTAGCAAAATTTCCATGTCCCTAGCTATAATATATCTTAAAGTCTATACCCTTTGCATAATAAATCAAAACGTTGTAAAATTACATCTTTTAAAACAGTACTTGGTTGATGTAAACGTAACACGCTCTATTTTCAGTAGTATAAAAATGCCACTCCGAGAACAGCCCCCAGTTATTAGAAAACCATCTGCCATATGCTCTACCAACCAACACCAGAAGAAGTATACTTATCGTTTATACCTCTTCCTATAACTCAAGAATGCCTCAACCATTCGTCCACACACACCCCTTACAAAGAAAAACATACACCGACTCCTCACAAGACTGATTCATTGACACACAATGGCCCATAATGACCCATGACCCCATAGACCCCATAATTGCCCACAAATACCCCATAAAATCACCATAAAGACCCTATAAATACCTAAAAAGACCCCATGACCCCATAAAGACCTCATGACCCCACAAAGAGCCAATAAAGACCTCATAATGAACCATAAATATACCATAACCCCATAAATACCTCATAAAGACCCCATGAACTCATAAAGACCTCATGAACCATTAACCCCATGATACCATAACCCCATGACACCATAACCCCATGACACCATAACCCCATGACACCATAACCCCATGACCCCATTAACCCATTGACACATAATAACCCATTTGAGAAGCCAAATAATCATTTTTCTAGAAAATTTTAAAATCATAAGAAAATCATAAGACCATGGCGTATGAAGTCGGGGCTTTCCCCGACTTCAGCTCCGTTGTTGACGAAGCTGCCACCATGGTCTTATGGTTTTTCTTAGATTTAAAAAAATTCTAAAAAAATAGACATTTTGCTCCTCAAATGGGTCATTATGGGTCAATGTATCATGGGTCAATGAGGTCATGCTACCATGGGGTCAATGAGTAATGGGGTCTTTACAGGTCTTTATGGAATTATGGGGTCTTTGTGGGTATTTATGGAGTTATGGGGTCTTCATGGGGCCATTATGTGGTCTTTATGGGGACTTTATGAGGTCTTTATGGTATCATGGGTCTTTATTGGGTCTCTTTGGGGTCATGGGATCTTTATGGGTCTTTATGGGATAATTATGGGTCTTTATGGGTAATTATGGGTCTTTATGGGTAATTATGGGTCTTTATGGGGTAATGGCGACTTTATGGGCAATTAAAAATCTTTGTGGGGTATTTATGGGTCATTATGGGGTATATGGGGTCATGGGGTCATTATGGGTCTATGGGTCAATGGGTCAGTCTTGTAAGGGGTCGGTGTATGTTTTGCTTTGTATGGTCTGTGTGTGGATGATTGTTTGAGATATGCTTGAGTTATAGGAAGAGGTATAAACGATGAGTATACTTCGTCCGTTGGTTGATAGAGCATTTGGCAGGGATGTTTATTTTTCGGCTGGTCTGAAGTCTATAGTTCCTGTAAACTTGCGTTTTGGTTGATGAAATAATTATGTTGAGGTACCTGCGCGAGTATAATAAGTAGCCAGTTTTCAGTTAGGAAGCTTTGTTTGACTGCGAAAGTCATGAAATTTTGTCGTGAAGAAGAAGAATATATGGTAATGAGTTCTGGATGGATGCTTGCTAGCATAGACTGTCTTGAACTGTGTATAAGCAGATTGTATTAGTTATGTGAAAATTGAGTATTCTGCTGTAAAGACACTATGGAATGGCGTGGAAAAATTTCAGATTTCTGTTTTTATGTTTGTGGTCTAAAGTATGAAAATATATATGATATAAATAAAAAAAAGTATTTAATTTCTTGCTGGTGTTGTATCCTGCCTGATATATAAAGAAAATGACGGTGCTTGGTTTATTCATATAGACATATGTTGAATAAAATCCGGGGTAGGATAGTTATGCCTATGAAAATTAGGCGAGATAATAAATAATTTGCGTAGTGTAGTATTTAGTCTTGAATATAAGAGACCTGAAAATGAAGCGGAGGTAACTTCTTTGTTGTATTCTACGTAACATTTCAGTACAACATATAAAATTAAATAAATTTTAAAATTAAATATTACATACAATTTTTTTCTCTTATTTTCATCCTGTATCATACCCATGTCTATTATAAACAGCTCTCATTAAAAAAGCAAATTGATATTTTAAGCTATTCACTATTATTGTTGTATAGGGCTTAAACAAATAAATTCCCAGGGTTAGAAATAATTCATACAAATTGAATTTCACGAGCTTGGTCCTAAGGTATCGCAATATATATTCACCTGTGACTAGAAATATTGTAATTTTTTCTAAGTCTTTAGACATGGTGGAAGCTAGTATAAATCCGACACCAGCGGAGAAATTTACAATATCTACATGAGTGGGGGAAAATGTTTAGAGTCGAGCGAGTGGAGTCGATGGAGCAGATGGAGCGATGGAGCAGATGGAACATATGGAGTAGATGGAGCATATTGAGTAGATGGAGCAGATGGAGTAGATGGAGCAGATGGAGCTATGGGGAGAAGAAGAAGTTGATTGTGTCACTAGTATGCAGCTGTATGTTTCCTTCACATGGTCTGTGTGGACGAATGTTTGAGGTATGCTAATTTTATAGTGGGTGGTATGGTTGGCAGGTATAAGAAGTTTTGGTTGGTAGGACAAGTAAAATGGGTGGTGTCTGATAGCAATGGTGACATGATGAACATGCTGGAGTTATGATTTTTGGTATATTTTTTCTAATTTTTTTTATTTTAGTTTGTTTTGTACTATTGTTATGTGGGTAGGTAAGTGTAGAGGATGATGTTTAGGGTGCTGGGTTGAGTGTGACATTAAAGTGATATGTTTTTGGATTTTTTAATATCTTTTTAGATTTTTTGTGATTTTTGGTATTTATTTTGTTTCGCATGTCTGAGGTGTGGTGGTCGGCATTTTTATTTGAATGGATGGTTGGTATAATGCGGTGGTTTATTCGATGGGTTGTATGATATTTGGCTGATGTCTGATTGTAATATTAACATGTGAGACGTGCTGGAGTTACGGTTGGTATATATTTTCTCAATTTTTGTGATTTTTCTAGGTTTTGTAGTCTTAGGAGGTGGGTTTGTAAAGGTGGGGGGGGGGGGGGGGTGGGGGGTTAATTTTTAAGGAAGTGGGATGAGTGTGAGGTTAACGTGATATGTTATTAGAATGTTTTGATTTTTTAACACTTTTTTTGTGATAATTCTTTGTTTTTGTAATATTAGAAGGTTGGTTGGTAAGGGTGGAGGTTGATGTTAAGGGCGGTGGGTGGCGTGTGAAGTTAACGTGAAATGTTCTTAAATTTTTTTGATTTTTTTTTTTACTTTTTGCGATTTTTGTATTTGTAGAAAATTGTTAAATTTTTTTCTTTTATTAAATTATTTTAATACTTCTAAAAATAATTGTTTGGAGTTTTTAGAATTTTTAAATTTTTTAGAATTTTCTAAATTTTTTGTTATTTTTTGGCAAAAGATCAAGGTCGAGGTTACCGGGATTCAAGATGGCGGTCGTGTGATCGGAACGATACAGTAGGAGAAATCAAGACAGAATGTTGGTATGACATCACGATCGTATGCGCCGTGAAAACACGAGCCTGGCGATATACAACACTTAATACTTTCGCCTTTAAACTTTTTAATTATAAAAATATATTCTATAAATTAAAAATAAATAATTTATTAAAATAATTTTTCTTATCGATTCTTCTTTTTTTTGTCTAGGAGCATTAAGGAAGCCATACAAATTGGCTGAAATTGTCTTTTGGGTGGCTTGTTTTTGCACATGAGTGGCTTCCACCATTTTTAAGGAAAAACGAGACATTTTTAAGGAAAAACGGGAAATTTTTAGGGAAAAAAAAGGGAAATTTAAAGGCATTTTTTGGCTAAAACATACGATTTTGTGCGAAAATGAGCGATTTTTGGAAGAGAAATACAACATGGCGGCCGGAGCCCGAACCTTGTCCCTGGATCCTGTTTGTGAAGGAACATTGCCTTACTACTCCCGTATATTTAATTCATCTAAGCGTCTCTCTAACGCCTTTCCTACCATTATGATGGGCGGTAATTACTAAATTAAAGGAATTCTCGCAGACAAATTTTATGATATACAGCTTGTCATGGCGTCTAAGGAGAGAGTGTCATTAGCAAAGGGCTGATTAAAGACGGGAAATTCCAAAAAAGATGTCACTTCCTGATACGCCAGTCTTGACAGTTCTGTAATTTAATGCATTCCTCCGTGGCCAAAATTGCTTGATTAAACCAGGTAAATTACAACGAGAAAAACGATGGCAAAATAATTAGCACTTCCAAAGATAACTGAGCTTGTTCACAAAACAAAATAAATGAAAAAGTAGAACTGTCAAAAACTGTGAAATGTAAACTAACAAAAAATAAAAAAATAAAAATTGAAGGTGGTGTTATGAGTTACAAATCTGGCTATGACTGAGGGCAGGGGCTTTAAATATTACGTGTAAAAAAAAAAAAAAGCAGCAGCTTTGAATGCTAAAATTGTTATAACGAGCAGATGCTTCAGTTCGTACGGCCAGGGGGAAAATTTCAAAATCTCCGGTGCTACATGCTGTTACCATAATCACTTTCCAAGAACATGTGTAGTTAGCCAATATGCCAGTAGCAAAATTCGTCGATAGATTGGCCGGACATGGTAGTTTCTTAAATGTCGTTAAGACGAAATGCATCCATATTCGTCCGTTGTCCAGCAGCCAAACAAAGGTGGATAGATCCTTCAGCTACTATGTTTACACCGAATGCACGACAGATCAGGCCGCAATCGTATCTCAGAACTCGAACTCGGAATTCAAGGAAACCTCGAAATCGATATAGGCTTCTCCCTTTGTGTGCAATTTCCCTCCCTTCCCACACTCCCTCACGGTATTGCATGAGATTCGCTATCGACCACATACAACTGCCAAAACAGATGGACCCGTAATTAAATTAATGGGACCTCAATTTCAGCTGGCATACCCCTCATGTAAATCAACTTGGAGTCGAAGTTTCCGACCTCAATCACTCTAAACATAGAGCCATGCTTTTGTTCAGTGACCAGACAGCTGGCCCACATCTCGTTGAACCAGGTTCGATTCCCGATAGGGCACACTATATGTCCATACACGATAAACACAGACCCTGCACACACACACATACAGAGAGAGAAAGAGAAGAGAGAGAGAGAGAGAGAGAGAGAGAGAAGTATGTCTTTAAGCATTTGCCAGCTACACTGACAACGTGCACTATAATCAAAACATGGCTTTCACACAAAGCTACTAGCGGCCATTGGAGGCTTTTACTCTTCCACACTATGAAGGGTAGCACCGGAATGAATCATAGCTTGTTTAATATAGCTATTGTGATGCTCTGACAAAATCTCCTTGCCCATTTCGTGCAAGAAGGGGTCCCAGATACAATGGCGTTTTGTGAGACGAGAGTCGTATGCCTGATGGGTGAATATCTCCGCAATAGAAAAAAAATTATAGATATCTGTTGAGATGGAGAAATTTCCCATTCCCGGAAATACCTTGAAACCTCACTTGCTAGTAGCCTCAAACTTAATCGAGGGTTCTCCTTGTGCTCATTTCCTCTGAATGTTAAATGAGCTTTTCCATGTTATACATGCTAGACACTCTCAAATATTCTGCATTCTCTGCTTGCACGAGATGTATCTAGGATAATATACCATTATGCAAAAGAAGCGTCCGATGAGTAATAAACTTTGCTTCAGAAAAAACAGTGCAAACAAATATATTGTCCATGCATACAAAGATATTGTCATCCGATCTTTGTGCCATTGCAAAATTTTTCTAAAAATTTTATGGCACATTGTTTTTCCGATTTACCTAATTTAATATGTTTTCATACTTTTGTCTCAGTAATCGTGTCATAATTTTGGCAAAGTCTATGCCAGTGCTGTTTTATTTCAGTATTAGGGCAATCGGGTAATTTCAGAAATTTGTATTTCAATCTTGTATTCATGCAGTGGAGTTAGTGCAGAGTTTCCTTCGCTGCCAAGCCTAACAGGAAGCCGTTACTTGCTGCAGAAAGCTCAGTTTGCAACCGTATTTTCGTTCACACGCTTGCATTTTTGTAGCGTGGGACGCCTCGCGCTGTACCTTGTCCGCGCTACTAGCCAGAGGTGCAACGCATGTCATTTCTTGCTGTAGAACAGTTGTGTTTGGTTTGGACCGTTTGCGGGACCCCAGAGCTCTCTAGGAACGGCTTCCGAACTGAATTTTGTAACCTTTGTGCCCACATGCAGCGCATAATTTTGTATCCTTCCGCAGTTGCTAACCGTTTTTGCCGGGGCTCTGCACAGACGTGGTCACGACATGATGTGTTCGCCGTTTACTCCCGTGTTCGGGGAGGCTGCTGCAGGCGGATTATTCCCCTGTAGCATTTTATTTAGTTGTAGAAGCGGCCTATAGAATAGTACATAGATAGTAGTTAGGAGATTTAATTTTGTGTTTTATCTTCAATCATCCTACGCAGTTTCACCTCTTTCCTCCCGAGATGGGCGAGTACAGCATCAGTCTTTTACCGGTAGTACGTGTCATGTTGTATTGATTCTGGAACAAGTTAGTAATTTTCGCGAATTTTTTTTTCCCCTGCGTCCCAGAGGTTCAAAGTTTAGACGAAGTTTCAAAGTTTAGACGAAGTTTCATATCATCTTTCGGACGGAGTTTTGTATAATGTTTTGGATAATTCAAGTTCTCAACAATTTAAGTTTTCAAGTATTTATTCCGTTTGAGAACTACTTGCCCAGCTTCTCTTTATTTGCCGTCCGGAGCAAGGTTTTATCTCCAGCTTCACGACTTCACCTGGAGAAGTATCAGCTAAGTACTAGCTTCATATAACTTTATTACTATTCTTGTTATAGTCTCGACCACATCGTTATCTAACTACGCCATCATTGCTTGAACTAATTTTTTTATAATATTTGTAGCGTAAAATATGATTAAAATATTTGTTTCTCATATATTAATATTTAAATGAGAATCATTGGCCAAGTAAAAGAAAATACGTTGTTGTATTGCAGATTACAGTTAGATAACTTGTACGGGGTGCACTCTAGGGTTTTCCAAGGTATCCAGGACCACAAGCATTTCATGAATTAATTTCTATTTATAATGAAATCATTCCTTGGATATTTAACTCGTGTAATAATGATTTTTGTCTTAAAATTCAAGTGGCTTAATTAAACGACTTATCTTCGAAACTGTAATTTGACACGATTTTCATTTATTAAATTGATGTCTACCTATGGACAGCTAAAAACTAATTAAAAATATAGTTAGCAAGGTATTAGTTTAATCGGTTTCTAGTTAATATGTGCGTGGTGTCCCTTTGACTAGCACCTACCCTTTTAAACAATTAAATAGTAATAGAGGCTTAATAGCGTCTGGCATTATGGTAGCAGAAACATTTTATAACATTATGAAAGTGTCCAAAGTATGATTTATTTTTGTTCCGGTTATTGTTGATTTTATAATATAGTTTATAGACATTATATTTGTTTGTTTATTTACCAGACATTGAGGTAATTTCTGCTACATTTGAGCATGGCTAATTATCGTGATTTAAAATTATATTGTATATTTCTGAAAGCAATCATATAATTAACAACCATGTCACACACCACGGTACATAAGTGGTAGTAGAGCTAAGGTTTCATTATTTGTACGATTCACGATTATTATTTGCGGTTTGTTTACGACCTGTTACATTTCTAGCAGTTTTATAAAGTTGTTTGTGTTCATAATGAGTTAGTTATGTGGTCCCGACGATGTATTAATAAGTATAAGTTAAAGTTTGTTTAATAATCGTTTTGATGTTTGCATGTTTGCTTTACACTATAATTATGTTTCTAAATGTGAAGTGTGTTAATTTTAACGTGTCTGTTGACCTTGAAGTCAGCGGACGGCCGGCTGCTATGTGTTTATTTCTGTCGCATGTTAAATAAAGTCACAGTCATTTGCGCGACTGTTTCATTTGTTCATCTGACATTATGTATTCCTCGGATAGAACGTTTTGATAGGCACAGTACATTTTAATAGTTGAAACGGAGTTTGTGTCTTGTTCACTCATAACAGTCTGTGTGTTTGTGCTTACCACATCGAGTTTGTTTTCACGTGTTCACGGTGTTTTCAGTAGATGAAAAAGGCGGTTTTTGGACTAAAACTCAATTTTTCATCGGAAACCATTATTTTGGAGCAAAAAGGAGCAAAAAACCTTAATTTTTCAAGTTTCCCAAAAGAGTCGTGCAGAATTTGACACAAGGTAAAACAAGCGAAAAAGCTGTACATATCGATTAGGTAATGTAATTTTATACTTACAATCTAAAATGCAATTTATTTATTTTACCAAACTTAGATTCATTATTTGAAAATCTGTAGCAGTACACCATTTATTTTTTCTAGATCCTGTAGTTTAGTCAATTCATACGAATTGTTTAACTTCTTCAGAAGTGATTCCATTTTTGTGTTATTTATAAAGAAACAAATAATCAAAGAAAAATATTTTTTCTTTATCTTAATACATTTATTTTCTTAAACATAAAAATTGTTCGAAATGGAAAATATTATATCCAAGCAATGCAAAAAAAATATGGTGAAGTATTAAACATAGAACGATTTGCACCACATAAACAGACAAAACATAAACATTTTAAAATCTGCAAAAAAATGTTATAGTAAATATGCTAGTAGTCATTATGAATTAAAAAAAGAGAACGTAATGTGCGAATGTGGAAAATATGTTTAGAATACTTCTCTCGAAAAACATAAATATAGTAAATTACGCAATATAAGATTAGATATTCTAAACTAAAATGGACATGATAATTATCCAACAAAAACATGTAAAGTGTGTAATGAGAATAAATCTATAACATTATTTTCTCTTAATAGAAATAGCAAGGAAAAATATTCAATCACATGTAAAAAATATTTTAGTGATAACATGAAGAATTATCTTCATAACAAGAAGTTATATACGATTTCCCAGTAATTGAACTTTTTTTATTTATTCAGTATATCTGTTTTTACATTTCATTTATAAATTCTTTATCTTATAAATATAACTATAAAAATGGAGGCTTATATAACAGCTGAGTTGAGTGGAATGACAGTTCGCAGTTTAGAGGTTTTGGTAAAAAAATTACAAATTAAATAATATAATCTGAGGAAAGCTGATTTAATTTCACTTATTGTACCAAAGAAAAAAGAATTTTAGCAATTTACACTTTTCAAAAGTAAAAAATTATATAAACCAGATAAAAAATAATTACAAAAATATATTCCCATTTTCTTATTATGTATTTGAAAGTCTAGATATATGCAAGATAGAAAAGAATTAAAAGAATTATTCCCATTCTCTAATAATATATTCGTAAATAAACAAGAAAAAAAGAATTAGAAGAAATATTTCCATTCTGTAATAATTATTTTGCTAACAAAAACTAGAAGAAGAAGCAACAAAAATTACTTAGTTAATAAAGCTTTTAAATCTAGGATATCAACATATAACATTGAAAATACTTTGAATTTAGTACAAACTATTCATTTTTGACTTCAGTAAAAAATTACGTATTTGAGATAATACACAATAAACTTAAAATATTTAAAGGAGTAAAAACCAGTATTAAATTATATGCAAATTTTTAAAAGCAATAAAATAATCAAGTACAACTGTTTACTTTTCAATCACCAAAATATACAATATTGAATGCTGGAGATATTTAAAAAGATTATAAATTTGTAGCAGAAGTAATACTTACACAATTATCTGAATTTCAAAGAAGAGGGTCGGAGTGGACTTTAAATAGAATAATTGGATTACAAATAGCAAAAAATAAGTATAATCCAAGTAATGTTGCATCATATATTGAACTACGAGAAAATATTAAGAATAAGAAAGCATCAATGAATGTTAAAAATAATGCTCAAAAATGATTTCTTTGGTCAATAAAATATACATTGTTTCCAGCAGACAACCATTAGGATAGAGTATCTAAATATAAAAATGTGGGGCTTAATATTGATAAAATAATAGATAAATATGAATATACAATTAAAATTTATGATGTACCAAAAATATAAAATCAAATTGATACATCTATAAATGTGTACTCTATTGAAAATGAAAAATCTATGGTATATTCACTAAAACTCACAAAAAATAAAAAGGAAAAACATATAAATTTACTTTATTTCAAAAATGATACAAACGCACATTACTGTTGGATAAAAGATTTATCGCGATTGCTTACTACACAAAAAAATAACAATAAGAAAAGTAAAACATATATGTGATACATGTCTTCAATATTTTTACTCTCAAGAGAAATTAAATAATCACATAGAAGATTGTTCAAAAAATAAAGTAGTAAAAGTTGTTTTACCATTGAAAGGAGAGCAAACATATTTCAAAAATTATAAACATACAATGAAGGTTTCATTCACAATATATGCAGATTTTAAACCAATATTGAAGATAATATCAACAACTAAGCCAAATCCAAAAGAAAGAAGTAAATTTAAATTAATAAAAAAATATCCAGCTTTAACGATATTGATAATAATTTTTATAAAAATTACTTAAAGAAATATATAATCTTACTAATGAACAAATAAATGACATTGATTTAAAGCTAAATGATGAATCATGCACAAGTAAGTATCAATTACATGAAGCATCCAGTTTTTGTTATTATATTGTATCTAATTATGATGATTATAAACCTCCAGTAGTATATCGAGGCCCAATTGTGCGTAAAATATTTATACAGACAATAAAACACAAGTAGAAAGAATTGGGGAAATGTATTCACAAATTGCACCAACGCATCCTCTAACTAAAGAAGAAAAATATTATATAGAGAATCAAAAAAATATACTGTATGCAAATGTGAATATACGGAGGAAAATAAATAAGTACATTATCATGATCACATAAGTGAAAATTCATTAATCCAGTATGTAATAATTGTAATCTACAATTAAAATTACCAAATTTCATGCCAATTTATTTTCATAATTTGGCTGGATATGATGCACATTTATTTATTAAAGAGTTGGGATATGATGATATATATATATAGGCAAATATCAAAGAAAATTTTATTTGTTTTGGGTGAGCAACAGAAAATTTAAAAATGAGATTTATTGACAAATTTAAATTTATCACCAGTAGTTTAGATAAATTATCATTGGATTTGAGTAAAGCTCAAATGAAACACACACAAAAACATTTCCCAAAAGAAAAAGCAGATACAGTTATTAAAAAAAGGTGTTTATCGATACGATTATATGGATAGTAGAAATAAATTTGAAGAAATTGAACTTCCACCAAAGACTGGATTTTATAATAAATTAAACGAAAACGATATAAGTAATGATGATCATGAACACACAAAACTTGTATGGAATCAATTTAATATTAAAAATGTTAGCGAATACCATGATTTATATTTAAAAAGTGATGTTTTACTTTCAGCGCAGATATATTCGAAAATTTTAGGAAAACCTGTATAATACCTTATGATTTAGATCCTGAGTGGTATTTTACAGCACCTGGTTTATCTTGGGATGCAATGTTAGAAATGGCTAAACAAACCATTAGATTTATTGCATAATTATGATATGATTTTAATGATTGAAAATGGAATTAGAGGCGGTATATCACAATATTGTAAGCTATCTGTTAAAGCGAATAACGAATATTTTGAGAATTTTAACCCAAATCAAGAATCAAATTATTTAGCATAACTTGATGCTAATAATTTATATGATTGGGCAATGTCGTAATATTTACCATATGGTAGTTTCGATTGGGTTTATTATTCATTAAATGATTTCGAGTATTGGAGTGAAAAAATATTAGATTTAGAGGATAATTCTAATATAGTTATATATTAGAAGTTGTTTAGAATATCCGCAAGAACGGCATAATTTACATAAAGATTTACCATTTTGTCCATAAAATAAATTAGCTCCAAAAATAAATCAATCTAAATTATTAACAACTTTACATAAAAAAGAAAAATATGGACTACATTATCGCAGTTTGAAACAGTGCTTAAATAATGGATTGAAGCTTACCAAAATACATAGAATATTGAAATTCAATCTATCTAACTGGCTGAAAAAGTATATAGATTTGAATACAGAAATGAGAACTGTTGCAAAAAATTATTTCTAAAAAGATTTTTATAAACTGATGAACAATTCTGTGTTTGGTAAAACAATGGAAAATATAAGAAACAGAGTTGATATAAAACTAGTATCAGATGCTGAAAAATGTGAAAAATCAGTAGGAAAACCAAATTTCAAGAAGTACTATATTTAATGGAAATCTTGCAGCTATACATATGAAAAAAAAAAAAAAATGTAAAATTCGAGTTTATTTTCTTTTTTTCAGTTATATTCTTGGAATGCAACATTGGTATCTAAAGCAATTTTCAGTCAGTTAGTGGAATTATCCTCAAGCACTTTTTCTTTTTCTTTTGTTAACAATTTAGAAAGTCCTTCAGTTGATTCATATTCTTTATTCTTAACAGATATTTTATTATCATCTGTTTTTACTTTTGTATCCCCAATGTAAAAATTATGCCCATCTCCGCGTAAACAATAGAGTATCAATAACATTTATTCTTTTTCTGCTATAGGTGACAAATTTTTCAATGGTACAATTCCCAATTGCTCTTCAGGATCTGCAAATAATTGTCTTTCAAACGATGTTTCTTCTGGTGTAGGCGGATTGTCTAAATTTTTTACTGCTATTGGAAATAATGTGTTTATTAAATTTAAGATTTTTTTTACATTCTTTTTGTGCTTTTTTTTACCAATATTTCGTAATTCATCGATCAATGGCAGCTCTTTTTTCTCATTTCTTTCATATTTCACTTCGAGGTGCTTTTTGTAGTTTTTATATTTCTCAATAAGTGATTTCACTCGAGAAATATCCTATGATTCTTTCATTTATATATAATTTTTTTACTTATAAATGAGTTATATAAGTATTGAGAGTTTCGAGAGACAAAATTTCCTCCAACTGATCAAACGAAGAATAATTTAAATGTTTACAATAATATAATAGAATTTGATATTCCAATAAGCGATGCATTTTCTTTTCCAAATGATGCTTATGCTTAAGAGCAATTTAGTTTACTAAAGAGAGATAAAGAAGGAAATGATGCAAAATATGAAAATTTGATAATATTGATGTTTGTTCTAACGTTTTTCCTTTTCAGTCTTCTAGAGTAGAAATTTCAAAACATGGACAGGTTATTGAAGCTCTTGATAATACGGAATAACTACAACAATAATGAATACTTTGTTAAGATTGCCTGGTTAACAAAATTCTTTAGAATTGTCTTGTGTTGATGATTATTATCGAGTAATATTAGCTACTCGTAGTGACAAACTGAATGAAATAATCTATCCTCTCTGATATCTGTTTGCTTTATCAATGATAGCAATTAAATTTATTGGAAAGGCGGCTATAAAAGTACTTTTTTCGTACTTTATCAGATAATAATTGTTTATTTATTTATCAAAATAAAAAAAGCAGATGTTACACTTGATAGAGATTATGCTGATCCAGGCAAAATTGTTATTCAAAAATTATAAATTTTGTGGCCAATTGTAGAGTATGAGTCTAACACAGCAATTGCAATTAAAGAAAAATATACAAAAACTGTAAATTTCTATTAGTTTTGATCATCAGCAATTTTTAGAAAAGGAAGTACCCAAGAATTCAACTGTTTTTAACTTTGATATAAAATATCAGATTAATAATTTACAATTTGACATGCCCAATTTTGTAATTGTGGGCTTAAAAAAAATAGAAAAAATCGTGCTGGCCAAACTGTTCATGCTTCTATGTTTGATCATTCTCATGTGAAAAATATTTATGTTAAAAATGGAAGAAATAAAATTTTTCCAAAGGAAATTTGGAATCTAGAAAGTGCTAATAATATTTGTGATAAAGCGTATATTGCTTATAACGATTTTATAAATTCAAAAACAAAACTAGATACCGTATGTAGAAATAATGAACTTTATTATAAACCTGTTCTAAACTTTGATGGTAAAACCAATTATTATTCATTTTGGGGTCGAAGATCATTGTATATAATTGATTGTTCATATAGAAAAACAACTGTAGTTAGAGAAAAAACAAATATAAAAATTTGTGTGTATTTTGATAGAAGAAATGTTGAATTTGTAATGTTGTTTTAATTAGGCAACACACTTTAACTTATCAATACTTAAAAGAAAGAATTATTGAAGATTTATAAATTTTTGATTTTATCAAATGTAGGATGTAAACGATTTTACAGAAACAAAAAAATGTTTAGATATTTTAATACAAATTTTTGTATGTATTGTTAAGTTGTTTGATCTAGTAAATAATTATTTTCACAGTTCTAAATAAGTTTTTTCTTTCTCTTAATAAATTTCTTTTCCTTATAAATAAAACAAAAATGGACAAAACGACAGAACTTTTAGAATGTTGGGATATTGAATATGAAATTATAAAAAACAGCAACTTCCATTGATAAAGTATTGGAACTTGTTAATTTAAAATTTGTTTTAAAAATCAATAAAAATCATCTTAGATAAGATAAATTTTCCAATTTTAAAGACTATGTTAATGATTTGGATTGCTGTGATGGTTGGGATTATAGATACAGTAATGGCAATGCTTCAAATTTTTCTTTATTTTTAGACTTTGAAAAAAATATTATCGGTGTGTTACTTTTGTTGAATAAAATTTATAAATTCTATCAATGATCTTTTTTAGTATTTTTCTTGAGTTTAGCTTAAAATAGCTTGATTTTTGCATAATTTTTCTTGTTTTTTATTGTGTAAAATCCTGCAGGACTATTTTGGGAAACTTGAAAAATTAGGGTTGCTTGCTCCTTTTTGCTCCAAAATCACGGCTTTCAATGAAAAATTGCGTTTGGTCCAGAACCCGCCTTTTACATCTACTTTTTTTCTTTTAAATTACAGTGCTTATTGAACGTGTTATACCTCGTTTTAAATTCACGTGATTTTGTATTTAAATATTCTCTAAATGTTTTGTAACGAAACTTAAGCTACGTGCTCTGTTTATTTACATCGCGGTAATCTGTGTTTTCACGACTCGTATTTATTCTTGCACTAGTTTACTTGCAGTTTGAAAGTGATTTCATTCTTGGGCATACATTTTTTCACTGTTCATGTTGTTTGAACGTAATTTTATTTACCGTTAATTATCGGTATATGTTGTTTACTTTAGTAAGCATCTTCGAAGCGCTACTCATAGACTAAAGATGAGGTAGACCGATCTCTCTGTCTGCGCACAACCAATCTCCATCTCCCAAAATTGAATTATTTCTCTGCCAACACGTCTAGCGAAAACGGAATGATTTGGATTTTAGGTTAGAAAACTGATTTGTAAACAAGTTCTTAGAGATGTTTGTATACATCTTCCTCTAACCAATTTGTAATATATTTGGACTGAATTCAAATTGGTAAAAGTATTTTATTCATTTAATAGTGCTTGTGATTTAAAAAATAAGATATAAACAAACACGGTAATAAGTGTTGACTACGTGACTTTGACAGTTGTGTTCATTTGGGCTAGGCCAATGTTGGGAACATGTGCAGAAGACGAATAAGCAGTCTACCTCATCTTTAGTCTGTGATATTACTGTTCCATTATGGCTGATGCTGATGCCATCTTATTGGCACACTACTGTCAACTGCACGACTGTGCTTTACATTAGGTTCAGTGTTGATTGTTTACATTATTATGTTCGTGACTCCTCATAACCCACTATGGTTTTTATGTTCTTCGGAAGTTCTTACATTATTTTTGTGCATTTATTAAAATCATCTTACCACGGTTTTAAATAATTTAACTGGTGATTCCAGGTGCTTGCGATATAATTTTTCAGGATTTGATTCTGTTTTGACTTGTGGTTTTGTCTTGACAATTTGAATTTTGGTCTTTTGTAAGGTTTCATTTATTCATAGTGTGTTTGGAAATGCATTTTCTTCGCCTGATTCGTAGACTGAAAGTTTAAATAATTTTCTGTTCTTGATGTTTTAGGGACTCCTTTGGTTCATAGATATTTGAGTCCAGACTTGCATTTTCCAGTTTTATTCTAGATTACTTGCAGTTTCTTTCATTATTTCATTACTTGCGTTTAGATCGTACATTTTTATAAACAAGTCTCTTGTCTAATAGGCATTTTGGCAGTTTTTTTACATTTGCGCATTTCATATTTCATTGTTGAATAATGCAATGCAAATTATTTTGATACAAATACACAAGGTTTCATGGCTACTAATTAGATTTGAGGATTTATAAGTTTGGCATATTAATTAATTTTTATTTTATTTTTACTGTCCTTGTAGTAACTCTCGCGTTTCGGTTTTCGGGATTTCGTCTTACGTTTTTGTGAGTTGTGGTATGGGACACAGCTTACTTTCACTTTACCTTTTCCACAGGAGCTTTGTTAACATTGTAAGTCACCACTGGTTTGGTAAAAATTATTTTGTCAAATTAGAGTATTGATGATTGCTGTGAAGTGATTTTGGTATGGGACTAAGTTGCTTCAGATGAGGTAATAGAATTTTTTTGACTTTTCATTATTTTTCATTTGATGTTCGTTGAGTTAGTCCAAATGTAGGTACACTCTTATACACTTTGTATAGTGTGTTTTTATTCAGGTACACTCACTGACATTGAAATTCGCGTAACTCTTTGCAATTTTGTTTTGCATAACTTTGTTTTTGGTAGATTGTTTATTTCCAGGCGACAACTAGTTTTATTTGTTTGTGTATGTGAAACTGAGTGTCTTCATGTAAAATATCATCACTCATTATTCATAAAGAGTAGTTTACTTAGTGAAGTGTATTTAGGTAATTATTTTGTAAAAATTTTCATATTTAAATTTGAGTGCTACTACAACTTTTCTTCTTTCTGTAGAAGTATTGTTGAGATGTGTGTGTCTTGGATTTGTTTTTAGCGGTACCTGCGCAGACTCCAATTACCTGACGCCGCGTAGGTGCAGACAAGCGAAAATGCTAACACCGCTCTTCCCACACATGCAGACTTCATGGTTAACCAACACCGAGCAAGTGCGGATGTGAGGAAACTACTTGGAATCACATACACATTCACATGTGCAGACTTCAGTTACCTGATGCTGTGCAGGTACTGAACTGCGAAAATGCTAATGTTGCTACATGCAGACCTCATGGTTACGCAACACTGTGTAAGTGCGGATGAGAGAAAACTACTTCGAAGCACACACATGCACATGTGCAGACTCCAGTTACCTGATGCCATGCAGTTGCAGACCTGTAAGTAACCATTTTGACAAGAATATTTTCATACCAGACCTCTTTCTTTTTGTCATTACCATTCCTTTCATATATGCCTTAAGCTGTTTACATTAACACTTAGTAAATTATTTCAAAATAACTCATTTGCATGTATAATTTTTAAACTGTGAGTAATTAGTTAACTTAGATTTTGAAAACTTGGCGAGAAATAGTCGCCCATTACTAGTTATCATTAACAAATTATTTTCTGGCAGTTATTTAATAGTGTTGGGCAGAACGATTCGGACAGATGAATTGATTCGTTTGGATCAGTCCAATGAAATGGTTCGTTCAAAAGAATCGTTCGTTTCGTTATTTGCGTTCTTATGTGCTGCCTTTCTTTGTTGAGTCTTGACTCTCTCCATTTCGGGTATTCTTTATCTCTGCTTCATCATTTTGTCTCTTTTGGCATCTGTGTTGTTTTTATCTGTTATTCTTTTAGTTATCACGATTGCTAACGGACTTTTTATTTTATTTTCATGGAAGATTTTGTGAACTTTGAAATTGTGTACTACTACTCGGTATTGGCAAATATTTAGTTACAACACGATATGCGTACATGCGTTATCTTCAAAGAGAGAGAGAGAGAGAGAGTATTAACACGATGCTTGTTGTGAAGACCTCCCTCTCTTCTCGCCTCTTGACCTAGCTTGGATGACTCTTTTTACGAACTAATCTGATTTTCTTATTCTTATCTCCTCTCCTCCTTTAACGTTCCTTCGGCTCGTGTTCTGCTTCTGAATCAGTGACACAAAAGAATCGATTACTTTCGTAGTGAACAAATCGAAATATTTCGTTCACTAAATGATTAGTTCATTTCGAACGAATCGTTCACGAACGATCCATCACTAATATTAAGGTTTTATGTTTAAGTTCGGGCTGTTCTGGTAACAACACCTAGTACTAGGCATCAGCTGATATTCAGCATTCTGCTGAGTCACATGATATCAGTGTGGATATCGGCGGTATTGATGAGCATATTGGAATAGGTCCTTCCTTTAGTGATTTGAAACAGAAAAGAAACTGGCACTTTCCTAATCACGTAAAGAAACCAGCATCTTTGTATATATACACAATACTCACAGAGATTAGTAAACAGGACAGATGAAGCTTAACAAATTATTTAAAACAAGTTGTATGAAGAGTAGAGGGAGGGAAGGAAAAGGAGGTTCTGCCATTCTCTTGCTAATTGTATTTTATTGTAAAGGGCTTTTTAATATCCCTCGGTTTTATGCTGGAAAGTTTAGCAGGGGACGGCTTACAAACTAACATATAACCTAACTTAAGTTAAAACCCATGCCTTACCTGGGATTCTAACCCAGAACCTCCCGCACCCCAGATCGGTGGCGCACCAAACGACTGCGCCACGGGAGGTCAGCTCTCTTGCAAATAAAATCTTTGTTTTGCAATGAAGAAATATTGCTCAGAATATTTTTGTTTTTAATTCTGTAATGAATTTTGCTTCAGAGTTCATTTAAGGGACAAAATTGATGATTATTTTTTAATTTTATTCTGTATTGAATGTTGCTTCAGAGTTAGTTTCAGAACGAAATTGATGATTATATTTGATCTCATTTTAAGTAGATGAAACCGAGAAAATTTTACCTTTCTGTTCCTGGTGAATGTTTATTCTGAGATAACCCTTTTTTCAGACAATATTGATTTTCACTGACCGCATTTCTTTAAACCAAATAATGTCAAGAAAAGGTTTTTTAATTGTTATTAATTATTGTTAGTTTGTTATTAAACAGCACTGACTAGTTTGTTATTAAACTGAGTAAATGATAATAATGTTACCATATGTAAATAAATATTTGAATGGTGTTTAATTTTCTTATACAATTTATTATCAAATTATTGAATGAGCTTGAGAGTTCAGGTTAATGCAATTAGTTTAGAATTTACGTATTTAAAAAAAAATCTGGACTACTTTGGCCCAACCTTTATAAACTGCCAGTGTCGGTTCTATTATCGGGAGTGGCTGGTGATGTAGAGTTATTGGGAATTGGATTTGGAAAATGGTGTATCAGAGAGAAAGTGTTAGTTGGATTTCATCATACTCGTGCATATGGATGATGTTTTAATAGTAACTTGCAGCTTCACTTATCAACTTATCATCTTTCTGCATCTTTATTGGTGTCCAATTTGGTTTTTTGTGATTGGTGCATTTGTATCTGTATGATTTTCCAGGTGCATCATGAAGATAAACCCACTGACTGGTTCAAAGACTGGAAAAATAGTATATAGAGTTGAAGTAAAGGTGCGGTTGGCACAATAAGAGTTTAGCAGATTTCTTCGAAATGTTTGAAGACAGCCGAGATGATACATAATATACTGGTAACACAAAGACTGATATGCAATGATCTGAAAATGTTTTGTATGTACAAACTAGATGACACTCTATGTATTGACAAGATGAAGATGATGTGAAATATTAAGTTTCTTTGGTTTTAACTGAGTGCATATTTAGTACAGCTTGCTTTCAAAGTTCAAAAGTTAATTAATATTTTTTTTGTATCTGTAAGGTTTACTTAACCTTAAAGTTTTTCATTAAATTGTGAATTACTTCATCATTGATTAAATTCTGTTATGTATGCTGTTGTATAGGGTTCACTTAGAATACGTTTTTGAAGGAACTAGTGTAAAACTGAAATGCGTTTCTTTTTATTACTCATACATATTTTTATGAATCACATGTAGCAAAACTGTGTTTCAAGGCCTACAAATGACACGAAAACGTATTGCATGGATTTAAGTCTGTTCTGTTTAGACTTATCTTTACCGTCACCAATATTCCAGTACCAATAGGCAAGGCCTAGGAACATTTGCGAACCGTAAAATAATGCGAAATATGGAGAAATACTATTTATTCATGAAATTTTGCAATGACTTCCGTATTCACAAAACGCCGTTGAAATCGTTCATGTCAATGTTTTCTATACCAAAATACTGAGAGTTTTACATCATGAAAACTCTTACAAACAAGTTAATTCTACGATAACTATGTGCATTAATCACGTTGACTTAACAAACACAAACAATATTTTAGTTTTCACCCTGAATGAGAATTATTCATTATTTGATCAGCAGCATGGCTGAATTTCGTCACTGTGCTTACAATTCGATATATTGACCTGCATTCTGGCACTAAACGTTTGTTGACGGGTAGTGTCATGGTTAACGTATCTATTATTTTTAAATAGACAATTCTATCCAAAAAGTTGTTGATATTGTGGAAATGAATATGTAAGTATAATACAGATAAATACTTTCTATACCAATGTAATTCTTACACACTTAACATTCGTACATCATTTGTAAACAATGTCAACTTTACTAGTAATCTTTATGTGCCTAAAATAATAACTTTTTGAACATGTCCGAAATTTTGAAAATACATATTTCTATATTTTTGATCAATTGAACACAGTGTAACTACTGCGATGTAAAAATAGAACGGCCGTGCCGTGTGCACGCAGAGTTACGGTGATATTGTGGTACAAAAATTATTACATGTGCGTCTTCCGCCTTAAAATAAATGAAAAATCTCAAGTTTTCCTTTATTTGTTCAATATTTGCCACAAACAAGTTTACTAGCAATGCCGTATCTTATATGAAATGTACCGAGAGGAGTAAGGTAGTGCTTTTGCATCGTAAAATTAAGTTCCCACATGTTCATTCAACTTTCGTATAGTTTCTATCTTTCTTTCACTGAAATTACTTGTATTTTTTTACCCATTACGCAAAAGGAACTTACATCGATATCAAAATGTTTTAGTATAGTGTTTTCACACACATACCGACATGAAACACATCATGAACATACTGTAATGGTACACAGCCTTTGGGGGCAGTATCCATCAACTGTTGCTGCCATATTGCATCGGCAAGCATTTGTTGTGCACCAGGCACTGCAACTATCTCAAGTTATCGCGAAGTTGTACGAACTCGTCGATGTTTTACTTTTGACATGAAAAGCTGGCATAATACAATTTCTGTGGAGTAATATGAGGTTACGCTTAATGGGAACCAAACGGTACTTCAAAATAACAACAAACCTTGGGAAAACACATATGACAAGAAAGTAAATATGCATGAGTTTTTATTATGGACTAACAGTCAATTCATGTAAAACAGCTATAATATAATCATCTCATTAACGCCCCCCTGCTTGTGAGATCACAATTTATTTTATTGTACACTACCCCTATAAATAAAAACCTGGATGTCTACGAAAAATAATGAAATATAATTAAAGGTTAGTTTTTCACATCGGATATTGAGGCCTGCTTTCCTTTTATTATGTAAATGTGTTATTAGTTTGGAATTTTCTCTATTTTAACAGTTTTATGAGAATAAATTTGTAGGACAGTGATATTCAAGGGCAGGCACTCCTTATTGACATGTCTGTAATGAATGAGTTAAGCACCTATTGTACTCAGATTCACACAGTACAGCAAAATCTCAATACAAATCTGAAGGGACCATAATTTTGGCGCTTTACAATACCGAGATTTGTATTAAACAAATCAAAACACAAAACAGGGGAAAATATTTACCTGCTGACAGATTAGTACATATTGCTAAAGGCTGTTCACGATAAAGTGAGCACTTTTGAAATCAACATTAGAAAAACACCACTGCCCCCAGCGTGCATATATTTTAACGGGTGCACTGAGTGACATGCACCCAGTAAAGTTGGTAACGATGGAAGGAAAGTAGTTCCATATTTTAGCGTAAAATAAAAAGTGCCAGGTAACCATTGTGATAACTGAAAATTATTTATTTTGCTTTATGTTTTATTAATGCATCAAAGTGTAAAAATGAGCACATTTGTAAAACATTTACTTTTCTAATAATTTCATAGTTTCACTTGAACGATGCATGAATAAAATGATGAAGTCCATGGCAATGTTAATGTTACATATGTTGGAGGAATAAACAATGTACATGCACATAGATCTTAAGCAGGGCTTTCAAAAGTGCTCATTTCACCGTGAACAGCCTATATATGTTTTTCCCTAGTTAACCAGCGCAGTACCTGAAATGTACCTAGTTTGTAAAAAAAAAAATCGTTATTTCCATGAAAATTATCATTTACAAATACTTATCAACAATTTTATAGGTACACACTGAAAAATTGTAAGCATCTAAGTTGGCATTTTTATTGCGTGAATATTTTGGTATCATCTAATTAAGTAATATTGTCTACAATCGATATTGATTTGAGTGGGGTAATACATCCAATTTTTGTGGCAGTTTAATTTGATTTCATTTCCTGGTTTTGGCATGTAATTTTATTTTATTTCACTTCCCGATGTGATGTAATTTTATTTCGCTTGTTGATTCTGGTTTTAAATAACTTTATTTTCTTCCAAATTTTTGTGTAATGTAAATTTATTTCACATCCCCTTTCTTGTGTAACATAATCTTACTTCACGTTGTAATTATTGTTTAATGCAGTTTTATTAAATTTTCTTATTCTGTTAGAACCTATAGCTGCTGTATTTGTACTTTATTAACATAATTTCTATAAACATTACCTTTTTCACAGGTAACTGGTAACATTGTCAGGTATCACTTCCTACGAATTACATCAGTTTGGTGTAACAAAATGACGTCCTAATCAAATATAGTTAGAAGTGTGACTGCTAAAGCACTCCTGTGTCCACTATTTTTCACAAGCACGCTGTTTCTGTTGATGGATTTCGTATCAATGGTGTAGAAAACATGTATTCTAAGCCTATCACAATCAAAACTACTAAGTGCTTTTCTTTTAAGTCTTGTTAACATAATTTGCAGTTCTTGTTTCACCACTAATGTACAGGATATTGTAAAAGAACTGCCATTGTGCTTGATTTTTTTTTTTTTTTTTTTTTTTTCATTTTTGTAGTATTGATGTATTTATAAAAACAAGTGTTAAGAAAATTTTTAGAATGTCTTCAGTTTATATGTAAGAAATTGGTACAAAGATAAGGCATTTCTTCTGAAATAGAAAATTTATTTTATCAATATCTATTGTATTTATTTGAGCAACATTTCATAAAATTGACTGTTTCATGTAATTATGGCAAAAATACAAAACACATTATAAGAAAGTAATCCATCAGTTGAATATAACTGCACAAGAGGGAATTGGTGTACTTTATTTGTTGGCATGAATGCACTATTTCAGCATAAAAAGTTGCGAAATTTTTCTGCACTACTACTACAACATACATTTTGACACATACTATTGTGATGAACTGCATATGGCACTGGCTGATTTGATATGATATGGGTGGTACTGAAATCACATTGGCAAATATTGTAGTTACCTAAGTGAACTTGTTAAGTAAGATTGATGCTGTATTTGCCTTACAAAAGATATAGTTCGGTCGAATAAAACCACTCATCTGTGTTATACGTTCAAGATCACGATGAAAACGAGACACATTCACCGGTACAGCTGTTGAGTGCTGAGTGGGAAATAGAAATAGAATGTCGTAAGAAAACTGAATAAACCAATCAAACGTTCTCCTGTTCGCAGGAAAGTATAGAGGTTTCGCATAAAGCCTGTTGGAAGAGATCATCCAACAGTAGTCTATGCGCGGTTTGCTCACACTTTTTGAATGAAAGTTTTGAAAAATCAACCCATGTATGACATGTTTAGCTGTTTTCTAAATATCTCTTCTGTTAACATTAAAATAACTTATTTTGGTTTGACTGAACGTTTAATTATATTTTATAGATAAATTATAATATTTAATTTATAATTAATATGAACAGAACCAGAGATGAAATAAAGTGTTTTGGTAATGCCTAGTAAGAAATAGTTCTTATGCGAAATTTTGTTGCTGTGAGTACGCACGAATGCGGTGCGTTGTCGCTTTGGTGTAGTTTCCTAGACCTGGTCAAACTTTGTTTGGATGTGGCGGAGGATTATCCTGGAAATAGAACTTCAGCAGGGCTTCAGGAAAGTGGGAGTAACCGTGAATGGATTATACGCGATTTCGCTCAGTGTTGTAAGTGAGGACTATCGCTGTGCGTCCCAGGTCAAGAAGCGAGGGAGCGATACGGGCGACACTACCACGCATGCCTAGCGCCTCATCGCTCTTATGCGCAAGACATGCTGTGTTTCCGCCCTAATGCTTTGCTGTGTAAACTAGATCTGTAACTGTGTGTTTTTATTACACGCGATGAAAGTACATAGATCAAACTACCTGCGTGTAATCGTACTTTTCTCTTACCGCTTAAAGAAACTTCACAGGAAGGGCTTTAAAAATGCCATATTTGACCACTTTCATGATTTTTCCCCAATTAATACACTTATTATGATAAAAGTTAAAAGATAGTGTCATAGACAGTAGTTTTTTTATCCTTTATTACAAAACTTCGTATTGCCAGAACACTTATTTACCGAGACACGAGTTTAGCCGCAAACAACGATTTCACAGAAAACGTTTCAGTACATAGGACCCTTAAGACGCCCGTCTACCTAGAGATTTTTTCCGCGTTTGAAGACGAGAGCCCCGGGAGTGTTAAAGGCGACACTGCCACGCTCATAAAGTCTGCTATCGCCACTAAGCGCAAGGCTCTGAACTGGCGTGTAGTATTCTCGTCGTGCTGCACGCACCTATGGGACTTTCAGCGGCTAGCCTACTATTTTATTGGTGGAAAGTGTGTAGGAAGGTTCCATGCATGTCCCTTGACTAATTTTGTATGGATCTGACACGTACATTTTGAGATACAGCGCTTTGAAAAAGCCGTTTTTAACCATATTGGCGTGCTCTGAAATGGTGTTTCTAATTAACGTGAGGTCTTGAAAACACTCAACAGCCCTCGTATGAAATATGTGTTCTTTTTGCAGGTCAGTACACTGGACGCACGTTTGATAGTTTCGTAGAAAAACGTGTATTTTGAACACTCTGCAACACACTTCAAGCGCCAGGCAGATGGGCGCCTTAAAAGAAGCCTGAAGCGCGCGTGCGGATGCTAGATACATTACACGAGGCCGTGAGACGACAGCGGCCACTTGACAGCAACCGTTCCCCGCCGCCACAAGTGGGCGCAACTCCTCCGTAAACAGGTTCAGCAGTAGAAACAGCGTGGTGTGAGACGCCCGAGTATTGTTTCTGCGCCGAGATACCACCCGCCCGAGTCCCGAGTCCCTCATCCACCCCCTCCCCCCACCGCTACCCGCACCGGGATATTCACCACCCCCTTTTGGAGATGTTATCGGCAACAACATAACTCCTCGGGGACCACCCGCGCTGCCAGTAAATCCTCCGGACAGGCCTACCGAACTTACCACCGAGCTGAACTTCCAAGTCATACTTCAACCCCCTAACCCCTTCCAACCCCCTTACCACCTCTTCCTAGCTTTCTCTCAGCTACGCCACGCGTCCTGCTTACTTCGAACTACCTAGTTATTTTCGAAAGGGAGATGCTATCGTCTGTTGGGGGGGGGGGGGGGTTCAAGTACAAAGTCGCGGGTACAGCTCACGGTGATTTACGTCTTCCTGTTAACTTGAACGATTCCTTTCAATTCTCCCTGCATGAACCATGCCACGGCCTTTGCTCACTAAGAAGTTTATGTAAACTCTTACTGCGCGGGAACAGCATGTTACCAGTTTTTGAACATGGTTGTTATTCATGGAGTTTGGCAGTTACTCGTGTGCACAATCAAAGAATCTGAAATAAATATTTGCTCAAGGTATTTTGTATCAAAGCATTTAATGGGTGAATCGATGACTTATTAATATAAAGCGACATCATCAAATATCTATTGCATACATACATAGTATACATATATATAATCATACTCAATATACATATAAACATGTATAACATAAAGAATTGATAAAATAGTTAAAGGCAAAAAAAAAACAATTTATCTCAAACTGGTAAATACTGTATATATCAATACGAGATTATACATAACGATAATTGTATACCTATATTCAAGCAAAGATAAACTATTCCTGCATTGAAGTCATAATATCTCTATTCTGTTTCGCGCAACTTATTAGCGAAATACTTCCTGAAACAGGTATTTGAAAACAATGGCACTTGAGATTTTAATTCAAAGGGCCTCGGTTGACGTAACGGCTAGGGCTTGCTGCCCCCCCCCCCCCCTAAGCGAACTGGCTAATGACGCCTTGCCATACTTCTGGCGGATTGCTGTCCGTAAGTTATTTTTTAAAATAATTAATAATTAATACAAACTTATTGCTATAGTTACTAAGGAATTCGCCTTCGACAAAGATCATGGAATATGTTGTCAAAAGCTGACATTACGGAAAAACGTATACTACCCCACTCAGCTGGCAATACAATTATCACTACAAGCTGCTGTGCTATACTAAAAATTGTGTAATACGAAAGTGAAATTCAGAAGAATCATCTGGCCGAGTGTGTGTGTGGCATGTTCAGGATTTATCTTAAAACACTACAAATGTTTCGAGAGGCAATGTTGGCCAGAACAGTATTTACTGTGATGGTAATTCAAGTTCAGTAATAAGCTTATTCAAGTGTGCTTGCTTTCACTTTAGTTCCATGATCTCTTCCGTTTCATTTATTAAAGAAGAACATCGTTGACAAATTTCTGTGCTGCTTGTTACTACAAAAGGAGAAATTATTTTTCATATTTTAAGTAACTCAATCAATAAAAATTATTTAGCTTGGATGACCTGTGTAATAATATGCACGGATGGTGGTCCTTCAGAGGCAAATGCCACAAAAGGAGTTTACACAGAATCTCCAACAACTCTTTCCCAAATTACAACTTTATTTATACCCGCTACATGAATAGAGGTGTGAAACTGGTGCCACAAAAATTGGAAGTTGCAGGTTTCAGTGCCGTTGCAGTTGCAGTGTCCAGGAAACCGGAAATGTTCACAAATCAGGAAAAAGCCCAGTCTGTCCTCTGGCAACATGAGAACCGATCACCATAAACAGTGCAGAGGAACTTTCTGACAACGCATGGAAAGTACCGCCCGATTTGAAGAGCATTAAGGCGTGGTATGCCAAGTTCAAGAACACAGGATCTGTTGCTGACCTGCCAAGAACTGGCCCACCATCAACCTCAGCTGAAAGGGTGGAAACAGTGAGATAGTCTTTCGTGCAAAGTCCCAAGAAATCAGTGTACAGGGCTTCACGTGAATTATAGATGCCATAAAGTTCTCTTCATGATATCTTACATGAACGTTTATTGTCCCGAGCATGCAAAGTGCAAATTGTTCAGGCTTTGTTGACCAATGACGCAACTCGTTGATATGACTCTGCAGTCAAAACGTTGTCGCGTATTGAGGGTGATAATGACTATCTCAAACTTATTTAATTTTCTGACGAGGCGACATTATTTTTGTCAGTGTAGTAGTGGACCGGCATAACGTGCGTATGTGAGGTCCAGTGCACATTGGTGACGTGTCAGAGTGTACCAGAGGCAGCCAAAAGGTGAATGTTTGTTGCGCGGTTTTACATGAAAAAAATTATCGGACCATTCTTTTTCGCTGAGGGCACCATCACATCTCCAGTGTATCTGGACATGCTGCAATTGCTTGCTGTTCCTCAGTTGCTTGATTATGACTCACGTGTCATTTTTCAACAAGACGATGCACCGCCTCATTGGGGTTTGGAGGTTCGTGCCTACCGTAATACGACTTTTCCTGGACTATGGCTAGATCATGATGGCCCGACAACTTGGCCTCCACGCTCCTTTGATGTTAGCTAATGTATGGACCGAAATTGAATATCGACTAAATGTGCTACGTGCTACCAAGCGCGGTCACGTGGAGATTTAGGGCCGGTTTCACCACGCATTATATTTTATCGAGATTAAGTGCCAAATTATCTCGATTATCTATCTTTTATGTTTCACCACGCATCTTATATCGGTGTTCTCTGCATATCGAGATAAAATATTTTAACCACCGATTTTGGTGGATTAAATTACTTTATCGAGATAAAGTAGTAAAATATAACCAAATATATTAGACTATTTGCAAAGAAGTTAACAAAATAATATAGAATCATTATTTGTTGATTACTAGCATAGCATTAAACAGCAATAAACAAAATATAATCTAGAACTGATAGAAAAATTAATGCAAGAGTATTCAGAAAAATGTTGATGTATGGAAACTATTTTCGGAAACAGTAATTGCAGGGTTATCAGTTTTATATAAAAATACACTCTTATTAAATTATAAATACAAATGTAATATTGCCAAATTCATGCAGTTTCCGTTTATTCGCTGCATATGATTCGATAAACAATAAACCACTTAAGTTGTGGTTATGAATTCAAGCCTGGATGTAAAACACATTCAAAATTTCCAAAAACTGTCGAAATTATGAACTACGCAACAAGCTATAGCTCGGGCACAAAAACAAAATAACTTATGAAACATATATTTAAGCCTAAATTTTCAGAGGTTTAATTTTCACAGTTTGGCGTTTATTCAAACATGTTTGCCTGAATACGTATATATTTTTTAATAAGTGCTCAGTTGTACTATTCGCCCTTTAGAAAAGTATGTTGTAAGGGAAATAACATTCAAACTATCGACAATAATAATATTATATATTGTATTGATAGAACTTCACGAAAAATGCAATTTTCCGCTCATTTTAGATTATGCTGATACTTTCAGTTACTATCTCTAACAAACAGTTTTTTTTTGCAATACATGTTTCTTTTGTTGCTTTTTTTTTCTCGTGAAAATACCATCTCGACCACTGAAAACTATTCACTTTATTAAACGTAAAATACCAACCATACTCTTTTAACTGAGTCAGCGAAGTAGAACATCGCGATAAAGTCAGAAAATCGAGATCATTTTATCTGGATATTCCTGACGACGGATAATACCTGATGAAACAAGCTCAACATTGCTGAGATAACAATAGCAGTTAAACTTCTCGTCTGGATAAAATTATCTCAATTTTCCGAAAATCTAATCTTCGTTGGTGAAACCGGCCCTTACTGATGTGTTTTCCTGTTGTAACAAAAATCTTGGTTAGTTTGCCGACACTTTGGCACTAGTTTCACATCTCTGTCTTACATATCGCGGATATAAATAAAGTTTGTAGCCAGGAAAATACTTCTCGGACATTCTGTATATCCTAAAAAAAAAAAAAAACAACCATACAAAAATTAGCTTCACTGTGTGATATTGTGTGTTGTGTGTGTTTCTAAGAATTATTATTTTTTAAACCATTTTCATAAATTTTACTAAACCCGTGTTGGCACTTTCCTTATTCACCCACATCTCCGAGCTTCAAACTGGTACGGACGCTTTGACGCACACGAATGTCTGAACAGGTCGGCAAAAGTTCGCACACATACTTCCATTTGATTTGCCGACTTCGATTAACGAAAGCGAAGCCTTCCTGATGTCGTGAAGTTGAATTTGCGACACTGACGTACGCCCCACAATGCTGGCGCAGTCGTTCGGCTTCCATTGCTCGTCAATTGTCGGTTGAAATCGCACTCCGTCGCATTCTGCTCACAGTTAACATATCGGTTGCACTAGCATGTTAGGTACATTATTCATTCTTCGTGTATCCAACCTGTTGGGTCAGAAATGTGTGTTGAGTCTAACAAGCGTGTTGTAACAATAGACTAAAGATGAGGTAGACCACTTATTCGTCTTCTGCGCGTATACCCAACACTGATCTACCCCAAAGGAACACAACTGTCAAAGTCACACGGTCAAAAGTGATGAACGTGTTTGATTAAATCTTAATTCTTAAATGACAAGCATAATTTTATTAATAAAATACTTTTACCAGTTTGAATGTAATCAAACTGCATTGCAAATTGCTCAGAGGAAGTATTCAAACATCTCAAAACCAACATGTTTATCAGACAGTGTTCTAACCTCAAACCCAATCCACGCCATTTCTGCTAGACGTGTTGGCAGAAAAGCAGTTAAATGTTAATTCACTGAGATTAGTTGTGCGCAGCCAGCGAGATCAGTCTACTTCATTCTTAGTCTATGGTTGTAACAACGAAGTCTGTTTGGTCAACTAAGTATGTTGGGGCAACCAGGAATTCTTGGTAAAACGAGCCTGTTGGAAGAAACAAGTGTGTTTTCTCAACCTTCCGTAATTGTTCTACCAAGCGTATAGGTGCTTAATTTTTAAAAATTGTAAAACATTTCGAACCAATAGATATTCTAAAACACTCTACCTAGTTTGCCATCTTATGATTGGATTCTAAAGTTTTTCACTCCGCTAAGATTATGCATACCAACCACAAACGTTCTGACTCAGAGTATCAGAACCGTTATTGGGCCAGTGAATACATGCATGGCAGTCAATGGCGAAAGAAAACTGAATTGTAGGAAACATTATAACAATGTCCCGCGATAAACCAACGTCTCTATTTTCAAGCATTTGGAATCTCAATGATTCGAGTACAGGCTTCTGACCTAAGGGTTCTTTCTCACGTGATTTTCAATTCTCTTTGATGGCGAATGGTGGTGCAGTAAAGTTCTCAAGTACCTACGCATTTAAGTGGTCTTCTTCATAGGTTGGAATTCTTTGTTTCGGCAAACAGAAATAATTTTCTGAACATAACAAATTGTAACACCGGAAATTCAGACGTGAATTTTGATTCACTAATGACGTATTTTTAATAGAAGAGCACACTTTTTGAATCGACGACGTGCACATTGAGTTGACATATGGTGGATGCAGTAATAAACAAACACCACTGGAAAACCCCAAAGTTCTATAAATGGCTACGGCGCTGCTCTTCTTTTGTCATTCTGATTAATCAAGTGAAATAGCAAAACAATTTAAAAATCGTGAGGGGGTGTGGTGAAATTACGTTATTGACTCAGACCAGCATCTTGGATATCTGTGACCTTGGCATTGATACCAGGCGAACTTGAACCCGCAAAATAAATAAAATTCACAACAATTCGAAAAAAAAAAAAAAAAAAAAAAAACCAATTAGGTCGGGGGGAAATTTATTATTGACCACGTTCGCCATTGGATTTCCATGACCTTACCCAACAAATATCGAGAGAATCGCAATAAGATAAAAAAAATCATAAAAGTTGAAGAAAATTCAATAATAAAATAAAATAAAGACATAAACGAGAATTAATAAAAAAAATAAAATAAAAAAACGAAAAATCGGGAAACATTTCCGCATTTTTTTAAACAGTGGATTATTCTTTAAAGATTGACATTTTCGATTCTCGTAAATATGGCAAAGCACACATACTCCTAGTATGGCGACCATCAAACGACTGAAAACTCACTCTTATATTTCTTAGCTATTTAGTCAGCCTCTACGTAACTACGCCCCTCCAAAGAATCGTGGGCTTTACGTTACATCGGATCCCCAACCCCTTCACCATAAACATAATTTACCCACCATAGCTCGACCCTCACTACTGCCACTATACTGCGCTAGTGATTTAATGATTACGTCATGTTACTCGTTCCATAGACTATAGATGAGGTAGACCGCTTATTCGTCTTCTTCGCATGTACCCAGCATTGACCTACTGCAAAGGAACAATTGTCAAAGTCACATGGCCAACAGTGATGAACGTATTTGTTAGTGTCTTAATTTTTAAATGACAGGTACTATTATGCTAGTAAAATGTTTTTACCAATCTGAATTTAATCAAACAGCATTTCAAATTTGTCAAAGGAAGTATAAAAACATCTTACAGCACTTGTTTACTATACAGTGTTCTGACCTCAAATCAAATCCATGCCATTGTTGATAGATGTAACGGCATAAAAGCAGTTTAATGTCATGACAAAGGGATTAGCCGTGCACAGTCAACAAGATCGGTCCACCTCATCTTTAGTCTATGGCTCGTTTGCCAATGGCTGCTGCTCATGTGACATATCGAACTCCGTAGATAAAAAATAATGCAGCCAAATTACCACCACTTCCCCGTTATTCGTGTGATGTGAGAGGCGACATTGCTCTCTATCTTTTGTAACGTTCAGAGCATTCAGTCTGGTAAGTTATGTTATTGTTCGACTCTTTCGTCACATTTCGGATGGTTCGACCGGGCGCGCTCGTTATTACACATACGTTTTCCCTCCAGAGAAAAATCGGCTCAGATATCGAGAACCCCTTTGGAACAGCGAACTATTCGAGTGTAGAGATCAAGATTTAGCGTCAATTTATCACACCTTGTATTGTTGTGCTACTCATGCGCGTCTACAAATTTCCCATGTCTCTATACCTTTTCTGCTGAGTATACGCTATTCACAGTAAAATGAGCACTATGAGCACTTTTGAAAGCACAGCTTAGTATCTACTTGTTTGCACGTTTTGTATTATTCCGCATTATGTAAGATTAACATTGATCCGGGCCATCATCACTTTATTCATGCGTCGGTCAAGTGAAACTGTGAAATGGCTACAAAAACTATATATTTTTAAAATCTGCTAATTTTTACACTTCGTTAAAATACGGAACTATTTTCCCATCCATCGTTACCAACTTTACTGGGCGCATGTCACTCAGGGCGCCCGTTAAGATATGTTCAGTTAGGAGCAATGACTTTTCTCTAAGGTTGATTTCGAATATGCTCACTTTATCATGTACAGCCTTTACCTAACGCAACAAAGGCATTTCATTGTGAAACTCTGTATTATAGATGCCTACAAGTAAATGAAAATGAATGAGGCGAGTATGGAGCAGCGCCGGAATGCAAGGGCGGAGGAATCGGGAGAACCCCGACCAGCGGCATTGTGCGGTGCGATTCCCACATGCGAAGAACCGGGGAGGGAACTCCGCCGAGAATAGAACCCGGTTCGTCTTGGTGGGACGCAACTAGTTTAACCATTACACCACCGCGGGCCCTTCCGATTAATCAATCCTGATCAAGTTTACACATTCGTGCACATAATTGCACAAGCATGTTATATTGGCCGGTATTGTAGATCTACAATGCGATGCCCAGTGTCCAATTTTATTCCGTGTGCGAAACTGGTTCGCAAACCACGCTGCTACCTCAGGTTTTGATTGTTTTATATAGTATATTCGCCTTTTCCTCACACTTTTTGAATAAAACTTTTGGAAAATCACCCCATATGGCGTATTTAGTTATGTCGCAAATACGTTATGTATCGCAATCGTTTAATAGCTCTGTTAAAAATAATTTATCTTATTTTTCTTTAAATTGAAGTTACACATATATTTTATGCATTAATTGTAATATTTAATTCTAAATAAAAACAGTGAGAAAAAATGTGAGTTGGTAGCGCTTAGTAAGAAATGGAAAATATTATTACAACTGGGTGAACACGAATTCGGTGCGTCTTCTTTTGTTGTTCTAGACTTAGTTAAGCTTGGTTTGCACGAGGCGGAGGAATATTCTGGAAGTAGAACTTTATCAGGGCTTCAGAAAAGTGTGAAGTAACTGTGAATGGATTATATCATTATCGGGGATCACAAAGTTCACTGACTGGTTGCCACGATGAAACACGCACTATCAGCTTTCTTAAGCTCAACGTATGAGAGGCTAAATCGAAACGAAACCGAAAGGGTTAACTGAAATTTACCGGAGGAAGGGGAAAAAAATTCTCTCCTGCTAGGAGGACGGCAACTTTTCAATCAGACCTTGCACCTCCACTCCCGTTAACTGTTTGCGAGGTCAACACTGTTGGTAGGTAGTGTGTGTGTGTGTGTGGGGGGGGGGGGGGGAGGAGGAGTCTCTGCGTTCACTTAAAGTTTATTTTGCCGGCAGCAGCGGCGAAGGAGAGCAGAGGCCTCAAACGTGATCCCCCGAAAGGAGGAAGAGACATCTCGGCGACGAATCTCCTTCACGGGTGGACGCGGTGCGAGGGGCCAGCAGCATCTAGCCGTAACTAGACCCTCGCTGCGTCGCGTCGCCCCCAGGAGGCGCCAGGAGAGTGTGTGTGATGAGGAGGAGGGGGTGCGGGAGAGTGACGAAGCTTGTCCCGCGGCCTCAGGAGACGGTTCCCTCAGGACCAATATCATGGCGTCCTGTCCGACCCAGACCCCTACCTCCCTTACCCTTCTCCCGGCAACACCAGCCAACCCTATCACCACTATTTGATGGCGCCTTCTAAAAACTGTGGCGGTGAATCTCACACTTAGAGCGCTCCGGAACTTTCCGCGTTCGCCAACTCGGAACCTACAGTCTGCTCGCGGTAAACTGATGCACTTTTGAAAGCCCTGCTTGTGATATATAGGCTATTCACGGCAAAATGAGCACTTTTTTTTAAGCCCTCTCATTTGGAATATTAGTCAATAAATATATTTGATTTTAACCTTAGACGTTAACTTCAGAGTGCGGTGGAATATGCACACCGTGTTTATTACTTACATAGCAACATTTATTTAGAATGGTTGTTAAGTGATAAAATATGGCTGAAAGAAAAACGTAACTGGGACCTCAGAAGTGCTCACTTTATCACGAACAGCTTATAAGTGTATACACGTTGTGTATTGTTCCACGTCATGATGTAAAATTAACATTGTTGTGTGCGTGATCACTTTATTCATTCTTCGGTCAAAGGAAACTGTGACATTAGTATAAAAGTAAACTATTTTAAAATTTGCTCATTCTCGCAAGTAGACTAATTTAGTATGTTCTAGGATATATGTGTATATATATATATAATAAAGTTGAAAGTTTTCAAATCAAATTATTTCCATGTTTTTTTTTTTTTTTTTTCCCCGCACTAGACCCTACATCAGCAAGGCGGATACAAGGCTCTTCGACGCGTGAGCCAATATGTCAAGCCCATTGGACCAGAAGGAACAGCAGAAATGTTTGTTTACATTATTGGCCCCGACAGCAATTTTTCAATAAAATGACTGACCCGCGATGATATTGGGGTGGCCTTGAAGCCAAAAAATATATAAAAACCACAAATATTCGCAAATCAGTTTAAAAATTTGATATAAAATTACACTATTGATTCCGGCAGCCATCTCGGAAATCTGTGAACTTCGCCTTAATTCCTGAAGACCTTATACACGATAAATTACGAAAATTCACAAAAATTCGTAAAAAAAAAAAATTTCATAAAAATTGGGGGAAAATGTATTATTGACTACTATCGCCATCTTGGATTTTCATGACCTTAATCCCGAAACACTAAGAAAAATTGCAAAAAATGTAAGAATACAAAAAATAAATAAACACTAAAAAATTAATAACAACGCGAATGTCAATAAAAATTATAAACAAAAACAATTTAAATTAACTAAAATGAAAAAAAAAAAATTTCTTCAGCGATTTACCTTTTCGATTCTCATAAAAATGTCAGAGCACACACACTCCTAGTATGGCGACCAGCAAACGACTGAACACCCGCCGCTTTGTTTTATTGGCTATTTAATCAGACCCAATTGAACTATCCCTCAAAAACGAATCATTCGGTTTACTTAACACACGACTCCCCAACCAATTCATCGTCACCATCATTAGCCATTATAGCTCGACCCCGTCACTAGCACAATACTGAGCTAGTGATTTCATGTTTACATCAGGTTGCTCGCTCGCGACTGGCTATGGTTACATGACGTCTTCATGTGATGCGAGAGGTGATACATTGCTCTCTTTCTTTCGTGAGGTTTTAAGCATCCAGTCTGGTAAGTTATTTTTTTTGTTCGACTCTTACATCACATTTCGCGGGGTATTATAGGGCTTACTCGTAATTGCACATACATTTGCCCACCAAAGTAAAATAATCTGCTCAGATGTCAAATACCTCTTTGGTTCAGCCATATATTCTAGTCTAGAGGTCAAGATGAAACGTTTATTTTATCCCTTTCAGACCCGGTGTACACAATTGTGTATATTACAAACGTGTGTAGGTAATTTTTGGTATGTACTGCACACTGCGGAGCTCAATAACCAATGGTCTTACCTGTTGGTAAATGATTCGTAAACCGTCTTACTGGCCTAGGTTATAATTAGTTCATGTAACTGTTGCCGAACATATTGCTTGCAGCTCATTGCTTGTGACAACAAAACAAGTGGCATGTCGACTTAGTACAGCATGTATCATTAAATGCTTTGTTTGCAACACCTGAAACCGTATATTAAAGTGACTCTGAAAGGGTTCTAGTGCACCTGCGACCAGCATGCCAACTTCATCTTTGGTGGTAAAATGAGCACTTTTGAAAGCCCTGCTTAACATATACTTGTATACATGTTGTGTATTCCTCCGCCTTACGTAGAATTAACATTGCCGTGGGCCTCATCACTTTGTCCATACGTCGGTCAAATGAAAATGTGAAATTATTAAGAAAGTAAATACTTTACAAATCTGCTCATTACACTTCGATGCATTAAAAAAAAACAGATAGCGAATGAAGTAGTTTTAAGTTATCACAAATCGTTACCTATCACTTTTTATTCGACGTTAAGATATGGAATTAGTTTCCATCCATCGTTTCCAACTTTACTGGGCTAATGTCACTCACTGCGCTCACAAAAATATATGCATTCAGGGGCAGTGACTTTTGTCTAAGGTTCGTTTCTAAAGTGCTCACTTTATCGTGAATAGCCTTTAACATCGCTGACTCCTGCTGGGCCGGCTACGTTGTCAGCGATGCTATTTGCAAACTATTAGAGTTATTCCCTTGAATCTTGGATTGCACGAGGCCAGCATTTTATATTCTTTGTTATTCTTGGCTATCAATCTTTCCTTCAATCCGATCTAGGAGCATTTTTTCCCGCTCGGACAGCTAAAGTGCTCATAATTCAATGAAAGAAATGGCAGAGAACCGAAGAAACCACAATTGACTGGAATTATGGCCTTAAAGAAGAATGTCTCACAAGCATGAGATCGACCCAGTGACCTCGAAAGCAGTTATCACCGGATACACCGCATGTTATAGTCTTCAAGTAATAACTTTTGTTTCATATCAAACGTAGACAGTAGTTAATCATCAATGGAACGTTTATTTTACGATTATTTTACTTAAAAGTTAACCAAAATTTTACTTTGCGTTATTTGGCAATCGGAAAATATGGGAAAATATATTTATATTTCAAATTTTACATGATGTTAACTCTGGCAAAATTAGAAGTTAGTTTTCCATATGTTACGTTTCTACTACAAGATATAATTATAGAAATTACCTTATTAAACACTGAAATAGGAAAAATTTAAAGCATCGAAAAGGTCTTCTGTTGGTACCACTGACAAACCATGATCTCTACGTGTTGATAACGCGTCGAACAAATTTAATTTGAGAGAAATACCATAGTATAGTTACCAACAATGTGTAAATTCTACATATGACGTCAAATGTAGACAACTTAAATGTAATTACACAAAATTACATTGGGTTAAATATTAACTTAATTTTTTTTTGGAATAAAACTATTAAAAAAAAGTTTTCTGCTTGTAACTTAATATTAAATAATATTGACGGATAAATCGAAAAGAATGCCTATGAATAACCGTCTTATTTAAATTTGCAAGCGTTTAAAATTGTCCATATAAATTATACTAATATTCGGCGTGACAATAGAATGAATGTGTTTAAAAATCTCCCAGTGTCAGTACTACGCCGTTACAATGTTAGCTACGTTTTACGTGTAGAAAGAGGGTCACATAACTGGGTAAAAGTAATAACAGTGCGAAAAACGCAATAAGCTGTACATATAAATATTCATTTACAGCCAACTCTCCAGTTCCCTGGGGCAACCCCATACGTGGAAGAGAGCCGCTTCATCCCCTCTCCAAGCTATGTGAACCCCCTCCCTCTCCGCCTAAGCCAGCGTGTTCCCCGAGGATTATCGCAAATCTCGTTCCCTTGTCCGCGTCACTCTTCATATCCCCGATCCATCTAGCGTTCTCCCAGGCGCGTTGGTCTTGGGTTTCCTCCGCCCCCGGCGACACCCCCTCCTCGCGCACCCTCTACAACCCGTAGTGAACACCAATCATGGCTACTGCATCCCCAAGGCTCCGTCAGGCTCCACACTCTAAAGTGAGAATTCCACTGTTTCAATCAGTCAAACGTATCTCACTGATTCAACAGTCACTTAAGTGAATTTGACTGGCGAATCAGTGAAAAAAAATCAGATTTCCTTCGCTTATTGATAAGGATAGAGAAATTTCGCGAGTTCAATGACCTGTAGGCTAGACTCTACAATCCTTAGTACAGTCGAGCCTCAGATGTTTTTTCATTGGCTGCTGCCCCAGTGTTACCTCACACCTGGCATCTTGTTCCCTTACAAGTCGGCTATTGGCTCAGAGTCGTCTCTAGGATGTGCATAATAAACTCTGATCCAATAGCAAAGGTGACTTCGGTGTACACGCGCTTAAAAACTATCTTGTCCTGAAATGAATTAGCGAAATGTTCATATCCCTACTTATTGATTCAGTGACATTTTCCACTGATTCGTCAGTCATTTTTTTCCACTGTTTATTCAGTGGTTTATTTTTGATCAATGGATCAATTAAACAGCATGTAAAAATGGCCGCCAAACCACAGTTGAAAATGGCCGCTAAACAATGTATCTCAAGTGAAATAACTACGAATAAACAAATAAAATCAATACAAAATACTTTCTAAAATGTGTTTCGACTTTCAAAACGCAATTTTATGAGGTAATGTGAACACTTGGCATTTCATTCCGTTTTTACGTCTTTCATTTCGTTTTCAAGTAAAAGCCACAGCGCTCTGTTTGAAGGTTAAAAATGCATATAATGTGTCGAAGAGAGTGCATTCATATATATTATTTGTTTTTAACAATCCTAACGGTACCAATAAAACCATAAACGAAAAGTAAAAGCATGCAATTTAAATCTTCACGTTTTCGCGGACAAAATTATAAGTTAGATATTTTCCTCTCATAATTTCAACTTGGCGTGGTAATGCAGATTGCAAGGTCATGGCATTATAGTGAGGTGAAAATGGTGTGTGAGTTTGGTCCTGGCCATGTGCTAATTTTATTTTCCTTTTTTAAATTACGGTAAATTGCACAATATGAATAGTAAACGGTCGTAAATACGTTTATATCTCGTAATTATTTGGCTACATTCAATATTAGCAATATTTAATTCGCTACTGCAGTCGGTCGTCATTAATTCAATCAGAGAAATTTTTTTCACTGAAACAATTAGTGGTTTTCTACTGATTCTAGGTGGAGCCATTTTCACTGATTCGAGTATTTTAATTTCACTGCGAATCAGTGGTTTTCCATTGATTCGAATTTAGAGTGCAGTCAGCTGACGATACTGCATTGCGTCGCCTCACGTTAGTGCCTGTATTTCTTGCCTTGTTTGCAGGAAACTATCAATGGTTCGTTACTTTAATGCACAGCCTTTATCCTTCCGAAACTTATCAGATGTATCACACCAACAACAACTAATTGCTAGAAGGCACGTGTTGATGAAGCAATGCTACGAAATTTAATATGTACGACAAATACAATTATTGTATCTGCTGTACATACATGAAACAAACAAAGATCGATTTAATATACCATTAGCTAAAAATTGTACCTTTTTTGGCGTTTTTGGTAATTTCCAGAATATTCGTAATTATTTTTATTACATAATTATACTTATGTTTATTAATTTTTATTTAGTTAGAAATATTTGATATTAGGGAGATAATAATTTGGTATATGTAATTTAATTCAATTTTTATTTAAGGTCTCCTATGAATTTATATCGTAGCTAAATGTTCTGTACGAGTTACTTTCGCCCAAGAGAGATTCACCTGTCGCACTTGACTCTAGTAGTAATTTCTAGACGTATCGGCAAAATGAAGTGCGTGATTTCACGTAAAGAATGTCCCACGACTGATTCTTCTGCACGCAACAGCCCTCTTAGTAGCTGCTTCTGAAGTGTAGGCTCGCACTATCGAGCGTCGCGTCCCTAGATTCATCATGGCCACTCGACCTTCAGCTACAGCACTAGCAAGGAGTGGAAATTATGAGTGGAAATCTCTTGTTTTTAATAAAAAAAATCACTTCAGAAATCAATCTTTTACCCAAAATTTACCTAAAATTTTTCCATTTTGCTCAGCTGAAAAAAACACCCCTTCAGAAATTTCCTTCAGAGGGCTCTGGCCGCCATTCTGAATTCCCCGTTTCTCGTAGAAAATCGGTCATTTTCACCTTGAAATAAGCCTTTTCCCTTAAAAAAATTAGTTTTTTTTTTTTAAACCAAAAATGTGCCCGTTTTTCTCTTTAAAAAATCACAAAAATCGAGAAATTAATTTAAAAACTATACAGTTTGTAAAAACTTAATGCGTCTCAATACTTCGGATTATTATTGGTATTCCTAGAAAAAAACCTCAATACGTCAAAGTTAAAAAAAAAATCTGAGCTTCCATGGTAAGAGCAGTGTTAGCAGGCCCACACCTGCACGATGTCAGGTATAGGCTGTTTACGGTAAAGTGAGCACTTTTAAAGGCCCTTTCAACAGGCATTAACAACTAATAAATATATTTTATCTCAGCTCCAGACGTTATCTTTTGGAGTGGTGAGATGTATATACTGTGTTTATTAGTCTGATGGCGATGTTTATATTAAAAAGTGACAGGAAGATAGAAATCTTATAACAAGAAAATTTCAGCATGGTCTTAAAAAGTGCTCACTTTACCGTGAATCAACTATAACTGCAAGCGTACATGCAACCAGGTCGTTTTCAAGCCTCCCACCTTGGCGAACCGGGTTCGATTCCCGTCGAGGTCGTTCCCAGATTTTCGCATGCGGGAATCATGACGACGGGTTTTCTCAGGGATCTCCCATTTATCCCGTAATTTCATTCCCGTGTTGCTGCATATACTCAAGTTCACCTCCACCGGCTCTCAAGACAACGATGTTAGGAACCACCCAAATCTCTTCACTCACTCATTCACTATATCTTGATTTTTAAAAGACAAGCGCTCTTATATGAACAAAATATATCTACGGATTTTAATGGAATAAAACCATATTACAGATTGATTAGAGGAAGTATACAATCATCTCAAAGCACTTGTTTACTAAACAGTGTCCTAACCTCAAATACTTTCAACTTGGGTTAGTGATGTTGGGACACGTATATGCGTTCTGCGCAGCCAGCGAGATCGCTCTACTTCACATCCACTATACCGTAATGGTTCCATAGAATATATTTCCTCGGGCAGTCTCCTGCAGCGAGTGACCGACAACATTTCAGTTCCGCAACAGATTAATGTCTTCAGTGCACAATGGTTTCACTCAGACACATTTATTCACTTCCTCATTTCGAATGGAAAATTCTTGCTTGGTTTTGCGTAAAGCAACGGCGCAAAAGAAATTGCTGCTCACATTAGTTGTATTTTCTTGCGTTCTTTTACGCACATTTCCGACCGACGTTTAAGTGCTGCGAACCCCGACGAAAATTTAATTTAATTTTCTGCGGTTTGGCATCATGCCGTCATGAAGCATTATTGACGTCCCTGATTAGCCGTCAAATGGTTATGCAAACAGGTTGAATTTCGCCTCTCCATACGCGATAGCCTTAAGTGATGGGCTGCGTTTACTGCACGCACGGAAGTGTACTATGCTTAGGGGATGGTGTTTCCTTAGGTAGTAGGCTACCTGGGTCTCTCGGGCAATCTGCGATGTCTGTCAGGAGTTTTTCCATTCTCTCTCAGCCTTACGGTTTTTCTCATAGCTAGGCAGAGACTAGAGTCAAGAAATTCTACTCTATCTAGTTTCCTTTCTTATGTCCTTCTTGTTCGGATTCCGAATCATGTCCGTTGCGCGTTTCCCTTCGCCTGTTTTGCCAATTGCGGTTTCGATTGCGCGAGAAGTTATTGCTTCCATTCCCATTTCCATTTTCCATCCAGGATTCGCGGGGCACTTGGGAACTCGATTCGCTCACTCGATAGGTCTACACACGATACCGTACTCTATCTCCAGAAGACGGTGAACCACCCAGCTGTTCCTGCACGTTCCTCCCTCGCAACGTAATATCGAGACTTAAATACTGCAATGCTTTTTCTCTAAACTGCGGGAGTATTCAGTTTGTGACGGCCAATCATATGCAGTTGAAACCATCTAAGCAACTGATGAAAATTGGCGAAATGAATCCCGCGTCCGTTACGGCTGAATCGAGGTGTCTGGTGCGCTCGTACATGTTGGCAATGTTCCTATAACGAGTCACCGAACTGGTTAAGAAACGTTGCATTAAATTAAGGCTTCAATATTTCTTTTAGGTGGCCAATATTTGTTTAACTTCACACTGCAAAGTTTCATTTTTTACTTCAATGACAACAAATTAGTTCGAAATTACTGTCCTTGCGTTTGGCGCTAATTGTGATAGTACATGACTGGCTACGTTATTTACAATAAATAATAAACTCATCGATTTCTGTTACAGTTATTTTTATTCATAGAAAGTAATGTTTAACGAGTGACGTAGTCAAGCCGTGTTAGCCGCGGTTCTAGCTTAGTGGTATTCGACAAACTTATGTACTCGAGACTTCTGGTAACAGAAATAATGGTACTGCAGAGAAAAATTCCAGCATTGACGTACTGAATGCTGGTGTAAGGGACTATACAATGTAAAAAATATTGTAATTTTTACTGAGAAATTGTTGGTAATTATACAAATGTTTGTAACAGTACACATATTTCTATTGTAAAACTACTCGTTTGTAAAACTACAAGGGTCGTCTTTGTAATAGACCTTAGGAAATGTTTGTACTATACTTACACGTGTCCCCTGTCCAGGAGCTTTAGCAAAATGGTGGACACTCAACAACGTAAAACAGTATAGGACCTATAGCTGTTTGCGCAAAAACTATGGGTGATGTGAAGCGTAATTGCGTGCAAAAAGAAATGTATGTATGTATTATAAATGTATTGCAAGTTTTAAAAAAAGTGCAAGAGGCTGTTCACGATAAAGTGAGCACTTTTGAAATAAACTTTAGAAAAAGTTACTGCCCCTGCCTGCATATATTTTAATGGCCGTACTGAGTGACATTTGTCCAGTAAAGTTGGTAATGATGGATGGAAAGTAGTACCATATCTTAACGTCGAATGAAAAGTGCTAGGTAACCATTTGTGATAACTCAACATTTTTCTCCACTTTCTGTTTATTTACTGCATCGAAGTGTAAATATAATCAGATTTTTTTTAAATATTTCATTTTATAATAATTCCACAGTTTCACATGACCGACACATGAATAAAGTAATGAGGTACATGGCAATGTTAATGTTACATAAGGCGTGCATGCAAATAGATCTTAAGCAGGGCTTTCGTAGTGCTCATTTTACTGTGAATAGCCTATAGAAACACTGCTGAATGATACTGGCAGGATGAACCTATATGGCTTTTCGTGCGACAGAAATGATCTCCTTGGCCGAATGAAATCTACGCCTACACGTAGTTGGGCTTTCAAGCGGGGAAAAAGCAAATAAAACATGGCGTGAGATCAAGTGAGTATGTAGGGTGCGGTAACACGTGGACTTGTTGCCTTGCCAGTTCCTCATGGACAAGCACAGAGCGACGTGCAGGGGCGTTGTCTAGAAACAGCCAGATCTCCCCACGCCACAGCTCAGGACGCTAACGACGAATTGCATCTCGTAGACGGCGAATCATCTCCACGTAGCGGGTCATGTTTAGAGTTACTCCTTATGGGATGAATTAATTTTGAACTCTGCCAAATGAGTTCAAGAGCAGTTCAAGCATCACCTTGTCTTTCTACCTCTATATAGTGTTTTCCCGGTTCCTTCGCACTTTTTGGATCAAACATTTGAAAATCACCCCATGTATGACGCGTTTAGTTTTTTTCCTAAATTTATCATGTATCACAAACGTCTTGTACTTCTGTTAACACAAAAGTACTTTATTTTTAGTTCAATTGAACTTTTACTTATATTTTAACTGTAAATTATAACATTTAGTTTATAATCAATATGAATAAAAACAGAGCGAAAATAGGTGTGATGGTAATACCTTGTAAGAAATAGTTCTTATGCAAAGTATTATTACGCAGAGTGCACATGAATGTGGTACGTTGTCCCCTTGGTGTAATTTTCTAGACTCGGTTGAGTTTTGTTTGCACGAATCGGAGGAATATCCTGGAAGCATAACTTTAGCAGGTCTTCAGAAAAGTCGGAAGTAACCGCGAATGGACTGATTCGCACGCCGTGGAAACAATAGCGATTTCCAGGTAGCCGATTGTCACTTCAGTTGCGAATCGTACAGAACAGTTTCATCGTTGTCAGCACTGCTAACGAGGTCACCACAAATAGTCAAGCAATCGTCACGTTTGTCTCGCGCCATGATGCGTGGCACGCCATTCTGTGTAGGACATCTGAGGGGCCGCGGTGGCACGGTGGCTAGAGCGCTCGCCTCCCACCAAGGCGAACTCGGTTCGATTCCCGGTGGGGTCGCTCTCGGATTTTCACACGTAGCAATCATGCCAGCGCTGCTCCATACTCACCACACTTCGCCCTCATAGGCTCTCAAGCTAGTCAAATCTCTTCACTTCCACCCTACTGCTGCTGTGAGATTGTCTGCAGATTGGGACGAACTAAAGTTACTTCTTCGATCCTGCGGTAAGTTCGGCTCATTCGTGACCGACCAGTATTCTCATAATCCTCCAAACTGTCTCTCCCCTGAGCAAAACGTTGGTACCAACTTAAATGAGCAATGCAGCCCATAGCGTCGTTGCCGTACATGTGTTTTATCATCTGGAACGTTTTGCTAGGGGATTTCCCCACCTTTTGGCGGAACTTGGACGTTTCTCCATTGCTCGGACTGCGACATTTCCGTGTTCCGCCGCTCGCATTCAACTACCCTTCACTACCGAGGCCGTAGTTTCGTTTACACTGTGCCCCATGCACGCAACTGTCCATGGTGCAGCCTATTTGTTGAAGTGCAATGCAGCGACACTATGCGGCCAGTCCACGAACTTGCTGACCGTCGCCGTGATGCGTGGCTGCCTACACACGGGGAGACAGCTCGCGACCTTGTTGACTGAGTGAGTGAAGAGATTTGGGCGTCTCTTAACAGCGAGGTCTTGAGAGCCGACGCGGGTGATTGAGGTGAGTATGGATCAGCACCGGAATGAAATGGTGGGGAAAAAGGGAGATCCCTGAGAAAATCCGCAGGTAAGCGGCATCGTCTGGCACGATTCCCACTGGCGAAGATCCGGGAGTGACCCGGGCGGTGATTGAAACCGGTTCACCTTGGTGGGAAACTAGCAGGCTAACTGCTCAGCTGCCGCGGCCCTCTTGTTGACTGTGGTGGTATATCTAGTGCTGAATGCAAACTATACACATTTCCCATGACTGCATAGAAATGGGTCTTCTGTTCATGAGGTAATGTGGCCAGCTGGTCGTTATGAGCGTTCTCGTCTGTTCCTACGATGCCATTTGTATAAGTTTTTATTAAAAAATAAAATTTCAAATTAAAATTTATAAATAAAATATCGAGGCCATAAAAAAATCTAAACAGGAAACAATCTCAGAGAAATACGCAAGAGTAAACTAAAATTATAAGTATGGGAGGAATGTCTAGCATGTTTTAACTATGTTCAACTGAAGTAAGAGGAATTTGCTCTTGATTGTCCCTACTCGAATCATCTGTGATTGTTGAAGAATGTCAGTGAAATAAATACAATTTACAGTAAGAGAAAATTTCATAATTTTTATACTCGTCATTGATGCCATTGCATTAATATCGTGGACTTTGTCCCTGGTCCTCCCCATCATTTCTCCAGCCTCCTCATTACTGTAGTATGACGTCCTAGCGATCACCGCCGACAGGAGCCAGGATGCAAATGCGCATAAGCTCACGAGCAGATGGATCCGCGGTGGCTGAGCGGTTAAGACTGCTCCCCTCCTACAAAAACGAACCGGGTTCAATCCCTGGTCGAGCAACTCCCGGATTTCCGCACGTGGGAATCATGCCGGACGATGTCGCTGGTCGGCGGATTTTGTCGGATATCTCCCCTTGCATCCCGGCGCTGCCCCATTCTCACCTCATTTTCACCCTCATCGGCTCTCAAGACCTCGTTACTAAGAGCCGCCCAAATCTCTCAACTGTAACCCACGAGCAGATCTCGGATTGAGTGACGTGAGATCCGACGATGATGCCGAAGCAGCAACAACTGTGGAGGAAGACATTCTATCGCCGACACCCAAAGGCACGCGCTGCCAGTCGCAGTGACAGGGGAACCGGATAGGGCGCACCTGGATCGTCGGAACAAATACCGCCAGACTTCGACGGGGAGTAGAGTTGCGAGCAGTTAGGCTCCGCGGGGGCGAGCGAGGTCGGTAATTGCTGAGAAGCCATTCGCACGCCGCAGCCGCAGGGAGTTCGCAACTGCCTGAACTGGGGCGAGAGGCTACGTCACAGAACAGGCAAGTGTACAGACGTGAAATTGGAGTGGATGTTTATATGATGAGCCTTGAGTCTGATATTCCCTTTTGGCTGGGCCGAAATATTAAAATTTTCTTATCAAGCTGATATCAAATATTTTCCTGATAATCACTTAGTGTAGTACTCCAAAGTCATCGCAAATGAATTTGGAAAGTACGTATTAATACACAGGTAGTAAATCGTTTATGACAATAAAGACGAAATTTACAATATTTAATGACGAAGCTTTCTTTAAAATAACACTATAAAATCTTGGCTCTTCTCATGACACATGTGTTAGTGGCTAGCGACTGAACCAATACTTCCCAATTGTGCGGACACGCGGAGTAATACAATCTGCCACTTTGAAATTTACAAATTATAGAGTAACATCCGTAGTAGAGTCAGTAATTTCGTGTGGACAAAGTGGTGCGTGGCTGCCTACACTCAACTCGCCAGTCCACGTACTAGTTGAACGTCGCTGCAGTGCGAGTAGAAGTATACTAGCGGTATTAGTCATTTTATGTATAGGATGTTGCAAACTTGATTGTCTTTACTTCGAGGAAATATTACTCACATTTGGAGGATGAAAAAATATAATATGAAGGTAGGTCCGCAAACATTTCGCATTTTTACTACAGCCCGTAATACATATCGTGCAGTGCATGGCCCGCGGGCTGGATCATGTTACTGTGGAATGTCATCACAGCTGTAATTGGCAGCCCCATACCAGCTCCCGAGGAGCCCTGATTTGAATGCACTAGACTTATTTGTGGGGACATTTAAAGGGACTTGGTGTATGCAACCCCAGTGGACGATGTGGCCACCCCACCGTAACCAAAATCGTGGTGGGTTGCGAACCAATCAGGAATTTTCCAGGGATTCATTAACACATCCTGTTGTCCATGAAACGGCGGGTTGATGAATGTGTTCGTGCTGATGGAGGGCATTTTGAACATTTCCTTTCGTGTGGACGATAAGCTTCCATACATGTGTAATTAACTCGTGTGCAGTTCCTATTGTCATAGGTGTAGTGTCGTGGTATGAGGTGCCGTGTATCATGCAAACGAATGCTGCGATGGCATTCCACAGTAACACGATCCAGACCGCGGGTCATACTCTGTACGTTTTGTATTACAGGCTGTAGTAAATAAACGAAACGTCTGCGGACCTATGCTTACATAACATTTTTCATCCTCCAGATATGATAATTTTTTCCCCAAAGTATTGGCATGCAATTTTGCAACATTCTGTATAAGTTGTTCACGAAAGTGAGCATTTTTGAAATGAACCTTAGAAAAAAGTCACTTCCTCTGCATGCATATATTTTAATGTGTGCACCGAGTATCATTCGCCCAGCAAAGTTTGTAACGATTGATGGAAAGTAGTTCCATATCTTAACGTAGAATAAAGTGTGTTAGGTAGTCATTCGTGATAACTTAAATTATTAATTTTGCTTTCATGTTTTGTTAATGCATCTAAGTGTAAAAATGAGAAGATTTGTAAAATATTTACTTTCTTAATAATATCACAGTTTCACTTGACTGACGGATGAATAAAGTGATGAGGCCCATGACAGTGCTAATTCTACATAAGGTGTAAGAATACACAACGTGTATACAAGTAGATCTTAAGCAGGTCTTTCAAAATTGCTCATTTTACCATGAATTGCCTGTAGATAAACATTTATGAACACTTAAATTATTCATTTTTATTTCTGTGTTTTTAATATACATAAAGAGTCATAATCAGCAAATTTGTATAATATTTACTTTTCTATTAATTTGAAAGTCTCACTTCACCAATGTACGAATAAAGAGATTAGACCCATGGTAGTGTTAATTTTACATATGGTGAAATAATTTGCAATGTGCATACAAATAGATCTTCAATATGGCTTTCGAAAGTGTTCAGTTTACCGTGAAACGTCTTTACATATTGACTGTTGCAGTATATTTACTTATGCAGTAATCGTATTGTGACATCGAGTGATATACGAATATTAGTTACTCGGTTCAAGGCAGTTTCCGTTTTTATGTGTAGCTAATACCGGACAATGGGCAGACAGCATAAACCAAGTGCGACATACCAAACTGCTCAGTTAACCAAGGAAAATTTATATTACCAACATAAATACGGCAACACACTCGGAAAAGTAACCCGGGGCACGGACCACAAGCGATTTTGTTTCTCTAGTTTCGGACAGGAACATTTTCTCTAGTATAAAAAAGGAGGTTTGGAAAAACAACCCTGCTGGCGATTGCGCGTGGAGTATAAGGAAAAGGCGATTAAAGCCGGCCCAACCCCTCCATTAATGATTATTTCATTCGTTCCTCCTTCCTCGTTTCTCCCTTTCTAGCAGCACCGTAAATAAACAAAGAACGCTCCCTCCAGTACTCTGGGGATAGATTAACCTGCAACTTAGCGGCTGATGTATAAATAATGGAGCGGGCAAACTTTTTTTCCTTCCCACGAAAACCTCCAGCTTCTAGTTGTTTTTACCGGTAGGCATTGAAGTATGCATTAACCTTGAGGGATAGGCCACCAGTGTACGTTGGGTGGCAAGAGGCGCAGCCTAACTGCTGATTTGCACGGAGAAAACCCTGGGTCTTGGCGAGCAGCAGTACCAAATGGGTATACAGACGCGGGTCCTTTAATGTGGGCGATCTAGTTCGCTGATTGGTGGAGGGACGTTCCGTAAGTGGCCCTTACATTTGGTTGGCTAAGGCGTGCTACGGCAAGGCTAGAAATGTGCTCGATATGAAGTGATAAGCGAATGACGTCTTGTTACATCGCTGACAAGACGCAAGGCGGGCTATCGCTGATCCGATCTTTTCGCGACATCAGCGTCTGGCCTTAGCGACCACGACCGGAAAGCTAAACTTTATAAATATAATGCAAATTATAAAATATAAATAATAACAATTTTACTATCTTGATTGAAAGTAAGCATTTTGTTTCTTCCCGTGCCCGACAAAGAATTATTGCCCACAAAAATTATTTGACCAAAATTTTACAAAATGCATTATCTCATCGACTTTCAGGTCATTATAGCCTGGTTTCAAATTACGTTAACTTTTGGCGTAGATGTCTCCAGAGTTAACACTTCCTCTTGCCATAAAATGGCTACAATTAGAAGAAAACTAGAATACCCGACGAATAGTTAAAACATACACAGTTACAGAACGAAATACACTATCGACCAAAAAGTAATTGGGCACCCATGAAGATAGGTAATTAAGTTCGTCAGTTGACTTGTGTGACCACCATTAGCTGCATGCCGGTGTAGATCCAGTTGACAAGGAGATGGCACGAGGTACTGAGCTATCGGACTAAGATAAGGGCGTGATTGTGGGTTGCCGCCTCAGTGGGCTGTCTAGCCGGGCGATTGCACGGAAGGTAAACAGGCCCAAATCAACGGTTGCATTCGTCCTGCGTAAGTGGAAGGTCGATGGGCATTGTGCCAATGCGGCACGTTCTGGGCGACCTCCAATCTTGACCGACAGAAATCGCAGAACCCTGAGACGTGAAATTGTCAAAAAATAGGGCACAAGCCATGGATACCATCCGACAGGAGTTTCATGCAGCAACAGGAGTATCGGTTTCCATTGGAACATTGTGTACAGGGGCCCACTGACTTGGATATTTCGGAAGAGCAGCTGCACATAAGCCCCATATCACGACAAGCAATAAAGCTCGGCGATTCAGGTGGTGTTTGCACCGTCGAGACTGGACACTGGAGCAGGGAAAATCAGTTCTGTGGAGTTATGAGTCGAGGTTTACATTATTCTGGTCCGATGGACGTGTATGGGTGTGGCGTCTACCCCGGGAACGGCTTCTGCCGGAGTGTATAGTGCCAACTAGGAAATTCGGTGGTGGTGAAGTGATGGTTTGGGGTTGTTTCACGGCCTTCGGCGTAGGAACGCTGGTGTTTGTCCGTGGTAGCATGAACAAAGAGGCCTTTGTAACATTCTGGATAATGAAATGCTCCCAACATTGTGGCGTTTTACGGAATAGACCCGTGTTACTTCCAGGATGACAATGCCAGGTGCCATGTTTCAAGGGCTACTATGCAGAGGAATGGCGACGAATCCCCATGGATGTCCTGCAAACACTCGTAGAGAGCATGTCAGACAGGGTGGCTGCTGTTATAGCAGCAAGAGGTGGCCCTACGAGATTCTAATGGGGTGACAACCACCGAGCAAACAATGTGGATAGGTGCCCAATTATTTTTTGGTAGATATTGTAGCTTTAAAGTACTTTAGTTGCTTTACAGAAGACCTCGACCTACCGTCGAGACGCCGCCGTCTACCCGGTGTGCTGTGAAACGCGATTATGGCAAGATCTCAAGATGAGACGATTTACATGAAAGCTTGCTACTGTTGGATTTAATTCTATATTGTTCTGAAACTTCGCATTATTAAAATACATTAGCCAGTGCTAAAATTGAATAATGTATTTGAGAAACCGCAAGCCCACATTTTAGCACAAATTAGTCAGAAATACCATTGATATGCTTGAAAGTAGTTCTATGTGGTAGCAAATAACGACACAAGTCCACGCAATGGTAGCATAGATACAGTTATCTACAGTGAAAAAAGTATTGCTGTAGGAAACATAATTCTGTAGCCGTTACACTCCAATACTTTTTAAAAAGGACAACAGTCAGTCTGGTTGTGGCTACCATACGAATATCGTTACAGGTAGGGTTCTGACTACAATCCAGTATGGTATTCTCTACAATGCTGCTCTGATGACGCTGCAGAGCTGATTGTGCACCCATAAGTAACAGTTTTGTAGTGCTAACAATCTGATCTGTTGTCTTAACTGGGGAGGATGGTTAGGGCAGTTCTTCCGTTAGTTCATAGGACGAGCTGCTATCTGTACCTATTTTTCAGAACTTGAAAAATTCCCTGGGGAAGCAGGCAGCTTCGAACTGCTCAGACCACTCGGCTATTATATACGTTATGAGATAAAGTTTTTTAAATTCATTTGTTTTACGATGTTTAATTTTTTTAAAACCATATAGTATGACGCCTCTGCAGATGAGTCGTGACGCAACGAATTCACATATGAATTGGCACCAGCTACGCACGCCAGCAAAATGGCGGCGATGGTCGGCCAAATATTTTGAAACTCCGTTCCCAATCAGCGTCTGGTGACCACTTGTCAGCCGGCAGCCCCAGCCAATACGGAACACTTCGCTGCACACAGTACCCAATCAGACACAAGGTCGGGTGTTAGGTACGTCCTCATCAAAGGAACCGTCATTTCATTTCGTCTATAATCCATTCCCGGTTACTTCACACTTTTCTGAAGCTTGCTAAAGTTCTACTTCCAGGATATTCATTCGCCTTGTGCAAACTATGCTTAACTAAGTCTACAGGCTGTTCACGATAAAGTGAGCACTTTAGAAATGAACCTTAGAAAAAGTCACCGCTCCTGTATGCAAATATTTTAATGGGCGCACTGAGTGTCATTTGCCCAGTAAAGTTGGTATCGATGGATGGAAAGTAGTTCCATACCTTAACGTCAGATAGAAAGTGTTAGGTAACCATATGCGATAACATAAAATACTTTCTTTCGCTACATCTTATTTTTAATGTATCGAAGTGTAAAAATGGGCAGATTTGTAAAGTATTTAAATTCTTAATTATTTCACCGTTTAATTTGACCGACGGATGAGTAGAGTGATGAAGCCCATAACAATGTAATTTTACATAAGGCGGAGGAATACATATCGTGTATGCAAGTAGATCTTAAGCAGGGCTTTCAGAAGTTCTCATTTCACGGTGAAAAGCCTATAGAAAATTACACCAGATGACAACACACCGAATTCGTGTACACTAAGTTGTTTTAATATTTTTCATAAGACCTATTTCTTACTAGGCGCTACCAACATACGTGTTTTCTCACTTTTTTATTAATATTTATTAAAAGTGAAACAATATAATTTATAAATAAAATATTGGTTAAATTTCAGTACAACGTAAAATAAAATACTTTAATGTTAACAGAAGTATAAAACGCTTGTGATACTTGGTATACTTGGAAAATAACTAATCGCGTCATACATTGGGTGATTTTTGAAAGGTTTGATTTAAAAAATGTGAATAAATTGCGAATAGACTATATGTGTGCTTATCTACTCTGTGATATTGCTATAGACATGTAGACTTTTAATATCTTCGCTTTTATTAAGTGACGCTACGGATTGATTTGGAACCCACGTCCGTCAAAATTACGTATGCTCGGCTAGCGTTTCTCGCCTCGCTCGAAAGCAAGTCGACATTTCCTAAAGTACTTAAAAAAGTATAAAAACAACAGATTTTGATGACGAAAATTAAAAAGGAATGAACAACATGAGCGTGATTCTTTGAACACGTCGTGAAGACGAGAGGTTAGAGAGATTTAGCGATTACTTCCTGGTCATAAGCTTAACAATGATAGTGCCTGCTCACGGTGAAGTAGGCACTTCAAATTCAAACTTAACCAAACATCTTCACGCCACTATAGTCTATTCACGCTTTTTTTTTTCACACTTTTTGAATTAAACATTTGAAAAATCACCCCATATATGATGTCTTTTGTTATTATTTTTTTAACATGCCACATGTCTCAAGCGTTCTATACCTGTGTAACATTAAAGTATGTCATTTTTCGTTTAACTGAACGTTTACTTATAATTTATTTCTGAATTATAATATTTTATTTATAATTCCTTTGAATTAAAACAGTGAGGAAATAGGTGTGTTGGCAATACCTAGTAAGAAACGAGTCCTTATGCAAAATGTTATCGCAAATGAGTGCGTACGAATTCGGTACGTTGTCCCTCTGGTGTAATTTTCTAGACTTATTTAAGCTTAGTTTGCGCGAGGCGGAGGAATATCCTGAAAGTAGAACTTTAGCAGGGCTTCAGAAAAAGTGTGAAATAACCGTGAATGGATTATACTTCTTTAGCAGAAACAATTTATCTTCGAAATATCGTAATCGTGATTTTTGTCGTCGTGACGGTAACGTGCCTGCTCTTTCTGCTCCATCTCGGCGAGCAAGGCCTGGGAGACTTGTTTGTTCATACCAGAACGTACAGTGTTCATTTCTACTCGAGCGGAACACAAAAAGAAATAGGAAGTTCTTTCGGTAACACGAACACCATACACCGGGAAAACAGCGCTTGGATTAGTAGACATACAAACACACCTGGCGTCAATTTTCACTGTACGTTGGATAAAACCAAAGAAAACTTATTTCCCTTCCAACAATTTTTAAACATTACCATAAAAAATGTATACGTATAACTACATTTTGAAACTTACTACCGACATTTCTGCAAGCGACGAGCAAATTTGCGCGTGTGGTGTGTAGCTGAGATATTTGGGAGGCTCTTAGTATCGAGATCTTGAGAGCCGACGAGGGTGGAAGTGAGATAAGTATAGAAGAGCGCCGGGATGTAAGGGGGTGGGAGATCCCCGAGAAAACCCGCTGACCAGCGCGTCATCCGTCCACCACGATTCCACATGCGAAAATCAGAGAGTGGCCCTGTCGGAAATCGAACCCGGTTCACCTGGCTCGGAGGCGAGTAGCCTTACCACTACGCCATTGCGACACTAATCGTGTTTGGGGCGGGCAGTATCTTGCGTTCGACCCCGCTGGTCTGCAGTGGAAACGGCTTATTTTTCCAAGTAATTTACGATCACGACAATCGGGCGAATGCTGGCGCGGAGCATTGCGTTTAAGATAGTCACGCTCTAAGGAACTATTCGGAAATTTACCATACCAGCGTATACGCTTAAAGGTTGTTCATTATAAAGTGAGCACTTTAGAAATGAACCTTAGAAAAAAGTCACTGCCCCTGCCTGCATAAATTGTAATGGGCGCACCGAGTGACATTCGCCCAGTAAAGCTAGTAACGATGGATGGAAAGTAGTTCTATATCTTAACGTCGAATAAAGTATTAAGTAACCATTTGTGATAACTTAAAACTATTTATTTCGGTTTCTGGTTGTTTTCAATGCACAGAAGTGTACAAATTAGAAGATTTGTAAAGTATTTACTTTTTCAATAATTTTACAGTTTCACTTGACCGACGCACGAATAAAGTGGCGCGGCCCATAGCAATGTTAATTTCACATAAAGGGGAGGAATGCACAATGTGTTTACAAGTAAATATTAAACAGGGCTTTCAAAAGTGCTCATTTTACCGTGAACAGCCTTTAGTGAGAAAACAGGGATGGTAATGTTTTCCCTTATACATTCATTGTAGCGTTTCTGCATTTGCTCAGGATATAGTCACATGCATAGGGAAGTTCCCAACTTTGTATAGTAGCGCACCTAAACATCCTTATAGCTGTAGCTGGATATTTGGTATTATTACCATATAGCGTGCAAGTGAATAACTTCCATTAAAATTTGGGAAGTTTACGACAAAAACTTTTTACAATGCGCTAGATTTCACGCACAAAGGGATATACATATCGGCGGGAACTCCAGTTGCTGTTCACGTAAAAATGTATACAGCTAGAAAAAGGTGCTTTTTGACAGTATTTGTTATAAAAATAAGTAATCAACTATGAAATTGCTTAAATGGAGTTTGTGTTTGGGAACTATGTTTTACGTTACAAGAAAAAAAATGACATACTGCATACATGTTCAATTAAGCCGTTTCCTGCGTAACTTTGTGTAAACATATCTCGGTGGTAATGAATAAAGCTGCTTTGGAAGCTGACACATTAATAAATGTTACGTACATTTAAGCCTGCTTTCAGTTTTAAAGACTAATTTTATATTCAGTAATAACAACTAGTTTTGTTGCACGCTACTCCAGTACTGCAAATATAATATGAGACACATTGAGGGGAGCAGGGTATGAAATGAGGCGATCCTATGGCGGAATATCGACTGAGTGCATTAGTAGGGAGAACATTAGTATAGGCTGTTCGAGGTTAATTAAACACTTTTAATACCAACATTTGAAGAAAAAAGGCGCTGCCCTTACCTGCATATATTTTAACGGGCGCACTGACAAGCATGCACTCAGTAAAGTTGGTAATGACATAAATAATGTAGTTAAAGGCTGTTCACGATAAAGTGAGCCCTTTTGAAAACAACCTACGAAAAAAGTCACTGCCTCTGCCTATACATATATTCATATATTGTAACGGGCGCACTGAGGCAGATGCATCCAGTTAAGTTGGTAACGATGGATCGGAAGTAGTTCCATATCTTAACGTCGAATAAAGAGTGTTGGGTAACCATTTGTGATAACTTATATTTATTTCCTTTTCGTTCTGTTTTTTTTAATACACCGAAGTGTGAAATTTACTGGAATTGCAAATCATTTACTTTTCTAGTAATATAATAGTTTCGCATGGCCGACGTATGAACGAAGTGATGAGGCCCATGGCATGTTAATTTTACTAAGGCGGAAAAATACACAACTTGCGTACAAGGTGAACTTACGCAGGGCATTCAAAAGTGCTCATTTTTCCGTGAACAGCTTATAGACAAAATACTCACAATTATTCACCCTCCATCCCCCCAACACATCCTTCCCGAATGAACTCGTATCGTAACGTAACGAGCGTGATTGCCAACACGCACCCAGGTGGGGGCTCGCAAACGCAGCCTATAACAAACGCGCGTTGCTAGGTTGCACCTATTTTCCCTGCCGCCATTAGCAATCCTCGCCTGTGCATGGAAACTATACTTAATGACACTTTCCATTCCGGTCCGGTACGAATGTTTGTGGGCGCGAGGGGAAGAAAAAAAAAGGGTAGATTGTCGTGCAGGACCGGCCTCTGTCGCCTTAATGTCCTTGATGCACGCACTCGTCATGGGAGCTACCGTCTGACTCGGAGACTAATTAGAGTGTTTATTGCATTGCTAATCAACATTAACATTTAATTTGTGGCCGCTGCTTGTACGCCGCGCTCTGAAAACCTCGTGTGCGTCAACCAATTAAAAGCGACCCTCTCAGGGCTGGGTTTAATTAGTTGTCGCCAGGTTTTGCTTTCAGCAGTCCGTGCTGACATAGAGGTATGGACAGAATCGACATGTATTGGATTGTTAGTAACGGTACCCAGCGTATCGCGTGGTACTGCTGCGTTATCAAGAGACGGGCAGCGATGTATCAAGACGAAGTAAGCGATGTAGAGTAATGACTTAATATAGTGTAGGTCGTGGAATGCTGATTTCTCAAATGTCCACCAACACATGCAAAATCAAATTCTCCATGACGCGAGAGAATATCTTTTGATTGCTATCGTGGCTTCAACGTATATTCCGTACACGCATAGGACATAAGTCGTGATTATAAAGGATGTAACTGTGTTTCTAATACAATGGTAGACATTTACATGTCCTAAGTAAAATGCTGTGTCCCATTCACATCGGTAAAATTAAATAGGATGGTAACCGAGGCGTGGACGGCAAACTGAAAAAAAGTCCATATGAACACATGTCCTAGGTTCAATGATTCCCGAGGCTGGAATTGTTAATAGCCATATTCTATACACTCCTGTTCCTGTCACTGGAGCCCTGTCTGTTTACCAGCAGCGATTCGCTCTTACAAGAGATGTTCGAAGTATCCGCCTTGCATCTGAATGCACATCTGCACCCGTCATATCAGAGACTGTCTTGATATGTTCGAACACCCCAGGCGTGCTACAGATCCGCTGACAAGTATTTCCCACACTATAAAGAAGCATTTCAATACCCGTAGCAGGTTTCGCGTAAATGATAGTCTTCAGACGTCCCCACTGGTAATAATCCACATGTTTCAAGCCTGAGGAATGTGCAGGCCAGCAGATTATTCCTGCATGACCCATCCACCTGTGCGTAAACTGCTCACCCAGATAAGCTGTGGCATCGCAACTCTACTGAGATGTGGCGGCACTCCATCACGCATGAGTTACGTACGGTGTATTAGACAGAAAGTGACATTCTCGAGTAAAACATGTAACTGTATGGCAGAAAGTTATATTACGATTGGCTTGTTAAGCGATTGGTGCTCAATGTGCTTTGGATGTCAACATTGAAATGGACATATAGCACGTCTCACGCTTAGATTGCAGTGTGTAGCTAAACAAACAATTTTGTATTTATACACTACTATACATTGCAAACATTTTTGTCACGGATTTTCGTATGTAGGCCCCTATGTACTTTTTTATTTCAACATAGCGTATCGTCTTAACTGTTGATAACCCCTAGCATTCTGGTAACTCTTTACTGCAATGTAAGAATGAGACGCGCTATAGCAACACACTCTCCACGTAAGTATCTACAATTCTGTGTAAACACACAGGAATGTACCTTCCATCAACAGCGGACACAGTGTCATGTGCCCATAACTCGGGAACCATCGAATCTAGGACATACGTTCATGCGGCCTTTTTGTTTTTGACGTGTAATGTCCACATCTCCTGTACTTCCCACAAAAATGGGCACATTCTTAACACAATTGTGTGGTTTTGGGATAAAAGATTATGAAACGACATCGGTGCTGGTCGTGAGTGTTGCGCTTTTACATCACTGCAATCCCATTTTGAAACAGGCCAGGAAAGTGGCTCTGGACGTAACAGTTCTGTGTCCTCTGTTTCATTCGGTGATAGTAATTTTATTGTTTTAGAATACAGCAATCCTTGTAGCACACTTATATTTTTCAACAATCCTTTAATTTATATAAGTGTTAAATTGGCTATTCTACGAATTACTTACATATTCGCGTTAATATATACCGAGAGAAATTTTTGTTTTTTTTTTGGCACAAACAAATTAATTGTTTGTATAGGGGCAGTGACATATTTTCTTGTTGAAACCAAATGATTTGGTCGTTGTTATTTGGTTGCTCCAACTATAATTTTTAATTGCTGCCACTTAAGATATGTTCGGCTTTACGTGCACTAAACAAATTTTGTTATTATAATAAGCGAAAGTACTGCTAAAAACGAACCCGGGCCATTTTCGTCCAAGGGCTGCGAGCTAGCAACATCGACTAAAATGACTACTAACAAAGTGCAATGTTTTAAAATAAATATAACACAGATACTGGACAACGTACATGAAAAAAATATTTTAAGTTTTACAGTTTAACTTCTCAGCCTACTTTACGAAGGAAATAAAGGCTTATGAGATCACTTTCCTGTCTGTGTGCCTGTGTGCAGGGGTTGTGTGCGTATGTGCGTGTGTTTGTGTGTGTCTTCTCCCTTTTCAGTTTTTGAACGCGTAAACCAAAGTTTACCAAGCCCGGTATACATATAGTACTATGTAAGGACATCTGCATTTTATAGTTTTTGACCACTCCGGGTACTTACTTTCGAAATGGCGGCCATTTTAAAATTCAAGGCGATATGTCATATCTCGGAAACATTTCAACCTATTATCGCCAAATTTGGCACGTAAATAATACTATGAGTCGCCAGGTAAATGTAAGGAACTGAACTTAATTTGAAAGGTATTTTAAAAATAGTGGCCATACAAATATTTTACGTTTATTTGGTATTATTACCATACCGTTTGACAAAATTTTGTACGCTAGCAGTATATATTACAACCATAATACAAGCAAATAACAGTCACTTTTGTCAGCCATTTTGAAAGACAGTGCAACGTGAAAAAAATAAAGCTTTTATATTGTATTTCGAAAGTAACTCAACCAATTTCCTTCAAATTTGGTAAGTAAGTAATACAATGATAGGCAAAGTATACATAAGGAAATAAACTTTATTAGGCAATTATTGTCAAAATGGCGACCACACAAATATTTTAGGTTTATTTGGTCTAACTACCATACAACTACCATGCCATTTGCCCAATTTCAACCAAATTTTGTATGCCGACGGTATGTATTACAAGCATAATATAACCTAGACAACAACGTTTGTCCGACATTTTGTAAGGTAGCACCGCATGTAAAAATACATCTTTTACGTTATATCTGGACAACTATTCAACCCATCAGCCAAGTTTAGCACATAAGAAATACTATTATATGTTACGTAAATATGAGTAACTATATACGGCACTTTTTCAAAAGGGCGTTCGTACAAATATTTTAGATTTATTTGGTCTAATTACAGTACCGTATGACCAATTTCAACCTAATTTTGTACGCTGACAGTATCCATTACCACCACCAAATAAGCCAATGAAATGACACTCTTGTCTCCCATTTTGTAAGATAGTGCTATATGTATTAATCAAGTTTTTGTGTAATTTCTCGAGAAGCAATGGACAGATTCCTACCAAATTTGGCACTCAAGTAGTGCTGCTGCAGTTGATATGCATAAATACATTTCAAGTTTGTCAGACACTCTTTTGAATATGACGGTCATTTAACTATTTTAGCATAGTATGCTATGTCTTCGAAAATATTTAATCAATTTCAACTTAACTTTGTATGCTGCGAGTACATATAAAATATATCAAATGTTTGTACACGGAGCCTCTTTTGTCCTCAATTTTGTAAGATAGTGCCACACGAGTAAAATTATTGTTTGTCATATCTCAAGAAATAATTGGCCGATTCCTAGCGAATATGGCAAACAAGTAGTACTGCGGTAGGTAATATTAACTGATATGTTTTAGGTATTTCAGACACTTATTTTTAAAATGGCTGCCATATAGCTATGTAAGTTTTGTATGGTATATCGTAAGAAACTTATTTCAAAATGGCGGCAACATAAACATTTTAGCTAGGCGTGCTATGTCTAAGAAACTCCGATACAAGTTTCAACTTAACTTTTTATGGAGATAATATCGATTATTTACATCAAATTTGTCTATACAGAGCCTCATTTCATCACCATTTTTTAAGATAGTCCCACATTAAATAATATAGTTTTTATGACGTATCTTGGGAAACCATCAACCGATTTCTTTAAAATTTGGCTAAGAAGTCGTTTCCGAATGGCGCGTATACAAACATTTTAGCTTAGTGTGCTATAACTACGAAACTATGTAAGAGATTTAATTTAGCTGTGTGTATTGTATCTACGACAATAATGGAATGTGCTAATATATAAACTTTTTTCCCTCCATTTATGAATATCGTCACATGATCAATGGAGATTTCATGCCATATCTCAAGGACCAATCAACCAATATGCATACAAAAATCCTCCTTTGTTGGATTTTTTTTGCAAAGTAGTGCCTGGTGAGTAAACAGAGAATTTTATCATATTTGCGGAATAACTCGACTAATTTCCACAAGATTTTGTACACCTGTAGAAGCCCAAGTAGAGTTACATGATATAAATAGAGTCAGACAATAATTTTAAAAATGGTGGCCATACAAATATTTTCATATGTTTGGCATGTTTCAATAAAACTTTTATGCTGACATCATCTATCACAAACATTGTGTACAGTGCCTCTTTATAATGCAATTTTTAAGATAGCCCCATTTATAAAATAACGTTTTTAATTCATACCTTGGAGACCAATCAACCGATTTCCATCGAATTTTTCACACTATTAGCGTTATGGTAGGCCATGAAAACTTAATACGTTATAGTGATTCAGATAATTATTTTCAAACTTATGGCCAAGTAAATATTTCAGTTTAGTGAACCCTATCATCAGAACATTACACTGATTACATCCGAAGTTGATGCTCCGAATCCTACCTCTGTGATGCAGTTGATTGCACGCTAGATTCATTTTACAAGTTTTTTTCTAAATTCGATACCCGTGTACGTCTCTCGTGTATTTTAATTGTCTTTATACTGTTGCACATGTTTCTGGTTTCATCTGTAATGACGTCGCTGCCAATGAGAAGTCAACGACTACCTACTGTCTAAACTTTCAAAAACTTCACTAGAATTTATTTGCACTCATGTAGAGGAAAGTAGGCTCATTAGTTATCGCTAACTTCTTGTTGTTTACTTTTGAACTTATTTGATTGGTATTTTTACACCATTATTAAGCATTAACAAACACACTAACAAACACTGTAACTATTCTGTTAGGAAAATTGCAAACAACCTGTCGAGCTGCATTTTCGAACGAAGACAATTGAGTGAGTGGCCAAGTAAATATATACCGTTGATTCAACCAGAAATTTTGTAGGCAGTCTAATTTTTTTTCGGCGAAACACACACGTTTTGCTTATTGAAGCGTGTGTTTTGTTAGACGAACAAAATCAATTATGTAGCTTCTCAAGTTTTGTTTACGAAACAAAATATTTTGTTAGGGCTCTTAAATATATGCTTGGCTATATAACGACAGGTAGTTTGTTGGTTAGAACAAACTTTCGCTTATTACATAACATTTTTTTACAATACTGCATAATGCTTTTCGGGTATGCTGCAAGTTACTTTTCTTCCGTTTCACATAATTATTCATGTAATGATGTACTACACATAGTTACTAAAATCGTTTCGTATATTCTGTAAGTTGGGTAATAAGTGTAATAATTATGAAAAAAATCTTTAAATTTTACAGAAAAAATTTATTTTTTACCATTAAGGAAATTTCACTTAATTCTCAAGAAGAAAACATTCAACAAATAAGTAAATAGAAACGTTCTCACAAAACTGCATATCTTTTATTCACGAATATAATTATGAAATGCTGCATACAGTAACAAGATTGTGCATTAAAGACTAGTTGTGGGTAAAATGGGAGTAGTTATTCTATATTCATTTCATAGCTGTTGTTTAAAAATTTACTATCGCTCTGCCTCTCACCTAGATATCGTATTTCTCTCGTCGTTACCAAGGTCATTATCTTATTCATTTTACTACTGCTGAATATGATGTTCTAGATACAGTAGTAACCAGCTACAAAGTTTGCCATCGGATAAATGCAGCTGTCCGATAACACTTCAGTTAGAAAACGGCGAGTGTTTAGCTATCGTCACCTGAATTGATTTATCCTCCTTTTTGAGTAAACATCCAGATATCAAAAGTCGGTTGGCTACACGAGCAGCCCAAAAATGTTTTCCATGATTAGACAACCTCTGTGATGCACCCGCAGATGCACGTGGCTGACATGGTGCTTCTTGACTCTTCAGTGTGGTTGGCCACATCTGGGCCACTGTATATACAACTTCCTCGCAGCTGAATACAATCTGCCCATAAGCGGCTCGATTTTGCGTAGCCAACTGTACCCCAGGCATTCCAGTACCATCAGTGGGCCATGATTGGCAGCAGTGGCCCACTGGGGCTTAAGCAGCGCGCACACTGAGTCCGTTCAGTTCAGTTCCGTTCAGTTCAAGTACATTCCGTTCAGTTACGATCAGCACATTTCAGTCATACAGGCGTACACTGCCTCCGTCCTCTGTCGGATTGAATTGCTGTCGTTGAAAAGTAGGCGTGTTGATGGGCCTGCGTAATATTTGGAACGCAATGACAAGTTCTTCTGAGGAAGAAGAAGTTGTTGTCGTATTCGCTTGTCATGAACTGGAAAAAGACGAACGATGTTTTTGGATTCACGAAATAAACTTCAAACGAGAAGAACATGGAGAATTCTTAAAACATTTTCGGATGTCTGCTGCCAAGTTTGTAGAGTTGGAGCTGTTAAGGACGCTGCCTCTATAAAAGAAGGAAACGAAATTCGAAAATCGATTTCGGCAGCTGAGCGCCTTGCAGTAACAATGAAGTAATGTTTATTATGTATATAATTTGTATTCTTTACAATGTACATGTAATAAGATTGTTGAAATATCCAAGTAGCAATGTTTCGACACATGTTTGAACCCAGTCAAACGGAATCATTCATAAATAACAATATTACTTACAGACATTGTAACATTCACTTAGCGAATAAGATGAAACATTTTTGCGAAATTCGCATTAAGAAACACAAAACAATGAAAAACGTCAGTAAAGTTACAATAATTACTAACTGATTTTCCTTACATAATGTGCAGTGTATAGTCACGCGGATATTCAGGTTCGCTCGTCTGAATTGGGGCAGTGGGACGTCGTCTTGGGTCTTCAAGGAAACAATATTAGGAAGAGGCCCAGTTGTTGCTTCGCATTCCAAATTTCGCAGTTCATACTCGGTAACGAGGTGCGATATTTTGGACTTCACTTCAATTTGCAGTCATAGTTGAAATTACCTAACAGTTTCCTCCATTGCATCAACAAATTTTCTTAAAGGATTACAAGGCCTTCCGTCCACTTTCTGCTTTTTTTGAGAGCAAATAATTTTCAAGAACTTGAGCCATAGGCGGAAGTTGTCTCTTTCCATGTGAACTAGTGCTTGCCGAACTTGGAGTAGGAGTATCGGAGGAGGTCTCACAAAATGGAGGAATACTGGAGGCCGGGGAGGTACCTAGTGAATTATCCTCATCAAAGGTAAGATCTACGTCTCCATCATCTGTTTCGATTCTAGATCGCTGCGTTCTTTCCGCCAAAAATGGGATGAGAAAGTTTAGGTTCTCTTGATGTTTCCAAGGTTTCGTATTCTTTGTGGCTAGGCCACTTGTTGTTTTGCCCTTCTTTAAATGTTTCCAGAAGTTGTCTCGCAGAGTGTTCCACTTCTTCTTGCATTCAATGGCTAATACTTCTACATATTAATGTGTATAAAATTAATTAAACACACGCAAAAGTTGCCAAAAAGATACATTCAACTGAAATATTATTACGGCCGTTTTCACAATGCCTGGATTTGTTCCGGTTATCTTGCGATACATTTTTTAAGTATTGTTTATCGCTATATTGAAGAGGTTCACAAGTGTACATCTCTTCATAAGCATGTTTGTATGTTTTTTTGCATGTCATGTATGTTAATAAACAACAATGTGAGGAAATTAATTCGATGTCTCGTAGGTGCTTTGAAAAAGGCAGACGAGAAACATAATGTTTGACCAGAAACATATTCTCATTGTGTCATTTTATCTGCATCAGCATTTATGTAGGTTTTAATAGTCTCATAATATTGTACATTGTGAAACCGGTCCTTACAATGCCTAATAATTTAAGCGAACAGCAGAACCTCGTTAAGTTGTATCAACTGGGACCGGAGCCGATCCGGGACAACGAAAGTCTGGGTTTCCCAGATAATGTGGGGGAAAAAAAAAAAAAATGATGCTACTGCGTCAATTAAAACAAAAACTCTCCATGGAAGTCTCTCTGATTTTCGTGCAAAGCTTGTTGACCTTAATATTTTTATTGTTAGGTTAAATTTGTTCCTCTGAATCGGTCCGGGTTATCCAGGGATGTCCGAGTCAAAGGAGGCCTACTTGACGAGGTTGTACTATTTTGAATTGAGCTGCAGTAGTGTTTACAGGTTGGATTTCTTTTCTTTCAGATTTCTTGATTACGGTGGTTCGTTTTCTTCCATTTAGTTTAGCTACAGACTGGGTGAATTAGCCATTCGTAAAATTGTATACGAAACCTGCAATCTAATTTGGGAAACCCTGGCTACAAAGTTTATGCCGACACATAGGGAACAATTGCAGAAAGTTGAAGAAGAATTTTCGACTCTGTGGCATTCTCCGAACCGTATCGGTGCCGTCGATGGCAAGCACGTAGTGTTTGAGAACCCATCAAACACAGGTTCCTTGTACTTCAATTACAAGAAAGAGTTTAGCATTGTTTTGCTAGCAGTTGTGGATGCAGATTACAGACTCATTACCGTTGACGTAGGAGCCTACGGGAGAAACACTGATGGAGGTGTATTTCGAGCATCAAAAGTCGGGCAAGGCTTAATAAACGGTACATCAGACATCCCCCCAGAAATATCATTACCAAGAACTAATTGTACCTTGCCCCACGTCATTGTTGGCGGCGGAGCGTTTCCATTACTCGAAAATGTAGTGGGGCCTTATCCAGGTGCACAATTGGCCAATGACGAAATCAAGAAAAACTACAATTACAGACACAGTAGAGCAAGACGAGTTTCGCATTTTCTTTAAAAACTTCAGTATTTCTCCTGAGCATCTCGATATCATAGTGCTGGCTACAACAGTCCTACATAACTACCTTCGCGATGATGCATGTGCATGGCAGATATGCGAACTGGAACACGAAGGCGTACCTCAAGCGTTCGAAAACTTATGTGGAACTGGTGGTAATAATCCGGACAGAGCTTTCGACGTTCGAGAATCATTCAAGAATTACTTCATTTCCTCTCAGGGAAGTGTTCCATGGCAAAGAGAGCGTGTTTACAATCAACTTGTCAACAAGGAATGAATTGTTTTATTTTTGTTCTGAACCGAACATGCCAATTATCACACATCATTGCTAATCAATGAACAAATAACATTTTAAATGTATTTAATTCGTATAAACTAAGAAATTTAAAAAATAAGAATTCGCACATAAATAATATGCTGCGTGGTACTTTAAAATTGTATATATTCACACAAGCAAACATCTTTGCAGTTTTAAACATACCTGAAAGTACATTTTTGAATATATTAATTTTTTGGTTGTATCTTATTTTTCATAAAGTAAGGTAAACATTAATTATGAGTCTGGTTTATTTTAGTCCAAAAACAGTAAAATTTGCGATTTTATAAAGTCAGTATGCAAACAATATGTGATTAAAAATATTTTTATTCAAAGAGAAACAAATGACAAGCCTTAAAGTTGAATGTGCTTGTATGGTATCGAAACATCAATAATAATTACGAAAATTATTGTCACATATAAAATAAATTATAACTTGCCAGCGAACAATATATTAACTGTCCCAAAATAATGTTTACATTTTAAGAACAGGCATATGTACCTGAGACGTTCATCACCTCGCCGACTGCGTCCCACGTATTTCTCATCGCCGTCAGATCATGGTAGTTTTTGTCGGACTGATCATACAGTAGGGTATGTCTTCTCACTGATTCAATTAATAATTCTTCGTAATTGAAATCATTATCAAAGAACTGTTAGGAAATAAAGCAATACGGCATGACACCAGAGGTCTTGAGTTTCCTTCCGTCTTCAGTCTGTTTTGCTAGTTGGAGCAAGCTCTACTGAACGGAAGGAGACGGAGGAGTGCGGAACTGAATGAACGGACTCGGTGAGCGGCGTACCATCTGTTACCATGAATAGCAACCTTTCCGTCCAAGACTGAACTGAACTGAACGGATTCGGTGAGCGGCGTGACATCTGTTACCATGAATAGCAACCTTTCCGTCCAAGACTGAACTGAACGAACAGAATTGAATGGACTCAGTGAGAGGCGTGAGATCTGTTACCATGAATAGCAACCTTTCCGTACAAGACTGAGCTGAACGAACTGAACTGAACGGACGCAGTACTTAAATGCTTCCGGCCTGCCATAAGTTAACCAAATGTCGTCAGCCAACTGTTGGTAAGCCACTTGTAGCCCAGTTACTTTGCACGTACAACCTAGCTATTGGCTACCTGTAACCCACTTAAAAACAGCTTTTACGGCATTTTAAAAACAAAAAAAATTTTTATTTTTCCCAAATAACATTTATTAATTTGCCCACCTTCCGGTTAACGTTGGCAGGCCTACTATTTCCCGATTTGAAAATTTCTTTCGAAGAACTTGGAAACGAACCCACAACCGCCAAGATCATAGGCTGTAATGCTACCAACTACCCTACCGTGTTTTCACATAGAAACTGGTTAGGTCTAAGTAAATCTTATTCTTAGGATTATCTGTTTTTCACGAAAAGATTTACGCAGAAGCTAGACTTCTATATCATATGTGTACACTTACAGTCTTCATTTGGCTATTGGCCGCTCGTAATTTGTGTGAAGAGAGTCCGTTAGATGATTAAGCCAATCAGAATTTAGTTTTTCCCGATACCGACCGTCCGTGATTCGCGGGCATACAGATATGACGCGTAACAATCCAAATGATCCAATCACGAATGTAGTTCTGGTTTGGAACACAACTTGTCCTGAAATATTTTTGCAAATAACAGGTGCCCCTAACTTTTCATACATAACAGTTGCTTTAATAGCATTACTACAGACACAATTTATGCTAGTATCATAAGTCAATACTGGGGTTTATGTATTTAGTTTAAAATAATAGTATGTCAGTTTCTGACTACTTTCGAGTGTTTTTTTAAAAGCAAAATTACTTTTTATTTTTACAAAATATTCTTTGCAGGTTTCCACTCTAGAAACTGTTTCTTTCCCCAATGTCACTTGATAATTTTACTAAAAATATGCATTGATTAAAAAAGCAAAATGCACATATGCTATTTTCTGTTTAAAAGTATCATAAAGTTGGCATTCAATAAATAGCCCATTTGCTTGTTGCTAATGTTTCCTCAGTAGTAAGTAACAGTTGACATGCCATAAATGACACATTAACATGCTAATAACACGCCCGCACTCCATAACTGGCCTACAATCTTGTTGGTAATATGTACCCAGCAGTAGATAACAGTTAGCATGCCATTAATGGCCCATAAATTTGCTGCTAATATTTTCTTGGTAGTAACAGTTAGCATTCTGCATAATATCTGCTTGTTGGCCTTCGTTGAATTCTAACAATCATTGTGAGATCATTGGCCCACAATACGATTGTTTCTTTAAATGACAGTTTCTCTATTATTGATATGACTTGATTGTCAACCGTATAAAAAATTCTAACAGTCATAAATGTATTCGTTTGCCACCACTGCTAACAGTTGGCCAAATATAAACTGCCTGTTCTTTGCTACTTGGGCAGTGAAATTTATGATGTATGATACTCTCCCTGTAAGTGACAGCTGACCAGATGATAATTACCGCTTCGACCTATCTTGTCTTTAGTTTTATTTGTCCTTATCTCCGTCCGAAACGTTTGCTGAGAAAAAGTAACTATTTACCTTCCTACTGGGTATCAGGGTGAAATGCAATATAAACCAAGTTTAACACATAGGTACTACACGAGTGTGTATGTGTGTGTGGGTGTGTATATATATATATATATATGAGAATCGCTTATTGTAAAAAGGGACCCAAGCGCCACAGATAGCCATTTTGAGAGTTAAGTGTGGTTTCATGCACTAGAAGGGTAGATCTACATTTTAGTGTTAAAACAGTTCCGAATACACTGGAAGAACACTGTGCAAAGAAGTAACACATATTTTGATTCAGTGTAAAAAGGGATCCATGTCCTGGAGTTGTGTGCCTTTTAACACTATACCATTGATAACCATGGTAGGCAAACATTTTACACTACACTATTGGTAGCCATGTCAGACAAGCAGTCTTCAAATGTTAATGAAACAGCTGATAGGTTCATGAAGTTTGATTCTGAGCAAACAGTAGAGTGTTTTCATAAGTGTAAAGTTGTGGTGAAAGAACATTAAGTGTGATTTAAATATGAGTGGAGCGGACACAGAAATGTCACCAAAAACGCGGAAGAAAGGAATACGTGACCCAGACAGTTATCAACGAAATATTATTAAGAGAGCCAGAGTTGCAGGGAAATAATATATTGACTATGGAGGAAAAAAGCAATGAGCTCGAGCTATTCAAGAACCATGCAGGTTGGTGAAACAAAGTTTTGAATGCTACGGATAAGTATGCAGAACCAGTGTTATAAATTAATATTGTTGAAGATGTAAACATTTGCCTAAAGAAATATTGAGGTTATTTTATAGCTCACATGCTATTAAACCAGTTAATTTATGTTTCGTTTTAAGTTTTCAGTCCTCTGCTGTTAAATGTTTACATGTTTCACATTATGAAACATAAGAGTTGGTTAATTCATATTATATGTTTGTTTAATCAGGTGTCCCTAGAAATGCTTCAACCAGTTTTATGAGACTGAGCGAGCTGCAGTGTTTGAGGTTTTGTACACAATGAACACAAAGGATGAGCAAGATCTACATCTGCAGAGAATGATAGGAATTAGAGAAGTGAAACGCCACAACAGAAAGAAGACAGAATATTCTGTTGAAAAACAGAGGACATTCAAGTATCATGTTCTTCTCAAGGACAAAAAGATTGAGGTATGTAGGGATACTTTCTTCCGATTGTACCAAGTAACTGATAAAAGGGTAAGGCGTATTCGCAAATAACTTGTGGAAGGAAAGTCACCACGCGATAAGCGCCCCATTCCCAGTTAAGGAAGCACATTACACATCACGCAGTTACAATATCTCTCTGTAGAACTGTCGGTCGCAAAAATGTATAGCATGTTCAAAAGCAAGTACCCAAAAACCACTATCAAATACAACTTTTACCTAAAGTACTTTAACGAGAAATTTAGTCTACGGTTTGGGAGGCCGCAGGTAGACACTTGCAGTATTTGTAAGTTGAAAAAAACCATCATAAATAACACATCCCTAAATGACACAGCGAAACTGGTTGCTGCAACTGAGTTGATAGTTCATCTACGTCGAGCCAAAAAGTTTTGTAACTTGATGAGAGACTCAGAGCAGCTATCAAAGTCTTCTGATAAGGTTCTAGGATTAGTGTTTGATTTTATGCAAAATTTAGAACTTCCTAAAATCCCACTCCAGGAAATTTTTTGCCTGAGGCAACTTAATGTCAACGTTTTTTATGTATAAAATATGAGAAGTGGGCTGGCAAATTATTATGCCTACCATGAAGGAAAAGCCCACAAGGGGCCTAATGATGTAGCGTCAATGTTATTGGACTATATGGAGCAGAACGTCCCTCCTTCGGTCAAAGTACTTTATTTGTTTGCAGATAACTCTCCAGGACAGAATAAAAACCACATACTTGTTAGATCCTGCCTCGCACTTGTTGTTGTAATTCGTATTTTCCTATAAGAGGACAGTCATACCTCTCTTGTGACAATAAGTACAGTGTCATTAAACGCCCTATTAGATGATGTAACCGGATATACACACTAAAGGAGATCTATGAACTTATCTGCAATTCATCAAGCAAGTCACCCAATACTGTTACTCTGCTCAATGAACAACAGAACCTAGTGATCCTAGATTTTAAAAAGAGGTGGATATTGTACTACAAACGATGTGTAGTATCACTGGAAACCACGCAACATGATCGTGAATCAAGAGAGATCTTCAACATTTCTAAATACCATTAGTTTGAGTGCTCTTCGGAGAAGAAAGGTGTTGTGAAAGCCAGTGAATGGTTAGGTGGTCTTGTTTCCCATACGTTTGTGCTGGGAAAGAGGCCTCATGCCAGTTTGCCACCCAGTCCTGCATATCCAACTCGACGAGTACCTATCAAAAAACCAAATGTAGAGGACTTGAAAAAGGTATGCTGTTATATACCGGAGGAGTGCAGGGATTTTTAAAATAAGTTAACAGTGTGGCCAACAGTTGCTGCAGTTGACACAGACGATGAATAAAGAACCCTGATGGACTGTTTGTGCGTATGACGGAGTCACCAAATGATTTTGTTATTTTTATCATGAAAACAGGTGTAAAATGTTAACATGTTATCGTTGTATTTATTATGTATTTCAGCTGAAAATTTTATTTCACATCCCATCTGTTGTAAAAAAAAGGTACCAGAATTCCACACACTAATTGATTTTTCCTGTTGATATTACGCAATTTGTAACCCTGAAAATACTATACATCATCAACATATACCATTGAGAAGTTACCACAAAATGTTCGTTTATCACAGCCCAACAGTTTCCTTCCATGTTACTTTATTTCATTTTACTCCGAACTTTATAAATGGCACTCAGGTCCCTTTTTACAATAAGCAGTTATATATATAACGAGAAATTAAATTAAGTTTTATTAATATATTCATAAGCAGAATATAGCTCATGTTCATATATTAATAAAGAAGTTGAAACAATATCCTTGTAGGCAATAAAAGCTTCAAACACTAATATCTAAGTAATCTTAATTTTTACAATACCTGCAACGTTACTGGAAAACCGGTGAGTCTGCTAAGGAACCTCACCTGAAATAAAACAAAAGAAACAATCCTAAGAACAAATTTATGAAACAAAGCCTACTTAGTACACAGTAATCATTATAAAAATACGTTTCCGTACGGAATTAGCACTGAAGATAGGTTCACACACTGAGGTAACTATTTTTTAGTTTAAAAATTTGGCTGCAGGTTTCTAACAAAATTTTCAAGCTGAAGCATACAATATGACCTTTGATATAAAATTATTTCTAGAGACGGTATGTGACTTAAAGTTTGAACCACCAGTTTATTTCAGAATAGCAGAGAATATTTTAATACGTAGCAGTGCGTGTAATTGTCTGGATCATTTGCTATTGAACAATATAATGCAGCATCTGCAAAAGCCGTCACAGCGATAATATTATTTAATGATAATAAGTATATGGTTGTTAGCTTTATTTTAAATATTTTTTTTGTCGTGGGAACTTACGAGGATTACAAATCGGGGTGTCAAAATCAACTAAATGTAGGTTCTTTACATTACCATTTTAATTGAACTGGCACATAGAATGATCAACGAAGACATGATATTCTTGCAGGTTGGCATGAATAATTACACTCAAATTTATAGAGGGTAGAGTAAAATGGGTTAAACAGGGCCAAATGCGGAACTTCAAGTGCAGGTATTTTTCTGTTTTTTTTTTTTTTTTTGTATTTATACTTGTAGATTAATAATCCATTGTTAAGAACGAATTATTATTCTTCGTTACGAAATTTAATCCAAAATAAGGGACACGACAGGAAATGTTTTTGCAGTATTTGAATATATTAGTACAATTGCGCATTACTCGTGCATTTCTTTAACGACCCGGGTTTTAACACTTCCCGTCGTATTTGCAAAAAAGTAACTGGAACTATAGGTTAAATATACATTAATTTTTGCACAGTTTTTGATTTATTTGAAGAGAGACTGAACTTCATTAACACTTGTACCATTGTTTTCTTTAATCATTGAGAGCAGTTATTAGACATTACTTAGAGGACAGTAGGCTAGCAATAATCCCCTTATTGAACCCCTTCCCCCCAAAAAATGTACTGGCCAAACTTAGTGAAGGCAGCTGAGAATAAAAATTCCCTGTCTTTAAGGCAACATTTAATAAACAAGTGACACAATACTGAGCGTAAGTAAATATTACTGTGAATTCTACATTGCATGCCACCCACATCGCAAATATTTGTCCGTTTTCATGTGTTTTATTTACTATGTAGTTAGGTTTAAAACATAAAAACTAGTTATTTCGACGCTCATCCCTTTTGCATCACGGTACTTCGAAATGAAATTTTCTAGGAACTGATATCAGACTAATTATTGCGGATGCAGACTTCAAAATAAGCACACTTAAGTTACATTTCTAAATCTCAAACACGGATTTAGAGATCGAAATACTTAGTTTCAGAGGCATTGGGTGGGAGTATTGTAAAAATCATCTTCAGACATACAGACTACGGGTGTAGTACTGGACTCGAAACGAAATATTCTACGTTCATTTGCCACGTGTTAAGAATAAAACCACTAATAAATTTAATTTTACTAATAAAAAAGTGGAAGACATCAGGAATATCCTTCATGGTACATATTTTGTGACAGAAGTAGGAGCCTACTTGTTATGCGTAAGTAACTCTTTAAAAATTCTACCTCACATTTTACTTAAGGGAATTTTCGTTTCGCGCAGCATGCTATTATTTATGAAAATGAAACTTTAAGCTAGGGGAGTTAAAAACTTAAAGATAAGCCTTAATGTCGGAAGATCATGCACAGAGACGACGGGACTTTCATGACTACAGAGTGCCTCGAGTCATGTGCTCATAAGTCATAAATACATGATGGTGGTGGCTGAGCAGTATCTCAGAGTACACTCTAAAAAAATTGTAATTTTTACTCAGACATTGTTTGTCATTTTACAAATGCTTGTAATAGCACAAGGATATATCTTGTGAAACTACTCGTCTGTAAAACAACAAGGATCGTGTTTGTAATAGACCTCAAGAAATTTTTGTACTATACTGACCCGTATCCACGAACTTCAGATAAAAGGTAGACACTCAACAACGTAGAACCGTATATAGCTGTTTGTGCAAAAACAATGGGCGATGTAAAATGTAGTTGCGTGTAAAAAGAAATGTATTGCAATTTTTAATAACGTAAAACACTCAAAACAACTCAAATATTCATAATAAAATGACTACTTCAATAAAACTTGACCACATAACTCATTAACTGTTTCCCAGCTACACAGAACTCTTAAATTGGCTCAACGCCTAGTTAAGAGCCGTCCAAATCTCTCAACTCAACCACAAAACTCTTAAAATGAAATTTTTTTTTCTTAATCAAATAACGTCATATTATTTTGTAGACACTTGCTGTTAAATTAACTATCAAAATAAATGATAAGGTGGTAAGTCAAGTTAGTATTTTGGTTAAGGGTGCGGACTAATATATAAGGGGTATGGGTTCTTGTCCTTAAGCTGGCAAAGTGTAACAATTCTTTTTCGTAAATTGTATTTCGAATTTTTATTTTTTTGTTTTTTAGTTATTACTAATTTATTATATTTTTTTCCTAGAAAAAAACGTTATGTCCACTTTTCAGCAATGTGAGTTGTAATACAAAGCTATCATTTGTAATATTACAAAAATATTTTTTACAGATTTTACAAGAAAACTTCGTTACTTTACAAAGGATTTTCTTAGCAACTGGGTTTCCAAGGATTTTTCTTGTAAAAGTACAAATCATTTTTTTGAGTGTAGATAAGTACATGTACAGAGAAGAAATGGCGTAACGGTTCTTTTAATGTGGGCGTGTGCCCACTCTCTAATTGGCTCCCTGAGGCTGTGGGAACGCGCCTTGTGTCTGATTGGGTACTGCGTGCTGCGAGTTACCTATTGGTTGGGCTGCCAGCTGGCGAGTAGGTTACAAGGTGCTGATTGGCAAATGGGTTTGGAGTTGAGTTGCGAGATCTGAGCAGCTCTTCACAACGAGTTCATGAGAGCCGATGAGGGTGGAACGAGGTGATAATGGAGCAGCGCCGGAATGCATGGGCGGGGTAAAAAGGAGATCCCCAAGAAATCCCGCCGACCAGCCGACATCTTCAGGCACGATTCCCACTTGCAAAAATCCGGAGTGACCCAGCCGTGGGATTAAATACGGTTCGCCGGGGTGGGAGGCGAGTAGGCTAACCGCTCTGCCACCGCGGCCCCGATTGGCGAATGGCGTTCCAACAATTCACTAGTTAATGCTGTCGTGTTGCTGGTGTGTGCTGTTAGAGTTCGCGATTTCACCCCTGTATTATTACATACTCTGCGGATGAATTATTTCCGGCCGGGCATTGCTAGCGTGACGTCACAAAAATATTTAAAGACTGCTCACGATAAAGTGAGCACTATTGAAATCAACCTAAGAAAATTCACTGTTCCTACCTGCATATATTTTAACGGATGCACTGAGAGACGCGCGCCCAGTAAATATTGTAACGATTGACGGAAAGTAGTTCCGTATTTTAACCTCAAGTAAAAAGTGCTAGGTAACCATTTGTGATAACTTAAATTATTTCTCTCGCTGTAAGTTTTTTTTTAATGCGCCTAGGTGCAAAAATAATCAGATTTAGAAACATATTTACTTTCCTAATAATTCCACAGTTTCACTTGACCGACGCATGAATAAAGTGCGAAGCCCGTTGCAATGTTAAATTTACATAAGGCGAATGAATACATAAAGTGCTTACAAGTAGATCTTAAGCAGGGCTTTCAAAAGTGCTCATTGTACAGTGAACAGCCTATAAGAATACAGGGATGGAACAGGCCTTTCCACTACGGACTCCAGCTGATTAACGCGCCAGCAAAATTTAGCGCCAATGACCAGCAGAATGTCAGATCGCCATTAAGAAAACCAACGCCTGGTATAGTCTATTCGCGGTATCTCCAGACTTTTTGAAACAAACCTTTGAAAAAACACCTCATATAAGAGGTGTTTGGTTGTTTTCTAAATATGTCATGTATCACGTGTGTTATATATTTGTGTTGACATGAAAGTGTCTTATTTTTTATTAATTTTTACTTTTACTAATATTTTATCTATAAACTATAAAATTTCATTTATAACTGAAACGAATAGAGACAGAGAAAAATAGGTGTATTGGTAATGCATAACAAGAAATTGTTCTTATGCAAATTATTATTAAACTGAGTGCGCACGAAAGCGATGCGTTGGCCATCTGGTTTTAATTTTCTAAGCTTTGCTTGCATGAGGTGAAGGAATATGTTGCAAGGTAAGCTGTGTTATGCTCCCGGCTGTACCTAATCGTCTGCTAGTTAACACATCGGCCACTTAAACGTAGTAGTGCAGTTGACGTCGCAGCATGCATGTAATGGCTGCCTCGTCGGTCTCTCGTGAGTGGCCGCGATATATCCGGTTTCTCCCAGCCGCACTCTGGTTAGTGCGTGCGCTGAGTGTACAGCGCTGAGCAAGCACCAGGTGACCGTGAAACACTTCACGACACGCCATTGCAGGTATGGAAACTTGGCCCCGCTAAACACAAACGTGACACACATTCCGTCAGTCCTTTCTTCAGTCGAAATTATTTTGAACTTAAAAAAAAAAATATAACATGCAATGTTATGTTAAATGCCAGTCTGAAAGTTAATGAAACGTAAAGCCTGACGATGACGTATAACGACGCAATATACTCGCTAACCACAGCAGTATACAACGATGTTAGACACTAAACGTCATGCAAAATAATAATAAACTGAGAGAGAAAGGGGTTCTCTACACATCTGCGTATACGAGGATAACGTTGCCACAGCTGTAGTGCGTGTAAAGAATTTCCCGAATAGAGTACAAACCCTACCTGTGCATCACGATCGTCCAAATTGAGTATTGAATATGTAAGCGTATTGGAAATCAGAATTATTGCCACTTTAACTGCTCGATAACACTAACCAGTGCGAGAACTGGAAATCTTAATCCCCTTAGTGACGATTGAAGTCAGTTTGAGGAGTTAATTTTACCCGGCCCCGTCCAGACTGTAAGTAGGAATACACTGCATTTGTACTTACCAATCTGAAGTAGCGTATGCCATTTGTACATCAAGCAACACCGTAGTCTAGTAGTAAAAATACTTGGGGACAAAATGAACACATTTACAAACAGAAACAAAAGGATAAAAACTTGCGACTACTAAAACGACAACAATGGGCGACTGTGTTTGAAAAATATGTGGAAGTTTAATTGAGTTTAGAATAACTTGACTTTTCCTATAAAAACAAAAAAAAAAAAATCATCCATATGGCAATACAAATTAGTAGATTATCTGTGGTTCCAAAAATATTAACCATACAATTGAAATATTTCTACTTCGGGTAGTGGCCTTTGAAACACTGATGTCCTCGTGATGATTACGAAATAAAATGTTTAAAATATTAAAAAATCACACCATGTTCTTAATATTCTTACAAAGGTAATTAATTTAATTAAAACGTTTGCAATCAGCTAGCGACAGAGCAAGGATTCAGTTCAGGTTTGCCGTAGTAAATGCCGGAAAAAGTTGTGTACATACGAAAAATGTTCTAGAAGGTCGTATTAATGGTGTAAGGTGAAAAAAAAACTTCATTTGAGATTTCTTGGCAGTACTTAGTGGCCCAACGTAGAACTTTGATGAACTTGTAGTTCTCGATGGTCAGGTACGCCGACGGCGCACCTCTCCGGATGCACAGCAGCCCTGGGTGACGTCTTCACTATATGTATGTACCCGGCTTACAGTGCTAGCATACAGTTCAGTGGCACCTTAACATACGTCTCACTAACTTCTCTGAAAGCTACGCGGAGGGAGGAGATACAGGCTTACTTACACCACCTCGCGTCTTCGTGTCTAGTAGACGGCCTGCAATTTCAGAGGTGCGAACTCGGAACTCCCTATGACAAGTCTAAATTTATACCTAGTCCACAGCCCACCCGGTCTGGCTGCCTGACGTCGCGTAACAAGATGTCCGTCTTCCTAATCGAAAACTTAACTTAAAAACGTTGTTTAAAAACTGGCCGATCACGAGGGTTACAATTTAAAATCACCTGTGCTGCCACTTAATACTGCCTCTAGACGTTAAAAAATTCATAGTCAAATGTCCTTGTAAAAAAATTAAAACAAAGATACATATAATTATGCGGCCAAATATAAATTTTGTTGCAAATCAAATAAAAAAATCTTGCAACAAAAATAAAATAAATTATGTGAATAATAATATTGAGGCTGCGAAACATAAAAATTACGTGTGAATAATGCTTCATTCTTACAGCTCAGAAAAGCGTGTTACAATAGTCCAAACGTAAAACCTGTCAGGAGGCACGATATGATAATATTTTTTCGAAAAGGTTTCTTTACAATGGAATACACAGATGTTCAAAATATATTTCCTTTATAAAAATTGTCCCATAAAATTGCAACACAAAAATATACATAAAAAGACAAATTGCAACTTGACGCAATTTATGAATATTAAACTTGAGCATTTAAAATTCCGTAAAAATTAATATTTACGAAACCGCCTTACATGAAACATAAATTCCATTAAAGAAAGATCACTTATCTTTGGCTAACAAATAAATTTGACTCGGTACGCCCCCTTCATGGGAGGGTAAACCCTGCCTATAGTATATAAGTCTCTCGGTCGTCTATGCCAGAAAGCAGAAAGATATCGTTATTTATTTCAAATGACGTCGACAAAAAAAAATATCCAGAACGTTGTGCGCTGGTGGTTCTTCGTGACGTCACACTAAGCACGCATGCCCCACAGATGGTTACAGCAGAGGGGAAGTGGCGGTGGAAATGACGTGAAATGAGGGAGAGCGCAGTTTCAGCGCGAGCACAGCGTTAACGAATTAGCTTTTTAAGTCAATTCATACCAGAAAGAGGCTATGGGAGTAGCTAAAGGCTGTTCACGATAAAGTGAGCACTTTAGAAATGAGCCTTAGGAAAAAAGTCACTGCCCTTGCATGTATATATTTTAATAGGCGCGCGGAGTGACATTCGCCCAGTAAAGTAGATCCATATCTTAACGTCGAATACAAAGTGTTAGGTAACCATTTGCGATAGCTTAAAATTAATTTTTTCACTTTCTGTTTATTTTTTTAATGCATTAAAGTGTGAAAACGAACACATTTGTTAAGCATTTACTTTCTTAATAATTTAACAGTTTCATTTGACCGGCGCATGAATAAAGTGATGAGGCCAAAAGCAATGTTAATTTTGCATAAGGTGGAGGAATACATAACGTGTATACAAGTAGAGCTTAAGCAAGGCTTTGGAAAGTGCTCATATTACCGTAAACATCGTATAAGTAATGAGTCATGGTTAGGTAGAGCACAACAGTGTAAGATGGGGTTTATTGAACATAAAGATTATACAATAACGATCTACGTGACTTTTGATCGGGAGAGCTTAAATGGAATACCAAAATACTAATTAATTATAATAAGTTTTATTACCGCACGCCAATACTATTGCAATCTAATTGGAAAGCCCCCACCTTGATCATGTTGCCGGAGGCTGATTCTAGGAGGCGGTTGACGACGGCCGGACATACCCATCTCCATGTATTCTTGGTCCGCTGCCCCAATGACAAAAGACGCCGCTCCCAGTGTTACGTTGGCCTATATCGGGCGCGTTGTTTAATATTTTCGGTCCCGTTTACTGGCCGGTGGATGGAGTTTCTGCAACTGTCTTTCGCAAGGTGCTATTGCAGTCACGCTCGTGCCCTGGTTCAGTGTTTGAAGGCGTGATCAGGCAGGCCGTTCAGCTAAGGCCTGATCACTTCATAACAACATGTAGACCATCTGTCAGGTATGTTCGGCGTGCTCGCAAGCCTCCATCTCATAACTTGTTCATATCAGTGTAGGTAACCTTCAATGATGTAACAACCGTCACATAAGGAAAAATGGGAAAATTGTCAGACTAATACATTTTTCAATCCAAGTCGTTTTCTATTCCCCCCCCCCCCTTTTGAGGCACACAAAAACATATAATTTTATGAATTAACAGCTTTTATGGACTTAAGAGACAGAAGGCGACAAAACAATAACAACATTTAAGATAGAGCCGAATGAAATAGTCTATATTCCTTTACCGAAGTTACTATTTACTACTGATCCAGAATAAATGCAGGTTTGCGGTCCTATCTTCAATGCACATGTTCCTAACAAAGGCTTACGAATTGAAGCAAAACTGACAAAAACACTTTAGTCAAACGTTTGCATATATTTATATTTTACTTTTCAACAGATCACTGCGTTCATTAAATTATTTTCAGTGACCGGAATATGGCCTGGCTGTGTTAAAACGTTTCAGTAAACAATGTGATACCAATGGGTACATAAGCCATATGTTTTTGACTACTACATAGACAGAATTAGTCGAATGTTTAGAAATTGATTTCTGTGCTGCTGATGTGCAGTCTTTAACACATAATCAATGCATACCCTAAATAAGAGTCGTTATGATGTATGTTATAATTTCTGTAGTATTCACTTCAAATTAAAATGTTTATAATCAACATTTAAAATTACTTACTCCCTTCAATGTTGTAGATTGGTTAAGTAAATTTTTCTGTATATTACTGTAGAATTCATACAAATAAACTAAAATGAAAGCTTCTCTAATACATAATGAACCATTGTTTCTTCCTAAAAGTCCAACATATGTGGATATATATATATATATTACAGACTAAATACTGATTTTTTACATAGAGGTTAGTTTCAAACAACTTGTCAGGCGAAATGTTAAAATAATCACCCGACAGTAAACTAACCGCTACGTTTTATTGGTTCGTCTCGATTGTCGAGAGCACAGCATTATTTTATTTTTCAGTTTGACGATGATCGATTGTGCATCATATCCATAACACAGAAAATGTATTTCGATAAAAGGTCGCGCGCGCGCACACACACACACACACACAGAGGGGGAAAATCAAATGCGTGTTTTCGTTATCTGTGGTTCGCCGGGTGTAATTACTAACGGCACGTAAATAAATAACCACGTCATTATCTGCAGTTGTTCGCGACACACGGGGCCCCTCGCTCTGTGAACGGCCTGGCTTTGAAAACGAGCTGAGCGCGGCTTAGATAATGCCAATTACATTTCGCTCGCAGCGCGCGCCGGTGAACTGGCGAGTGTTCTGTTTTTATACCTACTCCTGCTCGTGTTATCATTGCTATGGGAGGTTCGCTGAAATCTGAGTACCTTTTTAAAGTCCTGCCTTAAGACATACTTGTAAATGCTACTCACGGTAAAATGAGCCTTATGTAAAATTAACATTGATATGGACCTCATCACTTTATTCATGCGTCGGTCAAGTAAAATGGTGAAATTATTAGAAAAGTAAACTTTTTATAAATTTGCTAAATTCTACACACGTAGGGGTTAAAAATAGCAGAAAGCGAGAGAAATAATTTAAATGATCACAAATTGTCACCTAACACATTTCATTCGACGTTAACATATGGAACTACGTTCTATATATCGTTACCAGATTTACCGGGCGCGTGTCACTCTATGCGCCCGTTAAAATATATGCAGGCAGGGGCAGTGACATTTTTCAAAAGTTGAATTCAAAAGGGCTCACTTTACCGTGAACAGTCTTTATGCACATTACTGTATTCTTCCGCTATATGTACAATTAACATTGTTACGGACCTGCTCCCTGTATTCATGCGCTGGTCAAATGAAACTGTCGAATTATTATAAAAGTAAATGTTTTACATGCTTGTTCAATCTTACACGCATATACATTACAAAAAAAACAGGAAGCAAAATAAATGATTTTATTATTCACAAACTTTTACCTGGCACTTTTCTTTAAACGTTAAGGCATGGAACTACATTCCTTGTATCATTTGCCAACTTCATTGGGCGCATACCGGTAAGTGTGCCAGGTAAAACATATGTAGGACACAGAGACATTTTTCAAAGATTGATTTCAAAAGTTCTCAATTTACCGCGAACAGGATATATTATAATATTATAATAGTTTGTTCGAGGTTAACTAAACACCTCTGAGAGCCCAGCTTAGTTAATAGCTTTAGCTTATACAGCACTAAATCGAGGGCTTAAATGGACTGTATATCCACTGCCAAATATAAGTAAAACATTTACAGTTATAAGACATCACAAAAAGACAACAACCACAGAGCAAAAAGACAACTAGGAAGAAACAGGATTCCTTGAAGTAATTAAAACAACCGGTAACAGGCAATTAAAAAAGTTCTGACAAAATTGGAAATTGCTGAACACAAGAAAGAAACAACAACGAACTAACACGATGAGAACCGTTTAGGGATTAATAACAATGTCGTCAATTAAGATGAAATCAAAGATGTTCAATTTTTAAGCGACGTTATTCATAATTTGTTCTCGCTCTGTCACGTAGCAATGCGTCAAGACTAATCAGGGGGATATTCTGTGCAAAGTTTAACATCGGTTCAGATGCAAGAGAAATATTCATGAATGTTTACTCAGACTAAGTCTTAAGTTAATGTAGTAGTTTATCCTAGATTAGTTAATACTAAATGATTTAAAACATGTTATAATAAATCTATCAGTTTTCTTTAGCGTTCCCCTCAACTAAGAAATGCGTGATTTTAATTAATTGCAACGCTTTGTTCAGTTTTGAGTTTAAGGAAATGAGTATTCGAAATAGGTATTAATAATATTTATATAACTTAATTTTATTTTAAACCTTTTCCTCAGTTTTATGTTTTGCGAGAACGTCAAGATAATACGAGCATAAAATATGGAAGCAGAGCATAAAAATCTCTCATTTATTATAAATAACATATCAAATAGTTAATCTCCATCGCGTGGAGCAAAGTGCACCGACCTGCTTCGCACATTTGGTTGCGTGCCGGACTACGGCGTGAGAAATTCAGGTTCGAGTCCTGGATAAGGCAGGTATCTCACTTCGAGGTCATCAAAAAAAACTATAAATGTTGATTATTCTGCGGAAATATTTTGTGCCAAGGTAGTTCTCAAATATATATTGTTTCCTATTACTTTTATGATCAGAGGACACGTTCGCGGTTTTTCGCAGGGAAATTATTTACGCTCATTATGATGAGAACAGAAGTCTCATCAGACAAGTCAAACAAGGAAGTAGTACCTCACATGACCTGCAGCCAGTAAGGAGGGTAATGCTATAGATATGTGCATAGGATGTTGAAGCATAGCATGCCGTCAGACATTTTCGTCATAAATCACCATCTCTAGTCACAACAGCACTGCCTGAGTTGCCATACGTCAGTAATTGAGTAATTGTCATTGAAAGTCTGGCAGTAAATCCTGTTATTCGAGGACCTGTGGTGGGAGGAGGGGTGGGAGGGGCAGTGGCACGGTGGCACCGCACTGGACTCGAATTCGGGATGGTACGGGTTCGATACTCTATCCATCAATTTTTAATGTAAGTTTTTCCATGTTTTTTCGTAGTCGCTTCAGGCAAAAGCCGGGATGGCTCTTGAGCACAGGCCATGGCGGCCTCTTTTCACTATTATAATATATACCATAGCAGCTGTCGTCTATTCACTGGCTGTTGCCACAGTGGGAGAGAGAGTGTCGTTCGGAACTGGGTTGCACATGAATCTGCTCTACTTTTCGAGGATTTGTTTGCGAAGAACGTTGGCAGCTGCTGCCAACGAAAGGAAATAATTCCAGACAAAACGTCGCAGTAGGAAAGATTGATAGGTAGTTCGAGTTTAACCGAACACTTACGAAAATTCGCTGTGTATTCTTCCGCCACATGTAAACACAGACATTGTCATTGACAATACGGCTAGTAACACCGCTTCATTTAATGGACACTGTAATACTCCTATAAATATTAAACAGTTTATTATATCATCAAGTTTAATTCTAACGAATATTATCATCAAAAAGTAGCATATTTCAGTGGGCAGCAATTATTAAATATATATATTTTTTTTAACAAGACTTTAAACCTTGCAACTATACCATTATAGGCCACTTATGGTTACTTCACATTATTCTGAAGCCGTGCTAGAGTTCTACTTCGAGGATATTCCTTCACCTCATGCAAACAAACTTAACCTAGTCTAGAAAATTACACCAAAGGACAGCGCACTAAATGTAAAAAAAAAATTGCATAGAAAATATTTCTTACTAGACATTACCAACACACCGACTTCCTCTCTGTTTTTATTCATATTAATTATAGATGGAATATTAGAATTTTTAAATAAAACATAAGTAAATGTTCAATTTAACCAATAAACTACACCATACTTCCTACCTGCTCCACTCCTACTCTTGCTGCAGGGAAAATAATGCATTACTAGTGACCTGCAAAATTCGCGTTGTTATTTGGGAGCACCTTAAACTTCAAACAAATGTACCTTTGCAATAAGTTTCTCATTGGACCATGTTTTATTAGACACTCTCTGGGTTAATTAATTAATTAACACTTAACAACTGTGTGCCCCAATCATGTGCAGTTCATTCAGAATGGGAGTGCCTTCACATATTTGCAGATGCTAATGGAGAGACGACGTCGGCACTCGTATAAACAATACTGTTTTTTTTTGCCTGATGCCAAATAATAATACGAATTTCGCATGTCCGTATGCATTACCAAACTGCACGTTCATTTAGTGATGTATTTCATTAGCCTGATCACAACGCTACTCAAAAAGCGAATAACAGAACGTTGCTCCTTTCTGGTGCATGTTGGCAGTGAAACCGCCTTCCTGATACTACTGGCGTGCTGTCGTGAGTGTCTGTGGACCGCTGAGGTCGTGGTTTGTGGACGGCCATCATTACTACGCATGCGTGTTTTGTAGTATAGTCTGTTCACGGTAAAGTGAGCACTATTTAAAGCCCTTCTAAATTTTTACTTTCACCCAATTTCTATCTTCCTGCTGCCTTTTAACATAAAAATGGCAATACGACCAATAAACACAGTGTATACATTTCACCACTCTAAAAATGTAACGCCTAAGGCTGCATATAGATATATTTCTTGGTAGTTAATGCCTGTTCGGAGGGCCTTAAAAAATGCTCACTTTACCGTGAATAGCCTATATAGTTTTTCTACATGCATTATATCCCAACCTAATAGCACCCCCTAAACCTACCAAGGGTAGTAGGTGGAATACGTGTTTAATAGTTGAAACTAACTTAAACTAACATATAATACTAGTTCAATGAGTATTTTTGCGGTGAGACGACCCTAAGATAGCCGGTAAAATAAATGGCTTGCCTTCGTATGCGCATGCGCAGAAGCCACGGCCTTGGCTGTCCACAGACGCTTATCGTGAGACATGCCAGACTCGTGCTGCCACCTGTCGTTTACGTGTCACACTATGTCACCATTTCGTCCTGTCTTAAAGGAAAACTGGAGAGTGTTTGGATTTTTACCTCTCTCTTTAACAAGTGCATCCCATGCTTTAAGGTTCTCATTTGACTCGTCATCTTACTTCCCGTAATTTACTACTAACCTTACTGTAAGTACTTCATTCAATGTTTACATCACAGTACATGTAGTTACAGGAACGGACTCCGTTACAAAAGACTAATAAAGTATGCTTAACAGCTACAGCTGTAATATGCGAGTTTGTTGATAAAACTGAAGTATAGTTCTAATGAAACTTTATTTTTTTCCTGTACGCAATAGAAATGTTTTGCTATCGCTATGGAAAGGCCTCGCAGTTCCCGAATTCCTGAAACATAATATCAATATAGAATTTCAACAACGTAATATATTGTGAGGGCGTTAGATTTACTGACAAAATATTTTAATGCTGGAAACTATCATATACAAATATAACTGATACAGGTTTTTATCAGGAAATTTGTTGAGCATACGCCCGTTTCCCTTCCCAATAATGAATAAGAGACATTTTCCACTGACGAGTTAACCAACTCTGCTACCGGACACTTAGTGACGCAGTTATCGACTGCTTTATTAATAATCGCTCGTAATACGTTGTTAAGTAAATATCTTTATAAATACATAAAAACCTAAACAACACATGAACTGATGAAACCTTTAAAATATACTCTTCAAAAATATGGTTTTCGTCTTTATCAATGCCGTTTTACTAGGTAACACGGGCATTGTAACTTTAGATTTAGTTTTAACGTAATAATCATAGCACTTGGTTGTGACACGTATACTGCATTAAATGTGGTGAAGTGAGTGCATTCATTTTTACTATTTGTGTTAACAATCTTAATATTACCCATTGAACTAAAAACGGGAAAAAATTGCATAAAACTTGAAACGACATATTTCCCGTTAATTATTACAGTCCATATAGTTTTCCTTTCCTAAGCACCATTGTATTGCAGACGAGTTACATAACTTGCGAGCTTACCAGCTGCTACTGTTGGTTCGAATATCGGTCAAGACGGATTGTTTCCTACCTTTTATTAACTGCGTTAAATTGTAAATCAACAGTAACATCCGGAAATATCTTTCCCGTAATGATATGGCTAAATTCAATCAAAGTAATATTTATTTCGCCGCATACAGTTAGATGTGGCAATTACACATTCTGAGAAACATTTTTTTTTCTGAAACAACCACATATTATCCATTGATTCTTGGAGGGACCCCTATGGCTCTCAAGACCCCAATGTTAAGAGTCACCCAAATCACTTCAGCCCACTCGGCCTATTTGTGTGCATGTTCACCCCTAACTTTTAAATTTGTCGATGCTACATAGAAAAATAAGCGACACAAGTTGCGTGCTTGAATTGACTGGCTTGTCGTTGGACTGGTTGCTACTTCGTTTTAATACTAATTTTAAATTAAGGCAGTCCTTTTAACGAAATAACCCAACACAATATCAATAACAAGAGGGTAATTACAACACTTCTTTCCTCCACAGTTGTAACAGGGTTAAAAACAGTCGCCGTAAAATATGAACGGCATTACATGTAATGTGATGTGTCATGTGTAACTAATATGTAAACAATGTAAAAGAATAACTGTAAGAACTATTGTCAATACAGACATTGTTAAGAAGTCATAAAGCTGACCTAATTGCGAAATGGTTTCTTAAAATAACAGAATTATTTGAACAACTGAAAACAGTAAACAAAGCATTTAACAGTTAAAACGTAGAAGTCACATGACAGTGTTTATGTTCACATGTAGCGGAAGGGTATAGGGAAGGTGAGGGTCGTGGTGGCTGAGCAGTTAGCCTGCTCGCCTCAAACCAAGGCGAACCGGCATCAATCCCCGGATTTTCGCAAGTGGGAATCGTGCCGGACGATGCCACTGGTCGGCAGGTTTTCTCGGGGGCCTTCCATTTCCCTCGTCCTTTCATTCCGGCGCTGCTCCATACTCACCTTAATCACCCTCTTTGACTCTCAAGGCCTCGCTGTTAAGAGCCACCCAAGTAGCTTCATTTCACATATAGCAGTAGGACACGTAATCGGTAACCTAAAGAAGACTTCCGCAAGTGTGAAGTGACTGTGAATGTTCTATTATAGTCTATTCGTGGTTTATTCACTCACTTTGAGCGAAACCTTTCAAAAATCACCCCATGTATGACGTGTTTAGTTAATTCCTAAATATTCCATGTATCAGAAGCGTTTTATACCTCTACTAATATGAAAGTATCTTATTTTTAGCTAAATTGAAGTTTCACGTGTATTTTATTTATAAATGTTAATCATTGATTTATAATAAATACGAAGGGAAACAGTGAGAAAACATGTTTATTGGTAGCCCCTTGCAAGAACTTGTTCTCATTAAAAATATCATTACAACTGAGTGCGCATGAATTCGGTGCGTCGTCCTTTAGTAAAATTTTCTTAAGTGTTGTATGGACCTGCACGTTTTTTGTGAAATTGTTGCTTGCGTGAATACGTGTATCTCGGTAAGTCAATGTTCTGCAACTATGACTTTTTGTCAGAATAGATTTAAAAAAAAAACAATTATCTATGTCCCTATTATTTTACTTTTGTCATATTTATTATATTCTTGGAGAAAAAATTCGTGAACATTGTCAAATATAGCATTTTTAAAGCTTGCGTGTACAGTTTCCTTAAACAGCCAGAGAAAAGTACAAAGATACGGACGTGGTTTAATCGGTGGGCTTTCACCACGTGTAATAAAAACCCACTGTTACAGATCGAATTCGGCCAGTACAGCGTCACGACGGAAACACTGCACGCCTTGCTCGTAGGAGCGATGAGGCACTAGGAGTGCGTGTTAGTGTCGCCCGTATTGCTCACTCGCTTCTTGACCTTGGACGCGCAGCTCTAACTCTTAAGCTAAGTTCGCATATGAGTCGGAGGAATATCAAGGAAGTAGAACTTTAGCTTGGCTTCAGAAAGTGCGAAGTAACGGTGAATGGCCTATACAGATTATGTATGAGGGTGTGTCGACGCATAGACTAAATATGAGGTAGACCGCTTATTCGTCTTCTGCGCACGTCCTGCCCCAATCCTACACAACTGTCAAAGTCACATGGCCAGCAGTGATGAAGGTGTTTGTTTATATCTTAATTTCTAAGTGACAACAACTATTATATTAAGAAAATACATTTACGAGCTGGAATTTAATCAAACTGCATTACGAATTCGGCTAGAGCAAGTATACAAGCCTTACAAAGCTCTTGATTGCTAAACAGTGTTGTAAGCTCAAACCCAATCCACGCTATTATTGCTAGACGTGTTGGCAGGTGAGTAGTTCAATATTGGGACACGGAGACTTGTGCGCAGCCAGCGAGATCGGTCTACCTCATCTTTAGTCTGTGTGTCAACGTGGCTACGTCGTGCAGTGGGACTCCAGTCACGGCCAAGCTATTAACGACAGGTGGGGCCGCGCTGCGACGGACGCCCTGCAGATCATACATCAACCGCCGGCCGCAGGGAGTCCCGACCACGGACCACCGAGTCGTGACCACTGTCAGACAACTGCTGCCTCGCATCGCAGCCGCACGGCCCACGGAGCACTGCTCAGCGTCGTCAGTGAGTACTAGAGGGCGTTGGCCACGAAAAAAAAAAAATTACACCTATACCAAATGTAGGCCATTCACGGTAAAGTGGCCCCTTTATAACGCCGCCTCGTTTGGAATAATAGCAAATAAATATAAAGAATGATTCGCAATTAGACCGACAAACTTCGGGAACTGATTCTTCATGAAAAAGTAAAAGGAAAACACATGTGACACTTTATACCGAAACCGAATATTAAGGGAGATATGAGCCCTTAGAAATGAGGTTTTAAACCGTATTCATGCAAAATATCAGTATCGAAGTAAAATACAATGACAGTTCTCGGAACATTATTGTATGTTATCGGGACCTTCACTTCAACATAAGCGCCGATATTTTGCTCAAATACGGCTTAATTTTATTTTTTATTTTTTAGAATTTTTTTTTTTTTTTAATTATTTTTTTTCAAGGGCTCATGCCTCCCTTAATATTCGGTTTAGGTATAATGCATCACATATGTTTTCCTTTTACTTTTTCATGATGAATCGTCGGTCTAATTGAGAATCACCTTTTATATTTAATGTAGCCGTAGATGTTAACTTCCAATTGCGGTGGAATATACACTTTGTGTTTATTACTTACATGGAGATATTTATTTTATAAAGTGGTTGAAGGATCAAAAATGGCTGAAAGGAAAATGTAACTAGGACCTCAAAAGTGCTCACTTTACCGTGAACAGCCTATACTGTTCAAATACATTCATTTATACACGAGTGAGACTAAAAATACTCAATATGTGCAGTTAAACACTGGTGTCTCCTTCCACACTTCGGGCTGCAACATGACGAACTGTAATGCAATGCTGGCAGACTGCACGCCGGTTCAGTGCATAGAGGTCTGACAGACACCGCACATACAAACAACGCAAGTTAAATAACAGCTTTTAAAAAAGAGGAAAATATATGTGTTATAATTCCTCATTGAAAGTGTGTAGTTTTAAGTTCTATGCATCTACTTTTAGTTTTTTGTTTGATTTGTACTGTCTGGATTGTTATAAACGAATAGTACATATGACTGCGCTCTCTTCGCCACATTATATGCAATTTAAACCTTCAGACAGAGCGCTGGGATGGTTACATGAAAACGAAATGATATACGTAAAAACGGAATGAAAGACTGAATGTTCAGTTTACCACATAAAATGATGTTTTGAATGAAGAAACACATTTCAGAGAAGTATTTTGTATTGATTTTATTAGTTTAGACGTTATTTCACTTGATACACGTTGTTTAACTGCCATTTTCACACATTTTTTGACAGCCATTTTTACATGCTGTTTAAGTGATCCATCAATCAAAAAACAAATCACTGAAAAATAGTGAGAAAAAAACTGGCTGATCAATAAGTGGAAAATGTCACTGAATCAATAACTGAAGGAAAAGTAGCGTTTTTCACTGATTCATCAGTTAAATTCACTGAAGTGACTATTGAATCAGTCAGATACTGTTAAATGATTGAAACAGTCAAATTCTCACTGATTCATATTTAAAGTGCAGTTATAACAGTAACGACAAATACTCTTTCATGCACCATTAAGCTGAACTTGCGATTCCAATCTATAAAACGTTGCTCACTGAAAATCATGACAATTACCTGCTACCACCCGGCGAATACGTGCAATGTCTATCAGAACCCGTACCTGGAGAAATAACTAGAAGTCGCAGGTAAACCAGTTGTAATAATCTGTTACTCGCCAGCGTTTCCAGTGTTTACAACTTGCGACGGTCTCATACTGAATACTTCTGGAATAGGTCTCTGAAACAACTCCTTGCTCTAAAATACGTACATCTTAACTTAACACTGACCGCAGTTGGATGCGGTAATGCTAGCAGCTAACTGGAAGATATGTTTTTATGTTCTACAGTTTCGGGAGGACATACAACGGATAAAACTAAAAACATAATCAGGATTGTCAAATCTTCTCAAGTGACCACTCACTAATTATACCAACTATGTCTACTTTGGGGTATTTTCACTACGTAGAAGCAACTACAATGCCGAGAGGTGATTGCAGCCAGAGATATAAATCCTAAGAGTTAGTAACAATGATTACGACTTTATACGAGAAAAGGTAAAAAATCCAATTATCTAAACCCGTACCGTTTAGCTGTTGTTATATTAAATGCATTCCAATAAAAATAAAATCTAAATGTGTAAAAAAAAAAAAAAAAAAAAAAAAAAAAAAATCCTAAGCTCTAATCTTGGCTGAGAAGCCACAAATATATAGACGTATCTTAACATGTGTGCTTTCGTCGAGTCTAATTAAGTAGTACTGTTACAGATCTAGTTTACGTTCTACAGCTCACCGACGGACACACTGCAAGCCTTTCGCGTAGGAGCAATGAGGTGCTATAGGCTGTTCACGGTAAAATGACCACTTTGGAAATCCCTTCTTAATATCTACTTGTATAAACGTTATGTATTCTTCCGCCTTATGTAAAATTAACATTTCCAAGGGACTCATCACTTAATTCACGCGTCGGTCAGATGAAACTGCGAAATTGTTAGGAAAGTAAATATTTTACAAATCTGCTGTTTTTTACTCTTAGATGCATTAAAAAAACATAAAGCGAAAGAAATAATTTTAAGTTATCACAAATGGTTACCTAGCACTTCTTATTTGACGGTAAGATATGGAACTACTTTTCATCCATCCTTATCAACTTTACTGGGCGAAAGTCTCGCAGTGTGGCCATTAAAATATATGCATGCAGGGGCAGTGACATTTTTCTAAGGTTCATTTCTAAAATGCTCGCTTAATCGTGAACAGCCTTTAGGCGTGTGTGTTGATATCGCCCACATAGCTCACTTGCTTTTGCGGCTTAAACGCTTGAAAAATCTCCCGTGCTAATGCACTCTTTAATTTTAAATATGTATTGTGAAGCTGTAATGTAACGCTGATACAGTCGCACCAGACCTTGACGGAGAACGACTGCGGATGCAGAACACGTGCTGCGGACCAGAGTGTCTGATGGTTTAGCGCCACCGGCGCCACTGTAACGGCTGCTACGTGACGCGAGACACGTGCGCTTTATTACGCGACAGCACGTCGCGCGAAAAAAAAAATCCCTGCTCTGTGACTGGACGGGAAGCGCGACAACGGCCGTCCAGAGCGGGCGAGGGAAACGCAGAAATTCTAATGCTACTTTCTCGACCCGACACGAGGGGCCGCGGTGTTGTAATGGTTAGACTGCTCGCCTCCCGCCAAAACGATTTGGGTTCGATTCTCGTCGGGGTCTCTCTCCCGGGTTTTCAACACGTCGGAATCGCGCCGGACGATGCCGCTGGTCGGCGGGGTTTTCTCGGGTATCTCTCGTATCCCCCGCCCTTGCATTCCGGTGCAGCTTCCCACTTCACTCGACTCGACCCTGCACAAGGTCGCTTCAGTATAATAACAGAGTAGGTAGAAACACAGAAATTAGGTGCTTCGAAGATTCCCTAATATCTGGTCTGCCGGCTGTCAAGCAAGATGTCCCGACAAGTTGAGGGCCAGCGACGCAAATATGCTGGCGTAGGCCCACCTCTTTATCGCGAAAAGGTTTACGCGAAGGCAAGACTCCAATGTCCTCTGGCCTACGTGCAGTTTTCCTTTGGTTTTTGGCTACGTGTCTTCGTCGGGAGACAGTTCCTTACCTGACTGGACCGATCAGAATGAGGTTAACTCCTACACTGAATGTACGTGATTCGCGGGCATACACATGCAATGCGAGTCAGTTAAAATAATCCTATCATGAAAGGGGATGTGAGCTCTAGTGTTTTGGAGTTCAAGTAGTCCTGAGATCTTTTCGCGAAAACAGGTGGCCCTATGCTGGCGTGTACGCCTAGAGTTCGTGGTATACACGTTTTCACCTCTGTACGTTTATAAACCTAGTGGTGTGGTCATGACGCCATTCTGCAGGCAGACAAGTGATTAAAAGACTTCGTTCCTTCTCTAAGATAGCCACACAAACACGCCGCAAATGTGTTCAAGAGACGGAGTGAAGTTTTGTATAGGCTGTTCACGATGACGTGAGCACTTTCGAGGCCCTAGATACTTTTTCCTTCAGCAATTTTTTTTTTTATCCTTCAAGCACCTTTTTAAATAAATATTTTCATTTAAGTAATAAACACAGTGTGTGTGTATTCCATCGCACTCTGAAGTTAACGTCTAAAGCTTAAATAAAGTACATTAAATGACTATTATTCTAAATGAGACGGCTTTGAAAAGTGTTCAATTTACCGTGAATAACCTTTAACAGGGCGTATTTTCCGAGAAAAGCGATGCTGCAGAGCCCAGTGCTTGATTTAGTTCGGCCTCACCGCTGCAAGGCAGGGCTCTTGTATGGTTGCAGTAGAAGTACTTACTGTATCGCCCCTGCAACCAAACAAAACACCCTGCAATAATTTCTAGTATGGTTTCACAAATAACCTAAATTGTATTATTATATTGATGGAATTACGTTCGGTGCTTTCCGAAGTGAAGCATTCAACTGGCATGAATTGTGACGAAAGACACCACTGACTCTAGCAGCAGTTTATTCAGCTTGCTGCGACAGCTTGCAGTACTGCAGCAGCGCTTTGCCCGCTGAACACACCCGTATTTCATTTCTCTCTTCGCACGCTGACTTCATGAGCACACAGAAGTGATTACAGAACTACCTGGTGCCAGGTCAGTAAACAAGCTTCAATATCGTGGAGAAAGTTGGCAATAACTATTATCCTTTTCCAGTACTCCTTATTTTCAATTTCGGTACCAACGTTAACATATTCTGGAGTGAAAAGATACTGCTTTCACAACAAATGTGTTCATTCACAGTGGACACTAACAAATTGTTTGCAACAGGCTTTTGTTTTCCAGTCAGAAACTATATTAACTGCTCAATAGGGGCTAACGAAGAATAAGAACATTGATACAGCAAAAATGTTATTATTTTATATCGACAATGAAAATGAAGATATATATGACTGACGTCTGTGTTCCAATTCACAATGTTGATCTCTACCCTCTGCTTCTAGTTTAGATATCGAACTCTGTGCTCAGCTAACGATAGCTCCTTACTGCATTATAATTCTTGCAAATTATAAGTATAAATGGTTACATGGGACTCGATCAACTATTCCGAGTTCCCTGCCACACCGCACGTCTACCGAATGCTTCTATAAATAAATAAACAAATACATACTTCATCGCTAGGCAGTCTGTCGTACAATGCCAATCACCACTTTAATGCCCGTGGGAACGCATTCTGCCAAGACGAACGAGCTAAGAGGTAGCTCGCTGGAGGACAGTCGCCTCGGCCTTATGAACGTCTCGCTGCTCACTAGGCCCCTCCTCTAAAACGTAGTTCAGTGTGAACATTGGATGTCATTCAAATGGATTTCTCTCATATAAATTTTTTCCCCAGTAGCTGTTTTGTGTATGTTCGTGTTATTTTTTAAATATTTTATACTAGTGAATAGGGAAGGTAATATGCTATGATGCTGGAAGAACTGGAGTTAATTATGAAGACAAAATACGCATTTACGATAATAATAATTAGATACACTAAAGTGGATGTTTCAATATTGCATGTCAATACTTCGGGCGAACATTCCTGGCATCTGGGGGGTGAAAAAATGTTATATGAATATAGGTACACAAATGCTTTATTTCCATACTACAGCTCATAATACATAACGTATAGTGTATGACTCGCGGACTGAATCATATTACTGTGGAATGCCATCCAGCTTTAATTGGCAGCCCCATACCAGCTCCCGAGGAGCCCTGAAGTGAATCCACTAGACTTTTGTTTGCGGCGACATTTCAAGGCACTTGTGTATGCAACGCCAATGGACGATGTGGGCACACTCCGTAACCACAATTATAGTGGGTTGCGAAACAATCAAGAATTTCCATGAATTCATCGATGCATCCGGGTGTCCATGCAATTGCGGGTTGATGCATGGGTTCGTGCTGATGGAGGGCATTTTGAACATTTCCTTTGGTGCCGCCGATAAGCTTTCACACATGTGTAACTAATTCCTATGCAGTTCCTACTGTTCTAGGTGTAGTGTCGTAGCGTGAGGTGTCATGTATCATGCAATATTGTACTAACCAGAATTATACCGTCGCTGTAGGCTGAGTGTTGTGACGGAAAGCGACGAGCGGCTCGCCAAGCTGCATCTTGAGGACTTCATCTCGGCGTGGGTCCACAGAAAGACAGACCCCGTAAAAAATGTCGCCATGAAGTTTCTAGAAGCGTAATTGTCCCAAATACCGTGCTGCCAGGAGGGGAGATCCACTGGCGCTTCTGTGTTATGTCTAATAAATAATTGCTGTCGTAATGTGTTTTGGATTCTCCACCTGGCCTGGGTACTGACGCTTCACTGCAGTTCGCTGGGTTTGTTCGCCTTCACTGAGTCATAGCAGTGTGTGTGCACAATGTGTGCTTGAGCGTGTGTGTTGTGTGTTCGCGTGTGTATTTTTGTGTGACTGCCATGTTTAATGTTATTTAGCTTTAGCTTTTATTGCTTTTCCTCTTTTCCTTTTGTACTGCACATTATTGTTAGTTAGTAATAATTATGTATCTTTGGTTTCTATAAATCCATCTAATATAAATAAATAATATTTTATCTGTTTTTTTTTTGTGGTATTTAAATTTATTGTCACTTATTTTGTTATCCTTACTTTCATAACTAAGTGATCTTGCTTTAGGTGTATGTTGTCATTGTTTTATTGTAATTCATATGATAGCCTATTATTAGTTTCATAAGCTCGTTATTTGGTATCCGCGTGTGTTATCTTTTGTTTAATTTACCCCCTTTCTATTTGTCGTTAAGTGTAAGGCAAGGCGGCTATGCCCTAACTTTGCACTTGTATAAAATAAGCAGTAAATAAATAAATAATTAAATATTGCCTCGTTAGATAAGGTCTATCTGGCTATGTGTCGTCCGTCAGCTCGCGAACTAAGTTAGTGTTATCTGGTTTCCCAACATCGCTCAACAGCAGGACTTGACTTTGGATATTGTAATACTAGGCGGAATTATCTAGGCCATAGGCGAATCGCAGTTGCGATAATCCATGTTAGAAAATCCATGGTGGTTTTTCATAACAAAATTTTACAAAACTTTGAAAGGCATTGTTAACTGATCCCTGAAGTAAAACACCTTTAGGTTTACGAAGAGTGTGAAATAATCACTTTTGTAATATTGATCACATGTCTTGCCTGTGTACGTCTTCCATAATCATAAAATTGAAAGCATAAAGGGACGTAACATAAATATATTTGAATTTACCTAAAAAATGCATGCAGCCTAAATAAAAATTATGCTTTATTAATACTGTTTTGTACTTCGAAAGTATGCATGAAATAAGAGTACTAGAACACTTAAATAATATGAAATTTAGGCTGTGTTAGAAAAGTAGTTCTTTCGTCAGTCAGAAAAACTGGGGAGTAAAAATTCTAATCAAAATATAGATCAAATAAAAAAATAAATAAAAAACTCTCCTAGTTACGAAAACTTTGTACAGCGGTTAACAATTCAATGGCACCTGTAAGAATTTATCTTGTTTTCTAATCTATATAATTTTGTTACTTCATATGCTATTCGACAGTACGAGACTGAACACAAAGCACTATTTTCGGTAGGACATCGGAAGGTTAACATGTTCAGGAGGTGATTCAGCAATTCCCTGGAATAAATATGAGCAGTTAGGGGAGGGGAATATTCACAGTTTAACCGGTAGGGATCGAACTCACGAACTCTCGAATGTGAGGCAAACCCGCTGCCAAAAAAATCAGTCTTATTCAAAACATTTCAAAATACTAATTAATAAAACTCGTATGAGGTGGTGTAATAATTTTAAAATTTTATGCAGTAGCTTTGATTCAAAAGAGTCAAATATGGCCCAACCCTTCCTCCTCCCCGACGTACAACATTAAAAAAAGAATCGCTGTAATATTGCTTTGTTAATTTTCTGCCCAATCACAAGACCAATCACATTATTTCGATTTGAGTAATTTCTTTTACTCCCAGGCGATTTTCAACCTGTGTTTGAGATGTTATTTACCATCACAATCTTCACAAATGCTACATCACCAGCGCAACTAAGAGGGAAAAAACCAAGCTCCCGCATCCTGCAGAGCTGTTTTTTTTATCTGCTGACACAACACTCACCCCCACCACCCTATTTTCGCCCCCACCAACCCCCTTCACCTACCGATATTCACCTCCTGATCACCGATATTTATCTGGCGATCGATAATATTTCTCGAGGGGGAAATCGAGCATCCGAGCAGACGTGTCAGAAATCCACAAGCCTCCCGCCCGCGCGCCCTCTTTTGTTTCCATCACACGTACTTTTCATTTCTACGGCCGCCGCGTCCTTCTCACGCTGCCAATTTCTTTCTTATTCCTTATTTCTTCTTTCCGTGCCATTTCCTTGTTACATGTGCAGGCGGCGACCCCGGCATTTCGCCATCACCTCTCTATTCCTCATCCCCTGGCAGACCTTCACCACGACCCCTAGTCCCTTCCGCGCTGGCAGAGGAATTGTGCACGCGAGCAGTCCCGCCGTGTAGGAGGGGTTGAAGAGGTCTCTGAAGGCAACCCCTGCGCTCAAAGGGGTTGAAATCAGAACAGAATTCAATAAGGGAGTGAGCGTAAGGGCAAGGCCGAGGAGCGGAGTACCCTTTGAACTTGGGACTCCCTGCCTCCTTCGCTCTCTCTCTCTCTCTCTCTCTCTCTCTCTCTCTCTTTCTCATCCATCACGGTGGTCCTTGGCCCCCGTCGACGGTTCGGTTCGCGAATACGTCCCCCTTTATGTATCTATAAAAACAGTAAGGAGATGTGTGTTTGTAGAACCTAGTAATAAATAGTTATCATTCAATTTGTATTACAAATGAGTGCGCACGAATTTGGAGCGTTGTCCTTTGGTATAATTTTCTACACTTACTTAAGCTTAGTTTCCACGAAGCGGAGGAGTATCCTGGAAGCAGAACTTATACTAAAATATCATAAATGTGTTTATTTCTAGTAATTATTTAGTTAAATTCAATTAAAAAATACATTTAATTCGCCGCATGCAGTTGCCCGTCTCTTATGCAATCAGTGAACATTGTTTCGGGTCGCTAATTCAATCAGTGAAATTTTTTCACTGAAACAGTTAGTGGTTTCTTCACTGATTCTAAACGGAGCCATTTTCACTGATTTGAGTAATTTAATTTCACTGCGAATCGGTGGTTTTCCGCTGATTCGAATCTATAGTGTACACTCTAAATCGGAATCAGTTATGTTTTACTGATTGCCAGTTTAAACTGCTCCATCCGGAATCTGTATAAAAAATCACTAATTCATCAGTTTAAAGAAATCTACTAATCCAAGTAGTAGAAAACTAGTCATTTATATAGTTCGTTGATAAATAAGCACAGAGCATTTATATGTGATGCAAGTAAGATACGATTTATTTTGTCGAAGAATACAAATATTGTCTACATAAAAACGTTTTTGGACGTGGTTGGGCTCGAACCTCCGCCCATAAAGCAAAGCATGCTGAAGCTTTCATAGTCAGCCATATCCACTGCCCTACTCTACCACTGCCAAATGTTTGCTCATATTATGGGTATTGAACTACAAAATGTAATGTCAAATATTGCTGTAAGTATCGCGATGTGAAAGTATTTCTTGTTGTCGAAATATATAGATATTCTGCGCAAGTACATGTCTTTGCAAAGTTCGAAAGTCTACCTATTTTGAGTTTAGTTCGGATTCTGTGCTCTAAAAGATAAATACAGTGGTTTCAATGTACGAGGTTATCAATGTCCACTAGTATCCGGCATTTTACAATGCAACGAGACACTACAGATTTAAACTGTTATTTATAGTGACAGATCAGTGATCATTTTACTGACTCGATAGTGCGGTGATTCAATAAGAAACGTGGATTTTCACCAACAAAAGTTTTGTGGTCTGCAAATTAACAGATCAAATAATGAGGAAACGACAAATTTGATAAAATATTGCATTGTTTCTAACGTTCCCCTGTCTAATTAGCACAGTCATTACTATAGTCAATTTGCCTCTTCAAAATAACAGTTTCATTCTGTAAAATCTCATTGCATTGTAAAATGGCAGATATAAGAAAACACCGACAGCATCGTTAAAACCATGATATGTCTCTTTTAAGGACACACAATCTGAATTAAACTTAACTTAGAATGACTTTAGAGTCTTACAAAGACATGTACGTACGTATAATATGTGTATATTTCGACAATATGAAGTGCTTTCACATTACGAAACTTACAGCCGTTCGCCTTTGTAAGTTTATGTTACTACGCTAATGCGAGACCGTTTCTCTCAGTGGCAAAGTAGCAGAGCTGGTAGAACGTCAGCCAAAATAAACAACAAAATGTGTTGCGTTCTGGGGTAGGGGTTCCATGCCAACACTTCCAAAATATCCTTGTACATGTGATAATTTTGTTTTGCGAAAAAATAATTGTACTTAATGTATTTCAAACCGTAATGCACGGTTTTTAATTCTTGTGCTTTTTATTAATCTACTATAAATAACTGATTTTATACTGTTTCTATTAGTGGATTTCATTTAACTTAAGAGATTAATAGTTTTCTTTTTCTACTGATTCCGGATGGAACAGTTTCAACTGGCAATCAGTAGATATCTACTGACTCCGATTTAGAGTGTCCATATCGTAGAATTTGGGTAGTGTTCTTTGAAGTCATGCCACATTATGTCTTATGTTACTGGTTAGTTCAAGGTTCATGATAACACATAGACAAGAAAATATATAAAGCCAATTCATTCAAAGATTTTATCTCATGAACTGAGTAGTATCGCAGATTGGCCGGTGGCGAACCCCTGTCGTTTCATTGGTGGATGGTTATCGGCAGAGAGGTCATTATAAATGGGTTCAGTGGCTTAAAGAAAAATCAGTAGAGAAGGGACAATCCGAGCATTTACTTGGAGTGATATTGAAAACCACGAATAACCAATTTATAAAATACCAATAAAATGGAGTTTGTTATGTCCCTTGCGAGTAATTTTAGCTCAAATGTTGAAGAATAGCATTTACTTTTGTAAATGCTACTAACATATATTTATCGTCCCGTTGCTGCGCTCTATGAATTAAACCACAACACCAACCAAATTTTTCTATGTAACATTTACAAAATTAAATAGGCTTACCCAGGATTTCGGCCAAAGCTACTCGTAGAGGTTTACAGTAATATACAGGAAACGAAGCCACAAGAAGTTTTCTGTGCCTTGTTTCCTGGTATGATACAAATTAGCTCTGTAACCGTTTTCTCTTACCTGTGATATCGCGCAGCAGAGTAAATTATTGCTACCCGACACTCCTCTTTCTAAAAGGGTGTCCACAATATAAAAAAAGTAATAAGAAGTCAGTAGGCTACACACATTCAACTGACACAATAACAATTATATTGCCAAGGTTCAACCAATAGTAAAGCATTTTACGGTTTGTTATTTGAAACCGCAATCGAAATAAGTTTGTCACAATAACTGTTTTAGCAGCAGACCAATAGAAAAAAATGTTGAGTTCGTTATTGGAAATCACGTTTGAAATATATGTTCACTAAAATGTATGCTCCTCACTGACTAACTTGGGGATTGATTAAAAATTGTTTTATAGTCTATTCGCGGTTTCTTCAAACTTTTTGAATCCAACCTTTGAAAAATTACCCCATCTATGATGTGTTTAGTTATTTTCAAATAATGCCATAAATCACAAGCGCTTTATACGTCTGTTAACATTAGAGAATCTTATTATTTCATTAAATTGAATTTTACCGGAATCTAATCTATAAATTATTATAATTCATTTAAATTAAATAATCATGAAGAAAATCAGTGAGAAAACATGTGTTGGTAGAGCTGAGTGAGAAATAATTATCATGCAAAATATAATTACAACTGAGTGCGCACGAATTCGGTGCGTTGTCGTTTGGCGTGATTTTCTAGACTTCGTCAAGTTTAGTTTACACGAGGCGGAGGAATATCCTGGAAGTAGAACTTTAACAGGGCTTTAGAAAAATTTGAAGTAACCGTGAATGGATTATACTATGAAACTAAAGCAGTAATATTTTGCAAGTTCATTGTTCATACCTAAATCTGAAACAAAGTGATGAAAATTTTTCTAAGTTTTGCTGCTTAGTGCTTAAGTTTTCCATTGTGTAAACCCTTTAGAACCCGAGCATGCGCCACTGTGTTGCGCACTCTGTATGTTACCAGTGGGAGGAGAGAGGGAAGAAGGAAGAGGAAGATAAGAAGCGGTGACCTGCGTGTTACTCGCTGTGCCGAAAGAACGCACCCCAGACAAACCCAAACGATTACAAAATTACCTCGTGCCTGGCCGTGGAACTAGCTCCAAAAAAACGCGGACAAAAATACTCACGGATTCATTCACTCTGTAGTATTCTCCATATTAAGATCTGTCGTCGGACCCGCTTTCATAATATTTCTTACATTTCGCAGCTGGACTCCTTCCATTTTGGCAGACTGGCTTGTCAGCTTATAGACCTTCGACTGGGTTAGTAAACCAATCGTGAGAAGGGGGAGGTTTGTTGGAGTGCAGTGGAGAAGTTTTGGGTCTTGAGAGCCAATGAGGGTGTAACGAGGCGGATGTGGAGCAGCGCCGGAATGCGAGGGCAGGGGAAACGGAAGATCCCCGAGAGAAACAGCCGAACGGCACGATTTCCCGCGCACAAACCGGAAGTGACCGCCGGGAATCTAATCCGGTTCGCCTTGGTGGTAGGCCAGCACTGCGCCACTCAAGTCCATAAAAATTGTCGGAGATGAACATAATATATATATATTTTTCAACTAATAATTGTTCATAGTCTATATTTGATGAGCAGACGGACTTAAAGACCTTCACGTAACGTCTAAATAAACTAATCGCAATTGTGTTTATGCTTGTATTCTTATACAATTTTAGCATTATAATGATTCTAATCCAATTTTTTTTATCAAAATTTCCTACATCGGGTAAAATATACGGGCACCATGCAATATATGAATGTATAATGAACTCTTTCGAGTGAGACACCTTAGATTACAAGGCTACCGAGGGCTCCATGGTGGGTAAAGCAGGATCAGTCATTTGGTTTTTGGGTCGGTTATACAACGTGGGGGGGGGGGGGGATATATTCTCACAGTGGCGGATCTACTTGACGGATGGGGCAATGTGCATGCCTATCAGCAGCCTTTACTTTAAATGCTCTAAACAATGTAAGTACTTACCGGACAGGCTAGATGAATACTTTTATGATTATTTTACTACAATAAGTTTATGCTTGCTTTCCAAGGATAATAATACTTTCTCCGCAGTATTGCGTTGTACGTGGCTTATTAACGTCCGCCGGTGATATTCCTGAAAGCTTACCAGGGGACGGCTTACAAACTAACTTATGATCTAACTCAACCAACAACACCCATGCTTTACCTGGTATTCGAACCCAGAACCTCCCGCAGTCCGCAGACCGACGGTGCGCCGACCGACTGCGCCACGAGAGGTCGGCTTCTACAGAGTAAAATGAGTCTTTATGAAATCGACTGAAACCCAATAAGCTACCCTTGATCTGCCCCTGGGCATGCAGTCTCTATATGTAAGGTGCGAAGAAGCAAGGCGCGGCAGTAATATGTGGGGAATGGTGGCTGTCTAAGGGTTCATGTAGGAATGTTGCGATACTACTGATACGATACTGGTATCGATACTTTCCCTTCGATACCGGGTATTTTAGAATCGATACTCTTATTTCAATACTTTATCAGTATCATATTGTTTTCTTTGCAATTACTTCTAGCTGTTAATTTTGAACCCTTTCAATCAAGGTGCCCCAAAAATATGAAGATGTGTTTTCGTCCATAAAATAATAATTTGAAAAGTAGTACACATCAGTATTTTACTTGTCTTCTAATTAGAACGATGCACAAGTATAACTAATCCATAAGTCCTGCGCTCTATATTTTTTCAAAGCAAGCAACAATTATGAAAAAATATCTATAGAGACCTCTAAATGAAAGAACGATGTAATTATTGGATTATTAAAAATATAATTAAGTATATATAAATATAAAAATATTTAATGCAAAATAAAAAACTAACTAGTTAAGTACAGATATTATACCGGTATCGATACTTTTCTTGTGATACTGGTATCGAATTAAGTATTGATACCAATCTTTCGATTCATCTTTTGATCCCAGTATCAATACTTTCATGGTATCGCAACATCCCTAGGTGCAGGTAATCGAGCGACATTGTGAGTACGAGACTATTGAATATAGACTGTTCACGATAAAGTGAGCCCTTTTTGAAATCAACCCCTTAAAAAAAGTTACTGTCCATGCCTGCATACACTTCAACGGACGCAATGAGTGACATGCGCCCAGTAAATTAGGTAACTATAGATGGAAAGTATTTCTATAACCTAACGTCGAATAAAAAGTGTTAGGTAACCATTTGTGATAATTTAAATGATTTATTTCAGTTTCTGTTTCTTTAAAGTATCAGTGTGTAAAAATTAGCAGATTTATAAAATGTTTACTTTTATAATCATTTCACAGTTTCCCTTGACCGAAGTATTAATAAAGTGATGAGTTACTTTTACATAAGGCGGAAGAATACACAACGTGCGTACAAGTAGATATTAAGCAGGGCTTTCAAAAGTACTCATTTTACCGCGAACAGCTTATACAAACATTTACGCAGTCAACATGCTGTCGTGAATATCTGCGCTAGTGGCTCACAGTTAACCGCATGCTTTTGTAAGTACTGCTTTGTTTATCCTCATTCTTTCGTCATATTTTAAAAATATCATAACAATTAACTTAATGATTAGCATCCGAGCGTTGACCGCGGTGAACCTGTTAGACATACATAATACATTCACGGTTACATCCAACTTTTCTGAAGCCCTGTTGGAGTTCTACTTCCAAGATATCCCTCCGCCTCATGCAAACAATGCTTAGTGCTTGGTGAAAATTACACCAAAAGAGACCATGCACCGCATTAGTGCGCACTCAGTGTAATCATATTTTGCATGAGAACTATTTATTACTAGGGATTACAACAGACGTATTCTCTCCCAGTTTTTATTCCAATAAATTAAAAATTATAATTTAAATTTTAAATATAAATAAAAGTTAAATTTTGTTAAAAATAAGATACTTTAATTTTAACACTAATATAAAACGCCTGTAATATATGATATATTCAGGAAACAACCAAACATGCTATACATTTACAATATTAGGCTGTTCACTAAAAAGTGAGCACTTTTGAAATCAATCTTAGAAAAAGTCACTTCCATAAATTTTAACGGGCGCCCTGAATGACATACGCCAAGTAAAATTGGTAACGATGGATGGGAAGTAGTTCCATATCTTAATGTCGAATATAATGTGTTAGGTAACCATTTGTGATAACTTAAATTATTTCTGTAGCTTTCTGTTTTTTTATGTGTCGAATTGTTTAAATGAGCAGATTTGTAAGATGTTTCCTTTAAAATTATTTCACAGTTTAACTTGACCGACACATGAATAAAGTGACGAAGCCTATGGCAATGTGCTCATTTCACAATGAATAGGCTATACACATCTTACGACCTTTTTTTATTTGTTTAATGATGAAATGATTTTCATCTCTAAAAATATATACACCGACTTATACTATACAGTCATTCTACGTGATTTTTTTTTTACGGTGATGGGAATTATAGAATGCAATACGAGGTGAGCGACACATGAAACCAGGAATGGAATTTTCCAGACGTGAACATTGTCATACTCAGCTGTTGGTCGAGCGTACCACTTTCGGTTCACCTAGTTGGTTTCCGCGATCGACTCAGTTCTCAGCTGATTATTCAGACTGCCGTCTACAGTAGTACCAATGCTGAGCTCTTTCAGTCGCAGGTAAGGTTGGCGTTCTTCTAGTTTTGTAATGTTGTTGTTAAGAACAGTACCAGGAAAGATTCAATACGTATTTCGGGTGACCTCCATTGGTTCGTGGGGAGTTTGCATATGTGACTGTAGGTTGGCATTGATTAAGTTAATTTGGTATCTAACACAATGATCTTCACCTTCAAGATTAGACTTCCGAGATAAAATCGGGCGAGTAAATGAGCTCAATATAGTAATAATAAACACTCAAAACTAAGAACGAATGAATCAGCACACCATAAAACTGAATCAGTGTTTTCAATCAGTATAATTATACTTACTGAAAATTATGTTGTTAGGCTGTTATCTTCTGGCAAATCAATGGAGTATTCCAAGGTTTCAGTGCCAGGTAAGCGTAATTTATTATTAACCAGTAGGGATGACTGCTTAATTAATTAGAAGATACCAGCACTTAAATAATCAGCAGAATATTACTGATTCCAGTGGAGCAGTTTCAACCGGTATACAGTCAAATTAGCCGGTTGAGGCAGTTATAACAATTTATATTTTAGAAAGAACACGTTAAGCTTAGTATTTTCAGGACCTTATCATGAGAAAAAAGCACGCAATAACAAATAACATCTACACGTGTAAACGAATTCCAATATTGAATGGTAACTTCCTGCTGCATACACTCTAAATTTTTTTTGAAAATTTACACATCAGTGTATATGTATATAGGTTGTTCACGGTAAAGCGAGCACTTTTGAGGCACCAGTTACTTTTCCCTTTCAGAAATTTTTTTTTTGTTGCTTTTATCACCTTTTTTCAAATAAATATTGCCATTTAAGTAATAACCACACTGTGTATATTCCACCGCACTTGTGAGTTAATGTATAATGCTAAAATAAAGTATATTTATTGAGTATTATTCCAAATGAGAGGGCTTTCAAAAGAGCTAGCCTTACCATGAATAGCTTATAGTGGGAAAGCGCATATGGTAAAGTTATTTCTCCTACATCCATGGTAGCCTTCCTACATTTGCTCAAGTAAGAGTCAAATGCGTAGGGAAGTTCGCAACTTTGTATTGTAGTGATACTATACGTTCCTATTTTTGCAGTTTGATATGTGGTAATATTTTCATTCATATATAGGTTAGAAACTTCCAATACAGTTTAGGAAGTTTACCAGAGATTTTTTTTACAGTGTACAGTTAGAAATCATAAAACTTCTTCCCCTGCAAACCTGTCTTCCACAAAGGATAGCGTGACTGAAAAAAGTTGTAGACTGAGGCGTCGCGCGGAAGGTGGCAGCCCAGCATGCTAATTCGAAACTTTGTTAGCAATAATTTTCACTTGTAGGAGTTTCAAGCGAGAACCTAATTCAGTGGCGTTGACCCGGTTGCACACTGTCACGCGACACAGTTTATAACTGTTATACAACAGCCGACATGTTTTACGCGGTCACAATTTAGATATCATTCGGGTTGATTCCACAGCGTCGCACACTAGGAAGTATCATTAAGTAAAGTTCGGTACCTCCAGCCAATTCAGCTACGTCGCAGGTGAGCTTTTAGAATTGACGTTAAGGTTTTAGTATTCTCACAGCCCGAACAGAATTTCGTTTATAACCTAGTGTGACAATACGCAAGTGAAATATTTTAACCCCTTAAACAAGACAGTAATTTTCCATCACAGGTAATACATAAGAAGACGCCATATAGGCCACCTTACATGTGTCTTACCTCAATATACAAAAATGAACCGGTGAAAAGAGATTATTTTGGTTCTGTTGCACATATCTCCAAAAATTTCAACTCTTACCATGCGGTAGCAGCGGCCACGTCAAATTATATTATGTTTGGACGCTTAACATCCTCAGAAATGATAACTATTTTTTTTTACTGTGAAGGTAGTTGTAGCTATACAAGTATGCTCAGGATTTCGCGTTAGGGGCGAAACTCGTGATGCTATGAAGTGGCCAGGCCTTAGCTGAACGAACTGACTGATCACACCTTCAAACATTGAACCAGGGCACGACAGTGATTTCAATAACACCTTGCGAAAGACAGTTGCAGAAACCCCCTCCCTCGCCCAGCAAACGGGGCTGGAAATATAAAACAACACGCCCGATACGGGCCAACGTAAAATTGGGAGCGGCAACTTTTGTCATCGGATCAGCGGACAAAAATCATGGAGATGGGTTTGTCCGGCCGTTGTAAACCGCCTTCTAGAATCAACCTCCGGCAACATGAACAAGGTGGGGACTTCCCAATTAGATTGTAGTAGTGTTGGCATGCTGCGGTAATAAAACTAATTATAATTAATTAGCATCTTGATTTTCCATTTAAGCTCCCTCGATCAATAGTCACCTAACTAGTTATTGTATAATACTTATGTTCAATAAATCCCATCTTATACTGTTGTGCTCTACATGATCATTACTCATTATTTAGCTACGACCATAGCCCCTTTCGCGTATGAATTGACTTACACGCTAATACAAAACAACGTGTTTCCCGTGGCAAACTTCGTCTGCGCAACGGTCTGCAACGAAGTCGAGATATGTTTATAACGTGGCTGCACAGGGTGTTTCAAATACACGGTTTTCCACGAAAATATTAAACGTACGTCCAATGCGCTGACCAAAGGAACACACACTTCATACGAGGGTTGTTCAGTACTTTCAAAATGCCACGCACGTTAGAAACACCATTTCGGAGTACTCCAAAAACTGCGAAATAACTGCTTTTCCAAAGCGCTGTATCTCAAAATATAAGCATCAGATAGTACAAAACTACTCAAAGGCCCTGCATTGAACCTTGCTTAATGCCCCCCACTAATAAAATAATAGGCTCGCTCGCTGAAAGTCCTATAGGTACATGTAATTATGACTATAACACTGCAAATCAGCCGAGAGTCTTGCGCTTAGCGGCGATGGCGCACTGGATTCGCGTGGCAGTGTCGTCTTTATCGCTCCCGCGTTTATCGGCCTCAAGCGGAAAAAAAAAATCCAGGTAGACGGGGACTTTAACGCGGCTGCGTAGTACGTAGGGATATTGCGATACCGTGAAAGTATCGATACTGGGATCGAAAGAGGAATCGAAATAATGGTAGCGATACTTATTTCGATGCTGATATCACAAAAATAATATTGATATTGGCATCGTATCAGTATCAATATATTTTTTTAATTAAATTTTTCAGTTTTTTATTTTTCATAAAATATTTCTTTCATTTATACGTACATAATTAAATTTTTTATAATCCAGTACTTAGATCGTTCTCTCATTTCGAGGTTTCTACAGAGTTAAAATTTTTATTTATCATATATGCTGTTTGGTTTGAAAAGATACAGAGCCCAGCACTTACAAGTACTGTATTAGATATATTTGTGCATCGTTCTAATTAGAGGACAAGTAAAATACTGACGTGTACTGCTTTTCAAATTATTATTTTATGGATGAAAACACATCTTTATATTTTTGGGACACTTTGATTGAAAAGGTTCAAAATTAACAGCTACAAGTAATTCAGAAAAAAAAGTATCAATCTCGATACATTTACTGATATGATACTGATAAAGTATCGAAATAAAAGTATCCATTCCAAACTATCCGGTATCGAAAGGAAAGTATCGATACCGGTATCATATCTGAAGTATCGCAACATCCCTACTAGTACGGGACAGGCCGCGTGAAGGGATAGGGTTTTACATGTTAAATTATTTTCGGCGTGTATCGTCCACCTTTTATGACATGGCTTCCTAACCAAAAATACACTTTTCCCATCTTTTACCGATCCACATTGGCACAAAAAATATCTAAAATTGTAATACACCGTAAATTTCCGATAATTAAGATTTATAAAATTCAATATAAATGCAAAAACACTAACTGTTATTATAGTCTATTCGCGGTTTCTTCACACTTTTTGAATCAAACCGTTGAAAAATCCCCTAATTTAGCCGTACCGTATTCGGTTGTTTCCTCAACTATGCCATGTATCGCAAGCATTTGATACTGTGGTACATAGGTTACTCGCGCTTACGTGAGAACTTTTCAGGCCCTTGTTACTTTTTCCTTTCAGCCATTTTTTATCCTTCAACCATCTTTTAAAATCAATATTGGCATGTAAGTAATAAACACTGTATGTATATTCCACCGCAATCGGAAGTTAACGTCTGCAGATAAAATAAAATAAATATTTGTTGACTATTATTCCAAATGAGAGGGGTTTCAAGATCATAAAAGTTAGTTATTTTTGCTTAAAATTGAACATTTACTTATATTTTATCTATGTCTAGATTATAATCTTTAGCCTATATACATTACTAATAAAACAGAGAGAAAATAGTTCTGTTGGTAGCACCAAGTAAGAAATAGTTCTCATGCAAAATATTATTAAAGTGAGTGCGCACGAATGCGGTGCGTTGTCTCGTTGGTGTAATTTTGTAGACTCAGTTAAGCTTTGTTTGCATGGTACGGAGGAACATCCTGGACTTAGAATTTTAGCAGGGTCTTAGAAAAGTTGGGAAGTAACCGCGAATGAACTATGGTATTCATTTATAGCTGTTTATTCACGCTGGACCACTGTGATTAAAAAAAAAAAAAAAAAATCCTACATTCATGTTACAAATTTTAATTCATCCGCACGAACAGGGTGGTTCCGGGATACGTTTAACATCCTTGATTTACCCGAAATTCTTTATGAAATATTTAGATCTGGGTAACTACGTTCAGAGGTGCAGTAAGGCCAATATTACACTATACCTACTGCCGTACTTGCTCTTACACAAGTGTTTATAAGGCCTGATACACACACCGGTGGAATAACAACTATGCCGGGTGGTATCGAAGATTACTATTGCACGACAGTAGCTTGAGTAAAGGCTATTTATTCACTATAAAGTGAGCACTTTTGAAAGCCCTGCCTAAGGTCTACTCGTATTTACGTTGTGTATGCTTTCAACTTACGTAAGATTAACATTGTCATGGGCCTCATAGCTTTAGTCATGCGTCGGTCAAGTGAAACCGTGGAATTATTAGATAAGTAAATATTTGACAAATCTGCTCATTTTTATTCTTCGATTCGTTAAAAAATAGGCAAAAAGCGAAAGAATAATATAAGTCATCATGAATGGTTTCCTAACACTTTTTATTCGACGTTAAGATACGGAACTACTTCCCATCCATCCATCGTTAACAACTTTACTGGACGCATGTCACTCAGTGCGTCCGTTAAAATATATGCAGGTAGGATGATTTCAAAAGGGGTCACTTTATCGTGAACAGCCTTTATTAGAGAGAATCACGCTGTGTAGACGCACATAAGTGTATACGGTTCACAGTGAAGATGATCCCACTAGTAAAACATGTAACTATTAGCTTGTGTATTTAAAGACCTGTACATCTAAATGTTACTTTATTAGTAATGGTTGTTAAAACAACTAAATTCTTATTGATGTATACGTATGTACACTGAACACATGAAATAATAACGTGTAGTCACACAATAGTATATATCTCATTGGTTATGTCGATTACTTATTATTATTAAAGAAATACTAAAGCCAATTCGTAAGACGTCTTTAGCTTAAGATAAAGAAAATGATCTTCTTTCGCAGTGGCTGCTGCTGGTTATAGATCAGACGTGAACACAGATATTGCATTAAGGACCTCTGGTAAACTAAAGGAGTTTCTGCAGGCGGAGAAAAGTTCTACCATTGTGGAGCCGAATCTTTCCATAAAGCTTGCACTGACGCTCTTGCTGCACTAAACGACGAACTTGTAGCCCACTCGGAAATCGCGCGTGTGCACAAAAACACTCAGGATCGCTGTACAAAATATATATATATATATATTTGCTGGCCCATATACATCTTAACCGTTACGTCACTCACGATTGCATAAAATTGTGTTTGGATCGGGCTTATTAATGTTCCCACTGTTAAGCTTCGAGGCTTATTAGGGGGGCGGCTTACAAACTAACGTATGAGGTAACTTACAGTAACACACATGCCTTAATTGGGGTTCGAACCCAGAACCTTCCGCATCCCAGGCCGGTGGTGCACCAAACGACTGCGCCATGGGAGGTCGCCTTATAATTGGGCTTTTCACTTCATTCTTTCTTCAACAAAAGGCCAGCGGAACGTGACGTTAATGTCTTGCAGCGTAGGTCCATCGTTTGTGACAGTAGAACACGAATTTCACCCTAATGGAAATTAAATCGACATTACTAAAGGTTATTACGCCATCCTTAACTCTCTGGAACATACCAAACTGGAATTGGTTGCTAATGACCTGCGGACACCGTGGCGCCGAGATCATAACACTGTAACAGAAAAATAGTACACACAGAGAATTATCATAGATTAGTCTACATTTAGAAAAACATTTCTTCATGTTCGGGAATTACTAACGAGCGATGACCGCGTTATCTGTATTAAAGCTTCTGAAAGAATATGTCCTTGAAGTGGACGTTCTGAGTGTTCAGATCATAGTCAGAGCTCATATTACATAGGATATTATTCAAGTATTTGCATTATTTATAACAGTTCCCAAAAAATAACTGCCTCATAACTGTAAGCTATAACCTGCATTAAGTATTCGCTACTTAATGCAGACCGATGATGTTTCGAACTCAGGTCCAAATGTTTAAGTTATCTTCGAAATCATGATTATGTCACTACGCCAGCTGAACTGAACAGTATATGCTTGAGTTTAAATATTTATTACAAAGTTTCAAAAATTGCTAGCGCAACTTATTTTGATGTGTGGGGGGCATTTAAAATCTTTATTTCATCTTCAAACAATCTTTCAAAGTTCTCTTCTTCAATACTATTTGACTTTGTCGGAATTTGAAGCTATGTGAAACAATTCAGAAATAATGGACGAATAATCAAGATGGAAACTTTTTTTGGCTTCGAGTAATGGCCACGGGGAGCACCCCACACTGAGAGGAAGTTTTGTTCCATCCAAGAGAATATTTGATTGTATAGGGCGAAAAAAATATTGAATTGCCCCAACAAAATCGGAAAAGCAACTAAATAAATTTTGTTCGTCTAAAAAAAACACACGTTTGAATGAACAAAACCTTTGTGATGGGCCAAAATGAATTAGACTGTCAAGAAACTATTTTGTTGAATCAACTTTTTTATACAGTTTATTTGTTTGACCACCCTTCGAAAATACAGCTCGAGAGTTTGTTTGCATTTCTGTGACAATTTTAATGGTAACGTGTTTGTTTGAGAATCTACTTATGATTAATAACACTATAAATATCCCAACACAGAAAGCTCAACAGGAAACTAACAAGTCAATCTGTGAATATTTAAATATTTATTTTCGCATTTTTTTTGCAATATTTAAAATGTATACATTTAAAAGGCGTAGCGCTTGGGTGGAGATTGCTTAAGTTCGAATCTCGGTTGGGGATTAATTTGGTTTTTGTATTAACCTAGACTGTTTAATGTACGTAGAACTATACAAATCTTTAGTTGTACCTGTCAAATCATAGTTTAGGGCAAACAAATAAGAACGACAGAGTAATTATTTGCGCCAGACAATATTTTATTTGTTAAACAAAAACTTTTCCTTAGTGTGACCAGTAAACTTGGTGGCAACACAACTTTCACCCAGCTTATTATTTCCACGACGTAAATGGACTCCATAAGCTGGAAAGCGAATTAGAATCGTATCCCTGCTATGCTGTAGTATTACTATAAGGCGTTATAGTCATACTCATGTGGCTAGGCCAGACCAATGACAATCTTCCTAAACATCCAGCAGAATTCAGCTTGGTATAGGCTGTTCACGGTAAAGTGAGCACTTTTAAAAGTCCTGCGTGAGACCTAATACTTGTATACATGTTGTGTATTCCTCCGCCTTATGTGAAATTAACATTGCTATGGGTCCTATCACTTTATCCATGCGTCGCTCATATTAAAATGTGAAATTATTAAGAAATTAAATGCTTTACAAATATGCCCATTTTTACACTTAGATACATTTAAAAAAAAGAAAGTGAAAGAAATTATTTAAGTTATCACAAATGGTTACCTAACATTTTTTATTCGAAGTTAAGATATGGAACTACTTTCAATCCACCGTTACCAACTTTACTGGACAAGTGTCACTCAGTGCGCCCATTAAAATACATACATACAGGGACAGTGACTTTTTCCAAGGTTAATTTCTTAAGTGCTCACTTTATCGTGAGCAGCCTGTAACCAAGTAATTCAGAGTTCACCATGCTGACTGAGGTCTCGTCATATTTAGCCCTTCTTGGTGCATTGCAATGAAATGTGAAACACTGGCTTCAATGTTCCACTGGCCTTGTCCATCTGCAACGGTGAACTGAGCAATCATGGTGGTACCCGGCGCAAGTAGAATGCAAACTGAAATCACGCATCGTTGCTACGTAGTGTGGGCGGCAGAGCCGGTTATATCAAAGCAAGTGCGTAGGTGGAGTTCTCTCTCAGATATTGAGTAGTACATAGGCTTTGCCCATTGATTTCCCTGGGGACTCCTCATCAGTGCAGGGGGGATAAAACGACAACTGACAGTTTTTTGTTCGATTTTTTTGCAATGGTTTCTTTTGATAACTGATAATTTTATTAATAATGTACCTTTTTATCTTTCATTAATTACTTGCTGAGAAATCTTTAAAATTTGAGTACATTATCTATTTCTGCATGTCCCAGCTTCACAGGTCAACATTTCTAATTGCCATTTTTTGTCATTTCATTAATTTCTCACAAATTACACGGTGAATTGCGTCCCGAATTAATAGCAGTACTGAATTGAAGAGCAAAAGTAATTGAAATCATTATAGTTTTATTTTAAATCAAAGACATTTTTCGGAGAAGATGTTCACACAAGAGTTGTTTGAAATCAGAAGTAAAGTATTTTGAGTATATATACAAATGAGTTTATACCGGATAGAGTGGAACGGCCACTTCTGGACTAGAAAACACAAAAAAATATTCCCAACCTAAATGCATGTTTTTTGATGTTTGAAGATGGAATATCATTAACTAACGAGTCAAAATGTAATAAACAATAAACCACTGTTTTCTACATGCAACGTAATAAATATATGTGTTACTGTGATATCAATGCGCTCGGAAGAGAGCGTCAGACATATGGGAAAGGGAGAAAAACTTTTAAAAATATGTTCTCGGGAACGAAAATTAATCATCTTGAATGCTATAAGAACAAAACGTGGTGTTGTTGACGTGGTGTGTGTGTGTATGTGTGTGTGTGTAGTTTGAGCGGCATCCGACAGCAGAGAAAAGTCGCTTTTAGGCAATTAAAATTATTTCCAAACTGTATGTGTTTGAAGACAGGAATCTGTTTAGCAGCTTTGGAAACATTTATCTGTCATTACGGTGATGTATATTTACAAGTAGCTACTCTAGAATACGGGGTCCCTGGAAAGTATTTTGCTTGGTTTCTCGGGTATCTGTGATTTAAATGCATATTTCCTCGTATCCATAGTCGTATCTATGAAATCCTGAGCTTCTTCCCATACATCGTATAATTTCATATTTGTTTGCATTATATATATATATATATATATATATATATATATATATATATATATATATATATATATATATATATATATATATATGTGTGTGTGTGTGCGTGTGTGTGCGTGTGTGTGCGTGTGTGTGTGTGTGTGTATGTGTGTGTGTGTTATGCTGTCAATTTCAATAATTCTTGTTTGGAACATTTAGGACTTTTGAGAACCCCGATTTTGCTCATACATAGGTAAGAGAATATAACGATTTTAACATATTTTCATTTAATAACTTCTAATTTTTTCAATTACTTTACCACACATCAAAATACCCTGTCAGTTTAAAGCTTGTAATATACAAAAAGGTCCCTCCTAATTAATTTAAAGTACTCTCTCATGTTGTTAATACAGTGGGTTGGGAAAAGTCGAGATTATTTTTGGAAGACAGCACTAAAAGCAGGGAAATTCGGGAACAGGCCGTCCATTGAATACGCGCGTTTACAGATGTGGGCCCATTAGCTAATGGACGTGGGGCTGCGAAAGCTACAGACACGTTCATAGGAATTCGGAAACAGCCAGTGGCAATTCCTCTTGTTTTCACAGGTCGAGAAGGGGAATTCTAGACCCCGCGCCGAGGAGGTAGCCGACTCCGGGAACATCGCATCGGTTCTGCACCCTGTCCCAAACCTACCCCGTGGGGTATATATGCCTTGAGACGATAATTTTTGTTTATAATGCATGCTATTTTTAATTGTGGCGATGGCAAGATATATGCGTATAGGCGAATAACTGAGGACCTCTCACCTGAATTCACAAGCCAATTTTAAAATTGGTTTGTTAAAAGTGCCTTAAGTATTAATTTTAAAAGTATATTATTTTTATTACTAACCTTGGGCAGTGGTATCAGTATACAAATAAAATTTTATGATGAAATTAAACCCCAATAAGGAAATATCAAAACGCGTGGAGTGACTATTGTTAATTAATTTATAATGTCCCAGCAGTAGACTGGAAATGAGTTGGACCGATCTCCGACTTCCGCGCCATATCAACAACTTTGACTCAGCCATCGCCAACAGAACTAACAAATTCGTGTAGTCAGCAGTGGAGAATGCGTTTAAGATTCGTGTTTCAACAGATCAGCCCGTTTACATGAACGAAATACTCATATTGATTTGAGTATAGTCTAGTTTCATTAAAACTTTATTGGAAGAAGTATGAAATAGTTTCAACGCACTTCGTTAAAAACACGTTTCCCTGACCTCAAATGCAATTGCACGACTGTTTTGACAATGCTATTGGAAAAAAAAAACACTCTAATGATGAAATATGGAAGAGTTGCAACTGCGCATTTTTAATGCGGTCTGTACTTTGTATTCCGTCCACGGTTTCAGCTATAACGCGAGCGGGAAGTCACGCAACTTTCGTTTGAGATTTGTTGCTGAGTTATTTGGACGACAGAGCTGTACGGCAACTCTTGGCGGGCGTGTAAAGGCAGCATGCCTGCTTTGAAGTATAGGTGTCGTCAATGATTCGTTTCCCCTTTGGTGGCCGAACTACATAACACCGTAGGTACACCTGACATAATGAAGTGAAATCTGCCTGTAAGGGCACGAATTATTTTCCCAGGCACTTCGTCTGAACGTGTGTCATATACGAAATGGAAGTGTGGTTCTACTTAAGGCAGGGTATCAGTTGGATATTTATATTTATCCATAAACCGAGGGTGTTCAATAGTCTACACTGTGTGTGAAAATGGTACACGTCGGATGTGTTGGACAAGTAAAGTTATAATCTTGGTGAAGTTTCCTAATTTTTACAGCTTCTAGTTCTAGTTGCCGAACTTGGTCAGGTCGAATTACGGAAACTCAAAAATGGAAAACTGAATTTTTTACACAGAACATTACTCTGCAGATAGTCGTGAGATCTCGCAGAAATGTTTGTATAGAATATTGTGATATTAAGAAGGCATAGCAAGAACTGCACCTGAATTAAACAGCAAGCCTGAATAACAAAACCTGAATGCGTCTACTTCCGTCTGCATGAATGAAATGAGTTTCTTGACGTTCTTAAAAGCTTAAATGGCAGGAGGCCTTAACGTTTCATCAGCGATATAATTAGGGATTGAATCAGAAACACATATAACACAAGTGATACAATTACAAATACACATGTACCTTACGCAGGAATCGAACTCAGAACAACGTAACGTAAGTTTCCGTGCAACCAACTGCATTACGTAGGTATGTTTCGATGCATCAACTTCGGCTGTAATCGGTTTAATGCTTTGGTATAGGCTGTTCACGGTAAAATGAGCACTTCTGAAAGCCCTGCTTAAGATCTACTCGCATAAACGTTGTATGTTCTCCCGCCTTATATAAAATTAGCATTGCCATGGGCGTCATCATGCTATCCTTGCGTCAGCCAAGTGAAACACTGAAATTATTAGAAAAGTACACACTTAACAAATCTGCTCATTTTTACACTTTGATGCATTAATCAGTACAGAAAGCGAAAGAGATAATTGAGGTTATCATACATGGTTACCTAACACATTTTATTCGACGTTAAGATATGGAACTACTTTCCATCCAGCCTTACCAACTTTACTCTAAGCGCATGTCTCTCACGGCGTCCGTTAAAATATATGTAGGCAGGAACAGTGAGGATTTTATAGGGTTCATTTAAAAAGTGCTCAAATTATAGGAACAGCTTTGCATAGGGTTTACTAACCTGAAATATATACAGGACCATTAGCAGAAAGATTTGGAGAAGTCTGGGACAAGGGCATCGGGCATCTGATTCGGATTCGGGAAACCCGACATTTTGTTACGTCACCCGTCCGCCATTTTGGATGTCATTGACCTTTTACCCCTGACCCATATGACCTTTGACTTTGACCTTTAACCCGGGATCTCTGACCTCAAAAACCAAAAACATTGCAAAAAAAATCTCAAAAATTAAAACAAAATTTGTTACAAATATTTTTAAAAAAATTCGTTTAAAATTAAATAAATGTTTTAAAAATGTATAAAACATTTATTATTAAACATTAAATAAAAAATTAATTTTTAAAATTTAAAAATCGTAAAAAAAATTATTCCTGAAAAATTTTATTTAAAAAATCTTTATTAAAAAGTCTTTAACTCCTTAACAACTTCCCTTTTTATCTCGAAATTTCCCTTAAAAAATGTTTATAAAAATTAATTAAAAATATATATATTTCCAGAGGTCTCCCCCACATCACCAATTACTCACCTCTGTTCGAATCCAGCAGATGCCTGACTCCCACACCACTCCCCTCACATAATCATTCCGCCATTTTGATTTTTTCATTCATTTGTTTACATGTATACTGGAGATTGACTCTCGCCTTCGCTCGACTGCCATCTTTGTTTGCATGCTACTGGAGGCAGCCATCTATGTTTATATGTTACTGGAGGCCGCCATATTTGTGTATATGTTAGTGGAGGCGGCCATATAGGTAAAAATTCGTGCAGCGTATTGCTCGGCCTTCTGTTGAGGCATGTGCCGCTCGCCAAACAGCACGTTATTCGTATCACATTGACTGGCAAAATGTTTCTGGCTGCGACGGCATGTGTGTTTTACCAGCTCCATGTATGCGTGGCTCGAACCCCAGCATCGGTCCGATAGTATCCGGTTTCGTAAAGTTGTTATCTTCAATGCATCTGATAACACTCTTCAGAGTATTGGGATTCCCACGCAGTTCTAATTTTGTTCTGGGACGCAGCGAATCTTCAAAATACCTTGCAATATCGTCTATTTCATAAGATCCTATGGTCAGCGAAACTTCATGGGAAACATTACCACATTTTACGAGGTACACCTTGCAGTTTTTTTCATCAATGTTCGGTATCACATTGTAAGTGAGAAAATCGGAAAGGCCTATGCTCCATTCCCCCTCCAGGTCGAGTGGCGGAAAATGTACACCACGCAGTTCGGAACTCCGACCCGTCAGGGTAAGCGTTATCGACATGACATAGTTTCCTTGCGGTGTATAGCTTTTTATACAATTACTTGTACGAGCGAACCAGGAAGCGAACGAACAAGTGTCCGCAGTGCCACGTGTTAGGCAGCTGCTCCGTTTCGTAATTGTAAGTCAGTTAACAATTTTTCAGGTACTTGCTCAATTCTGGCGGAGGACGCAAATTCCCAAAACTGTCATAATAGTCTGCGTGTTTACCCTTTTTTACGTAGGCTACCCAGTGCGCGCCAGGCCCTACTGTCATATCCAGATTAATTACTGCGGGCAAACCATCTCTCATAAAGACTCCCCAAAAATGAGGTATTTTCAACACTTCTTTGCACACTTCCGCCTCCTTCTGGGTATGGTCTTATGTAGAGGTCTTGCCCGTTTTTTTTTACCCCTGGGGATAGCTTCTATATTACCATTGTGTCTTTGTGCCTCGGTCAACTGCTTCCGTTTGTTCGATGCTGTGTTGACGGCTCGGACATACCCCTCGTGGCTCCGATTAGGCCTCCTAGGGACCGGAGTGCAGGCAAAAGCAATGGAAAAGATCCGCCGGTAGATATTTTCTTAGACTTGCTGGCTTTTCTTCGATTTTTAACTGCTTTTCTTTTGCTCTCATCACCGATTTCCAACTTCACTTTGGCGTTCATCAAGTTGGAAACACCCCACAATGCTATTTTTTTTTTCCAAACCCGGTATCTGATGACTTTCTTATTTCGTCCGCCCACTGTGCAAGTATCTTGTCTGCTCGGTGTCTGGCTTGCAGATCCTTGTGCTGGGAATAAGCGATGTCGTGCTGCTTGCATGCCTCGTCCAGGATGTTTATTGCCTGTCTCATTGCATGACAGCCTTTTAGTTAGCTTGGTTCCTATCCCGCAGAACCTCTATCCGGGAATGTGCAGCTCGAATGATAGATTGTTGGTCAGCGTATCGACGATTCCGCTTCCAGCTATGGTCTTAGCTCTTCGAGACATCATCGTGAACTGAGCGACAAAAGTATAAATACAACTCTTTTATACATTTTCGTTTCAGTATCATTCTAGACTTGGAACAGTGTGGAAGCAATGATGCGTTTGCTGTGTCGCTTCTGCGGTAATGCATTTACTGCTTTGTGGAATTAACGACGACATGAAATAACGACCTGCAAGATGAACATATCGAGTGTGACTTTTGAATGCAAATTCTGCCAAAAGCAGTTTTTTTGGGGTGATACTTTAAAGAGACGTTCTACAATTTGTAGCACTGGTTCTTCACCTCCACCACCACATCCACCTCCACATCCAATCCACCTCTACATCCACCTCCAAATCCACCTACACCTCCATATCCACCTACACCTCCATATCCACCTACACCTCCATATCCACCTACACCTCCATATCCACCTACACCTCCACATCCACCTCCACCTCTACATCCACATCCACCTCTTCATCCACATCCACCTCTTCATCCACATCCACCTCTTCATCCACATCCACCTCTTCATCCACATCCATCTCCATATCCTCATCCACATCCTCCTCCACATCCACATCCACATCCACCTGCATATCCACCTACACCTCCACATCCACCTCCATATCCTCGTCCACATCCACCTCCACATCCACCCCACCTCCACCAACACATCCATCTCTACATCCACCTCCACCTCCACATCCACCTCCACCTCCACCTCCACCTCCACATCCACCTCCACCTCGACATCCACCTACACCTCCACCTCGACATCCACCTACACCTCCACCTACACCTCCACATCCACATCCACCTCCAGATACACCTACACCTCCACATCCACCCCACCTCCACCTCCACATTCACCTCCACCTCCACATTCACCTCCACCTCCACATCTACCTGCTCCAGAAGATTGTAGTGGTAACATATGTATTATCAAGAAAGATGTTATTCTACCTGAACACATTCATGCTGAAGATGATATCTCCGGCAAATCGTGGCATGGAGGCCTATTTCCGAATACAGTAAGGTGCATCATCGCGGGACCACAAAATTGCGGGGAAACATGCACCCTACTGAGCCTGCTGGAAGAAGAGAATGGTCTCTGGTTCGAGAAAGTTTACTTATATTGAAAATCGCTCCAGAAACCGACATACCGGCGATTGATATGAGTATTTAAGACCATGGAAGGCATGGGTTATTTCCCATGGAGTGATAACGAAGCTGTCGTACCTCCGAACGAAGCACTACGAAACTCGATATGTGTCTTCGAAGACATTACCTGCGGGAAACAAACTTGTATTGAAGAGTACTTTAGTATGCGACGGCATGCTTGTTTGGACTGCATGTACCTCGGTCAGAAGACTTATTCGCGCATACTCAAACAGATGCTTCACGACAACGCAAACATGTTGGTGCTGTTTCGCATGGACGACACGAATATACGACATGTTTACGACGATAATGTAAATACAGATATGACGCTATCAGATTTCAAACATATGCGTGCTTAGTGTTGGAAATACGAATACGGATTTTTGACGATCGTAAAGGAATGGCTCCTATATAATGGGAGGTACAGGCGCGGGTTCGATCAGTTCATCGCCAGCCGTCGAGAATGAGTTACAGCGTATCGAAATTCGGGCAGAGTAGCCTCAAGATACGTTATCATAAAGACAACGATGGTGGTTGTCGTGTACCAGGAGATGGTGGAACTTGTGATGCTGGTAGGAGAATAATTCGAAATGTTGGTGAATCCGAACGATCTGGGCATGCTGCTGCTAAATATTTCGTCCTCGACACTGGTAATGACACCATTTCGCAACTGCGCAGAATGTTGGCTGAACAAAAGGCATTCTTTCGAAACTACCTGTCCGAGCTCGGAGCGAAGATGGAGCGTGTGAAGACGGAGATCGTCCGCGATATGGTGACCATGGAAGCACATGACGAGTGTTCAAAAGCAAACTATCCACATATTGAATGTAGCATCTGCACAAAATGAAGAGAATCTTAATAATTTGGAAGGATATTTGACACATACATTCGATACCTCAATTTCCAGCCTCGCTACGTAAACAGGTATTCAAAATTACAGCGAACTTCTGCGCAAGATCGAAAGTATGTTGGCGGAGACTCACGACTAAACCTATAAAATAGAGTGACAGTGAGAATTTTGATTCAGTATGATGGTGGACATTGCCAGCGAACTACATCGGGTGATTCAGTCTGCCCGCTCAAAGTATTTGCTTGCCAAGAAAGCCAAAATTTCATGCGACCATACAAATGAAGACATTTTTATGCCCAATACTCATCGTCTCGATGTACTCAGGGATAGCTATGGGGCACACGTAGCTGTAAAATCTGACATCGACAATACCGCTGAGCCTTTGAAGAAGCGAATACTTGATGAAGTACATTCAGAACAGGACGATGGATCGGATGAGGATTTGCCACACAAGAAGAAAGCACGGAAGGGAGCCCTGTAATCTAGCGCTTTGGCTCGACAGTACCTACGTTCGTACACATCTCGTAATAATGATACGACGTACGGAGTATACAGACATAATGATAAATGGTTCCTCGGTGCTCATAAAATAGAGTTTCTACCAGTTGGGAGCATCCGAGTTGAAAATTACATGGTACATGGAACCTCCGGACTATACGAACTTCCATTTCGTAAGGAGCCCAGGGATTTTACAGAAACCGACCTCCTATAATGTAAGACTTTGCTCGAACTCACACACGCACTTCACCCAGATAACGATCCCGAGACCGGTGTTTATGAGAACGAAGATCACGAAAAATCGACATTCTTACAGACCTCTTCAGTGGCCTAGCACTGAAAAGCGGCGAAGGTATGAAGAAGAAAGACGACTGCAAGAACATCGATTCTGGGACGACCCAAACAATCTGGTGGATAGATTGCAGCTACTGCTTGCTTCGCAAAGTGTTGGAAATTACTCCCACGCCAACGAGACAGTTTCAATGATCGAAGAACTTAAGGAGGCGGGCTACATACGATGAGTCGATTGGTCATCGCCAGCTTCAAGTGGTGGTGTTTATCTGCTCGTTCCAATTCCTGGGTCGTCGAGGCGGACATCGAGTGGCGAAGATCGAAGAAGATTAATAAACCTTCATATTTTATTATGTGTACAGTAAATTGTATGTAAAAAAGATATGCTGCGTTTCATTTCAAACAAAAAACCTGCCCGTTTTATATATTATAATAAGTAGGTCATTTTAAAGTACTTTGCAAGAATGGTCAATGTCACAATTCGGTACAGGCCTATATCAGGTGGCATAATCGATACTACATATGTGCGTTGAGAAATATAATCTAACATGGAGGGAGCCGAACTAAAATGAGTAATTGATGGAACGAAGTGACTAATTAGTCAATTAAAAATATTGGCGGGTGTCGAAAGTGCAATCCATACTTTAAACACATAAACAAATATGGCTGTCACCAGGTGGTACATAGGTGATGTAAAAATATGATATATAATATGGTTGTCGCACGAAGGTGAGCCACAAACTATAAGACAAATGACCATAAAAATCATGGAGGAGTGCACCTAGCAAGATGGTTGCCTCCCAACATGGCAGCCTCCAGAAACATATATAAACAAATGATGTACGAAAAAAATGGCCACCTCCAGTAACATATACACAAATATGTCGGCCTCCAGTAACACATAAACAAATATGGCTGCTTCCAGTAGCATGTAATCAAAGATGGCAGTCGAACGAACGCGAGAATCAATCTCCAGTATACATGTAAACAAATGAATGAAAAAATCAAGATGGCGGAAAGAGTACATGTGAGGGGAGTGGAGGTGAGGGAGTCAGCTGTCTGCTGGATTCGAACAGAGGTGAGTAATTGGTGGTGCGGGGTGAGACGTCCTGAAATGTATGTTTCTTAATTAGATATTTTTATATTTTTTAAGGTAAATTTTAAGGGAAAAGGGAAAATTTCGAGAGAAAAAGGGAATTTCTAGGGAACAAAGAGAAATTGTTAGAGAAAATGGTTGCTGAAGTTAAAAAGTTTTCAATAAAATTTTTTAAAATAAAATTGTATAAAAATAAATTTTTTAACGATTTTTTAATTTTTTAAACGATTTTTAATCAATTTTTCGTAATAAATCTATTTTTTTCTAGAATTTTTCGCTTTTTTTTTGTTTTTGGTGTCAGAAGTCACCGGGTCAAGGTCAACGTCAGAGGTCATATGGGTGAGGGAAAGGTCAATGACATCCAATATGGCGGACGGGTGACGTAACAACATGGCGGCGGCTCCCATGAATCCGAATCCGATGCTCGATGCCCTTGTCTCAGACTTTTCCAAATCCTACTACTACCATTATTATAAAACTAGGTTTCTGAGTAACTTGTATCATGTATGGTTACATGGCATTCCGCAGTGCTACTTGTGTGAAAAACTGGGCGGAAATCGTTTGATTGGTTCTCAGTTGGCAGTATCGTACAAAAGAGCTTGAATAAAAGACTCTGTAAAGGCTTATACTATGAAGGTTCTAATAGATACTTCCACGCACAACGTTTCTTTGAGTTTTGTTGTCGTTTAATAGGTATGACAAATGGATCTAAATTATTAATTGCAGCCATATTGAAAATATTTTCTGACCCACAAAAATTATGCAATATTATATGGCTTACCTATAATACTACTTGCATGCAAAATTTGGCGGGAATCGGTTGAGTGGTTCCAGAAATATAACATATAAGCGCCATTTATCATGTGGTGATGTCTTCATAAAGGACTGAGGAAACATTATGTATTATAATATTTTATATTTTTCACAGGTACTGCCAGCATATAAGGTTTGGTTGAAATCGTCTGTGACACATAGCACACTAACCTAAAACATTTAAACGACTTATTTTGAACATATATGAGTATCCCCTTAAGGCGTATACATTTAGATGGTTTATAAAAGTATAATTTTCCCCTGAATTTGGCGAGAATCGGTTAATTATTCCCCGAAATATGACATATAAGTTTAACATTCATGTGGCGCTATCTTCCAAATTGGCAGATAAATGAACACGTGTATTAACACTTTTTGCTTGTATAAATACTGCTAGCATAAGAATTTGAGTTGAAATTGGTTACACGGTTTCATAAATATGGCATTATATGCTAAAATGTTTATATAGCCAATATTTTGAAAATAAATGCCTGCACCTCTTAACACGTATCAGTTTACAAGGGATACCATAATGCTGCAGTGTAAAACATAATTGTAATTTGTAGAGAACATTTTTTTGTTATTTTACATGAGTCTGTAACGGAACGAAAATATCTGTTGTAAAATGAAACGTTTGTGAAATTGCAAGAGCCATGTTTGTAATAGATGACAAGGGAAGTTCGTGCTGACCTCACCCGTATCCACGGGCTCAAGCAAAGCGGCAGACTTTCAATGGCCTAAAACCATAAATATCTATTTGTGCAAACACTATGGGCGATTTAGTGTAGTTGCGTGCAAAATTTAAATGTATTGCAAGCTTGAATAACTTATAACACTTATATCAGATCAAATGCTCATAATAAAACGACGACAATATTAACGAGAAGTTACCAATATAACTAACGAGCCTACTTTTCTCAATATTAGTGCAATTAATTTTTAAATACGTAATTTCTTAAAAGCTAAGATTGTAGGAAGGACTTGACTTCTCTTTGAAAGTAATAAATTTAGAAATGAAACCAGAAAATTATACATAAGTAGTGAGACAATTACAAATATACACATTCCTTGCCTGCGACTTGAAACTAAGAAACCTCGTACTATAAGCTAGCGTGCAATCTACTGCAGTACGGAGGTCGGATTCGGAGCATAAACTTAGGATTTAATTAGTCTAACGTTTCGAATGATAATGTTAACTAACCTAAAATATTTACAGGGCCTTTATTTTGAAAATATGTGACTGAGCCACATAAAACATGTAAGTTTACATCGCCTATCGCAGCGCTACTTGTGTGAAAAATGGTTGCAAATCAGTTGTTTGGTTTCTGAAATATGACATAAATACTCAATTTCCTTATTTGATGCTATTGTACAGAACTGCCAGAAAAATAGGTTCTGTTATGCCAAAGTTACCAACATGATTATTGAAGTTGCCATTTTGAACATCGTTGCCTGACCCGTTTAAATAACGAAAGTTTACATGGCCTTCTGTAGTATTTATGGTGTGCACAATTTGGTACTAATTTATTTCAAATGTTACAGAGTAACACTTAGTGGGAAACGGTTGATTGGTCCTCCAGGCATGGCATAAAAACTCCATAATTTTTCTTCGTAAATGGAGGACAAAAAATAAATGTAGTAGTAATTTCGAAGATTGTATACTGCCAATATACAAAGTTAAATTAAAATAGATTACATAGTTTAGTATAACACCTACAAAACTAAAATGTTTTACAGCTGCAATTATGAAAATAAGTGTGTCCCACTTAAAAAAAAAAAAAAAAAAAAAAAAAAAACATTTATTATTATGGCGTACCACAGTAAAACGTCTTAGACAAATTTTGTAAAAATAGGTTGATGGTTTCCTGAGATGCAAGAAAAAATCATCATTTTTTATTGATAGGGCTATCTTACAAAATGGCAGAGAAATGAGGCTCTTCATAGACAAATTTGATGGCATACAAAGTTAATTCGAAATGTGTTTCGTTAATAAAATATACTGAGCTAAGATACTTATATAGCTACCATTTTGAAAATAAGTGTCTGACCGACGCAAAACATTACAGTTCACAACACCTTCTGCAGTAATATTATTTTGAAAAATTTAGAAGGAATCTGTCAATTGTTTTCCGAGATATGACAAAAATCTTTATTTATTAGCATGGCGCTATCTTACAAAATAGGTCACAAAAATGCTCTATATGCATACAGTTGATAGTTTTAATATCTACTGCAAACATACACAGCCTAGTTGAAACTGATTACATGGTTTCAACGACACAGCATTCAAGTTAAAATGGCTATATTTCCACCATTTTGAAAATAAGTGTCTGATATGCTTAAAAAAAGCCACTTGACATCAGCCTCAGTACTACTTGTTTGACAAATTTGATAGGAATTGGCCAATTATTTCCCGAGATATGACATAGAAAATTTATTTTATTCGAATGGCACTACCTTACAAAATGGTAGACAAAAGATGCTCTGTGTATATACTGTTGATAATTGTAATGTCTACTGCCAGCATACAAAGTTATGTTGGAATTGATTACATAGTTTCGACGATATAGCATTCTAAGCTAAAATTGCTATATGGCTGCCATTTTGAAATTAAGGGACTGATTTTCTTAAAACATACCACTTCACATCATCTGCATCAGTACTATATTGTTTGCCAAATTTGTTACGAATCGGTAATTATTTACCGAGTTATTACAAAATACCTTTATGTATTCGTATGGCGCTATCTTCCAAAATGGCATACCAAAGTGGTTATTTTTCGGTATATATGATGCCTGTAACATATAGTTTCAGTATACAAAATTTGGTCATAATTGGTTAAATGGTATGGCATATATACTAAATAAAATCAAAACCTTTGCATAGCTGCCTTTTTAAATAAGTAACTAATCAAGTTGTATTCACTTAGTTAACATGGCCTACGATATTATTACTTGCTTGTCAAATGGGGTGAAAATTGGTTGAATAGTTTTCGCGATATAATGTAAAATATTTACTTTTAAAATATGCACTATTTTCCAACATGGCGTACTATCATTAATATCCATTTATAATTCTAATTCTTACACAACAGTATGCCAGCATACCAAATTTGGTTAAAATCGCTGAATGGTTCCCGAGATATGACACATCATCCAAAATGTTTAAATTGTCGCTATTTTTAAAGTAAGTGTCCGACGTGACCGGACATTAAAAAAGTCGGGTGTCCTTACTAATTATTATACGTGTACCAAGTTTGATGAAATTCGGTTAAATCGTTCAAAAATTGAAAAGCACGAAAAAAAAAAAAAAAGACACATCGACAAAGACACACATACAAACACATACACATAGACAGGATAGTGATCTCATAAGTCTTTATTTCCTTCGGAATGTAGGCTTAAAAGGAAAGGTACCTACGAACTTATTATAACGTCACAATTATAATTCTGCCAAAATTCGGAAAAATCAACATTGTGACATAAATACGAGTTCTTAGTCAAGTCGCTATGTCAGTACTGCTGTGTAATGTCAATAGCTAATTCAGTAACGGGTACAACCGGTTTTATTAAAAAAAAATGAACAAGCTGGAAAAACCAACAATCTAATATAGTAGGGGTAGGTTACCATTAAAACCGACGGCTGTAGTCCGGTTGAGGCGCTTTTGCGCCGAGATGAGGCGGCCGGGCCAATTATGAGCCACGTCAGTAATCCAGATGAGCTGAACTGTCGGGGCAAGAAGAAGAAATTGGCCGGGATCAAAGACAAAGACCGCTGAGACTTTGGGGAGGGAGAGTCCTTAGGACGCACGCCATTTCGGCGCCGGGTCCCGCCGCATTAATCTCTGGCAGCGGCAGGCAGTCCGCCCTTATCGACGCTGGCCAATCGGCTGGAAATACCGCTGAGGTGTTTGTTAGTGTCGCGCCGTAACTCACCGTTGCCGCACGCCGCTTGCAAGCCGTGCCGCTTGTTGAGGTTAGGTCGCGCCTGCTATATTGGATTCTTGCTGATAGAGCAAAGCTCAAATTAGAAAATAATCTTCGCGCAGCTTCGAGGGAGGGAAGGTAGGGGAGGGAGTGTAGGTGAAGGCTTGTTACATTTAAAACAAATCAACTTGCACTTAACACGTTTTCAATTAAATTCTCAGCTTCTGAAAAAAAAAAATTTTTAATCTTTCTTCGTCTTCAACAAATTCAATAAATTATTACTTCGTCTTTTTCAAATATAACGTAATCAATATGATTAATTTATCTTCTTACAACAATCACATAAACATATCACAGTCATGAAAATCTTCATCAATTATATATTAATTCATTAAAACTTATCAATCCCATGCCCACGTTTATAATTGGAGGAGGTGGGAATTGTTCTAAATAAAAAAATTAGTTCTATTTTACTGCTGCCTTACTTATGTTGTCTCCTGTCCTCCTTTTGGCTGTCGTCTGACCATGGCACATCTATCTGCTAATCAGTAATGGCGAGACGAGAGACAACAAGGATAATTTTATTTTGTACTTTTGTTTAATAAATATTTAATATCGACTACCAACCAGGACAGAAATGAAGAATAACAAACAAAATATTAATACTGAATACGGGTTAGAAACAAATGAGAATTACGTACACATGATATCCATATCAAAAACTTTTGAAATAACCTAAGATGGTACTGTTAACTTATATAATAAAGCGTAATTTGGTATAATATTAAATTAAGTGACGGCATAAACAAGTATTCTATAATTGAAATATCTACGATCAACGTTAAACAGGCTCTCCTGAAATCTTGCAGCTGGAGGAAGGGAAACCACGCCACACTGCTGGTGCTATACATACCAAACTGATAACATCGCTTTCTAATAACAAGCGAACTTCGCACTGCGCGACTTGACGTTTTCTCGACAGGTAATACGCACACGCGGGGAAGCTCTAAACCAACCGCTCTCGGCCGCTGTCACTAGTGAACTGAACAACTCTACCCCTCCGTGCAATGCACTCTTCCGACTCGCCGACACGTTTTACAATTCTAAACATTGTTTTCTCATTTGGATTTCCCTATATAGGTTGTTCACGGAAAGTATGCACTTTTGAAACAGCCCATAAAAAAAAAACGCCGCGGTGTCGTGGACACAGAGGTGCGTGTTACGTGAATAAACTCTGCGCTTGACGGTAAAGGCTGTTCACGATAATGTGAGCACTTCGAAATCAAACTTAGAAAAAAGTCACTGTCCCTACCCGAATATATTTTAACGGGAGCCCTGAGTGATATTTGTCCAGTAAAGTTGGTAATGGTGGAGGGGAAAGTAGTTCCATATATTAACATCGAACGAAAAGTGCCAGGTAACCATCTGTGATAACTTAAATTATTTCTCTCGCATTATTTATTTTTTAACGCATCATCGAAGTGTAAAAATGAGCAGATTTGTAAAATGTTTACTTTTATAATAATTTCACATTTTCACATGACCGATGCACGAATAAAGTGATGCAGCCCACGGCAATGTTAATTTTACATAAGGCGGAAGAACACACAACGTGTATACAAGTTGGTCTTAAGCAGAACTTTCAAAAGTGTTCATTTGACCGTGAACAGTCTATATTATTCTTTGTTGGATATGAGAATCAAATGAAATCAAGGAAAATATACTTCGCTTTTATTGCTTAAATAAACATATCTATCCAATACATTTCGTTTGGCACGAAAATCAGCGCGCTCGTATCGTCGCTGTTTGTCCAGTCAGACGAGACTATGTTCGTCTGAATTGCGTTATCAGTCGCGCAGTTATTGCGTCGGAATGGCTCACCCTGCGAACGTTACATCGTCATTTTCGTCCTGGTATAGTCAGTTCACGGTAAAGTGAGCATTTGAGGCCATAGTTACATTTTCCTTTCAGCCAGTTTTTATTCATTAACCACATTTCTATAACCATGTAAGTAATAAACACACTGTGTATATCCTACAGCACTCGAAAGTTAACGTCTAAGGCTACAATAAATTATATTTAGTGACTATTAATCTAAATGAGAGGGCTTTCAAAAGTGCTCACTTTACCGTGAATATCATATACCCCATTGGGCGGTCTGGTGTTGAAGGCGTAATCGCGTCACAAATCACTGTTCATAACAACACACATACTACATTACACACCGACGTGCAGAATTTTTAGTTAAGTTGGCAGTGAATTAAAAGAAATGTTCTGAGCACATCACGTTGTATTGCGAATGTAATGTTTAAATTTATGGCAACTGAATGTAGCAGTATTTTTGTGTTATTCGCTTTAGAATACTAATGTACATATTAGAAAAGAAATTAGACCATAGCCTATTCGCGATTTCTGCATACTTTGAATCTCACTTTTGGGAAATCACCCCGTGTATGTCTTGTCTAGGTTATTTCCTAAATATGGCGGTAACTGGGTCTAAAAAATTTCCAAACACAAGGTAACAATTCCCCCCCCCCCCCCCGAAATTTTCAATATAGCTAGATTTTTTTACCCCATTAGATTTCCATTTCTTATCGTAACATAAATACTTGATCGAATACATTTTAAAAATGTAATTATAAACGAAAACTTAGGCGTGCTTTAAAAGTAAACAACAGTATATACGAATTGCCAGCGAAATGCAAAAATGTTAAAAATTATAGCGGAACAGTTTTACTTCGCACTTTTCACTTTCATACGAAAATCGCGAAGTGCAAAATGAAACTTTGCGAAATCTCTCGATGGAATAGGGGCGTGGGACCGTAAAGGGGTAAAAACTTCACGTTCATGCGGGACTTGGCAACAGACGAAAACTTTTCGCCAAAGGTATATGCAACGCGTCTTTAATTGCATGGGAGTAGATAAGAGCGAGTTTTCAGCGAAATTAACTTGTCGCCAGAGAAGAGCAGAGTGTAGGTGCTGCTAAACAACTGCGCGAACAGCAGGGTTGAGGGGGTGAAAGTGGTTGCTGCACAGGGTTGAGGAGGGGAGGAGGGGAGGAAAGCAAGGCGTCGCGACGTGGGAAAGTTTAAGGGCACTAATCCGTGACGCGGCCTACATTATGAAATTGCTGGCAATGGGAGAGAGCAGAGAAAAGGGGGGCCAACCCATCTCGCAGATAAAGGAGTAATTAGCGAATGGCGCTAAGTGTCTTCTTCTCGAGCTTCGTTAATCATAGATTAAGGCGACTCGACGGAGTCGAAAACTTTAAAGGGAATCGCTCCCGAGCTAGTAAACATCGACTTGTGTGTCGAGTTGGCGCGTTATATTAATTTCTTTACGAAAAAAAAAAAAAAAAACACGAGTTCTGACGTTCGTTGTCGTTTAATTTTGAGCGGGAGAATTAAGAAGTTAGCTTCTGCTAGTAAACACCACTGTAGAGACTAGCTCGTACGCGAATACAGAAATTTGAGTGCTGCATAAGTGTTCCAGGAACATAATCCGGTATTACAAGTGTCAAAACAATTACGATGCACAAACATAACTAACCGTCAAATTATTAATTTATTTCCAGAACGTTTAATAAATATATGCCAACTCCTGTAAATTAAGTCTAAGAGCTTCAGATAATTAACTGAGCATATTAGCGGCCTATAAGTCTCTGAAAACAAACTGTGAACAAGACTATGGGAAATTGGTCAGGTGTTTTTTTAAATCTCAGACGCAAACCTAATTTAAAGGATATTTTCAGTAATACCAGTATATTAAGTCTCACAGCAAAAAGTATACGGTACCAGGCTCCTTAAAATGTTATCAGTCGTAAAAGAGGACATTAAATAGTGACAAAAAGAGACGAAATAACTCAAATAATTTATTGAGGAAATATTTTTTCTTCTATTCATCACTCATTACTTGAACTTTGAATGAAGGCCCGATCTTAACTGACGTTACGTATTAAATGAACAATGAAACATTGTCGTGCACTAAGCCTTCATACTTAAAAACTACTTTCTGCTATCGTGATGATCAATTGAAATGGCTTGTGTTCGTAAAATTTTAATAGTTAAAACTCCCTTCATGGATTTGAAAAAGTAATCGAAATGCAGGCTTCAAATTGTGAAATTTTTAAAGAATTGTCTCTTATGATAATTATATTAAAATTACCGCAAAACTACTACGCTTTCCTTCATTATACGCTATAAAAATCCATCAAGTATTATTAGTTACTTTCTATCGTCACACAGTATAGACTATATATACATATTATATATAAGAATATTATACTTATTTTTATAAATCCTTTAAAACGGGTTAAAAGTAATTCGTAACAAAATAAAAATCCCTTTCAAATGTTTAAGAGGAAGACGTTCAAAGAAAAAATTGTTAAGGATCATTTATATCTTTCATTTCTTCTATTGCATGCCAAATTATTTTTGAAATGTTCTCGTCTTAAGAAATGTAATTTTCCCTAACGTTCTTCACGAACACTTTCACTTCGCAACATAACCATGTAAAATTTTTAATATAAGTTTTAATAACTCTTTTAAAGAAGAACATATATCCTTTCACCACATACGAATAGCAAGGCCGTATTACAGCGACAAAAGTTTTTGGGAATACATAAGACCATAATTTTATACCCCAATTTTTATCCAGTGAGTGTATTACCAGTATTCTAATTTAAAGTAATAAATGCGAAACCGTACCATTCTTATAAGTGCATATATTTTGTATAGGGACAAAAATTATATCTAGACATGTATACACGTCTTGTGAATTTAATGTTCTAAGTCTAAGACTCCTTCTGTACAAAGCAAACCTAAATAAACATGTAATTACTTTGGAAGAAATTACGGGGTTAGTTAAATAGAGACCCAGTTTATTAAACTAGACGTAGAAAACCTTTATAATGAGAACTATTTACTATTTGGTAAAAGGCCACTAACCTTCGTACAACAAAAATATCTCTACTCTCATCAACGGGTAAATCAGGAACAATAATTTATATCATTTCTCAAATCTCAACTCAAGTTCAGCATACATGGTCCAGTAAAACAGCAAACTATTCGACTGTATGTTCCCTGAACATGCGCAAATACACAAAGAAAAATGATGAATGTTATGATATGTGATCTGCGTTCCTATTGACAGTGAACATGCATCCGCAATAGAAATTACCGCGCGCAGAAGGGTACGCCGAAAAAAAAAATTAACTTGCCGAAAGCAATGAGAATGCCTAAATACATAAAGTGATTACAATATAATGACAAACGAAACGTTTATTCGGTCAAAATTTACATTTGAACAGTACCTTATTTACACTGTTTCAACACCCAAAGAAGCGATACAAGAAGCGATATGGTCCAGCTAGGAGTCACAGATATGCCTTAATGCTATTCTGTGGAAGGTCGTTCAATAGTTTGTGCAACTGATACTCCAGATGCTGCGGACCTTTGATAGCTAATTTAACGCGTGTATTTTTCATTGTCACATAGTCTTCTAATATCAGATGTTCATTACTCGACCAATACTAATTTTAGGTATATCAAATTCCCATTAGACACTACTATTCAAAATACAAATACTCATCACGTATCAGATACTCCTCACAAGTTAAAAACACCTCATTAGACAAAACATTTCTTACTGGCAAAATATTCCTCATTCGTCAAATCTTCCTGGGCAAATTTTCCTGACACAATAAATATCCTTCGATTGCCTACTTTCATTAAATATTCTTAACTCAGTAAAGTATTTTTACATCGACGTAAGCATTCTTCAAGTATTTAGATTTCCGATGTGCATTTGCTCAGAACTTTATTTTCCTGAATCCGATAGGCAAATTCCTTCAGCATATCAACGGGTCATGTAAGACCAGAATTATGATAGTTCATGAAAAAATAGAACAAATTATTTAAAAAGAAATATGCATTTACTAACACTTGTGATACGCTTATGTATGAATGTATTGACCGACTTCTACACACACCACATAGTGAATTGATGTAACCTGAGATACTGTTAGGAACCCAAACTCACCAGCTTGAATACACGGCTCACAACTGAAAAACGCGGACATAGCATAGCTCACAGAATAATATCATACTGACACTACTTGATCAAAAATAATAAGAAGAGCAGATAGGGCTGCAATAACATTTTATTGAAAGAAAATAATATTTATGGGGAATTTGACTGAAAATGTAATCAACAATTGCAAATCGTTGCCAAAATTCTATTAAGTTCTAGATAGCAAAATTTCATACAAATACTCTATGTGTTTTCCGATCAGCTGGGAACACTTGCTTGGCTTACTCAAAAAAATTTCTATATTAGACTGATTAAGTTCACGTCGAAAGCTTGGCAGAGAACAAATCGGTAAAAATTAAATAACTGTCTTATGGTCTTTGGGTTAAAAATTATCCTTTCGGTTCAAAATAATTGTGCAAATAAATAAGAATATCTCAGACACTGCTTAGCTCGTTTTCTCACTTATCTGGCGGAACTTTTATCGCTGATGTAGATTAATAAACTCCGTAGTAAAACCTTCAGACGAATCCAGACGAAAAATTGAATACAATTTCTTGATCTCCTATTCTTTACTTGCAGTCTTCCCTAAATGAGTATCTCAGGCCTCAAGCGACTTATGGAATCATTGGCACTAAATATATTATTCGCGCCTCGAATCACTCATATATAAATAAAAATACATGCGCGATTGTACTCCGTACAGACCCTTTTCTTGTCGAAAACTGCGGCATGTCTTCTGCCACATCGGACGACCTGTATTCAAAGCCCGACTCATGAAATAATTTAAGAATTACAACAATTTCCTACCACGGGAGATCACGTCTAGCATCCCCGGTCCTGCGTCGAGAAATACAATACGGTTCGTCTTATTGGCTGTCAAATTCCCAAAACGTAAAAACTGATATAACAATTAAATTTGAAAAAACAGCGTAGCGCGCGTCGGGGTTAGTGTTACCAACTGTTGGATGCAATAGCAATGTAACGAAATTCAGCCAACTTCTTTCAAAAGGATAAACATTATATTGTTATGTACTTCACATTAAAAATTAGTAAATATTAAAAACCAACAGAAACTACTTTTTTAACAATGAAAACAAAATTACTGATTCAAATGAATATTACGTTTATAACATCGCGGTGTGTCAAAACAAACATTAACCTCTTGTTAAAATTATTGTCCACTATCTTAGTTCCAACCAACCAAAACATTAATAAAAATCCATTAAATTAGCAGACGTTACATAGTGCTTATCAAAAATTTGGCTCTCATAGGTAACTAAATTCAATTCATGAGCAGTATCTAGTCGCCTCAATCACTGAAATTCTTTTCTTTAGCTCTTCGATTACTTAACATGTCTCACATTAACAAAATATAAACCGATTATTACTGCAAAAAACATTTATTATGGATTAAAATACGATTCAGCATGACCATGAATATGCATGTCACCAGTCGTACCAACCAGTTTGCGATACAATCAAATGTGATCAACAATTTCAAACTTCATCTTCTTACGCGAAAACATGGAAGCGTTACCAAAAACACTAATAACAGCAGTATTATCGGCCTTCCCTTCATGAACAGGAAAAGTCTTCCAACATATTATATCACGAGGGTCAATGTCACTAATTTCCTTAGACGCAGGATCCTTTTGAGTATGCGACTTCCTGAAGACACACATTTCCAACAAACCACTACCTGCTTTAGCGGTTATGCCTTGAAGACCAAAACGGTACAAAAACGACAACAAAATGTAACTCTCTTCTACATCAACAATCTTAACAATCTTAACCTTGTTTATTAAACTCTAACACGTAATACGTAACTAACGTTCTTATTTTTGTTCTTAAGAACAGTCTCACTGCCAACTTCGATGATAGCAGCTGCTTCGTCTTTTTTTTTTTTTGGTTCGTTTTTTCTGTTAGGAAGTTTGGTTTTCAGAAGCAATAATTTAATGATTTTACTGTCGAATAACACGTGTATATGTTTCAGCAATAATTGCTCCCGTAACCCAAACAAAAAAATAAGAATTGCCGTATTTTCTGTATGCGAAGATACTTCCAGGTATAGGCTTTTCGTGGTAAAATGAGCACTTTCGAAAGCCATGCTTAAGATATACTTGTATGTGTGTTGTGTATTCTTTCTCCTTATGTAAAATTTACATTGCCATGGGCCTTATCACTTTATTCATGCGTCGGTCAAGTGAAACTGTGAAATTATTAGAAAAGTAAACATCTTATAAATCTGCTAATTTTCACACACTGATGAATTTAAAAAAACATAAAGCGAAATAAATAATCAAAATTATCACAAATGGTTTTAAGAGTTGTTTGTTAACACTCATATGTACGATGTATGATATGCACATGTATGATATGTATCGTTATTAAATTTGCCATATGTATGAGTAAACAAATTTTAACTGTAGCAGTTGTTAAGTTTGCTACACGTATGGGCGTACAAATTAATACTGTAACACCACTGATATGTGTTATAATATTACGGCTAATGTTATTGGCTATAAGATATTATATCTGAGATATGCAATATAATATATGAATGTGTAATGTAATGATAAAATATAGTTACATATGGGTGTGATTCTTGTAGGTTAGATAATGATATATCTCGGCTAAAATATACGCTGCCACACAAAAATCAGTATATTTATCCAGATTTGAATTATCTATGAATTCTAAAACAATTGGATTATTAATTATAATAAACAACCAGATAAGCCTTAATTGGAGTAAACCAATAGAAACAAATAAAATTACTCTGATTTTAATACTGTAAGTGAATTTAACAAGAACCAAACAGAACTAAACCAATTAAAATTATATAATACTATTGCGTGACTTTAGTTGTGAAATATTATGCTATTATGATCCTCACATTTAGCGAGAACACCAGCCTGCACGTTGCACATCAAAATAATTACCAATAATTGAACTTAATAGTGCTGGTATCATAAACAGGTTTACATTTGCCTGGGGAAAAGTGTGACTTAGCTGTGTCGATAGCGGGAAATAACCGCAACTCTGCCAATTTCGTGGAGTCATCCTTCACTGGCGTGGAACCCAGGAAGAGCTCTCCCGCTCACCACGGACAGAACATCTCTAGGTGGTGCACAGCGAACTCGTCCTCTGCTGGCCGGAACAGCGGAGGTGGACGTAGAACCAGAACCTCGCCGGGATTCGCAGCCAGTAGCACTCCTCTCGCAGAAATGGCTCTCCGAACACCAGACACCGCGTCGTCCTTGGTTCGAAGTCGAATCCAACAAGTCCGCCTTTACCGGGCCGTCCTTCCGTCAAGGCTCATCATACAGCTTATGTCGAATTACTTCTTCTTTTAAATATACAGAGGCTCAGCGTTTCAGTAGTGCATGAAGAAATCTTGGTCGCCGTCGTAAATATCAAACTTTTACTAATTAGATATCATTAATTAACTCCCATGCTCAGAACTGTGTTCTTTTCCGTGCTGGCCTCTAGCTGATTCCAATTTAGAATGAATAAGCTTTTGTTCTAAAAGACTATTGTTCGAAAGATCAATAAATTATGATAGGTTTGCTGGTGTGGCCTGATTCTTTTGAGAAACAAAAGTAGTGCTAGTTACATAGACAAATATTTCTGCAAAGAAAACACAGATAATCATTAAACTTATATAGTATACACAACACAACTGTCAAAAATAGATAATTTTACACATATCACATTGAACATACATTAAACATCTTATACATTACATTCAAGTTTGGCATTTAAATCAAATTTAAAGACATAGAATAATCATCATAAAGTCATAAATATTGAAGTGTTACATGCTTACCTAACACTTTTTATTCGACGCTAAGATGTGGAAATACTTTCCATCCAACTTTATAACTTTACCGCGCGCATGCCACTCAGTATGCCCTTGCCTGCATGTATGCAGGTAGGGACAGTGACTTTTTTTCTAAAGTAGATTTCGAAAGTGCTCACTTTATCGTGAACAGCCTTTATACGTATTACGCACCCGAGTTTCAGCAAATCACCTGTACATTTAATCGATCACGTTTAATAATGTGGTTACGTCTTCGACTCGTGTTCTTGCTGTCATAATTTACCCCGGCCCATTGCGCCTGATGTGGTGGTGTTCTACTGCCCTATTATAGTCCATTCACGGTTACGTCCTACTTTTATGAAGCCCTGCTTAAGTTCTACCTCCAGGATAATACTGCGCCTCATGCCAGCATTGACAGCCATGTGGTCTACCGGTGGTTCACGCTTTACTGCATTATGAGGCCACGTGAGCCCCCATGGCGCTCACAGACAGACTTTTCCTTGTAGGCCTCGTGATCTACGTGTGCGCCACACCAAATGCATTTTATACAACATATCGTATAAAAGGTATGGTCTCACAGAATAAATTGTTGTTCTTAGCAATAATAATTTGTTTAACTGACAGCACTTATATAACTGATAAATTTCCAAACATTTACACACTAGGAGTTACTAACTTATCTATGGTTGTTTTGATGAGAGCATTTATCCTTGTTCTATTGTAATGATGTTTTTCCTTGGTTGCTGAATATTTTTATGATTCATAATATTAAACAGAGGCAGAGCGCTAGTAAATTAGGGGAACAAAGCAAGGAAGACGACAGTGAGAGCAGTAGTAGTGGAAGTAAAATTTTTGGCGAAAACAATGACAAAGATCCTGACTTCGTACCTATTATAGACAGAACTAAAAATTAAACACGTAGTGAAAGTGACTGTGAATCCAGTGACGATGGCGACGCTGTAAATAATATTTCTTCCAGTCGAGAGGATACAAGCAAGCTTGAAAGGAGCAATATTTATGGTACAGCAACAAGAAGTTCTAATAATTAACACATGGGCATGCAAATTTATGTATGGAGCACTTCTGATGAAAATGATACAATTCAAGTAGAAAGTAATAACCTGAATCATAACGTAGGTTATGATGGTGCTGGTAAACAAGTGTCGTGTATAAATAATTATAGTGGAAATCCCATTTGGGGAGATTGTTTAAGTGAACCTATATGTTTCACAGTAGACTTCGATTCAATCAGCACATTTGTGAAAGTACTTCTGAGGAAGTATATGCTTATTTTGTTAGTAATAATGCCATAAATTTTCTTATTCGGGAAGCCAATCATTATGCTAACCAGAAAATAAACACAGAACGTATTGGTAAGCAATCTATGCTCAAAAATGGAAGCACAGGGCCTACTGACACAACTGAGATAGTAAATTTCTTCGGCATTGTTATTTGGGCCGGGCTAGTGAAATTGCCAAACCCTGTTGACTTTTGAAGCAACAATCAGCTGTATTAAAATAAAGTTATTTACATCATGTCGTGCAAAAGGCTTGAGATATTGTTGCGAAAGTTTCGTGCTGCAAACAATGAAGAAGGAACTCGAAGTGACAGACATTGTAAGGTAAAAGATGTTATCAATCCTGGTGTGTATAGGTTTGGAAATTTATCAACAATACAAGTCCTGCCAACTAAACAAATTATGACCATTCCATCAATATGTTACAAACAAACGTCATCGTTACGGTGTTAAAGTCTTCAAAATCAGTCATACTTATTGTTATTCTTGGAACTTGAAAGTTTACGCTGTAAAATAGGCAACATTAGATGTGGGTGTTTCCCAAAAAGTTGCCATGAAGGTGACTGGTTCATTGTTGCATTTGGGGCGATCTTTGTATTGTGATAATTGGCACAGAAGCCTTTCTTTGGCCACACAACTATTGAAATCAAAAACCCATCTTGTGAGTACACTTCGAAGCAATCGCAAAGGTAACCCTGGAACTGTAATAAAGGGAAGAGTGAAAAGGGGGAGATAACGTCAGCTCAGAATAATTCAAAGGTGGTTGTAATCAAGTGGCAAGATAAACGCGAAGTAATAATGATAACCACAAAACCCAAAGGCGAGTTTGTAAAAGTTGCGAAAAGGGGTAAAGTGGCTATGAAGCCACGATCTGTCGTAGAGTGCAACGAAGCAAAATACTTTATTGACTTAGATCAGATAAGTTCCTATTTCACGACCCTACGTCGCACGATCAAGTGGTATAGAAAGCGAGCTATTGTTCGGCACTTAGTTGTCAATAGCTTCGTGGAACCTAATCGACTATGAAGATCGTCACATTTCGAGAAAATTGTTGACTTTACATTTACTGCAAGTGTTAATTTCACGTGTGTTGGAAGTACACACAGTGCGCGTACAAGTAGATCTTAAGGAGGGATTTCAAAAGTGCCCAGTTTACAGTGAACAGCGTACACACAGCAGGATATAGCGTCGAATGGAAGATGCCCTCCACGTATGGAAGAAATTATTCTTCCTTAAAACTATAATTCGTAGTCTTGTAAGTAGCTGCTACCAATAAAAAGAACCACGAGCAAATTTTTATTGGTCGCAATACATAACAGAGCGTCAAACCAAACACAGTACAGTCCTGAAGAAAAAAATTATCTTGTTAGAACACCGAAAAATGTATATTTTATTTATTGCTCAAAGTGTTAGGAACGGGTTGAATATAAATCAAAGTCAATTATTTTAATTGTCTTCGACCGGTTTTGGGAAACCAGCTTGGATAAACTAAGGAAGGGTAATTCTAGATAATGGTTTCTGTCAAATTTATAAGCAACTAATTTGTCAGAGCAACGCTTTCGTTTTGCACGATATAATGAGCCACACCGGCATGTAAAAATTTACTATGTAAAGTGTAGCTCGACAGAAATACATCACGTTGGTAAAATATTTACCTATGTAGTTAAGTAAAAACCAGTTAGGGTATTTAGGATTGGTTTTGCTATATTGGCTTCCACAAACCTGTAGAATACGACTAACCTTTATAGCGTTGATTTTTGAAACTGTTGTAATTTTTTATGTAAATGGGAAGAAATATTTGGAAAAGAACTGATTCACCTCTATAGACCAAACTACCACAGTATTTCCTTGTAAACTGATAACTTTCGAAAGATAAAATTTATCTTGTTTTATTTACATGAATAATTCCTCCAAAAGCTAATTTTTGTTTATTAAATGCTCTTTTATTTCAGCAAGTGTGGGCTGTAGGGTTTGCTGTTAACAATAGTAACATTAACCAATTATAACCTAGACAAGTACTCGCAGTGTACACATTGCCGGATAAAATAACCTTCATATGTATACAGCTGTGTACACTGGCTCTGGATGTGTTAAATAAAAGCACTCTAATATACAATAATCATAAAGTGCTGTTTATGACTGTATTGAAGGGTTCCAAATTTATATCTGCGATATTCAAGATTTCTTGAAAATTTTAATCAGGACAATCGTGAAGTGTGATTTCTCTTGTATTAAAGGAAAACTTGGAAACATACAGGAGTTTCTGTCAAACGTGTATTTCCCTACTTAACTTCACACGACAGGAAGACGGGTACGCTAATATGTAAATTACTTATTTCCTTATATTCCTTATAATCACTTACACACAATGTTTCCAATTGGCAAGTTAAAATTCTACTGTCACGTTAAAGCTTCATCAACTTCAAAAACTTTACTGGAATAATATGTACTGTAATCAGTCATATCAATGGTGGAATAAACATATTTCCTCCCAGTTGGTCTTCGATTACGACCATTCAACCTGTACATTCCGTTTCTCCAAGAGCCATATTAGAATCTGAAATAATACATACAAAATAGGAATTATATACGTATATAATATTTGCAGTGTGCGAGAAGCTTGTAGATTCTTCTTGGTGCGTACGGATAATCTCGATGCGATCCATGAGGGGAGGCAGAGGACAGTAAAATCGTCGTGGGGAGCTTCAAGGGTACAGCTGGGAGGACAGTTCGATGGGAACAAATTGAGACTCAGATAACTGTACTCCAGGGGAATCACCAGCGCCCTTTGCGAGGAATGTGCTCTGACTTAGGATGGCATAGAACCAGAGGGAACGGAGAAAAAGAGTCGCGCGAGAAGATGAACTATAGTTGGTTCAGGTTAAATGAACATCGCACGCATTCTACTGTAGATACTTATTAGACTACTTTAAGCAGTAAAGGAGTTACTGTAACGTTAACGTTTGCGGTCACTGAAATTGATTCATTTTATTGCGTATCAATATTTAAAAAAATTCCCTATGTACGGTTAGGTTATTTTAGCATTGACGAGTGATGGAAGAATTTTTGCTAGGCAGACAAAAAAAAAGTTAAGGAGGACATTATAAAGAGTTAATTTAACCTTCAATCGGAACTTATTTTATGGAGTCTTGAACATAACACAAAATAATATATGTAAAATAAAACCGAGAAAATGAAGTGTTACACGAAAGGAAATTAATTTATGATATTTAGGTTATAGCTAACTAGATAGCAGCTAACCCTTTCAAATCCAATTCAGTCTATGATTTCAGGAGTTCCAAATAAGAAATATATTGAAGCGTGCTGTACATAACTCGACACAACACTTACTTTATTTATCACAAGCAAGGAGCTATCTGCTTTGTGATCAACTATATTAATATGCACCACTTATAAAATAAAACATTATAATGGTTTATGAATCAGATCTACGCAGGGAAGACTATAGGGCATTCAGCATCACTATGTACAGGACTGGCCAAGATTATAGTTATTGTGCGCTATGTACAGAATTGTGCACAGAAGGACTAACTGAGTTAAGGGCAATGCCTCACAGGTATTTTGCACTATAATCCATTCACGGTTACTTCACACTTTTATGACGCCCTGCTTAATTTCTACTTCCATGATATTCCTCCGCCTCATATGGAAACTGAGCTTAACCAAATCTAGATAATTACGCTAAAGGACGACGCACTGAATTTGGTATATTTGGGCGGCTCTTAACATGGGAGTGTTGAGAGTCGATGGGGGTGAAGTGAGGTGAGTGTGGAGCAGCGCCGGAACGCAAGGGCGGGAGAAACGGGAGATCCCGGAGTAAACACGCCGACCAGCTATATCGTCCGGCGCGGTTCCCACGCGCGAAAATCCGGGAGTGACCCTGAGGGGAATCGATAAAGGCAACCCGCCTTGGTGACAGACGAGCGCTCTACCCGCTGCGCCACAGCGGCGTCCATACTGATTTCGTGTTGGAGGTTGGGCGTGCTATCCTCCTGTCCGGCTTTCCGCGACTGCGCGGATATAGTCTATTCGCGGTTTCTTCGTCATTTTTTGAAATCAAACCTTTGAAAAACCACCCGAGTTGTTACGTGCTTGATTGTAAATATGAAATTTATCACAAGCGTTTTACAATTTTCTTAACATTTAAGTATCTTATATTTGGTTAAATCGGACTTATTTTATATTTAGCTTTATAATAAAATGTTTCATTTATAAATTATACTCTTATAGTCCACTCACTGTTTCTTCGGCCTTTTTGAATCAAACCTTTGAAAAAGGTCCCCATGTATGACGTGTTCAGTTATTTCCTAAATACGCGCTATATCACAAGCCCTCTATACTTGTGTTCATAAAAGGTACTTTATTTTTCTGTTAAATTGAATGTTATTCATATTTTATCTATAAATTATAATGCTATATTTATTTATAATTTGAATAGAAAACAGGGAGAAAATAGGTACTGTATGTTGGTAACATCTAGTGCGAAATAGTTATTATACAAAATACTGTTAAACTGAGTGCACACGAATTCGGTGCTTCGTCCTCTGGTGTAATTCTCCAGGATTAGTTAAGCTTAGTTTGCACGAAGCGGAGGAATATCCTGGAAGTAGAACTTTACCAGAGCTTCAGTAGAAAAGGCTGAAGTAACCATGAATGGATTATAAGCACAGACGCGAGCTCCATGCGCGGTCCGGCTCTGAGGGTGATCCACCCCGACCCTACCCTCCCCAAAGGCATGCCCGCTCGCTGCCCTGTCGCTCGCCTGGGGGGAGGGGGGATGATTGACACCTGACCTGGTTCGCATCACAGCTCCTCCTCCTCCCACTGCTGGGAAAGCCGACGAATTTAGAGGATGCGCAAGAATATTCTGGGAACTTGGACCATCGGCGCAACGCGGTATTTTTAGAGAAATTATCGGGCGGTGTACTACGACCCTATAAATACTTGTGATGCGAATGACCGAGAGGGCTTAGATCCCGACGAGTGGGCTTAGATCCCGACGAGAGGGCTTAGATCCCGACGAGTGAAGGCTACTCTGCGTGAGGGCACTCGGAAATCTCTAGAACAATTCAGAGTGGTGGGATTTGGACTAAACTGGAGTGGGACTGAATGAACATGTAACGCGGATTTTGTTTAAAATATTGTAACTGTTAAATATGATCGTATAATATAATCTTCAAAAAGTATTGAATGGGTTTAGATACACTATATATTGGGACTGATATTTAATTATTTAATTACGGCAATTTTCTTGAGGTAAATGTAATTCTTATAGATTGAATTTATTAATTGTAAACAACAAGTGATATCAATTTATTGTGAGATGTTGGGCGTAGAGAATTTGTTTGTAGTTATTGTAAATAAAATTAGGAAATTATAATTAACTATTTTATTTTATTAAGACCTCCATCCCTTAACGAATATGGTTTAGCTCACTGAATTTTGAGAAAATTGTAATACTGGAGTCAAACTTAGGATGGAGGCATTTTATTAAAAAAAAAAAAAAAACTGTAGCTAAGAATACAGTAGGATAAATTTGTAAATATAATAATAGTCGTACTAATAGCACAAGGAATTATTTAGACATTTAAAAATGTTAACTAGGAAAATGTGGGCAGACATGGAAGCACTCCGCTCGTTGATCGAAGAACTAATTGGTTAAACGAATAACGTAAATACTCAGAGTAGTAATGTTTGGGAATCTGTAAAAATTTTAATGAGAATGTAAATAGTAAAATAGATACTGATAGTGAATCTATTAATAGTGTTGGTGGGATGGTAGACAGAAAATTGTTTTTTAAAGAGAGGTTTTCTACCATTATCATAACTTGTTAGACTGTCATTTCCTGTCGGAACGAAAAAAATATAATATTCTTAAAAAAAATGTATGAAGTAAATTCTGGTTTTTGAACAGCCTTAGCGTAGAACCATCAAATACGAAAAAAAAAAAAATACAGCTGTACTGTGTTGGCATGTATCAAAAGAAGCTACTTTTAATGAGGTTTCAGTGCTGCTGCCTCTGCGTTGATTAATGAAACTGGTTCTATTGGAAAAATCACGCTTAATATGGACACGCAGTTTTTGAGCACGGAACACGCGGTAGAGCTACGGAGTTTCCATATCTACCCTCTATCTATTCAACGAGGCCACCCACGAATCAGTTACTAATGAAACCAAATGGACTGCTCGCAGCGCACCATCCCCCGACAGCACACAGCTTCCGCAGCGATGCCGTCGCATCGAGATACTAAATTAACACTGGCTGCACATTCTATTGGATGCGCAGGGGTTGGGAGGGGGAGGGAGGAACTGAGGCCACGCAGCTACAACTAATTTAACAGCCGGCGACATGCTAAGCCAGGACCACGCACACCCAACAAATTACACCGGACAAGCCCAAACGTATCCAGACTGTACCTGGCCCACGGTTGTCAACATTTTAAATCAGACTGGGGAAAATTTCCTGTCCCTAACCACACATATTCAAACGCAAGCACTGAGAGGAAATTTTACAGCGAATTACAATACCTTGTTTAAGGAATCATTCTCATACTCGAGTGTTAAAATAAACAGAGAATATTTTATTTTATTCTGCGTAGTTTAGAATACGAGTAAACACACATTAAACAAAATTATGTTTAAACAAATTCTAATTAGAAATTTCAGCGACACACGCAGACTTGTTATGTTCACAATACGTCTAATTTCCACATGCCACGGAATAATACACAGTTGTTACAAAGAAGGAAAGAGAACGGGGTTTTAAATTTTTTCGGCTAGCAGTGAGATAGTTATAACGAAACTGCAGATAATACCATTAAGGGTTCTGCAATAAATGTCCAGTCCACATAAACGCGTGCGCGCGCACACAAACTAACGCACACACTGTGACGTTCAGCGCCGTCGTGTTAAGCGGTCTTCACAATAGAGCGGCGCGATGCGACGTGTCGCGTCCAACGCTTGCAGCCAGCGACGAGCGATATTTGCGTCTTCACAATAGAGCGATGTTCTGTCGCCGGCCGCAGGCGACACAGATTGTGCTGCTATCTGTTATCCTGCAAGGAAGCTCGCAATGAAATGCTACTAGTGAAGGAAAATCAATGAATTTTTTTTTTGCCCTGAACGACTCTCCAGACATCGGGAAACATTATCCTTTTGTTTTCCTAAAGGTAAGAAAAATCTATACACATTTGGACGCAAATGCTCGTCGCTCGTGCAACGTTCTCGACGTTCGTCGCTAGCGTTAAGGCTCTGATTGGCTGATGCTCGACGATCGTCGCTAGCGTCAAGGCTCTGATGGCTTATGCTCAACGCGACGCTTCGCAACGCTTATGTGAAAACCGCTTTAAGTTTATCAGCGTCACATCTACTTCTGTACGGTAGTGTACTCTTTGCTCGGCTCGGATTGCCTCCTCTTCCCACCCGCTTCCTCCCTCCCAGCGATCTCCTTTCCTCACTGTGCGTCATATTTTTTTGATTGGTCGTGGTAGTTTATTTATGACCTTGCACAGCCTCGCCCTGTATTATACTTTACGCCCTTGAGACGTCTGCTACGTTACGCCGCTTCCCTACGCCTACGCTAGATCTACGTTTGTTCCTGATGGCTTAGTTACTCTTGACCTCTGTCAGCTGAGGTCAAACACCCATGTTTTCAAGCTGACGTCCTACTAGTTACGCTACGGTGAGTTGTGAGAATCGATAAGTTTGCGGTAGAGTGTTTAAATGTTGGGCGATTTCTCTGACAACTGGTGTTATACATCGTGTGTGCAGTAGTGCTAGTCCATTTCAAAATTTTTGTTTTGGCTACCCTTCCAAATTATGTTTCGGCTTAACTATGGTGTCGCATTACTCAGGGTCCTCTTTTTTTAACGTGTCGTGTTCGTCCTTGTTCGCCGCCCAAGTTTAAATAATGTTTGCTTTTTCACTGTCTACACGACTCCATCGTTACGGTGTTAATCTTCTAAATTGTTTGTTATCCGTTTGGTAAGTTATTAACGGTCGGAGCTTTGACGGGTCCGAGACGACTGCCTCCCCCCGTAACTGTTTTAATTGTTTTTAATATTATTTTATTGCAAATGGAGGATTTGATGGGCAATTATTGCTGCCCTCCTTTCTGTGGTGTCTTAAAGTTAAATGACTGGTATGAATAATTATAAGTCAAGAAGTTTATAAAAGATAGAACGTTCTTAGCTCTTGTATTGGTGAAATAAATTTTGGGTCATTGTAAATTAAATACTTGTAATGGAACCGAGATGCATTATATATATTATAAATAGATTAATTCTATCAATTGTGTGAATTATTAATGATTTGTTACTGATTGTGATATGTTTTTATCTACGCCTGATATTTATATACACTAAATATTGTTATTATTTTATGGGCGGTTTGCCATTCGTCTGTAAGTATGTGTGAACTTGTCACAACACAGCAGTAAGGAATGTTACCCTCCACAGTGAAGGCGAAATCCATTTTGTCGGTTGTCTGTGAAACTAGGCTACACAGCACGCTTATGTGAAGCGCTTGATTCTCATTCGGAAACTCATGATGTCGATACCAGCCGGTTACATTATTTACGAAACTACATTTTATTCCGTTGCAGGTAAATGGAGGCACACATGTAAATATAAACTTTCCCAACTTTCCGAAAAATAGGTTACTCTTGTCTGGCTTATAGAGGAAAAAGAAAATTAATATTTTTCTTCTGAAATAATTGAAAGAATCGTGACATTTAGCCTCGTGGCAGAATATAGTTATGAACTTGATATTTTTATTCATTTTTATAACTTTGCCATTTTATGTCGAGAGGCCGATACGGAACGGCTCGTATAGTGAGTTATTCTAAAAAATTTTTGTATAAATAGCACGGCACACACAACCGTATTACATCCAAGAATTTCATACAGCTTATTTACGCAATAAATTTCCACCATAGGGCTTACTATTTACACGTTTTCGGTTCTGCTGCTTCAGTAACCACGCTAAGAGATGCTGTTAATCTTACTTATCGAACTACGTTTATTGCATTTCTGTAAACCCTGTTATACAATTTAAAGCGGGTTGCTCTATTCAAATTGGTTTTCTTATTATACATACACCAAGCTGTAAGCTTCATATGTTTCTGGCTTGCCTGGGTGAAAAATGTGGCCACGGGGCTTCGAAGTGTTTATTTGGCACACTTTTCAGAGATCTTATTTTTCTTGCATTTTACTATAGCCAATACTTTCTTCCCCTACATTATTTCACGTAGATGATCGTGCACCACACTTTACGAAAGTGAAGATACGTGTTTGATCAACGTGCGAATATTTCAGTTGTACTTACTTTCACAAATTTTAATCTAAACCCCTTTAAAATAAATTTCAAATCGCGTGATAAAATTCTCGAACTAAACCATCCAACAACAGCAAAAACTTTTTGTTTCTGATGATCGCTACAAAAACTACAATGCTAATACAGATTTAGATGTACAAAATTCTCTTGAACTAAGAAGTCAAAACAATTTTTGTTGCGTGTCGCTGAAATTACAGTGTAAAGTCTATTAATTTGTTTCCATATTCAATTATAAAATGACACGGCATACACAATATACTGATATATCGAGGAAGAATCGTATTTATAAAAGTGCGATTATTTAGGTGTTGTCATTTAGAATGCCATTTTTAATTTAAATCCATATTTACGATGATTATCATTCAAATGCTCTTGCTCTTAAACTCTATTCCAACCGTAGTGTGCATATTGTTTTTTATTTACTTAATGAAATGTTGCCTGAGTTGTGAGTGTACCATGTTTTTTGTTTATTAAATTTTTAATTCTTAAAGGTTTTTTAATAGATCTTAAAAGTTTTTGCTATCACCTAACTTAAGTTGGCAACAGTTCGAGAAGTAATGACATTTGAAGCTTATCATATTTATACCTATAACATGAATTTTGTGGATGCCTGCACTTGGTATTTCTAACAGTACAATTATAGTGTTTCCTGGATAAAACTTGAAGACCGTACGATAAAACGTTACAATTTTTCTCACACCTGTACCTCCAATCTATTATATTTTAGACATGTAATCACTTCACTGACTCAATGCTCACCACAGATCCCACAACGCCAAATTTTGAGATTTTCTTTGTGGTACATGTTAACATTGGCATTGCAAGGGGTACTTCCTTTTGTTTATGTATTATTAATTTTGTTTTATTCGCAATCACGATGCCATTCTTGTTTGTGTAGTTTGTAAACATTCAGAATTTCTGGAAACCCTAGCCTCACGTCTGATTCTCAAGGATAGGTGTTGGCAAAATATCTTAAACATAAATATCTAGGGTCGTGAAACATCACTACATAAAAAAAAATACCGAATGTTGTCTTTAGTATAGGCTGTTCACGGTAAAGTGATCACTTTGGAGGCCCTAGTTACTTTTTCCTATCAGCCATTGTTTATACTTCCACCACAATATTTAAATAAATATTGCCTTGCCAGTCATAAACATAGTGTATATATTTCACCGGACTTGAAAGTTTACGTCTAAGTCTACAATAAAATATATTTATAGACTATTATTCCAAATGAGAGGACTTCAAAAAGTGCTCACTTTACCATGGAGAGCCTATACAATGATTTGCTGCTAACTTATGTAGCTGCACTACTCATGGTCGAATCCCCCAATCGTGCTTTATTTGTCGTCGGGAACTTCAAATCATAAAGTTTTAAGCGAAACATAATTAAGATTTTACATTTATTCTCTTTAATTGTGTTGCAAATTATCTGACGCATGTTTCTTGCTACGTTGGTTCTCACATTCTGTCAGTGCAAAGTTAAATTAAAAGGAAGTACTCCTCATTATGGCTACAAAAATTCAGTTAACTGAAAACGTATTATGTTTAATAACGTCTTGAATAGCTTGCGGTTTTAGTCAGGAAACTCAATAGTGATTTGGGGAAACGAGAGAGAAGAAAATGGAATATACTATTCCAGGAGTGAATACTTTAATTAATAATTTATTATCAAGCAAAATGAGATCATTTAAATTAATTAAAATTCTCTTTAGGTAACAGTATTACGTCACGGCGATTTTTTTCCTTCGTTTCAGCAGGTGCAGTAATTATTCAACGTAGTCTGCAAACAGGGATTAAATAACCGACGGTTGGACTACGAAATGATTGCGGATGATGACTAGGGGGCAGGGGGTAAGAGAAACATGCAAGGGTAGTGAAGGAAGAGCAATATGATACTCTGTAACGAGCCTTTCAGCAGTAGCGTATTGAATAATTCCATGCCCGTGTAAGATTAATTAGCCAGCCACGGATAGAACGGCTGACCAGAATTATGGTTCCCCACACGTTCTCTCCAAACACTTCAACTGTTATTCGTTACTCTATTCTTCCTCTCCTTCCCCTTCTGACATCACCTTTTTCCCAAGGAACCAATGTTATACTATACACTCTTTTACTACCGTTTCGATACTTGCCAACCACATCAAAAATATGCGTTTGCGTTATGTTGCTCTAGCAAGGGATACAAATTCAACAGCAGTATATATCAAAATACAATTACTAGTTCGTTTACTGAATACTCAAAAAAAAAAAAACACCCAACTTATCATTGTAAGTACATAAATGAAAAAAATAACTATTAAAAATGTAACCTTTAAATTGACGTCCAGCAAAGTTGATTCCTACGCACTAAAATGCGTTTCTGCACTAAATTTTTAGGTTAATGATGAGTTACAGAGCAAGGCAGACAACGTAATTTGCATCCGCAGTACATCAATTGTAGCATGCTATATTCTCGAGCTGTCTGCACAAATGTTATTAATGTTGGCCGCAAGATGGCAGGTAAACACGACCACGTACGTAGTATGTAGCTCTGCAATTGAAGGAACCAAGCAGAAAGCTTAATATGCGTGCTATCGACGTGCAATAGATGTACACGCGACAGCAATGGCTTGAACAGAGATGATGTTTTGCAAGGTAGCACTAACGAGAGATCGAAGCAAGTCGAACACGGATGCTGATGGCCCAAACCCAGCACATCAAACAATTTCCAGGGTTTGACGAAGGTTGAGAGTAGACACGTATGTCGATTTTTCAGCAGCGTACGTTCAAGGAGTTCGACGCCATAATAAAATCTTTATTTGCCACTAACTGCAGGCTTTTCTCGGGATATCACTCGAAATTGATTCACTTCGATGTAAAACTAGGACAACAATTTCTTAACAGGCAGTTGTCTGACTTACTGATATTGTTGTGAGATTGAAAGTGATTGGTGATGAGACAGGGCTTGTGCACACAGAAGTTACATCCTTCAGGCGTTTGTTAGAATTTTCATAAGTGCAAATGGTGTACATTCTCTGTTTATGGATGACAATGTAACCATATCGTGCCGTACTGATGTATGACTACCTGGAAATCGAGGACATGGCTCGTTTCGTTTGGTCTGCCAGTTCCTGCAATTTCAAGTGTATCCATCATGCTTGAGACGCACACGGCCAGCTCCTTTACGAACTACCCAGGGATGGTGGCTGGCTTTGGTGCATGTCCCTAAGGCTACGATCTCCCATTTATACAGCTTTTGTGAGAATTAATTTTTTGAACCCAAACGGGAGACGATATTGTAAAATCCTCTTAAAATTTTGTTACAGATTCTTTTAATCATGTAGTCGGATTTTTTCAACACAGCAAACTGTTTAATTTTAACTAATTATTAAATAAACACAATTTTCGTTAATTAATTAATTGGAAAAAGTTTACAGGTTTTTGTGTTGAAAAAATTAGACTACACAATTTAAAAAATTTGTAAATAATTGTCAGAAGATTTTTACAATATCGGCTCCCGTTTGGGTACAAAAAAACAAATTCTCGCAAAAGCTGTAGAAATGGGAGATCGTGGCCTTAAACACTATTCCACTGTCTTATTATTTTTAATTACAGAGCCCTTTGTTCTGTATGTGTACTCAGCACGGTAACCACAAGTCAAACTGGCTCTTCATCATCCTACCTCACGTTGTTGGCGTTGCATGGCCGTGTCAGACGATGTATCAATTATATTGCCATTCGGATATTTTGAGTTCCATATGAACGTCGCAGTATGAACTATCGAAGTAAATTGTAACGGTTTATTTCTCCTCGTGTTGGTGGAAATGTACTATCTTTAAGTATTCCTAATTGTAAAAGACAGACTCGTTAAAAAAAATAATATATTTTATGGCGCCATTTGGGCAATGCAATTATAACTATCTGATGTTAGGCCCAAAGAAACTTATGTCAGACATGTGATAGAATTATGCAAGAACGACAAAAAAACAGTTATGTTAACATTTTCCAGTTAAAAGTGAGTGAACAATGGCAGTTAACATACGTGTCGAATATATATATATATATATATATATATATATATATATATATATATATATATATGAATAATCTCCAGAACCTCCAAAAGATGTCATTTGAAACTACTGATCTTGGTGGGCGAGGGTCGAAGGGGGTAGATTTTGTCTAGCCCTTTCAGACCCACGTTAATTTACGGCTTCAGGTTATAAAAGCAAGAAAATATTTGACGAGTGCTGCATGTAAGTAGACAGAACACCTGTTTCGATGTAACAGGCGATGAGCTGGTAGGCTTCGTGTTCGGCTATCGTAAAAAGAACCGTTCTCCATTCGTTACGTGGAACAGCAGCAGGGATTACGAATCAGCTACTCTCAAGAAACATCATTCCACACTGAGCCTCGCAGAGTACAGAACCAGCCGAAAATAACCTTCCTGTGCAATAAGTACGCTGTGTGTACTGAGTCTGAATGGGTTAAAAATAGTTTCTGCATTAGGATATCTTTGTTAGAAGAGAGAGAAAAATATATTTTATTTACTTTCATTTTGTTATAATGAGTTCATAAACTGTGCTTTAAAAGTATATATGTATAGATATAAAGATTACTATAGGCTGTTCACCGTAAAATGAGAACTTTTGCAAGCCCTGCTTAGTACCTACTTGTATACACGTTGTATATTCCCCCGCCTTATGTAAAATTAACATCGCCATAGGCTTCATCACTTTATTCATGCGTCGGTCAAGGGAATCAATGTAATTATTAAGATAGTAAATACTTTACAGATCTGCTAATTTTTACACTTAGGTGCATTAAAAAATAACAGAAAGCGAAATAAATAATTTTAAGTTATCATAAATGGTTACCTAACACTTTTTATTCGACGTTAGGGTATGGAACTACTTTCTATCCATCGTTAGCAACTTTACTGGACGAATGTAACTCAGTGCTCCCATTCAAATTTATGCATGCAGGGGTAGTGACTTTTTTCTCAGGTTCATTTATAAAGTGCTCACTTTATCGAGAACCTTGTGTGTGTGTATGTGTGTGTTATTACTATAAGCATTGTCTCCACATCCCTCCATGGCTGGCTACGACTGTGAACACTAACACGACAATATCGCCAGTCGTGCAGTATACGAAATACTGCCACAACTTAGTCTGCCGTACTGCGGAAGTGATATTTCAAGAGAAGCGTGCAGTGAGTGATATATAGAAGTGTCTGCTGTCGCTTGGCGCGCTGTTTCCAGCCGCACTCGAGCCGCTCGGCGCTCGCGGACAACTTGTGTCCTCGGAGGCGCCGCAGCGCCGAGTGTAATGGCATCGCGGGGTCTTGTGTCCCGACAGCCTGCACAGCTCGATAAACTTGGCTTGGACAGCGGCACTTCTCCGCTGAGAGATATATATTGCCGGCGCGCCCTTCTCTCAGCTGCGCCGGGGCGCCGCCGCTAGCTGGAAATATCCCGGGCCACTTCATCGTCTACAGGAGACGCGTGGAGATTCCATTGCAACTCCGATGTTCCCTGTACGGGCTGGAGGTCGTGGCAGAGCTCGCTTATATACTTGCGTACTTGCTTCCTTGTATACTTCACTTACACTTGCCATCAAACTTGATTAATTCGGACATGCAGTCTTGTTGGCTTCGGTGCTAGTTATTAGCCAGCTGAACACTTTAAATGTCCATGTATTCCGACTAAGAATTTGATCATTACCAAAGGTTTTAGGGTTTAAATAATATATTAAATAATATTTAAATTTGATCTACATTAAAATTTATTGTCTTGCATTATTGTATGTAAGTGTAGTTTGGATCGCTTTTTTTTTTTTTTTTAAATCTTAGCTTCTGTGGGTTAGAAAAATAGGCCTAATACGAATTTATTGCTTAGAACTTTTTTTAAGGTGAAACTTGCGATAATTATTTACTCAGTTCAAAATGTTATGTCTACGAAGAAGTAATGTTGCTCTATTAAACTTTAAATCAAATAATTATGTCGGAAATGAATTGTAACCTACAAATTGCTTCTCAGAATGGCGGCACATAGTCCGCAAGTATGTGAGAATTATACGATTTCGTTTACTTGTACATTCGCATTCTTCACTTGCAGTTCAGGCAGCACTTGCGACGTCATTTCCGGGGACAGGTGTGCACAAGTATGTACTTCAGACGAATTCGGACACAACCTTAGCAGCTCGGGCAAGGGATTGGGATATCCTCGATCAGCGCAGTACGCGTTCAGCTAGTAACGCTGTGCCATGCACACTTTCCAATACAATTTCGAAACATGCAGACCATATCGTCATCGGTGGGGTGAATCGCTTCCAGAAAGTGCTGAACGATATATCGCAAACGTCGCTAATACTGATATCGCAAATATCGACAACGAAAATATAGCTCACACCGATATCGCAAATATTGAAACACAAAATATTGATAAAATTGTTACAGTAACTGTTATCGCAAACATCGGTTAAAATGACATTACAAATATAGGTATAGTGTTAGTAACGACATTTCAAATATTGATATCCAAATATATGTATTTTTTTTTTTAGCAAAATAATAACGACCACTAGAAATAAAATAGGTCAAAATCTTACTAATGTAATTTTAAAAAAACCATATCATTAAAATTTTCTTTCCGTCAAAACAGCCATATTGAAAAAAAAAAAAAAACATGTTTAACATGGCGATACCGGGACATACCAAAATCACTAATATAAAAAAATCGCCAAAACTGCATATATCACCAACATCGCAAATAGCTTACACCACAGACATCTATCTCTATTATCGCATATCTCTAATATTTCGACATGCGATATGTTGGCCTGCGTTGTTGGACCATATCGCAACGGTTGCGGTATTTCAGAAATGTTGTTTCGTTTATCGATGTATCGTCTAATGCACAGCCCTACAAGCCGGGAAGTCAGAATACTATATCAGGAAGCTGCAGTCGTGCAGCTTCAGAACACTTCCACATTCTTCTAAGTCCTCCGCTATCATGAACTCTCGTAGTTTGGCCTCAGAATTTACTGCAAGACTCCTGAATTTAATTAAATGAAAAAATAACTGCCGACATAAGTTATTACAGACATACGGCGCCACAAAATCTCATAGGATTTACAGAAAAATATAAAGTTAAAACAAGTCAAGAAATATATCATGTTAGCGAATTCTTGAAACATAAAAATGACACAGTAAATAAAATAAAATATTAAAAAAAAAAAAATAAACGATTAAGCAGAGAGGGGAAAAATCCAAATACTTATTTACACCCGTCTCCTTCAACAGTCGTGCGCATCAAAAATGCGTCCCACAGCACCTGCCGATAAACAACCACAGAGATAAGAAGAGCTTTGCTGGTTGCAGCTCTTGCAGGCAGCACAGTAATATAGCACGTTGTTGCGGGCACGGGACTCGAACCCGCACACGTAGTTGACGGAGTGCTGTCCTGGTGAGGGGAGCTGGGGAGTACTGAGGGTGGCAGAAGTCGTCCCTGTATGTCGGCCAGCCGCAAGGTATAAAAGGCCGCTAGTACATGACGACACCCTCACTCTCTGACCCACTCCACTGGCACCACTACGAGGGCACATCGACGCCGGAGGTCGGCGCGAGCTACTCGAGGGCAACACTGCAGGGCGAGCCGAGATACTGACGTCTTGGAGAGACGTGATCAGATCGGCCAATTAATTACATCACGAGGCGGAGGAGCTCCAGCCCGGTGTCGCTAATTACCAGTGGCGAGGAGATATTCGGTTCTGGGTGCAGGATAGATGCTGAAACGATCTTATGCGCAGCGAGCCCTAGAGGTCCCCTATTAAGAGCCTTAATATTTGATAACGTAATTCTAGCTTGAAAGAGTCAAGAGTTATTCAGTATTGTTTGTTACGATATTTCACATCTAGTAATTATTTAGTATTGTTTGTTAAAGTATTGAGATAATTTTGCATGAGAAAGTGTAATAAAATAATTAGTAGCTTTTGTAACTCTCTTGTGTCATTGTACTATCTTGAGTTATTCCCTTAGAGTACAGTAACGTTAAGAGGATTAGCCTCGATGACTATTGGTTCATACTCTCGTGTTATATACGCTTAGTAAAGTCATCCGAGTCAAAACGCTACAATCGGCAAATAGATGTATGTCGTTCCACATACGCTGTTATGAAGACTTTTTCACGTCATACGAAACGCAAACTAGAGCCCTTGTACAATATATGTGTATTCGTCATCTCACGATAATTTTGTCATTTATGGCTGACCTCCCGTGGCGCAATCGGTTGGTGCGCTGCCGGTCTGGGGCGTAGGAAGTTCTGGGTTTTAATCCTGGGTAAGGCATGGGTTTTAATTTAAATTAAGTCATAAGTTAGTTTGTAAGCAGTCCCCTGATAATCCTCCAGACGTAACACCGGGGGACATTAATAACCCCTTTCCATTCCAGTCCAATTTGTCGTTTACATATCATCAACTGACGTCCACCGTTTTGGAATAATTTTTTATGGCTGCGCAAATTGTTATGGCAATGAGTGTATACGTAGTTGATGGGATGATTTTTTTTTCTTAATTTTGACGACAAAATGCTTAATATCCGTAAAAATAGTATATCGGTCATGTACGTTCCTGCTTCAAATCATTCCTTGGCCAACCACGAATGTGCACCGAGTGCCTTGTGTCAAAATCGTATTCCTTCTTCAAAATGGCTGGTAAGTTATGTCCGTGTGGTGGGATTTTATTTTCCTCATCTAAAGTACACGCGTATGTTTAGTATTGCTGAGTAGTTTTATCTCCCTCGTGATATTCTTTTCAACGTGACATTAATCTTTTGATCATGTTTCGCTCGAAAAGTAAACCTTCCCTTTATATCTCGCCTCGGTTACTCGCAGGGAAAGATTTTACCCTCGTAAATCGATTAGCCTACAGGCAGCTTTCATCCAAGTTTAATTAGTTTTTAAGCCTTCTCCCGCGGTAGTGTTCGGAAGAAAATTACTCACCGCACTTGGATGAAATATTAGAAATAAAATTATCGCTACAGTTTGAAACGTTGATCCCGGTATTTTTATGTGGTGGTTTTTTACCTCCTGTGCCACCAGTTCCAGTGCGAAACCCTCTGGAGGAGATGATATTTCCGGACAAAGTTTCCCGCTTGGAAATATTTAAATAAATTCTAATTTTCACAGAAGCGATATTTATTTACCTTTGATTACCACGTAAAAGAATTGTAAATATTTATTTACGATTCCAAAATATGAGAAATTTGTAAGGTATGGATCAACTCAAGTTACTTTAGTAGCGTATTTAGCATCTTTTTTTTTTCGCTTGCAATAATTCAACAAAAAAATATTGCAATGAATTACACCATAAGCAAGTGAAAAAGTATTCATTCGTGGTTCTACTTTCAAAGACTAGAAACGTAGGTAATAAAAACAACGATTGTGGAAATAACTTTTATAAAACTATAATAAATGGTTGTACAGCTGACTTGTCTGTTTCAAGAGCCGCCGCTGGCTGTATGAAGCTATTTCCTGTGCTGGGCTTGAAATTAGGTTTGAGAATTATTTTCGACCGCTATCGTTTGACGAGGTTTACTACGATGACTTGCCAACAGTGACAGGATTTCTAGCAAATATTTTTGGTATAATGTGTCAGCAGTGGTGATGTGTTCTTTCCTAATAATATAGTGGTGTTTTTTTTTTTTTTTTTTTTTTTTTTTTTTTAGAATATAGCTTGAAGTAAATATAAGATTCTTTGTAAAATATATTATACGGGGAAAAATATTCTTTCTAGTCATTTTTTAAGAGATTAGTGTTCAAAGCAAATTAAATTTTTTGGTAAAATATTAAATTCATTTATTAGAAGTGAAAATATGTAAGCACTTTGAGCTTCGTTTTCGTATTTCCTGGTACAGAAGTACTAATTTCGAATCCAAAAGTCTATGAAACTCATATCAAATTAATAATGTCAGTCAAATTACAGTAAGGAAATAAAGATTCCATTCTTACCCTACAACAAATTAGTTTTACATTTAAATGGCATTCCCATAAAAGCATTGGTATAAACCACATTTGCTTTATAAGTAGCCTGTCACCAGTTGATGCTAGTCATTACTCAAATAATTTTGAGTCATAGCCCAAAACGTTGAACAATAAAATCAAAACGAGAATTTTAACACGTGACTATTTTTTATGATTCGCTGCCACCGTTACAGTAAGTATTGCAATCACTGTTCACATTAAAATATATTGAGTATTGTTTTTTTTTTAGAGTTTGATCTAGAACATTTTTAATAAACCGTGAACCAGAAAAAAAACCGGTCGTGCAGGATAGCATTGTTGCGTGCGCAAATGCCCAGATGATAAACTGTAAATATTGTCTCCATTCACTGAACTACATTTAGCGACCGTTCGAACGAGCTATTTATAGTTCATGGCACCTCTGGTGGAGTAGGAAAGGATTACAAGCAAAACTATCACAGAGAAGGGTACGATGACGTCACTGGGTGAAAATTGTTCGATAATTTTGTAGGTTTCATGAAATTCTGTATTCGTCTCACCTCAAAACCTCGTCTTGAAATAATTGGCTCAAAATCTAAATGATAGTGACCACATATTCGACGTCAAACCAATATTACGGTATTAAATACATGGTGAGTGCTTGAGGTATTCATCAGCCTCAAGAAATATTACAATTCTGGGACAGCCAATCAGTAAATCCCTCACACCCGGCCTAGAGTATCGCAGGGGCAAGAAGGTTCCTCAATACTTCTGTTACCCTGATGATGGCAACTGCAGTGTGAGAACAGTTCTGTTCATGGGTCGGCAAGTAATTTCTAGCGAGGTCCGGAAGATTTCAAAAACATGTTTACAGTTTCAGAAAGAAAATTACAAATTTGTAATGTACCACATTTCATTTTTGATCTCAAAGGGAACATAGCTTATAGAAACGTAATTTATACGTAACCAACATAGTTTTAGAACAAAACTTTAATGCAAATATCCTTCCATTTCTAGACAGTATTTAAAAGTATTTCTAACCTAAAAAAAAAATGGGGTAGGCCTATAGGTTCTACTGGGAAGACGTCTGCCTATCCTATAGAAATAATCAATTTTTCATTTAAAAATCGTGTAATTTTTGCTCTGGCTGCTCAGTTTTTATACATATATAAAAAACATGTATAAGCATGCGCTGGCGTGAAAGCAAAATTGTTTTCTCGAGCTAACATTTATTTGTGAATATAATGAAATAGTTATAACCCATTCACGGTTACTTGACACTTTTCTGAAGTCCTGCTAAAGTTCTACTTCTAGGATATTCCTCCGCCCCATGCAAGCTAAGCTTAAATAAGTCGGGAAAATTTCACCAGAGGACAACGCACACTTTTCTGCGAACTCGGTTGTAATATTATTTTGCATGAGAATTATTTATTAATAGACGCTATCAACACAGATTTTTTTCCACAGTCTTTATTCGTGTTTATTATAAAAGAAATATTATGTATAAATATGCTATAGGTAAAATTTTAATTTAACGAAAAATACGATACGCCTGTGTTCACAGAGGTATAAAACGCTTGATATATGGCATAATAAGGAAATAAATAAATACGAAATACACAGGGTAATTTTTCTAATGTTTTTTGTTAAAACATGCGAAAAAAACCGTGAATGGACTATACTTTATATTTTAGTAGTGTAGTTTCCTGCAATTTCAGTTCCGGGTTCGGACTGTGGTCCACCTGTTGCCGATCACTGGTTTAGATTATTGTTATGTGGTTTGCTCTTCATGTTTAATAAAACTCTGGCTTGAAGCCTCTTCGCACGAATCTCATCAGCAGCTTGCCGAACATACTACCGCAGGTTTAAGGGTTCCGCCTGCCTGACGCTTGAACTGCGTTACAGGATGTTAGAAATCCTGGTTTTATAAAAAAAAAAAAATACCAAACGTTACCCCCGTACGTTTACCTACGAAAAGACACCATACCTCAGGCGAGGAAGAAACGGGACTTTAGTTACCTCGCATGCTGTAAATATTATTTTGGGGCCCTCCCATATGGTAAAAAAAAAAAAACTGCTTTTTCAGACTGCCTTATCTTAAAACATACTAGCCGGACACGAACCAAACTATGATAGGATCCTGTATTGAACTTCGCTACAGACTTTTCAGCAATAAAACAATACGAGTCACTGCTGAAAGTCTTATAGGTACACGCAGCCTATATTCAAAATAAACCATCGAAAAAATTCCAGACCACTACTGCAAATATTTTTAATGGCCCATTGATTGGCACATTTATATGAATATTGGAATATTTTATGTAGAGCAATTCGGTATCTTAACTCTTATAACAGTGTAATGTTTCAAATTGGTAACCTATGAAATCGGTTGCTTTTTGTTTCATACTCATCAGAGGAAAAACGTAAGTGATCGTTACATGTTTATAAATATTTCACAAATTTTCATTACCAGTAGAGAACCACCACATTATATCAACATTTCGTGAAATTTACTGAAAACTCCTTACTGAGAAAAGCCTTTATGAGATTACAAGATTAAATAATAAAATTTACTATCTCTTCCCGGTTGTTTAATGGACATTTTTCGAACTGTGAGATAGCACTAAAAAAATCACCTTTGTTATTTACCGCAGTTTCCTCACTCGCGATGTACTTAGAAACAACTATAACGTTTCAGGCACCATTAAAACATGTGTTTTGTTGGTTATCATAACTTTTTTTTCTGTGACGTAGGAAGTATTTACATTCATGTGTTTTTGTAACGTTGACCATTGGAAATATTTGCAAATATCCTACCCTCCTCGTCCTCCCCCCCCCCCCCCAAAAAAGATCTTGGCTGTAAAATACAGAAACGGCAAACTGCGTGTTGTGTAAATTAGATATGACTTTGACGTCATCATAAAACAGTCTCTGAATGGTGGGTCAACAGCGATGCACAGGTTTTTAGGGATATAAGAGAGCACGTAGATTTTGTCGGGGATCTCATATTTCTGCAAACAAAACTGCGTGTTTTTATATGTTCGTCACCTTGTTAATTTTATCTTATTGTTGTTAGTTATATGAGCCCAAAACAATTTTATGATTAAATAGATAATTTTGGAACCAAACTTTGTAAAGATATCTGGCCGCAATTTCATACGTTTTAACGTAAACGCTGCAGTATTAAAGTTATGTTAGGAGTAAAAAAAATTAATATCTTATCGTCTTACAAAGATTGTAGTACTTAAATTGGTACATTAAACATACAGTAAAAATTATCATGGTAACAATATATTCATTTTTCTAGCAGTTTGCAATGTCATTGGATCGACGCTCAGATGGCAATATTTACAACTGTAAAAGTTAAGTATTTACGCATTTAGAGGAAGGATGCTCTTTGGGCAGGATTAATAAAATAAAGAAATTTTTCAAAAGTAGTAATTTATCTGTAAGTTGCCTACAAAACACTTTTTGACCGCAGACAGTTGCCTCGAGGAACAAACTCTAAGGACCGGACCCAAACTCGGATTGGTCGTAGGAGACAGTTTTGGTTTTAGTACTGCTGCGAAAGAATATAGAGACAGACCTTGACCTGTGCTCATCATTCGTCATTACTGCCTGTAGCAATGAAGGGAGATGAAGGATGTCAGAAAGAGAAGGACCAACCCAGGGAACAGAGGCAAGAACAGCGAGCAGTCAGAAATGAGAGAGAATAACCCGAGACTCGCCAATTAGCCCGGGCAGCGACTGTGCATTTACAAGAGCAACATGAAAAGCCAGGGGGTAACAGCTCACTTCTAGCCTGAGCCGCTCGCCCGGGGGGGGGGGGGAGTCCAGCTTGTTTAAGGGTAGTTTGGGGTCTGGGTTGGCGAGCAGGAAGGGGTGGTCTCTACCCGGCCATTGTCTCGGGGGAAGCAGGCTCAATACGACAAAGGGAGGCAGACAAGGCGGGCTGACTCAGGGGTGTCGAACCAGTGGACCTTGGAGTTTAGACACTATGGCCGCTTTGGGAGAGGTTTCTTGGACACGTACTGCACGAAACATTTAATCAAAACACAAAATCATACTCACGAAGATAGTGAAGAAAAATCAATATTATTATATGTCGAATAACAAACGGCATTTCTTGTCCTTCAAGAGTCCTCGGAGGTCTTGTTCGCTGGGGCACCGCTCTCACCATGTCGAGTTTACAACTGGCACGGTGAATACACTGTAAATATCAGTGAACTAATAAAAATAATTATCATATAAATACTATGTAAAATTTAACATACGAGGATGAGTCTAATGACAATCCTTAAAAATGCGATTAAAAATAAAAAATAGAACTATTTCATGGCCTCCACAAGGTTGTTTTCTTGGCTTTCAACCAGCCAATTTTTTTTTGTGGTGAACACAACATTTTTTAGCTGTCACTGCCAATAGTTTGTGGTCATTAAAAAGTGTTTTGTGCTGACTACAGACAAAAAGTTTGGCAGGAAGAATACAAATGAAACACTTTGTGGACGCCACAAAATATTTTTTTTCTTCAGTATACGAGAAAAGGGCATGGTGTGTTGCATAACCGATATGTGGCAGAACGAAGCTTGTATGCTTCTCAAGGACACAGCAGTAGTGACAATAGATGGCATCACTGTCAAGTTGCACCAAAGAGGAGCAGGGGTTATATAATATATATATATATATATATATATATATATATATATATATATATATATATATATATATATATATATATATATATATAATCTTCGGAAACTCACGTACCAAAAGTCCAGGCATAGTTTCTTTGGACCAAAAGTAACACAAAAGCCTTATACACTTTTATCCCGAAACGTTCTTTTGTAACATTTAATTATCTAATTGTGCTCATAGTTGCGGTTTACGCCTGCAGAACACAAGGCTGTGCGATCATGCGTGTATGACAAATTGCGTAGGTCGTAGGCGCGCAACACTAAATTATTACATAGAAGCGTCGTGCGCCTACTTCCTACACAGCTTGTCGTACACGCATGATTCCGCCTCCTTACTGTCCAGGCGTTGAACGCCATGACTTTGAACACAATTAAATTATATAAAAATACTTTTCCTGGTATGTTTGTATATAGCTTTTGTGTTACTTTTGGTCAAAAGAAACTATGTTTGGAGTTTGGGCAGTGAGTTTCTGGACATACTGTATCCTTTTTTGGCAGTAAACTGATACAACCACTCGGAATTCATTACACTATGAAAGTGTGGTATAGGGACGAATATTTTCAATCCAAAGAAGTGCAGCTAGCGTTGCATGAGTAACCACTCACGATGCAAAAAATATTTCTTTATGATGGTAACTATGTGTTACATACGCAAAGAGGAAACACTTGCATTGCACAGAAAGAGGTATGTGTATTAACATAATTTAAAAACTATAAAAAAATATTATAGGCTGTTCACGTTAAAATGAGCACTTTTGAAATCCCTGCTTAATATATACTTACACGCACGTTGTGCATGTTTCCTGCTTATGTAAAATTAACACTGCCACGATCCTCACTACTTTATTCATTGGTCGGTCAAGTGAAACTGTGAAATTTTTGGAAAAGTAAATATTTCAAATATCTGCTCATTTTTACACTTCGGTGCATAAAAAATTTAAAACGAAGGAAATAATTTTAGTTATCACAAATGGTTACTTAACACCTTTTATTCGACGTATGGAACAACTTTCCGTCCATCGATACCAACTTTACTGGTCGCATGACTCTCAGTGCGCTCGTTAAAATATATGCATGTAGGAGCAGTGATTTTTTCGTAAGGCTGATTTCAAAAGTTCTTACTTTACCGTGAATAGCCTATACACTGTGTCGAACTACGTGAAATATGGGAGATTATCAATTGTGTAGTAAACACTTCCAGACGTGATTGTATTTTATTTCCAACATACAAACAGCAGTATTGGCATTGTACAGTCTGGAAGTATTTTCAACGTGGCCTATATACAGGCGATCGACGCAAGACACGCCAGTTCCCTTCGCCTTCGTGGTATGTAACTTGTTCTGCACGCAGGTCCATGAAGTAGCGGTTCCCCGGGGCTGTTTTACTAAATTCAATTTCAATTTTTAAATAGTAGATGAATTTTCCGAACATTTTGTTACAAGGGCTTATTGTTTATATTAGTCCATATATTGCGTGGTTTAAATTTCGACATGAAGTTTAAAAACACCTTACGTATGAGCGTGAAAATATAGAAATGTTGAGAAACTGCGCTAAGCATTTGGTTCTTTCTCTGGACAAATGTAGGAATGCTGCCACTGGTGCACGTAAAATAATATTCCGTTCCTGCTTTCTTAATACGAGTATACACATATGGGAAATTTGCAAATTATTTCGTAGAGAAGAATCTTTTATGAACAGCAAATTGGTTGGGAACTCACAATAATCAAGAGGTGTGGTGTACTTCAAGGTTGACCTCTAACAGTACGTGTTTTGTATATAGGAAGACTAAAGGCTCGGAAACACAACGGGCTATTCAGATACCCAATCGCCTCTAAGATCATTGTTTTTAAGAGTGGAATGGGCCCCACATTTTCTGTGAAATAGTAGTTTGCACGAATACGCGTATCTCGGTAAATAAATGTTCTGCAAGTACAACTTGCCTCACCCTAGAGCCTAGGATGCTGCAAAGTGAATTTAAAAACCCCATCCAACAAAAATACAATCACCAAGGTGAAAACAACCCTCGTTAAGGCAAAGTAAAATAAAACATGGAAGAACACTAAAGTAGGAAAAATTCTACATACTATGAGCTGAAATTCTGATACTGTATTTTGATTTTATTAATTTTTTTTCTTTTCAGGCATATTTTTACATATACAAGGTAAATTTTTGTTGCCACCAATATCTTTCACTAATGTGAATTTTACAATCTCCAATTATAATATTTAAAATTCTGTTTTTATAGTCTTAAAAGTTGCCATTTTTCTCTTTTATATTGAATGTTACTATGTTTTTTCAGGCCATCTACAATTTTACCTAAAGCCATAGAAAATGCAAGAATATTATGTGTCAAGTCATAGTTTGTACTGAAGGTTACAGATTATTTTCTGGTCATATTGTAGTTACCAAAGGCCATTGAATTAAAAAAAAAAATACTTAACATGTTTTCTCCAAAACAATGGGAAATGCTTCATATAGTTCTCTATTCAAAATATGCTTTTGTGGCTTATACACAATTGGAAAATTTCCATTTTAATTTCCCTAATTTAGTCGATTTCATCGGGAAAAGTTCAGAAAAGACACCTACAAATTTTAACTGGCGAGCTTGCAAAATTACAATATTCTGTCCTGAATCCTAGCATTCATATTTAAGGATTATTTCCCAGAATTCAGGGAAAATTCAAAACCACTTTCTTGGTTCATCTAGTGAACAAAACTTATGGGCATTTTCCCCAGATTGTACATAATTTTGCTATTTGTTGATTCATATTTAATAAAAAATTCAGCATCTCATAAAAAATATTTTACAAAGATTTAACATTTACGTTCAGATTTTCCGAGGACAAAACAAAGCATTTTATTGCAATTTAACTAGGTTGTTTTAGGGCATCATGGCCCCCTACGTTCTGCCTATTAGAACATCAAAGTGTGCCTGACCATAAGGGCCGGCATGGCAATTAGTGGCATACTTATCTTGGCATTCCAAAGCTCTCTCGAGGCTGCTGTCTGATCTCGAGACAACTCCACTCCCAGTATACAGAGTGTAAACGATACGTGTTTACAACTGTACACTACAGTGTACAGAGCTCCGAGACGAGCAATTCGATGTAGGACACTTGCGGTCCAGAGGGTCGGGAAAAAGCAGTAAATCGCTTGACAAATGTGTACGAAAACACGTGCAGCGCGCTGCTGTGGGCCCGGATTTAATCGACCTGCTGGTCAGCTGAAGCCGGTTTATGCAAAGGCCAAATCGGGCAGGAAACGTTTAGTAATAGCTTTTGTTTGAAACACATGTTGCATTGTCACAGTACTACAGACATGTTACAGAAAGCAGGAAAGAATGTATGAAATTGCAACATGTGTTTCAAACAAAAGCTATTACTAAAGGTTTCCTGCCCGATTTGACCTCTGTACAAACCGGCTTCAGCTGACCAGCAGGTCGATTAAGGCCGGGCAAACAGCGGCGCGCTACACGTGTCTTAGTACACATTTGTCAAGCGCTTTTACGGTAATTTCCTGACCCTATAGACCACAAGTGTCCTAAATAAAATTGCTCATCTCGGAACCCTGTACACTGCTGTGTACAGTTGTAAACACTTATCGTTTATATCCTGTACATAGCGGAATTTGTTTAAATCTCCCTAGTGGGTATTAATTAATGATCAGACAATGGCTGAATTTATTACCAAAAAAAGGAAATGTTCAAGGGGCGATGGGAGAGCAGCCAATCGCCAACAGAAACGCCACAATTACAAGGAAAAAAGTAGCGCCATCAGCTACCAATTTAGCAAACCAACTAACATCATATTGGTACTCCTGCACCGCCTCCAAGGTGATGTTACAGGGGTGGGAGGTCATGCGCAGTGGCCACAGATCGCAACGCCATCCAGACAACGGAAATTCCGGCGCCACGTCAGAAAAGTTCAGTAACAAAACTGGCTCCAAACAGCGAAGCTATGTCCGATGTCCTAGTGAACTTCTGGGTCGGTAACCAAAGTTTGTCGTAACAAACTTCTATGCAGCTCTTCAAGTTTTTACAAACCAGGTTGGTAAAAAGGTAGTAATAGTTTATAAGTTCAGGCAGAAGATATTTTAAACCAAAAACGGGAAAAGTTCTTACACTTCACGTAGTCGTGTTGCGTCGTACTTGAGTGGTAGGATGCAGTCGTCAAACATGGTTGATGAGTAAGGAGACGGCAAAACACCGTGCAGGCCGTCTCAACCTTTTTGTCAGAAAAGATTAAATATATATATATATATTTATGCCCCTATTGTTTTTACTTTTGTCATATTGTGTGTTATTGGAGAAAAATACGTGGAAATGGTTAAGTATCTCATTATTAAAGCTTGCCTATGCAGTTTCCTTGAGCGGCAAGAGAAAAATACGGACATGCAGGCGTACTTTAATCTGTGGGATTTCATCGCGTGTAATAAAGTCATGCTGTTAGAGACCTAATTCGCAGAGTACAGCGTCACGGCGGAAACACTGTACACCTTGCGCGTAGGAGCGATGAGGCGCTAGGCCTGCGTGTTAGTGTCGCCCGTATCGCTACCTCGCTTCTTGACCTTGGACGCGCAGCTACATAGTCCTCTTAAGGCCTCCACCTAGAAGGCGCTGGAACTACGTTGCAGAGTATTTACAATCCTGGTTTCCTGACGAAACTATTAAGCGTGCCCCAGTTTGTTTACCTATGAAAAGACACCATACTTTAAACGAGGACGGAATGGTACTTCAAAGTTACCAGCCATGCTGTAAATATTATTTTGGGACCCTCGAATATAGTTAAAAATTGCTCTTTCAGACAGCCGTATCACAAAATATACTAGCCAGACACGAGCCAAACTACGATAGGGACCGGTACTGAACTTTACTACAGTCTTTTCATCAATAAAATTATAGGGTCACCGCTGAAAGTCCTATAGTATACGCAGCACTATGAGAACACTGCACATTATTTCAGAGCTCTGCGCGTAGTGGCGATGGCTCTCTTGTAGCGCGTGCCATTGTAGCCCTAATAGCTCCCACGCTTTTCTGCCAGAAAATAATAAAAACGATGCTGATAGGCGGGGCCCTTAACTGACGTGTAGACTTCCCGCTTGCAACTCACTTCCAATAAAAATTTCAGGTTGGAAATATCGCTTTTTATGAAGCTCTAATAATATACACAGTACATCGATTTTAATTATCTACAATTTATCTACTTATTTATACCGGGAGTTGAACGAGGGCACTTTGGGCCAACCAGTAGTCAAAATAATAATAGCTTTTATAAGTAATTCTGTATTAAGATCAGACTTTTATTTAATTTCATACGCCTTCGACTAACTGGTCCTTATTACCAGCTACTAAGTTTGTGGAATGCCGCATATAGTATAAATAATACTCACAAAATTAAACATGTTTTGGCAGTAGAATTTTGTACCAAAATTTCCGTAGGTATATAATTTTGTTTTCAGTTGTCTAAAGATTCTTTAAGGTCCACAGTTTACCAGCAGAGTGCATTGGAATATATATTCTAGCACATTTCACCGCAGTTCTTATGTAGAAGTTTCTGAGCATGTGACACATACGTTGGAAAGGTCAAAGAGTTTAATTCCAGAAGACTACTCGTAGACTAGTTTACCCAAGCGATGTTTCCGTGATCATCTATGGCGAATGCTGGTGCAGTTATTTAAAACGAGCATTTTCTGTTCTTCATCCGTTTTATTAAAAGGTTGGGTAGACTAGACCCAGGAAAAGGGGGGGGGGGGGGATGTCAGACGGGTCTAGTGGGAGCAAAAGGACTGCGCTGTTGAAAAATAAGTCGCGAACGTGCATGTGATGGAGATGGTGTGGAATATTACGTGCCAAGTCTTCATCTTAAAAGGTATCGATCGCCGTAAGCCCCTTACAGACAGTGATTCGCAGACGCAGCTGGTGGACGGGCGACGTTGCCGCTCTCGACCCAGTTCGACCTCCGGGGCAGACATACCGGCGCCAAGCGGGCTAGACGTGCGGCCCCCGTCGTCATCCCCACCCCCCTCCAACGCTCACGTGGCCAAGAGACCGGACCGATTGTGTGTTCGCGTCCGTTCTCCAACGAAACTCGGGGCCGCGGTAACTCAGCGGATCGAGCCCTCGCCTCCCACCAAGGCGAACCTGGTTCGATTCCCGGCGGGGCATCTTCCGGACTTTCGCACGTGGGAATCGTGCCGGAGGATCCTGCTGGTCGGCGGGTTTTCTCGTGACTCTCCCGCTTCCCTCCGCCTCTGCATTCAGGCGCTGCGCCGTACTCACCTCGCTTCACGCACTTCTGCTCTCGAGACCTCGGTGTTAAGAGAGGCCCGAACCTCTTCACACCAGGTCTACTCACTTAATAGGTAGACAATTAAGATTGTTCCGTTATATAGAGGTACAGTCCAGGCAGAAATTATTATTTACGAATCTCAGGCCCGGACTTCGTACTAGGGTTCTGCTAGTTACGACTGCTCGTAGCCGAACCCCAACGCATTTCGGTACCGCAGACGTATTCCCTACTACAGCATCGCCGTTCACAAGTACACTGTACACAGAAATTAAGCTTCTCTTACAAAACTACCATTTGTCATCATTCATGAAGGACGTTAAGCAAATTACAATAACGCCAAGAAAATTCAAGTGATACTATACAAGGCTAACTTACTACGTCATTAAAAACGAATATAGGCTGTTAAAGTTTATTACAGCACTTTTTAAATCGACCTTTGGAAAGTGTTACTGTTATTACCTGCAATTTTTTTACGTGACACTGACAGCCCTGCGCCCAGTAATGTTGGCAACGAAGGAAAAAAAGTGGTTACATGTATTAATGTTGTGAACACTATAAAATTATTCACTTTGCTTTCTGTCTTTTCAATGCATTTACGTGCAAGAACTATCATATTTGTAAAATATTTATTTTTAAAATCATTTCACACTTTCATTTGACCGGCGCATGAATAAAGTGACCATGTCTATGGAAATGTTAATTTTACATTTCATCTGGTGAAATAATACACAATGCGCATAGAAGTAGATCTTAGGCAGTTCTTTCGAAAGTGCTGTTTTCCGTAAACAGCCCTTAGTAAAAATTGGACGATTTTCCAGACATAATCCGTGTGCACAAAATAAGTTATATCGCACATTAAAACAATATTCGGAACTCAGTGTGAAATTTATGTACGAAGAACGTGCTGGCCGTATAGCGTCGGGTAAAGAACCTTCGTTAATATGTTCCAAAAAGGCATGAATCAAGCATAATAAAAGAAGTAAATACGAGAAACAGATACACAGTTTGTATTTTATTCACGTGCAATATACTGACTATTCCGTTCTTTTGGCTAAGTATTTGCTTAGAAATATTTTTTATCCTGTTAAATGTTTGTCAAATCGACTGCATCTCCGTCACTATAGGTGCTGAACGATAAACTCAGCAATTTTGACATCCCTGCTTAAGATCTACTTGCAGTCACATTGTGTATTCTTCCACCTTATGTAGAATTAACATTGCCATGTGCCTCATCAGTAGTAGGGGCATGCCGGTTCTACCCCACTATTTTATTAATCGGATTATCAATTTGATATCAAAAGGTTAATTAATTTGATTGAAAGGGCCAATAGGATTTTAATCCAATCATAATCCGATTAAAAAATTCTCACTCCGATATTAATCTGATAAAATGTAAAGGGTTAAATTTATTGGAAGGGTTAAATTTATTGAAAGGGTTGAATTTATTGAAAGGGTTAATTTTTTGTTATACATCTTTCTTTCGTTCTTTTTCGGTGGGGGAAGGGGGAAGAAAAAGCTCTGGCACGTCCACACCCTTGGAGCTCTGGCAGTCGACTGACCAGAGTGTTGGATTACATTGTATTATATAGGTGTAGAGTTGAGTGCAAGAGAGCTAAGTCTAATTTCTTCAGATTTTTCTAATTTTGAGGTGTTTGTAGGGATGTTGGTGGCAGATAGGCGATTTTTACGAAAGTAGTTAACACATAAGAGAAATTCAGAGTGTTTAAACGATTTCTAAGACAGGTCTAAGTACAAATTGTATGTTTTTCGGTGGATATTGTTCGTAGATGGTAGATAGGCGACTTTGAAATATGAGATTTACATGTTAAACAATCTGTTTTCGGAATGCAATTAAGCATTAGAAAATTTCAGAGTGTTCTATGTATAAATAAATTACACACAATGGACCGGAAATTTTAAACGACTATGTGAATAATAAGTGTAATTACATGAGTCTTAAACATAACGCGAGTCTCGAGCTTAGAAATATAATACACACGAGAAAGAATTCTAACAACATGAATAACATGTTAAGTCGACATGTACAAACTCACTAAATGCAATCCAGCTAGTCAGTATGAATAAATAAAGATCCAAACATGCATTTAATTTTAAAACAGATACAATAGCATAATAGAAATACACATACACTACTTAACGCCTCTCGCACATACCTTGCGCATTCGTCCTACAACAGGCAACAAAATTATAATTTTTTAACTAAAGTTTCACTATTTTCAGAATAATTCACTTTTAACACAAATTATTTTCGTCGAAGCGCGAAGAAGTACTTAAGCCCGCAAAGCAGAACTGTGCAACACTTTAAAGAGACGTACTACAGATTTCTGTTAAATCTGTGAAATTCACGTCACTTGGTAACAGAAAAGGAGAGTTGATAACGCAAACGGTATTTTCGTCTATCGAACACAGAAATCAATGACTTATCAAAAACGCAGTATATAGATACAAAAAGAAAAAAATAAGTTAACACATGAAAAAATGTTTCCCGATAAAAAACTTTTATATTAAATCACGGTATTCACTAGAGATGGTCTGTAGCTGCGGTAACCTCCGAAGGTGGCCTCGTCGGCTGCCAAGTGTGATTTTGAAGGAGCTGACGACTAGCATGCCTGTCTTCCACAAACGATGATGAACGACTGAAGATGGTGGAGAGTGAGATAGCTGATATCACTTCGCTCCCTGCACCCCCTCGCCACCTCTCGCTGGTGTGCGATACCGGGCTGCCCGCAATCGTCAAATGTTTTTCGATAATTTCTCATGATGGCGACAACTGCCTACTTGCGTATACATTGGGAGCAACATGCCTGCCAGCCTCTCCCACCTAAACCCCTCAGAACAGGCTCGACCCCATGATGCCAGCCACCCATACCACCCCTCTTCTGCGGGGTGCTAGGGGTCAGTCAACCATTATACTGTCTTATTTGCAGCAAAATAAAAATTTGTTGGAATGTAAAATCTGGGGATTATCTCGGGAATTATATAAACTTTATTTTAGTGATATAAATTTTGATAGGCAGGACTTGTGAAATTTTTATTTTGCTGGAAATAAGACAGTGTAACACATTCGCAAGAGTCTAATATTCGCTGCATGAGAGGAGGGAGTCAGTTAGGCATGTATAGAGTCTTCATCTTTGGAAAAGAAACATGCTCTGGTGACTGTTTGTGCAGGGGAGGGCGCCTTGACAGGGGGCATGTTGGGGGTGGTAAAGGCCATAAGGTTGGTTGGCATTGTTGAGTCACAGCAGCTCTAAAGACAAGGTGTGGAGGGCAGGGTATGAACGGGTGGCTATGAGCACCCTGCTCCTGATATGAATGCAACTAGACTGTTGTCGCTATCTTGAATAAGTTGCGAAAAATGAGAATCGAGGACAGACGGGTGACTGACCCTTAGGACCTCACAGATGATGGGTGCTATGGGTGGCTGGCATCATGGGGTTGGGTCGTTTTTGAGGGGTGTAGGTGGGAGGGGGTGGCAGGCAGGGTCCTTCTGATGTGCACAGAAGTAGGCAGTTATTGCCATCTTGAGAAATTTCCAAAACATTTGACGATCACATGCAGCTCAGGGTCGAATTCCGGCGAGGGCCTGGGAGGGTGTGCAGGGATTGAAGTGACCTCAACTATCCCAATCTCTGCCATCTTCAATCATTCATCATCGTTTGTGGAAAACAGATGTGCTAGTATTCAGCTCCTTCATAATCACTGCACCTCTAGACACTTGGTAGCCGAGAGGCCACTAGGGGGTTACCATGGCTACGGACCATCTCTAGTGATAACAGCGATTCAATATAAAATTATTTATCGGGAACCTTTTTTTCATGTGTTAACTTATTTTTTATTTTCATATCTATATACTGCCTTTTTGATAAGTAATTGTTTTCTGTATTCAGTATACAAAGATACAGTTTGCATCAACAACTCGTGTTTTTTGTTACCAAGTTACATGAATTTCACAGATTTAAATGGAAATTTGTAGTATGTCTCTATAAAGTGTTGCACGATTACACTTTGCAGGCTTAAGTACTTCTTGGCTCCATCTGAGTATCCTATGCTTTGACAGAAATAATTTGTATTAAAAGAGAATTATTCTAAAAATAGTGAAACTTTAGTTAAAAAATTATCGTTTCACTGTCCGTTGTAGGAAAAATGGAGAATTTTTCTCGTAAATTTCAACTAATTTGTTTATCGGCTTCGCTACATGTATATAATCACGCTCTCTCCACACAGACAGCTTATAAGACGACGTAATTCCTACAATGGACTCCACATAAAATGGACGTGTTTTAAAAATACTCATGGTATGTGCGAGAGGCATTAAGTAGTGTACATGTATTTCTATTATGCTATTGTGTATATTAAAAATATAAATGCGGGTTTGGATATCTTTATTTATTCATACTTACTAGCTGGATTGTGTCTAGTGTGTTTGCGCTTGTCGACATCACATGTTATTCATGTAGTTAAAATTCTCTCTCATGTAAATTATATGTATAAGCTCGAGACTCACATTACGTTTAAGACTAACGTAATTACACTTATTATTCATGTAGTCATTTGAAATTTCAGATTCGATGCATGTAATTTATTTATATGTAGAACACTCTGAAATTCTCTAACGTAAATAGCATCTTTCAAAGTCGTCTCTCTACCAGCTACGAACAATATCCACCAAAAAACATACAATTTACACTTAGGCCCATCTCAAAAATTGTTTAAACACACTGAATTTCGCTCGCGTGTTGAATACTTTCGTGAAAATCGCCTATCTACCACCAACATCCCTACAACCACCTCAAAATTAGAACTATTAGAAAAATTAGCATTTGCCCACTCTTGCACTCAACTCTATGCCTATAAAAGACATTGCAACACAACACTCTGGTCAATCGACTGCCAGAGCTCCAAGGGTGAGGACGTGCCAGATCTCCTGCTACCCTCTCGCTCCATCTAAAAAGAAAGAAAGAAGTTCAACAAGAAAAAATAACCCTTTCAATAAATGTAACCCTTTCAATAAATGTAACCCTTTCAATAAATTTAACCCTTTCCGTTCTTGATCCGATTAAGAAAATTTTAATCGGATTGAGATCGGATTAAGAATTTTTTCATCGGATTAAGATTGGAATTCGGATTAACCCTTTCAATCAATGTATTTAACCTTTTAATATCGAATTGATAATCCGATTAATCAAAAGTGCGGTAGAACCAGCGCGACCCTACTATCATCACTTTATTCATGTGTTGATCAAGTGTAACTGTACAGTAATTATAAAAGTAAATATCTTACAAATTTGCTTATCATTATATTCTTATGCAATAAAAACAGGGAACAAAAGAAAAAAGATTTAGTATTCACAGTTTTAATTTAACGTAAATACATGAAACTAATTTACTCCCGTCGTTATCAACCTCACTGGCTGCATGACACTCAGTGCACCCGTTAAAGTATGTGCAGGTAGAATAAACGTCATTTTTCATAAGTTGAGTGCTCACTTTATCGTGAACAGCCTTTATGTGTTAATGCGTCTCTCTATATGCCCCGCAAACTTTCCGACTATATTACTCCGGTTAAACTTGGAGTGAAGATATTTGGGCAGCTCTTAAAAGCGAGGTCTTCAGAGCCGATGAGGGGGGAACGCGAGAACCCCGAAAGGACCCGCCGACCAACGGTATCGTCCGGCACTATTCCCACTTGTGAAAATCCAGTGACCCGGCTGGGGATTGAGCCCGGTTCGCCTTGGTGGAAGGTTAGCTTGCTAATCGCTCAGCCACCGTGGCCCCTGTTAAACGTTGACCTTCCAGGAGGCTTCATTTTTAATTTGCGTATCATTCCATAACCACGGTCTGTTTTATGGCTACTTTTCCAGATAGAATGTGTTTTCCAGAATATCTCCAAAAAAAACGCGAGATGCGATCTATTTACTATCTAAATCCACAGTTCCTTATATGTCATTGCAGTACAGAACTGAAGAATTGATTGTAGTCTAGTGAAATGGGACTTACTTGAAATCGAGTTTTTCATCTCCGGCCACCTGTAAAGTCAGTGAAACAAGATCCGTGCGCCCATAGCGCTAGGCAATATTCACAATTAAATGGGTTGAATTCGGTCACTGGAATAATCAGTTGCGTCTCAACGATTCCAGTTGATCTTTTTCCAATGGCTTGCGATAGAATAACAATTATCATGAGAAACGGTCAAGTTTGCGATTTCAAAGCATAAAAGGAACATAATTTATACCCTTACACTTTCGGATAACTTCCAGTAACCCTAAAGTCACTATCCCTAAAGTCACTGGTGACTTTAGGGATAGTGACTTTAGGGATAGTGGCTTTAGGGCTACTGTCGCGCACCCATATTTTCGAGATCCCGTAAACAGAAAATCATGTGGGTTTTAAAAATAAAACAATAGGAAACCACCTATATAATTTATTTTCGTACTTCATCAAAAGTGACTTCTAATCGTTTTCATTCTGGATAGTAAAATGTACGTCCATGTATAATCAAGTTATTTTTATTTATACGCCGTCGTTGGTAAATAATTAAACCATTTCAATCTAAAAAAAAAAAAAACGGCAAATTTAAAACATTCACAGACATAAATTATAAAAAAAACTCTTTATGCCATGAACAATGATCGGCATAACGAGTTTACATGAGATGTTTTATAGGTCGGTAGTTGGTCCAGTGTTCAGAAATTATTAAATTTGTTTAATATTCCGTGAATGTAAACGCTTCGTCGGTTTACGAAGCGCACAAAACAGCTGTGCAATCTGAAAACAGTTCTTGTAATAACGCTCGAAGCAGCTGTACACATCAAAATACTTCGACATCCGCTAAACAGCTCGACAGAACATCAACAGGATGCGCACGATATGGAACGAAGTCGCAGGCCACCACTTGGATCATGTTTCGTGACATTGTGCACGGCACTTGTATTTCTATACACAGTCAATAAGCCTTCTGCAACAAAAAAAAATACCTACAAGATAAACACATATTTGGGAAAGTATTAACGCAAAATAAGTAATAACACTCAGCAAAAGTGTAGTTGACCTATGCCACTCACACGAAGCGTTTTAGGCCGTTAAGATGACAAGAAGGCACAGTTAGTGTGCATCGCATTTATATTCACAAGTTGTACAGTTGGAATATTTGGGGCACAGAATACATTTCATGTAGACTGCTATATCAGTCACAATTAATTATTAAATATTTTCGTTCCTGTATATAAGTCGAGAATCCCTATTAACGTGTTTCCCGAATTTCTTTGATAACTAATTAAGTAATGAAAAAAGACCAAAAAAGTGAAAATAAATGTCGTTTTCTTAATGTAGGCCTACTGCGGGTTTTTTTTTTTTTTTTTTTTTTTTTGCTAAATCCACCAAATTATTTTTTCCAGAAAAATCTATGTAAAGAAAGAAAGACTAATTAAAGACTAATTTATTGTATGTTGCAACACCACAAAGATTAAGATTCTCATGTTTATTTATTTTATACTTAGCAGTTATATCACACACTATACGTCCACGTGTCTACTTCCATAATCATAATTTTCAATATGCCTGGCCTTTTATTAAGAGGTGACGAGATATTCAAATATTCTACCCGCATATAAAGAGGACCTAAATTCGCAGACCATCCACACAGTATGAATTTCAGTAAAATTTCATATCATAAATGGCCTTCATTAATTTGTAAATGTTAAATAATTGCATCTAAAAATATTTCAGGTAACATCAAGAGCGCAATAACATCCGTTATAATGAAAGCGTGACTATTTCCCTTTTTCTATACTCTTTACAAAATAAGGTTACGCAGAAAAACTTTTATGGCAGAATTATTTAATGTCCATATATCTTTTTAATGCCATTAATAATTTAAGAAACGTTATTTTAAATTAAAATTGCGTTATTAGTAAAAGTCGAAAAATTTATTTGTATAATGCATGCAGATATGGAAGTCTCGTAATTGACATTTTCTCATTTCTGTTCTCTTCAGTCATGAAAATGTATATATGCCATAAAGAAAGTTTCGTGGTGTGTACGAATCGTTAAAAACGTATAAGTAAATCAATTGGTTACTTGATCAATCCATCAATTAACAGGTTCAATAATACATCTTCATATAAATTCTTGAATAATTTTGATTAAGTACCTTCTCATTTTATATGTGTTGCAGTACAGTTCACAATATGTACACCATTAAAGGATAATTAAAACCCTGATTCGTGAATCATAAGGCATAATCATTCTAAAATGTCCTTTTTTAAATCAAGGTAACCATGCATTATATAGCAATGAAACGTTGCATTGCACAACAAGGTGTCTGTGTGTTTGCAACAATTAATTAGTAATCAAAGAAATTCGGGAAAAACACTATCGTACAATTTACATAACAGATATAAGATTTCAAATTAAAATATGTTAACACGCAGACCTCTTGTTATGCAATGCAAGTGTTTCATTCCTTATGCAGTGCATAGTTACCTTGATAAAAACAATTTTTTTGCGTCCTGAGTAGTTACTCGTGCACCGCCAGCTGCAACTATTCGCATCTCATATATTGAAAACATATCACTGACCTTTAATTGATAGGTCATAAAAATTGTATTCGTGTATTCTCCCATCATTAAAATCGGACGCAGATTCGCACACAATCCTCACGATAAATGTTACGAGATTTACTTGCGTCCTTTTCGGTAAACACTACGAGTTACATTTATTTTGGCCTTCGTTAGCATCCGTAACTTTAATAGGACAGCAATAAAATCTGTGTGACTAAATTTTGTATGATTTGCATGAAAACAAACAGTAAATTACACCACAATTAGAAAAAAAATTAAGTGGTGAAATATAGTTAACTAAGTCGATCATTGTCACTTCATTGTATATTATAAGGGACACCTGATTTTCAAGAAATATTTCACGCAGGTTATACGACAATATTCTAAGTGCACATTTACAGTTTTACTTTGGTTACTTGGCTACGTGTTATTCTGAGGAGTCGTTGTAGTACTTGACTGAGCAATTCAAATTAAGGTTACTCCGGTATTGAACGTATCTGTTTTACTTTGGTTACTTGGCTACGTGTTATTCTGAGGAGTCGTTGTAGTACTTGACTGAGCAATTCAAATTAAGGTTACTCCGGTATTGAACGTATCTGTTTTACTTTGGTTACTTGGCTACGTGTTATTCTGAGGAGTCGTTGTAGTACTTGACTGAGCAATTCAAATTAAGGTTACTCCGGTATTGAACGTATCTGTTTTACTTTGGTTACTTGGCTACGTGTTATTCTGAGGAGTCGTTGTAGTACTTGACTGAGCAATTCAAATTAAGGTTACTCCGGTATTGAACGTATCTGTTTTACTTTGGTTACTTGGCTACGTGTTATTCTGAGGAGTCGTTGTAGTACTTGACTGAGCAATTCAAATTAAGGTTACTCCGGTATTGAACGTATCTGTTTCGTCAACATGGACCTAAGGCTGTATCCCAATTGTACGTACATACTTTTTAAGTAAGTACGTATTCGTACTTGCCATTTTGTGTATTTACCCTCACTATTAGGATGGGTTTTTTTTCTAACTGTACTTGGCTTGTCGCACAACCTAACGCAAATAACATGAACTACTAGAAAGTATAGAAGTTTTCAAATTTAAACAAGCATTTTGTGTTCCAAGTAAACATTTTATCATCTGTAACAGGAAGGTTATTATAAACGTAGAATTAATGTTGTCCATTGGTCGCTTCGCAGAGCAAGACGACGGGTAAGGGGAACCACAAAAAGTTCCTATCATAGGTTATGTACGTGATATTTGAAAACAAACATGGCGACCGCTGCAAGTATGCAAATTCACCTAGCATGTAAGCAACTTCGTGTAAGTACTTGGCAAGTACAGAAGCTGTATGTGCTATACTAGGAAATGCGATGACGCTAGTATATACTTAGTGACGTCACAGGCGGGGCGAAGTACGGACATGCTTACACTTGAAGGGAATTGGGATATAGCTTTAGACGCACAGCAAGTAAAACAACCGAATACCGAAAGTGAATCTGTACTAAAGTGTTTTGAAATACAACTAAAAAGGTAATCTTGAAAAGAAAATCGGGTGTCCATAACTGTTAGCACATAAAAGAAGTTACGTAGTATTGATGATTAAATGTCACAGAAAAGCAGGATATATCGTGTTTCTTTTATAAAGAAATAGATTTACTTCCCACCCCAAATATAGTGGGACATAAAATCCCACTATATGCTTTTCTCGGTAAAATGAACACTTTTGAAAGACCTATCTTTTGGAATATTAGTCAATAAATATATTTTATTTTATTCAGGTGTTACCTTCCGAGTGCGGTGGAATATACACACTGTGTTTGTTACTTAGATGGTGATAGTTATTCTGAATGGTGGTTAAAATATAACAGATGGCTGAAAGGAAAAAGTAACTAGGACCTCAAATGGCTCACTTTACCGTGAACAGCCTGTAGTTCCTTTCCTATTTTTCAATTTATTAAATGTTTTTTCATATTAATTATACAGAAACATTTAGAATGGAATCTACTATTACAAAATTACTTCATTAACATCACACCTCAAATTTAATTTAAAACAGTTTTTACTTAACACTGAAAATACCCACGCAAACAAAATGTAAATAAAAGTAAAGACTCATTTGTTGAAACGTTTAATTACATGCACACCAGTGCAACTTTTGCAATTGTGATGCTTTCAAACTGAAAATCCGATGCCATGCGATTTTATCATTACTAGTAAGACGGGAAATACTATCGCACAGAAATGTGTCTAAGGCGGTATAAACTTCAGATGCACGCAGAATAACCTGTTAAACAGGTTTTCTGCTGTTGGCGACAGTGAATAACTGCATTAAATAAACCCAATGGCGTCTTCAAATATTGCGAACACGTTTATGTCTTTCAGAGTGAGAATGAAGTGTAACTTCGACTTGTGGTTGCATAATTCATATTTTGCTGTTTCACTCCGAAGGTAAAGGGCTGCAGTGACTGGCGCACCTGCCTCCACTCAAGAAGACTTGAGTTCGATTACTGGCAGAGACATGTCGGAAGCGTGGCGTATGTATCCATTGCCCGCCGGGTTTTCTGCTGGTGCACCCGTTCATCTTTATCTGGGATCGATGTGGCTTGACACAACATAACATTAGCAACAGAGTGAAGTACATAAATATGAAAATACTTTTGCAGAAATGGAAAATATGACATCCTTTTGCTGTCTAAATTGATTTCCAACGTTATGGCGGTTTAGATAGGCTAGAAGGAACAAGTGCGTGAAGATATTTCGGTTGCTCTAAACAGCAAGGTATTGAGAGCCGATGCGGGTGATTGAGGTGAGATGGAGTAGCGCAGGAATGAAAGAGCGCTGTGAAACGAGCATCGTCCAGCACGATTCTCACACGCGAAAATCCTGTGTCCCGGCCGGGGATTGAACCTAGTTAGCCTTGGTGGAAATAAAGCATGCTAACCACTCAATCACCGAGGCCCAAATTTTTTTTGAGTTCATATTCGAAGTAACCGGGCAATGAATTACGAGCGGAAACGTATGCAGAAAAAATACATTCTGTTGACGGTAAAATACGTTTCAGCTACAGATGGAGTCAATTTACAATATTTTTTCATGTATCAAGTCCTCATTCGACGACAGTAGTAGTTATGATGTTCGACATTCTGATTGATGAGCGTTAAAATTCTTCCATAACATGTTCAAAGATAACCGTCATAACGACAAGCAACATCAACTTACGCCGGTGTGACTTCGCAAATTATATGCTGTTCACTGGGGCCACGGTGAGTGAGCGGTTGGCCTCTAGTCTCCTACCCAGCCGATCCGGGTTCAATCTCCGGCCGGGTCACTCCGGATTTTTGCATGTGGGAATCGTGCCGGACGATGCCGGTATTCGCCGGGTTTTCTCGGGGATTTCCCGTTCCCCAGCGCCCTTTCATTCCAGCGCTGCTCCATACCCACTTCAATCACCCTCATCCGCTCTGAAGACCTCGATGTTAAGAGCCGTCCAAATCTATTCACTCACTCACTCTATATGCCGGTCAATGATATTTGAGTATTTCCGAAATCAGCTTTTGGGAATGTTACTGCCGGTATCTTCCTATGTTTCAATGGGTACACTGACTATGGCATGTGTCCTGTTAAGTTGGTAAACTGACGAGGGAAAGTAGTTACATGTCTTAAAGTGGCTGCATGGTTGAAGGAATTTCGCACGTCTGAGGCCTAAAAGCGTGGGAGCTCTAGGGGCGACCGGGACATGCGTATCAACTCTCATCGCCTCTACACGCATAGCACTGAACTGGCGTGCAGTCTTGCCGTCGATAACGGTCATCTACGAGACTTTCATCGGAGACCCTACCATTTTATGACGTAATAATAAAAATAAAGGTTTGATGAACGTCCCTATTACATTTAAAAATTTTATAACGGAATGTTCGTACCTAGAAATGACAGTGAAAACACCCAATTGAGCCATTTTTCACTATCACAGGAACATGCTTTGGAGACACATTGGATGGTTTTTTAATAACACGTTTTTTGCTGGAGCTCGACACACCGTTCCGTGGCCTATCCAGGTGGTCACCTTAACATTGAATTAACACTGTTATATAAACATGTCTGATTACTAAACTTACTTATATTTTGCTTTCTGTTCTAACTGCGTATAAGCAAATCTAAAATTTACTGACTTTGCTTATAATTTCAAAGTTTAACTTGAAAATCGGATGAATAAAGTGATTGGATCCATGACGATGTTAATTTTACATAATGGAAAAATACATAATGTGAATACACGTAGATCTTAAGTAGGGCTTTCAAAAGTGCCCATTTTACCGTGAACAGCGTTTAGTTCTATAGGCTATTCACGGTAAAGTGAGCACCTTTTAAAGCCCTGATAAATTCTTCCTTACAATTAATTAATGCATTTCCATCTTTTTTAAATGTAAACATTGCAGTATGACTAATAAACACAGTGTATACATTTCATCACTCTCACAAGTTAACGTCTGAGACTGCAATAAAATATATTGATTAGGAGTTAATGCCTTTTGGGAAGACCTTAAAAGGTGCTCATTTTACCGTAAACAGCCTACAGATGCTTGGATTTGAAACTCAAGTATTAATAGCTTTGTGGGATGCGTTTTGTTAACATCTTGTAGATTGTGACCTGCCCGTTCTCGTCTTCGCATTCCGCCGCCGCATGTGTTGTTAACAAATAAGTGAGATGGAATTGTGAAGAGATTTATGCGACTCTTAACATCGAGGTCTTCAAAGCCGATGAGGGATTGAAGTGATTATGGAGCAGCGCCGGAATGAATGGGCGGGGGAAACGGGAGATGCCCGAGAAAACCCGCCGACGAGCGGCATTGTCCGGCACGATTCCCACATGCGAAAATCCGGAGTGACCCGGCCGGGGATTGAACCCGGTTCGCTTTGATGAGAGACGAGCAGGCTAACACAAGCCTACACTGTAAAACATTCTGGTAAATTTCCGAAACTGTAACGGACATTATTAACCTATACACTGCATGGAAATAATACCACATATCAATCTGCAGATATAGGAATGTTAAGTGTCGCTACTGTACAAAGTTGGCAACTTCCCTACGCATTTGACTGATTCCTGACCACATGTAGGAACGCTATAATGAATGTCTTAGTTGAAAAATATTATTCCCGCTTTCTCACTAAAGGCTGTTCACCACAAAGTGAGCACTTTTGAAATCAACGCTAGGAAAAAGTCACCGCGCCTACCTGCATATATTTTAACGTGCGCACTGAGTGACATGCGCCCAGTAAAGTTGGGAACGAGGGAGGGAACGTAGTTCCATGTCTTATTGTCGAATACAAGTGTTAGGTGCCCATTTGTGAACACTTAAATTATTTTTTTCGCTCTCTGTTTTTTTTTTTAAATACATATAAGTGTAAAAAATCAGCACATTTGTAGATTATTATTTATTTTTGTAATAATTTCAGTTTCACTTGACCGAAGCATGAATAAAGTGAGGAGGCCCACGGCAGTGTAAATTCTGTATAACGCCGAAAAAATACACTAAGTACGCGCAAGTATATCATAAGGAGTGCCTTCAAAAGTGTTTAGTTTACCGTGAACAACCTGTAAGCGTATACAGTGGTATAGGCTATTCGCGGTAAAATGAGCACTTCTGAAAGCCCTGCTCAAGATCTGCTTATATGCACGTTGCATATTATTCCACCTTATGTAAAATTAATATTGCCATAGGCCTCATCACTTTATTCGTGCGTCGGTCAAGTGAAACCGTGGAGTTAATAGAAAAAGTAAATACTTCACAAATCTGGTAATTTTTACACTATTGTGTATTAAAAAAAACAGAAAACGAAAAATAATAATTCAAGTTATCACAAATGGACACCTAACATTTTTTGTTCGACGTCAAGAAATGGAACTACTTCCCATTCATCGTTACCAACTTTACTCGGCACATGTCAACTTAGTGCGCCCGTTAAAATATATGCAGGCAGGGGCAGTGACTTTTTTCTAAGGTCGATTGCGAAAGTGCTCAATTTTTCGTGAACAGCTTTTATAATAGGTATTCACAGTAAAGTGAGCACATTTCAACGCCCTTTCATATGGAATAAAAGACAATAAATGCATTTTTTTTTGTTTTAGACGTTAACTTCTGAGTGCGGTGGAATATACACACTATATTTATTACTTACATGGCAATATTTATTTGAAAAGGTAGTTAAAGGATAACAAATAGCTGATAGAAAAAAGTAACTAGGATGTCAAAAGGGCTCACTTTACCGTGAATAGCCTATACAAGTATATACGTAGAGTGAGAATGCGTAGTGTTACGAATTATCTTTTAAGTCAATTCATACCTGAAAGGGGCTCTGGGCGTAGCTGAATAATGAGTTATGATTATGTAGAGCACAACAGTATAAGATGGGGGTTTATCGAACATAAAGATTATACAATAACTATTTACATGACTATTGATCGGGGAAGGTTATATGGAATACCAAGTTTTAGTTAATTATAAGTTTTATTACCGCACGCCACTACTATCGCAATATAATTGGAAAGTCCCCGCCTTGATCATGTTGCCGGAGGCTGATTCTAAGAGACCTTTAACGACGGCCGGACATACCCATCTTCATGTATTCTTGGTCCGTTGCGCCGATGACAAAAAGACGCCGCTCTCAGTGTTTCATTGGCCTATATCGGGCGCGTTGTTTAATATTTTCGGCCACGTTCACTGGCTGGTGAAGGGAGTTTCTGCAACTATCTTTCACAAGGTATTAGAGCAATTTCGCTCGTGCACTGGTTCAATGTTTGAAGATGTAATCAGGCATGTCGTTCAGCTAAGGCCTAATCACTTCAAAACAGCAGGAGACTTTCCAACTTTGTATTGTAGCGACGCTAAACATCCCACAATTGTAGCATAATGAGTAGTATTATTTCAACCCGACATAGAGGTTAAAATATTTCAGTTTAGTTTAAAAAAAAATTCTGGAAAATTTCCTAAAGTGCTCCTAAAGTGCTGCGCCTTTTCATTTCTGCATGCTTACCTGCTCTATGACTGTGTTTTTCAGTGGCGATAGAGTTGCGGTGAGGTGGAGAAGGCGCTGCGACTAAAAGCCACTTGCGAAATTCAAGAGAATAACCGCTTGTAACCGAACCCGCTCCACCTAGGGGGAAAAAAAAAAAAAAAAAAAACACCTCGTGGCCGCGTGCGGTGTAACCGGAGAATCTTACCCCCAGGTGGATTTTACCTCCAAGTAGGAAAGGACGGACACACTCGTGATCGAGACAGGAAAATAACGTACTAAGTACATAATTATACCATTGGTGATATGTTGGCACAGTGGGGTGCCTAATGGGAAGAAAATAGTAAATGTACAGAATAGGGACTTTTCGGAAAGATATCTTTTTTTTTCTCGTGAAAAGTGGTATAATTCCACTCCACTATTTACACAGAACACGTAATTTCTATGCTTAAATATCATTTCTGGGGAAACTCCAAGCTTCGCTGATGCGTGACCGCTTCGTGGTCACCACCTACAAAAAACAGCCGTCGTGCCTTGATTAAGGGTTTTGGTTATTAGCTCCCCTGCTGGCGCTGAGGACTCTGGCTCGATGCGTAATTTTTAGCTGCGCTTGAACAGTAATTTTATTTTCGAGAGGGCTACAATTAATCCTTAAATTGTTATCCTACCAATGGACACATTCTCGCGAGAAAGTGACGAGGGTAAAACTCTCGGGGATTAGTGTCAGCCTAATGTATTTAGGTCAGCGGAGGGTTGTAAACAGTATTATACTGTTGTCGCGGTTGTCAGCGGACCGCCAAGCTGCTTCGACACTTGCCGCCACTAAGGCATTAAGGGGGTAAGAATAGTCTGGGTAAAATTTGCCTGCTACACCGGACGCAAGGAAGCATTGCTACGACAGTGTAAAATAGCTTGAACAAGCTTCCCGTGTGTTCCATTTCGTCAGAAATTTTTGCAGTAACTAAATGGTTTTGATACGGCAATCTGTTTTGAAAATATAGAGCATCGTCACTATAGTTTAAAACACTGTTTCGCAAAAGAAATAGACGTAAACGCAGGGCTTAAACAGAGAAATACTTACAGCTATTTTTTTTTCTGGCTATGTCACATTTCAACGACCACATTTATGTATCAATAACCAAGTTTATGGAATTTACATCAAAATATTGACTTTCATTTATGTCAGGAAAACTATTCACATAAAAATATTCCATAGTTTTTAAAAAATAAGAATAAATACAATCGCTCACAATGTGATTCCATATGACAACCACGCAGACCCCTTGGGGAAGAGTTCTCCTTATCTGCCATCTCAAATCCGAAGATTATGCTTAAATACGACTTGTAAAGTAAGCTTATGACAGCTGAAGAGATATTTACACTACCATTAGGAGGAAAATAGTTTATCTTTGTTTTAATGATCGTACCAGATATTGCGAAAATACAGATCTTCAAGTGACCCACTTTTGTTATATTCTCGTCCATTCCAAGCGCTAATTGTTATAAAAACACAATGTTTTGTGCCGTATAAATATTTTATGAACGAGAATATTTCTAAAGTTAAGGTTTTAACTCTCCGCATTCTCTTTTCCAAATTACACTTTCCTGGTTCGTGAAACCCAGTAAACGGACCACGACTCAGTTTGAATACAACATTTGCAAATGAATAAGCCTAATCAATTTGCGAATCGGCAAAAAACTACACAATGTTGTCCTCCAAATAGTCTTGCAACATACGCATCAGTATTTTATTACTAGCAAGAAATAATCACTATCCCCACAGAGGGGGAAAAAATTGTAACAAGACGTCGAATATTTTCTTTGCAGAAGTGGGGCGAAACGCTGTTCTCCCTCGTTGGCTGAAATAAACATTTTCACGAGATGAATGTCGGTCAAATGAGACGACTGTTATCCACTCTGCTGTCAAGTTCTTATTTGCGGCCTGTTCTTGTTGTCGCGATGATGATTGGTTGGGGGGGGGGGGGTCTATACCCCAGCAACTGCTGTTCCTGTACGAAACATGAACCATGCTGGGTCAGGGTGAGTATAGTTAGGTTCAGTACGTAGAAGGGTAGGGCAGGAGGGGGGAGGCGAAGGGCCACCCGCGCGCGTCAATCTGTTATCGAACCCCTGGTCCCCGAGCAATCAAGCCAGGTGCGTCCATCTGTAGCGGCGCCTCATGTCTGATTGACAATCCGGGGGCTCGCCTCCCGCGAGGACTTTGGTGGAGGGTGGTTGGGGGGAGGGAAGGAGTGGCTGTTGCGGATAATGTCACGCTCCCCTGGTGGGATAACGAGCATCACTACTGCCACCCCAGTCCTCCTCACCCTACCCCCTCCCCAACACCCATCTTCTCTCCTCTAAGTACACATGTGCAGGGAATACGGGGTAGGTATAATCCATTCCCAGTTACTTCCAACTTTTATGAAGCCCTGGTAAAGTTCTCCTGCCAGGATATTCCTCCACCTTATGCAAACAAAGCTTAACTAAGTCTAGAAAATTACACCAAAGGGACAACCGACCGCATTCTTGCGCATCCAGTGAAATGATACTTTACATAACAACTATTTATTACTAGGTATTACCAAAACACCTATTTTTCCACTACTTGTATTTATATTGATTGCAAAAAAAGATCATCATTTACGGATAAAAAAGATAAAATTAAGTTAAAAAAAAGAGGTATTTTTAGGTTAGCACAAGTATAAAAGGTTTTTATAAAATGGTATATTTAGGAAACAACCCAACATGTCATAAAAAGTGTGCATTTTCAAAGGCTTCATTCATAAAGCGTGAAGAAACTACGAATATATAATATAATCTATTCGCCTTTTCCTTCGCACTTATTTAGTCAAACCTTTGAGAAATCACTGCATACATGACGTGCTTGGTTGTTTCCTAAATATGCCGTGTATCACAGGCGTTTTATGCTTGTGTTGACATAAAAGTACCTTAATTTTGGTTGAATTGAACTTTTGTTTATACTCTATACATAACTTATATTTTATTTATAATTAATATGAACAAAGATAGAAATAAAATAGGTGTGCTGGTAATGCCTAGTAATAAATAGTTGTTATTACATACAGCCTATTCAAGTGTAAATTTTCTGGAGCCCAGTCTAAATTCTACTTTCGGGATACTCACTTCATATCCTTCCACCAGGCGTAGGCTGTACAAGTGTGAGAAATACGCCAAGGGGAAAACGACGTGCCATATTTGTGCGATGGTCAGTCGACTAAATAATATTTTTTTTATTTATAAATATGAACCGTATCTCAATGAGCGCTACTTAAGTGCGCTGGCCAGTGGAGAGAAATTGTTACGTTATAATTATATAAGCTTTTCGCGGTAAAATGAGCACTTTTGAAAGCTGTGCTGAAGATCTACTTGTAAGCACGTTGTGTTTTCTTCCACCTTATGTAAAATCAACATTACCGTGGACATGACGTCCACTTTATTCATGCGTCGTTTTACACTTCGATACATTAAAAAAAAAGAAAAACAGAAAACGAAAGAAGTAATTTAAGTTATCACAAATTTTTACCCGACACTTCTTATTCGACGTTAAGGTATGGAACTACTTTCCCTCCCTTGTTAACAACTTTACTGGGCGCATGTCACTCAGTGCGCCAGTTAAAATGTATACCGGAAGGAGCAGTGACTTTTTTTATAAGGTTGATTTTAAAAGTGCTCACTTTATCGTGAACAGTCTTTCCCATATATTGTTCAACTTGCAGACGTTATCTGTGGCTACATTTTACTTATATAATATCTGTTTAGATGTCATTGTTTCTGCAAAATGGCATGTTAAAGGCAAAATTATTACTGTTTGTGTAATGTAAAACTAAATTGAACGAAACCATTTGCAGAAAATTTAAAAAGGACAACTGAAAGATCTTGTCTTATTTCATTTTAAGGCACGTTTAGTAAAAATTATTTTCCATAAATTTAGGCATAGCTTCGAATCAAACATATGCAAGAATTTCCTAATTTTCAGTCAATTATTTTGAAATTGCAAAAACATTGCCTTGTAAAATTCTATAAACGTATTGAAGTAGATTTTAGCATATTCTTTCAGTGTGAATTATCTCATTACAGTACGTAAGACGGTTTTCATTATTTTTACATTTTTAAAACAGTAAAATTGTGATTTTGACATGTATTTTCGTGACAACGTCTTCAACTCAGCCCATTGTTGCTTTCGGGTCCGTGACAGTTACTCATTAAATTACTCGTTAAATATAAATGTACGATAGTATAGCCTGGTCCTTCGGCTTCCTGCTTCACACACAAACGTATTTGTTCTGACGTCATCAGGCCGCTGCGGGAGCCGCGCTGCGAACCTCTGCTTTCGAGCGGTTTAGTATGCTTGGGACCGCTGTAGCGACCGAAAGGCTTATCCGATCATAGACATTCTGGCATCAGTGTGTGCGTAAAAACAAGGAGTAACTAAAAACATAACCAATAATCATAAATAATAAATACACATAGTGACTTTCTAACCAATAAACTTTTTTTTTGCAGATTACAAATAAAAATAGTTAAAAATCACGAGTTAGGGGTAAAGGACACTAATAATATAAATAACACAGATAGTTCTCAACAAGGAAAATCTAAAATTGAAAGGATGATTCAGCTACCTCAATCCATTCCGGAGTTATATGAAGAATAATTTGACAACTCTACTCAGCAGCGAAATGCGGACGTGGCGAACAGCCTGTGTTAAATAACGCTCTTTCAGGGACGTATCAATTGAATATCACCGAGGTGTCCCTCTTCTACACTGTGCTATGAACACAACACGGCACAGCCTCTGTAGCACGAATCGGTCCCGCATCACTGCGGTGACGGGCAGGGACGTCACCTAGCAACAGCGGGAGATGTGGTCTCTTTGTTGCTGGTGTCCTCATTTCCCTGTGAGTTAGAGCTGACCTCGCTCAGGCCGCAACGGCATCAGGGAACCTTGCCTGGCCTGGAAGTATTACTGCTGGATTTACAATGCCACGACGAGGTCTTCCCGACGGTCAGACACAACGTTACAGCTTCATCATTTCAGCCACCAATATTAGTTCAATGTTTACAATACCCCGACATTTTCCTTTCATGACTTTCGGCGAAATCCTAGAATGGCCAGTAACTTGCTATGGAGTGTGAAGAAATCGCAGATCACTGTACGCCATTTTGTTTTGATAACTTTGTAAACGAAATATTTTTGGATTTTGGAGCAGTTATTTATCCACGAATATTTATTTTCGTCAAATCATTAGTTTTCTGTTACAAGAAAACAAGGTTGCACACGTGAAAAACATATGTTTAATGTTAAATTTACCACAGTAGTGAAATCCGCTCATTTCATTTTGTAAGGTTATCTTTTTTTTTTCTACTGCCAAGCGAGGCCAACTGGTCCGACGCCCGACGAAAGTATAGATAGAATCTACTTTTGTCGGTGTGACCTTGTTCCTGATTGGATGATGAAAAATTTTTGTCTGTGTCGGGGCTGTTTCGTCGGACTGTCGAGTTGTTGTTAATCTAGCTTATTTCTGTGGAGCCTTACAATACCACGATAATTTACTTGCGTTGTCCCTCATTTTATACACAACGACGGCACGAAACTACTACTGCCGTTGTATGTCTCGAAATACTCGGAATAATAAGTGAATTTAAAATTGCCCGAAACCTTTATTGTTATCGCTTAAAGAGAACTAACTAACTCTGCAAATCCCATCTCGCTAGCTCAGCTGGTAAGAAACATATTTAGATTTCAATTTTGGCAAATGTATAGCTAATTTTTCTTACAATGTGATTTGAGATAACAAATGTAAAAAACTTTTTTGCAAATTTATAATGGGTTTGGTTTATTTTCAAGTGTAATTATAAAAGTAATTTGAAATATCTCTTGCTTTTTTAAATATTTATAAAACAATAATTGTGGCTACATAATTTTTTACACAAAAAATATATGATAATTGACAATTTATGTAACCATTAAAAATTATTTGACCTATTTTATCTATACTCTATTTATGCCTTATAATATTTATTTTGTAATAAACAAGGATAAAACATTGAGAAAAAAATCTGTGTTGGTAGTGCCTTGTCAGAAATAGTTCTCGTGAAAAATAATATTTCAAACGAATACTTACAAATTTGGTGCATTGTCCTTTTGTGTAATTTTCAAGGCTAAGTAAAGGTTAGTTTGCACAGGGCGGAGGATTATCCTGAAAGTAGAACTTTAGCAGGGCTTCAGAAAAGAGGGAAGTAACCGTGAATGAATTATAAATATGCGACGTATTACAAAATTTTTATACTTGGGTTAGTATAAAGGAACTTTTTTTTGTTACATTGAATTTTTACTTGGATTTTAACTATTAATTATAATATTTAATGTATACTTAATATGAATAAAATAGAGAGAGAGAGAGAGAGAGAGAGAGAGAGAGAGAGAGAGAGAGAGAGAGAGAGAAAAAGAGAACAGAAGCGTTGGCAATACCTAGAAAGAAATAGTTTTATGCAAAATATTATTAAAGTGAGTGCGCACGAATACGGTGCATTGTCCCTTTGGTGGCATTTTCTAGGCTGAGCAAAGTTGTGTTTGCATGAGGTGGAGAACTATCGTGTAAGTGGAACATTAGCAAGACTTGGCAGAAAAGTTGGAAGTGAAAGCGAAGGGGCTATAGAAAAACCGTCCCGGCGAACATCCTTCGTAAGCAACCAAATAACAAGTGGTGCAAACAATTTTTTGATGTGCGTAGTTGCAAAACACTGCTCCTTACTGTATTAGTTGGTTGAGGTGAATGTCGATCTTGACATCAAGACGTCACTGAAAATAAATTTGCCATATGTTGAATCTGACGTTTAAACTTTCTCGGCTAGAGTGGAGCGAAGAGGGATTTGGGTGGCTCCTATCATCGAGGTCTTGAGAGCCAATGAGAGTGAAACGAGGTGGGTATGGAGCAGCGCCAGAATTTAAAGGCGGGGGAAACGGGATGTCCACGTGAAAACCCGCCGACCGGCGGCATCGTCCGGCACGATTATCAAAGGCGAAAAATTCTGGAGCAACCCCGCAGGGAAACGAATCCGGTTCGCCAAGGTGAGAGACGAGTAGTCTGACCACTGCACCACCGTGGCTCTTTTCCCGGCTAGACTCCTGGGTGCCGTTCGCAACTTAAAACTGTTAGTTCAATCGCATATATATATATATAAAGGCTCTTCACGATAAAGTGAGCACTTTTGAAATCAAGCTTTGAAAAAAGTCACCGCCCCTACTTGCATATGATTTAACTGGCGCACTAAGTAACATGCGCCCAGTAAAGTTGGTAAAGATTGATGGGAAGTAGTCCCGTATTTTAACGACGAATAAAAAGTATAGGCAACCATTTCTGATAACTTAAGATATGTCTTTCGCTTTCTGTGTTTTTAATACGTCAAAGTGTAAAAATGAGATTTGATAACTATCTACTTTTCTAATAATTTCACAGTTTCAATTGACCGACGCATGAATAAAGTGATGAGGCCCTTGACAATGTTAATCTTACATAGGGCGGAAGAGTACACAACGTGCAGTGCATAAAAAAGTAGATCTTAAGCATGACTTTCAAAAGTGCTCTTTTTACCGTGAACAGCCTATATATATATATATATATATATATATATATATATATATATATATATATATATATATATATATATATATATATATGTGTGTGTGTGTGTGTGTGTGTGTGTGTGTGTATGATATTCTTCACTGCATGTCAGTCTGAATTCAATAGACCGTAATGTTGAAGCGAACTGTGAGCGTTTCCAATTGGAGAGTAATAATTATCAACAAAAAATTCCCAATAACTTAATTAAATACTTTAAAAAAAAACGCAGACAGTTTACTCGTCTTACATTTTTTGTGCACCAACTAGCGTTCGGCATGGACCAGTAAACCACACAATATGCAAATGCAAATGTAAATTGAAGTAATTTTACTCCAACATTATATAAATGATGGACCATATTCATCGAAGGATGCCCCCTAGCCTGCCTTCAGTGGCTCACTATAAATAAGATCAAAACAATACAGTTATAGCTGTAAAATAAGGAATCGTAATTCCGTTGGTGGTTGGGTGAATCTTACAGTGTGGCGTCGTTACACGCGATGGAAGTCTAGTAGCTGAACTGGAGATTCCACTTTGTACACAGGGTCCATTGTGGTGTAGGAGCCAGACTACTTGCCTCCCACCAAGGCGAACCGGGTTCAATTTCCGGTGTGGTCCCCCCTAGAATTTCGCACGTGGAAATCGTGCCGGACTATGCTGCTGGTCAGCGGGTTTTCTCGGGAACCTCCCGTTTCCCTACCCTCCTGCATCCCGGCGCTGCTCCACACTCGCCTCGCTTCACCCTCATCGGCTCACAAGACCTCTATTTTTAGACCCACCTAAATCTCTCCACTCCAATACTTTGTACAAGTCACCTTCTCCTTTAAGAAAACGTACACTCTGTATCTAAATTTAGACGACTTTAAAACGTTCAGATTTTTCAAAGCTAAATTATACAGCAAAGTCAAGTACTTGCAGATTAACTTTGTACCTTCACTTGGAAATATTCGTATTCCCTAAGTGTTTCCTCGCAGAGAAAATCACTTTGACACGAGTACCGAATTTGGTCTGAATGTGTTGTCAAATATCCACTCAAGTTTGATTGATTCTCTTCGGACCCTGCTCAAACGAATTGAGGCCGCTCGCTCGTGCTCCGAGGCCATGGAATTAACTGGACTACGACAAACGTATAATCTCGTATAATGGGTGCCCACATCAGCGAAAAGCAGTGAACCAGAATAAAATCCACTTCGTGATACTTAATGCGGTATTATCATTTTTAAAAAAGGCACAAAAACAAAGTAAAATATCTACGTCAAGAAGCTAGACCAGAATTTTATTTTGATACAGTCGCTGATGTTCGAGATATGCTTATTTGTGTAAAGTCCATTCACTATAATACTAATAAAAGGCCCTTAAAAAATTTAGTGGACATTCGTCATGTTAAATTGTTTGTGGCAAGAAAGAATTATGCTATAGTGACCACAAAACTGCATATTAAACTTACAGAATTAATTACTATTATTTTGTAATCTCGAACAAATAGTATGGAGTTACTTACAATATAATTCTTTATTCTTGGGAAAAATTTTCCATTGTAAATTTACAGAAAATTTTGTAGGTACCACAAAATATTTTTTTTCAAAGTGTGAATAATTGCAACAAATCAGTGAAAACTATATCACTGTTATTAGTGAAAAAGAGCAAATAGTTCACTGATTGAATATAACTCATTCAACAGTGGCTCTTACTAATGTCCAGTGAATTCGATGTCTGTGGGTAGCGATACACAGTAAGTTTCACTGAGTTACCCAGTCGGTAACAGTTCATGAGTAGTATTTCAATGCCTAAAATCAGAGAAATCGCTTGATACAGCTTTGGTGTGCAATTAACCCATCTATCGAAGCAGACAGCTCCTTGCAGAGGCCGTGGCATATAACAAAATAAACACGCGTTACTTACATATCTAAATATAATGTTCCTAACCTATTTGGATATTTTAAACAGCGTTCTGAGATACAGCGAGGTATGGAAACCAATATATTACCATATTAATGTCCTCGTCGAACAAATATTTTTGAAAGCGCCATTTATGGGAAGTTTTATGACATACTTTTTGTCGCAGCGGAGTCAATGATCTAAGAGTGGTAGGGTTAGAAAGTTGAGTAAGAGATTTGGACGACTCTTAACAGCGAGGTCTTGAGAGCTGATGAGGGTGACTGAGGTGATTTTGGAGCATTGTCGGAATGAAAGGGCGGGGGAAACGGCAGATCCCGAGAAAACCGGCCTACCAACGGCATCGTCTGACAAGATTCCCACATGCGAAAATCCAGTTCGCTTTTGTGGGAGGCGAGCGGGCTAACCGCTCGGCCACCGCAGCCCCAGTGTTAGAAAGGGCTTGGGCGAAAGAAACTTGCTGATAGCCACTAACATATATTAACACGATATCACAATATCATGGGGATAAGGGAGGGATGAAGATTTAGTAAAGTTTATGGTAGAAAGATTAACGGTAATAGCTCTCAGTAAATTGATGGGCTCTGCCAAAATAAAATTCCGTTATGCGTAAAAAACTTTGCTATGCGGGAGCGATAAAAGTAACCCAACGATTAGGAGATTCAAATTCAAACACACGTATCAAGTAATTTCTTTGTGGAGGATGGGGTTATTAGGAAGAAAACAGCTCACTAAAATAATTTCAATCGCACAAAAATAATTTAAAAAAATTCACTTCTATAACGTGAGTTGAAGCAAGAACCTTTACAGTTGACATAATTTTACAGTGTGAAATGTTCAGTACTCTACAAAATAGATCTAGCGTATCACGAATAAACATTAGCACCCTATATCATCGCCCACAAATCTCCAGATAATACGTGCGCAACGTTAGCTCGCCAGAGAGTATCATCGAGTAATACGTGCTGCTCTGTGTTACGTGAAACGTTTCCTTAATATTCTTTGCCATTTCGCGGCTACAGGAAGAACAATTACGGCTCACGTACGAGTAAACGTCAGTAATACGACGAACAGTTCAACAACTTGGCCATGTACTTGCTAATAACACTGCAGAGAAATTCGACGTTCCGTAACACAAACTTCAGTGAGTAATTAAAACGATATTTGGTGACTTTGTATTGTGTACATTTAAATTTTTATTTTGGGGAGAACTATTTAGAAAGCTCATAACTTGCCGTACTGATAAGTCTTTAATGACTATTCCGTCTGAAAATAGTATTTTTTCCAAGTTGCATTAGGGAATTGTTAGGATTATACTTGGATAACATTATTACATCATTCCTTTCCATGATGTGTCCGAAATAAAAATAAATCGGTTTCTGTGCCCACGAATGCAAAATTATGTTTTTCCTCATTTGCTCACTTGTCAGTAATTTATTCTAAAAATATTATTCAGTTATGGGTGGCAGATTTGTAACGGTGTTCAGCTAAACGTGCACTAGCTTAAGGACCCTGCCTGAAGTCACTGCTGTCGGTGTTGCTGTGCGGGTAGTCAGGCTGCCCGCGCAAGGAATACGGATGGCAGTTCCACCTCAAGGCCGCATGTGCCTTTAACATGCTGGCCCAAAGCCCCGCCACCTATCTACAAGATTCTTCGCTCCCATATTAACCAGCATGGACTCCTTTTCTGTCGGTATGGGTTTTACCATGTCTATGCGGGTTTTACCATACCCCTTCTTAGCGTAGCTTTAATACACGTACACTTAGGGAGGTAGGCATGTCCCCAAAGTGCAGGCCATGCCTACCCATTCCCTCTCGGCCGCGATGCCCGCCTCATTTGCATGAAATTCCCTCTTCTTTAGGCGTAAAGGGCGCAGCCCTAACACGGAATTGGAACCCGACCCTACCTTCGCACTTACACTTAACACTTAGACTAAGGTAGTTTAGAAAAACGTTTGCCTCCCACTCTGGGGCACCGGACTCTATTCACGTATTTCTCGCTCGTTGCTGTAAGCAGTTTCTTTGCTGAAATCGCAAATTTGTGGGCTCAAAACAAACTTTGTTTAAAATATGAAGCACCGAGAAGTATGTTTACTACAAACAACATTTGCGTTATCGTCGCAATAGTTCAGTGCTGTTCTTTGTGGTAACATCAGCTACTGCATTTTGAAGGGCAAACCATTATGTCGACGATTTAAAGAATACGTTAGTTGATAAAATACCATAGTATGATTCGTTATGAAGGAAAATCTAACATTTTCCAACGGAAAATTTTATTATTACTTAAACCTTTCCTTTGGCGTAAAAACAGATTTCGGTACTGTAAATAAAACAAGTTCAAAGATTTTTTTTCTGCTTACAGTGTGTGGAGCATGGCGGGAGTCGCCGATGGCTTTCGGGTTTTCTTGAAGCGCTCAGTTTACCCGCACATCTCCACCAGTGTCTGATCTCTGGGTCCGTGCCCTGGCCCCTCTTGACACCAGGCTACCTTTATTTCATAGACTCTTTGGTGGATGTGCACGCTGATTCGTCACGCTTACGTGGCCAGGAGGCTGGACACGAGCGAACTTCGCTCCAAAACTCGGGCAGGACTCATTACTACGTAAGCCCACCGCATATAACCCTGGAGAGCCTGGCCGCCGTCCATTAGTCACAGATCTTCCTGGTCAGTTCTCATTTTTGTAATTTCTGTATAGTTTTCTAATTCGTGTCATTCGAACCGTAAGTTTGGCATGTAGCAAAACAATATCTATCAAACGAATTTTTTTCATTTATTTAAGATGAAATTTCGAAAATAATAAGTAATTTTCTATTTCCTGCTCTCCGTTGCCGTTATTGACACAAATAAATAATAATACAAGAAAACATAATTCGGAATGCAATCAGGAAACTACGTAACACAAGAGAATAAAGACCCGTATTCACTTTGCACGCAGTCATTCTGACCCAACACTCCCACACCGAAGCGCCTTGCCTGTGACGTCACGATCAGCACATTCTGAGGGTCCGTACACAGTAAAAAAATTCCTGTACTTGTTACAAACAATATTCTTTGTAAACTATGTGCCAAAGATTTCCTTCTAACTCGGCAGCTGAAATATTGTACATTTACAACACATTATTTCTGGAAAAGATGCAAAACTGTGTATGTAACTCGAGATCTATAAATACTATAAAACAAAGTCGCCCGGCCGCGTGTGTCTGTGTATTTGGCTAAGGCTAAGGCTTCTAAACTAAATTATGAATTTCGATGCAGTTTTCACCATCATTTAAAGAATTTCTTGGGGAAGGCTGAGGAAGACTATATAATACATTAATATTTAGTTTAAGGATAGTAGAGAAACGTCGACGTTTTATAATCACGTCGGAAAAAGCCACTTTTTCAGACGCTTACATGGCTTACGCTAACTAAACCGTAATATATAGGCCCTGCGTCAAATTAATGTACTACATAATTGTAGATCTCAAAACGTTCTAGATAAAAGTCCGCGACAGTATAGGTTTATCGTTTAAGGATGACCCACAAGTAACCATTTTTGTCTTTTTGAAAAACACAGAATTGATCATTATCAAATAAAATATGTTAGCTACACCATGTCGTTTTAGGAGCTAGCACAGGCATATTAATTACGCGCAACAAAATAATTACAGTGGTGGAGCGAGCTGATGAGGAAAAATCTATGACGTCACATTGCTGACCGCGGCAGGTTCTATATGTGTCAATCGCACCCGAGTAATGCCGGGGAGGGTAGCTAGTTTATAACAAACTTGAAGTCTACAGCATTTGAATGTTAAAATTCAACATTAGTTTTACATATTCTACAGAAAAGTGTTATAAAGTTTGCTCCAATTAATTTGTAGAGTAGCCGACCTCCCGTGGCGCAGTCGGTTGGTGCGCCACCGATCCGAGGTGCGGAAGGCTCTGGGCTCGAATCCCAGGCAAGGCAGGGACGTTAATTTCAGTTAGGTTATAAGCTAGCCTGTAAGCCGCCCCCTGCCAAGCCTTCAAGCAATAAACAGGGGGAAGTTAAAAAGCCCTTTACAATGACAAAATTTGTTGTGTAACAAAAATACATTTGGCAACTAGTTTCCAAAGAATTCCTTCATATTTTTGCAGTGTAGGCACTTGGAGGCGTCGACCCTGCGAGCGCTGCTATCTCGTCAAGTTGCCGCGCATTAGCGCATCTTCGTCATCACGTGCCAGCGTGTGGGGGAGGGTGATGGGGCGACACCGCTTTCCGCCGGTGAGATATGTCCTGCGAGAAGTTAGTGGCCGCGCAGAAATATCTGGCAGCGGCGAGTGTTGGCAGAGGGGCGTGGGGCCTTGCGTTCGCACATAATGGAGTCTGGAACGCCGGGGTATGAATAATAATGACGTCTCCCGCGGGCGTACACTTGTCCGCAGTGAGTACACTCCAGCCTCGCTCCTTCCTCGACAGAGCGAACTAGGAACATTCGTGCAGTATGTGAACAACCGCGCGCGCGAGCGGTATATGCTGTTCACCGTAAAATGAGCACTTTTGGAAGGCCTGCTTGAGATCTAATTGTTTGCACGTTGTGTATTCTCCCACCTTATGTAAAATTAAGATTGCCATGGTCCTCATTACTTTATTCATGCGTCGGTCAAGTGAAATTATTATAAAAGTAAACATTTTATAAATCTGCTAATATTTACACACTGAGGGGTTAAAAAAAAAACAGAAAGCGAGAGATATGATTTAAATTATCACACGTGGTTACCTAACACTTTTGATTCGACGTTAACGTATATAACTACTTTCTAACCCTCGTTACCAACTTAACAGGGCGCATGTAACTCAGTGCGCCCGTTAAAAATATTTGCAGACAGGGGCAGCGACATTTTTCTAAGGTTGATTTCGAAAGTGCTCACTTTGTCGTGAACAGCCTTTACTCCTCGGCCAGTGACGTCAGTTGACTGGAGAGGTCTGAGAGCCAATGAAGGCTCGATGAAGTGAGAATTGAGCAGCCCCGGAACGCAAAGGCGGGGAGAACTGGGAGACCGCCGAGAAAACCCGATGACCAGTGGCATCGTCCGGCACGATTCCAGCTCACGCGAATCCGGGGGTGGCCCGGCCGGGAGTTGAACGCGGTTCACCTTGGTGGGAGGCGAGGCAGGCTAAACGCTAAGCCACCCCCCCCCCCCCTCTTCTCCTTATCCTTGGAGTGACGTCAGTCTACAGCTAGGGCCCGCAGATGACTTCGAAGTGTTAAGAGAAAATGATCTCACTGGTGAGGGTAACGGGAAAACTCTGAGAAAACCTACTCGTTTCGAGAACTGTTCGCCACGTTTACCACACGCAAAGCGACCTAGATAGGATACGCCGGGTGTCTAACTCATATCTCCGGGGTGAGAAAACATCCAGAAATCATCACGAACAAATGGAAAATCTCTCGAGTTTCATTGTTTTATGGGCTATACTCCACACTCAAGTGCACACAGAAGAATATACTGTTATTTTTAATTAGATACTGTTTCGGTGATTAGTGATTTTTGACCTCGCGAGTTTTATCCTGATCATAGGAATCAGGTATAGTCACTCCACGATATCTTCACAATTTTCAATACAACCGTTTAAAAACCAAACTCTAGCTTTAACGTATCTGCATGTCTTTTATATACAACGTTATACAATAAACATTCAATACTGTGCCACAGTACACACAATCAAGTAAAAAACATGGTTTAGATTGTGTATTTTCAATCCAACTTTTCATCATTTGGCAGTACCATGTGATTCATAAAATAATTGATCATTACCAAAATATTTAAAGATCCAAAATTTATACAACAGTTTTAAAATCGTGAAAAAAAAAACTGATAAAAATAGAAGTAGTAATCGAATTGCTCATATAAAAGTGACGTTAAGCAAAATGTTCATTAAATAATTGACTACAAGAACAAACAATAATTTAATAATATTCGAAACACATAAATTGACTATAGATTATTTAATGTAGCAGTTTAGCTAAATAAGGGCAGCCGAAGAAGCCCAGTAAACCCCTCTTTTAGTAAAATACAAGTTTAAAAAACTGCACAAAAAAATTCAACATTAAAATGAACATCGGTGGAGGCAGTCCGTAGATACCAAGTAAAGCTCAATAGAATAAAAAACTAAGGACGATGAGTTTAAAATTCCACCTAAAAACGTCAAACGCGTAGGTCATGGGAGCACAGCAAATATAAATAACAAATTAAAAAAATATTTGGATTATAGAACAAACTAAACACTACATACACATTAAAACAACTGGAACACACATTAAGGGTAGAATTTAGGTAGTCCGAAACCAAAACTTAGGCAGGCAACCAAAACACAATTTAGAAAAAGACTATATCACTGCATGCCCAAACGACATAAAACTACGCCACACAATTATTAAAAAAACACTATAGAGACCCAGAAGAGAGAATTCTGATCAAGGCTGTTCACGATAAATTGAGCACTTTTGAAATCAACCTTGGAAAAATGTCACTGCTCCTGCCTGCATATATTTTTTACGGGTTCACTGAGTGACATGCGTCCAGCAAAGTTGGTAACGATGAATATAAAGTAGTTCCATATCTTAACGTAGAATTAGAAATTTTAGGTAACTATTTGTGGTAACTTGCTGCAAATTTTTCTTTCGCTTTCCGTTTTTTTATACATCGAAGTGTAAAAACGAGCAGATTGGTGAAATATTTACTTTTGTTATAATTTCACAGCTACACTTGACCGACGCATGAATAAAGTGATGAGGCATATGGAAATGTTAATCTTACATAAGGCGGAAGAACCCGCAATCTGCATACAAGTAGATCTTAAGCAGGGCTTTCAAAAGTGCTCATTTTACCTTGAACATCCTATACCACGACTCGCCGTTTCAACTAGCTCCACATGACGGCCTCTCACGCTACGATGAAATTAATAAGCGCCTCCTAAATCCCCTCTCACACTGCCAAATTTTTCCGTCAAACTGCTTCGAATAAGTTTGGTCAAATAAAGTTGTACAGTTATGACGTCATCGAAACGTCACAAAAGCCGCCATATTTGCCTGAAAAAGTTGGATGGCTTCTGTTTCCACCAAACATTTGAAGATTGAACCGGTTCTAAAATTTTTTTGATGTTTAACGGTCTCAGCCAATCAGAATCATGCACGACAAAAATTGACGCCAAGAAACTTTAAAATAACGAACAATTGCTGGTAACGAAGTTGGTTACGAAAATTATTAAGTTATGTAGGAGCTGTCTGGGCATGAATGCTATTTGAAGTGAATATTGCACATAATACTACGATCTGGGAGGCACTGAATTTCATTGTGCAGGAAACATCTCTTGTAAAATATGTTGTGTTTATGTGAGGAGGCGAATTATTCATACGGTAGGCAGGGTAATTATTTATGCCTCCACGCATAGGAGCCAATTAAAAAGATTGAGGTATGATGTGATTTCGCTTTATTAGCCTTGCAGGGAAGAGTATAGATGGAAATGTCAGTATTTGTGGACATTGAGGTGTAGGTGACTGTGTACTTAGACCCTGGGATAGTAAAATATTCAAAAATGTTATGTAAACAACCCACTGTGAAAATAAATATCATGTAAGCTAGGCTGCTTTGGATACTACAACCATGCAATGTAGAGGAGCCTGCTTAAACACCCCTAATGCAACGAGATGAAAAACTGTATTTTTACTTTCTCTTGCCAGCTGAGTGAAACCAGCTACATTACACAGTAGCTTCTCCTTTAGAATACCAGTTACGCATCAAGATTTGAGTGAATAAAAACAAGGTCTTTTGCTGTGCCTTGGCCGCAATTCAAATCCAAATATTTAGTAACATTTAACGGTTAGGCTAGTTTCTTAATTTAAAAAAATATCACGCTCTCATGAATTTAAAATCACTGTCCGTAAGTTTGCGCAAATTTGAATGTCTACTTGGCTAGCAAAGTATTATTAATTGTAGAGCAGAGTTAATATACACCCAGGCGGCTAGTAATTACGCAGAAGGTGATAATATGTACGTGTAAAGTCTTACTTGAGATATTACACACACTTGGCCTTACGCCAACGGTCGTTTATAGAAGGATGTAGAATACCTTATATATATTCGTTGATTTCACACCTCAAATGCATGTTGACCCTCTTCTGACGGTTAATTACTCTATCATCGGCTAAAATACCATAACGGAACATATTTTCAAGGGTCTTATTACTATTTTACTTTTAATTTAAATGTTTTAAAGCAAAGCACAGCCTCTGCGGGCTGTTAGCTTGTGGGACCCTTAAAGAATAAGATGGAGGTCAGCTTAATCTATCATTATCATCTCTCAGTAGCTGTTACAGTTTCAAATGAACGTTGTTAGCATAGGGATTAGCTGTTAGATGCATTCCTGACCAATTGCATGAATAATGACGTCACCACATATGATCAACTTAAGCACGTTAACACATTACTCACAAACTTCACTTAACAAAACCAATAAATTAAATTATATACATGTGTAACAATAAAATCTGCTGCTGCGTGAATCACAATAATCAAGTAAAATAGTATAAAATTACTGAATAATTTACTTATATATATATATATATATATATATATACACACACACACACACCGCGCGCGCGCGCGCGCGTAGCAACATAGGCACATTAACATTATGTAAATAGTAAATAAATATGTTTACTAGAGAAAAATAGTAGCATGTAATTTAACCTAAATATGATGTAAGAATAATAATATGCGCACGGAACCATACGTTGCATTCATATAATTAAAATTATAATTTAGTGAAGGAGCGAAAATAAATTACAACATTCCTTACATTTATTCTACAATGGACTGCATGTAAAAACAAAAGCAATATCTCACTATGAAATTAATTTTAAAATAATAATTCAAATTAGATTCTCCCAGTAAAAAAATTTGACAGTGTGACACATTTTCAAACACATTCAAGATTATTTGATAAAATTTGCTGGAAGGAAAAATGTGATGGCCGTATTCAAATCTTATTGTCAAATATAGTTGAAGGCGAATATTTGACATTGTGACAATGTCCACAATGACGGCTAAATTGACCATTTAGATCATGTTGCATCTTTGACAGTTCTTGCAGGCGTCGACCCGACGAAGTTCAGGCGTTGAGTTGCATAGGATAGGCGTTGAATAATGGCGGCACAAGTTGTGTAACGACTTATACTTACTTGTCCCCATGCTAAAAAAAAAAAAAAATGGTGACGCTGAAGGAGGGGAAATGAAGGTAGGGAAATGAGGGAAGGAAACAGGAGGTGAGCCGAGTCGGGCATGGAGGCAGGCACCTTGCGGAGTTGAGATGGTGCGATGGCGCTGGCGTCGCAGTACTGTTAAGGGCTGTTCACGATAAAGTGAGCACTTTTGAAATCAACCTTAGAAAACATTCACTGCCCCATGCCTGTATATATTTCAACGGACGCACTGAGTGACATGTGCGCAGTAAGTTCGTAACAAAGGATGGAGAGTAGCTCAAAATATTAACGTCAAATAAAAACTTTAAGGTAACCATTTGTGATAACTTAAATTATTTCTTTCACTTTTTTTTAGTGCATCGAAGTGTACAAATGAGCAGATTTGTAAATTATTCACTTTTTCTAATAATTTCACAGTTTCACTTGACCGACGCATGAATAAAGTGATGTGGCCCATGGCAATGATAATTCTACACGAAGCGGAAGAATTCACGACGTTCATACAAGTAGATTTTAAGCAGGGCTTTTAAAAGTGCTCATTTTATCGTGAACAGCCTATATTAACATTCAAGTATTCTATTTTTTTATTAGATGAAACTTTCACTGATAACACTCTATAAATTATAACGCTAACTTCGTTATCAAAACGAATTAAAAACGGTGACATCACTGCTGTGTTGGCAGTGACTAGTAAGAAATAGTTCAAATATGAAATATTATCAAACTGAGTTTTGGCAGGTTATTTGTAAAGTGAACTTCTCCCACAAAACGGCGTTCACGCAGGTATGTACTCTTTCATCATTGTCAGGAAACTTAATGATGTGCACTTTTTGGGCAATCAGAGTCATTTTCAAACGATCGAGGAACACACAAGTTAAAAATTGCGGTGTATTATTTCACAGACGCCACGGTTTACATTAAAATACGACCCGGCACACGTTCTAAACTAACCAAGCTGCCAGCCATATTGGCCACTTACGTTCGCCCTTTAGTCTGGGAGTCATTAGCATGGCTATAATAGGCTATTCGCGGTAAAGTGAGCATTTTTTTGAAGCCCTCTCATTTTGAATAATAGTCAATAAATGTAATTTGTTGTAGCTTTCGACGTTAACTTCCGAGTGCGGTGGAATATACACATTGTTTTTATTACTTACATGACAATATTTATTTTTAAAAGTGGTTTAAGGACAAAAATGGCTGATATGAAAAAAGTAACTTGGGCCTTGAAAGTGCTCACTTTACCGTGAACAGCCTATAGAAAAAGGTTGTAAGGCCTTGAAGTGTCGGTGGTCGCGGCTGTACTCTTGGTGAAGAGCGAAGCGGATGTAGGATAGGATCAGGGTAAAAACCCTCGGCCCATTCATCTACGTGGTTTAGTTCGCCTCTGGAATTCGTAGAAAAGGAAGTTGTTGGCGTCACCTTGTCATTTTTATGCTTAAACCGTAATAATCGAGCAATGTGCGAACCTGAAGTTTCTTGTGAAACTGGGTTATTGGCAAAAACTATGAGAACGAGCCAGAAAAAATTTCAAATTAAAAAAAAAATAACTTGTGAATTCAGCGATTTAATAATTCGCATGCTCATAACACGCCCTCTGTGAAGCAGTTTTTTTAAAAGCAGATACACGCATCGCTGTGCTGGATCATCCTCCATGTTCACCATATTTGGCACCACGTGATATCTAACTGTAAACCAGAAAATTAAAGGTCTATTTAAGTGAACACTTTTCCAGTCTGTTGAAGCGGCGAAAATTAAATTGGCCGACCTCTGTTGAAGAAAGTGACAGTTGGTGAGTCGCAACACGGTTTCGAACAGTGGAAAATACGTCTGCAGGTGTGTATACTGTTCTGAAGTGATTAGGCCTTAGCTCAACGGCCTGCCTGATCACACCTTAAAACACTGAACCAGGGCACCAGAGTCATTGTAATAACACCTTGCGACAGTCAATTGCAAAAACCCCCTCCACCGATCAGTAAACGGGGCCAAAATTGTTAAACAACGCGCCCGATGTAGGGCAACGTAACACTGTGAACGACGTCTTTTGTCACTGGGCCTTTGGAACGAGAAAATTACTGAAGATGGGTAATTTGTATCTTGGTATTCCATTTAAGCTCCCCCGATCAATAGTCATGTAAATAGTTATTGTGTAATCCTTAAGTTCAATAAACCCCATCTTATACTGTTGTGCTCTACCTACTTATGACACACTATTTAGCTACGTCCATAGTCTCTTTCAGGTAAGAATTTACTTAAAAGCTAATTCGTAGTATATAGATAACAAAATAAGTGTGATGGATACAAAAGGTAAACATATCTATACCACAGAAAGAAACGAAACAAATCCCGCCAGCTGTGTACAAGAATTTAGTGCACAGTGAGGTCGAGCATTGTACGAGACACCCTACAAACGCCTCTGGAGTCACAGCGCCATGTGCCAGATGACATTCGGCTACGTTATGTACATTCGATTCGACGCTTTGAAGCACGTTGAGTTAAAAAAAAAAAAAAAAAAAAAAAAAAGAGCAGTTTTACATCGCAGGGTAAGGGCATTCCCGACCAAGAGACGTATTTGAGTGTTCTTTGAAACTACACTCTTAGGAACTGTTCACAAATTTGCGACGTACATGCGTATTAGGAAAGTAAGAATGATAAAGTATATACATATTTCTATGCATGGTAACTCTACAACGTATGTTTAGGAATATCTTTGATGATTATTGAAATTACCCTATTCGCTGTTACCGTTTTCTGTATCTCCAGACTGATTTATGGTAAATATCATACACTATGTACAAGTTATATATGTTCATTACACGTTCTGGAATTTATTGTGTCAAAACATTTTAAGGCATGGAAAATTACAAAACTGAAATATACAGGCTGTTCATAATTAACTGAGTACTTAATGTAAGATCCATTTAAAAGCTACTTATGTGGACATTGTGCATTCTTCATATTATGCAAAATTAACATTACCTTGGGACTGATCACATTGTTGTTGCGTCGGTCAACTGAAACTCTGCAATTATGAGAAAAATAAATATTTTACAAATTTGTTAATTCTTACAACTACGTGCACGAGAACAACATAAAGAAAAATATCAATATTGTGAAATGTTACCGTAACGTTTTTAATTCAACGACAAGATATGAAGCTACTTTCCCTCCTTCGTTATAGTATATTCACGGTTTCTTCATTCTATTTGTATCAAACCTTTGAAAAATCACCCCGTGTATGACGTGTTTAATTATTTCCTAAATATGTTATTTATCACAAGTGTTTTATACTTCTGTTAACATTAATGTATCTCTTTTTTTCATTAAACCGAAGTTTTATCTATAATTTATTTATTAATTATAATATTTAAACTATAATAAATACGAATAAAAACAGCGAGAAAACATATGTGTTGGTAGGGCCTAGTAAGATATAGTTCTAATGCAAAATATTATTACAACTGAGTGCGCACTAATTCGGTGCATTGTCCTTTGGTGTAATTTTATAGACTTGGTTAAGCTTAGTTTGCACGAGGTGGAGGAATATCCTGTAAGTAGAAATTTAACAGGGCTTTAGAGAAGTGTGAAGTAACCTTAAATGGATTATAGTAACTTTACTGGGCGTGTTCTGTTAACTGTGTCCGTTAAATATATGCACGCAAGGGCAATGAAAATTTCAGAGGTCGTTTCCAAAACTATTCAATTAACCGCGAACACTCAATAATATATTTTATTCTAGTGTGTTTATTTATGCTGTATTTTTATACAGGGCAGCTAAATCTAAAGTAACGAAAATTTACACGCATATCCTGCCCATGTGCCCATGGTTTAATCTGAACTCGTAGCCGGGACCTTGATGAAACTTAGTACCTGTAGTTGAATGGTGGCGTCTACAATACTCGTTCAGAACTAGCACTCGTTTGTACATAATGTGGCGTGGCGTTAGAGATGGCTATCTTTCACTTTCTTAAGGGACGTTTTTCACGCCAGCCTATCAGAATGCAAGACGTCAGATATATACCTCGGTGTGAAAACAAAGACTGTCGAAACAAATGTAAACATGAAAAATATTGTTCCCGCCGTTTACCGAGACGTAAAAATTAGGGTAGCCAACACATGAGCGGTGGTATAGTGGTTAACTTTTTTTAAAAATTTATTTCATTAACCCTACTTAGCAGTACAGCCATCCAGAGTGATCAATTCTATAATGGCTACTACAACTTAACATACAGTATATAGGATATAAATTCGCAGTTTTTTTTGGGGAGAGCGGCTGTTCGTCTGGGCGCCCGTAATTTTAGCTACAAATCCTATTTCTATTCAAAAGCATCATTCACACTTTCACAACAACAACAACAAAGAAATTACAAATTTGATCAGTGCTCGGCCATTAGCCATAACTGACTCTATTATATATATATATTTTAAATTAAGGTTGACTGCTGTACTTCCTATATAAACGCTGTTCACGTTAAAGTGGGCACATTTTAAGGCCCTCCCAACAACCATTAACCACTACAAAATATATCTTATTGCAGCTTCAGGCATTGCATTTTGACGGAGGTGAAATGTATACACTGTGTTTATTGGTTACATTGCAATGTTTATTTTAATAAGCAGTAGGAAGAAGGAAATTGGATGAAAGGAAAAATATTAGAAGGGCCTTAAAAAGTGCTCACTTTACCGTGAACAGCCTATAACGTTATTAATTTCTCTTATCGGGTAGTAGCCGAAAAGGGGATCGTTGGACATCTTTTTAATCCCCCCTCCCCCACATTGATCCCAATTAAAAGTTGTGAACTGTATTACATAATCAACACTGTCACAAGTGCACTGCGGATGGGACGCGAGCCGTTCGTCGGTCACGCAGGCGTTGTTGTTCGCCCCGCGGAATCCGGTTTACAATCCCCGACTTCCCCAGCGTCAGTCATTAACGATAATTTGGCTGGCGACGCGAGGGTCTAGCGCGGAAGGGAGTTGGTGGGGGGAGGAAAGGCGCCGCGCGACCGCGCCAACAGGTAGCGTCGCCGCTAATGAACGTATCCGGCGCTCCGTTTCGATTAATTATCCCGGTCGTAATGAGGAAACCTAAACGTGGGGCCGGGCACAAAGCGCCAGCCCGGGTGTCATGTGTAGAAGGCGGCGGCGCTGTTTGCTGGATAATTAGAGGCGAGGGAGGCGGCCGTCTTTTCGGGCGCGGCGTCTCGTCGCCGAGCGCCCGCGCCGTCTCCATGGCGACGCGACGGACGCCCCGCCGCGCCGCGCCGCCTGCGAGGTCGCCCCGCCCACCTGCGGCACGAGGCGGCTACAAGGGGGACGCTGGCACGCGCCTTCCTGTTCCACAACATCTTTATAGGCTATTCACGGTAAGCCTTCTCATTTGGAATAATAGTCAATATATATATTTTATTTTAGCCTTTGACGTTAACGTCTGAGTCCAGTGCAATATTCACACTGTGTTTATTACTTAAACTAGCGGCCCGCCATCGCTTCGCTCAGGTTTTATGGAATTATTGAAATAAATACCTATATATGCTACTATCCGTGCCTACCTACGACTACCTACGACTACCTGCAACAATTTTCGACAACCTGCGACTACTTCGATTACCCGCGACTACTTGCATTTTTTTTTTTTTTTTTTTTTTTTTTACTTTGAGATACACAATTCCTTCTAACAATGTTTCAATTTATCTTTAATGGTTTGGTAGACCATGCTTAGAAAGCAGCCAAGTAGCTCATTTTTCTCCGACTTCGTTTACTAATTTTAAAATTTCTCAAGGACTTCTTTTTTTAATTAAACATAGCCTATGACCATGTGGAATAATGTAGCTTTGTAACAGTGAAATAATTAAAAGAATTGGCCCTGTTGTTTCCGAGATTAGACGTTACATGTAAACAAACAAACTCACATTACCTCTTTATAATATTAGTATAGAAGTAACTGTGACAATACTGACTTAAAAATGCGTTTAAATGATATAAAAAAAAACGGCTGAAAGGGAAAAGTTATTAGGGCTTCAAAAGCGCTCACTTTACCGTGAACAGAATATACGAACATGCCACCGACCTGACACGCAGTCTGAATTGCTTATACATGATGTGGAAAATAAAAAAGCTGTTTGTGAAAACGTGCCATTTTTTGTAGTCCATTCACGGTTACTTCCAACTTTTCGGAAGCCCTGCTGAAGTTCAACTTACATGATATTCATCCGCCTCACGCAAACAAAGTTTAACCGATTCTAGAAAACTGCTCTAAAGTGACAGCGCACCGTATTCATGCGCACTCGCTCTAATACTATTTTACATTATAACTATTTCTTACTAGGCATTACCGACACGCCTATTTGTTCACTGTATTTCATATTAATTATAAATGAAATATTATAACTTATAGATAAAAACAAATAAAAGTTAAATTTAACCAAACATAAAATACTTGATAAGATAAATGAAGTATTATAACTTACACATGAAAAAATATAAGTTCAATTTAACCAAACCTAAGATACTCATGTTAAACACAAGTATAAACAGGTTAAAATACTGTAACACACGCTTTTGGAGCTATAATAATAAGTAATTATTAACACATAAATTTCATGTTAAACAAGCTCAATATTAGATTTCACTTCATTAATTTTATTTTGTGGCAAGATTTTATTTGTTTGTTTTGAAACAAGAGTCCGTAATATTTATTTATTTTTTCCCCATTTTTTTATTTGGCAACACATTTATATGTATTTTTATTTTTTACATTGTGTATGTGTACTGACAAGGCCATATGACTATACATTTTTGGACGTTGGGGCAATTTTAAGTGGCAGTTGAAATGAATTTAAATTGTAACCCTTGTGGCTGTTCAGTGTTTAAAGAACATTCTTAAGTTAACTGGGAAAAAACCCAACGAAAGTAAATAAGTATGAGGTAGACAATCATGAAAGATACTTCAGCATATAAAATAAAATATAGAACAAAATAAAAGCCCAACCCTAGAGGACACAAAAAATCAGCTGAGAAGACAACACAAGACTCCACAAAACAATTCAATACAAAAAATAAAAAACTTAGTGGACGCAAAAAAAAACACAACAGCGCAAGACTTCACACCGTTTCAGATGAGACAGTGTTTGCAAAACACAAAGACAGTAGACAAAAGTTGGCATTGAAAAAAGAAAACAGTTTTGTGGCAACCAAACAATTTTCGTCAATGCAGACATGATTATGTGGTACCAACAAAACGTTTTTTGTCATTCCAAAATTTAGTGGAAACGACAAAATGACCAATAACCTCAGTGTTTTTGTAAGCAATAAAGTGTTTGTCAGTTGCAGCGAAAACTTTACGATGAAAGCTGTAATTCACAAAGGTGTTTTGCAGGTTGTGGATTATTGCTGGTAGGTATGGTTTAGCAACAAATTAACTCTCAATTCGAAATCGTCACGACTCGGATTATAACAGTGAGTTTCTCAACCGCGAGCTCAGAGCATTACCATTTTTTTCTCCTCATTTGACGATGACGAAGCTCCGGTGTAAACGAATTACTGACAGATTGCTAGTGCGACAAGCGAACTGAAAAGATCGTCGGAGGCACTGGGGGCCCGCGACCCTCCGACTACAAGTCGGCCACCCTACTCCTGAGCTATGAGAGCATGAGAACCTTTCTCGACGTTAAAGCGTTGTTTTCAGCATGTATATAGCAAAAATCCAATAAGTGGCACATACGACAAAACTAGCACACTTCACCCCATGGAAAGTTAAGTTTCTGGAATCATTTACATGTAACAATCACTTTTGCACTTGGAATAAAGGAATGATATAATCCGCTCATAAGCCTGATGCAAAGAACCGAACACATACAAATATGGCGTCGTGGCCAGACTTGGAATATGCCGGAGCGCATGCGAAGAATATAACGGATGTAGTTTTGCAGTCGCAGAAATATGTTCTACTGTGGATAACATGAATGCTTTTGCTGACAACTAAATATCTCGTGGCAGCCAATAAACGTTTTTTCAATAAACAAATATGCTAGTGAGCAGTAAATAGATTTCGTACTGGTCAATCTACGTATTAATGGGCACCATAACCTGTTTTGAACAAATAACAAAATTTCGCATTGGAATGCATCGACCAAACAATTGTTGTAGCCGCTAACAACTTATATTTTTTTCAGTGTGAGGTACACTGCTGGGCGCATCAATAGGAAGGAGATCGAATGTCTGCTTGTTGGGCGGACATGTAGCTACTGGCGTTCAGAGTCTGTTATAAAACTAATCTTAGTTTCTTCACATTTTTTAAAACAAACCTTTGAAAAATCACACCATGTATGACGTTTTTGTTTGTTTTCCTAAATATATCACGTTTCACAAGCGTTTTATTCTTCTGTTACAATAAAAGTGCCTAATTTTTTGTTAAATTATAAATCTGTACATATATTTTTTATATATAAATTATATTATTAAATTTATAACGAGTGAGTGTAAAAACCGTGAGAAAATAGGTGTGTTGATTATGCCTAATAACATATAGTTTTTTTTGCAGAATATTATGACACTAAGTGCGCATGAATTCGATGTGTTGTCCCTTCGGTGAAACTTTGACGTTGATACGTCTTTAAATTTGTAACCATAGTGGGAGGCAATCCAGAATATCAGCTGATAAATAAATCGGGGGATACAGTTTGGCATTGCAGCTCCGAATATATAGTCTACATTCAAAATTCAATTACACCATTCGATTGCCAAAGTATCAAATAATACGTTACGTTGAGTGAGGACTGCGAAGCATCGTGGGGTGAGGGGAAGGGGGCGGCGATTTTGAGTTCGTTTCTCCGCGTCTCATAACTTCCGCAAGTAGAAGCTACGAAGCTCGTTTAAGTTTCAATCGATAGCTCTCTTCAAGATCAATCGATTGCACGCATAAAAACATTTGTGTGGCGTGGTAATGGTGAAATTGTATGCGTTTAATGTAAAAAAATTCAAGAAACTTAACACGATTTCGGCCTGTACTCGTCAAAAAGCCAAGTCTAAATACTGCAATCGTATACTGTTAAGAAAAGCATCTCAAAAGCAATCCACTGATACTCATAAAACCCCACATGATCGAGTGAAATGGTGCCGGAACATAAAATAAACATCAAGGCGTCCGAGCGCGTCAACGTAGACGTATTCACGCAAAACAAACGGCCGTGTCCCCAACACAGGCAAACCCATTTTTTTACACGTAGTTAACCTTTGTTTGCATGAGGCGGAGGAATGTCTTGGAAGTAGAAATTTAGCAGGGCTTCAGAAAAGTTGGAAGTAACAGGGATTAGACTATAGAAGGAAATGCCGTTTTAATTTAAAGTGTAAATTTCTGTTCAGGCAAAACTGTTTCATTTTTAACAATTGGCGACTAGATTCTTTTTTTTTTTTTTGTGTTCTGCTGCCTAGTAATATTATTTTATAAAGGAATATTATTCCAAGGATAACAAACGGAGAACAGTTGAGATGACTTTTCTAGAGAAGTGGGAAGATAAGTGTAGGGCAGATATCATGAAATTATGAAAGGCATCCCGATAGGAAGGAAGCCGAGTCAGTTGTATAGGGTCCTGGAAGACGAATATACCTCGCCTCTAGCGAGCGGTTAGCCTGCTCGTCTCCCACCAAGGAGATCCGGGTTCCATCCCCGGCCGGGTCACTCCGGATTTTCGCAAGTGGGAATCAAGCTGGACGATGCCGTTGGTCGGCGGGTCTTCTTGGGGATCTCCCGTTTCCCCCTTCCCTTCACTACGACGCTGCTCAATACTCACTTCAATGACCCTCATCGGCTCTCAAGACTTCGATGTTAAGAGCCGTCGAAATCTCTTGACTCGCTCACTCTAGCAGGAATGTGTCCAACAGGGCTGGCCAGTCAAAGATATTGTCCGCTCATATACTGTCAGGCGTAGTTACTCTCAATTGGAAAACATTTTAATAAACAAAAATCACTGTTCTACGGAATCAAAACTTCTAAATATGCGCAGTCATCAAGTGCAACACGTCAACTAACTATAAATAAAAAAGGAAGGTAACCTATTTGAGTGAGATATGTATTTTTTAACATGAAAAGTAGATTATCAAATTTTGTCAACCTTACTGCAATATAATTCTTATTTTATTTGAGAGTTTTTGGATATGAGTGCGGCTTTTAAAGTAATAATTCGCTAGTGTTTATTTAAGTAACTATGTTCTCACCTTAGAGTGCTTATTTAACTAGATTTTCAGTACGTTTACACTCTAAATTCGAATCAGTGGAAAACCACTGATTCGCAGTGAAAATGGCTCCACTTAGAATCAGTGAAAAACCAACCATTGATTGTCTCAGGGGAAAAATTATAATGATTGAATTAGTGATGTGAAACAATTTCACATTAAGTGGAGTCATTTTCACTGTGAATCAGTGGTTTTACACTGATTCGAATTTAGAGTGTACTACTTAATATTCGTACAAAACCTTCCCCTATATTCTACTGCTTGGGGTATCAGGACAAACAATGCCAAGACCACACAAAGAATACCTGGCATTTGTAAGCCGAAAATCATCATTACATAGCAATTAAGACATTCGAGACACATTCACCTACAGAGATAGCATGAAGCACTTACCTGAAATCTGGAAAGATTTGAAATATTTCAACTAAACCAAAAACTGCAAACATGGGAATGGAACATAACTACAACGTTAACTTTTCACCAAATTATCAATCCGGTGGATGTATCTAGTCTTGGAATAATAAGTATGTTTGGATCAATTCTAAAACAAAACAGTAACATTACGCGGCAAGATGCCCAAATAAGTATGAAGTATTTTTTGTTTCATCACCTAAAAACATAAAAAGCAACAAAAATCACTAAAATAAATGCTTAAGGAAAGTCTGATAAATCCACAAGGAGTTCTCACAAATTCATGCCAAGTTCAGTGAAATTCTCGGGAAGTGTTTTTCGAGAAAACGAAGTGCATTTGCAAGTTAATTTACAAAGATTTCAAGGAGAGTTATTTTAGCACTAATGTCCGGTAATTTCGTGGACAACTCTTCAAATATTGCGAGTCGGGAAGGTTCGGTGATGGGAGTCCACATCTACCGCGCAGTATGACTAAGAATTTGATTTTAGGCTGTTCACGGTAAAGTGAGCACTTCTTAGGACGTAGTTATTTTTTACTTTCTGCAAGTTTTTATCCTCGAGCCACCTTTTTAAAATAAATATTCCCATGTAAGTAATTAACACAGTGTTTATATTCCACCACACTCGGAATTTAACGTGTACGACTAAAATAAAATATATTTATCGACTATTATTCCAAATGAGAGGGCTTTCAAAAGTACTCACTTTACCGTGAACAGCCTACACCATACCGTATCCGATCAATTGGGAAGCCCACTAAAATCATAATGTTACGATTCCTTTGCTCGCTCTGTGCATTGCCGTGTGACGTATCGCTGTTTTTCAGTTGAAGAAGCCCTTTTTAAATAAATAGACAGGTGACAAAAATCACTATCACTAAACGGGCAAAGGTCTACACTGAAGAAACATAAAAACTGGGATACTCATCTGATACCGTGTAGATTCAACTCTGTTTCGTGGAACTGCATCAACGTGACGGGTGTGGACGCCATAAAGTTCCTAATCCGTGATAAATAATTTATACAGTTGTTATTACAGGCAGACTACAATAATTCTGATATAATTATATTCGTGGTATGTTCAAACTTTTTGAATCAAAGCTTTGAAAATGTACCCCCTGTATGTGTTCGGTTCTTTCCTAAATATGTCATGTATCATGAGCATTCTATATATCCGTTAAGTTAACAAGTATTTTAGTTTTGGCTAAAATGAACTTTTACTTCTGTGTAATTACAATACATAACTTATAACTAATATGGTTAAAACCCCAGAGACAATATGAGTGTTCGCAATACCTAGTATGAAATATTTATCAAGTACAATACTAATAAACTGAGTTCGGCGCGTTGTCCCTTCGGTGTGATGTTCTATACTTAGTTAAACTTTGTTAGCATGAGGTGGAGAACAGCCTGAAAGCAGAACTTTAGCAATACTTCAGAAAAGTTGGAAGTAACAGTGAATGGACTATAGTTGTTTAATTAAATCCTTAGGAAGGTGTCGAAGGAGGGGTAGAAGAAAATAAACGGGCTCGCTCTTATGCCTCAGCGGATAGACACTCACCCCCAGATCGTCTGGTCAGGTAACAGCCTCTCGTCGTGTCTCGTCTCCGAATGCTCTCTGTCGTATTCTTGCCAGTCCACCGAGATTGAAATTCCCATGTCGGCTGTAGCAGAGCCAGTTCCCCCTTCTTCCTCGCCCTCTGAGTCCAGTAGGAAAGCCATATTCGAAAGAACCCCACCCAGTTCTTTGGCACTTTGCCTCATGCGCCTTTCACGAAGGATCACCTTGGCGAGGCACGCAGATGATTTGCCCCACCTTCACTTCTGGGTAGAGTTAACCTAGAGAATTAGTATAAAAGAGATGGTGGATGTCATATTCCCTCTGGAGCTCTTAGTATCCAGAGAGTGAGGAAAAGGAATGATACTCTTCGCTAAATTACCGAAGAGGACTTATTGTAAAACCAAATAGTTTGACGCCTCTAACAATGAGGACCGTTTGTGAGATGACATTTGCAACCTAAAACCCTTTTCACAAAGAATTAATTCACTATGTGTCATTTGTTTTGCAGGAATAAAACGAATTCATGGAATGAATTTCGCAAGTTTTTTACCACACAGCTATTTTACAACGGATAAGACAAATATATTTACTCGGAAATAAAAATAAATACTACATTACAGGAAAAAAGACACTAAAATGTTTTAATGCTCCTTTTAATTGTGTATTACTTCTGAGTTGTGCAAACATATATGGGTTTTGGTGACACTGAAGGTATTGCATGGGATCGAAGTTATATGGGGAAGATAAAAGACACAAATTTATAAGACCAAATGACTTGTCAAATTGTGTAATAATTAAAGATTTGCAGTCACTAATTTGTTCAACAGTGATATTGAACATAATATCGACAAACTTAAAAAAAAAGTACTAGTTTTTCCCTGGGCCGTGGGAAATTTTCTCAATGTGGCAACACTGCTCTGTTGCCTCGTCCTGCGCCCTGACTGCACTGTCAACCAGGCCCGGGTATTTTTGGAAACTTAACAGATTTCTTATTTCGTTGTTGAGTTGTGGTCCACGCTGTTTATTGGATGTTACGGCAACCACCACAGGCCATATTTTTTGCTGGTGCTGACGCTTCTAGAAGTGAGACAATGGGCGCGTGCAGCGGGCAAATCTCTCCAGTGGTGTCGTCGCTGTTCTTCTGATTACTAACAGAAGAAAGACCGACAATTATAGGAGATTGATCCTCACACCGGGCCACCATTAGTTCTGCCTGTGTGTTGCTCAACAAATCTGTGAGCTGTTCACTGCCCCCTTGTTATGATAGCGGGCACAGGCCTTAATCCAACAGCCCAACTGAACGCACCACCACACGTGAACTGTAAACAGGACAGCCAGTTGCCTTAATCGGGCTCGCATTGCCCGAACCCCACCATCCAGGGAATGAGGCCATGTTACGTTATGTCACGCCGATATGAGGACATTGCTAAATGGTGGCAGAGGTCTTTTTCAATGTGACGCCGGACGATATGGAAATCACAAGAAGCCTGCTGTGCCGACCGCAATAACTCTTCGTACCTTATCAGCCATCGGTTACTTCTCAAGGTGGGACAGTTACAATATACCTAATAACGTGGTTCTCAGTAAGGTAGTAGACATAGTTAACTTAACAATGCTCCTCCAACCTTATAGAATTTTATCCAATAACCAGATGTTTAATTATATAGTCATGTAGTAATCCATTTCTTTATATATATATATATATATATATATATATATATATATATATATATACACACATCTACCCAACGTGATCTTCCATCAAGGACCCACGTCCCCTCCCCCAACCATGACAACAAGTACGATTTGACCACAATTTCAACAAACTTCAATACAGTTGTAATCCGTATTCCCTCAATGTCTAGATTCATCACTGAAGACAATGCATCGCCATTTCTCAGCTGTTCATACCACCCAAAGATTACAACAAAACTTGCAAACGAAGTGACCGGTTTCGGGGTGTCAATATAAGACAGCGCTAGGGACATCAAGACGCAAGGCTTTTTAAGCAAGTCGCCTCGCAGTAGTATGGTTGAAAACTTAAGCTCCCTATAGATGCCGCAGCATAGTCTCTAAACGGTGGAAAGGGACGCTCTGTGAATTCAGTTCAGCCTGTCGGACGATGAAACGTTATTCCTTTCTGGTGGCAATTCTAGGTTTACCAAAGGCTTCCAGGCGCTTTTTTTTTTTCCGCTCCTGTTCCCACTAACTCCTAGCACCATCACACAGTTTGGTTGCAGTAGTTCGGATAGCGAGCAGTTCGACAGAACAACTAACGTGTCCCCGTAGTCCAATGGTTTGCCCTCTTTTAAAATTTCTAAGTTGTTTATATCTGTGTCGAATGTAACGTCAAGATATGCTAGCTACTCACTCACTCAACACGCACACTCATTATACTGAACATGGCTTCGTCCTACTATCCCCTGCGTTATCAGGGTTGTAGCACAGTTGGCACCCCCTAGTGGCAGTTGAGTGCGGTCAGTCGATGCCAGACTTAAATCACCTACATTTTTAGCCATGACGGTACCATGTAGCCTACCAACTTTAGCCTCTTATATATAACTCGTTCTGGGTGCGGCTATTTTTTATGTTAAAGAGTGTAATTTTGTATGCATGTATGTACGCACACATGTACTAGATTCACATGCGCCGAGTGATCAACTGTCGTAAAATCGCTAGGAACATAGCAACATAAGTAAGTACACAATAGTGCACCAATTTTTTCTCTAATGTGTTCAGTACAAAATAAATATGTTTATGCGTCCACTATTAATGAAACGTTTATAAACAGAGCTACAGTTCATAATTTGGTGTCAACATTATTGCGGCTACACCAGTCAACGCTTGCGTTAAAAATGGTTAAGTTACCGGCAAAACTTTTGAGGAGTTGATTTGGAAAGAGCTTACTTATCCATGAAACCAGCTAAATGAACATAAGGATAAAATTGAATATTATAGTGTTTTCTAACGTAGACAATGCCGCAGGAGCTACAGCAGTGTCCTTGTAATCTCCTTGCGTGCCCGGGCAGACAGGTGATGCTGGATCGCCGCCCACCTGTTCGCTCTCCAGCGCGGCGTCGCCGCCCGCCCGCGCCGTTGCCATAGCGACGCTCCGCGGCCTCCCCTCCATCTCCCTTCCTCGCCGACGCTTCCGGCGCCCACGTATCGACGCTGTGGCGGCGCAACATCCGGCCTCGCAGCACCCGTCGCCATGGCAACCGCAGAATCAACAACCGACTGCGCCCCTGGCCGAACGTCGCTCGTCGTCCGTCCACAGCCGTGTCTGCTGGCGACCGGCCAACGACGACAACCTCACGTGCCTGAACTCCGGGGTCGTCCGAGGACGTTCACGCTATCGCGTCAAACGCCATTCATCAATCAGCGCATTGTAACCTACTTGCCAACAGGGAATCTTTCACAACATGGAGTAGCCATTCAGAGAACGAATACGCGCACATTAAATGAACGGCCACGACATTTCGTTTCTGTGCACTTATATAATCTGTTGAGTTGAGTTGAGAGATTTGGGCGGCAATTAACAACGAGGTATTGAGAGCCGTTTAGGGTGAAATGAGGTGAGAATGGAGCAGCGCTGAATGCAGGGGTAGAGTAAACGGGAGATCCCCGAGAAAATATTCCAACCAACGGCATCTTCTATTGAATTATGAATAGTTCCCGTTTGTCTGTTCAAGTGACACAAAAACGACGCTACAACTCATCCTCAAGATGTCGTATTGGATTCAATTCGGGACTTTAAATGTCTATGTAAGTATTCCTACTTAATTGTTTTCAAAGCACCAGGCAATTATATTTACTCTATGTACAAGAAAATTATTGAGCAAGTACAGTAAAGGGAGAACTACAACTGTTACAGAATTTTGGGAAGCATAATGCTGTCTATAACGTCTTAGTACACGCCAGCGTTCATTGTTCTGTCTATTATAACTAATGTACCAAATTCAAAACATGAGGAATATCACCTTTTTATAACCTCTGCCACTATCGATAAAACACACTCGGGTGTATACCGTTCACCAGGCATCCGTCATGTCCACGTATGTCCATCCGAGGATCAGATAATGTACCATATCTTCTTACTCCATACGACCTTCTACCGCTTCAATGTCCAGTGAAAGTGTTGTTTGCACCACTCCGATTGACGTAGGGCTTTGGATCGTGTGATAAATGGCTTCCTGGAAGCAACATGACCGTGAAAACTAAGTACTGTCACCTCCCGTTTGAGAGCTCTACCACTGATCTCTGTGCCTGAATCGCGACAAAAGTCCTCCGCAATCACTGACGTGAGTGTCTTGTCACTGGTCCGCACAACTAGTTTCAGAGTTCTTCGGTCTCGATTCGTTAGTTTCTATGGTCTATCTAGGCAATACTTGAGGCCAGTCTTAATTGAAGTTTCCGTTCGACGAAGTCATCGTTAACTGTTGATCTAGGCCCATCTAAATACTGAGAACTCTCTATAATGGAATGTCGAGTTTAGGTGCTCTTACAACCATGCCACTCTCGAACAAACACAACTATCTCCATTGACTCATTATGACATGAAACACTGATATGGTGTTCAAGCTTTTGGTGTTTCGCATTTATAGCACACTAATGCACAAGTACAATAGGAGCACAAACCTAAGCGGTATATTCCTTCATTTGATCACTCTGGTATCGGGAAGGTAATAGCTTAGCTTTGTGTATGCCATCCTTGGTGAAACTAAACGGGATCGTACCCACAACCTCGTGAAAGCTAGTCAGAGACTCTTTACCAAAACCAAACTCAATTGATGACGTTCAAGCAGCAAAGAGTCCGGACCGGTAATGATTAGTGCTCAATTTACAGCGCCAATTAATTTATGAGCAACGAGTTGGTTATCATTTGATTAAGAGGCCATTTAAATCACGTGGTCCCTTGAATTTTAGCCTTTCTTTGCAAAAATTTGGGACATGAAACCCTTACTTATTTTCTTGCACCTTCTTCAAACAGCTCTATATGACAAAGAGTAGCCAGCTGAACGTAGTGTAGCCACATTGGGTTAAAAATGCCAATTTTTAATTCCAACAGAAGCGTTTTCAGAAAAATTACAAAATTCCACTCGTAAATTCACAAACTCGCATTTTATGTACGGATGTTCGATGTCGAGCATCGTGACATCACACCACCTCATAGTGAAGGAAAAAACGGCGAGCCCACGGATCTCGAGGCAGAAATATAGCATATCCCAGTGGTTTTTCAATACCTTCCGCATTATTGGGGCGGGGAGGGGGTATAGAGCCAGTTCCAACATCCATGTAAACATTCAAGGGCCGGTGCCATGAATTCATCATGGAGGTCGTAGGTGAAAGGAAACAGTGCCACACACTTTCAACTTGTATTGCGATCATGGTGCCTCATTAAATTTGCTTAAGATCTGAAATCATCACCAATATATTCAGGTGCTTTAGTTATAGGACTAAAATTTACAACGACCTGTAACGCTCTCATGCTTAGTAGCTACAAAATCTACATCACTGGATGCTATTTATATTTGACAAGGAAAGGGTGTATTTTAACTGGGAAGCAGTATAAACTCCTCTGGAGTCACTAACAGCCTATTCCCATGTTTATGATAGCCACACGCCACATATGTGGTAAACAAACATTCGTTTGTTTAGGTCCCCAACATTTGGCTCATGAATTGTATGAAAATCACATAAAATCGTACGATCTAACAGCGCGAAATAATATAATTTTACTTTGGTTTCTAAAAGACTATTGTTTTTGTATATATTATTAGCTTAAATACACTCAAACACAGTTGAATTAGTGACGACTGCCATGTTGGAGAAATAGTGCTCTGCTGTGATAGTCTCGAGCTCTCGTCGAATGAAATAGTGCCCCGCCACGCATGATTGGAATAACGTCAGACCATGTACTGAACATCTGAGTAACAGTAGAGCACAGAATGTGGAAGAAACAAGATATCGGCACATTTGAGGGGCCGCTGTGGCTGAGCAGTTAGACTGCTCTCCTCCTACCCATGCGAACCGGGTTCAATCCCGGCTGGGTTTCTCTCGGATTTTCTGACGCGGGAATCGTGCCGGACGATGCCGTTGGACGGCGGGTTTTTTCTCGGGAATGTCCAGTTTCCTCCGACCTTACATTCCAGCGCTGCTCCATACTCCCCTCGTTTCACCCTGATCAACCCTAAAGACCTCGTTGTTAAGAGCAGCCCAAATCTCTCAACTCTCAAATCGGTGCATTTACCATGGCTTGATCGTTGATGCCAGATGTCTGAGGCATTCCACCTCCGAATTCATGCAGGCACTGGGATTCATTCAGGTCACTACGTCAAATGTGCACTGTGAGATTATGGATTCAGGTAAAACCACCGCCTCCAGGGACAACTGCTGTGACGTACAACATATTGACGACAGAGATCGCCATCGGCTAGCTCGTTTGGTAACAACTAATAGAGAGGCCACAGTGCAACTGATCACTAGGCAATTCAGTGCTTTACCACAAAAACCCGTGAGCAGCCATACCATCTAGAAATATCTCCTCGCTATGAGGTACAGAAGTCACCACCCTACTAGGGAAACTTCTGCTCATCACACGTCCCACGACTCAACGACTAAAGTGGGCTTGGGAACACCACCATTGGACCCTCGATCATAAACGAAAGATCAACTGGATGTATGGGTCGCAGTACACTTTGATACATGCTGATGGCATGGTACGAGTGCGTCGCCAAACACAAGAAGCGATGGATCCCCCATGTCAGCAGATTAGAGTTAAGGCCGGTGGTGGTATCCTCGTGTGGGGATTGTTAACGCGGAATGGAATAGGTCTCCTGGTACATGTGCCATCCTCCATCACTGGCGAACGATATAAGGCCCTGCTTGGCAGATCATGTGCACCCATTTCAATTCCTACCGTGCCTTGCAAGATACCTGTAGCTACATGAAAATAACGTACTGACCCACAAATCCCGAATTGTTACAGAGTGGTTGGATGAACACTCTACCTGCTTGAGGTTACTCGTCTGGCCTCCGAGGCCACCCGACCTCAATCCTCTTGGACACAGCTAGGATGCTGTCGAGAGGAACGTGCGCACTGTAGCTTCTGCTTCGGCCGATCTCCGTGCATCGTGAAAAACTGTGCAGTGATCATGGATCAGTTTGGCTCCAGACGGCTTCTGGTGCCTTGTGGAGTCCATGTCACGCCGCATCACTACCGTCATAAAGGTGAAAGTGTGTGCTACTTGCTACTAAGCAGGTGTCTAATTCAACTATTCATCAAAATGTTAAATAGCTACAGTAAAGCTTTGTGTTAGGTGTTACGATGGCGTGGGCGCGCATCAAGTTATATCCCCTGATGAACGTACCATCACACTTAAAAAGAAATCAGGACAGCAGTTGCCACAATCGGGGCTTGCATTGCTAAAACCGGGTAAGCGGGGAACCCCCTCTACCAGTCAGGGAATCAGGACAGGCTGCGCCATGCGACGACGATATGAGAGCAATGTAGAGTTGCGGAGGCGTCTTTCTCCACGTGACATCAACCGAGATGGACGTCCCCAGAAGCCTTCTGTGCCGACCGCCGTAACCCGCCTCCGGATACATCTCAAGGTGGGACAGACCCAGTACACTAAAGCGGCTGTCAATAAGATAGTTGATGTAGTTGCAATAACAATGCTCCCCCGACCTTTCAGTATTTCATGTAATGTATTGTACAGATGTTAAAATATAGAACCAGATACCAACCGTATAGTTCTTTATATTCGTTCGTCTGATATTGTGCAAATATATTAGCTTCAAGTGAGATGTCAGTATAGTTAAAATAGAACATTATTCAGCTACATCCCTAGAATCCTTCCTGTATGAAATTGGCCACAACGGCCAATTTCATAACAGAGGAAATGAACAAAAATTTTTAAGCGTATATTTGTTTAACAGGTGAATTGATCTAACACGTAGTAATGATAGGTCTACTTTAAATAACAGAATCTCTGTACTGGGCCACAGAAGCTGGTTAATGTATAGATGAACTGACCTTCCGATTCCATATTCCATCTACGGTTTATGATAGACACTGACGTTAAGGAAGAATTAGAAAATATGGATTTCCACTTTAGTTCCTCCAAGGAACTAGTATCCAATTCATTCCACTAATTTCGTCAATCAGTGAACGGAAGTATCATTTCACTGACTCATATGTTGAAATCACCGCTCCATCTGTAGGACGTGTTTCCACTGTAACCTGTTCATAGATGAGCAATTTTTAAATAGACTAAAAAAAAACTTTCAACTCAAATTGCATATAATATTTTACAAAAATTCAAAGTTTTCCCGAGAGTTAATTTTTTTTAAACTCACGATTATTCCATAAAATTTTAATTAAAAAATTTAACATTTATTGTAAAAATCTCTCGAACAGAGATCTATCCAACAGGAAATATACCTATCTTTACAGCCTGTTCACGATTAACCGAGTTATTTTAGATTTGATATTTTGAAAAATGGCTCTGCTCCTAACTGTATATATTTTAATTGGGTACCCAGTAAAGTTGGTAACGACGGAGGTAAAGTAGTCCGGTGTTTCAACGTTAAATTTTTGGTAAACATTTCTGAATACTGAAATTATTTACTTCACTTTATTTTCTATTTTTTAATGTACGAGAATGTAAGAATAAGTAAGCCTAAATGTGTGAAATATTAACTATTCTAATCATTTCACAGTTCGACTACACCGACGCGAGACTTAAATGATGAGGCTCACTGCAACGTTAATTTTACGTTTAGCGGAAGAATACACAACGTGCACATAAGTACCTACATCTAAAGCAAGGCTTTCAGGCGTGTTCAGTTCACCGTGAAAAGCCAATAGTTACGTATTGTTATGAATATAACCCTATTGCTGGCCGGTGGTTGGAATTTTGCTGCTGGCTTTTTCGCAAGGAGTTATTGCACTTCCGCTCACGTCCTTGTTTAATGTATAAAGGCGTGATCAGGCAGGGATGTTACTTAAGGCCTGATCACTTCGTAATTGTGTGGGCCGTCTCCGCCAGATCAGGCCTGTCTATACACTTTCTGTGATGAAATGTCTCCTCTCAAACCCCCTTTTCTATATCAGTCACATGCAGCACTTCGTGTTCTCGAACATTCGCGCGTCACTTCTGGAACGGTATCTCTTTAATACTGTATATACGCGGAACTTCCTCGTCACTTCCGGGGAAGACTTCGCACCCACCAGCCGAAGTTGCGAGCGGTTATTTCGTACCTCGCACTAGGGGCAGTAAACATTTCCCGTTCTGGCTCGCAGAGCTGGGTCTTGTGGAAACGAAACCAGCCATTCAGGGAAGGCGCCTAGTATATATTCGTGGTTTGTTCACACTTTTCGAATCAAACCTTTGAAAAATCATCACATGTATTACGTGTTTGGTTGTTTCTTAAATTAGCCAAGTACCGCAATCATTTTATACTTGCGTTAACATAAAATTACCGTATTTTTAGATAAATTAAAATTTTATTTGCATTTCGTCTCTAAATTATAATATTCTATTCATAATTATTATTAATAAAAACAGTGAAAATATGTGTGTTGATAATGCCTAGTAAGAAATAGTTCTTACGCAAAATATTATTACACCGAGTTCGCACGAATACTGTGCGCTATCCCTTTGGTGTAATATTCTTGACTCCATTAAGCTTTGTTTGAATGAGACGGAGGAATATCATGAAAGTTGAACTTTGACAGGGCTTCAGAAAAGTTTGAAGTAATCGTGAATGGATTACAGTCACAATGGCATATTCGAATTTTCTCTCCCAATTTGTCTTTTGACCCTTGCGGGCGAGACTTGTGACACTCCGCCACAAAATTTCAATAAAACATACACCATATTTACAATATTCGGTTTGTACATTCCACTGTACGTTGATTTAGGCATCCAGCAGAGAATTCAGTGGCCGTTTACGATAAGTACGGATGATGGAAAATCGCGAAAAATTTTTGAGCCAACATATCTTTGATAACACTATAGCTGGTTTATGCTTTTATGATTGGATAACCAAGGTTTTGACCCAGCAAAGTTCATAGCAGGCCAATCACAAACGTTTTGCTTTAGAGCATCAGAATCCTCATTGGCCGAGTTAAACGGGAAAGTAGCTTCATACATTCATGGCGGCCAATAAGGAAATAAAACCGTCGGAAATATGTAGAGTTCGTTGAATCCTAGAAAACTGTCGACTTTTCCCCATCATTAGAGACGATGGAAATTCGCGAAAATTATTTGAGCCAACATATATTCTATTGCACTCTAAATAGTTTATTATTTCATGATTGGATGATCGGTTTTGACTGGGATAAGTTGTTTGGAGACCAATCACGAATACCTTGTAGTATCATAAGTCCTCATTGGTTCAGTGAAATGGGGTAGTATTTTCATTCATGCATGACACCCAATAACGGAAGAAAACTGTCGGACATGTGTACAGTACGTTGAATCCTAGCAAACAGTCAACTTTTCTCGCGATAAGCAGTCATCTCTAACCATCATCTCTAACTATAAGACGCCACGCTCGCGTGGACGTGACTAGGAAGCAGGATCGGTGATCGTCCGCATCAAATATCTGACATGACTCGGCTCGTATTGATTCACTCTGCTGTAATCATGGAGGTCCGTTGTGGTAAGTCTTACGTTGCATCAACAGTGGGGCGTAAACTGCAAACTTTTTGCCTAGCATTTTACATTTTTCCTAAATGTTTACCTTCTTGTAGTTTTATAAATTTAACTTCAAAGCTTAAGGTTCCCGCCTACCTGGCGGCTTGAACTGCGTTGTTGTTATTTGAAATACGCGATTTTTTCGCACTAAACTATTAAACGCGCTTCCAATGTGCTGATCTACGAAAAGAACACACACTTCATACGAAGGCTGTTAAGTCGTTTCGAAATGTCATGCACGTTAGAATACCACTTCAGATCGCTCCAAAACGGCTTTTTTCCAAAGCGCTGTATCTCAAAAATATACTAATCATATACATACAAAATTACTCAAGTTCCCTGCACTGAATCCTCGTACAGACTTTTCACCAATAAAGTAATAGGGTCACCACTGAAAGTTTCATCTCATAAGGTACACACGGGGGCACTGTACACCAGTTTAGAACCTCACACTTAGCGGCGATGGCGCACTTGACACGCGTGGCAGTGTCGCTATATATCTCCCGCGCTTCTCGATCTCAAACGCGCAATAAAGCTCCTCCAGGAAGGCGGGGGCCTTAAGTTAAAAAAAAAATGGCGTGTACACAGTCATTTGTTTCGCGTGAAAACATCTACGTTGACGAGCTCGGACACCTTGATGTTTATTTTATGTTCTCGGCATCGCTTCACTCGATCGTATGGGGTTTTATGAGTATCATTGGATTTATTTTGAAAGACTCTTTCCAACCGTATACGACATCTGTATTTCGACTTGGCTTTCTGACGAGTATATGCCAAAATTGTGTTACTTTTCTGAATTCTTTGACATTAAACTCATACAATTTCACCATAACCACGCCATACAAATGTTTTTATACCTGTAATCTATTGTCATTTACGAGAGCTGTCCATTGAAACCTAAACGAGCTCCGTAGTTTCCCCTAGTCAAAAGTAATACTACACGTAAGTTATGAGGTACAGTGAAACGAACTCAAAATTGCCCCCCCCCCCCCCCCCGGGCTCGATGCTTCGCAGTCCTCACTCAATGTAACATATTCTTTGATCCTTTGGCAATCGAGTGATGTAATTGAATTTTAAATGTCGACGATAGATTCGGGGCTGCAATGCCAAACTGTATCCCCCGATTTTGTTATCATCGGATTTTCTGGATTGCCTCCCACTGTGGTCGCAAATTTAAAGACGTATTCACGTCAAAACCTCCATGCAGGCGGTAGCATCAGTAACGAAAGCGACAGTTAAAAAAATTTCTCACCCACTTTACCTTGTGTACGAATGTCCACCAGTAATGAGAGCAGAACAGGACAATGATGACATTCGACAGCAGAGTGCAAATTATTGTCTCCCTGCCAGGGTTGGCTGCTCTAGAGAGGAAATCGTTGTATCTGTCAACCTGTTAATTACAGGAGAGTTGGCTAGGCGGCGCGGCGACCGGATGAACGAAGGCCATCAGCACTCTCGTGTGCGCTCTACACGTATCAAAAATGCACAGGCACAGGTATTTTCTACATGTACGGAAAACTTTAACACGCAGGACACAAAAATATAGTGCATAAGAAGCACTACGCAGCTTAGTTGTGCCATAGTGTTAAAAATATAGTCTGACTACAAAATGTATGGAATTTCAATACATGATTCAAATTCAAGGGTAAATTAATTATTACAAATTAAATTACGTCGAATGTCATCAGTGCCGAAATAATGACCATCCGATACACTGCAACTTTTGTCAGTGCTTAAAATGCTTCACAGGAAATTTCATGGAATAATTAATTAATGCCAGTGTTTTACGATGGCCAACGAGAATCATAATAAGACCAGCAAACTCAGTTAGCTGACAGTGCTGACAATTTATTTTTCTCCAGAGGTCAGAGTGACAATTTCATAATACCTCTTGGAAAGTGATAACTCCGTGCAAAAAAAGTAATTCCCAACATGTGGTAAAAATCCACAGCTATCTGAAGTTAACGACCATATGTTAGTTTTGTGGATAAACTTATATTCTTTATTCGTGTCGAAAATTATAATCTGACGGATCGCAAAAGGGACTCCACGATTCTGTTCGGTTAGCAAGTGCTTAATATTTCTATATTGTCACTAAATGTGTCCAGATGGTGTATTAACAGTATTAGCACACACTTCCTAGAAATAAATCTGATTTTAATATTACAAGCAATCTAACTTTACTAAATAAGCTAAACACGGACTCTTGTAAAATATGAAAAAGATTTTCTAATGTCTTTATAAGAATTATTGCCCAAATAAATTCGTTTACGTATAGAACTGCAGAGAAAGCGGGAGGGAAGGATAAGTAAAATATTACTGCTCTAAAAATCACGGGACGTATTTCACTTCAGCGAAAAACATCCGGTGGAGGGGGTTTTCATTACTGTGGCACGTAAACGATGTTTGCAGATACTGGCATAATTTACTTTACAGGAGAACTCTGCTGACCCAAAAGCATTAGAATTAAAAAAGTATTTTGATCTATTCTCTATTAACTTTCATACATAATTTCGGTAGGCTAACTGAGAACTGGTTTATCTATACATAGTATAAAACAAAGTGTCTGTGTCTGTGTGTTCGGCTAAAGTTTCTAAACTGCTTTGATGAATTTTTATGAGGTTATCACCATCATTTAGAGAATTTCGTGAGGAAGGTTTAGATATATAATACATAATATTTAATGTAAGAATAGCAGAGCGTCGACGGTTTCTAATCAGGTCGGAAAAAAACCACTTTTCGGGTGCTTGCATGGCTTACGCTGATTAAACCATGAGAAATAGACCAAATTAATGTGCTACAGAATTGTAGATCTCAAAAAGGTCTACAAGAAAGCCCGCGACAGCAAATGTTTATCTTTTAAGGATTGCCCACAGTAACCATTTTTAAACAATTCCATATTTGTAAATAGCACCCAAGCGAAGCTGGGGCGTGTCGCTAGTAATGTTATAAACTACATTCAAACGCGTTGTGAAAGAAGCATTGTTCGTAATTTGAACACACTTCTCGCACCCTGGGCTGACGTACTTAAGACAAAACAAAATTTCAGAGATACTGAGAATCAATAACACGAAAGGACACGAGTAACCGGTAGCTCTGAAATGTCCAGACAAAAATACAAATATGAGATATTAAGAACTGACTGAAAAGTTTTTTTTTACGTGGCTTTAAATATAAATTATTGCCTTCTTACATAATTACAATTGAAGATACTTAGGGATTATATTTCACTCTAAAGATACTAGGGCGATGATTGGAAAGCTTATTTGGTGAAGCCGTAGTTGGTAACATCATGATTTTTTTCGAAATGTCGAAGTTTATATTTTGCATCGTACAGTTATACTAAAGACTGTTCGGCCCGCTGATTAAAGTTTGCTACAAAAAAACTGGTACCCGATTAAGTGCTTAGAAGTTTTAAGTCGTTATCGTTTCAACGTCCTCGCCACATGTGTATGACACCTCAGGATGGATGCACACAGTTGTTGATCCCGACATGACATGACGAGGCTCGACATAGCACAGTTTAGATAGGAAACGGCCTGCTTGCTCAATACATATTGTAAAACAACGAGTGGTAAAAAGAAATAAGTACACATAAAATGGTGGTAGTTGGCTGGTTATGACAACGACGATGATGATGAGGAAGAGGACGACGAAGGTGGAGCACTCACGGACTGTCTTCCCGTCTCGTAACAGCTGTGTGCGTCCAGCTATAATAAGTACATTGCGCTTCTGGTTCTGTGTGCATCCAACGTTGCGATTATGGCCATCGGGGAAACTCCCAGCCTAGGCCGGTGTCACATTATGCGTTTTTGCCGCTGCGGCTAAACAGGATGCGGTTTGACGGGATGACCTCATGGTGTCGCACTGTTCCCGCCAAAACGCATAGCCGGACAAGAACTTGGCGAATTGCATCAAGCTGTGCGTGTGGTGAGGTGAGCAGTTGGTGGCGCCGTGTAGTAATGTTGTCGAAATTGAAAATTGTGTGTGTACTTGCAGCAGAAACAACCGATCGTCGTACATATTTCCCCAAATTTCGATCCTCGCTTTTCCTCAGCACTTTTTATCTACACACTCTTTCGCACTCTTCTCTCACAATCTAGCTTCTCATGTATGTGTTCAATAAATCTATCAATATCAAACGTTAGTATCAATTATGAATATGTATTTGAAAGCTGGAGAATACCATAAACGCTCCGGCACTACCGCACAAGGTTTCCGGTGGAACCGGCGCTGGCCTCTCCAAACCTCCCCTCCAGGTGGCCGATACTTATTAAAAGGTCATACCTGGAGCGCTACTTTCTAACCAAGCTACTTTAGCACCCACAAACAAAAGCTAAATCGGCTCTTCTGATCTCAGGTAACCACCGGGAACTTTGCAATTTTGGAAACCGCCACGCTGCCCGAAAAATTGAAAAGAACACTACTACTAAAACTACTCACTCACACACTAACTACTATTCGCGACAGCGCAAATCCTTCTCGGGTTGAATTTAAGCATGACGGTATCTCCATAACTGCCATCTCGGCTCAGTGCGTCTGGGTTGTGACGGGCTAAGTTTCGGGGGATATCCGGTAACCAGTAATATCCCCCTCCACCTTGCCCCCTGACGCCAGGACCTTGTTTCGAAGCCCAAAACTACTTTCCGTAACGGCACTCATGCACACACACACTCATACATAAACCATCGCTGCGCGCCATTTCGCTTTGCCATTGTCAATCTGTTTAAACACAATCTTGTACCTTCAGCTTTGTCGAATTGGTGAAATTTCGCCTGAGCTTCGCTCGGCATGTCGTCTTTTCCAGGTTTGTCATATCCGGTATTTGCTACTGGCCGGGCGGTTGGAGGCTCTATGGGTAGGAATTCACTTCTTCTATTCCTGGTCTGCTCCATTCAGTTCAAAAGATTCCCATCTTTTGGAATTTTCCACCCAGTTCCTTCCACCACTCGGCCTGGCCCCTCCCGAGGGAGGGGCGTGTTACTTCTGTACGGCGTGTCCATACTGGTGGTAGGATGCCCTCCGAAAATGAAGGACTAGTACCTGACCACAGTGCACCCATTGAAGGGCTTACTGTAGTCGAAGGTACGCCTCCCGTATGTACGGGAGGCATACCTACCGCACACTACCGCACAGTGTGACAACTCTCAACTCATCACAGCCCAAATCACAGCGGAGCACTATAAGGAGACCCTGGCGGCCGTCTTCAAGTTACCAGTGGCCGTGTCCCCCGCGTACTACGCAGTGTCGTTATTTGCTGCTGTAAACAAAATGGTGCTTGCCAACGCCCCTAGAATATATAATGTACATATATTATATAATTTATGTATATATAATAGATATATAATGTATGATCTAGGTCAGGGGGTCGGGGGTCAGGATCGGGGATTCGCGACTGCCAACTTTGATTTCCCTTTTTTCCCTCACAATTTCACTTTTCCTCCCTCAAAACTTCCCTTTTCCCTCAAAATCTTATGTTTTTCCCCCAAAAATAACCCCCTTTTTACTACAAATTTCCGACTTTTCCTTAAAAATATCCCAATATTCCAAAAATTTGTGAAAAAGTGCTTTCTCCTCGTTGTGGCTGACGTACCTCCTCAATGTAGCTGAGATAACCTGAAACTCAGCCACATAATGAGGAATTGACAAAATAAAATTAATTTAATAATTATTTTATAAAATGAGATATATTTTATAGTTAAAAGGTTTAAAGACGTAAATATTAAGTATTATATATCACCGGACTCGTCTTTTAAAGGCCCATACGATCATGATGTCATACCACCATTCTGTCTGGATTTTTAATGCTCTATCATTCCATTTTTGCTATCTCTCTCTTTCTCTCTCATTCAATCTCATTTTCTCTCACTTTATCTTTCTCTCTTTCATTTCTCTTGTGTCTCTCTATCATTCCGAGGGTTTTCTCCAAATGCTCCCATTTTCTCTCTTTCTTTCCTGAATGGTGTTTCGCTTCCCTTCCTGTTGTCCGGCTATGCCGTCTTGCTGCAGCACGATACGGTTATGTCCGGTCGGTGCGGCAACGCTGCACAAATGTGACAATTTTTTTCTCAACTACCTTAGTCTAAGTGTTATATGAAGTTAAGGCCCAAAGTAAGGGCGGGATTTTATTGCGTCTCAGGGCTAACCTCTTACGCCTATTAGGAAGGAAATCATGCAAGGAGACATGCATCGCGGCAAAGAGGGATTGGGCAGCCATGGCCTGCACTTTAGGGCCATGACTACCTACCTAAGTGTACTTAGAGCTAGTCTTAGCTATGAAGAGCAAGGGAAAAACCGTCAAGAAAGACGTGAAAACCCTTGCGACAGAGAAGTAAAAATTTCAAAAAATTATTGCATACATTAGATTTAATTAATTTAAATAGAATGCTACAGGGGATAGAGTGTTTGGGAACGTGCTCTTGGTTAGTAGAGTTGAAAATACTAGTAGAGAGGGGGCGGGGGTCTGTATTGTTCTCTAACTTGGTGCCGGCAGTAACCAGAGAGGTGTTTGGGCGCCTCTCTGGTGAGGGGAGTGGCGTTATTGGGCCTCTTTCCTCCGATCTCTTCTATGAACCTGAAAATCAAAGGAGAAAAAGTGAGCTGCCAGTAAGTGTAAGCAGGGCTAGCTCTTACTGGCTTTTACTGGAACGTTAAAAGACGGCAAGGACCTGTGGAAGAAAGGGCAAATTAATCTAGTCTAATTGACCTATAGTACTATCCTAAATATAACCTATAGTAGCATATGTCCTCGAGGACATATGTATCTAGAATAAAGCTGTTCTACATCACAGCGGCCAGTCTCTGTAGCCATGGACTGTGACAAAGCATATCTACGGCCGTATGCTATAAGTGCGAGGAGCTTTGCTTTTTAAGGTAATGCTGTGCTACCTCGCAAGCGAGCATATCTCTGTAGCCATAGGCTGTAACAGAGCCTATTTCCACTCATAGTGCTTCGAGTGCACGGAGCTTCGTGGTGTAGGGGGGGGGGGGGGGATTGACTTATAACTAAGGGGAGGTCTCTCACCAATTGAAGCATCGAACCACACGACGCTGCAAACCTCTACCTCTCGGTAGAGGCGGCCTTGGAATCAGCTGCAGCGCAGGGCAAGCCTGCTAGCAACTGGTTGGGATGAGAGGTTAAGTATATGTTAACCTATAATATCCCGAATAAAAATGTTTAAATGTGAAGTAGTATAATTAATTAATATAGAGCGAGCTGTCCCTTCGGGGCTGCTCAGGTTAAACTACTGTTCAGATATGAGATGCTGGCAGGATCTATAATGATTGGGAAGGCAGTGTGTTACACGCAGGGATAAGGGGGCCTGTGGGCTAGAAGCGACTTGGGGCGCTTATAGCTTTGGTATGTGGCACCTCTCATTGTCGTGCCCATCTCGTCAAACCGGAGCGTTTTAACCGCAGCGACACAAACGCATAGTGCGACACCGGATATAGTTTTAAAGATGCATCATGGAACACGGTGACACGGTCGCCGAGCTGTTAGATCGCCGGGCTCCCACAACGGTGATCCGGATTCGATTCTCGTATGGGTCGCTCCCCCGCATTTTCGCACGTGGAAAGCATGGCGAGCATTACCGACTGGATTTCCCAACCTCATCCCATTCGTCATTTAATTGTCACCAGTCCATCCCGCAATGAACCAGGTTCAGCCCACTGACTTTGAGAGAAATTGTAACAATACGAAAGACACAGAAATTACATAAATAACATCACGCCATTTTATAAAAGGAAAATATTGTATTAAGTTTCCCTACTAAGTGATTAATTCCTGTTCTATAACTAATGTACATTCTCCGGATATACGTGTCAAAATTTAACTAAAAATCTAGGCGACGAGAAAAGAAGTACGGTACAAAGAATGCATATTGCAGTATTTGAAGCATTTTTAAAGTTTTGTCGTAAATATAGTTTGCTTTGAAGAAATTTTACAACAAAAATGAAATGTTGCAAACTTGCAACTTTTCTTGTATCAAGGTTTCCTTTTTATTACAAAAGTGTAGTGTATGAAAAAAGCACTGTAAAATTGTATGTTAGACATTTCGTTAATTAAACATACTGCAAGACGGGTTTTACTATCCTTGCTATACACATAAAAAGGAACAGTAAGCCCAATGAAGAAATTGATATCACTGGTCACAATATACGTATGAGTGAAGTATATGACAGTAATTAATATTCGGGTTCTTTTTCTTGATTCTAGCAACTGAAATATTAAGAAATATATGAAGTTATAGTAGATTCTACTGAAGTGGTTAAGACGAGTTTCTTGTTAAATCATTTTTTTAACCCTAGAGTGTTATATAAGCATTTGTCTAAGTTGATTTTTTTAAAAACTATAAATTACGTCATGCAAACTAAAGGCCTTGGTGATTAATGCATAAAGGTACCTGGCGAGCGTGCGAACTAGTATGTCAAGGAGGTTATTGATAACCCGAGGAGCAAGTGGTGATTTACAAAGGCACGTCGCCACACGTGCACGCTGTTTCGATAAGCCTTCTTGGAATCGTGCCGCCTTTTGTCCTTGAGAGGATTGACTGTCAGGGGTTACCTCTACAAGAATGTTCTGGTCATTCTCTTAACCTCTCTCGGTGAGACTCGGGGTGTGTGGAACCTTCTGGATCGTGCCTACTCGTCTGTTTAAGCTACGGCGGACCTCCTAGTCTCCTAGTCGACAGTGTAGAGTTTGGAGCTTTGTATACCCTTAAACGCCAGGTGGACGAAGAGTGGCGCCGACAGTGACCAGCGAGAGTGAAGTCTGCGAACTACGAGCATCGGTACAGTGAAGGGTGAGACAAACAGGTAGGACTACTGAACTAGATGTGTGTGTGACATACATTTGGAATGATGGCAATATACAGGTAGAATATGTGTAGATAATGAGTGAGAATTAAGTGACTTTAGCCAATATAGAGACAGTGACAAGGACTTCAATTATAATTGATATTGACATAAAATATTACATTTATTGAGAATAACAAGAGCAACAGTTAAATTATATGGTTTAATGATATAAAAATTCTAGGGTAAATTTATAGCATTATAAATCAATTTAAAATTAAATTTAGTTATTTAATTTTTTTATTACGAGCTCGAATACGCCCTTCGCGTATGGTAATAGTGTTTCTATGAACTTTTTGTTTAAAATAACCTCTCCATTCACCTACCGGAATAATGACCATCGCCGTGGAACCACGGGGCACTCTCCTCATAATTGTCTCCCCAAAATCTCTCAAGGCCACGAACGCGTGTAAAATTTTCTTAATCTCAAATATGTTTACAAAGAATTGTAAAATACATCCCGTGATTTTAAATAGTTGGTTTTAAATATAATATTCTCTAGGTTTTCTTTAATGATAACTACAAAAAAATAAGTATTGTTACAATTTCTGTTTCCTAATTCCATAAACCCCCACATTGAATTGCGTTTTTTTTTTTTGCCGTAGGTAGACTATATTTCTAGCACATTACAGAGATTAAAGCCCAAAATTACGTTTAAAAGATTTTTTCTATTTTATCGTGAAATTACACACATATATATATATATATATATATATATATATATATATATATATATATATATATATATAGAGCCACTCTTGCGCAACCAATCACAACTAAAGAATCCGCTCTTAATATAGTCGGACATTAATCCGCCTGCATTTAGTGCTCTTTGGGGCCGCAGCTGTGCAGTGGTTAGACTTCTCGCCTCTCACCAAGGCGAACTGGATTCGACTCCCGGCGGGGTAGCTCCCGAATCTTCGCATGTGGGAATCGTGCCTGACGATGCCGCTGGTCGGCGAGTTTTCTCGGGTATCTCCGGCGCTGCTCCTTACTCACCTCGCTTCACCCTCGTCGGCTCTCAAGACCTCGGTGTTAAGAACCGCTCAAATGTCTTCACTCACTCAGTGCGCGTTGCATTCCTCTGCGTGGTATGGCACAATTTTCCGAAGAATGTCAGCTACATTTTTTTACACAGCCGATCAAAATAATTTTTTGCACCTTTCAGCAAGTTCAAGTTATCTGTGAGGTTGAAGAGCAATGCCTATAAGGGAGGGGGAGTTCATATCTGGGTGGAATAAGGAACGGGATGAATATCCAAGGTATAGTTTCAGAGTCACGAGTAATTAATAATTTATTCATCTATTGCGACAGCTCGGGGAATCTGTGAGTCAAGCACTTGTCAACTTCGCCCATGTGCTAATTATTTTCAACAGAAAAATAATTTATTTTTCATTGCTTATTTCAGAGATATATGTACACCACCAGTCATTTGTTTGTTCTCTCTGCTTGAGACTATTGTTAGCAACCATGATAAAACAACTTCTGCACAAATTAAAAAATTAAAGTAAAATATGTTTTTAAAATATATATATACTGTATTCATTTACAGCTTTCAATTATCACTATTGCGTGTTATGTTTCCATATCGTGTGTCTATTTAAAAAAAAGTGGCGTTGCAAACTTCATAATTTGATTTGAGTGTATTTCCCGACTAGTGGTCATCACAAGCGTCAAACTGGACAGCAACCTTTTACAAGTCGATTTGAGTGTATGTCCCTACAGTTGTAGTCACAGGCGTCAAACCGAGCAACAACATTAATACTTGATCTTATAGTTAGCTAAAAATTAAACTGCAGACTAATAACATACAACAAACCACACGCCAACAGTGCATCACTGACGAGTGAATCTGGTGGAAAACCAAGCTTAAAAAAATATGCTTGTGGGAAAGGTTAAATATAGAGAGGCGTGAAGGGAGATAAAATGGCTGTTAATGTGCCACGCGGCAGAATCGTTTATTTCTGCCCTGCCGGGGTTGTTCTTGACGGCGGTCCAAAACTGTGCCAAACTGGCTCCCGCGGCGCCGTCCAGATGCGAACACTGAGATTCGTGCCTCGCAACTGCCTCTCGCCTTCTAACCACCGACGAACCTTTCACACCAAACTTCTACGGATTAAAATCTGTTCAAGATAAAGTGAACACTATTGGAATAAACCCAATAAAAAAAGTCACTGCCCCTGCATGCATATATTTCAATGGGCGCACAAAGTAACATTTGTCCAGTAAAGTCGGTAACGATTGATGGAAAGTAGTTCCATATCTTAACGTAGAATAAAAAGTGTTAGGTAACTGTTTGTGATAACTTAAAATTATTTCTTTCGCTTTCTGCTTTTCTAATGCAACGAAGTGCAAAAATGAGCAGATATGTATAGTATTTACTTTCTTAATAATTTCACAATTTCATTTGACCGACGCATGAATAAAGTGACGAGGCCCATTACAGTGTTAATCTTATATGAGGCTGAAGAATATACAACGTGAATAAAAGTATATCTAAAGCAGGGCTTTCAGAAATGCTCATTTTATGTCGAATAGCCTTTACCTGCGAGGAATTATATGTGTGATAATGTAACCGCAGACTGCATTACTTGTTTTAAAGTTACCAGCGAACGATCGAACGTAGTTCCAGGAATTATAAGTTATATTAAGTGCGATGCTTAAATATAGGGGTATTAAAAATGTTTTTATTTATGTTATACAGATTAGAGCAAGACGTAAAGAAAAGAAAGATTATTGTCGACTTCATATAAGCAGTGTAAATTTTAACAGAAAATGTGACCAACCTACACTGTATGTAAACAGTAAATGCACTCGATTGCAAAGCATTGTATTAGCTGATTAGTTGTTGCGGGATGTGTGTTGTTATGCTGACGATATTGATGATGACTATGGAAGAAACTAGTACTCAGAACTATAAGTTGTAATTTAAAATGTTTTAATTATATTTTGAATATTTATGGTTTAAATTGTGTGTTTAAAGTTGTATACTATTTTCCCCCGCTTTATTGAAATTGCTTTAAAACATGTGCAACGCCCTTGCCCACAAGGGCGAGGAAATGCGGACAGAAGGTCCAAAAAAATCAAACTCCTAAGGAGAAACAACACATTCGTAAAGTAGAGCAACAGTGGCGGCTGCTGAGGGAGAGCTGCGGGGTGCAGTCTTCCTTATAAACTCTCAGAACGCATACCTCTACTTATCTGCTACTCAGTGAATAATACTGCGTACGAATACGGAGGTTATTTCGCAGCCAATGTTTTTGAGATGGACGAGACTCTTGTCACGAGAGAAATGTTTTTGGAAATGTTGAGTGGTGGGGCGGCAGATTCTTCGCCCTGAAGTGGGTAGAGCTAGTAGAGAGAGATGACCGTAACATAGGACTACAGGTGCTACGGAAGGGAGGGAAGACTTCAGGGGCTCGGCCCTTTTCAGCCAATCGCATGCTGTAAATCGGAGAGAGTTGGGCGCGCCCCTGCTCAGACAAAAAATAGTTTCCTTGAACTTGACAAAGCTACCAAAACTACATGTTTTGTAAGCACACTTTCGCGCTCCACTCTTTTGCAGTTGTTGAACACAGTTCTTAACAATGCTTGTATTTATTTGGAATATTTTTTTATTTATAGATATCGTTCAAAATCGTGTGAGCTTCAAATATAGCGTGTAATACTTTGAATAAGTTTGTTGTTAATTAATGATGAGCTATGAGCATCAGTCAGAAGCAGGGTTGAATTGTTGTTAATGTCGTATTGTGTAAACTTGTAAACAATTGTTAATTCGGCGAGTACCATTTTAAACCTTATTACGACAAGGATTTTCAATTACTAGAATAAACTAGCGCTACAGAATCTGGGCCAGCAAGGCCACAGTTAAATATAATTCAACAATAAAGCCAAGGTAGTAAATGGTTCGTATACGAGAAAATTCGACATAAGTACATACAATTTCGCGGACTGGCTATGCGGGTGTGAAGTTGGAAATGTGTTGTTTTGTTTAATTTTTTTTGCTAATGAAATCTAATGATCTTGCGTGGACTGTCAATGGGGTAAAAGATTTAAAACATTTGGGAGACAAAGTTAAAAGACATAAATCATGTTCTCAACATATAAAAAATACTATAACATTTCCATTGCTTGGTAAGGTGAATATACATTGCCAGTTAGCTAGCGCGTACAGGTTGACGAATGGATTTTTTTACAAATGTATTAATTAATATATGCCACATTCATCCTCTAATTTAAATTTGTCATGAATTTTGTATGTACTGTAGGCTATGTAAATTAGTATTTGGTTTTAAAAATATTTGTTTTAGTATATTTAAGTTATTATTATCATTAGTATGGTAGAATTGGTATTATTATGTTATCTCTCATCGTCTCGTGTAATGTACCTCACCAAGTAGGTATTGGTTGGAAGGCATATAACCTAAACAAACTTGAAACAAATTCATACCTGTGGTAGTGATTAGATCTGAACCAGCGGCCACAGTATGATGACCATTCCAAATCGGGCGATTATACATTTTTCTTCAAACAAACACACTTATTTTTTGTATTTAGCTACATAACCTACACTTACTTAAGCCTGTCGTACTCAATATATTTATCACTGTGCCTATAAAAAAATATATTTGTAATGATATGAGTATGCTTAAATTCAATGGTGAGATCTTATAACCAGTAAAATTCATGAGTGTTTTCTAAAATGCTTTTATTTCGTTCTTTGTAATTCTTTGTTTTCATTAAAGTTTTTCAATCAACAGGTATGGAATTTTTTCTTTTCATTTTTATACACAAGGCATGCAAATGTTTATGGATTTCAAATGTTTGTTCTAGAATTTAGGATTACAACCACTCTATAATATGGGCCTATAAGTAAGCCTCCAAGCAAATAAACTGGAGTAAAAAATTTCAAGTAAATATAAGCAACCAGCCCAGCATGGCGATTCTCAATTCCTCCAGCAGTTCACAAAAATATCGCAAATAATTTATATTTATGAATAAAGTTTTTATTATACTGTTGTCCTAAACAAAGTTCCTCCAAAATTTAAAGGCGGCAGTCTAATTCTTTACATATATATATATATATATATATATATATATATATATATATATATATATATATATATATATATAGGATAAATTTTCTCTGCCACCAAGAATAAGAGAATACCTAATATATTCTATACTTACAGGTTACCATTATTATGATTGGCCAAAATTTATAAAGTGGAAAATTCTTATTCGTAACTCAAGATCAACTTTTGGTTGATATAAAGCAACACCAATTTATGTGAACAAATGTTAAAACGAAGTATTTTCAACATTGAATAATGATTAATTTTATGGCTTTTCCAATTTTTACGAGGTCAACAAACACGATGCCTCCAAAACCAGCAGCTGTACAAAAATTCCAGTGTTAATTAGCATTTTCTTTGGTTTGACCTTCAGTTGAAGTAAGAATTCATAAAACTTGAAAATTATGCGAAAACTCACAAGTTCCTTTTTTTTTTTTTTTTTTTTTTTTACATGGCTAGCCACCATTTTAAGCAAGGTGGAAAATTTGCTGCCAATTAAAATTCTTAAGAGTGTTAATATTCTCAAATGTATATTATCAAAAGTCCTATTGCCATCTTGGCACCTATCTACTATCCAGGACGCCAAGTGTGCCTGCTACAAATGCCATAAGGACTGTGCTGAAAAGTTTTTAATAATGCATTACTTAACTCGCGGCATGATGACTCCTTCTGGGGCAGTGGCAGAATCCAACCCCAATCCAGAGGTGCACCAGCCATTTATACAAAACCCAGGACAATATCCCCTAGAGGGGTTTATATATTAATCAACCAATGGCGTTCAAACATGGCCAAATGCGGGAAAAGTCCATTGAAAGAGCATTGCTCCTTATAGGGGTAAAATCAATGTAGTCCAATTGTGTTCGTTTGAGCACGAACATCATCATATATGGGCAGCACACGCGCTCACGCGTCACACTATCTCCCGGTGGGCCACCAGGCTGTAGGAAGTGAGGTCACAGGCGCGGGAAACCTCACGCGCCCGTTTATTGGCCGGGTGGATGTGACGACAGCTCCTAGTTCCTCGGGGCGCTTCACGACTTTCGCGGCAGCGATAAGCAAAAGCGAGCGCCCGCCATACATGATGGGGATGAGCAGGTGAAAAATCACTATGCGAGGTTGCTGCAAGGATCGATGCCGGTGGTGAAGGAGTCAAATAGGCGCAGCCCATCCCAGGCTGCGTCGACTCAAGATACAAACAGCTGTAGTGTAGGAAACCCACGTCTTCATCACAAACTCGGGCACGTAGAAAATTTTCAATTTTGACATGATGAATAATAATTCTTTTAAGCAATCTCCGTGTTCAAAAAAAGACGTCCAAATTTTTGGGTGAGGCGTCACACATGTTAACCCGTAGAGTCCCCGTATCCGCGATCAGGGGCATATTGCAGATGGAGGATATTTATGGTCTGACTGTACACGACAAGAAATCAGTGGCCGGTGTTTTGTTCGGCTTTCTTGTGAGTAATCTGATTTGTTGAAGGTTCTACATCTCTCACTTGTGAATGGTCAATGCTGACATCAGCGAGCACGCAGTAGCCTACGTTGCTTACTTGTAGTGAAAAGTTTACGAGACACAGGTACACCATCCATAAAACAATTTAACAATTACGACACTTGGGCTCATAAATTTATTCGGAACTGATAGGGTTAAGCAATAATGACGGAGCGTTGCGGACCCTTACAATTAGCAAAACGTTTCCAGCCCGGTGAACGCAATTGTGCAAGTGCATTCATTTTTTTGTCACGTTTATGCAAGTACCTTCTGGCGTATTCGGAATATTTTACCGTCGGGTAAACATTTTTCTGTTTGCTTTTGTTAAACTTAGTTGGTTGCGTATGCCTTTTAGTACGTTTTCTTGTGTGAAATATAATATTATATTATCGGCACGTGCCAACCTCTTCGTAACGGTTTGGTCTACCATTTTCCGAAACTGCGCCATCAAGCGACACAAATATATTTACGTTCCGAAGTTGAAGTTAATTTTTCGGGAAACGGGTTGTTATAAATATGCCCTTTGGACATATTTATACGTGAAATGAACTAGGGGCTTTATGGTTGTGATTAATGATAGTGTTGGTGTCTAGTGGTTGACAAGGGTTGACTAACTGTAAAACTGTCTGGGTTGAGAGTTTGGTTATTATTGAGTTAAAGAACATTACAGTTCCATAAATGCAGTTTAAATGTACCGAGGGAGAGACCTGATAATGACTGTTACTATTACTTGTTAGATTCATGTTACAGTATTGGGTTTGTCCCACCTTGACTGTAGTAGTTCCGAGGCTGTTGGAAATGGCTGGTCTCTGCAGTGGCCCTTCATGGCCGGCATCACGAGCAGAAAGACAATGGCTGCCACTCCGCATAGTTAGATATTGGCATCGCAGTGCTGCAGTCTGTCCTAGCTTCTGGTTAGTAGTGGCGGATCCTCCTCACAGTCATTTGGCAATGCACGCCCCGCTTGTAGCAACCCATGTCCTGGATTCTACTGAATGTGAGAGGGCTTGTTCAGGTGACGATGTACATTATAGGTGCCTTCACGCCGACGTAACAGTGTGATATTTTCTGTTTAAGAAATAATTTTAGTGAAGCAATCTTTCAGGAATTCCTGTAGAACAATACGCGTTCACGAGTTGCATTCAGGATATATATTAAGTAAACGTGTTCATTAAATCATGTTTTTCGAAACAGTTATTAGAATTTTTCCAAATATACGTGGCCTAAAAAAAACACACACACTTTGAACTCTGTAATGTAAAACTTTTGTATTGTAAAAATTGCATTTTACTACCGTGTGTGTTCGTTACTCGCATCGATACGAACGGCGAGAAATTGATCACGTTTTGTTCTTTCGTTGAAGTTAGATTTTCAAACGTAAAAAAACTCAGAAAAACCTATGCAATTCTCAACGTATTGTTAAAATATACGGGATGTATGTGAAGGAAATCACACACACAATCTGAGTCAACCTTATGAAGTACAGGACGAGACAGAGAGTATTTCTCTACGACTTCCAGTCGGTAAGGGATTCGCGAATTTCGGGGAATTGCCATTGAAGAATGCTTGCCATAAGGCATAACCGCACTGGCCAAGCCTGGACACTCGAATTTAAAGAGTAATATTTGAGTTATAACACTAAAATCGGGATTTGACGAAAAAATTGCAAGAATAATGCTTCACCGAAATCACTAAAATTCCACTTAACCCTGGAATTATTGATTTCCATTGATTCCTCTTAACTTACTCTGTATTTCTACCCTCAATCCTTTACACGTCGTCTTATTACTTAAAATTTCGTCTTAATTCGTCTCTCACCGACATTTACATATATTGGTGGATTTCCGGTGAGTTTCACAGCCGCATGGGTTACTGGTATCCTGCGCGTTGCGCCAGTCTACATCACCATATTAAGAGAAATTTAAGTGAGTTCCACTTCACATCATGAAATCGGCTTTCTAGGGTCCATTCCTTGCGGTGCTAAGTTATAAAGAAACATAATTTGTTTACGCGGCAGTACATCTAACGCGAGGAGTCGCGGATTCTGTCCTAGCTGAGTGCGTGGAAGGGTAGTTTATTGCAAGCAATTTGTAGTTCTTAATTGCTGGCGAATGCTCGTGCTGTTCCTTAAGCAGACTCCTCGAAAAAAATATTTTTTTGTAAGATAAGCATTTTAGCGTATCCGCGTGTCCTAGTGAAAAATGTTTAAGGAAGGTGAGTTTTGCACAGGAAAGGTAAAATATATATATATATATATATATATCAACTGAACCATTAATTAAGACGTATCCCACTGCAACACTTCAAGTCGCAACAAACATACAGTATGCCATAAAGACATGGCAACAAAAATAATTAACTAGAAATATAAACGAGCTAAAGTGGATTTAACAGTAAATATTCGGGTAATGTACAAATAATTTCAGTCAGTTATCACAAAAAAATGGCTAAAGAAGACCAGATTAATTCTAAGCAGTTTTTTAAGAATTTATTTATTATAGCCAGTACTGGCTCGTTTTTATTTGATAGCTTTTATGTTGAGTAATTTTTCAGATATCTTGGGCTTTATGTCACTCACCGCGAAATGTTATAATTGGGTATGTTCAAACTGAAGTTCAGTAAATCACTTACCTGCTATTCCAACATTTGTAGAAAATCTACAAAAGTAAAATTCATCTCTCTAAGATATCCACGTCTTAACTTTGTCCTGTTAGATAAATTCAAAAATAAATAATTTGCGAATATGGGTTAGAATCTCAATAGCAAAGCTTGCCTGCGCAATTTAGTTATGCCAGAGTTACATAGCCCCGACAAGCACGACACGACAACCCCGACACGACACGTAAATCTAAACAGCCAATGAAATACAAGATAGACAAATTCTGTCGTCCGACAAGCAATTTTGTATTAGAAATGATTTATATTTTCGTCGTATTGTGCGACTCGACACACAGAGTATTCAAAATTGCAAAATTAAATTTTATGGCATGGTTTCCCTACAATGGCAAATACTCAGTTTAAAAGAAAAAAAATAGAAAGTTACTGTATTTAACTCTTAAAAATAATAACTTTAACTTTGTATGCATTTGCGATAACATTTCATCACCATCATGTATTCCAAATTTCCCGCCTGCCCACCGCCTTTGAAACTAGCGTAGTTAATCAGCGCATTCTACATGGTTTCGAAAAATTCTACTCTTCGTGTCGCGTCAGTAAACTGTCGGGCTGTAAATTCGAGCAGTCACATTGAAAATAGAAATGTTGTGTCTTGGTTGCTGTTTTTTTAGTATCGTGCTGTGTTTGTCGGGACTATGTTACTCCCGCATTACAACGATGAAGGAAATAAAAGGCACCTGCATTTCAATCGATAGATAGGCTACCATCGCGTGTTATGATATTCCCCTACAGTACTGCAGATGTAAATAGCGGGTATTTCAGCCACAGCCTAGCGCATGCTAGCTTTGAAGGTCTGGCGTTTGGATGATTTTGGCAATGAGGGTAAGTGAATGCCTTCAATATTATTTATTATGGCCATCAAGTAGCTACTGCTCCTTATGGCATGCAGTGAGTCAACATGTGAGGTTAACACTTTTTAATGGGGAAGCCATCATTCTCAGTTACTCACCTTTGTTAACAAAATTATAATAATATTATTTCATAAAGAATAAAGTACGGTTTCGACAAGATCGTTAACACACGGGTTCTGTGTTTTTCTTTAACTTCTTGGACAGAACACAAAAAAATAATTATAATTTAGTTCTAATTAATGCGTTACAAAGTTCCTTTCATAAACTTATAGCATATTTTAATTATTACTTAACACAATTCCTATTACATGCCGAATGCTAATCAAAAGAAGGTTTTTTTTTACAAGGCCAATACCAAAAGAAATTTACATATCAAATCGATACGCACATTCATTATGGCTTACCCGGAATCCCAGTACATCGTGGTCTGAATACGCTGTATCGTCCTCAGCCAGTAAACTCACCTGGAACTGATAATCAATCAACAATGTACGATATTCGTTGCCTGGGACTGCGAGTTTTTACCTAGCCTCACACGTTTTTTGTCGGCGCTTTAGCGATCTGTAAAAAATGCAAAGCTTGACATGCTGCGGGCAGCGAAAAAAAGTGTTTTCGGCTGTGTGTTGCTTCTGTTTCCACAGTTCTCACAATTCCGCTCATTTTTTTTACCTCGCAGATAACGACAAATACGTGCGTGAGTGTGTGTGTGTGTGTATATATATATATCAGTCTGTAGTCACCGCCAATTTTTCATGACGGACATATGTACCCTGTATGAGAGCTAACAATGCATAGGCTATAGCACTACTCACTAAAAGGCCGTCCCAGCAGTGTAGTGATAGAATGCATACATTCAAACAGCCGTTTAACCTACAGGCGTTGTGCCTAAAAGGCGTTTTGCCACCCAGGCGTTTAACTAAAAAATACAAAACTCTTTAATTACATGCATTTCTGCATTTAGCATTCACGTGTTTTGCTAAACATAAATTTTATACAATTGTCGTGAACTTTAATTAACACTTTCAGACCCACTTTAATTTACGGTCCTAGATGTTGCAAACAAAAAAAAATATGATGCGCGATGCGTGCTGTATTTCAGTTGGCACAAAACTTGTTTCGTTGTCACAGCCAATGGGCTGTAGGCTATATGTTCGCGAACAGTTGTATAAACTAATAATGATCTAGACCATACCTAAAGACGGTTTACGGATCATTTAACCACAGTTAAGATCATTGGTCAATAAGCTTTGCAGTGTGCAGTACAGACCAAAAATTACCTACACTTGCGTAATGTACACAATTGTGTACATAGGGTCTGAAAAGGTTAATCCAAACTTAATTTTGCCTGTATTCGTTTAGCCTGCTACGCCCTTGCCCCCAAGGATCTGGTAAGGTGGACAAAAAGTCCGCAGATTGAAAAACTCCCAAAAGGAACAGAAAAACCCCTCGTTGAAGCAGAAAAGATTTGAAACCTTAATATAAAAATGTACTTAAAAATTGGTGTTAACTTGTAACCAGTAAAATTTATTTTATTATATTTTTTCTTTAATTTGTTTTCACTTTTGTTTACACTAATACAGCTACAGATGATTCACTTAAACCACAAATATATTTTAGTGCCATAATAATGATTTTAAGGAAAAAGAACATATATAAAATATTAAATTGTTTGCAAAAATACAATGGTGTATAAATTCCACGAAAAATTCTAGATTTCAGTTTTACTCTGACCAAAATATATAGACATATATGGGCCTGTAAGCCTCCATGATGATTAATTGGAGAAGATTTACAGTAAAACATTGAAAGTAACCCGCTCTATATGGCGATTCTCCATTCCTACTACAACAGTGCGCAATGCACTTGACATTTTTATTTTTGGGAACATTAGTTTATACTGCTGACCTAGCATAAAGTTCCGCCAAACATAGAAAGAGATAAAAAGTTAACTCTTTACTGTTACTATAAAATCGAATATATATCAAGATATTTTCTCTCTCTAACCACAATGATCCAAGATTACACACAAAATATATACCTATAGTAATCTTACAAACAGAAATGTTCAATAATGGCCAAATTTACAATGATGGTATTACATTTACTCTTGATTCAAACTGACAACAATTTTTAACTACCTTGACTTAAATTGCAAACATTAGGTTGGCTAACAATAAACCACCAAATTATTTTGGTTTTATTTTGCTTAGTCATTTCCAAATTTTAATTTAAATCCTTTCAACATGTCAGTTCATGGCATCATGCACTCTTCATGAGGCCAACAACATGATGCCTCCAGATTCATTCTTTACAAAATTCCAGCAAAAATACAGTTTCAATAAAATTTATAGGTGGGTTAGATTTTAACTGTCACGTAAAACCTCTGGGAAACACAACATTTCCCATTAAAAATAATACTTTATTTATCGCATGATTAGCAATTTTTCAAATATAATTTTAAAAATATGCTAATTATTATTTATGTGATACGAAATATTCTCAACATTTTAGTCATTCTAAAATTTATCTTGCCAACATGGCGCATGTCTCCTACTCAGGACACCAAATGTGCTTGGCTCGTATGTGCCATAAGGGCTGTGCAGAAAGTTTATATGTAGAACATTACTTAACTGATTAGCTGGGTGGTCTCCAGCTGGGGCAGTCGCAAATCGATCCCGACCCAGAGATTGCACCCACCTTAAATACAAAACACAAGGTAATTCCCCTGGCAGGGGTGTGCAAACACCATTGGCCAATGGAAATTCAGATGGCCATTTATGGAAATGTCTGTTGAAGGTAAGCATTGCCCTTTATAGGGGTGACTTTATTGCTGTCCAATCAATTGGTTTGAAGCCGCAACATGTCCATGTATGGGACGCATACGTGATCACATGTCACAAACCTCCCGACATTCAAGCAGACTGTAGGATGACGACTTAGTCAATAGTTCCTTGAAGTGCCGCTAGCATGTCCTCAACAGCACCAAGCTGCCTCGCGCTCTCCAAACGTGCTGGAAGTGAGCTAGTGCAAAGTTAATACTCCGAACTGCTGCTGAATTCCACGCCCATGTAGATGATGTCGAATGCGGCAACCCACCCCGGGCTGCGTCGTAACCAGGTACAAACAGCTGGTATGTGGTAAATACCACGCCCTCTTCGCGAAATTTCGGGCAGTTAGAAAAATTAAAATTTTCATTTGATGATAAGCAGCTAATTTTCAAGCAAGTCCATGCTCAAAATACGTAAATTTTGTGTGAGGCGTCACAAGCCTTCGTTTAAGAGATTTTGAATTTTGGCTCGATAATGGCTATCTAATATACATTCTTGATAATCGATTGAATATCAAAGAGATTAATTCATTTTACGCAACTAGTGCACTATGGCAAAATCACGTAGAAATTGATTAACTTATTAACATTTCAAGCTGTTCCGTCATGGTTTAAGTTAAGAATATAATTTTGTCTATTTTATAAACTATGCATTTTGTTAATAATGCCAGACTGCTCAATTTAAAGATTGCTCGAATATCTTAAAGTTAAAACCTGTTCCAATTTAAGACTGCTCGTTAAAATTTTGCTCTGTTCTGTGCGATTGCGGTAGATTCGACTTACCTCGTTTCTCTAACAAATGTGAAGCATTGACGGCCATGTAAAAGTGTTATAAACATTTATTTTGGGAATTGTTTACCTAATTTTCTGTTACATTAAAGTACTTTTTAAAATAGAAAACAGCATAATGAAATTGTATGTTCATGACAATGATTCCAGGATGCTATTCGGTGGCTCTGGCCACCATCTTGGATTCCACCATTTTGGAATTTTTCTTACAAAATCACATGTTTTTACCCAAAATCACTTTTTTTTAACCAAAAAAAATCGATCATTTTCCTTAAAAATTACCTCAAAAATTTCCTATTTTCCCAGCCCCAAAAGATGGCTGTGCCAGAAAAATCCTTCAGGGAATTCTGCCCGCCATTTTGAATTTCCCTTCCCTCAACATTTTCCCTTTTTCCCTAAAAATTTTTTCTCCCTTAAAATGTTCCTTTTTTTCTTAAAAATGTCCCTTTTCCTTAAAAAAAAATCCCAAAAATTTCACTTTTTCTCTAAAAATGTTATCATTAAAAAAATTGTACAAACTTAAATTAATGCATCTCAATACCTCGGATTTTTAAATTGGTTTTCACAGAAAACTGCAATTTAAAAAGAAAATCTTAAATCTTTATTTAAATTATTTCTAAAATGTAAAGTGAGAAGGGTTTTTTTTTTTTAAATAAAACTCAGCAATGATTTTCATCAAATTTATTGCACGCATAATAAAATATACATAATCAACGGAAAAAAAATACTTTTTATTAATCTTTGAGTTGAACGATTTCGTGTTTAGTCGATGGCAGCAGATTCACGATCTAAGGACGAGGCACACCGTTTGTGCAGCAGTTGTGCATTCCTCCACACATGTGTCCAGGCAGGTTCTGACCTATCGCAGACATGTCGGTTCTGGCCGTCGTAAAGTTTCGCCAGCTTGTGTAGCGAAGGACAGCATACTCGTACTGCATATCGATGATTTCAACTTGGTTTCTGCACTAGTCGCTAAGCCATTTCTTCTGCTCGGGCCCTGCTACGTAAACCAGTCCTTGCGACTACTGTATCAGCAAGTCGCAAAGCACATTTCCCACTTGGTGGTACGGAATCATGCCTTCGTACCAGTCCTGTCCATGGTGGTACTTGGGTCAGCCAGTCGTTCGCCTTCTTTCTTTTCTCGTTCAAGAGTTTCCACGAATAAGGGGGGTGGAAGTAGCGCGTGCGCATCTTACCATCATCGGTGTAGTATACTGAGATCTCCTTGAACACGTAGCCGCTCTGGCTCTGGAAGCCTTGCAGATTACAGTACATATTGCTGCTGTCTATGCTCGAAATCGAGTAACATTTCTAGTGTGTGAGCAGTTATATTTATATATTCTCAGCTGTGCTCACAACAGTATTTGGCTGGCCTTGTCTCGGCAACTGTACAATACAAGCCGGACGTGAAGTATCAGGCACAATGTGTACGTGTTCGCTGGAATATTTCCATGTGTAGTGAATTCGACCCTGCAGTCGATTACATTGGAGATAATACACTCATCCTGTTTACTCACATCGAATACCATGAGCGGGGCCAATCTCTTGAAAGTATCAGGGCTCAATATCGTAAATTGGGTGCGTCCGTAATACGATGATTGGAATTGAGCACACATCTGATATGCCGGCAGGTACTGTCCATTTTCAAAGTTCATCTTCAAATCCACATACAGGTAGCTTTCGCTATTCAAATATATTTTCACATTTTCTATTTGACATGTGTCGAACTGCGAATGGCTCGCTCTCACATTGTGCTGTCTTCCAGTCTGTAACCCAACGATGATGTTCCTCGGTTTCTCAGAAGCAAAGCTGGATTTCACTATCCAGCTGATGTGCTGGCTTGCTTACAATGCGGGGTGTCTCGAGACTCCACGACCTGAAAGCAACATCAATGTTTTTGCCATCTTCCACATCCTTCAACATTTTTATACGTTCTGCAGTGCTCAACTGCATATGAGGCAGCATCCATTCGATAGAACGTAGTTTCAGTTCCACTGCCTCTAGGTTTTCTCCCATACTTACGGTGGTGTCCACATGAGTATGGGCTAGGAGCAGAAAACTGTTCCTGTTCCGAATTGAAGATAATTCGTTTGTAGTATTCGGCAAATCCCAATACCATGGAGAGTGGAATGCACACTTCAAACTTGCATCCAGGGTGTATAGGAACACTATAGTCATCTTCGATTCCCCAGACTGCCATATTGGTTGCAGACAGCTCATTCGGCATGACCGAAAGGCAATTTTTGATCGTTGAGCTTATGCCCGCATCTCGCGACTGGTTCACCTCTACAACATTGAGCAAATACGTGATGCGATCGATAAGGTGAAGAAATCCGTTACTCGTTATTTTCGTCGATGCCGGGTTGGTCCTATCTTCTTTCATTAGAGATCCTCTGATTCGCAGGAAAGACTGGCAAGGAAGAGTACATATATTATGGTGTTGGACAGTTATCCGAACTTCCGATGGTAGTATGTATGGCCCGATCAGGAAAGACTGATATGCATGAAGTTCCACCTTCGTTATGTTGTCTTCGAAAATGGCTGGCTCTTCAATGTTTAAGAAATCTTCCATGATGCTCGACCTTGTAGCTAAGATTGCAGAGGAAAATCTCGTCGCATGTTAATACCTTGAAGACCTGTGAAATACTGATTTTAGGTTTTGTATGACACATTCTTTTATAGTTTCTGGTCTGTGTAAATCTTATTCCCGTCTTCTCTAATGCAGGGGTAGGGTGATTTATTAGTTTCGAAAGTTCACCAACTCTCAGTGCTCGTTGACGACTGTCACTACCACCTAGTGTGTTCTATTCGTAGCAACTGGAACATAAATAATGCTTTGCAGTGCCACGACCAGTTTATAACCTGGAGGAACCATCGGTGACAACTTGTGCAGCATATTGCTCGGCCTGTCATTGAGGCATGTACTGCTCGCCAAATTGCAGTTTATTCGTATCACATTGACTGGTAAGATGTTTACAGGCTGCGACGACACGTGTGTTTTTCCAGCTTTGTATATGCATTACTCGAACCCCAGCATTGGTACGATGGAATCCGGTTTCGTAAAGACGATATCTTCGCTGTATCTGATAACGCCCTTCAGAGTATTTGAATTTCCACGTAGTTCGAATTCTGTATTGGGGGCAGCGAATCCTCAATGTACCTGGTAATGTCGTCTAATTCGTAAGAGCCTATGGGCAGCGCCACTTCATGGGAAATATTTGCACTCTTCACGAGATATATGTTGCAGTTTTTTTTTTTTCATAAATGTTTGGTATCGCATTGTAGATTTGAAAATCGACCAAACCTTAGCTTCATTCCACCTCCATATCGATTGGTGGAAAATGTATGGCACGCAGCTCGGAGTTATGGCCCATCAAGGTAAGCATTATCGACATGACTGATGGTTTCCTCACTGTGTATAACTATTTTATACAATTACTTGAACAAACGAACCAGAAAACAAGAACACAAATGTCCACAGTTCCGTGTGTTAGGCAGCTGCTCCATCTCGTAATTGTAGGTCAGTTTGCAATTTTTAGGTAGAATCGCAGTTCGGGTGGGGGACATAAATGACCAAAACTGTCATAATAGTCTGCACATTTGTCATGTTTGACTTAAGTTACCCAGTGTGTACCAGGGCCAGCTGTTGAACCCAGATTAATTATGGCACATTCTCCTCTCTTGAGTTTTGTGGGCAAAGCATCTCTCATAAACACTCCTCTAAAATTAGGTATATTCAATTTGCTTGCAAACAGTTCCAAATCCATGTTTGTGAGCGGCAGTTTTGGTAGAGGTTTCATTATTGCTTCCTCCTGCTGTGTTGCTTTTGTAAACTTCCATTGCCTACTGGGTATGGCCTTAGGTAGAGGCCTTGGCCGTCTTTTTACCCATATCAATAGATTCCATGTTTGCATTATGTCTTTGAACCTCCGACAACTGATTCCGTTCGTTCGATGCTGTGTTGACGGCTCGGACGATACCACTCACGGCTCCGATTGGACCCCCTAGGGCTCAGATTAGACCCCCTAGGGCTCCCAGTGCAGGCAGAAGCAATGGAAAAAATCCACAGGCAAAAGTTTTATTGGTCTCGCATGCTTTTCTCCCCTTATTCACCACTTTTTGTTTCACTTTCACCTTCCGCTTACTCTTTGCACCCATGCCCATTTTCACTTTCGCCTTCATCACGTTGGAAATGCCCCACACTGCTATTTTTTCTCCGAGTCCGGTGTCTGATGATTTTCTTATTTTGTCTGCCTTCTGTGCAAGTATCTTGTCTGCCTGGTGTCTGGCTTGCAGATCCCTGTGCTGGGAATAGGCGATGCCGTGTTGCTTGCATGACTCGTTAAGTCATTGATACTTGTGTCACCCCGTGAAAGCCTTTTAGCTAGCATGGTTCCCGGCACACAAACTTGTATCCGGGAATGTGCAGCCCGAACGGTAGACTGTTGATCAGCATATCGACGACCCCGCTTCCAGCTATGGTCTTACCTCGTCGAGATCTGACGGTGAACTGAACGAGATAAGTATGCCTATTTCCGAATACAGTGAGGTGTATCATCGAGGGACCATTGGGTTGTGGCAAGACGTGTCCTACTGAGCCTTCTAGAAGAAGAGAACGACCTTCGGTTCGAGAATGGTAACCTATACTCCAAATCACTCCAGCAGCCAATATAATGACTGACACATGTACTGCAAGTTGTGGATGGCGTGGGTTATTTCCATGCAGTGATAACGAAGCCTTTGTGTCTCCGAGTCAAGCACTTCCAAACTCAATATTTGTCTTCGACGACATTGCTTGCGAGAAGTAAACTTGTATACAGGAGTACTTTAGCATGGGATATGTAGAATGTGTGTACCTCAGCCAGACTTATTCATGCATACCCAAACAGATCCTTCGCGATAGTGCTAATATGTTGGTGCTGTTTCGCATGGACGACACAAATTTGCTACAAGTGTACGACGACCACGTCAATATGGACATGACATTTGCAGACTTCAAAAATATGTGCGCTTTGTGCTGGGAAGAGAAATACGGGTTTTTGGCGATCGTAAAGGACTGTCTCCTATATAAGGGAAGTTACAGACGTGGATTCAATCATATTATCGTCGACCGTCGAGAATGAGTTACAGCATATCGAAATTCGGGCAGAGTAGCCTCAAGTTGCGGCTTGACAAAGACGAAGATGGAGGTTGTCTTGTACCAGGAGATGATAGAACTTGTGATTCTGGTAGAATAATAATTCTAAATGTTGGCGAACCCGAACAGTTGGAAGATGCTGCTACTAAACATTTCGTCCTCGAAAATGGCAATGGCTTCATCTCGGAATTAGGCAGTATGTTAACCGAACAAACCACATTTTTTCGCACTAACTTGTCTGAGCTCAGTGCGAAGATGGATCATGTGAAGCCCGAGATCGTTCACGATATGGTGGCCATGGACGAGCACATAAAGAGTGTTCAAGGCAAATTACCGACAGATTTATTGTGGTATCTGCACAAAATGAAGAGATACTAAAAGTGTGTAAGGATGCCATAGAATATACATTCTATACCTTGATTTCCCACCTCGCCACGAAAACAGATGTTCAAAATTGCAACAGGAACATATTGGATATCTGCAGCGAACACCTGAGGAAGATAGAAAGTATTTTGGTGGAGACTCACGATTAATCTTATAAAAGAGAGCAACACAGAATCTTTATTCAGTATGATGTTGGACATTGCCAGCGAACTACATCAGGTGATTCAGTCTGTTCGCTTCAAGTATTTGCTTGCCAAGAGAGCCAAAATTTCACATGACCATACAAATAAAGGCATTTTTAAGCCCATTACGTGTCGTCTTGATGTACTCAGGGAGAGCAATGAAGTACCCATAGTGGCGAAGACAGAAGTCGACGATACCACTGTGCCTATGAAAAAGCGAAAGCATGGTGATGTACAGTCAGATCGGGATGATGGATCGGATGCAGATTTGCCACAGAAGAAGACAGTACGGGAGAAAGCCCTAAAATCTAACCCTATGACTCGACAGTACCTACGATCGTGCATATCTTGTAGTAATGATACAATGTACGGTGTATACAGGCACAATGATAAATGGTTCATTGGTGCTGAGAAATAGAGTTTCTACTAGGTGAGAATATCCGAGTTGGCAATTACATGACACGTGGAATACCCGGGCTATATGAACTTCTATTTTGCAAGGGGCCCCAGGGTTTTACAGAATCTGACCTGCTGGAACACAAGACTTTGCTCTAACTCAGGCATGCACATTACCAATAATGATCCTGACACTGGTGCTTATAAGGACGAAGATTAAGAAAAAAATCGACATTCTCGCACACCTCTTCAGCGGCCTAGCACTGAAAAGCGGCGAAGGTATTAAGAAGCTAGACGATGGCAAGAACATCGACTACATGTTTTGGGACGATCCGAACGAACTGGTGGATAGACTACGACTACTGGTCACTTCGCAAATGGTTGGAAATTACTCACACACCAACGAGAGTATATCCATAATCGAGGAACTGAAGGAGGGAGGGTACATACAATGAATCGATTGAGAATCGCCCACGAACTGCATTTGGCCGCCAGGCGCAACTACCATCGTCGCAAGGTCATGATTTGTGGGATGAATGACCTGTTTCAAGCCGACCTCGTCGAACTGATACAGTATGCTCGAGTCAACAAACGCTACAAATACATGTTGACAGTAATCGATGCCTATAGCAAATTCGCCTGGGCCAGGCCAGTCAAGTCGAAGAATGCACGTGACGTCACCGAGGTCATGGCGGATGTATTGCGCGAAGGATGCATCCCGACCAATTTGCAAACCGACCAGAGCAAGGAATTCTACAATGCAAAGTTCAAGGCCCTAATGATGAAACATAACATAAATAATTATTCCACATACTCTGGACTCAAAACTAGCATCGTCGAGAGGTTCAACAAGACTCTGAAGGGCAAGATGTAGAAGCAATTCACAGCAAATGGTAGTTACAAGTGGCTTGAGCTACTGCCGAAACTCGTCCTCGAGTATAATTCTACAATGCACTCGACTACTCGCATGAAGCTCGAAGATGTCAAGGACGACTCCCTGGTTCGGTCAGTGTATGCTATTTAGAAGAGCAAGGACCCACGCAAGCCTAAAGCTAAAGTTGGTGACCTGGTGTGCATCTCCAAACAGAAAGGCGTCTTCGAGAAAGGGTTTACAAGGAATTGGAATCTCGAACTGTTTTGTGTGCGACGTATACATAATTACTCTCCAAGGACATACTATCTCGAAGATGTGAACAACATACCCATCCATGGCGGTTTCTACACTGAGGAGATCCAGCGGACGAAGTTTCCAGATATGTATTTGGTGGAGAAGGTGTTGAAATGACATAATGGAAGGGTGTATGTCAAGTGGTGGGGTTTCCCTGCCCGATTACATTCCTGGGTCGCTGAGGCAGACACCGAGTGGTGAACAATGAAGAAGATTAATAAAAAATGACTTTTTTCCCAGATTATGTATATTTTATTATGTGTACAATAAATTTTATGAAAAAATTGCTCAGTTTTGTTTTAAAAAATAAAACCCTCCCCACTTTGTGTACAAGAAATATTTTTAATGAAATGCTCATATTTAACAATATGTTATTTTTAAATTACAATTTTCCAGGAAAACCAATTAAGAAATCCGAGGTATTGAGATGTATTTATATAAATTTGTACAAATTTTTTAATAATAGATTTTTTAGAGAAAGGGTGATTTTTTGGAAAATTTTAAGGGAGAAGGGAAATTTTTAGGTAAAAGAGAAAAATTTTAAAGGAAAAAGGGGAATTTTTAGGGAGAAAGGAAAATTTTTGAGGGAAAAAAGGAAAATTCAAAATGGCAGGTAGAATATTACGAAATATTTTCCTGGGGGAGCCATCTTTTGGGGCTGGGCAAGATAGGAAATTTTTAGGTAATTTTTTGGGGAAAATGATAGATTTTTGATCAAACAAGTGATTTTTGGGTAAAAACACGTGATTTCGTAAGGAAATTTCCAAAGTGGCGGAATCCAAGATGGCGGTTAGAGCCACCGAGCCTCATCCTGGAATCCTTGTCATGAACATACCATTTCGTTCTTCTGGAAACTTGTTGTCGTTTGTAATCGTTGGCGCTGATATTTTATTTTGAAAATGTTTCACATAGGTTGTCTTTGTAATTGACAAGTATCATTAAAAATTGTGTTAATTTTTACGTTTATAATGACACAATCTAATTCACGTAAACAAAAATTCGATTGGAATACAACTAGCACGTCAATAGACGTACATCAATAAATTTAAAAAAAAATAAAAATACATTTCTCAATAACTGTTCGACCTATAATCTTTACAAGTGATTTCATTTCCAGAAAGATATAAGGATTTCTTTTCTGCAGTTTTTGCATAACTTCTCGTAGAAAGTATAAGCTGCTACTGTTGTCTTTGATACACAAATGAATAGTACCAAAATTTAAACAAGGATATCAAAAGGAAATTTCTTTTTCTATTTAAAAAAAGCAAAATATATTCTGTAATTTTTAGGAGCCTCCTGTGTTATTACATGAAAGTCTTGAAATTATTCATCGCAATTTTACAGCATAAAAGATTTTATTTCAACAAGGAAATTAGTTTTTACTATTCGTATTTAAAAACACTTAAACGGTGTAGTGTATTTTGGTACAAAGAGTTGCATTATCATTTTATTAATAAAGCCTTTCAGAAATACATTGGTAACGTACTGCGTAAACTGAGTGATTGTAGTGACTTCACGATATGCACACAATGAAACCTCCTCTCTCAGAAACTGACTACGAGCGATAATCGTATGAAAGTGTGTTTTACAAATAAACATTGATTTTTACATTCATTCAACACGAAATGTGCGTGGAGTTATCAACAGTTAATTCTGACACCTGTAAATCGGACCACCACAGGTGAACAACCGGAAGTAGGTAATTTTCAATGGCTGAGAAAAAAATACTGTTGCAAAAAGAAAATTTCTGCACCGAATTAAACTCGAAGAATACAACTGACGGCAGTAAAAGGCATTAATTATGTGCATCGCTTAGTTATTGCCAAACTTCCAAGATTAATTCCAGAAAATTACGTCGTAATCAATATGACTATGGCACTGCAGTTCTTTAAAAGCGCTTATATGTTATTACCAAACGGGGTTCAGCAAATGATTTAGTAAATTGGTGTGTATATATATATATATATATATATATATATATATATATATATATATATATATATATATATATATATAGAATCATATTTCTTTTAGTCCTACTCCTGCAGCTAACCCTATAAGTATTATACTATTTTAATACTAGTAGTGTATCTATTCATGAAACCGATTACATCCCCGCTCTAATTTGTCTATTCAGATTTTATTTTTGAATTTGAATTGTGCGTTGTTTTTACCGTGTTTCGGGAATAATCATCGTCTTTTGTTTACAACTTTTCGAATTAATAAAAATATTTTAAATATTACTAGTTATCTAATGCGTTATCCGTGTAGTTACGACTTGTCTAATGTACAAATAGTTTCAAGTTTCAGGAGCGCCATAAGCCTCGTGCCTTCGCCAGAGTCAGAACTGCAAACACTCCCGGCAATACGCCAGTAAGCTGGGTTTGTATAAATATTTCTACCATTATATACTTCCCGCTCCCTCCTCCCCCCACCCCTCCCCATCGTTTTTTAATTTTATAGAGTGTTCATATCTCCCATTACGAGTATGTAACGTTTACCACCAAGGAGCAAAAACGAGCTACTAAAGAGAACAAGAAAATTTTCTCCTCGTGTAAGAAACCTCGTACCTCATCAGACGTGCTTTAGCATATTCCGCTACGTTACTCTGAACACAGTGCGAAGCGTGCACGGAAAAAAGTAGTACGGTAAGGAAGGGGAGGGGGAATGTTGGAAGCGGATTCTACGTTCGGATTGAAACATTAATTCCAGATTGGTGCCTGCAATCTACTTCTTATCTTCTCTTTGTTCCTCCTGGCCGTTTCGCGCCTTCCTTACTCCCCTCCCACACCCGGGGCGGGATCACATCTCACTAGGGGCGAGTACGCGAGCAAAGGTAGGCGAAACAGCGGAACAGTTCTCCGTATTGGCGCTAAGGCGAGGGGAGTTATCCAATAAGCCGCTGTAAGTCTGATAATCAATTTATACCGGAATCGCCATCCGCAGCGCGCCCTCCCACCGGATAAAAATTGAATCAGAATTGGAGGGCGAGGCGGGAAACCTCCCCCCCCCCCCCCCCTTCACAGCACAACGCAAAGCGTCGCCGATTTGCTTGCGATTCGGTTTCTCGCTCGCCAGTTCTGGAGGAAATAACAGATGGCTGATTGGTTCCTCCTTTCCTTGCTCGGGCAAGTTTGCTTGGAAGCCGTTTAGCAGTCGCCCCTAATATCATTCATCCTTCCTGCAAGGCTGCGTATAGGCTATTCGTGGTAAAGTGAACACATTTGAAAGCCATCTCTTTCGGAATAATGGTCATTAAATATAGTTTATTTTAGATTTAGAAGTTAACTTCCGATAGCGGTGGAGTATATACACACTGTGTTTGTTACTTACAGGGCAATATGATAAAAAAATGAAGAAATGAAAAGTTTACTAGGACCTCAAAAGTGCTCACTTTACCGTGAACAGCCTGTACTCAGCTGTTATAGCGATGCCTCTGTCACGACAGTAAGAAAGAGAGAGAGAGAGAGGGAGAGAGAAAGAGAGAGAGAAAGAGAGAGAGACACACACCCGTAAAGACATCTCGAAGGCGTCTTTTTCGCCAATTTTCGATCTGATGAATAACATATATAAAGAATTCCTAAAGAACAAAATTTCCACGTTTTTAATGTTAACATATGGTATTCGACTACCCAGTGAAGCTGTTAAGAGGACGTCGTTCACCGCATAACAGTAACAAGAGTATTTATGGTTTGTGTACATGCCAAATATTACGTCGTTATTCGAAATATTTGTAATTGTTGTAAAATTGTTTCTTATTCATTTCGAATTCACAAACCAGGTCTTTATTGCTATTATAAATAATTATCCTATCGCCGTGGTAGCGTATACAGAATAGAAGCGGTACACGTCACTTTATATAGTATATTGTAAGGGCCATGCTAAACGACAAAAAAACATTTAGAAAAAAACACGACATTTTGAGACATGATTTTTGGTAAATATCAATGTTTGTAACTCAGTGAGGAGGGTGTAGTGCATGCAATTTTTACCTTAAAATTTAAACTTACTACGAGGTCATATCGAAAAGTAGTGCCTATGGTAGAAACTAAAACAGCTGTATGTTTTGCGCAATACAGAACTGCGAGGCTAACTTAGGGGAAGAGTGTTATACTACCAAGCACAAAAACATCCAAACATTTAATTACGTAACATTATAGTCCCAAATGTTTTAATATTATGACAGTTCCTGAGGAATCTTCTCTTGCAGTGGTCCAATCCACAAGGAAGCCTTGTCCCTTAATCAACTTGGTTAAATTTAAAAAAAACTCATGGCACAAGAGAGAGACAAGCACGTCCAGTAGTAGACAGAATCGTGCAAGCTTGAAAATAAAATTGGCGTGAGCTAAATCCTTTCAAGAAAGAGGGAGAAACATAAACCAACAATGCCTCACAGCTGAGCCCGGAGCGCGGCAGGAGGCAATGCTGGGGTTTTTAATCTGCGTCGAAGGAACAGTAATCGGCTCATCCTACTTCGCAACTGAGAAGCCTTCGAAACAACCCCCTCTTCCCCTCCAGGGTCCTATTCGCCCGAGGTGATTATCTCTCCCTCCAGGAGTGCCATTGCAAAGCTCGTGATTCCCGCGTTACATCAACCCCCCCCCTCCCTCTTTTTCCCACCCAACACCAACAACCTAGCTAATGACCGTCCAGGTTGCTTCAGTTGCAGCAACTTAGTCGCGCGCCCAACTAACTTATTAATTCCCGTGCGAGAGAGGCGGGGTCGTGTAAGGGGGCGATTACCGTAATCGTTTAAGGATTGCGGACGAGGTATAGCATTCTGCCGGGGTCGCGGTGGTGCTGGACCCCCTTCGCCCCCTCCTCCCCACCTCGCGGATTGATCGCGGACACGCCCCTTCCTCCCAGCGAGCCAATTCCCCGCACCCTTGATGCCGAAGGGAGCGCCTTGCCATGTCAATTTGCGTATGCAGATGAGCTGATCCCAGCCGCTACAAACGCTGCCGCCCGTACTCCAAGGCCCCCCCCCCCCCTTCCTTCCTTGGACGAACGGCGCCGAGCGGCATTATTTTTTAAACTAATGGGTAAATATGCATGGGCGGTATAATACGGGCGTAGCGTCTGCTATCCGCCCTCGGCTCCTGGGATTCCAAATGGAATTACGTGACAGCCGACAACGGAAGTGATGGGAAAAGAGTAAATAAAGGGGAGGGGAGAAACTATGTTTGTGGCACGTGCTACTAAAGGCTGTTCACGATAAAGTGAGCGATTTTGAAATCAACCTTAGAAAAATGTAACTGCTTCCACCTGCATATACTTTGCACAGAGAGACATTCGCACAGAAAAGTTGGTAACGAAGGATAGGAAATAGTTATATGCCTTAACGATGAATTAAAAGCGTTAGGTAACCATTTGTGGTGATTTAAATTATTTCTTTCTCTTTCTGTGTTTTTTTTTTAATGCATCGAAGTGTAAAAATTGGTAGCATTGTAAAATGTTTACTTTTCTAATAATTTCACAGTTTCACTTGACCGACGCATGAATAAAGTGATGATGCCCATGTCAATGCTAATCTTACATAAGACGGAACAATACACAACCTTAACTTATGTAGATACTAATCAGGGCTTTCAAAAGTGCTCATTTTACCGTGAACAGCCTATAATGACGCAGGCTGTGAGAGATGCTCACAAGCGGAGCTGATTGGCAATGGGGAAAGAACTATTCCCCTCGGAGCTGTTCTTCTCAACCGGCAGACAGTCGGGTAATTGAACATATGGCGGTGTTGACGATAGCTGCCCAGGTAAAGGCCCACACTTACGGATTTAAAAAAAAATGTTTCGTTTTCATTTGAGAGCTGGCTGGACTTCATTAACTGGAAATTGAAAACGAAAGAAAGGTTCAATCACTGAAAAACAAAGTAGTAACACAATTAATTAACTATAACATGCTGAATCGGCCAATTAGGTAATGAGAGCGGCTTGAGTATACACACGAACTTAGGGTCATTGAACTCACACACTTTCCCACTGGTGTTCTGCTGCGTTTTGGTATGCAGAGAGAACGGCCTAAGAAAGAGTTCGAAAATGTTTAAGGTGCACGAAATACTGTTAAAAATAATGAAACAAAAATGCATGAAAAATTGGTTTTCAAATTTTTAACGCACTCTAACACGATGTTTGTTGAATTCTCTGTGAGCTGCCAAATTAAAATGTCCATTACACTGTTGTTATCAGGTTAAAGAAAGTTAGGAATTCCATCTGTATCGAGAATTCAGTTATCTTGCGGTTCCTACCTTTTGTAATCATTTGAGATAACTTTAAATCAGCTCATTAAATGGTAGGGTTATATTGAAACTAATGTAAATCATGCAAGTAAAGGCTGTTCACGGTAATATGAGCACTTTCGAGAGCCCTGCTTAAGATCTACTTGCATGCAAGTTGTGTATTCTTCGGCCTTATGTAAAATTAACACTGCCATGGATGGGCCTCATTACTTTATTCATGCGTCGGTCAAGTAAAACTTTGAATTTCTTAAAAAAGTAAATATTTCACAAATGTGTTCCCTTTTACACTTCGATACATTAAATAATTCAAAGTGAAATAAATAATTTCAGTTGTTACAAATGGTTACCTAAAACTTTTATTTTGATGTTAAGATATGGAACTATATTCCATCCGTTGTAACCAACTTTACTGGGCGTATGTCACCAAGTGCACTCGTTACAATGTATGCACGAAGGGGCAGTGACTTTTTTCTAAGGTTGATTTCAAAAGGCTCACAAGCTTTTAGAAAAGCAATGACGTGTGAGGGAGCACCCCAATGCAGGGCTAACACTCATATAGGCCACAGTCGTCTGAGAAAGGACCTACAAGACTTTGGCTCCTGGGTGAATCAGGCTACGGGACGATTCGGCTGTGTTAATGGAAGGATTGCGAGTAAACCTGGCAGCCGACAGCAACAACACTTCCCCATTAGCCAAAGTCCGGACTTGGGTTCGTCGGCGATCATCGCTGTTGCAGGTTGACGGGCTGACGATCACACCACCATCCATATGTTTCATTACTGAAGTGATCAGCAACATTTCACTAATTTACAGTCGTGTTCGGCTTATATGCCGCACTCCAACGTCAACAAAGGATTCTGAGTTCTTCTCCGCACTGTTATCCACAGAAAGGGTGACGGTAGCCCAAATACTTCCAATAGCCAATTGTTATAGGCTATTCGCACTACACTGTAAACCTGAAACAGTGGAAATTGATTCACATAAGTGAAATTAGTGAAATTTGTCAAAATTAAGCTACTGATAATCAGTGCCAGATAATTAATTAATACTATAGCTGAATATCGCTGAATTATTTGTGATACCCACTGAATGTCAAGAATTTCACTGCCGTAATTCACTTGTCCCCAGTTCATTTGCTTGATTTGCCAGTCGGCAGTAGCTTATCAACTGACTTTCAGTGAATGTTATTTCACTGCGTGATATCACTGATTCGGGTTTAGAGTGTAAAGTGAGCACTTTTGAATGCCTCTCCCACGAGGCATTAATCACTAATAAATCTATTTAGTTGCAGCATCAGACGTTAACCTTTGAGAGTAGTGAAATGTATACACTGTCTATCAATCAAATGGCAATGATTATATTTTAAAAAGTAGTGGAAAGGAAAAATTTAGCGGGGGATAAAAAAGTGCTCACTTTACTGAGAATAGCCTATACGCCCGTGTGTTTACATGTGTATACGCACATTTACGCGTAAAATTTAACTTATCTTGAGAGTTAGACCGTGCCGCTCGATTTTTACCCCAGCACACAAACCTCGCTACTTGAATATAAAACAACTTTCATTTTTATGGCAACCATTCGAAATTTGATATTCTAGATGACGCCAAGTAATTAACCGTCTGTGAATTACCATCTCCGGGTACGAGTCCCTAGTTGCTTGACCCCGATCTACCGATATCCGAGATCTTCACTGCGCAAAAATATTGAAGAAGACGGATCTGCTCGAGTAAATAGGCTGTTCACGGTAAAGTGAACACTTTTGAGGCCCTGGTTGCTTTTTCCTTTTTGCTATGTTTTTTTCCTTTAACCACCTTTTAAAATAAGTATTGCCATGTAAGTAATAAACACAACGTGCATATTCCACCGCACTCGTAAGCAACGTCTAAGACTTATTTAAATATATTTTTCGACTATTATTCCAAGTAAGAGGGTTTTCAAAAGTGCTCACTTTAACGTGAATAGTCTATAGCAGCCTCTGTGCCACTTGTTCGCTGACTCGATGTTCATAAACTGAGTCATACTGGAGGTTTGATGCGATCCATCCACTGGTTCAACATCATCATCTATAAGTTTTATCTAAGAAATCTAAGGTACGACTGACAAGTTCAAACGAAGATTCCGATGAACATGTTGGGCAACGGGAAACAACTACACATGTCACACGCACTTTAACGGCATGCCTTGTGAGGAAAATGTATGTACATCACCGAAATAACTCATAATACTTGAGCGGAATGAATAATTTTACATCGAGACTGGTCAGTTTTACTTCGTCAATCGAAACTCTTATTTATTAAGGGGAGGGAAGAAAGAATATTTAATGAAGTATTTCCATTTTCTTTGACATCTTCGTGGCATGTTGTACTTTATGTTATAAAAGCTCACACACAAAAACTGCTATCTTCAGAATGGATGACGATAATATTCCTATCAATGAAAACGACAAGATATGTGATCTGTTTAAGAAGAATACCCACCCCCCCCCACTTTTTTTCTTATGTACCCCAAAAAGTGACATGTTTACAATTAAAAATTGCCTCTTTAAAGAAGCTCCAATTTGAGTTTGCAAATTTGGGAAATGCGGGAACTACTAACCTACCGACGAACCATTACCTAATTAATAAAATTTGACGAAATATTTTAGCTTCTGAGACTACAACAGGCTTTAAAATTGACCGAAACGTAGAAGGATTATGAATCCAGCGGACATTTTATATTTTAAAATGAGAATCAGAATTTCAGACCCAAAATCCGCTTCCCGAACACAAAGGAGACGTTAGTCAACAGGTTCCATAGTTTCGTGAGGTATGGTGAGAAGGCGCGTCTCCGAAAGGTTGCATCATCGCAGTTGGCAGGAGACCAAGCTAGCAGCGATTATATTCTCTGCTGAGACAAGTGGCCAGGGGTTTGAGCTGTGCAAAGTCCACTTATCTGTTGCGAGAGGTAATTTCTTCACCCATTATCCCTTATAAAACCAATTATGTGAATACCACCCCACTAATATTTTTCCGGAGATCGTGTACCTGTTTGCTTACTTGGTAAATAGCTCTACAAATCATAATTTAACGTGCTTTATCGATTGTATTTGGTTGCCCAGTCTCATTCTAGCATACTTCATGAACCTATCTTGCTCTCTCTCTCTCTCTTTGGCTTAAAGGAATGAAATATAACACCGTGCTTTCTGTGTCAGGCACTGCAGCCGAGGTGGTCAGTGAAGTCAGCCCGCCTGTGTGATTTCAGTCCGCAGTATATTCGAGAACCGACTATGCCGTTATTGGCTGTGGTGAGGCGCAATCAAACCAGCGCTCATGTCTTGCCGTTGATGGTAGATCCCTGGTATTCAAAGTCCAGTGATTAGAACGCCTGGCTAGTGGGCTCGGTTACGACTCCTTGCACGTTCGGTGGAACCGTCGTATTTGGGAAATTCCCTTCCAGAGCTCAGGACTGTTTTCGGTACGTATTTAACAACTATACAAAGCAGCATGGCATGCCAGTGCCATTAATTTAAGCGTCCTAAATCGATGGCTGCTGGTTTTATGAGGACGGACTTTCATGCTTGGTTGGTTCCCGTCCAACTGTAGAGGATTTTTTTTCAGTCCGTCCAAATACTTGTTATTTTCTCCTACTGTGGTTATTGGACGTTTAGACACGCTCCGTTAAACTGTGAACCGGTAATAAGACGGAAGCAGTAGCGTGAATGAGTGTTTTAACACTCCTGTACAAAGCCCTAACTTGATCACAGCAACCAAATAAACAAACGATAATGTCTCGAGTGTATAGAGGATTGTCCAGTCTAGCTTGCTGCCAACTCAATCCGCGAAATACTCGGGGTTATAATTATTACATCTATTTACCCTTGTCGGGTGTCGAACCAACCACCATTACCCCAGCATATACTCATAACCTTCCAACCTCCTCACTTGGGGTTCGGCAGCAGAAGGGTGAGCATGTGTACTTACTATGTAATTACATGCAAGGACTGACCCACTCCACGCACTGGTCTCTACAGTTCCCAAGCTGGTGGCGCTTAATCGACATGTCAGTAAAAGGGGTCCTTAGATCTCCGAAAATCCCACAGGAATTGGAGGGGAGGTCGCGTAAGCCCACCACAACACATCTCTCAGTGGCAGGAGCGGAGGGGGCGTAACCCTTCACAACACATCTTTCAATGGAGGTAGGGGAAGGGGTAATTCGTCACCCAATCACAACATACCTCACAAGAGGGGGAGGGGAGGAGAAACCCGTCAGCCAATCACAACACAGGGGAGAGGGAGGGTGGTTACCTGAATTAACCTTGGAAGTATAGAACCAATTCGTATCCCTCCCTCCAACACCATTTTACAGGTTATTCAAATGGCACTGGCCACCATTTTGAATAAATTATGTCGCCTGATGGGTCCGCGCCCCCTCACAACAATATTTCGTTTCAGGTGTTGCAAAATATGAGATAAATTATGTGATGAGTACCTGCGAATTTCTTATAGCAGCTGACACTTTGGAACATATTAAAAGGGTTTCATTAGATCCGTGTGACAAGAAGAAACCAATTAGGTCTATAAAACAGTTCGTGTGTCAGCTGCAACCAACAGCATTGGTCAGTAAAGGAGTTGTCTGAATTGGTGCCATTTTCTGGTCTTGTACAGCACCAACTATGATTTCACCTGCCCTGCAACATGTCGGATATGAGCTAATATGCTCTAGATATGTCAAGGGGTTAATTACACAAAGGATAAAATGAGCACTTTTGAAATCAACCTCAGAAAAAAAGTCACTGCTCCTACCTGCATATATTCTAATGAGCGCACTGAGTGACATGCGCACGGTAAAGTTGGTAACGACGGATGGAAAGTAGTTCCATATCTTAACGTCGAATAAAATCTTTTAGGTGAGCATTTGGGATAACTTAAATTATTTCTTTCGCTTTCTGGTTTTTTAATGCAAAAAACGAGCATGTTTATAAAATATTTACTTTTCTTATAATTTCACAGTTTCACTGGACCGACGCATGTACAAAGTGATGAGGCCCTTGCCAGTGTTAATTTTACATAATGTGTGAAGAATACGCAACATGCATACAAGAAGATCTTAAGCAGGGCTTACAAAAGTGCTCATTTTACCGTGAGTAACCTATAGATGCCGGAACGAGGCTCTTGCCCCCTCCCCCTCCCCCCCCAAATTGCGTTGCGAGAACCGTGCTCCCAATTCCAACGGTGACTCCCATTCCCAACACCATTGCACATTGAAGTCATGCTCGCCCGCCAAGGGAGTCGTGTTGGGACCTCGCCGTGTGCGCACAGTGTTTTAAAAGACCGTGAGCTCACGGGCCCGGGTAATTACCGCCCTTCCAGAGAGTCCGGAGGAAGCTGGTGAAACAGACCCACCCCTCACCATTGGCTCGACCGCGCTCCCCTAACCCTCTTTACCGATCCTGATTCGCGAGGGAAACGTGCGGGTCCTGAGCCAGTCACGGAATCTGATTGTTAAAAAAAAAATTGGGTAAAGCCGGCAGGAAGAAAAAAGCGGCGAGTAGGTGACGCTGGTGGTATTTAATTATGCGCGGAGGGTTGTTTGCTTTAACGTGAACGGACAAACAAAATGAAACTGGGGATTGGACTGCAGGGAACAATGGACTGTGTTCAGACTCACTGGCCGAGTGCTTAACGCACAGTGTTAATATGTTTAATCTGCAATGGTTTGAAGATACTGAAGGTGGGTAAAGAATAAACATGCATGTCTTAAAGTTTAGTTTAATTTATGAGAAACCCCATCTTCCCCATTTCATCTACCAGCAAAAGTTCAAATAACAGAGAATTGAAACCAATACAATTTATGAGGCAACCTAGCAAGGTTTGGGTCAAATTTAGAACAAAACTATTTATTAGAAATATAATATTTAATCAACGATACCACCACGAAAGCCGCATAATATGGCATAATTTTATCAGTCCTTCAGTACATTCCGACTTTCAACGTAGTGCATAAAAACTAGCGCTGATATCTCTCACCATCGAAGCTCTGCCCTCAAGTTTACGCCAATCGATCACCACGGCGTTGCGTTTTGCGTTTATGTTCGTCATGGCTAAACTTACGAAGTTAACTCAGCATATATTTTAACAGGCGCACTGAGTGACATGCATTCAGTAAAGGTGGTTACAATTGATGGGAAGCTGTTCTATATCTTAACGTCGAATAAAAAGGGCCAGGTAACCATTTCTGATAACTTATATTATTTCTTTAGTTTTATGTTGTTTTTTAATGCACCCAATTGTAAAAATGAGCAGACTGGTAAAACATCTACCTTTCTAATAATTTCAGGGTTTCACTTGACCGACGCATGAATAAAGTGATGAGGCCCATGAAAATGTTAATATCACATAAGGCGGAAGAATACACAACGTAAATAGAAGTAGATCTTAAGCAGGGCTCTCAAAAGCGCTTATTTTACCGTGAATAGCCTGTAGTACGCACTTGAAAGAAATCGTCACGATGTACGTGTATACGGGACGGAGACCATAGTAGATTTTATTACCTACTTATGTTTCTCATCTCAACCCTGCTAGCACGTGTGTGTGTGTGAATTATTGTAACGCGTCTTGTGGCTAAATTATTAATTGCTTTAAATAGATTTTGCCGTGTATTTGTCATCACTACCACCGTACAGTAAAAAAAAAATCACTTACAAGAAGTAAACACTGCACCAAAAATGTATCCAGTTTATTTGATAGAATGGCTAGAATTGGGTTTCCATGTTCGTTTAATTTGTTCGTTGGCTGCTCTGTGCAATGTTAGACTTTTGTCTCTCGGCTATTGTGCTAGACACGCTCTTTAATTTTCCCGTACTATTTATTTATTAGCCTATACTTACCAACCAGCTTGCGATACAACCAAATCTGATCACCAAGTTCAAACTTCATCTTCTTACGCGAAAATATGGAAGCGTTACCAAATACACTAATAACATCTCCTTAGGCGCAGGATCCTTTTGAGTATGCGACTTCCTGAAGACACACATTTCCAACAAACCACTACCTGCTTCGCGGTCATTCCTTACAGACCAAAACGGTACAAAAAAGGACAACAAAATATAACCCTCTTCTGTATCAACAATCTTAACAGTCCAAGACCTATCGTCCTTATTGACATCCTTACTAAAAGACAAAATATTTCGGTATACCTTCTTAGGATAATGCCTAGACATGCGAGTATGCCGAGGAACCATTATTGATTTGTCTTCTCTAATGACACGCAGCGAAATGAAATACACGAACAAGTTACAACCTTTATAAACTTCACAAACAAGTTACAACCTTTACAAACTAAATCCCATAGATAATACGAAAAGAAAAAGACACAAAGCACGAAAAAACACGCAATATCTTATCGCACCGACCTCTTATCAGTCGAAGGCTTGGCTCCATATCTCTACCTGGTTAAACAATCAAAGTAAACTCCTAAACGCGTCAAGTCACAGTAATACTAGTTTTCCTGTCGTTTGGCAGAAAATATTCTAAGTCCATTACCATTACCGTAATAATCGGATAATGTTTTGTTTTTCTCCTTTTTTTTGTTAATTGGCCCATAATAACCTGTATTCGTAGTAGGGTGTTGGTGGTATTATAAAGTATATATCGTTCGTGCCATAAAGGAAGCCTGACTAACTTACCTGCCATTACCCTTGCATCAAACCAACCAGAAAAATTAATTTGCACCTGCACCAATCAATAGACACATACGTGACTGCCAGTTGACAGTAAAATTACTGTTCATGAAGGGAACTTATTAGGAGGAATACACCCTTGCGGTGTATTAAGGTTGTAGTTTGATAGTTGATTTCTGATCTAATATACACGATATCAGTTCTGTATTTGGTTGTTGTTTGTGATAACTGTAACATTATTATTATTGCTTCATATTTGCATTTCTTTGTCATAATTGTACTGCTGGAGTAATTGTGATAACATTGCTGTTCGTTTGACTGAAGTCGGTTCAGTTGTTCGGATTTTATGGCCGATTTTGTTTTCAAGGTAATGGACTTAGAATATTTCTGCCAAGCGTCAGGTAATCTAGTATTACAGTGACTTAATGCGTTTAGAAGTTTTAACCTTGATTGTTTAACCAGGTAGAGATATGGAGCCAAGCCTTTGCCTGATAAGGGGTCGGTGCGATAAGATATTGCGTTTTTTTCGAACACATTTGTGTACCATTTTGTAAGATAGCACTACATGATGAAGAATTTTTTATATCATATCTCGGGAACAATCTAACAATTTTTACTAAATTTGGCAACGAGTAGAATTTTTAGTAACATAATATTTGCTTTACTACGTTGTAAAACGACGAAGCACGTGAACCAACGGAGGAAAATTGCATGGAAAATATAGCTCTGAAAAAAATTTCTCATTTCACCTCAAAGTTCTGGGTTTTTCTTGTGTGGTTGGAAGCAATATTTTTTTAACCTATCCCCGTATATTTGGCCGTACGACAATATGCCCAACTGTAAGCTATTCATGGTAAAGGGAGCACTTTTGAAAGTCTCCTCATTTGGAATAATAGTCAATAAATATATTTTATTTTAGCCTTAGACTTTAACTTCTGAGTGCGGTGGAATTTACAAACTGTGTGTATTACTTACATGGCAATATTTATTTTAAAAAGGTGGTTACAGGATAAAAAACGGCTGAAAGAAATAAGTAAATGGGGTCTCAAAAGTGCTCACTGTACCGTGAACCGCCTATAGTAACCGGGAGATCGTGTGTTAGATCTCGAGAGGTTCCCTTGTATTTTCATCCTCACTCCGAATATATGCAGGCAAATACCTCGTATCACAGTGAAGGAAACCCGGTATCCATACTAGGAAATCACTTTTCAATAGCGAATATTGCAACGCTTGTTGTAAAATTTAATTTGTTTTGAGCCTTTTCTGTCCATAGAGAAATATCCATATTATTAGTACCAAAAATAAAATAAAAACTGAACAGGCGAAAGTACGACAAATAACTGTAAGGAATTATAATTCCATCCATGTTACCGCACAGTTAAATCTAGAATGCGCTCTTGAAAATGGTTTCCAAGATTCGCCATGTTAAACAGTGCGTCCGGTATTTCAATGTACAGGTTGTTCGCGGTAAACTGGGGAAAAAAAAAAAAAAAAAAAAAAAAAAAAAAAAAAAAAAAAAAAAGAGGAAATTATACTTTGACAAATTAAAATGATAAAACTACATAACATGGTATTTACATGCGTAAATAAACCTCAAAGTATAGGCAGTTCACATTGAAATGAGCACTTTTGAAAGCCCTGCTTAAGATCTTCTGGTAATAACTTCTTCCGCCCTCTGTAAAATTAACTTTGCCTTTGGCCTTATCAATTTATTCATGCATCGGTCAAGTAAAACTGTGGAATTTCTAGGAAAGTAAATATTCTACAAATCTGCTCCCTTTCACGCCTCGATGAATTGAAAAAAAAAAAAAAAAACAGAAGTATAAATAAATAATAAGTTGTCTTAAATGGTTACCTAACACTTTTTATTCGTACATTAAGATATGGAACTACATTCAGTTCATCGTTACCAACTTTTATTAGCGCATGTCACACAGTGCGCGCATTAAAATATATGCGTTCAGGGCCAGTGACTTTTTTCTAGGGTTCATTTCAAAAGTGCTCACTTTATCGTGAATAACCTTTAAGAGTTCTTCTCCAAGCGATCGTCTAGTGAAAGCTGTGAGATGCGGGATGTTTATGGACCCTAGACGACGAATATACACAGTTCGCTACGTGTCTAGAAACGAAGCGAGAGATGCAGACTTGTGACACATAAAGAGCTTGAAGCCCCGCTTCGCACCAAACAGCGTCCGCGCGGTCGGGACTTCTTTTCTGCATGTATAATGTAGACCCCCCCCCCCCCCCCGCCAATCCGTCCAGAAAGTTTGGCCGCGAGGTTATTAATAAAACCAGTTTTCCGAGTTGCCCGCAAAGCGAGTTATTCCCGTGGCTCGGAGCCCGGTGAAATATTCAGCCCAGATGACGCAACCTGTATTCCCGGACTTTGTGTGGGGGTGGGGGGTCGTCCATTATTGAGGCGCCGTCGGGCGCCAGGCTGCCGAACCACAACACATACCTGAGTACAGCTAAGGCCGTGTGCGAAATGAAAAATTCGGTGTTTTGTAATTTGTCATTTCGTAAGTTTCGACTCGGACGTTGTCGACAGTCATTTGTCTAGCACTCGAGGCAACGCATTTTTACATTAACAATGAAAATTAGTATTATTTAAATTTAATGCTTAAAACAGACGTGATGTTCCTAGAGTCATCACTGGAATGCTGCGAAATATAGGCTATAAACAAAGTACAACGCTTACTTGCTTTTTAAAACATGTCTAGGTTATTTTAGGAATACTTACTTATTTAAAAAAGTTTTAATTACGCATTGGCGTGCATATTTTCAAGATAAAAACCCAACATGGCGCTAATTTCGTCATTTTGTATTTTTGCTAACAGCCGTTAGATACAAAATACGAAATTACCAAATACGTCACCATTTTGTATGCAAAATTGGGTCATGTGATCATTTTGTCAATAAAATCTGCCATTTCGGTCATGGCCTACGGTTTACGCTACTCAGGTGAGGAACTAAACGAGATATCCTATGGTAGAGTTAGGCGTAAGGAACATTTCCGTCACAAAGATAGATGGTGTCCCAAAGACGTCACTTTTTAAGCTGGACCCACTAATGTATAATCTACAGAATTTTCAGTGGGTAATCGATGTCGCTTTTGCTGCAATGACTTTGCCTTCAAGCTTACTACACGACAACACGAAGTTTATAAGTGCCAGAATAGTCTGTTTCATGTTTAACGAAGGACTGGGATTTGCATGCGTATGTAGAAGAACATGAATAGTCTACTTTTAAAGTGTTTTTGTAGTATTATATTTTAATATAATTTGAAAAACTAAAAAAAAATATTATAATTTTTTGTTCTCTTATTTTAATCCTGAACCGTAGGGTAGCCAGTCTGTTATAAACTGATCTCGTTAAGGACAGCAAGATATTATTTTAATCTAATTACTATCGCCATAAAGTGCTTTAACATACATTTCTGGAGCTAAAAATGGTGCTTCTATAACTGAATTTCGAAAGCCTGCATCCTAATAGTTAACAAATTATATTTGCCTACCTAAATATCTGTACATATTCACTTGCTTGCAGCCCGACTTGCTACATAATTATTTTAAAAATAATATATAAGTATATATGTATATATATAATTCAGACCCTGACTGAAAATAACGAAAGATTTGTAATGCACTTGGCCTTAAAAAGTTTTTAAAATCGTAAATACGATGAATTTAAATTGAAAAAGCTCTCCAATAAGTGTAGTTATTAACCTTCTATGCACTCATAAAAAATACATCAAAATGTTTAATATATTAATGAAATTTTACCAGAGAACGTAACTTCTAAGTTTGAAGCTTATATACAAGTTTTAAACACTTACTTTGTTGAGAAAATCTGGTGGTCCAGCGGTTAGCATGTGTGGCTTGTAGAACAAAGGTCCTGTGTTGAAATCATGTCCGAGCATGAGATTTTCTTTCTTTTTTAAATGTTATCAGTCATCATTGGAGAGTGTGAAGTTTACAAAATTTTAATTAATTAAACGTAATTCGCATCACAAATGCATTTAAAATATATTTTCCCCTGTATATTCAAAGATTTTTTTCCCGGCATTTTTCAAATGATAAATAAAATAAATTTAAACAATTCTGCTTATCTACAAATGCAGGTCTATCGCTTCATATGTGGCTGATTGGCAGGGCCGGCCAGCCGAGTGCCTCGCGGTCGTTTACACTCGGCCTCTTCCACCACGCGACGCCTTCTGATGATGTCACAGCACTCCTCTTGGCCTGTCGCATCTGTCCTGCTGACTGTTGACGTGATTGTGCGTGCATACGTGCACGGTTACAAGGCCAGGTGACTTAACTTTCGTACAAAAATAAAAACAAATTGAATAAAGTTAATATTAAGACAAAATATTGAATTAAAAAAATAATAATAATGCATTGAAAATCGAGTATGTTTTGCAAAGTCCTGCCTGGAATGTACTTTACAATAATTTTCATATACCTTCTGGTACATGGAAAATTACATGTTTAAATTCGCAAATAAATACACACACCGGCGATTCGCGCTCTCTAGTCGGCGATGAAGGAACTATGTAGATTGTAGAGTCGAACTAGTGTGGGTAATCAGTGTAGGTAATGAGATTAATCGAACAAGTGTGAGTAATTGGTAAAACGAATGAAAGCGACAAGAAATAAATGAAAGAGAGAAAGCGAATGTGAGAGAAAAGAGCGTAAGAGAGAGAAACGAAACAACAAAAAATATGGGAGGACTCCGAAAAATCATATGAACTGATAGAGAAACAAGCGAGAAATGCATGGAATGAGAAAGACACGAGAGAAGGAGAAAGGAAGTAGAGAAATAGAGAGACGCGAGAGAAGGAGAAAGGAAAGAGAAAAAGAGAGAGACAGGAGAGAAGGAGATGAAATGAGAGAGTGAGAGAGAAACGAAAGTGAGAAAGGGAGAGAGACAAGTGAAAAGAGAGATGGAGCACGGAATGATAGAACATGAAAAAATGAGATGGAATGGTGGTATGACAGCACGATAGTATGAGCCTTGAAAAGACGAGTCCGATGATATGTAACAATTAATACTTAAGCCTTTAAATTTTTAATTACTTAAATTTATTTAAATTAAAAAAATTATGAAAATAAATTATGACATCACGATCGTATGCACCTTGAAAAGACGAGTCCGGTGATCTATAACACTTAATACTCACGCCTTTAATTTTTTTTATTATGAAAATATATTTAAATAAGAAAATAATTTTTTTAATTATTTAATTTTTATCGACTCCTCATTATGTGGGTTAGTTCCGGGTATCTTGCCCACACTGAGGAGGTACGTCGCCCACAATGAGGAGATAGCACTGCTTAGGGAAAATCGAGACATTTTAGGGGAAAAAAAGGAAATTTTTTGGGAAAAAAGGAAAATTTTAAGGCATTTTTCTAAAACGTACGATTTTGTGTTAAAATGAGCGATTTTTGGAGAAAAATGGGAAAATCCAACATAGCGGCCGGTGACATTGTCGCCTCGGCGCCTCTGCGTGATGCCTGTATCCCCGTATAGGCATTTTCCATTTACTGATTGTATATCCCGTCTGGCAGTGATTACAGTGTACTGTTTTATCGATCCAATTAATTGTAACGTGTCGTACCAGTTCTCACAGCTACCATTAGTCTACGTGTAAGTCGGCGTGTCACCTTAGTGAAGTGGGTCAATTACCGTCCAAGAACAAAGTCGTGGTTCTTGGAATCTGGTATCTACAAGAGTAGCGGGCATTAAGTTATGTGCTTTAGCAGACGAAAGAACACAAAAATATTTATATCTACGTAAATGATTATTGTTAAGTCGATTCACATTTTTACAGCTCTCTAGTTCACAGTATTGCAAAGCTGCAGAGAAAAATTAACAAGCAATGGAACAATGTATCTGACTTAAAGTAACTAACTGATGTAACACTGTCAAAAGTATATTCTTTAATTATAAACCAAAATTTCTCCACAGAAACGCCATGTTCGGTAGGATTTAGAATATATCCGAGAAACGCTTACAAAGTTGAACTTCAATTTGATACCTAACCCCGTCACTTACATTTTTTTTGTCTTAACAAACGTTATATTGCGCCCGTATGGAAAAATTACTGTGAGATAGGATTAATTAAGATATACAGTTAATACTGTCTGCGCTACAGAAGTACGGCTTGGCACAGAATTACTCAAAATTAATTAGCGTGAGTTCATGTGTATGTCAGGCTAGCAGCCTCCCTTTTAGTTCGAATGTTAACATATAACCAAATTTGAATGAGATACTTACTGCTAAATGTTAAAAGAGCAACTGAATCTTTGAGAAAAGCAGCCTGGAATTCCAGTGGGCCCGCCCCCTAATTATAGACATAAACGCAACAACGATTATTTTGGAGCGACCAGGTAAACTGGTAGACATCGAAGGAGTCAATGTGTCCTGCATGTACTAGCTTCAAGGTACAAGATAGACAATGAAGAAAGAAGATAAAATGGAAAATAAGTGAGAGAGAGTAGGGATGATACAAATGGCCTGCAGTCAATGGGTACAGGAATCCGAAGCACTTGCAATTTCACAATAGGCAACCAGGTGGCAAAATGCACAAGTGGTAAGCGGGCAGCATACATTGTAGGGGCGTGGATACACTTCCGAGATTCAGAGACAAATTTACGGAACAAAAGTAACTACAGGAATTACCTTAACTTTTTAACTACTTGCAAAATATTTTTCAACGCGAACATGTGTATAAGTTATCGTTTCCTATATTATACCACAGAAAATAATTATTTATTTCACAAAATAAATTTCTGCTCCTGAATATATTTAACTGTAATGTTATGCCATTTAAGATAATATAAAGTTTAAAAGACCATTTACGATAAACTGTAGGACTGGTTGACAAATGAGGACGAGGAAACACTAAGGGCACAGAGCGTTTTAAAAAGAAGTGTACATTTTCTAGGAAAACGTCGATAAACTTGTAGAGTGGAACTAAGTTTTAGTATACTTCCTAACCTGTAAAGGAAGTTTATAACCTATATGTAAAAAGAAAAAAATTGCCGTCCATTAAGATGCAAATATAGAAATGCTATTATACACAGTTGAGATCTTCATTACGTCTTTGAGTCTTTCATGGACAAATATAGGAGAGATCCCTTGGACTTGTGGGGACAAAACATTACCATTCGTGTTTTCTCTTTAGGTGTGGACAACATGCAAACGTTTTAACAACTCGCTAAGAAATAATATTTAACCATAAATAATTAGGGTAAGAGTATGCGTGATTTCAAACACAGGGTATGAGAAATTAAATAACTTAATATATAATAGTAGGCTGTATACCTGAGGCATATAGTGTAATTCTAGCCTAGTGTAAAGTGTGACAGTTCTTATACTAAATTACTTGGTTTCATTTCTTGGATACATGTTCAGATCTCCATACACTATATTTATTAATATCCACGCCAACGGCATTAAAGAATAGAATTTTTGACGCTAATACGTTTTTTTTTTTTCTGTTCTTCTGAAACAAAAAATAAATAGTAGCAACAAATGTATGGAAATTTTCAAATAAAATCACATAACATATCAAAAGTAGAACAGTGGTAAAGGCAGTTCACGATAAAGTGAGCACTTTTGAAATCAACCTTAGAAAAAAGGCACTGCCACTACATACATTATATTTTAACAGGCGCGTTAAGTGGCATGCGCCCAGTAAAGTTGGTAACGATGGATGGGAGGTAGTTCCGTATCTTAACGTCAAATAAAAAGTGTATTAGCCAGAATACCCGCATCTCACCACGGCGAACCGAGTTAGATTTTCTGCGTAGTTACTGCTGGATTTCGTACGTAAAGGCTATTCACTGTAAAGTGAGCACTTTAAGAATCAACCTTTTAAACATATCACTGCACGTGAAAAACATATATGCTACTGTACACGATGATAAAGGCTATTCACGATAAAGTGAGCACTATTGAAATCAACCTTAGAAAAACGTCACTGTTCCTACCTGCATACATTTTAATGGACACACCGAGTAACATTCGCCCAGTAAAGTTGATAACAATGGATGGAAAATAGTTCTATGTCTTAACGTCGAATAAAAAGTGTTAGGTAACCATTAATGATAACTTAGGTTATTTCGTTAACATTCTGTTTGTTTTAATGCATCGAAGTGTAAAAATAAGCAGGTTTTGAAAAATATTTACATTTTTAAATAATTTCACAATCTTAATTGACCGACGTATGAATAACGTGATGAGGCCCATGACAATGTCAATTTTACATAAGGCGGAAGAATACACAATGTGCATACAAGTAGATCTTAAGCAGGGCTTTCAAAAGTGACCACTTTACTGTGAACAACCTTTAGGAAACGTGACGGAATTTGTCTCCTGTCTGTGGGTACACTCGGATTTGCGCACGTTTCTCCCCTTTCAACGTTGCCTTACGTCACTGCTTGCTACAGGCTGTTCACTATAAAATGAGTACTTTTGAAATCAACCATAGAAAATTTCGCTATCCCTATCTGCATATATTTTAACGGACGCATTGAGTGAAATGCGCCCAGTAAAGTTGGTAACGATAGACGGAAAGTAGTTTCTTATCTTAACGGCGAATAAAAATTATTATTTGAACATTTGCGGTAGCTAAAAGTTTTTATTTTGCTCTCTGATTTTTTATAATTCGTCACAGCGTTAAAATGAACAGATATGTAAAATATTTACTTTTCTAATAATTTCACAGTTTCACTTGATCGAAGTATGCATAAAGTGACGAGGCCCATGACAATGTTAATTTTACATAAGGCGGAAGAATAAACAGGGTGAATACACGTAGGTCTTAAGCAGGGCTTTCAAAAAAGCTCAGTTTAGCGTGAACGGCCTGTATACACCAAGCTTCACTCCAATCGGCGATGAAGACTTGAACTATTAAAATACGTTTTAATATCTACTTATTATCGATTACGCCCATACTCTATTGTCTTCGATGTCGAAAACGTGAACCAACATGACAGATGATTCTGCCAGGTCATGGAGGCAAGATTTCAGTCTGCAGTGCACTCGTGACCGGGGCTGTCTGGATTCGCCGTACGACCGAAGCCAGCCGAACTGGCAGAAGCCGGGAGTTCACATCACAACGCACACGTCTGAACTGGAAGATAATAACAGTATTTTAGAGTCCGGCGAAGCGAACCTCGCCAAAACGAAATTATCTTACGATCTGAGGCGAACAGCAGTTGTTCAGCCTAGAACTTTTGCGTGGATCACAGTGGGTTCGTATCACAGAGCAGATGCGAGCTCTTGTCATGCTTTGCTCGGGTTACATGAGCAAACTGACCAATCAGAGTGGTCCCGTTGACAATCAAACTGTATGTTGAAATGTTGCTCCATGGAGCTGTCTGGAATGAAAGAAAAACAACATGACACCGTACATTGCTCAGTACTCACACCTTGCTAAAAGTACGGAAGTATTAGCGATCTGCCGTCGTCCATCCTTCACACGCTAGAAGATGCACATCTACTGTACAGCAAAGTTGCTAAATATAGGTTGTTGACGGTTAACTGAAGACTGGCGAAAGACTTGCGTTCTTTCTTTTCTCCGGCCGTTGTATGTATTTCCATCTCTTTAAAAATATTTAAATTGCCCTGAGTAGTGTCTACGCACTCATGAAATGATAGCACGAAACAACTAAATTAATATGACGCTGTTTAATATTATTCCATCTCATACACTGAGGGCCGGTACCATAATTCTCGTTTTAAGTATTCGTTATCTGAGCGGAAGATAAACATAACATTTACGCAGTGATTAGTATCGTAGTCTTACTGATCACACTTTCTCCGAATGAGAAATTAGTGCTAATAGGCTTTTCATGGTACAGTGAGTACTTTTTAAGGCCCTTCTAAATTTTTACTTTCACCCAATTTCTGTGTTCCTGCTGCTTTTTAGTATAAACATTGCATTGTGACCAATAAACTCAGTTTATACATTTCACCACTATCAAAAGTTAACTCTTGAGTCTGGAATAAGATATATTTATTAGTAGTTAATGCCGTATTTAAGCTGTAATTCACAAACATGGTTAGGAACTCCGACAGTTACGTTTTTATAAGGAAACTGATTTACTGATATGGTTGTTTGAATATTAGAAGTGTATTGTTGATAACAACGATACATCAATAATACAGCGTCAAATAGGATTTTTTGAGTGATCTACGCAGTACGTGGTCCCAACAAATGACAACTTACAGAATTTATATCCTAACTATTTTAATTGATGCCTCTTTTAATTGATGCCTCAGCATCACCCGTAGACCACAAAAACGGGGATGCATCTGTTTACTCTGCGGGCCTTCGCTCTTTGTATTTTCACTAAAAACACGGCGCAAGACCATACCATAAAACATTTCCAAGGAATCGAGAAGAAAAGGTTTCTAAAATATATTATATATTTTCAAGCAGAATTAGGACACTAATCTTACAAAAAATTACAATAAATTATTTCTTATGTCGTTGAATAATGGATGTCCGTTTACACGTTCAACAATTTCGTTTTCATTACAATCAAATAATATGAAATCATGTGTCAACTTCACAAGTATCTTAAATACATAGTATAATCCAACACCATTAATTAATGACAGCGAAGTTTCTATAAAAATTTTCCATTTAGCTCAGGGATTGATGCCTATTATTGAGTTAAAGGTAAACATTGATTGCAGGTAAATTAACTTTAGGTAATTTAAACCATACATTGAGAAACATAAAATGTTGTTAACTAGCCATTAAAATGTATTCAGATAATAATCTGGTGAAAACAACGCTTCGTGAGACCGACCCAGAGTACAATAAAATGAAGATTTGTTAATACACCCAAAAGTATCGTGAATACAGTGCAAAAAGTTTAAATTACCTAATGCTTCGTACAAAAAGTGTTTCTGACATTTTCAAAACTGCTTCATTTTTCCCGTTTGGTTTCAAGCGTGTTGGTGGTGAATTTGTTTTAAGAATAATGTAACACGATTTTCTTTACAATCTACTAATGAATATTAATTTGATCAGAAAACAGCATTACATAAAGTGGAACTTATGTTTTACAGTCATGATATTAGTTCTTCTTTACCGCAATTCCCTGTAGTTTTAATGACGACAGAAACCTTAACCGGAGCGGTATATTAATCTCTACACTTGCAACAGTAATTTAAACTTTCCATGAAAGTTTTTCTCTGGAAGTGTAAACTTCTCCTAGTTCGTCGAGCATATAACTCCTTGTTTGAAACATTCTCGGTGGACTTGGGCTCATACGAGACTTAAGATGTTGTAACGATATTAAATATTCTACAGCGAGAAAAAAGTGAACTTTAATGGTGCAGTATTGAATTTATAAATTTTGATGTATATAACAAAAATATTCATTCGTTCTAAATTTTATTTTGAAACTTAAATGGTAGTTAAAACATGATTTGATTGCGGTCCTACAAATGAATGCGAAATTCAATTATATCTTAGCTCTTATAATTCTGCGGCTAATTTATAAGATGTAATATTACTGAAATAAACAAGTTAAGCATGTCAATTAATTACCAGTAAAATCTGTGATGAAATATATGATGAAAGTGTAAGAGGTGGTATTTCTCCTTAGTCCCCATAGACACACAGAAATAATTTTTTAATTAATGGCATTTAATGTCAATGTTAATACTCCTAATACTAATATAAATTTCGTAAAACAAAAATCATTGGATTTATAAATAATTTCAGATTCAACTGTATCCTGTATGACTTCAATGATGAATTTAATCGAAACCGTGTAAATGTTTGCTTCTTTTAGTACTTTTTATTTATTAATTCTTTGCTATTCTTTATTGATACTTTTAGTTGAACATTTAATAATGAACAACAACATTTGTTTTTAAGTATTTATAAAGTTTACGTATTTTCGTTTGTTTGCAATATGATTATTAATTTATTATTTTTATGATTTGACAATTTGTCATATCTGAGTCACAGACGAACTATTCACGTGTCTTATCAATATGACTATCTTCATTTAATAAGAAATTATTAAAATTAGGTAGAATTTTGTGATGCGTATTTTTAAATTATATTTATAAATGTTTAATTGTTTTATGAATTTAAAAGCTCATAATATTTCATTGTAGATGTCTGGGAATTTTCATTGTTTAGTGGCTTATAGGCTATTCCCTGTAACGTGGGTACTTTTGACAGCCCTCTCATTAAAAATATTAGTCAATAAATAAATTTTATTTTAGCCTTAGACGTCAAGGTACAAGTGCGGTGGAATATACACACTGCGTTTATTTAATTAAATAGCGATATTTATTTCAATAAGGTGGCTAAAGGTTAGAAAATAGCTGAAAGGAAGAATTAACTAGGGCCTCAAAAGTGCTCACTCTATCTTGAACAGCCTATAATAAGAAAACACGTGTTTACATTTTTAGATTTACACTGTTAACAAATATATATGTTTTATCGCTCATTTTATTATAGAAAGGAAAAAAAATTATTATATTTAGTTTCCTTTACATGACTTGCATGACTTAGATAAAGATAACTAATGTCTCGGTATTTTGTAATGTTTTGGTGAATTTATATATATATATATTAAACATTAGTATATACTAAATGTGTGTATTGCTACGCGCTCGTTGCGTTGTCCCGCGCGAGAAAGTGGAAGTTATAGGCTGTTCACAGTAAAGTGAGCACTTTTGAGGCCCTAGTTACTTTTTTCTTCAGCCGTCTTTTATCCTGTAACCACCTTTCTAAATAAATATTGTCATGTAAGTAATGAACAGATGTGTATAATCCTCCGCACTCGGAAATTAACATCTATGGCTAAAATAAAACATTGTTATTGACTATTATTCCAAATGAGACGGCTTTCAAAAGTGCTCACTTTACCGTGACTAGCCTATAAGGACAGAGTAATTAGATGATTTATGGACGTAGACGTTATCAGTTGCAACCGGAGACGTGGCGACTTTTCACAAATGAATGTTTACAAAGCGTACCTATTATGCTTATCAAGGCGCGTGCTGCTCCCGGCCTTGAGTATAGGCTGTCTTTGAGACATCTCAAGAATGTTCTGGATTATTGACTCGTTTCTATCAGAGTGACTCGGGGTGCGATGAACTTTAGAGTCAAGGTCAGCAGAGTATAAAGTGTGTGATGGGCTCCTGGGCCGGCAGTTGCTGAATGGGTGAGTTTCAGCGATAGACGACTAGCGAGAAGAGAAGCGCGCGGCGAGAGAAGTGACCAGCGGGAGGAAAATCTGCGACTGCGAACATCAGAGCAGCGAAGAGTGCGACTACAGGTTGGACCATTGGACTCGACGTGTGAGTGAAAGACATTACAAATGATGGCAACAGATAGATTGAACGTATATTAATGATGAGTATGAGTTAATTGGAAATAACCAAACACAGGCATACAGAAGAAAGGAAGTAGAGTTGAAATAGACATTTAATATTGCGTTCACTGAGAAATAAAAAGAGTAATAGTGGATAAATTGTTTAATTATGTAAATAATAGCTGCGTGAATAAATTAAAAATAAAATTCAGTTCCTTTATTTTTATTAAGATCTCCATCCGCCACGAACTCAGACACGCCTTTTAGGCGTTCATGTAACAATATTTACCGCACTCGCATAATACGTTTGCAAGTATTATAACTTCCTTTACTTTATATATATAATATAATATTCAGTTGCACAGTATATACAATCACATGAATATTTACTCAAACAAATAGAAAGTTATGAAAAAAGAATCACGTATTTAATTTTTCACACTTTTTCCATATTTTCGCATAATTTTCTCGATCATACACCAACTCATCATGATTGGGAAATTTTAAAAGCCTGGGAACATAATATTTTGATATAAATTTTTTTTACAAAAAATGTACAAGAAAATGATATATAAATAAATATTTTTTTATATTATTCTAATTATCCTATGGATATAACATCCCCAAAATAATTTCAAATTATTTATTTATAAACTTATTATAACAGGCGTTTAAAAAACATTTTAATTCATATACAAATTTTTTAAATAAATCATAAAAATTGATCCACTGCTCAGAATGTTACATAAAACAAAATCAGTCTAATTTTAAACATTTTTAAGGTATGCGGATTAAATAATATGTGAAATTTTTATCATTTCATGTCAGTATTAAAATATTTTATATTTCATTTACGTGGCATTTTATAGACTTTTTGGGTTGGCCCGCGATGAAAATACCTGTGAAAAAACTGGGGGTTTGTAAACTACTAACTCATTAAGCACATGTCTGTCGTTTACTACGTAGTAAAATGTTACGATTATCGTTTTTAAGTCTAATATGTGTACGCTTTACGGTGGAAAGACGGCGCTGAGTCCAGCGCCTTGCACATAAAGGCGATGAGGTATTTCATGCGCGAGAAAACGTCTCCCTAAGCGCTTCCTCGCTTCTGTTCCGGGAAACAGGACCTAGTCTTTAAGGTCCGTATGCCTGGAAGTAAGCATGCCTACGCAGGTGCGTATTTATGGTATTCTGACGTTCACGCCAGTACATCCACATGACCCCAACATCCACGCAACATGATCCCAACATACGTTAAAACATACATTGTGACTGTAAATAAAACTGTAAGTGGCATTGCTTCACTTATGAGCAATGTACGGAATAGATTGATTCAAGTCGAGTGAGCTTTTAGACAACTAATGAATAGAGCTGCGACGGGAGTACACCGAGAAAAACCGCTGTCTAACGGCGGCGTACGTCAAGTTTCACACCTGTGAAAATCGGGCGTGACATTAGATCTCGTAACGACCACTGCAGCCAATGATGCAGTGCAAATTTTTTTAGGTGCCATAAATTCCAACTGCCACCATTTATTACAGCCTCTCGCTCTATATTCACACATTTAATTAATACACAGCTGAATCGCAGCTCTATCCGACTATGCGAGGCTGAAGAACAAGTTCTAGTGTAGCGTTTTGTTGAACAGCGTTGTTAAACGTGTGAACAGTTGGTTGGTAACAATATCCTCTTATCATTACCAAGATAATGGGTGTCGTAATGGCAATGTTCGATAGTGTGAGATTAGGTTTAACGTTCAACCCATCTGTGCTATTTCAAAGAAAACCATTGATCTGAGAATGTTACACCATGGCAAACTTCCTTGTTAATTTATGTACTATTGTTTATCTGTAGACAAAAACGATTTAAAAATGTCTAAAATTGCCATTATGCAGTGTAATGACAGAAAAATCATGCTACCATGAAAATGTGGGCACATTAAAGAAAACATTTGTTTTGAAGATGCATACCGTCTTCAATATTTACTTCGCACTGCAAAAATTTGTATGCTACTATGACTTAGAAACTATTTGTATGTTTACAAAACTGTTTAAATACAATTACGTACTTCGTAAAATGTTTCTTTGTAACGTTACAAGAACCATATGTGCAATACAACTATAAACATTTTTGTAATGACCAGGAATCACTTGAAGTTGCGAAGTGAAATTTATAAACTCCTATAATGTGTGACTATTATTTAACTTAATTAAAACGAGAGGACGTGTTTATGAATGACGCACTATTTAATAATAATCATTAGTGTAGGGAGGAAATGTTTTATTTTAAAAATCTTCATTGCCTTTTACTTTACTTTCCTGCTCATTTATTTTGTAACCAACCGAACAGACTAATGACATTTTGTTGGCTGTTATCCTGACGCATAGATGATATAACTTTTTTTTCTACTTATATATAAATCCATCTCTGTTACTTTAAATCCACCTGGAGATTTAATGTTCTACTTATGTGTATTAGCGGGATTTCAAACGAGTGATATAAAACGAAATGCTACATCAGTAATGCAGCGATGGCAGATGTTAAATGCCCAAAAATTGGCATAATTAAAATAATTTGTAAACAAAAAGCAGAACCTTAAAACGCTTGATAATAATCGTGAAATTAATGTGTAACACACTGGTAAAAATAACCTTCGTGTTACTTGCACTGTGGTTGGATCTGAAGAACAGTGCCTTAAATACTACTGCAAGCAGACAGTGTCGTGTTTATAATTGATTTTAGAGAAAAATGGGGGAAGACTTACTTTTGAAGTGAATATGTCTTTAAATTTGCAACCATAGTGGGAGGCAATCCAGAAAATCCGATGATAACAAAATCGGGGGATAGAGTTTGGCATTGCAGTTCCGAATATATCATCTACTGCCAAAATTCAATTACACCACTCGACTGCCAAAGGATCAAATAATACGTTACGTTGAGTGAGGACTGCGAAGCAATGCGCGCCTAGAACCGTGATGGGGGGGGGGGGGTGGTGGTGATTGGAGGGGCACACAATTTTAAGTTCGTTTCGCCGCGTCTCATAATTTCGGCGTAGTATAACTTTTGACCAGAGGAAATCACGACGCTGGTTTTAAGTTTCAGTCGACAGCTCTCCTCAAGATCGATCGATTGCTTGTATAAAAATATATATGTGTAGCGTGCTTATGGTGAAATTGTATGCGTTTAGTCTAAAAAGTTAAGAAACCGTAACACAATTTCGGCCTATACTAGTCAAAACTCCAAGTCGAAATACAGAAATCGTATACGGTTGGAAAGAGCATCTCAAAAGCAATCTAGTGATACCCATAACGCCCCATATGATCGAGTTAAACGGTGCCGGGAACGTAAACTAAACATCAAGGCGTCCGAGCGCGTCAACGTAGATGTATGCACGCAAAACAAATGGCCGTGTACCCAACACAGCCAAACCCATTTGTTTAATTTATAATCACTTGTCGTCAATTATAAAAGCATTTTCATGGGCCAAAATATACGTCGTCCTATTAATCATATACCAGTTATTTTTTTCGCAAATTAACAGAGCGATCAAAAAATACTTACTCCACCAGAGAATGTATAGTTTTATTACTCTAATTTTAAACGTTTTATAGCCTTTCCACAGTATTTTCACAATTTTGAAATCAGACTTTTGAAAAAACACTCCATGTATGGGGTGTTTGACTGTTTCGTAAATATATCACGTATCACAACCGTTTTACACTTGTTAACATAAATTTATATTATTAGAGGTTAAATTGGAAATTTGCTTATAAAGGCTGTTCACGGGGAAATGAGCACTTTTGAAAGCCCTGCTTACGATCTGCTTGTATGCACGTTGTATATTCTTCCGTCTTATGTAAAATTAACATTGCCATGGGCTCCATCACTTTATTCATACGTTGGTCAAGTTAAACTCTGACATTATTAGGACAGTAAATATTTTACAAATATGCTAATTTTTACACTTCGATGAAATAAGAATAACCAGAAAGCGAAAAAAATAATTTGAGTTAGTGCAAATGGTTACCTAATAATTTTTGTTCCACGTTAAGATATGGAACTACTTTCCATCCATCGTTACCAACTTTACTGGGCGCATGTCACTCAGAGTGCAATTAAAATATATGCAGGCAGGGACAGAAACTTTTTCCTAAGGTTCATTTCAAAAGTGCTCACTTTATCCTGAACTGCCTTCAGTACCGTGTAGAAATTATTATTGTTATGACAAATTTACTAGGTTATACGCGTCATTAAGTGACACACTAGACGTGTTAAAAACATACACAATATACTATACTATCAAGCCAAGTGTTAATGTGATGTGACGATGAGGTTGACAGCCAAGGCTAGTAGGAAACCTAGGTGAGCCAGATGCATCGAGGGTGACTCGGCAGTGATTGTGCACTAGTCTGTGGATCGCCGATGCCCGTTGTGTTACAGCGCATGCCTTTGCAAGAGGTCATCACTACTACGCATGCGTGTTCCTAACCTTTAGTTTTCGATGTAGCACCCCAACCTAACAAAAGAACCTAAACAATAGTCCATTATGAGTCACTCCCAACTTTTCTGAAGCCCTGCTAAAGCTCTACTTCCAGGATATTCATCCGGCTCACAGAAACAACGCTTAACCGGCTGTAGAAAATTACACCTTAGGGACAACGCACCGCATTCGTGCGCAATCGATTGACTAATAGTACGTATTAGAACTATTTATTACAACACATTACAAACGCTCCAATCTTCTCCGCATTTTTATTCATATGAATTATTAATGTCGTGCTATAATTAACAAATAAAATAAGAGTAAAACTTTAAATCAACCAAAAAATATATAATTTTATCTTAACAGAAGTATAAAACGCTTGTGAAACAAGACGTATTTAGGAAACAACCAAAAATAAAGTCATAGATGGCGTAATTTCTCATAGATTAGATTCAAAATGTGAGAAGAAATCGGGAATAGACTATTTAGGATAGTGGGCGAGTACGTGCTTTTTACAATTGAAACTAACATAACCTAAACTATTATCCTAGTTTGAGGGGTGTAGTTTAGCTCAAACCTATCTAGGGTATTTGGTAAATAACTGAGTTGTTTACACACTCGCATGTACAGTATTAACGGTCACGTTTGTTCACAGGCGCTATATAATCGGTGGTGGTGTACCCATTGCCTTCCGCAGTTTGGAGATGAGCCAGACCCATGAGTGCCACCAAGATCTGTTCCACGGGCAGGCACATAGAAATTATGAAAAAATTGGGTTTGGCTGTGTTGGGGACTCGATCGTTTGTTTTGCGTGAATACGATTACGTTGACGTGCTCGGACGCCTTGGTGTTTTTTTTTTTTACGTTCCTGGCACCGCTTCACTCGATCATATGGGGTTTTATGAGTATCAATGGATTGCTTTTTAGATTCTGTTTACAACAGTAAACCATTTTTTTTATTTCGACTTGACTTTTTGACGAGTATAAGCCGACATTGTGTTAAGTTTTTTTTTTTTTACATTAAAGTCAAACGATTTCACGATAACCACGCCACACAAATATCTTCATACACGCAATCGGTTTATTTTGACAAGAGCTGTCGATTGAAACTCAAACGAGCGCCGTAGCTTCTCCTAGTCAAAAGTTATAATGCGCGGAAGTTATGAGATGCAGCGAAACGAACTGAAAATTTCGCCCCCCCCCCCCCCCCTCGTGCACGATGCTTCGCAGTCCTCACTCAACGTAACATATTATTTGATCCTTTGGCAATCGAGTGGTGTAATTGAATTTTGAATGTAGATGATAGATTCGGAGCTGCAATGCCAAACTCTAGCTCCCGATTTTGTTTTCATCGGATTTTCTGGATTCCCTCCCACTATGGTCGCAGATTTAAAGACGTATTAACGTCAAAAATTTCCTTTAGAGGAATATGATATTTTCAACTGAGTTTTACTTTAAATGCATGCAACAGACATCCACTACTTGTAATGCGAATAATTTTGTTTATCGTTGACTATATACAATATAATATTACACTATAATGTTAAATACATGTGCACAAACAAATATCGAAATAACGTTATAGAAAACCAGGAAGAACTCAATTACTCCTCCCAGCAGTGACGCATTTTGAAGCAACTTCACTAACAAGAAATTTATTTGTTATAAAAATTGTTATTTCACATTTCATACATAAAATACAGTTTCCAGGGGAGGGTAAGAGCCCCTCCCCCCTTGCCAATCTCCTGTTGACGCCCATGGAAACCTGCCAACCGCTTGAAAATTATCTAAGTTCGGTGCTGGAGAAAGAACTCACATACTTGCCCGATCGCAACGTGCATAAAACAAGAATTTGACAATGAACTGTGTTAAGTACCACACTAGTAAAAATATTAGGGCTAGTAGAAATACAACTTTTTTTTCCCCAGCTCATTAGTCTATTTTGAAAGGTCCATTTTAAAAGCATTCATTAAACTGTGAACGAGCTATGTTCGTCGAAACGCCGAAAAACGATCGATTAAAACAATGAATTTAAAACTAAGAATAACTGAGGCCACAGAAGCAAGCTAACTGGTTTACAACGCGTATAAAACAACTATGTTAAACTCTGTTGTTTCATCGAACCTCCCCCGGAGTTACCAATAAAAATAGCATTCTGGTCCACCGAAGAGGTAGCCCTGCGGTGGAGATAGGAAGGAGGGGAGGGGGGAAGTGTTGTATTAGTGGATTAGGAGAGGGCGGACACATTGTGGCGACTCCTTACAGTTCCGAACATTTCATTCGTGGCCGGCACCGCGCGAGAGTGTACGAAAAGGGAGTGGTTGGTGGTGTCTGAGCAGGGGTGGGGGAGGGAGGGGGAAGCACAACAACACGGCCGATGAACTGGTGAATTGCTTCCAAAAACAAACAGCGCTCTCGCCCTGAGGGAAATGGCCCTCGAAAAATAAAACCGTGCAAACAAGGTTCGTGGCGACGGCCGTTCGTAATCCACTAGACGGAAGGTTAGTAGGTTCGTGAGGTTCATAGCTGTCGGTGGGCTGAGGTAGCACCTAGCTGTTTCACGAACACCGCAGTCTGTAACGCTCGTTTGATGCCACTCTCTCCGTAAAAAAATTTCTAGAAAACTTCCTAAACTGTAATGGAAATTTCTATCCTGTACAAACTCTCTAAACACTACAACATACGAGGCTGCAAATATAAAAACTGTTCACGATAAAGTGAACGCTTTTGGAATCAACCTTAGAAATTAGTCATTCTTCCTATTTGCATATATTTTAACGGGCGCAATGAGTGACATGGGCCCAGTAAAGTTGGTAACGATAGTTCCATGTCTTAACGTCGGATTTAAAGTGTTATGTTACCATTTGTGATAACTTAAATTATTTAATTCGCTTTCGTTTCTTTTAATGCATTTGAGTGCAAGAATTAGCACTTTTGAAAATCATTTACTTTTGTAATGTTTTCATATTTTCATTCGACCGACGCATGCATAAAGTGATGAGGCCCATGTCAGTGTTAATGTTACATAACGCAGAAGAATACACAACGTGCATACAAGTAGATCTTAAAAGGGGCTTTCAAAAGTGCTCAGTTTACCGTGAACAGCCTATAGTAATGTTTAGCACCGATACAATGTACAATTGGTAACTTCCCTATGCATTTGACTGTATCCTGAGCAAATGTAGGAACGTACCATAGATATAAGGGGACAAACTTTGTCACTCGCTCTTTCTCACTATAAGTATACACTGGTGTGGTGTATTTGCGAAAATTTCTTAGGGTGTAGGGTGACGGCGACCAATCGCGGAGGAGCTAAATTGGAAATATTCACAAATTCATAACTCATATTGCACAAATATTTATTTTTGTGTTAATTAACCACATTTCATATCAATTGTCTGTGATATTTAAATATATTTCAACGTTGATACTTAATGGAAAATGTTGGTAATGGAATAAGGAAAATAGGACGATTGTTTTTCTCAAAATTTTATTAACAGGGAAGTGTTTAAACTGGTAGCAGCAAAATTTTCAATTTTTTATTTTCTTTTAAATTGACTATAGTAAGCATTGTTGCAACTGAAACATTTCTATTCATCTAAACAACATTATATCTTCACTTTACCACCTTGTGCACTAGTAATAATCCCATGACAGTGTTCAATTTTACACAACGCAGGAAAATACGTATTGATTATAAAAAAAGAAAAAATTAGGGATATTAGTTAGTCGTTTATTGGTAATGTATGCAGAAGTGTACAAATAATAGGATTACGTTTGCTTTTCATTTGCTCAGTGGGGCAGTTTTACACCAGAGCTGTTTTAAAGTTAGTGTCGCGCGGTTTGTTTTTGGCAAGAGTTTCATATAATGTCCATCACACAATAAAACAATTTTCTGCGGTTCATATACTAGTACAACATAAATTTAAACAAATGATTCGAAACAAAAGCCAACATTCAAAGACAAAACGTCAAGGAACGGCGAAACTTAGTTGTTTAAAAATGCAATTAAAAAATACCAACTTGTATTATTAATATTCCAGATAAACTTAAATGTTCTGAATTTAAACTCGATCATATGACCTGATAACAAGTCATTTTGACTGACTATAAAATACTGAAATAATAAATCATATAGTCAAGAAAACATGGCATTTAGCATTATTTGTTCATATTCATTGTATCACACTGCAAAAGTAAGCTATGTACAGCACCACAAAGACGTAATACAACATTTCAGACAAACGAATGCTGAGTAAATAAATCATATTTACTGCGTTGTGGAGGCATAAAGTTTCCCTTCCGTTAAGTTTCATCACGCAGGACCGCAACGCGGAACGAGTTGGCAGTATGGATAATGTAATCCATTGAATACCATCTGCTGTTGTCTACGTTTATGGGTGTAAACTTCACAATGAGTCTGTTGGAACAACTGCGTTCGCGATTATCGTGGCCATACAGTTTGTTTCTCTGTTCGTCGAACAACGCAGAATTCTGCTTATTGAATAGTGTGTTACCAGCTACAACTGAGAAATACTTATTCCACTTCTTGTGCATAGGCAGCTCTAAGGTGTAAAATGACGTCTCATTTTGCATTGTTTGTAAAGGTGACTGATAATGCGCCATAAAAAGTATAAATATTTTCTGCTACTAATCCCTGGCCTGCTGTAGTCTATCCATAGACTAAAGATGAAATAGGCTGATCTCGCTGCCTGCGCACAACCAATCTCCATGTCCCAACATTGAACTGCTTTTCTGCCAACACGTCTAGCGAAAACGGCATGGTTTGGGTTTTAGGTTAGAAAACTGATTTGTAAACAAATGCTTTAAGATGTTATGTATTCTTCCTCTAACCAATTTTTAATGCAGATTGATTTGATTCAAACTGGTAAATGTATTCTAATAATATAATAGTGCTTGTCATTTAAAAATTACGATACTAACAAACACATTCATCACTGTTGACCATGTAACTTTGACAGTTGCGTTCGTTTGAGGTAGGTCAATTATGGGTACGTGCGCAGAAGACGAATAAGCGGTCCACCTCATCTTTAGTCTATGACTGTATCGAGTGTGCCACATGCCAAAATATTATCGCATTTAACTTGCAACTGTCGCCCATTGGACATTAACGGCGTGCTTTATCAGGCCATGTCACAAATTCTGAGTGCATGACTTGATAAAGCACGCCTCGAGACCACTTGACGAATTCTGCAACGTTAATTTCCGGCATGGAAACCTGCCAAAATTTCATACCAAGGGTGAATGACTAAAACATCTGTCGCTAAATAGCTGGTAATACACTTATCGATAAGCTGAAGCTCATCTGCGCTTGTCGAAGTTTGCCGGCGCCAGTTCGTCAGCGTTGTAAACAAGTTTTCGGCTTGTTCGTGCCTTACAGTTGCCCGTTACTTAACAGGCCAGCGCAAACATGTGTTTGCCTTTCACGCTTCCCGCTAAATTGTGCTGTGAGCAATTATTGAACATCTGAATATTTGTGGCAGGGGAGGGTGGGGTGGTAATAACTACCATACCGTAGTTCTGAAGACCTGCTTTTCAATATGCACTTGGTGCTTCATAGACTGCATATGATCACTACACTTGTACATTACCTTACAAAATGAAAAATGTGATACAAATCGCTATTACGACATCATCGTAACTGAAGGTTCAAAGACGTTTGACATTAATTGCTATGATTACAATTCCAGTGTCATCCCTACTAGATAACACAAACAGATGAATATTCAGATCTCCTGAAAAGTTTTATTGTTTATAAAGGAACAGGCCAAGTTTGATCTAGAGTACGACATTTGAAAGTCTACCCTGACAGTCAAAGATCCCGCGAGTAGTGCAGTCTTAAGTGCATTTCTAACACTTAAGCAACGAATTCCGCGAAAACCTGTTGGAAGTAATTTTATTGCGTGAAATGTTTAAATAAAATTTACAAATTTTAATCCATTTGTTTAATGTCTGCTTTTGTACACTTTAAGAATGTTTATGCAAGGAAAAATGCTTTTGTAAAGTTATCAATTGCATGTGTATTTGGAGTAGAGTGCAGAGATCTGGGCGGCTCTTAACATCGAAGTCTTGAGAGCCGAACCCTCGTGTGTGTGCATCATGAAGTGGAACTGATGGCCGTATACTTGACAGAAACCAGAAGTTTCTGACAAACCCTGTAATATGATACGAAAAGGGGCAATGCGTCTAGAAAGTCGTATTACGGACATTTATGCGTATGTGTTATCGCTATAATAAACCACATGGCGAATATATTCTGAAGTTTCATTGAGTTTTACTAACGTCCACTTAGCATATTCTGAAATGAAATCGATATTTGTCGATTCTGATTAAGTTAAAAAAATGTATATAAAAATCGTCCTTATAACTGCACGCCCTGCATGAGATGCACAAGTAAGGTATTGACATTAATTCGTCCTTTCTAAATATCCAGATATTATTCACACGCACACATAATCAACCCCAGAGCGAATAAAACAGAATATTTGAGCACTAGCGACGCAAAAACGGCGTTTCTAAGAAACATGCTGGGCTCGAAGCCAATAAGAACACGGCGCCCTCGGCAGTTGACAGCGCCTGTTTAAGAGTTCGCCGTTCGTCATTGTTCGTCTGATGAGCCCGAGAGATAAAACTCCGGAAGCCCAAGTGTTGGAAACGTAAAAGAGGGGGGAGAGGGAGGGGTGGCGAAGGCGCATAAGGGCGATGGTTTAGGCGGGCGATGACGGTGGCTGGTGGTTATGGCGGCTTCGACGGTAGTGGGGCGTGACCAGAATGCCGATATTCGATATTCGTCGTTGGAACGGTAATAGAGTGAAGGGGGGGAGGGGGATAGGACGATGTATCCGGGCGCCATTCTTCCGCACGGTGAGGGACATAAACCACCCCCTCCTCCCATTCCAAACCGCCCACGACAACACTTTCCCCTTTTCCATCGCGAACCCTTCAAGGACTTGTTCCCTTCTCGCGGCGAGGCTCCGGAGATCACCCGCGCGGCACAAATTATTACTAAGCGTTACATAGGCGCGTAGTGATGTCTCCGGGGTGGCGATTCTCCCAGGGACAGGACAGGGGGGGTGGAATAAAAGAGATGACGATGAGGGGGGGGGGGAGGGAGCGTAAACTGCGAGATGGAGATTGGGGAATTCACGGAACGAGCTCCAAAATATTCCCGCGCGCGCGACGAGAACGCACAAAATACGGAAATTTTTGCGGCCGATAAAATTCCGATTGAAGAGCGGAGAGGAGAAGAGCGGAAGCGGAAGTTGCTGGGCCTCCCCGGAAATATTACAACCTCGCCGCTATGCTCGAGCACGCTCGTGCCGCGCTCCTCCGGAATACCAAGACGAGGCTCGCCTCAGCCATCTTGGATCTATAGATATTTTCCTTCCAAAATAGCACATTCCGTTTCCGTTCTTTTCTATGAAATTAACTTTAAAGTAGAACGTCAAGTTTTGTAGTAGTACTAATATTTATTAAATATAAATTGTACAGCAAATATTTTATAGGCTATGTGATTAATGTCTTACACATGGGGATGGGACATTTAGTGCATAAAAGTTTTACACGTTACATACGAATAAAACCATATATAAAACGTAAATGTGTATAAAATGTATTCATTTAAAAATTGCCGATTGGTCAAGAAATTTACACTATTGAAATAAGCTACTTAAAAATTGTTATTTCTTTTAACAACAATATGTAAAACACTAAAAATATATGACTGAATTTATTTCCAATGAAAATTGGAAGCTCACATTTCACACAACAGCAGATACATGTATGTTTCATTGGCTTTATGTTCACAACAAATATGTAAAGTAGTGGGGTTATGTCGGTTCAGGCACACGCATGATGTATCAGGAACCAGGACCAATCCGCCATATTGGATGACGTCACGAATTTTCCCGTTTTACCCACAAAATTTTCCGTTTTCCCTTTAGAAACACTTAAAATTCCTATAATTTCCCTCAAAATTATCTTTTTTTCCCTCAAAAAAATCCGTGCCCTATAATATGCATAAACCTTCTCCCGAAAGGCAATTTTAAAGCCCTTTGAATAATTCGGGGAAGTTAATTAATACATGTAGGCCTCTACCCCTTCTTCACACTCCTAATCAAGCTCACCTCACCCCCTTCCCAACCCCACCCCCTAGAAATTATTATAAAAATCGCAAAAAAATCTAGAAAATTGAATAACATATAATGTTACCCTACGCTATCACTTGCTTATGCCACAACCCATACCTTACCCCCTTCCCAACCCCATCTCCTATAAATTATTATAAAATCGACAAAAATCGCAAAAATATTCTAAAAATCGAAGAACATATTCCGCTACGCTATCCTACCCTGTTCTCATTCCACCACCTTGACCTCCCTCCTCCCCCCACCCTCTGGAAATTATTGTAAAAATTAGCTAAAAAGTTTTAAAAAATCTTAAAAATCTAAAATCATATAACGCTGACTCCCTACCCCCTGCTCACCACACCAGCCATAACCAACCACCCGCCTCCTCACAACTATACGCCCAGTCACAACAATTCGAGAACGATCGCGAAAAAATCGAAAAATTGTTTCTAAACATCTCAGAACATATATCGCTAACCTAACACTCACCCCATCACACTTATCTCACCCCTTATCCGCCCACACCCCTAGCAATTATTATAAAATCGATAAAAAAAGAAAAAAATCTAAAAATCGAGGAAAATCAAATTTTAACCCTCCTCCCGCCCGGCACAACACCATCACCCTAGCCATCAACTCCTGCCCCTTCCTTCCAGTCTTCTAATCATAAACAAGAAGTGACTGAAATAACTAATGAGCCTTCTTTCCTCAACATGAGTGAAATTAATTTTTAAATAATTTCTTAAAAACTTAGTTGGTAGGGAGGAATTGACTTCTCTTTGAAAGCAATATCTTTAGATATGAAACCAGAAACTTGTGCAACAGTGGTCAGACAACTACAAATTCATACGTACCTTACCCGGGATTTGAACCCAAAGAACCTCGTACTATAAGCTAGCGTGTAATTCACTGCATTACGGAGCTCGGATTCGAAGCATCGAATTCGAATTTAATCATAATAATGTTTCGAATGATAGGGTTTACTATACTGAAGTATTTACAGGGCCTTTATTTTGAAAATGTGTGACTGAGCCACTTAAAACATGTTCGTTTACATGTCCTCCCTTGGCGCTACTTGTGTGAAGAATTTGGTGACAATCGGATGCTTGGTCCCAGAGATATGACATAAAAACTTCATTTTCGTACTTGATGCTATCGTACAAAATTGCCAAAAAAAAAAAAAAAGAGGTGTCTGTATACGTTGATTGTAATGTATAATGTCTACACACAAATTCTGTTTGAATTTGGTTAAACTGTTAAATATTTGTGGCAAATATACCTAAATGACTTATGATGATGCCATTTTGAACATTGTCGTCGGACATATTTAAATCATGGAAGTTTGCATTGCCTTCTGTAGCATTTACGGTGTGCACAATCTAGTATAAATTAATTTGAAATGTTCCAATGAAACGATTGGTGGGAACCGGTTGATTGGTCCTCGAGACATGGCATAAAACTTCCAAAAGATTCATGTGGCGACTTCACAGATGGAGGGCAAAATTTAGATGATTGTACATGGACAATATTCAGAGATAAGTTGAAATATATTACATAGTTTCGTAGATATAGCACACAAAACTAAAATGATTTTATAACAGCCATTCTGAAAATAAATAAGTCCTACTTTTAAAAATATATTTATTGTTATGACCTAACACAGTAAAATATCTTCACCAAATTTTGTAAGAATGGGTTGTTTGTTTCCGAGATATGAGAGAAAAACATTAATTTTCATTGGTAGAACTATCTTGCAAAATGGCAGAGAAATGAGTCTCTGCATACACAAATGTGATGGTTGTAATAGGTACTGCCAGCATACAAAGTTAAGTTGGGATTTGTTTCGTTAGTAAATTATACTGATCTGAAATACATGACCAACATTGAAAATACTAGTTTACACTACCTGCTGTAGTACTATTTGTTTGCCAAATTTGGAAGGACCCTGTCAATTATTTCCCGTGATATGACAAAGAAATTATTTTGTGGCATGATGTTATCTTACAAAATGGGAGAAAAATGATGCTATATGTACATACAGTTGATAGTTGTAATATCTACTGCCAGTATACAAAGTCTATGTGGAATTTATTATATGGTTTCAACAATATATAATTATGGTTACCATTTTGAAAATAAGTATCTAGCATGCTTAAAACATACTACTTAACTTTATCTGCCTCAGTACTACTTGTTTGCCAAATTTGATAGGAATTAGTTCATTTTTTCCTACCCATGACATAAACTTTATTTTATTCGCATGAGGCTATCTTACAAAATGGCTTTCAAAATATGATCTAAGTAAATAAAGTTGATAGTTGTAATATCTAATGCCAGCATACAAAGTTTAGTTATAGTTGATTACATGGTTTCGACGTATAGCATTCTAAGCTAAAAATTGTTATGTGGCCGCCATTTTGAAATAAGTGTCTAGCATTCTTAAAACATACAACTTTCAGTGTACAAAATTTGATCGAAATTGGTTAAATGGTATGGCAGACACGCCAAATAATCTTAGAACATTTGTATAGCTGCCATTTTCAAAATATGTTACTAATCAAGTTAAATTAGTTACGTTTACATAGCCTACCATAGCAATACTTACATAACAAATAGGGTGAGAATTAAGTGAATAGTTTTAGAGATATAAAGTTAAATATTAATTTTTTTAAATTGGTGCAATATTCTAAAATGACCAACCAATAACAATATCAATTTCAAAATGAATTGGTTACACAATGTTCTGCCAGAATACAAAATTTGGTTTAAATTGCTTAAATTGTTCCCGAGATATGACATCACTCAGAATTTTTAATGGCCGTCATTTTGAAAGTAATTGGCTGACGTGGTCGAAAACTATGAAAAGTCAGGTGTCCTTACTAAGTATTATATGTTTACCAAGTTAAGTGAAATCAGGCATAACGAGACAGTTAATGCTAATGACGGAATGAGAGACCTATGAGGCGTGGTAAAGTGGTTGGATGGCGAGGGGTTCGGACTATGTCGAGCTATTGGCGTAGGGAGGGGGGGCTAGAGTTGAGTGGTGTGATGGTGGCTTTTTTGAGTGTTGATGGCGGCTGAGCTATGGTAAGTAAATTGTGAGGGAAGTGGAGCGACGAGACATGTGATGGCTTGTGGCATGGGTGGGGGTGGAAGGTATGTGTGTTATGTAAAGTTAATAACTCGATTTGTGGATCGGAAGATTGATAGGCTATCTAACCAATGAAATAAATTCTTAATTTTTTAATTTTTTGAGTTGCAGGTCAATGGGATCAAAGTTACGGCTACCAGCATTCAACATTGGTGTGGGAGTCAGTCACGTGTTATTTAAAAAAATTGCAAGTGGATGGTGGCAGAGAGGGGGTGAGGATAGTGTGGTGGGACGAGTGCGAGGTTAATGTTATATATTATTTTTTAGAATAAATGTTTCGATTTTTTTGCTATCATTCTCGACTTTTTGTCTGGGTGGATTTTTGCGAGGGGTTGGGTGGTTGGCTATGGTGGTGGAGTGAACAAGTGGTTAGGTAATACAACGTTATATGTTCTTCGATTAATTTTTTTTTTTAGATTTTTAGCATTTTTAAATAATAACTGCCAGGGGGTGGTGGCGGAGAGGGGGTGATGTGTATTTGGTGGATTGAGCAAGAGGCAGGGTAGAGTGGCGTTATATGTTCTTCAATTTTTAGAACTTTTGCGACTTTTCTCGATTTTATAATAATTTCTAGGGGTGGGGATAAGAAGGGGTATTGTGAGCTTAGTTAGGGATTGTGATGAGGAGAGCATGGACTTTTCTGAGGGAAAAAATGGGAAATTGTGAGAGAAAAAAGTGAAATTTTGAGGGAAAATCTAGGAATTTTACATGTTTTTAAGGAAAACCGGATAATTTCGAGGGGAAAACACCAAAATTAATGACGTCGTCCAAGATGGCGGACGGATCCTGGATCCTGATACATGATGCATGCTTCTGAACCGACATAACCCTACTACTATGGAAACTTTTTAAAATAACCAGTTTCGTTTATTCTTATTTTCATAGTCATTTCATGTTATTTAATGTTAAAAATCCGTTACTGCAGAAAGAATATTATTCTGCTTTTTACTTTATGTAATAAACTTAGTTTATGTTTGACTAACTCTAAATACATTTAATCATTGTGCAATATTGCAGCAGTGCTGAGCTTTGTATGGTTGGTAACACATTAAAATACTTTCTAATGACTGCTTGAAGAAAATAAGCTGAAGTCTAACACAGAATTGTGTGTCTGTAGATGTGTTTATGGCTCTTTTCTTTCAGAAACTATGTTAATCTATTGGTAGTAAATGTTTCTTCTGCTATATTTACCTTTCTACGTGTAATGCTAACGCCATTATGAATATAATAATTAAGTTGTATAACGTGTGATTGTATTTTGTTGTTTGTTATTTGTAATGGGTATGTTTTTGTATGTGTATGCGCACAAGGGTGCTCTCATGCAGTTCCGCCTCGTGGGTTAGTGTGGTTTCAGCGCGACGGGACACCGGCTCACTTTCCCCGCGTTGTGAGATCCACCTTGTCATAACTTTCAACAATAAGTGACATGGAGAGTTGGGAGGGGGTGGGGGGAGGATAGTTCCATTTTGTAGCCACCGCGATCCCTTGATCTGACTCCTCTGTGTCGTTTCCTTTACGTACACGTACCTCACTGTAGTGTAAGACACTAGTCAACACCAGAGAGGAACTCGTAGCCCTAGTCGTGGGATCATGCGAGACGGTACGAACCACTTCACCCATGATAGCTAGGGATGGCCAGAACGTCGAGAAAATGCGAACGGACATGCACTGTCAATTGGTACAAATCTTGAGTCAATAAGCATTGAAACTGGTTAAAGCAGTGATACAATGCAATGTATAATAAACATTTCGATTAGTAACAAATACTATACTATAATTTGTATATCTTCGTTATCATCCTCACTATGCATTGCGACAAATGCATTCGTAGGTGACAGAAGTGTTATCTACTCACGTAAGCGGAACGCTGCGTGCTTTTAACATTAGTGCACTCGTTTCTTGAGTGTCTTTGTTTTACTGAGGCGAACCTATTTGTTAAATTATTCATGTTTATTTCAAGCTTTAACACTCGATAAAAGCCTGGGGTTTAGTATGTTTATTTTCGCTATCATACTCTGGCAACCGTACGATTTAATTTGCGAAGGGAAGGAGTTGGGGGAAGATTTTTAGCACCAAATTTTCTTATGTTAATACATTGTGCCTAATGAACATAATCCACTAATATGTTGTTTGAACTCACGTAGTTTCTAATATATATAATTCATTAATTACAAAATATCTTGCTATAATGGCGGATACATCAGTGATCTGTTTAATGATTCGGATGATGTTTTCTGCCCCATTTTTCGTCAGAAATCACCTCACATAGTCTGTAAAATACATTAAAAGACATTTCTTTAACAGCAGGTAGGTCCCGGAGCCTCAGTAGCTATAGGCTGTTCACGGTAAAATGAGCACTTTCGAGAGCCCTGCGTAAGATCTACTTGTAAGCAACTTGTGTATCCTTCTGACTTTGTGAACTTAACATTAATATGGGATTCCTCACTTTATTCATGCGACAGGAAAGGGGAACTGTGAAATTATTATAAAAGTAAATATTTTACAAATGTCCTGGTTTATTCACTTCAATACATTAAATAAAAGTAAAGCGAAATAAATAATTTCAGTTATCACAAATGGTTACCTAACACTTTTTATTCCACGTTAAGATATGGAACTACTTTCCATCGATTGTTATAAACCTTACAGGGTGCATGTCACTCAGTGCGAGCGTTAAAATAGATGCAGGTAGGTGCAGTGACTTTTTTCTAAGGTTGATTTCAAAAGTGCTCACTTTATCGTGAACAGCCTATAAATATTACTGGTACCCTGAAGACGGCAACTGCGGTGTCTCTGAAAATGTCAGGAAGTGTGGTCGACATTCAAGCGGCTGAAACCCAGAAGCCAAGATCCTAAAACCCTACATTATTGATTACGATTCTTGAAGTTTCACAGCGTGACATCTTCAAAACATGAATTTTAATCATTAGTTCCATGAGGAAGTGGTAATTTTTTTTTTTTAATGTGGCGTAAGGATACTCGAGAGAGCGGTACGGCGTTTCAAAGCAAGATTTCAAACGCATTTGATCACCCGTGAAGCAACTTCGTAGCGGCGTATCGCCACAGAAGCTCCTCCTCTTGAGCTCGCACGGACAATATGCGGCCTCTCCAAGGATAAGCCGAAATCTGGAAGTTTCCAGAAGTAGCGGGGAATATCTCTCATCTCCGCGCGAAACATTTTTCTTTGCCCTCTCCGCCTAGGGTCCGCCGCGCGCGCGCGCCGAACGTAACGAGCCACGGGAGATGTAAGCACGTCGCAGAGAAAGTTGCGACAACCCTCTGGTAGGGGGTGGAAGGGGTTGGAAGGACGAAGCAGTTCGCTATCTCTGGGCGGGAACCCCGTCATCTGTGAAATGGGTGGCAGCTGGCGAGGGCCCGACCCATTCGAGAGGTCGGTCAAAGGTCACGGACAACAAAAAGTGAAGGGAAACGGAGGAACATGGGGAAGAAAGAGAGAGCAAGAGTGAGAGAGAGAGAGAGCACGATATCATCCCCTCACAAAGAGAACTTTTATAATATCTTCCTCCATCTTACGTTTGCTGATACTGTCTGCCAGGCCACCTCGTGTCTTCTCAGAGTTCATACACTAGTGAACAAGAGTTATTGTGTATAAGATATCCGTAGGGTGGGTGGGAGTGAGATTCAACAACAGACTTCTTGTAATAGTGTCAAAAAATAAGTCGTAAAGTCCGTTGACGGTAAACTGAACATTTTTAAAGCCCTTCTCAGTTTCTTCTTTTCGTCCACTGCCGTGGCTAGTATTATTAGAATCCACACCTCACAAAAGTGAATCTAGAAAATTACTAAGAATATAAATGGTTAGCTATCATACATTAGTCCATTAGTTTTCATATAAAAATTAAAATTAAAAAAAAACATGTTTTCATGGCAACCAATAAAAAAAAATTAGATACGACTTCACCTCTATAATTTTTTATCGTCATTAACTAATAACATAACTGACAGGACTAAAGAAAATGTTAACGTTGAAATATATATATATATATATATATATATATATATATATATATATATATATATATATATATATATAAATATATATATATATATATATATATATATAATTACAAGCGGTGTTTTTTAATGCTGCAATTATCTAAGTAAAAAATACGTCAATGCTAAGAGCGGTACGTATCGCACTGAGAAAAATATTTCAACGAAATATTTCTTTATATAAGGTTAAAAATATTTTTACAAGACGCCAGAGAGGCGTATCCTAGTTCGTGAGTGATGGTGGGTCTTAATAAAAAAAACTAAATTTTATTTTCAATTTATTTACACAGCCATTATTTACAACATTAAATTATCTATCTCTGCTATTGCTATTTTTTTATATTTCTCAGTGAGCACAATAATCAATGTCTATCTCAACTCTAATTAAAGTCCTTCTCAATGTCTCTGTTTGGTTACAGTCAATTAGCTCTTCATCATTAACACACATCCAGTCTGTCTGCTGCCATCATTTGAAATGTCTTACACTCGCGCATCCTGTTCAACAGCCCCGCCTGCCGGTCGCACCCTTCACTACCCCGATGCTCGGGGTCGCAGATTTTACTCCCACTGGTCACTTCCGTTGCCACTCGCTTCTCTTCTGTCTCATCGTCTATCTTTTAAAGCCAGACTTCACCATGAATGAGCGTATAGGAAATCGAAGGCTAAATTCGGACAAAGATCTCTCAGTCATTTTTTTTATTAGTATTTTCAACTAAGGTTTTTTTTTTTGTTGAATATTGAACGCATCTACATTTGTAAACCACTAAAATATTAATTTTTAATTTTTAAATGCACTTTTTAATCATTTACAAAATACCACAATTTTATAAATAATTAAAAGGTACAGTTGAAATTAAAAAAATTAAAATTTGGAAGGTTTACAAATCTAGATGAGTTCAATCACTAAAAAAAAAAAAAAAATTTAGTTGAAAATACTGCCACAAAAAATTACTGAGAGATCTTTGTCCAAATTTAGCCTTTGATTCCCTATTCTCCCATGCATGGTGAAGCTGGGCCATTAAGGTCGCACAATAGCCCAAACTCCCGACTCTCATAAACTGTCGGCTCGGAGGTCCGTCGCGGCTTAAATAATCTCGTTCGCACTGATCTGGAAGGTTCGCTGCACCCCGGGTCACACTGAGAGAAACTGTTCTTTCAGAAAGCCTTCGAAGTTCAATCTGCCGAACGTCAAGAGCGCGTGAGATACGTCGGCTTATCGCGGCGAGCTTCACACCCTCCTTCGTGACCCGCCGTCCGCTAATCGCACTACTATTCTGTCCTTCTCTTTCACTCGCTCGCGCGGAACATGTCAAAGAAGCTATGCAAAACAGCGAGGGTGTAACGATAATTATTTAGCCGCCCCAACAAAGTATTTTGTTGAGTAAACAAAAGTTGTAAGCAACTAAATTAATTTCGTTCAGCTAACAAAACAAACAAAACCTCTGTGTTGGGCGAAAAGAAATTCGACTGTCAACAAATGATTTTGTAGTATATACTCTATATATTTGTTTAGCCACTCAATTGATTACCTTCGTTAGAGAATGCAGCTACAGAGTTTGCATATTTCGTGACAAGTAGGATATTAACAGTGTTTGTGACTGCATGTGTCAATGCTTAAAAATAATGTAAACATCCCAACAAAAGAAGTTCAACCTGAAACTATAAAGTAAAGCTGTCAAATTCGAATTTATTTTTTGCGCAAGTTGTCCAGTATTTGAAATTTATGTATTGAGAATTATTATAACTTCATCTGTAGTCTCTTTACACGAGGTTTCTAAGGCGTAGCGATCCGGCGCATATTATTTAGGTTCTAATACCGATCACGCTCCCAGTTTTAATATATTAACCGATACGGTATAATATACGTAAAGCCAAACAAATACTTGAATGGACCAACCAAATATTTGTTTAGGGCAGCCAAATAAGGACAACAAAATATTTTGGTTACAAAAACAAAATATTTCATTGTCCCTATACAAACGATGAATTTGGTTGCGCCAAATAAACTTTGTTTGACTTCAACAAAACATTTTTCTCACTGCACGTATGGCTGCACGAAATCTTTAAGAGATCTCCTGAAGGGTAACTATTATTATTTATTTCGTACAAACAGTACAGAACGCGACGCAAAACAAAACTATGTCGTAAAGAATATGACATAATTTTATTAGGTCCTTTTTATGTCTGGTCTTGACCGCTGAGGCGTCAAGCTCACACGGCGGTGATCAGAGCACAGGTTCGGTACACCATCAAGTAATTAGTAATTCGCATCTGTGCAACCGTGTGGTGTAAAGCTCAAGCTTCGGCTTTTTTTCTTTTACTGCCGATAGTGAGTGAATTTCGCACGCTAACGCCGAGCAAAGAATAAAATTTGTAGGTGATCCATAACCATTAATTATTTGCTTGTATAATGCGAGAAACTTATGACACGCAGGCGGACCTAACGATTAAGTTGCTGTCAAACCTGCACGCTAGTTCGATTCGGTGGCACGCAAACGTTCTCACGGACAAACGAAAGCGTGATGGATATTTTTTATGATTTCATATATTCTGCAACTTTTCGCCACTCTGCGAACGGTGGTATTTTTATGTCACATGTATGAGCACGTGTGCATTTGAGTATGTTTAGATCAGTTCAGATGTCTATATAAAAAATCATCTGAATAGCAGGGACAGTATTGACCAGACATTATACAATATTTCTGTCCGCCAGACGTAACCATGCATTCAATACTTGAATTTGCATGCACCTAACTCTGAATTTAAAAAAAAATTCCAATTTTGTTCAATCTGTAGTAATTATAAAGGATTGCTGAGAGTATGTCCGTAAGTTTCATTACCAAATAAAATGTAAAGTCCTTTTGTTATGTAACCGATAATTGTAAATATATATATATATATATATATATATATATATATATATATATATATATATATATATATATATATATATATATATAGTTAGTATTTCACCCACTATTTTAATCTAGGTTTGCTTCCTTATTCCTTATCCTTTCTGTTCTTCCAATATTCCATTTTCGTCCTTTCTACCATGATAGTATTTTTTTGTATATATTACCTTGGTTAGAACCTACGCGCTTGAGAATCATTGGAAAAAAAAAATTGTAAACAATAAGAATTTCAGTGCTTGAAATTATTTTATAACAGACAAAGAAAAAATATCCGAATAATTGACAAACCAAACATTGATCATCGTTTGATTATATGTTATTATTTTATATTGTTATACATTATTATATGTTTATTAACAGCAGTATATTGGATAGTATCTGCTATATTGCAATAATTTATTAGTCTCTTTGTCCAACAATTTTACCTAAAGTAATTTAAATGGTAAGAGAATCTGAAAATTATTATTTCCTTCAGAATACCCCTTTAAAAAAATTAATGAACCATCGTATTTTATACAAAATTAGAAATCGCGTTTTGTTTATCCAAGTTTTGCGGCACGATACTCGTAAACGAGGATATTGTTGCAACATTTTCTGAATAAAAAATTTCTAAACGGATACTTGCGATACTTTAAAATACTTAGAAAAATTTTGCATTTCAATGAAGTATAGATTTAAAATAATGAAACTATTACATGTAGAAAAGGATTGAATTTCCGGAAAAATATGAGTTAATTAGATCTTCGTTTAGATATCAAGAAATATTTATAAACTCTAGTTGCTTTTTCCGTAAAATATTTTTTTTCCTGTCAGAGTTATTATAGCTTGACTAACATATTACTGAATCTAATCACTACATTTGGTTTAGGGGCTGTAAAACAGGTTTAGTTATCACATGAGTATAGGATGCTCACGATAAAATGAGCAATTTTAAAAGCCCTGTTTAAGATCTACTTGTATGCACGTCGTGTATTCTTCCGCCTTATGTAAAATTAAAATTGCCATGGGCCTCGTCTCTTTATTCATGTGTCCATAAAGTGCAACTGTGAAATTATTACTAAAGAAAATATTTTGCAAATCTGCTAATTTTTACATTTCGATGCATTAAAAAAATCGATAGTGAAATAAATTATTTAAGCTATCAGAAATGGTTACCTAACACTTTTTATTCTACGTTAAGATATGGAACTACTTTCCAACCAGCGTTACCAACTTTACTGGGCGCATGTCACTCAGTGTACCCGTTAAACTATATGCAGGTAAATACAGTGAATTTTTTCTAAGGTTGATTTCAAAAGTGCTCACTTTATCGTGAACAGCCTATAATCACATTAATTTTCGATTTTACATGGTTACTATAACGATATTGAAAATGGGATGGCTAATCGATTCCAATTGTTTGGTGTTAGAAGAATCCGTCCTTTGTTTTGCAACGAAATACTAATTTCACTCTAATACAATTTGTTTTGTCTCAGTTCCTGTCTGCTTACCACTAACCATGAATGAACTGCGAGCTTGATGCTCGATGTTAATAGTGTCAAACATTCACAAACAAGAAATGCAGCAAAGCCCAGAAACCAAACATACATGAAAGAGAAAGTATTGATAGCATGCACTGTACAGTTTTGATCACAAGTGTAAGTCAATTGCAACACATCTGTAATAAACGAACACAAGGACAAAATTATTTTTAAAAATATTTTTCTTCTTCAAATTTAGACATAAACAGCTTCTGATATTTGTGTAATTAATCGATTGCCCTATGCAATAATAATTTTGGTTGATATTAATCCCAGTGCAAATATTTTTGCTATCTGCTGCAACTGTTGACACTACCCTGGAAAACAGTTGCGTATAAGCATATGTGTTCCCGGACAGCAATTCTCCATACGGCAATTGCTAGAGAAGCTAACAGAAAGAATCAACTATGTGTTGTGACTCTTAAGGAGTGCAAAGTAGCCAGCGTCTATCCCTGCATCTCCGCGACCTATTGCCTCCTAATGGGAGTTATATTTACTCTGATCTGTCACGTCGTCGGCTACGGGAAGACCCCCTCGATGGCGGCTGCAGGCGGGTGTCGATCCGGAACCACTTGCCTGGTGGTCTTCCTTTAATCGCGTCGCTCAGGCGGATGGATCGAAGTGGCCGCGAGACACCATTGTTCCAATCTTATATAGTGGCGACCCCGGCCTCGTGACCCTTCCCCCGGGAGTATGTTTCCATAACAGCTGGGCTGGCTTGTCAAGGTCGCGCTAGCATGTCGCTTGCCAGCCCCAGCTACTGGTGATCACACTATGACCCCTCCGTCTCCACAAGACTCATGCATCCTCGCATGGGAGTACAGGGGCCGACCGATATAGGGGAAGGTAAGAGTGAGGTCGGGCCACTGAAGTAGTATGGCGGCGTCGCAGCAAAGGGATGACCAGGTGCCGTCAGCACAGAATGTACAGGATAACACCGGAAGGAGTCTCTCTTGTTCGCAGAAACCGACAGGGTATCACCATTTAGTGTCCTTCCGCACACGTATTTTAAGTTTCTCTAGTGCACTGGCAGTTGTGAGATACTAGGGACAGCGTTACAATTTGGCTTCTAATAAAATACGTCATTTCGTCTGAATTTTCTGTTTGGGAGCACATTTCGAAAGTGAAACTTGCAGTCATATTATTTGAATGTATTTACATAACAAAATTCTTAATCGACGGATATTTCAGCTTACATAGATATATTGGTGTACTTGTAAGAACATTTAAACTTAGATATACTTGACTAAATAGTTATTACATATTACGTTAATTATTCTTACATGTTACTATACACTGACAGATTTCTGATACCGATAATTTTATGTTATTACTCTAATTATTGGTATGTGGATTCTCATTAGTACATAGTGCATGGTAAAAAATCAGAACTTCGTTGGTCAATAGATATACTGGTACTGATTATGTATGAATTACGACTTACAAGATAGTTACAATTAGTATGCGGCATGATGACATTCAAAATTTTTGTTTTTACGTATGGTTTCGTATAATCGGGGAAGTATGAGGGAAGTGTGCTCGGCTCCGTTAACTAAGTTAATTAAACCCCAAGAAATTAAAATACGTGAAACGAAGTAATATCACCGGCGCCGACCGCTAAGGTAGGGAAAAATGGGAAAATTGGTGAACCATATATCGATTACTACTCCGCCATAGCACCAGAAGGTATGATACTAATGACTCTAAAATTATTATACGACATGTTTGCTATCAAGTAGCTTGTGAAAACTGACATTAGACTCTATTTGATGAACACAAAAGTATAAGTATATTTGAACATTAAAATTTAAAATAAATGTTTACATGTCAGTCTTAATTTGTTGAATAGTGAAATATTTCAGGGTATGCGTACTTCTGATAAGGTAAATTTATCTTGTATTAAGTAAATGCCATCTATGGCAGTGTATAAGATTGAAAATTATCGACAAGTAATTACATATATACAAAGGGGCCCGAAATTTCAAATAGAAAGATAAATTTTAACGCGTATGGCATTTTCGCCGCACGAGGGAATCCCATTAAAGCTGTTCTCTAGAGCCTAAATTTGAAATAAAAGTCAGCAGCCATGATTGGTGGTGTACTCAAGCGAAAGGAGTTTATATTGTTGCTACCTATATGTATCTGTCACGTAAGCAGTTAAGTTGCCAGCTAAAATAATGTGCCGTCTGCACGGGCAACCAAGGTTTCAGGCGTACCAACTGTTTACTGTAGGTGAAAAGTTTGCACGTGGCCTGACGTGCCGTCTGGAGCGCATTTGCATCTTTAACTTATTTTGTGCACCTTAGAAAATATAAGCATATTACTGGATAGTGCAATTACTTATTATTAATCAAATATTATCATCTGTGTTTGCTCTACTTGATACAAATATCTATAACTACCTATGTGTTCACACCTTACTTTATGCAGTATTAAACAGCCTTCTCAAGCAAAATAGATATGTTAACTAATTTATAGTACATCTATGCTAAAGCTACAATCAGAGCCCCAATTGTTGACAAACTGAACTAACTGAAATGCTCTTGAAACATAACTGAGAAGACTGACTTATGAAAAATGTTATTCTGGCTTGATACATATTCCACAGTTGATAAATTGGCATGTAATATCTTCCAATCCTTGTTTAGCATATCATAAATTGAATAAAATGTAACACACATGTGTGGCTTCTACTATTGTAACCTTAGCTACCGTTACTTCGCATCTGCATGGTACCTTTAACTCAATCGACCCAATGTCAGAACTAGGAATTGTTTGGCCGAGAGTGTTATTAATACATGTTAGTGCCAATGCACCAGGTGGATTAGTTATGATATAGTGAGGTGGCTGAATAGGGATAACATGTAGTTTATTGCTAGAAATGCAGGTAAATTTGCAAAATGCATACAATTTTTCAACATTCTGCAGTTTAATTCCTTCTTTAAGACACCTTACTTAGCTAGTTTCTGCTGTGTGTTTGGAAATTAAGTACATACCCTTTTCTTGGTTTTGTTCGTCAGCTACCACCCTTGTTATTTGTGTATTCATATCAACAGCAATTATTTTAGTTGCCAATTCAATATTGCATGATTCATTCTTAAAGAAATATGGAATTTGTGTGGCTTGGAAAAACTGCCTCCTAAACTTAGTACTTTGAAGAGGTACTTGTAATTTAATCATTATTTGGGTTGGAAAGAACAAGCATTCTGTTATAGGAACAGAGAAATACATAATTACATTATTTTGAGTAAAATGCTAAGTTTGAGGTCTAAGTGCTTAAATTTTGCTTCTAACGTTAATAATTCCCTTGTTAAACTTGGTCGTCAGACCGCCTGTAGTGGTAAAATATTGTTTTGACATACCTGTTAATATGAATTGAGCCCGATTTCGTTGATAACATTATTAATTAACTCAAGAACTATGTTTATCATCATTTGACTTTGAACCTGTGACATTTCTATTTCATTTTGCTGTTTATTAAATTTATTTACCATGGAATGAAATTTACATGAAATAGAATTAATTTTTACCTCAACTTTATTCTTAATTTCAGACACACGGGGGGTGGTGAGGTTTTAAAATTATTGATTGAAAATCTTATATTGTTTTGTATGTCATTCAGTTGCAGAGCTAGCATTTCCTCATTTGATAACAATGATTTTAAATGACGTGTGGTCAGGACGTCACAACATGTTGCGACATTGCCGAGGAAGGTGAGGGATCTTGTATTTCTTTTAGGAATGGACACTTCAGATGATAATTGGTCAACAATATTAACAGATGTTGCATTAAAAATTTATCTTAATTTGTCTGCATTCCTGCAGATGGTAGAATTTCTGATGGCGCAGGTGCATCCTGGGTTGTTGCAATGGCAGCGTGAATAAAAGTGGGACGGTTTCTTTGTACTATAGCTGTGGTGTCAGCTCCGTGAAGTAGACACCATGGTGCGTCTTGTAAAGTTGTTCCTCCGCTACATTCACTGTGAATCCCAGCACAAGTAGCAATGTGCAGAGTCTTTCAAGGCCCATCCCGGAAACGAATCAAGCCTTGCTCCCTATGTAACATAAAGACATTTGTAATGTCTAACATTGGCAAGTTTTATGTTCCATGTGCTCATGTTATCTATCTTACGGTGGCCCCTCTTGCATATTTCCACCACTATTTGGATGGCCCCAGAATGTCATGAATTTTGTATGGACCTTGATATTTAAAGAAGAGGGCCTTTTGCCACGTGAGGTTTTTTATCCACACATATTGGTCTATTTGTAACTCATTGGGGTGGTATTTAACGTCAAACAACTGTTTAACAAAGTTCACGTGGGTTTGATCCCTAGTCTGATGTATTTGATTCCACCAATCGTTGGCTCGTGGGGAATACGTGTGGCTAATCACATGAGATGGCAGTACTGCTTCAACCTTGTGAAGAAGAAAGAAGGGGGCGAACTTTGTGCTTATGTTGATGGCTGTGTTATAATTGAATAAAATATAAGAAACATAATCGTCCCAATGCACGGGGTCTTTGCTAGCACAGGAAATTAAATGCTGAGACAGAATTTTATTGACCTGTTGCATCAAACAGTTGCACTCTGACATCATTTCGTTGCTGAAGGAGGTTCCCCTGTCTGTGAGGATAGATTTGGGACAACCAAATTGTAAAATGATGTATTTTATGAAGTTGACACAGGTTATCGCATCTATTGTTTTTACTGGACGGGCTGCGGCATATCGAGTGAAAAATTCCGTCATTACTAAGACGTACTTATTTCCGGATGCTGAGGTTTGTAATGGGCATTTTGCATCTAATCCCCAAGAAGTTAGGAAAGGGAGAGGGATAGGTGTCATTTGTCCAATCGGTTTCTGGTTAGGGTCCTTAATGGGTTGACACAAAGGGCAGTTTTTTATATAGCCTTTTACATCCTTGTTCATAGAATCCCAATAGTAAGCATTCTTGATCTTTTAGAGGGTTTTAAACTGCCCGAAGTGACCACCCCCTAGTAAAGTGTCATGGTGTGCCAAGATTATTTCGGGAAGGTAATATTGTGGAACAAGAGTACGTTTCTTTTCCCCTTTTCCCCAATGGGAGTATGCTGTTTCATATAAATTTTCCTGTTTCAGAAATGGTGTATTGTCTGGCTAGTCTGTGGTATTTAGGCGTTGCTTGATCTGGATCAATCAGTGTTAATTTCAATTGCTGGAAATGTGGGTCGTTGGCATATTCGCAAAGGAATGGTGCCGTTATGTTTTCAGTTATCGGTGCTAGGAAAATATGGGAGTCGTGGTTGACTTTAATATATTCTTCCTCGTGTATACAAACTGGGAGGTAGTGTACAGTGTTGTTGTGTGGTTAAAATATGACATTGTAAAGGTAGGTCAAGGCATGTTGTGTTGATTGTGCTGACATGGTTTTGCATGATTATTTCGATGTTAACATGATACAATGTGGTAATGTTTTTTGCAATAGCTTGGAGTGGATGATATTCCTCGCTTATAACCATTTTCGCAATGCGTGCTTTGACCATATTGTGAAGTTCCTGTTTGACTAATATTTGAATTTCTGGCCAGTTGTTTGTTATGTATTTCGCGATGGTATTCTGTATTTCCTGATCTTTGTCCAGATTGTGAATGAATGTCTCCGCAAAGCTTTGTAAAATGTTTTGCATTGGAGGAATGTACGTTTCACTTTGTAAGAATTGTTATTAAGTATAATGTTTGTTGTGTCAGCCTCTCCTATGGTGGGAATATGGCTCATGGCATCAGCAAGCATATTGAGCCCTTGATGATGTGTGCTTCAAGATCGTATTCTGTTAACACAATAGGAATTTTCTGAATGTGAACATTATGTTCGGCCATAGACTTCAGGTGACACAAACATGCATGGTCTGTCTCAATGATGAATGTGCGGCCATAAAGGTATTGCTTAAAATATATGACGGAAAATTTAATAGCCGAAAGTTCTTGTTTGGTTGCCGACCATTCTTTTTTTCATTCAAAGATACTTTTTTGGAAGCGAACGCTATAATGGTATACTCTTTGGTGTTCGGAATTTCCTGCATAATAACTGTACCTATCACAGTTTGCGAAGCATCGCATGCTAGTATGATTCGGCGATTTTCATCAAATTTCGCTAGAATGGGTGAGTTACTCAATGCAGTTTTTAATTTGTCAAACACAATTTGTTCCTGTTGTGACCACTTAAACGATACTGTCTTCTTTGTTAGTTTGGTTAATGGTTCTGCAAGTTGGGCGTTAATTTAACATATATTTACATAAATAGGATGTTAAGTCCAAGAAATGTGCGGCCCTGTTTTACGTTTTTATGTGGTGCCATTTGTTGAATGCTAGTAATTTTGTCAGGGTCTGTTTGAATTCCATCTGGCATAATATAGTGGCAAAGGATATTTATCTCTTGTGCAAAATTATTTTTTAGTATCGATTTTAATGTTATATTTACAGAGACATTCCATTACTTTTCTTATGTTATCGAGGTGTTCATTAAAGGTGTTGCTGATAGTAAATACGACGTCAATGTACATGACTACTGTATTCCAGGGTAAGGGAACTAACATAATGTCGAAAAAATTTCGAAAATAGTTGGGGTTGGTAGCAAGGCCCATTCGCATAAGTGCGTACACGTATAAACCAACACCATCCACGCAAAACATAAGTTTCTCATGGTACTGTTGCTGTACTGGGATGGCGTAAACGTCGCTGGACATGTCGATAGAAGGCATGTATTTAGAGCTTTGTAGTGTGTTAATAATGTGCTCCGTGCATGGTATGGGGTATTGCATTTTCTTGAGATGTTGGTTGAGAAGTCGGAAATCTGTAAGACATAGGATCTCGCCTTGGCACTTAGGAATGACTTAACTTGGTGCAGTGTAGAGAGAATCTGATGGGGTTATAATTTTCGACTCCAGCATCTGCTGTATTTGAGTCAGAACCTGCTCACACAATTTAGGGTTGATGCGATAAGGGTGGCTATGAATAGGCTTATCCGTTGTTAACTCTAGTTTGATTTCACATTCCTTAGTTTCAAAATTAAAAAGCAAGTAGCAAAATTGTCTTTATATTTTTCAAGTAGTGTTTGTATATATGGTTTTTGGTGGTTAGGTAAGCTGGGATTTATGTTGCCTAATTGATGATTGGCTGTTTATGTATCCATAGTGCTGATCTTTTCAATATGGTATTCTATGAAATTACTTCTGACATACTCGATAGTGTTCATGTTGATCAGTATGTCTATAACTCTGTTGTTATTAGACGCATAAACAAACATGATATCCTTGGTGAGGACTGGAACTACATCGTATTGTTTAATGAAATTCACTCCAAGGATGATATCGCGCTTTAGATTGTCAGTTAAATGAAATTTTTGAAAGAAGTTGCGATTATGAGTGTTAATGTTTACCTTCGTTTTGAATCTAGGGACCTCGATGTCCTGTGTGGCACCCAGCAAGGAAAATGTTTCCATTACCGGAAGTTGTTTCCCTTTGTTAACCGAAGTTGTCGCCATACAAGAGCACGAACACCCGGTGTCCAATAGGGCATTGTAAGTTTTGCTGCCCAGTCGAACAAGGATGCATGGTGTTAATGTTTTCATGTAACTTGCACGGCACTTGTCCTTGGCGACTGGAGTGTGTTGTTTATCTTGACAGTGTAAGTAGGACTGGTGGCTCAGGTTGCACTCACCCTTGTTATCATTGCCAGCTGGTTCCTTGTTTGTGTTTAATGTGAATATGTTTCCTACGCGCTGCAATTTTACCTTTGTTTCACCAATCGCGAAGTGCTGTTTAAACTTACGGAAGCGTGCTGCAATGTCTGTTTGAAATTCCTTGTGGCGATTGGGGAATAGCAGGCAATTCGCAGCTTGGTTACCTGTATACAAACAGACAGAGTACACTCGTGAAGACTGTTTGCGACGAAGGTCCGATGAAGGCCGCGTGCGCGCCTCTGACGTCATGGTTCTTCTTCCAGGATGCCTGCTCGGCTGGGGCCATCGGTTCCATGTGTACAGAGAATCACGTTTCACGGGCGCATCACGGTGTTGATAAATGTGTGCGGCATTGCGATTGCATGTTCCTTCCGCATTCTGTTTTCTTGTCCTGCTCTTTGGTCCTTGAAATTCAATATGAAACTTTCCTATATTATTAACTGCACCTGCATTAGGCTTCTGTAAACTTGTGTTTTGGGCATGATTGGACTGAGTAAAATTTTCGCTTTTGACGTTCAAGTGTGTAATTTCTGCGTAAGAACGATTTGGGATATGTTCAGCAAATAATGCCTGGCAAGCATTAATAATACGTGTAACTTTCATGATGGGTGGGACAGGCTTTTTCTCTTGAATTTTTCTGTGTGGGTCGCAGTGCGGATTTTCCAGAAACCTGTGTTTCGACAGTCTGAGTGTACGGAAAATTCTTGTGGTAGAGCTGGGTTCTATGATATTCCTTTCTCTGAGGCCTGTGTAATGGCATGTTTGACTTTGCCCTGGCATGAGTTGGCATGATTCCGTGGGTGGGGGTGTCTGATTTGTTTTTGAAAAGAGTTTTGGTGTGTTCAGAAGTCATTGTGTGGTGACATGTTCATGTTCTTGTGATTCAGTTCTTGTGTAAAGGTGACTAATTTAGCCTTCAGTGTCTTAATTTCGTCGTGGAGTTTAGTATGTTCTGTTAGTTTGCTTTGGCTTTCCACCAGTTGCTTGTAATTGTGGATTCCTAACTCAATAGTGTTTAAATTGTGGATCATTTGTTGAAGTGTGTCATTGTGCAAAGGTATCAATTTGTCCGCGATTGTGGGGAGCAAAAATTTCCAAATTATTTCAATTAGTTCCGCCTCTGGAAAGTCTGGGGCGCCCTTGTTTCTATAGAAAATTAGTGTTTCTATGTGCGCCTGGCAACTCTAGTTTTCCTGTTGGGTTTTTGTGGGGATCAGCTGTCGGTATTTCTCAGTGTAATCAATTGTTGTAAATGTAGTGCGTAGTTTTGTTTCTGTGTGTTTTCATGTGAGTTCTCCTGTGTGAGTGTGGTATATGTTTTCGTACGCCCACTTAGCAGTACCTTGTAAGTGTACTGATAAACGCCTGCATTTTTATATTTCGCACCACCCATTAGTTTCGCTCGCAGCATTGTGGGTTTCCAGAAAATCAGCAACATTTTCGTTGTTTTCTCCTGAAAATGTGGGGATGGATTCTGGGTGCTTTAAAATGATCTGAGTTGGTTGTTGTGTTGGGTTGTTGCTGTAATTGTGTGTCGTTTGTGTCGTTCACATATGGTGTTCTGTGGTGTCAATAATGTTAGAGTACTCGTGTTCTGTTGTCTCTGTGTTGGTACTCGGTATTGAAATTAAAAATGGCTCAGTTGCCTGAAGTGTTGTGAGTGGGCAGGGTCGCAAATATCCACTTGTACTAGGTTGGTATATGTCATGAAATGAATTGTCTAGTGCAGCATTTTGTTGTGTGGGTGATGTATGTTCCAATTCAATTAAGTCAGTGTTCTATCTGGGAATCTCGGGATGTTTGCATACATTTTGCATATATTGCATGCTTGGAGTCGCTTAAATCAACTGTTGCGAATTTGACGAATTTCCTGGTCGGTTTGAATGCAGACTTATGTGACTTACTCATGTCTGAATGTCAGTTTGATTGTGGTGTAGTTTCGCCTTAATTGCTAATATGCACACACAAAGCTGACTAAAATTCTATTTCCACTGTAGCACACTCAGTAGTGGAAATTTTGCATTAGCACAAAGTAAGACGGCCCAAAGAGCGAAGCCGTGGTTTAAGCATTTATTAAACAATTTTAAAAAGCGTAAGCAAGCACTCTCTATTCTACAATGCAATGGACGACTTGTATGGCCGATTTGTGGCGAAGCAGAACAATTGTGTGCATGCCCCTGAAGCGGTCACTGTTTGCTGAGTAGCAATTCTGCAGGCGTTGAATGAGTGTTTGCAATGCCACTACTGTTTACTACGTCCTGACACAAGTTTTCTGGGTGACTTAAATTATGCTGCACATTAGCAGGGGATGTAAACACTGTGGGGTGGTTGGGGAAATGATGCGTCTCCCCTATTACCTGACTTACGAAAGTTACAAATTTATAATGACTTTACTTTCATTTGTAACTGCAAGCTAAAAGGGAGGTGTGGAAGTGCCCAGCGCCTCTGCCATATGCTGTGGCCTGTCCTGAGGGGATCAAGTCACGCACTCATAAGGGGGAAGTTAGTAGCTAGATGAAAGAGCACTCCGCTATGCAAAACACTACTTTTATTCAAGAGACACAATGTTACAGAATCTCGCCAAAAGGCATTATTCGATATTCTCAATCCAGTACAGCAATACTTCAGACAGCAATTGCTAGAGAAGCGAGCAGAAAGAATCAGTTATTGTCTCTGACTAATAAGGAGTCGAAAGTAGCCAAAATCTATCCCTGCGTCTCCACGACATATTGTGCCCTAATGGGAGTTATATTTACCTTGATCTGGCACGTCGTCGGCTACGGGAAGACCCCCTCGACGGCGGCTGCAGGCAGGCGTCGATCCGGGACCACTGGCCTGGTGATCCTCCTTCAATGGCGTCGCTCGGGCGGCTGGATGAAAGATGGCCACGAGCCGCCCTTGTCCCAGTCTTATATAGTGGTGACTCCGGCCTCGTTACCCTTCCCCCCAGGAGTATGTTTCCATAACACCTGGGCTGGCTCGTCGAGGTCGTGCCGCCCTGCGCAAGCATGTTTCTTGCCAGCCCCGGCTGCTGGTGATCACATCAATATCTTATATAACAAGTAGACACTCTCTGTCTGTCTGTCTGTCCGTCCATCTTTAATACCTCTAAAGTCCCTTGAAACTCAACAGAAGTTCTTCAAATTTTGCAGAGCGAATCCTCGGGATAAAATACAGGTCAAGTTCGAATTTCAGTAAGATTAGATTACTCAATCATTAACTTTTACCCTAAAAACTAATTTTTTAATTACTTTTTCCTTATGAAAAGTTTTGTATTAATTCATAGAGAATATTACATAGAGATAAGAATGTAATGAAATATCATTTTTGTTTACTTTAAATGTCTCGCTTCGATGTTGAGTTAATTAAGTGGGGCCACAGTGGCTCAGTGGATACAGAGATTCCAAGTGGGGCCGCAGTGGCTCAGTGGATAGAAACTATTTCAAGTGGGGCCTTAGTGGCTCAGTGGATAGAACTAGGTTAAGTGGGACCTTAGTGGCTTAGTGGATAGAACTATGTTAAGTGGAGCCGCAGTGGCTAAGTGGATAGATATATATATCAAATGGGGCCTTGGGAGCTCAGTGAATAGAGAGATTCCAAGTGGGGCCGCAGTAGCTCAGTGGATAGAGCGATTCCAAGTGGGGTCTTAGTGGCTCAGTGGATAGAACTAAATCAAGTGAGGGCTTAGTGGCTCATTGAATAGAACGATTCCAAGTGGGGCCTTAGTGGCTCAGTGGGTAGAACTATTTTATGTGGGGCCGCAGTGGCTAAGTGGATAGAGAAATATTAGATAGGACCGCAGTCGTTTCAATGTTGAGTTAATTTCGCATAATTTCATTATTACCTACATATATCTATGCAATATTTTTTTCAGTCTTTCTATGATAACAAAATTTTTTAACATGGTAACTGTTCTAGCCCCGTGGCAATACAGAAAAAAAAAGGTCACGGGCTAACCCCTAGTATAGTATATACGTTTTCCGCATTTATCTTGCTGTCCTGTTTGTTTGACTTGATTTCTTCAAGGAATTTTCTGGCTTTCGGCATTCTTGACTACAACATACCTGGCTTGCATTCTGTAGTGTCTGGTAAAACTGCTGTGTTTGGGTGTGTTTTCTTTGCTGTGTAGTCCTATTTTGTTCCTACTTATTTTGACAGTGTTGTCCTAACCTTTTCAAGTAGGCTTCGAGTCAGTGTTGTTTTCTGTATGTTATATGTTGGTTGTGTATATACACAAAGCTCGGAAAATCCCCCTGCAAAATTATAGGACTTGTAGAGGGGACTGAGTAAACGATGTTTTGAATAGAAACCCATGTCCGGAAACGTTCCGGTTTCATGCTACAACCATTTCAAATCAAAGGGGCTCGTCGGTGCAGCGGTGCAGGAACCACGCGCACAAGTTAACACGTGGTGCAAAATCGGCTGGGCGCAAAGACTGTACCTTTTGGAGGTGGTAAGGATGTAGTGGTTGCTCATGCAGAACCTCCCAGACTATGCTGGAAGCAACACCGATTGCACGCGCAACTGATCGTATACTCGTTGGCGGGCTCTGTTCAACGTGATGCAGTACAGTCTCTTCCAATACGGGAGTGCGGCGTTTCTTTGAAACACCACAGTCGTTTCTGTCGGCCGTGAAGGTACCTCGTTCTCGGAGACGTTGCGTATCTGTGGCGAAAAGAGTATGCGATGGCGTCGCACTTTGTGGATAACGCTCTTGATACAGCCGACGAGCTGCTCTTCCATTACCTTCAGCTGCGCCAAACACGAGGATCATGTCTGTGTATTCCGCAAACGTGTACTCAACCATGTTAATCGGAAATGCAATGGCGCGTGAATGGGGCCTGAGGCAGGATACCGTGGCAGGGTAGACGTCACGTGCCATCCGGTGATCGTCTGACGTAATGTACTGTCTACCCAGTTGCATACCAACATAGGAAAATCCGCGACATTGCTCTTTACCTCAGTGGAAGTGGATGAGCGATGCACCTAATTTGAAATGGTTGTAACACGGTAACGGTACGTTTCCAGACATGGGTTCCTACTCAAAACATCGTCTACTCATTCCCCTCTACAAGTTCTAGAAGTTTGCAAGGGGAATTTCCGAGCACTCTGTAAACACACATTTTTCGTAATTAATTGCTGTTCCCTTTTTTGACTCTGTCCCCTCTTAGAATGTTCCAGTGTTGTATACATATACTTGTTTTCTCGTCCATATGTTTCTTGTTTTTTTTAAGTATTTTTTCATGTTCAGTCCTGTTTTCCCATGAAAAACATCCGCGTCTCAATGGGGAATGTCCAAATATCTCCATCCGGTGAGTTGCGTATAAAATACGACAAAGGTTCTCTAATTTTTTTTTTTTTTTTTTCGGAAATATTAAGGCGTAGTAATTCATATCTTGCATGACGATGGCGAATTAGTTCGAGAGAACTTCCCTATTGGCAGTTAATCTCGTTACGCAACAAAGGCTTCGTGACTCGGTGGGTGTGTTTTCAGAACACCAGCCTTCTATCTTGACGACGAAGGTTCGATCCACTGCGGACACGAATGCTAATTATTTCTGTAATAGGGAAACCTTGACGAAGTGGCCGACGCGACGACCGGTGGACTTCGTAGGCTTGTTCACTATTCCAGTGCTACTGCATTCCGTCCATTTTAAACATGTTATCTTTTACGCTTTACGGAATATTACGCAATGGTCGTAACTAGCGACGAGTCTTCGGCTGGGCTAACAATAGTGGAACCGGGATTCGATTAAGTGAGTGATTAAAAAAATAAATCCCTGCTCGCATCCCACCAAGGCGATCCGGGTTCAATCCCAGGCCGGGTCACTCCGGATTTTTGCATTTGGGAATCGTACCGGACGATGCCGTTGGTCGGCGGATTTTCGCGGAATCTCTCGTTTCCCCCGCCTTTTCATTCCGGCGTTGCTCCATACTCACCTCAATCACTATCATCGGCTCTCAAGACTTCGATGCTAAGAGCCGCCCACTCTCTTCACTCACTCACTCCACAAGAAGATGGAAAATGTTCAAATATGGATACTAAAAACTTTGCTAGAAAACCAAATTTTAAACATAATTGCTATGGGAATGGCTAGTTTATTAATTGCGCAGTAAAAAATTCTCACAAACTTAATACTATACAGTACAAAACTACATGATCATACAGAAAGTACATGTACTAGAATTTTTTTTCTGAATTTAGTTACCTCCTCTTCTTTTTTTTTTAAATTGTGTATTTTGGTGGGAGCGACCGCCTCCACCGCCATTCTCTTATACCCGCACTTGTACCACAACCACTATAAGATGGATACTTATTTATATACAGTATGTATAGATTTATTATCAACGGAGCACTCTGAGATCTGGATTGAATAAACATCCAGAACCTGAAAAACTATTAACAATATCGCAGAAGTACATAATTTTCCCCATTGAACAATTTATAATTCTCACACTGCACGAAAACAGTAAGGATTGAAGTCGCACCATAGGTGGTAATGTTTGCTTGTATAAAATTGAATGGGGACACGAGAACTAGTGTTGCTCCCACAGTACCCCTTTTTTTCCACAGCCAAGCTAAGATAGTAATGCATGGGTTCATTCCAGATTTACATAACGTGTATTTGTTGGTGAAGATATTTTTCTTGATATTTTTTGGAGGGGGGGGTGGAAGGTAGGGTTTAACTTCATATTATTGCTGACAGATACTTACGTTTCAATCAGGCACTAAATGACTAAAACCGGAGACTAAGGTTCACTTGCCGCTTGTACTGGTAATTCAGCTGCAGAAGAGGAAATTTCCATTTACCTGAAAGAAGAAATAAACAACTCTGTGACACTAATTTATATATATATATATATATATATATATATATATATATATATATATATATATATATAATATTTATATATATATATATATATATATATATATATATATATATATATATATATATATATATATATATATATATCTGTGTGTGTGTGTGTGCTCTTCACGGTAAAATGAGCACTTTTAACAACCCTGCTTAAGATCTACTTGTATACACGTTGTGTATTCTTCCGCCTTATCTAAAATTAACATTGCCATGGGCCTCATTACCTTATTCATGCATCGGGTAAAATGAAACTGAAATTTGTAATAAAGTAAATACTTTATAAATCTGCTCATTTTTACACTTCGATGCATAAAAAGAAAAGAAAGAGAAAGAAATAATTTTACGTTATCATAAATGGTTATCTAACACTTTTTATTCGACGTTAAGACATAGAACCGTTTTCCATCTATAGGTGCCAAATTTACTGGAGAAATGTCACTCAGTGCGCCCATTAAAATATATGCATGCAGGGGCAGTGACTTTTTTAAAGGTTCGTTTCTAAATTGCTCACTATGTCGCTAACAGCTCTTATATATATATATATATATATATATATATATATATATATATATATATATATATATATATGTGTGTGTGTGTGTGGTGTAACAATAATATTTCTTTCTTTCTACCGGCCAGTGAATACTTCCGAATGTCCTGTTTGGTTCTCTCATAGTGCCCGTAGTGTATAATTCTGCAATAAATAAAAATGAATTACTGTGGACTAAGTGAATAGTACCCCCATATTGATAACTTAACGTTTTGAAATTTTTAGGGACGTTAATATAATTTATATATATTATATATACTACGCCAAGACTTTTTTCAAGGCAAAAATAAAAGCAACCCCAATTTCAGTAACTAACGTAATTAGTTGTCATCATAACTTAAAGCATGTCAGTCAGTTATGGGCACGGGTTTAGTAATTTTTGTATTTATTTCAAAAGTTTTTAACGAACCATTTGGTTTGTTTGGAAGTGACACAGTTTCCACAGTTTTGATACAACCATGTCAATGTCCAAGCAAGGCAATACACGCGCACAGGAACTTCCAAGGAGTTTCAGGTGGAGGGGTGAAACGGGAGCAAAGTTCATTTTCTACCCCGCTGTGAAGATTCCTCACTACCTTCCGTCAAGTCCTCCCTGCAAGCCCCCTTCTCCTCGCCCTTCCCCCTGCGACGCGACTGCGGCACAAAGCCCCGGACAGGAGTTTGCAAAGCAGGTTCTTTAATATCATAGGGGAGGGGGGAAGTGGACGTGTAACTTCCTGCTAGCATCCACCCTCTTCGCCCTTCTCCACTTCCAGTCACCCCCAAGCCACCTGCACACAGGCGAGTGTGTCCTCGAGGAGATGTTTAGAAAGTGCTGGCCTCTTCCTCGGGAATGTGCCCGGAGAACTTGGTCCTGGCCTCGAGTTAATCACAGATTGGAAAGTTCGCCCCCCCCCCTAAACCACCCCCTTAAAAGTACTACCAACATCGTCTCATACACCCAAGTACCAACACGTGTTCGTAAGTGGCCCTACGAAAAAAGAGCTGGGTTGGGGGGGGGGGGACGTTAATTAACTAATCGGGATCAGGACTCGTACACCGTGAATCGCAAAATACTGTAACCACCCCTTCCTAAAACTAACCCTCGTTTTATTTACATTACGATTATTTTAGTCAGAAAACTAAAAACTCCCCTCCGAAAGACATAACCTACTTTTGCGCGCATCCCTCCCGCCCTTAAAATCTGATAAAATTAAATTTCTTAAATTAATTACTTCCTCGGAACCGTGTAACTTTTCCGCGGTTGCTTTGCGAAGAAAATAAGGACAAAGCTGAGAAGTTCTCGACGAGCAACTGAGTGCAGATAAGTTTGTTTAATAACGCCGCGGCTAGGTAGTTCCGAACTTAAATACGAACCTTCACGTCCCAGATGTAATGCCAAGCACTTAACTCCGAACAAACTAGTAAACGGAATTAGTATCTCGTGGACTAGTGGTACAGCTTCCTGTAAATAAATTACATGCTTTATTTGCAGTGTTTTCAAATTAACAGGTTTTTCGAATAATAAGTCGAACAATAACGGCGACGAAGCACCGTCTACACGCAGTGATAATTTCTCCAATCTCAGTAAGATATTATTGTGAACAAGAGAAATTGCCGCTCAGTTAATAAAACTTTAGTGATTATTAAAAGAATCCAACTCCCTTGGCTTAACTGTTCTCAAGGGAGCGTCATTGACTAAGACACTGGTTCACTGTGTATATTTTCCACCTTGCTGGGTCAAAATGGACTCGCCTCTTAATGTGACAAACATTCATCACTCCCTATTCAATTTATTCACCAGCTGATAAGATATTCTATACTTAATGATCTTATTTAAATAAGTGCAGGTACAGCCATATTTTTTTTTCCGTGAAAATATTTCTCTGCTGAATTAATTGCAAATCTCTGTAAATGAGATTACTGGACTCGCAGTTAAAAAATTAATTCCAACCGGAAGGACAAAACCAACAGGAAATAGACGTGGTGGGTAGGCTTGACATTGTGAGACATAGAAATGATTCAAGTTTCATGCTCGGTAGCACTAATGGATTCAGCAAGGGCGAGCCTTATCGCTATGGCTTGCCGGACTATAGCCTGTTCACGGTAAAACGAGCACATTGAAAGCCCTGCTTAAGATCTACTTGTATGCTCGACATGTGTTGTTCCGCCTTATGTAAAATTAGCATTGCCATGGGCCTCGTCACTTTATTCATGCGTCGGTCAAGTGAAACTGTGAAATGATTAGAAAAGTAAATATTTTACAAATTTGCATATTTTTACTTTTAGATGCATTAAAAAAAAAAGTAAAGCGAGAGAAATAATTCAAGTTATCACAAATGGTTACCTAACACTTTTATTCGACGTTAATATATGGAACTACTTTTCCCTCCATCGTTACCAACATTACTGGGCACTTGTCACCCACTGCGCCCGTTAAAATATATGCAGGCAGGGGGCAGTAACTTTTTACTAAGGTTGATTTCAAAAGTGCTCACTTTTTCGTGAACAGCATTTATACAGGTTGATTTAGACCAAACAGTACAAACCTTGTGAGGTGATGCTTTGTGCAAAATTGGGTGGAAAACATAATACGCCTCTTAGCCGAAAGTGATCATGGGGGAAGTACGCGCCCTTAATACAAAGAAGGTTGTGAATGATTTGATAAGCATAGATAAGGAACTACGCGATATTAAACAACAATTTATGAAATCGCGTTTATGTGAACGGAGCTGTTAAATGTGTGCATATTTGTTTGGCAATATCATCCCTCTAACATTGGTATAATTGGGCGTGGCTTTAACGTAATGTTCGATATTTTTGTACAGATTAATAACTTCAATGTTCATATTAACAAAGGAGGTTGCCTTGGTGTAACGCTCTAAGGCCATCGGTTCTCTTTGAAATTTCCTTTACTATCGTATATCGAGTTAATGCCTTCCAACTATACAACTAGAGTCCATTCCCGATTGGAAACGACTTATGAACCTTTGAAGAAAACGCCCTAGCCATTAGCTGCATTCATAGCTAGTAAAACAAGTTGCAGGTTCTGGTACGGGTGCTGTCCCTGCACCAGAACCTGCAGCTTTTTTTTTAGTAGCTATGCATGCAGCTAATGGCTAGGGCGTTTTTCAAAGGTTCATAAGTCGCTTCCAATCGGGAATGGACTAATCTACTTATGCATTACGGGTTGTCTACAGCGCGGGGGCAGTTAAAAGTTAACTATAGGCTTTTCACGGTAAAGTGGGCACTTTTGAGGTCTTAGTTACTTTTTGCTTTCAGCCAATTTTTTATCCTTTAACCATTTTTTAAAATAAATATTATCATTAAGTAATAAATACATTGTGTATAGTCCATTCACGGTTTCTTCGGCCTTTTCGAATCAAACCTTTGAAAAATCACCTCATGTATGACGTTTTTGGTTGTTTCCTTAATACGCCCTGTATCACAAGCGTTTTATACTTGTGTTCATTGAGGTTACTCTTTTTTCTGTTAAATTGAAATTTTATTCATATTTTATTTATAAATTTATAAATAATTTGAATAAAAACAGTGAAAAAACATGTGTGCTGGTAGTGCCTAGTAAGAAATAGTTCTTATATAAAATACTGTTACACTGAGTGCGCACGAATACGGTGCGTTGTCCCTCTGATGTAATATTCCAGACTTAGTTAAGCTTCGTTTTCACGAGGCGGAGGAATATCCTGGAAGCAGAACTTTAGCAGGGCTTCAGAAAAGGCCGAAGATACCGTGAATCAACTATATATTCCACCGCACACGGAAGTTAACGTCTAAGGCTACAATGAAATATACTTATTGACTATTATACCAAATGAGAGTGGTTTATAAAATGCTCAATTTGCCGTGAACAGCCCTTGATTCAGTGCATTGCTGTCGAGTCACTTCGCAGAGCTACGGGAAGCTCGTGTAACCGTATTGCGCGCCATCCCAGTCGTGCGGGCACCAGCCACCGTAGTATGGTGTCGGCGATAGTGGATAGGGGAAGGCATGAGCACACGACACGCAGGATCTAGAAGTTTTCTCACGAACCACAGCGAGGGAGAACCAACGTATCGTGTGAGATGCGCTGAATGTCCCGCAATCGCCACGACCTCGGGACATTCAGCGAGCAGTGGTGCGCACTCCGCAGCATCCGGCAAGTGCCTTGACCGTTGACACGCGGCTGCACGACGCAGGACTACATGCACGCAGACCGTTGAAGGCTGTTCACGATAAAGTGAGCATTTTTTAAATCAACCGTATAAAAAAGTCACTGTTCCTAACTGCGTATATTTTAACGGGCGCACTGAGTGGCATGTGCCCAGTAAAGTTGGTAGCGATGGACGGATAGCAGTTCCACATCTTAGCGTCGAATAAAAAGTGTTAGGTAACCTTTTTAACGAATTAAATATTTTCGTTCGTTTTCTGTTTTTTTTTTTTATGGAAGCGTAAAAACGATCAGATTTGTAAAATATTTACTTTTATAATAATTTCACAGTTTACTAGACCGACGCATGAATAGAGTGACAAGGCCCATGTCAATGTTAATTTTACGTAAGGCGGAAGAATACACAATACGCGTACAAGTAGATCTTAAGCAGGGCTTTCAACAGTGTTCAATTTACCATGAACAGCACACCAACATAAATGCCACCAAAGACTGCAATGGTGTGGTGACCCCGCTCTCGTGGATCCACGCAGAATGGCAGCGTGTAATCTCCAGTGTTGAGTCCCGCTGTCATGTTGGTGATAACGATCAATGCCCCTGTGCGTAGAGGCGTGACGCACGTCCATACGGCCTGGTGTCATGACGTGGGGTGCTATTTCGTACTGTCCTATAGCAGTTGGTTTTCAATACAGGCTCGCTGACAGCCCCAACGGTACATGCAAGAGGTCCTGCAACCAGTGGTCGACAGTACTATATTCCAACACGACTATGCTCGTCCTCATACCACTGCCGTCCCATGAACGTACCCTGAAGCAATGGATACAATCCATTCACGTTTACTTCAGAATTCTCTGAAGCCCGGCTAAAATTCTACTTCCAGGATATTCCTCCCCCTCGTACAACAAAGCTTAACTCAGTCTAGAAAATTACACCAAAGTACAACACACCGAAAGGTGAGCATTCAGTTGTAATCATATTTTGTATTAGAACTATTTCTTACCAGACACTACCAACGCTACACGTTTTCTCAATGTTTTTGTTCATAATTGTATAAATGAAATATTACAATTTATAAATAAAATACAGTTAAAACTTCAATATAAAAGAAAATAAGATACTTTCATGTTAACATTATTATAAAACTATTGTGACATATGGCATATTCAGGAAACAATCAAACACGTCATACATGGTGTGATTTTTCAAAGATTTGATTTTAAAATGTGAAGAAACCGCGAATAGACTATACTCTGTTATGGCCAGCCACATCGCCTAACTTTTGCTCGAATAAAAATGTGTGGGATGATATTTGGCCGCTGCATCACGAGTCCGCCCCTACCGCAATATGCGCAGGAACTGTGTGATAATATTCAAGCTGCACGTGGTGGATTACCGCAGGACTCTTATTAGGGGCATCTACAACCCCACGCCGAGACGTCTGACGGAATGTGCTCGGAAAAACACAGCGGCCCGAAGTCCATACCTAGAGACGTGCATGTGTGTAGTGCAATCGATATGGCACAAGCCAGTTTCGAATTGTAATCTATTCTTGTTATCGGTGACTTTTGACTTCCTTGCTAAAGGCTGTTCATGATAAAGAGAGCACTTTTGAAATCAACCTTAGAAAAATGTTACTGCCCATGCCTGCATATACTTCAACGGGCGCTCTGAGTGACAAGCGCCCGGTATAGTTGGTAACGACAGATGGAAATTAGTTCCATATCTTAACGTCAAATAAAAAGTATTAGTTAATCATCTGTGATCATTTAAATTATTTATTTCGCTTTCTATTTTTTTTTAAGTATGAGAGTGTAAAAATTAGCATATTTATAAAATGTTTAATTTTCTAATAATTTCACAGTTTCACTTGACCGAAGCTTGAATAAAGTGATTAAGCCCATGGCAGTGTTAATTTTACATAAGGCGGAACAACACATGTCGAGCATACAAGTAGATCTAAAGCAGGGTTTTCAAAAGTGCTCATTTTACCGTGGACAGCATTGAAATCCGACACTTCTCTGTGGATGCAGCTAGTTTTTTTTTTTTCACAGTGAGTGTACATTCTCTGCACGTTATAGTTGGCGTATCAATCATGCAAATTCTTAGCTGCAGAAACCGAAACATGTGTGACTTGGTCAGATAACTATTTACGATCACATAAACCAATAACAAGAGAAAACCTACAGGTATCTGCTTACGGTATTGAAATCCATTATATACTCAGATTATTTTGCGAAAAATCTATGATTGTGGATAAGTACGGGGACATTTATAGTTACTGTACTTAAACTCCAGCACGAATTAAAAATTCACCCAGGTGTGAAGAAATATTTATTCCAAGTTAACGATACCATTAAATCAGTTCCAGATATTACGGTGCGAGAAGTACAGGTTAAAACACATCAGCGACGCAAAGAAATAATGCCGTTATTGAATATATGAGTACGATCGAACATTTTGTGTTAAAAGTGACGCTACGTATTGCTACATTGTGGAGGATTGTAATTAACGAATGAAAGCTACACGGTTTGATTTCATTTGCTATATATATTGCACTCACATAGGTCTATGAACATATATCCTGTCTTCATCCCTACGCTTCGACGCCATCACGTAGAATTTCGTTCGTGTTGCCAACCTCACAAACTGAGAATAATTGTTTATTTCGTATTTGAAATCATCGGGGGCATTAAGATTTCGAACCGACCTCCCGTGGCGCAGTTGATTGGTGCGCCGGTTCTGAGTTCGAATCTCAGGTATTGCATGGGTGTTAATTTAAGTTATATTATAAGTTAATTTGGAAGCATTCCCCTGGTAAGCCCTCAGGCATAACACCGGGAGACATTAATAAACACTTTCCAATACAATACAATTAAGATTTCGACAGTAGAAAAATTATTCTTTTCAATAAGTCTAAGAATGAAGGTATTATCAGTCTCTAGAAAAAAAAATCATTATGCTTGCGCACACGAACTCTAAAACACCCACAGCATGCAAACTTCTGTTGTTTTCGCGAACAATTATACTAATAATACAGTTTAGTAAGTACATGAGGATCTTCGCTTCGTAGAGTATAGTACAAATTTCGAGATTACATTCATTGCGTAAGTTCTTGATGAAAACAGAGACCACACTATTTTTGGCAAAATTGCATCCTACGAAGATTTACTTGTACAATATGGCAATACTGTGTAGAGGATTGAGGGTTGGTTAAACACATATTATTCTGCGAGTACGTTTGTCGTTATGTTGTAGTTTAGAATGTCTGTTGTATTCCGTAGGCGCCCTTTTAGTTTAAAGTTTCATTCGATAAATTTTTGTTGCCTGTTAGTCATTTAGCAATTCATCTTCGAATTTTGAAATAATTTGTGAGCTAGCGAATTCCTTTTCATTACATTTTATTACAACCTTCTCGATGTGTCAGTGACATGGTGCCACATTAGATTGAAACAGCAAAATGTGCAATCGAAATCTGGCATACATTCCAAATCAGTAACACGGCATGTGCATGCCTACTTGTACCTACTCGTGGACAACACCTGATTCTTGTGCTACCCTCTCAGTCAGTTTGCATGCCCCTCAGACATTCTTACGCACATCTTGTAACATTCAAATGCTGACATCGTGAAAACTGTTAGCCTTAGCGAGTGCCGACAAGATGAAAATTTAGCTGTTTTCCACATTCTCATTAAAATACCGTATGTAAACGTGCATTTAAACTAGTGTTTTGAAACTATCCATGCAGAAAACCAGTAAGCCGACTGTGATTTTACTGCTGTAACTGCCGGATGATTGCTGGTACTGAATACTTATGGGTATACACAAATGGCCCTACTATGGCTGGCTGCTGGCAACATGACACTCGGCATGGCATCAATGACACGTTAATGGGATGTTAATGGAAATGAAACTGATGGCTGAGAGCGGGTGACCTATTAATGGCCCATAAATGGCTTACCAACTGCATTCCAGCAATGGCCGCACATAACCTATACTTATTGCTGGTAAAAATATGGGTAGCCATCTATAGGCCTTTTTATGGCTGTGAAATGGTACTTCGATGGGCCATTGCTGTTGTAAGCACATGGGCCATGCTTGCGCCATTTGTGTTCACTACACCTGGGCCAGCTATGGACAGAGTATGGCTAGTTACTGGCGCCACTTCAGGACCAACAATGGTGCCGGGTGCATGCCAGCTGTTGGCCAACTGTTTGCCAGCTTGGCATTAGACTGTAATCCATCAATGAGCCATATGTGGTTTGCTTCATGGGTAACAGCCAAAAAAGGGTGATGAATGCGCCAAGTACATAGCGAAGAGGTGATGATATTACCACCACACTCATAACAGGTTGAAGGTCTCCCTTTCCTGTATCCACTGTCCGAAGTTGTGTTACTTTATCTAAAATGGTTTCGGAGATATTTGACGAAATGTAATTTTAAATTCGATTTTCAATGGCGCTTAGTGGCCATAATTCTCACTTGATCGAAAAATGCCAAATACATTTTTACTTTCTTTCTCGTAAGAAATCAACTTCCGCAATTAACACATTAATTTCCGACACACACACACACACACATGTGTGTGTATATATATATATATATATATATATATATATATATATATATATATACATATATATACACAAACGTATGCACATACCATATAGCAACTTGTTGCTTAACTCGATACCAAGTAAGTCACATAGCTTTTTATTGAAAGAACAGCTGAGAAACGTGAAAATTAACAATGACACGAAATCAGGTACATGTGGAACAAACATCTCTTTGGATTACGTTTGTGAGCAATACGCAGCGCGAATGTAGAACAAATTGCCATGGCTGTCATTTTAAACTTACCAATGAACTATACAGGCATCGCTACTATAACTTTGATGGGTAGATATTCGCTTAACTAATGACTAATGATTAATATGACAGTATTAATCGCAATATCACACAAAAATGCTTACGTCTATTGGGACACCCTCACTGGGGCAGTTTAAAAGAAAACAAGAAAACATCCACTTGTTCACTATACCTACCTCTAAACAATGAGATTATAGTTTCAATATCGCGTGAGCAACATATGTCTTCTCCATTTTCATAACGAAGGAACTGTAAGTTAAGTATTAAAACAGCTTGTTCCTCTAGCCTGTAGGATAAAAAAATAATTAAAATAGGATAATATTATTTAAATGGCCATAAGACATTAATCAATACAGACGTACAGATGCCACGTTCGTGTAGAGTGTTGCCAACTAAAGCATTTTTTTTAAATAGCAAATAATATCTCATATATCCCTGTTGAAGACTATTTTGTTAAGACTTTTCTTTTCGCCCCGTACTTACCACTAACATTTTTACGGCACTGCGACAAAAATAACAGCAATGTAATATCTACGCCTACTAATTACTGCTAATAAAGATTACAAAATGTGGTGCCTGCCGTTTCCATTATTTATTTTGCAATTCTGGATTTCAAATTGCGGCTAGAATGCAGTAGGCCTACTTGTGTTTTGTTTTTTTTATAACTCTATCGAAGCCTTGAAGACAGAAAATAATTCCATCACATGAATCTCAAGTGTTGCTTCTCTGGCAGGCTTTCAAACGTCTTCCTTAAAGTGGAATAATCCCATGTATGGCATATAATTTTTTTTATAGATCTTCGTAATCAAACTTTATGACCGGACATAAAATCAAAGGATGGCGTGGCATAGCGGACTACTTAACATGTTTTTTTTTTTAATTTGCTGTGGTCTCAGTTATATTTTCCTAAGCGAGAAAAAAAAAATTAAATAATGAGGGAGCCTTTTATTGGAATTATAGGTGTGTAACGAGTACCAAGAGAACAAAGAATTTGTGTAACGAAATAACTGTTAAGATATTCTCTGTGCCTTGACTTGCCTGGTTTCTGGATATTGAATCTTTAAATAAATTAACAGAGGAATTTACAAAAATCCAAGAGACGTTGCTGGTGATATCCAGCAAAGAGGCGGATAAAATTGCCTCCCTTCCAGTCATCAATGATTTGCCAGTAAGAACACATTTAACACACAAGTCTGTGTGTCAAATGGCGTGTTTTCAGTGCGGAGACAGCCGTGAAGCACGTTTGCGTATATCTGCGCGAAAACGGGACACAGGCTCAGTTTCTTTAACAAGTGTTTCAGATTTAATGCTGATTTTCGCATTTTTTGTTAAAATGTCATTTTAAACAAAAAAAAAATAAGTTACTGTAATATCAACACAGGTACAAAATATTTGTGATGAGTGAAATATTTAGCAAAGAAACAAACACGTAATGCATGGTCTGATTTTTCAAATACATGATTCAAAAACTGTGAAGAAATCGCGAACAGGCTGTACTAAACGTATTGTTATGGCTGGAGTGACATATTGATGTTGTAAAGACACTGTATCTACAATCACCCTCTTTTTGCGCATCTTATGTGAAGTACAGGCGTATGTTTGTCCTTAAATGACACAGGTGAATTATTACGACGAATACATTGGCCAAAGTACTTTACATGCATTAGAAATTGCTCAAGACTATTTTTAATACATTTTATTTCGTTCATAAACATCCTGTAGTCACTATGTGAATAATAATTTTTGCTTGTGTCTTTGCATAGTTTTATCGAATAAGGAATCGACTGCCTTCGTCAATATGTGTAAAACTATAATATTTTAATAAATTAACTTAATCTCTGAAATCGTACACATTTTGCACTCATCATTCGAGGGGTTTTCATCAATATTTTTCGGAAAATTACGAGAACGTTTTTGTACGTCTGCAGTGTTGGAAAACCAGCTTTCTCTAAAGTAAAGAATACCACCAGTCGGGTTATTCTCATTTAAAAATACTTCTTAATATAATCACAGAGGAATGAGATACCATGATAAATAGTTTTGAGCACTATACAAAAGCACATACTTTGGAGGATAATAAAAGTTTCTTACACACAAAAATTATTTAAATGCTTAAATCAGTGGCGGATGCACCACACGAACCTTGCTAATTAGTCTTGAATCTCCTGATCATCAATTTTCTTGACTATAATTAACGTCAGTAGCCTTGAAGTGTCAGGTTCCCGTATTCGGTTATCAAACGTACCTGAAACACCTTCAGGAGGGCCAATTATCATGCAGGACTCCATTTGGCATTTCGAATGCATCGTGACAGCGGCAACGTAGTTGCGGTTCAGATATACTAATCTGTTTTAAGCGTTGTTATTATAGGCGACTCCAATAAACAATGCTAACAACATTCAACCTCATAAAAACAGAAATTCAAATGAAATGCCTAAACGAAGCGCAAATATCTTATTTCCCAGTACTCTTATATAATAATTATGATTTGGCTACACATCACGCTTCAAACAATCTCCAAAAATCAACCAAACGCAATTGTTTGGCTTTACTGTAATGTTTATTGTAATTACAAGGACACCACGAAGCAATTTTTTGCGAATTCCGGCATTCCTTTCACCTAAGAGCTTAAAACTTCTAGCTATTTTCGATTTGAAGTTTACGGTAAAATTTGAAATAAATCTACAGACGAATAGACGAACCACGTAATGATTTCTCAAGGAATTCCTTCCTGGCATTCTAGTGATATTAGAAAATATTCAGAGATAGAGATCAATATTTTACTTAAGGGCCATTTTGAGATTCGACACAGTACAAAAGATTAAAATTCACATAATTCAGTTATTTTAATTTTGAAAATTAGTTTCGCACTTTTACTGGACTGATAGTTGGTACCATATATTACAAAAATTTAAAATACGCTGTAAATATAGAATTTTTTTTGTACTCATGAACAGTCTTGAATCTTGCTTTTGAATATCCGTAGTACTTATCAGTTGTTAATGTTCGCTAAATGCAACTGGATTTATCTATAATATGAGTTTTAAGTTATCACCAAAAAAAAGTGTGCCTTTACTTTTATTTCTACTCCAACTTCACACTGTCGTCGTGTATGCTCACATTCCAAATATGGGTTTACACTTTACTGTAAACAGTATGGAAGTGAGTCCATCTGCACAGCCGTGTGTTTCACGCTTGAAGAGTTCACGTCGATTATATTCGAGGGGTCACAAATGACTTCCTTCCTTCTCTCATTCCGGGCCGCAAATTGGAACTGAGGCTTGCGAAAGATTCCTTCTTTTCTTCCTCGCGAAGGTCGATTCAATAAACAGCTGATAACCTCCGCGAGCGTAACTTTCAATCTTGTCGGTAAGAGAAAAGTTGATAACGCGCTAACTTTTTTCACTTCCGCCGACTGTAGTTAAACTTTCAATCAAGTTTCGAGACAAATTACTCCCTCCTTCGACCCTCCTTTCTTCCCCCCCCCCCCCCTCCCTTGTCTTTCTCTCCTTCTCCACTCCGCTCGAGTCACAGCCCCGGTGTTTCCTTATTAAAATTCTTACCTGCTCTGCAAAGTGGAAGCGAGCCGGTAACAAGGAGAGCACGTGGAAATGGGGGGGGGGGGGGGGGGGAGAAGCTGTTCAAACAAAGGCCGGGATTGCGGCCAACTTGAAAACTGTTTCGACGCCAACTTGGTGTTCCTCCATCCAGGTCCAAGCAAGCGCCGAAATAAGTGCTCTCCCAAAAAAAAATAAAAAATTTATCCGACTCATTCTTTTTTCTTCCTTCTCCCCATTTTCCCACTACTTTCCCTCGTTCTCTTCTTTCTGGCACCACCCCTAGTTACCTCTTTTTTTTTTGGGCTGAAAAAACTTTCCCTGCGCCGAGGTAAATCTCTAAATCTCCTCGCTACTCCGGCGCCGCGCGATCCACCAGACAAAAGGAAAAACAAAAAATCTCGCCCCTGCGCTCTCCCGTCGTGAATGTCTAAAACGGTATTTCGTTTATTTCGGCTTCCGCTCGCCGGATTAGCTCGCGAGTAACTGTTTGCTGCTGTCGCGTTCCCTGATAAAGGAACTGCTTGCTACACCTCGACTTCCATTTTTTTTTTTTAAAACTACGTTATTCTAAGTGTTAAGTGTAAGTCTGAAGGTAGAGTCGGGTTCTAATTAGATCTCAGGGCTGAGCCCCTTACGCCTTAAGGAGAGAATTGAATACAAAGGAGGCGGGCATCGCGGCCGAGAGGGAATGGGTAGGCATGGCCATCACTTTGGGGCCATGCCTACCTCCCTGAGTGTAGTTTAGTTAAAGTTACATTAAGAAGGGGTATGGTAAAACCCACATAGACATGGTAAAACCCATACCGACAGAAAAGGAGTTAAACTCGTGGGAGCACTAGTGAAAATGCTAAAGGAGTTAGCAGGTGTGGAGTCCATGCTGTTTAATACACCTCGACTAGTCCCCCAGCTTGCGAAACGGACTACACTGTCTGTAATTCTAACGGTTAACAAAATAAATAAATTAAGGCGTGGGGAGTGCACCCATGGCGAGACAACGCCCTCCTAATGACGGAGGCTTTCTAATTGGGACCCTAGGTGCCCATCATCCCCGGATATGACGTGAAGTGAGACCCTAGGATGGAGCGGCACTGGTATGCAGAGGCAGGGGAGGGGGGCAGGAGTTGGGCCAACACCGAGAAAACTCGCAGGGGATCGAACCCGCATCGCCGAGGTTGGGAAGCGAGCGCCTTGGCCATTACGCCACCGCTGCCCCCATTCTAATGGTTGGTACGATATTATATAGGATATTCATAGTAAAAGGAGCACTTTTGAAAGCTCTGCTTAAGATCTACTTCTATGTCCATTGTGTATTCTTCCGCCTTATGTAAGATTAACATTGCCATGGGCCTCATCACTTCATTCATGCATCGGTCAAGTGAAACTGTGAACTTATTAGTAAAGTAAATATTTAACAAATCTGCTCATTTTTACACTTCGATGCATTAAAAAGCACGGAAAGAAAAATAAATAATTAATTTATCAGAAGAAGTTGCTTAACACTTTTTATTCGACGTTAAGATATGGAACTACTTCCCATCCATCGTTACCAACTTTACTGGGCGAGTTTCACTCAGAGCGCCCGTTAAAATAGATGCAGGTAGGGGCAGTGACATTTTCTAAGGCTCATTTCAAAAGTGCTCACTTTTTCATAAACAGCCTTTATCAAACTGAATTCACTACTGGAGCACAGCATGCATTACCATGCCGCTAAATATGACGAATACCAACAACCAAGTTAACCCTTTACTTGGTACTCTATCTTGTAAGATACAAAGAGACTATGCAAATTTTGAACACGAGAGATTTTTTTTTAGGAAGACTTGTATTTCATGAACAAAATTAAAATCCAAAGTCCCAGGCATTACGGTAGCCGAACAATAAAAGACGTTGCTATCGATCTGGAAAGTTTGAACCGCGATGTCTATGAGGTTCGAGTACGATTCCGAAAGTAACATAGTCTGTATTTGTGCAGTGTTCCCAGCAGACGAAACTTGAACTAAAAAGATATCGGAACGGTGACAGCGCTCCTGTAGACAATTTCGATACCAAATTACCACTAACACATGTTTAAAGTTTTCCCAAACTAAGAAATAGGGGGGGGGGGGGTCCTCTCACCTGAGAAACTGAAAAACGCCGAATGAATGTGTTGGTCCGGAGGAACGGATACCTTTGTACGTAAGGTCGAAACTCGTAACCCTTACGGCTCGTCTATGAGTTGTAAAGGATTAAATCCACCCGTAATTTGGAGTCAAAGTGGTATGGACACTGATAGCGACGCCTCAAGAGTGAGTCTGCAACTCACTTGTTCAATACCCGACCGCATCGGGAATTCTTCAGGTGTGCTGAAAATTTTATATTCCGGTTTCAAGGCTGATATTTGTGTCATCCCTTCTTCCTTGCACTGCGAAGAAGTGGCAAACTACAACATAATCATTCTGCGGCGTATTCCATTAATGTGACGAATATGCTCAAATATAAGTTTACGTTACAATTCCGCGACCCCATGCTCTTCTAAATGTTATGATGGAAAAAAGTCAACTAAATATTGATAAAGAATTAGTATTTAACTGGACTCCCTTCATTCTCTGCATCGATTACAAAATAGTGCCATGTGTAAAAAATAAGTTATAAATCACCTAATAATCCACTCAAAACTAAAAATGGTAAAACATACCTACATTATTACAGACAACTAGTAAACAATAAGTATAAGTATTAATTATTTGCCATATGTCTGTTGTACATAACTTTATTTTATCGTTATCTGCGTGTTTTAGTGGCCATATTGTTTGAATGCATCATTTCCCTATGTTTGTCTGTATTATATTCAGGATTTAAAAACACTCCGTTCATTTCCATTCATACCTAAAAGTACAAAACTAACCAAATTTAAATTTGACATAATGATAAGACTAGTAAACTACGTAAAATAAGAGACAAAAATATTTCACAATATCATCCGCTTTAAAAAAAAAAGGCTTTACAGAATGCAAATTGTGGATATAATTATTGAATTCGTAGAATAAACCAACCATGCGAAAGGAACATAATATAGACTAGAATTTCACGAACAAACACATTTATACATGTTGAAGTAACGACAGTCATGCAAGGAACGAGGCAAATTAAAGACAGAGCGTTTATAAACGAGACGAAATACAGCTATGAATGTAGAACATCACAAAAATAACAAGTATGTAGAAACGTATCGGAAATGAGATCTGATCCTGTTCACATGTGATGATTTCTTAACCACTGTAAGCAATGTAGTACATTCAATTAATTCTTGAATGTTATTACACCCCGTTGGCCACTGAAAGCAAAAAACCATATAAATACCACAGCTTGAAAAACGTACATAGAAAAATATCCTATTTGGATATAGGTATACAATGTATACTGCAGTAAGTTCGTTTCTATAATAATATGATTTACATCCATTTCACAGGGCATTTGTCTTTCAGTGAACTGTCATAATTTCTCGGTACAACATTTCATTGGCTATGGCATTCCTTTCGGACGTCGCTTACCAAAATGGAGAACATTGACGAGGGTTGTTCTTGAAATCACAACACGGAACTAGACGGTGAAATGGAGCGACGAAGTACACTAGTGGGATAAACTTTTTATCGGCAATGTCCGTCATGTTTTCAACAAGCGAAGTTTCCTACTCTGATTCCACCGGCAACTGCAGCATTGTGAAAGTAATAAGAAACATCATTTGGGAGATTTCCAAACTCTAATTTAGTAATGACTCATTATTTGAAACGGTCGTATTTAATGTAAACCCCCTCCACCGAGGGCCGAGATCTAACTAAATTTCACTAAAAGTAACTTAGACTAAGATTTTCACGTCAAATTTAATTTCTGGTTTTAGGAATTATTTCAAGAGTACGTAAGGCAAATTATAAGTGAGTCAACTATACCTACTACTGCAAGAACACCGATTCTGTTGGTGTCTGTGTTACAACTCACCATCCTCCTATTGGTCCATACCTCACCAGACTCTACCCAGTGTTTTAAAGCGTTCATTATTGGCAGGTCATCAACCAATGGAGAGCCGAGCTTATACTGACACAATAAAATGTCCCTTATAGTACAAAAGGATTTACAATCCATAATGTCTCTTTGAGTGGCTATAAAAAATTATATCGTTAGCAATATCATTGTTACTGCGCTGTCGTGTTTTTGTGAGGTCGTGTTAAACACTAGCCGAACAAAGATTGCACATCCATGTGAGTTTCGTTCTAAACAACAAAGAAATGTTCTAATTAGTTTTGCTCGAGCTACACTCGGGCATAGTCTACAAAGTGATAACCCTAAACAATAGCACGCTTTAGGAATCAAATACCCACAGGAGATATTACTGAGCGTTGAGCCTCTCATTGTACATGATAGGGCAAAATATCCTGCCTGTGCATTATGTCACAATTGTGTACACATTCCGTGCTGCCAATGAAACTTCAACGCCCAAGTTAATCCACCGATGACAGTGAATTAATAGGTCCCGGGTCGACAGAGATCGATGGCATTATTTTGATCAGCATTGTATGAGTAGTAGCTAAACCAAGAAGGAGAGAGACAGAGAGGACTTAACCACTTAACATACGCATCAATTTTTCATTTCAGTCATTGCAAAAGAGGACATTTATGGCGTGAGAAGTACTCATGAATTTATTATAACAACTGACAGTTTGGAACCTATGGGAAGAATTTCAGTAGACCCGTGTCGCAAGCAACAACCAGTTATAAAATGTTATTGTATCGGCAGCACCCAATAGCATTATGCAGGGAAAGGCGATGCCCGTATTGGCTTTAGTTTCTGACTTTGTACAGCACTCGCCATGAGTTCACCTATTCTGCAAAATGCCAAAAGTGAACGAATATACTCGCGATAATACGTTATGCGGCTAAACCAATCAGAACGGAATTACTAGAGGCTGACGTAAGGAAGGGGAAAGGTGTCATATGTAGAGAACAGAACATTTCGCGGATTCATTCCGAAACAGGCTCGACTCCGCGTTATTATATGCATTCGGGTATCAGTTAAAGTCCATTTTCCTGAAGCACTCGAGATAATGCTCCGCCTCATGCAAACAAAGGTTAAGCAAATCTATATAAATACACTAAAAGGACAACGTACCGTACGCTTGCGCATTCGGTTTAATAATATTTTGCATGAGAAATATTTGTTAGTAGAATTACCAACACACCTTTTTCCTCTCTGTTTTATACGTGTTAATTATAAATGAAATATTATAATTTATAAATAAAATGTAAGCGAAATTCCTACTTAACTAAAAATAAAATAACTTTATTTGAAGAGAAATGTAGAACGCCTGCGATAGTGTCATATTAAGGAAAGAACCAAACACGTCACACATGGGATGATTTTTCGGTTTGATTCAAAAAGTGCGGAGAAACTGTAAATAAACCATAACTATTATTCGTCTGTCGCTGTATTTTAACCCCAGATCAAGTAGCGCGGTATTCGGGCCTAGTTTTCCTTTCAGGTTCGTTATTGGCTTGGGGTCGTCCAGAACATGTCCCACCAGCCATGGTCCAATAGCGGCAGAAACTTAGATGCGCCCTCACATGGATCCATTAGATTTCCGGGCGTCTTAGACGTAGGGCACCTGAGCCATGCGATCGATCGTCGTAGTGGACGAGATGCAATGGTGGCAGCGCCATGGCAAACCCGAGAGCTAGGGCGGGGGGTTGGGGGATCAGCAAGCGAGGGTTAATAGCGTACACTTTGTTCCCGAGTAGAGGGAGCGTGCCGAACAAGACGTACATGTACTGGGCATGCGCAGGTACACTCCGGGAGTATGAAATCATGATTACGTCATTTAAGTCAGCATATATATATATATATATATATATATATATATATATATATATATATATATATATATATATATATATATATATATATATATATATATATATATATATTGTTATTGATTTGTAAACAGAATGTTGCCAACGGCCATACCATGGCCGTGTTCCAATAACCGCTGTTACACTGAGAGAAACTCGAACGAAATATTTGTTTGTATAGGACCAAATATATATTTAGTTGCCCTAACAAAATATATTGTTAGCAAACAAAATTTGAAAAGCAACAAAATTACTTTTGCTCGTCTAACAAAATATATGTTTGAATAAACAAAATCTCAGTGTTGGGCCAAAAAAAATTTGACTGTCAACTAAATATTTTGTTGAATCAACTGTATATATTTGTTGGGCCATTCATTTGACTGCCTTAGTTCGAAAATACAGCTCGAGTATTTGTTTGTATTTTTGTGACAGGATAGTAACAGTGTTTGTTAGTGCATATATTGATGCTTAACAATCGTGTAACAAACTAATAAAACAATGCAACAATACACTGACAAGTAAAGCTCTAAAAATTTAAACATTTGTTCGCACGCATTGCCCGACATTTGAAGTTTATCTATTTAAAAGCTTTCCAACGTCATCAGTTGTCACGTTAGCTGAGATTACTAAGGCGTAGCGCTCGGATGCAGTTGATCTAGGTTCGAAACTCTGTTGATATTGTAAAACTTTTTTATATCGGCCCAAAATGTTTAACGTACGTGTAGCCAAACAAATATTGAGTTGCACCAACCAAATCTGACAGTTTGGGGAAACCAAATGAGAACAACAAAATAATTTGGTTTCAGCAACAAAATATTTCATTGCCCATGCACAAACAAATAATTTGGTTGCACCAAACAAATCTTGCTTGATTCAACAAAACCTTTTTCTCAGTGTACGCAACATTGTACGAGGTCAGTACTTGGTTGGGCACAACGTGTGCGTTGACTTCCGTCCGTTATTCACTGTATAGGCCATTCACGGTAAAGCGAGCACTATTTGAAGCCCCCTCACTTTGCATAATAGTTAATAAATACGTTTTATTGTAGACTTAGACGTTAATTCCGAGTCCGGTGATATATAAACTGTGTTTATTACTTGCATAGCAATATATATTTTGCAAAACGGCGGAAGGATAAAAACGGTTGACAGGAATGAAATAACCAGGGCCACAAAAGAGCTCACTTTACCGTGAATAGTCTATATTCGCATTTGCTGTAAATTTGCTATTGCTAATAATAAATTAATCCCCAACATGTAACATTGTTTTATTTTCAATCACACCCACTAACTTCCTCGATCCTCCTACCTTACCTTCGCATGCTCAGTACACTAATAAGCAATACCTGTTTGTCGTGGGCTTCTACATCATCCCTAGAAGTTTGGTGATTGGATTTTTGAACATCCGGTATAGGCGACTCACTTCCAGTGACATGTTGTAATTTCCAGTAGATCTGTAACGCCCTCAAAAGTGTTAAGTATGACACACCACGCCGTCGTCATGTTGCACTCTTCATCACTGAGGTAATCGTGCTCTTCCGTGATAAGGCCCACATCAGAATTCTGCGCCGATCTGGAACTAGCGAGTCACGCCCCGTTGAGTGTACCAAAACCCACACCCTAAGGAACTGTTCCCAGTTTTACTGCATGAGAGTGTACTCGTATTGCGAGATCGCAGATGAGAAACTTATTTGCATACATCTATACTAGATTTTCTACGTTTGTTCAGGAAAAAGTTAATTGCTGAATGAAGTTCCCAACATTTTTCAATATTTCTATAATTGCAACCTATTATAAGTTAAATCTTTCATACTATCTGTTGGTTTAAAAATCTCCTATATATTCTATAGGAGGTTTGGTAAAATTTTTATATTACAGATAATTTTGTATGTTGTCCTTTTATAGAGCCTTTTTATAAAGCAGTGCAATGCCAATATCCTGCTAGAATAGCCTCTTGTTAAGATTTAAGCTTAATAATTTTTTTCCTTTAGATGAAATACGTTAAGAGTGAAGTAAACTTATGCCTTTCCGGTTGCGGTCTTACAAGTTGTGAGGGACGCGGTGGTGTAGTGGTTAGACTACTCGCCTCCCACGACGGGCGAAGACCGAGTTCGCTAATTCAAGGGCTGGGGGAGGGGGAGTCGCTGCTTGGATTTTCGCACATGAGATTCGTGCCGGACGATGCCATTGGCCGGCGCATTTTCTCAGGGATCTTCCATTTCCCCCGCCTTTGCATTCCGGCGCCGCCCCATACACACCTCGCCCCACCTTCATCGGCTCTTTAAGAGCCCGATCCAAAGTGCCGTCCAAATATCTCTACGCCACTACTGCGACCGTGAAGTCCCTTTTCGGCCAGTAATTCAGTATTAAACTTCCTTATAACAGCATTAAACGAACGTTTACTCAGAATATTGTGCAACACTAAAATCTATAAAAACACATATTTGTGGATTTTGTACAGCATTCCGTATAGTAATTCGCTAGAATAAAAATAACAGGGTGGTTATACATTCTGTATTCAAACAGTTATAAAAATGCAGCTAATAGCAATCGAAACAACTCCGTAAACCACACAAAAACTACAATTTAATAAAAAAATACTTTAAAAACTTAAATATGAAAAAATGACAAGACAGAACCTAATTATTTCGTAAAAAAGTATTAATTGTATTTAAAAACAAGGTACAAGTACTTAAAAGTCATTAAAAATCTCATTATTTAAGTTCTACGTACATTAAATAGTAAAAAACTATTTAAAGCAACTGATCAACTGTAAATCTTAAAACTATGATATAAGTACTTTTCAAAATGCTGTAGAATTGTGAAACTATAAAAAAAATTCTCGTTCATAGTATTCCCCCGATTTTATCATTTACAAAATATTTTTTTAAAGTGGTAGATTTTAAACTGACATAGTATATATGATTTTTTAAACGGCACTCTCAGTTATACATAACTTTTACCAGACACTCTATTTCAAACTTCAGAAAATAAAAAGAGTATGAACTTCAATGAGTAATATTCCGTTAAGAAGTACTACCAATAAATTGAAACTAAAACTATAAAACATTGTTGAACAAAACCAAAAGAACTTGCAAGGTATTTTTATTGAAAACATATTCTAGCATTATTAATGAAACACGGGATCGGAAGGGAAAGTGATTTATTTGTCTTAAAGAATTGTGCATTGTTTTTAATACTCCGTATATCTTCAACTGTTATACTACAGTTTTATAAATACGGTTTTTGCCTAAATAATTTAAAATACAATTCTAAAATTTAAAAAATATATATATATAATGCAAAATATTTTTTTTTATAAAAAAATATTGCTCACTGCGAAACTTGAGCTTAAAAAGTTTAATTACTTATAAATAAAATGATTGTAAGCAATCGAAATATTAACTTATCTGTATGTTATCTTATAAATGAGAAAATGGTGAAATATAAATGCTATTTAATGCTCGTACAGCCAATATAAAATTATTTACTAAACTTAAAAAACATGTTAGTAAAATAATTCCACTAAACATTTAAGTCAGTCAAATATTGTCGAATAGATTACTGAAATAAAAAATCACACGAAAAACACAAACTCGGAGAAATGTAAAACAGGTTTAACTTATAATACATTTAATAAGTGAATTCGTTTTATTTACAATCAGCCATCTAAAATAATAGCTTGTATAATTTTTAAGGGGTAAATAAAACTATTTAAATTTACCAAAGCCAAACGACATACATCAATATATGTACAAAAGACTATAATATATGCTAGTTAATTCTTACAGATATTATCCTTTATTTAGGCGAAACAAGACTTAAGCGTGCAAAGTGAAATTTAGAAAAAGAACTTTATCATATTAACAATTTTTATTTAAAACAAAATGTAAATTTAATACTATTAAAATAATTTGGTCATTAGAGATTATCAATACATGTTGAATCATTTTCCAAATTTATATAATGGGTTTTGTTTTATACAAAATAAGAAATTTAATACTCGGTACAATTTAAAGTTAAAATCTATGAATACTGACATTTCACAATCACGAAGTGGAAAATCTTTTATATGAACACAAACATATGTTCACTGTACGATTAGAACGTATGTAATTTAAAATATAGGTAACATTAATGATCCAAGTGCATGTTCACATCCTACTAACAACACTGGAATGGTCGCTGGTTTCAAAAGGAAATACAGATGTGTATTTTCTTTACCCCCGTACGTTCTTGTCATTAAAGCCATGCTATAAAATGTTTCAAAGAGAATCTAAGAGAGAGTGTGCAGAAGGGAAGGGGGGTGGGGGAAGGGTGCTATCTCGTATGTTTCATCATTTATCGGGAGACACTCCAACCGCAATCCCTACATACTCACCAGCTGCATCAAAAGAAGTCTTCCACCCTGGGATCGCCCCGTTAGCGCCGGCTCGCTGTATCACCACGGTGTCAAAGCTTTGGTCCATGTCGCGTATGCCTCTTCGTTAATTTTATTAGTCTGTATTACGTTAATACGTGCGTACGAGTTCCCAGTTATCCCCCCCAGCAGTTTATTTGCGCTGACGACTAATGAAGGAAACTGTTCCCCAGGATTTAAACTAAACTTTACCTAACCCGACAAGAGATTTATGAGGCGAGTGGTAACACGCACTGTATTGGAACTGGCAAACTTTTCCCCGTGAAATGTTTGCATTTTGTCTTGCAAAATTTTAGAAAACGTGCTAATTAACTACATAATATGACAACTGCTAATTCAAGTTAGAAGTAATAGCCACATAACGATTAGTTTTATACCTGTAATATTTTCGGCTACGCATATAATTTCAGGAAAAATTTGCATTTCATGCAGAAAATAAGTCATGATAATTGCCAACTATAATGTCTGTAAAGGAGTGCTTTGTGTTATTTACATAATTAACAGTTTTACAATGCACAGAATTACAACAAGAAGCTTCTGATATAAGTAATAAATTAAATAATTTTCATATATTTTTCTCTGAGGGACACATAACAGAGTTTTGAATTTAGAAAATAAGGTTAGCAACAAAATTCTTTAAAATGATTATCTTTTTCTAAACCACTAACACAATCTTTTGGAATATTAGTTTCCTAAAGTAAAATGTTTTTATTCAAGTATGATGGAAATATTATTTCCTACTGAATCACTTTTGGCTTGTTTCAAGTGCTAATTTTGAGCACAATTTTGATCTTGCATTTATCATGAGTGTTTAATAAATTATTTGTAGCACGGTTGAACTCTGATTTTAGCTAAACAAACATGCCCAAAGGTATAAAAAAAATACATATCTTAATAAACTCTTAAACAAAAATATTCTTCGTGATCGTGATAACGACATTCGTCAGACATTAAAATGATTTCCAGTAAGGAACCTCCTTTAATTGCTCTTAAAATGGGCTTAAAGACCACGCGCTCTTTAGGCACTTTCTATATATGAGTAATGTGTTTTCAGATATAACTAAATGTACTTCAAAATATTAGGTTCCGCATATTTTCACAAATAACAGGCATTCCGTTATTTCTTGGTCCATTAAACTTCTTCAATACTCTTTTTGAAGGGTGGAGGAACGTTTCATACCTAAATACAATACCGTATAGGATTGATTTTTCAGACGGCACTGCCATCTCAGATGGAAAATGAAAGATATCAATTATTGTAATGTAATATAATAATTATAAACTGCAAAAACGTTTAGTTAAAATTACTTAAATTGTACCAAAGACAGTTAATATAAGTTGATGTTCCAAATCCGACGTTTTCAATGCAGTGGAGTCCACGCTACTCTGTAAAAAATATTGGTAAAATTACCTGGCAAGTGTAAGGTAATATTCGCAAACTTGTGTGGTAAACATAGTTTTCCTTACATGTAAGGCAAAATTACCGCACTCTGGAGTAAAATTTACACAACCCTATGCAGCAGTGGAAAATCCCATAAATGGATGGAAAAATTACATTACAATACGAGCATCTCTTCAGCATTTTGTGGGTTCAAGTCACGGGTAAGGCATGAGTGTATTTGTAATTATCTTACTAATGTTACGTAAATGTCTGGTTTCTGGTTTCATTTCTGAAGTTAATGCTTTCAAAGAGAAGTAAAGTACTCCCTACCAATGCAGCTTTTAAGAAATTATTTAAAAATCAATTGCACCCACGTTGAGGAGAGTAAGCTCATTAATGATATCAGTAACGTCTTGTTAGTATTGTGATATTTTTTCCTTATTTTGGCCTTCCAACCGTAAAAGCTTGTTTGATTACAGAAAGCACAAGATTAATTATTATGATAGTTAATGCTTTATATAGTTTAGTAATTTGTTAATTAGTCACATAAATGTCCGTTGTCCATACATGCAAATACAGTGACTAGTTTTAGCCTACTTTCCGAAGGAAAGAAAGGCTTTTGAGATCACTTTCGTTTCTGTGCGACTGTGTGGGAGGGAGTTTGTGTGTGTGTGTGTGCGTGTGCAATTTCTTAACGTGTGAACCAAATTTCCCCAAACTCGGTACACGTTTAGTACTAAGTAAGAATTCCTGAATTTTATAGTTTAAGACCATTCCAGGCACTAACGTTCAAAATAGCGGAGATTTTAACATTTAGGGCGATGTGTTATTTCTCTGGAACCATTCAACCATTGTACGCTGACAGCGCAAGTTATAAGCATTAAATTCATAGGCAAAAGTTGTTGTTGGTACACCTTGTAGAAGATAGCGACCCATGAAAAAATAAAGCTTTTGTATTATATCTGGAAAATTACTCAACCAAATTTCGCCAAATCTGGCACATAAGAAATACTATGATATGCCAAGTAAATATAAATATGGTAGTCTTAGTAATACTAGATTATTTCTTGCTGTGTATTTAGCAGTTTCGTAATGGTATTTCTACAAAACGTGCACAATACAAAGCCCGCGGCTCGAGGATAACTCGACACAAAAGGCCAACCCACTAACAAATATGTGGACAAAACCTCACAAAATTACAGTAAAATACTAACAAAAGATTAACTAGAGGTAACAAGGGACTTGGCATTGGCTAGCAAAAATAATTTTGATATAGACAACAAAACATTTGCCAGAGACAAAAAAAAATTGGTTTAACTAAACAATCCAAACGTTTGTTGCAAACAAATTCAACCAACAAATTAATTTTGTCTCAGAAACAGGATGTTTGATTTTCTTTATACTAGCAAATGATTTGGTTGTGCAAGAACAATTTTGTTTGAAATGACAAAATATTTTTCTCTGTGTGGGAGTGGGTTCACAAGGGGTAACAATCACGTCTCCGATGGCGTACACGGTCTTCTTCGGAGTTTCCAATCAAAAAAATCTTCTCACACGTCAAATCTGGTGATCTGTGTGGGCACCTCCTCGTTGGATTGCCCACCTCTCCAACAAACGTTTAATCAATTGTTGTCGTCCCATATGTTCGCATCCCACTCACAAACTTCGGCAAGCCTACATGGGGCGTCTTCATTCATAGCGCGAAGCAACGGAAGGCAGGAGTTCTACTTTACTTGCTTTTAAATGCGATGTACACTTGATTTACGGACACCTGGCCCACGAGCAGTTTGCCATATGGACTTGGAGTTCTCGGGGGATGGGTAGCACAACCCCACAACTTCCTGCCGCACCGTCCTTTCTTCTCGTCACACACACACAGAGTTCCGCACCTCTCAAAATTGTCACGTGATAGTATCATTGTTAGACGTGGCAGCTGCATAGTATCGAATTATTTTCACTCCAAGGGTTCAGGGGAAAAAAGAGGCAGGATCATAGGGAGATATCCCCTCCCGAAATTCAGGATTAGCCGTGGAGATGTAGAATATTTTACCAAGATTGGCTCTTTGGAAGTGAATTAATGAGACATTAAACTTTATAATATTCCTGTATACAGGAACTGCCTTCTGAACAAATACATTAGACAGGCAAATAAAATTTTGTTTGGTTTTATTTTCATACACTACGGAATTGACCACTACTGACAAACTTCGGCAAGTATTTTTCATAAAAAAAAAAAGGGTAGAAAATATACTTACAACCGATAGCCTGAATCCGTTCCTTCAAAGTGTAACTGAGTTGAGTTTCTGGATAATGCATTATAGATCGACGAAGTGCAAACCATAAAAATTTGGAGGCAAATTCCAACTCCCTTCCATAAAGAAGAGGGTTTGGAACCTCATTTGCGAATTAAAAAATAAAAACTCATTTTTTGATTGTTACCTGCGGATTAATAATTTACCATACGCAGTAAAAAAAAAGTTCGCCTTGTGTTTTTACCCTACACAGCAACGTTTCCGAGAAATTAATGCATTATTTATACTAATGAATAATTGTTGCATATGTGGCAGACGTTGTGATTCAGTACTTTCGCGAGGAAAGCGACCTATGTAAATGGGAATGAACACTTATCACTCTGTTAGACTATGTTGTTGGTACGGAATAGCTCTGTTGTTAGAGAATGTCAACCTCCGTGTTGCAGTCGACTGGTGTGCCACTGGTCTAGGGTGCGGGAGGTTTTGGGTTCGAATCCTAGGTAAGGCATGGGTGTTAGTTTAAGCTAGATTATAAGTTAGTTTGTAAGCTGTATCTTAATAAGCTTTCAGGCCTAACACTGAGGAATGTTAAAAAGTACTGTCGAATACAATACAATATTAGAGAAGACTGTCTCAAATTTGTACCAGTAGCTTATATGGCCTCCATGGGTTAGATCTTGCATGAACAAACGTCAAGACGCTTAGAAACTTATGTGTAAGTTTAGAATATTTGTATATCCCAGGATATGATGGCACAGAAGGATGAATGGGCGAATACGGGGTTGACAATCACTCATTCCTCATTCATATGACACAGCTGTGTATGTCCGTTGTACAAGCCGTTTTATAAATTTAGTTTTGATTCAAGCTTGTGTATGGTAGAAGTTCAAAGGAAGTGGTGTCACTCTTTAGATGAATAGCCAGACGCGTGAAATTCGATGGGTTGAGCAACAGGATTCTTTGCTTTTATTTAATGAACTTTTCGATTGTGAAACACTGTTGGAAAATAAGATTTCTGAGATTCAGAAACTACTACAACAGTATTCAATCTTCGTTCTTCCTTGCGACAGAGCAAGCTTATATTAGTTTCACTTAAGGTATGTTGTAAAATATTTTTCATTACATTCAATTTTTTATAATTTTTGCAAGATAAGAAGTACGACCTATTTTCATGCTTTAAGTATGCAAGATCTGAGCAATGAAGCCACCTCCAAATTTAACGTTATATTTTTGCAGCAATTAAACGGGCAAAAGAACATTTTGAAATCACAATTCCGGAAAAATCTGGAAAACAAGTTCAGCGGTAGAACTATGCTACAAACGATTTTGAATAATTTTGGAGGAAGTAGGTAAATTCCCATCACTTTCCTGGACTATTTTATTAAAAAATGTTTAAAAATTCTTACTTTCTAAGGCTGTATTGTACTCATTATAATTTATTTTTCCAAGGAAATGTATTGATCTTGCAGAAGTGATATAGAAACTCTACTGGAGTTATAATCCCAAGTCAAATCTGCGTCTGCGGATGTTAGTGAAAGTAGGTTAAACTTAATTTATTATTATATTGTAAAAATCAAGTGTTTCACTTCATAATACAATAAATTATTTTATAAATCCTTTTTATCACAGATGCACACATCATACTGCTTTAGTACAGTATTTGTTGCAAACATAAATTAGTAAATCACCCGCCAAAATTAGTTTTTAGCCACACCTCTGGTGAAGCATCATCTCTGTGCCTCTATCATTGTCTCGCATTTCCAAAACACTTTAAAATCTACTTACATTGCTCGAAAGAAAACCCTGTCACCTCCGCGATTGCTAGTTCTGCCGCTTGTAAAGGCAAACAGAACTAACAACAAAAGAAAGGCTGCACTCTTTCTCACACACCCAACGTTGTCTTTACAGTGTCAAATACATGCAGACCCATTATATTGTCTCTAATATTTTTTTATGTTATTACGTACAAAGAGTGCATATATTAATTTGGGGGCATCAGGTATAATAATTATTCTTCACGTATATCCAAAAATTATTTACAGACCCATAAACTTATACAAAAAAAACTAGCGTAGGATGTTGATAAAATATTAAAAAGGTCCACGTTTTTCATTATTATCTTGTATAAATTGCATACAAAAAGAGAATTAAAAAAACTCAATGCAAATACTGAAGTTTCTGTACATGAGGCAATGCTATCACGTGCCATTGTCTTCACATAAAGCTATTTTAGGCGGGATAACTCGTACGATTCCGGAAATGAACCTCTTTACCATGTTTATTTATACTATACGATATCCCAGTTCTGTTCCAACTGAAATATTTCGGGAAAATTACTTTTTATACTACGGAGCACATTCTGATAGTCGTGATATGAGAGTTCAAGATATGTCGACAGTACAAAGACATGGATGGTTGAAAATCACCCACAAGTAAGGTCCCCGCATAAGTGGTGTTAATTTAAATGATCTATTCATTAAAGCAAGGAAGAATAAGTACAAAGCTATCAGTTCCATCAGATGTTTGATTGTATCTATGTGCATAGAGCCAGACTATTGTGCAGTAGCGCAATGTGAATGTGAGTTTCAACGGCAACGCTGCTATTTCATAGCAAAAATAAGGATAAAATTATAATGTATTTACCTACATTACGCCAAAATGCCTCTGCCAGAATTTTGGTATAGGCTGTTCACGGTAAAATGAGCACTTTTTAAATCCCTGCTTAAGATCTACTTGTATGCACGTTGCGTACTTTTCCGCCTTATGTAATATTAATATTGTCATGGGCCTCATCACTTTATTCATGCGTCGGTCATGTGAAACTGGAATTATTGGGAAAGAAAATATTTTACAAATCAGGTCATTTTAATACTTCGAAGCATTAACAAAAAACCGAAAGCTAAAGGAATAATTTAAGTTATCACAAATGGTTACCTAACACTTTTTATTCGACGTTAAGATATGGAACTACTTTCCGCCCATCGTTATCAATTTTACTGGGCGCATGTCACTCTGTGCGCCCGTTAAAATATATGCAGGTAGGAGCAGTAAATTTTTTATAAGGTTGATTTCAAAAGTGCTCATTTTATTGTGAACAGCCTTTACCTAAGACTAATACTGGAAACATAAATTTTTATCACTTCCGCATTCATAATATAATAGATAATTAAAACAGAACTTATACAGATAGTTAAATATAAAACGCCTCTTACAAGTTGTGAAATATGTTAGACATGAAGAAAGGGGCGTTAAATATGTGTTTTTTTCAGCTACCCGTCTGGACAACTGTCCTCCAAAGCTAATGGCATTACTATGACGAGTGTATTTGGCATGCCAGGACGTAGGTTATCTTACACAACCCAGACTGTTTGACGTGCTAGAGGAAATGTTCAAAATGTGCACCATGTGAATGAACACAGCCCTGCGGACATTTTTCATTGGATGATATTGCCCTTCAAAATACGTCGGGATTGGCGCGGATGTGCGGATTAGTCCACAGGGCGCTGCTGAAGGATATCAAGATTGGCAACAGGGGCGCTGCACGCAAGCGGTTTCAGATGACCCACATACCGACGGGTTTTAGGTCAAGCGATTAGGCGGGTCTTGGAATTAGTCCCCTGCGTCCATTCCATTGTCTCGACCAATTAGCGTTCAGGTACGTTCGTGCTGTGCGGCAGAAATGTGCCGGCGCATCATCATGCACGAACCACGCTGCTGGAACTTTATCGAACAGGAGGGGTTGGTTACCCATTTTCTGGCACGTAAAGTCGTCCATCGCAAGGATATCTATTATTGATTTTACAATCTTTTATATAGTCTAATTTCACTTGTTTGTATGTACGGTCGGTGTCTGTGAGGTGTCTGTCTGGCGCCCACCGAATCACTAGCAAACACGATGTATTTGGAGAACAAGTTGTCGATTACTGGTGGCGTGTAGAGTTTCAGTGCCGGAGAAGTCCTCATTTACACATCGTTGTGTGGTTAAAAGACCATCCAAATCATGAAACACAAGAAGAAATTCAAATGATTGACCGCGTGTATATGTATGTAATAGTATTTGAAAATTCCGATCAGCTTGAGCTCGTATTGAAATGTCAAATACATCGACATACACACACGTGTAAGATGAATAATGAATATTCAGCTCACCGGGTCAACCACCCGCGAGAAGAGTGCACTGAAACTAGCCTGATCGCAAGCGATACCGATGACGGACGAGTCTGGGAATGTAGCTATAAATAGTCTACCTATATATTTAAAAAATAGGTGAGACTAAAAAGTGAAAAATAAATTAACTCTAAAAAGCCTTTTAAAACCAAGCTTTTATTTATAAATGAACTAAAAAGATGAAAATAATTATAGGAATAGTTACAGAACTTCTAGAACTCGTAAGACGTGGTTTAACAGCCGTAATAAATTTCACTACAATTTAATATTTTTATATAAATTTGTATTTAGTATATAAAATATTGGCGCAATATAGAACGTATACCTCATTCCCCTAAGCATAGTAAGCGCATATCTTGCGTAAGTATAGTAAGAACATAACTTGCGTAAGGCTCGTAACTATTCGCGCCAAGCTTTTATATATAAATATATAAATTGATTTTAAAAATATTAATTTTTAGTAAAGTTTATTACGCCTGTTCGACCAGGTCTTACAAGTTATACAAATTCCGTAACTACTCCTATAATTATTTTCATCTTTTTAGTTAATTTATAAATAAAAGCTTGGTTTTAAAAGGATTTCGCACTTAATTTATTAATAATATTCATAGCTATAAAATGCAGAATCAGTTGTAGTTTCCCGTAGTTCACAAAGGACGGACTTCCAGAAGTCTGGTCATGCTGCAGGTGGGCGGGCACCTCGAACAACATCTCCGATATAGCGAACACCGATCATCCGAGCCGCGATGTTTTGAAAACGTGGGGCTCATTGGCGGCCGGCCTTTTAACGCCGCTACTCTTGGCAGAGAAACGAACGGCTTGTTTACCATCGATGACGCGCTTGCGCCTTGGGCCGGTAGCCAGAACACGATGACTACACCCCCCCCCCTTCTCCCAACAGACAGAGGAGGGGATGAGATATAACACTTCCCCTCCTTCCACGACGTGAACCAATGATAAAAAAGGGGGGTGTGCATTCAATTATTGCTGTCCATATTATTGTCCTGGTTCGACAGCGAATAAATATTGACAGCAGTACAACCTCATAGGCGCCTGCTCCCAAAAGCCTCCCCCCCCCCCCCCCCCAAGGAGGTAATAGAAGATGGAGTGGCAACAGCCTATCTTCTCCACGTTTATCAAGTGAAGCCGATGTCTTGTCTGCTTCTTTCAACTGCGCATGCGCAGGCCGATTGTTTAAGTCAGCCGCCATATTATGAGTGGCAAAAGTTACATAGTAAGCAATGTAAAACATGCACCTTTTGCCACTACTAGCCTTGTCCTTGTCTTTCACATTCGGCTCCACCTTCGTGTCTCGGCTTCCACTCCATAGACTAATACCTCCATGCCTCCTCCTCTCATCGAGATTTTCCACGTCATATAAAAGTGCACGAACTCCACGCCATCTGTCTCCCGTAGCGTTTTCAGTAATACATGAAAAAGTTTTGAACTTGTTTCCCGTCGGGAGGTGTTTTTACGGTGCCTATGGCGGTCTTCCCCCTACCCCTTTTCTGCCTGTAGCCACAGCTGGTGCACTGTGGGGAGGAAGTCACGGCCACAATTGCACTACCATGGCTGTCTTAATACCTCTCTGCCGCGATGCACGCATCCTTGGCATGGATTCCCTTCCTTTTAGGTGTAAAGGTCTCAGCCCTGAGACGCAGTTAGCTCCCATCCCTACCTTGTGCGTACACTTCATACATAGCAATCGGGTAAGTTAGGAACAAATATTGGTGCATTCCGCTTTGGGACCCCGTGCCACCCGCAGAGCACTTTTGAAATCAACCTTAGAAAAAAGGTATATTATAACGGGCTCACTGAGTGACATGCACCCAGTAAAGTTAGTAATGACGAAGAGAAAGCAGTTCCATATCTTAACGTCAAATAAAAAGTGTTAGGTAACCATTTGTGATAACGCAAATATTTTTTTTTTTTATGTTCTTTTAATTCACCATAGTGTAAAAACTAGCAGATTTGTAAAATATTTATTTTTCTAATAATTTCACAGTTTTACTTGACCGATGCATGAGAATACACAATGTGCATACAAGTAGATATTAAGCAGGGCTTTCAAAAATGCTCATTTTACTGTGAATAGCCTATAACAGGTAATTGAACATATTATAAAGTCCTTTAAAATTTCGTATTTCTTCCCATTCTCTGTACTTCTGCTGGAAAAAAAAAAACTAACACTGATATAATCACCAATCGGCGTTGATAGTTTGACATCGTGGAAAAATTACATATTGTAAGAAATAAAAATAATTTGTAAGTAGTCATTCCATTGTATATAACGAAATTCAACCGCCACCAGACTTGCACTTTCAATAATTATTTAAGGTTGAAGTAAAGCAACTGCCAACGGCGCACTGCACCCGACTATACAATGCGAAGAACTTATAAAAAATGTAGTACATACACCATAAAAAAATTTAGAGCAGTGCTATTTATGCTGTATATGAAAGAAGAATTTTTTTGCAACATTGTAAAATATTTTACTAAGATAAACTTTTTAAATTTAAAAAAATCGATTAAAATAGTCTGAAATTTTAGGAAAATTTAAGCATATTTCCATCCTGGATGCTTCAAAAAGCAGAATTTGCAAGAAAATCTTCGTCGTGGAATATCGTCATAATGTTTACTATGATTTTGTGTAAGAAAGTTGTGATAATCATGTAGGAAATAATTTTTATAATTGATTTTATGTGCGTCCATTCGTCACAAACATTTATGACTGAAACTGATGTAAATACAGTAAATTATAATAGTGATATCATTCATTATTACTATGATGTTATTATACATGACCACAATACATGATCACAGTAAATATTATGACAATCTTATTTGAAGAAGATTTTCTTGTAAATTCTGCTTTCCGAAGTATCCAAACCGGAGATGCGCTTAAATTTGGTTAAAAATGCGGACTCTATCGATCGATTGATTTTTTTTATATTTAGAAAGTATATTTTAGTAAAATATTTTATAATGTTGCAATATATTTATTATTCTTTCATATACAGCATAAATCACACTTTACTGACAATTTTTATGGTGTCTGTATTAATTCTTTATGAGTTCTTCATGTTGCAGTGCTCCATAGGCAGTTTCTTTATTTCAACCTTAAGGAATATAAATTTATTTCATAAAATGCTGCCAACAATACACGTTATTGTAGATATGTGTTCGTTACAATACAAGCATTATGATCAGAATTTTTTCCATAAACTACGGTTTCAAAAGCGTTCAATTAAAAAAATGAACTGACTACATACAAACGCGAAGCTGCCGTGTTGTATTTTAAGTTCATGCCTTGTGCCGAATGGCAGCTGATATATTAGGGCAAGCAAGATCAAGTAAAAAAAATAAAGTTGGAACTAGGGAGGGACGAGGATTGCGTATACTCGGGAAACAGAGCAACGAAGTATCGATTATTCGTTGGACGGTTAGCCAGTTGCAACGAAAAATTCTGATTTTTCTTTTCCTTTTACAAACCAACGAATATCTTAGTTAGGCATTAGCGGAACGCTTTGCGCACATAGTGTGTTCACAGAACTTTCGCTGTAATACAAAATGTGAAATACGACTGGGCAAAGTCTTACGCTCACAATATACACGTCGGCGTTAAAAAAAAAAAAAAAAACGGACTTAATACGATGCATGTTACAATATTACAAAATCGACTATCTGAGACATAAGGCTCGGTGCAAGTGATGTTCGTTTGTGTGTGCGGCGTCCGTCATGTGAGCGACGCCTTTCGCAGAGTATCCGGCAGCGACGTAGAAGACCATCACGGAGTGGAAGCTATTAACATTGCCATGGGCCTCATCACTTTATTCATGCGTCGGTCAAGTGAAACTGTGGAATTAATAGAAAAGTAAATACTTTATAAATCTGCTTATTTTTACACTTCGATGCATTAAAAAAAAACAGAAAGCGAAAGAAATAATTTTAAGTTATCATAAATGGTTACCTAACGCTTTTTATTCGAATTTAAAATATGGAACTACTGTCCAGCCATTGTTACCAACTTTACTGGCCGAATGTCACTCAGTGCGCCCGTTAAAATACATGCAGGCAGAGGCAGTGACTATTTTTCTAAGGTTCATTTCTAGAGTGCTCACTGCCCATTCGCATCCCCACCCGTGGAACTCAACGCATTCTTCAATGTTGTCACATCTTCTTATCAACACGACCACCAAATCTGTTCACTATTGAGTATCGGGCGTCGTCTGTTCCAGACAAAGACATCAGCGATTATCGTTACCCAACTGCACCACCAGAAGGTGGATTGTGTACGGAATTCCATCCCACAAAGTTATATTCCCCGTATACATGATCGTTTTCAAGCTACCGCTGCAGTAATAGAATACGCGCTATATTATGGTCTCGCGAGTAATTTTGTTCGTGTGTGAGGGAGAAAATACTTTTCTGTCTCGTGGGCATGGTCTTATGGATATTGTTTCGCTAGTATAATTATAGGCACTACAGAAGTTTACTTATTGGAGTGGCTTGAAGACCTGTCAGTGCACAGTTTTCCTGGGTACTCCTACATCCCCCATGAATACATACCGTTGCTACTCAAGCCTAGAGACTCAGTTCATTACATTTAGTACTTCGTACAAGTATGTGTAACATATGTTGCCGTAACAATTCAAAATGTGAATTTTGCCACACATTACAGAAATCCATCTCCCTCTAAAATATTTCGAATATTTAATTCGTGGAAAAAAAATGGCTGAACGCACACGTACCATACATATGTATATATTACATTATATAGAGTGTGTATATGGTGTTACAAATCAATAATGCTGCCAAGGGAAAAAATACAATTTTGGTTAAGATAACGTCGTTCTAGTGGATATTTAAGTATATAAACGTAACACAACAGTTGTTCAAAATCCAATAATGCTGGTCATCAACCTTCGACTGGTGAAAAAATTCAGGAAAGTACCGCGGAGGTAAGTCACAAAGAGAATAAAATTGTGAGAGCTACAAAATATTTTGTACGAGTTCCTCCTTCCATTATTGTATCAAGAAACGTTATTTATTATTGATCCTTAAATTGTTTGTTGGTTAACTTAAAAACAAACCAGTTATTATGTAAACGCTAAAAAGAAAAAACAATAATTTTTGGTTGCTTCAAAATAATTTTGAATTGGCAACAAAAAAAAAAAGTGAATTTTCCACAGTAAATTCTAACATTTTTTAATTTAATTTTTTTTAGTGCACTGGATTAACGAGCCCCGCAAAATTTACATCTTAATCATTCACGATGTGCAATATAATATAATTTCCGAAGACTCCAGTGTCACTGAGATAAAAACGACACATACAGATTTAAACTAATTTGTTTACCAAGGATATTCAGCCACTCCATTATTGATGTATACAGCATGTCTTTGTCCTTCGACCTCATTTTAACTACCAGAAAACCAATTCAGTGGCAGTAATATTAGTACGTTTAGTACCTGGTTAAATACGTCCTTCTGAAATCAAATTTTACAACAAATCTCTGTCCGTAACTGTATACAACTTAAAGTGTACTGACTAATATACGTCCAGTAAAATAGGCAGTTAAAACTAATTTAATATTTACATACGTAAACATTTTAACTAAAAATTTAATTCTAAGATTAGTGAGAACATGAAATTGATTATTTTTATTTTATGCATACTGTCACATGACTTAGCTTTGTAACAGCACTCATGAATCTCACGATTTAAAAGTGTCACTTGATCTAAGCATGGGTGCAGGTGGTTAAGTTCATGATGACGTTAACGCTTTATTTTACGTTTACGTCTTGCTGAATGACACGCAATGTACACAAAAAAAAACATACTTCAACTTCCTTAGCCCGCTCAGTTGTGAACCACATATTCTTTTACTCTGAAATATCTGGAAAGTAATATGTTTCCAGTAACATAAATAATCGTGCAAAATCAAAACAAGGGAATCTCCCCAAGAAATATATTTTTCCTCGAAGAAAAATATTTGCCGTGGGGGTTGATCTGAGGCTGTGAGCGATATTGGAGAATGTGAACGTGCACCCACGCTTCCATGAGGTTTGAGGAGAGTGAAAAAGCGCACGCCCGCCCAACAGTATTGGTAACCTCTCCGGTTTCTCTCTCTTCTCCAGCCTGTGTGTACGTGTGTGTGTGTGTACGCGCACTCTGTCCCCTTTCAATTTCTGAACGCGTTGACCGAATTACACGAAACTTGGTGCACATATACTATTTAGTAAGGATACCTAGCTTCTATAGCTTCCTACCACGTCGGGCATTTACTTTCAAAATGGCGACCATTAAAACATTTGAGATGATTTGTCATTCCCCGGGAACCTTTCAACCGATTGTTACCAAATTTTGTATTCCTGCAGAGCATTGTGTAAGCATTGAATTTTGAAATTAATATTGTTGTTAGTATGCCGTTTGGAAAATAGCGCTAAGTAAATAAATACAGGTTTTTCGTCATATCTCCAAAACAATTAAACCGATTCTCACCCAATCGGGAAAGTAAGTAATACTATGATAGGCCAAGTAAACACAAAACATTGAACCTTGTAAGGTACTTTCTTTCAAAATGGCGGCAACATAATTTTTTCTGTTTATTTTGTCTATCTGCTATACCATTTCAACAATTTCGACCAAATTTTGTATACTTAAAGTATCTATTACGAGCATCATATAAGTACACCATATTTGGTAAACACGTAGTACTGATACAAATTTTACCTTAGAATGTTATATATCGTCCAATTTACGTAATCAATTCCAACAAAGTTATCACGTAATACCTCGGGAAACCATTGAACAATTCCTATCGAATTTGGGAAACAAGTAATACTGCAGCAAACGATGTCAGCTTGCATGTCTTAAGTACGAGAGACATTTGTTTTCAAAATTGATTACATTTGGTTATTTTAGCTTTAAATGCTATATCGTGGAAACCATGTAATCCATTCCAACTTATCATTATATGCTGGCAGTAGATATTGCAAATATCAACTTTATCTACACCGGTCATCTTTTTTCCGCCATTTTGTATAATAGCGTCACGCGAATAAATAAGACTTTCGTCATATCTCAGGAAACAATTGACCGATTCCTATAACATTTCGCAAACATGTAGTACTAAGGCAGGTGATCTTAGGTGTTACGTTTTAAGTATGTCAGACACTTATTTTCGAAATTGCGGCCAAATAGCCATTTAAGCTCAGAATGTTATATAACGTTGAAATTATATTATCAATTCCAACTTAACTTTGTATACTGACAGTAGGTATTACAACTATCAACTGTATCTGCATGAAACAACTTTTGTTCTCCATTTTGTAAGATAACAACAACGCGAATAAATAATGTTTTAAGGCCATATATCGGGAAATAATATACAGCAAATATTTCCGCAGCAGGTGGTGTAAACTGGTATGTTTTAAGTAGTTCAGGCACTTATTTTCAAAATTATGACTATATGAATATTTAAGCTAAGTATATTTTATCAACGAAACAAATTCCAACTAAAGTTTGTATACTGCAGTGCCTATTACAACCATCAAATATATCTACGAAGAGCCTCATTTATCAGCCATTTTATATGATACAAATAAAGATTTGATCTCATGTTTCGGGAAACAATCAATAAATTCTTACAAAGTTTGGCAAAGACGTTATATTGTGGTAGACTATACACACACACACACACACACACACACATATATATATATATTAGGTATGGCACAGTTTTATCAGAACGGTGGCAGTAAACTTATTTTATTTCTGTGTGCTGTATCTATGAAGTTATGTAATCTATTTTAACGTAAGTATGTATATTGGCAGTATATTATCATTGAATATGTTAGTACATTACTTTTGTGTCCTCTATTTACAAAGATGACCATATGAATATTATCAACATTTTATGCCATATTTCAAAGACCAATCAACCCATTCCCATTAAATGTTATACTGGAACATTTAAACTAATGTATACCAAGTTGTGCGCATTATAACCTCTACAGAAGTCCATGTAAACGTTCATGATTTAAATGGGTTAGACAACGATGTTAAAAATGGCGGTATCATAAATAATTTAGATAAGTTTGTCACATATATTAAACGATTTAACCAAATGCAACCAAATTTTGTATGTAGACGTTATACATTAGAAGCATACTATATACCTCCTTTTTTGGAGTTTGTCTACGATAGCATAAAACGAAGAAGATAATGTTTTTTATGGCATACCTCACGGACCAAACAACCGATTTCTAACAAATTTCTCACACAAGTAGTGCTATGGTAGACCATGTAAACTTACATGTTTAGGGTGGCCCAGTCACTTATTTTAAAAATGACGGCCATCTAAGAATTCCAGTTTAGTAAATCCTATAATTCGAAACATTATACTGATTAAATCCTAAGGTAATGCTCCGAATCCGACCTCCATAATGCAGTGCATTGCACGTTAGCAAATTGTACGAAGTTTTCTGGGTTCAAGTCCCTGGTAAGGCAGGTATGTATTTGTAATTGTCTCAGTAATGTCGCATACATGTCTGCTTTCATGTCTAATGTTCTTACTTTAAAGTGAAGACAAGTCCTATCTACCCACTCAGCTTTTAAGAACTTCTTTAAAATTTAATTGCACCCATGACGAAGAAAGTAGTGCCATTAGTTATATCAATAAGATCTTGTTTAAATTTAAATTGAAGTTATAAAAACAGCGCCGGGAGTCTGCATCTTAGCGTACTTACGTGCACAAAAAGTTGCATACCACGAAGGGGAACGGAATTGACGCGTCATGCGGGAAATAAAATGCAAACAGATCTGCCAGCCTTTACTACTCAATTGCTAAACTCCCATTGTTCATGTAGTATGACACACGTGCACTTACAAGAAACCACTAGCGGCGCCCGCGTGCCTCGAGTTTATGGGGGCCACGGTGGTGTAGTGGTTAGACTACTCGCCTCCCACGAAGGCGAACAGGGTTCGATCCCCAGCGGTGTCGCCCTCAGATTTTCGCATGTGGGAATTGTGTATGCCGATGCCACTGGTCGGTGGATTTTCTAGGAGATCCCCCATTTCTCCCGTTCTTGCATTCCGGCGTTGCCCCGTACTCACCTCGCTTCACCCATGTCGGCTCTCAATACCTCCATGTCAAGAGCCGCCCAGATATCTTCACTCACTCAAGTGTATAGTGTCCTGTGTTCAGGCGCTCTTCGTATAGCGCTCCGGTCCCATTCGCTTTCGTGATGTGCAAGTTGTGCACGCAGGACTTATGACTCTGTTTTGCTTTCTTCAACTTAAATTTTAAAAACTAAACGAATTTCTCGAATATCTTGCTACTATAGTAGCAAGATGTTCGGGTAATTATTACTTATGTGTATGTGTGTGTATGTATGCGCGCGCGCGTGCACTGAAACATACAGGTATTTATATATTCCTCGTAAGGAAATGTCATTCACATCAAAATTCTCTAAATATATACATTTTCACATAAAATTGTAAAAAAAATATATATTGGTGTCGTTGTGAATAGACTCTTCGACTCATATTTGCAACGTCACAAATGACATTCTTACGTGAGATGCCACACTGTTTTCCTCTCAGCACCGCAGACACAACCTGAAGAGTGGTGTTGCATATACCATGCTAACTTTTTTTTTTGAACTGTGCAATACTAACTACTGCGATCCGGTAGTTAGGCGACCCTTGTCATATTCTCGCCAGTTAACATAAATAAACTAATTAATGAATTAATTAATTATAGACGTTAACAGAAATCTCGTGTATGCGTGATAGTAGTTGAGCCACAAACATTATATTCCAGTGTGAAATCGCGAAAGTAAAAATATGCGCATTATAACTCCTTAGAGAACGTCATTAATTTCGGTAAGGTAATATTTATATCGGGTGTAGTCGAGAAATCATAATAAAGGCCAGAGTGGTGTAAACGAGCACAAACTGAGCATATTTCGTCCAGTAACAAATAGTCTATCATCCATAGTTAACCCACAATGGCAGTGGCATTGTGCAACCTCAATTATGCACCAGGCAGTACAATGAAAATACAATTTACTTACATATTTGGGCAGGAGGCATGGGGCTCACAGTTTCTGTTTGTCGGCAACTGTTGGCGACGTAGACATTGCAGCTCTGAAGCATGTTGCGACGCTCATTGCAAAGGTAGTGTAGTGGTAGTGATGGTGTCAAACTGTTCTCCGTATCTGCGTCATGAGCTCATCCCTCGTGTCAAGTGATGTGGCATACACCATCTGTTTGATGTGGCCTCGCATCCAGAAGTTAGGTAGTGTGATGTCAGGTGAGCGTAGTGGCCATACTGGGGCCTCCCATACCTAGTATCTACCTGTTGTAGGCTGTTCACGGTAAAGTGAGCACTTTTTAAGGCCCTTATCAATTTTACCTTTCATCCAATTTCCATCTTCCTACTGCATCTTCCAGAGACTAAAATTATTTTATGAATTTTTGTCATATATCATAATTTTTTACTGAAGCATAACATAATAGAATTAATTTAAATTTTCAAAAATAAATTAAAGGAACTATTTTAATTTTGAATTTAAATATGCTTTTGCATAAATCACAAAACCTGTATAGTATTGGTATGTTGGGTGACAGATCGAAATAATTGTTCATTGCATTAAAATGTCATCAAGAATGTATTCTTGGAAATGTATGTGGTTCCTCCGTTATTCAATTTTAGCCTTTTCAGGTTAAGTTTAAATATTTGGAAGTTGAACTCATGCCGCATGTCAACTAAGTGCAGGAGTTCAAAGAAACTGCGAAATGTCACTCCTGGGACTTCAAGAAACAATATAAAACCGAAGTTTGTGTAAAAATAATTTTTTGGTGTTTGCACGAGTGAATATTTCAAATTAAAGTGTCCATATTTACGATAAAAATTAACTATGAATATTATTTGTCAACTGAGTATGTTTTTTTTTTTAATATAGATTTCTCACTAATATCATGTCACGAAGCCATAAACTATCATCGTAGTCTAGAAAAAAAATCTCAAATCTGTAAACAGATTGACATAACAAAACATGGAGAGCTGAAGTTCCCCAACTTTGGTAAATGTTAAATGGAACATTTTTATATAATTTAATCCAACTTTTACTTACTGAAAACTGACTATCATACTCACAGCTAGGTGCTACGGGAGCTGAGCGGTTAGACTGCTCACCTCCTACTAAGGTGAACGGGTTCAATCCACTGCCGGGTCAATCCCGGATTTTCGCAAGTGGGAATAATGCCCGGCGATGTTGCTGGTAGGTGGGTTTTCTCGGGGATCTCCCGTTTCCCCCGCCCTTGCATTCCAGCGCTGCTATATTCTCACCTCTTTTGCCCCTCACCGGCTCTCAAAACCTCGTTGTTAAGAGCCGCCCAAATCTCTTAAATCAACTCTAATACACTACAGACTGCAGAAGTGAAATTGTGTAATTTATTTTGAGTTTATCACTTTACTCGTACAAGCATACTGGTTTTATAAGTTTAATTTTTTAACGAACTATTTGAAAATTATTGAAACAAATTTTACACTAAGCGATAGAGGGGTAAAATGACAGATACCTCTACTATCATTTATTTGATTAAAAAATATATATATATTATTAACACATTTTTGAGTTCATTGAATATTGATGTTTGGTAATAATATTTAATTAGTCAACCAGTGGTGCAGTGAAGTACCTTGTGCGCAAAATTATTTTTAACTCTAATTGATTGTCTAGGTAACCAGTAAAGAAATTGCATTTTTCCTAATTTAATAATTAGTTTTAAGGGAAGATGTGCCAGACGTATCTTCTCCGATTCGTGCATAAACCAAATTAAAAATAATGATATTATTAATTTTCATTTTGGAAGGAAATATTTTAAAAATGTCTCATGAGAACTTTATGTCCTGGGAGAGCCAGAGCGTGTACCTTAGTGCATCGTCATGTTCACATGTTGAGACGCATACACACATATGCGCACGCACGCTCGCCCATATTGATCAACTACAAAAAGTGTAATTATTGTTAATACAAGCAAGAAATTTAAAATCCTGTAATATAAAACAGAAAACTATTAGCTGTTTAAAATGGAATTTCAACCTTTGCTTGCCTAAACGTGAGAACATTCAGTCCTGCGTAGTTACTGGATTTTCATGGTTCAATAACAATTTCATCCTTGCAACTCTCGAGTGAAGGAATACCATCCCCAGTAGATCACAAATGCTGATGTATGGTAGACCGTAATGATGCGAGTTCACCCATCCTCGCACATAGAAAATGTGTGCATAAATAATATATATTTTATATGTAAACTGCCATAGTCAGACTGGAATGTATTAGAAATACCTTACAGAATGTGGCACTAGAATGGGACAAAAGCACGTCGCTTATTAATATGGTGTAACTTTGTAAAATATGTTTAAGTGAAATGGGTCGACTTGGTATCGAACCCGGTACCCCTGTGTATTCGAACAAGTGTTGCAGAAGAGACTTTAAAATAAATCATTCAAACTTAATGTAGCTTGTTTTTTTTAATCGATGTCGCCGCTCGCGCCTCCCGGTGGTCGACAGTGTCTTACGCCAGAGGTTTGCAGTGTCCTCAGGATGCTGCGAACCTCTGGCGGGAGGGATGGCTCGGGTAGCGCTGACCACGACCACATGGCCACGGCAACATCCATTCTTTAGTCTTCTACAATAAGTATTTAACTACAACAATGTCGGTATTTCATTGTGTAGGTAGCAGCTGGTGTCTTTGTTTACACTAGTAGCTAATTGATGGCGGGGAAAACGCTGGTATTGTTACAAAATAACTCACGCCAACGTTCGTTAATGTCTCTGAAATGTTCTTAATAATAATAGGCCAGTTTGAATCTACTATAAAATCCTTTTTTTTTTTGACCGCTAGAGGTGTCCTTGATACGACAAAACATAAAAATACATTTAAGTAACAGACAAAAATATTTGAACTGGACGATTGCTTTTGTTTTATTCTGTTTATATTATAGGTATTGTTATTTAATGCTTATATTTGCTTTTACCATTTTTGTCTAATATAACTTTATTTCCTAATCTTTTTTATTTAAATTTGATAAGTTACGGGCCAGGCCACAAAGTATGTTAAATTTTGTTTCTTGTGAACAATAAAAAGGTAAAACCAATGTATATACGACTAGGATTATTTTGCGTTTATTGTTTCATTAATAAAATTAACCCAGCGCTTTGACAGTTTAAATAAGATGTTTCTTTATCAGCATCATGACTAACTATGAGTTACTTTTCTACGGAAAAATACTGGGAAAAGTTTTTATTAGTGAGCTAACAAGATTATGGTTATCATCTGCACCGTCATCGGGCAAGTTTTTGAAGTACGTACACTAATGAAAAGATAATGATTTCGGGACTCGTTTGAAGTATTTCACGAAATAAACAATTTTTTGTCAAACAAAAACGAATTCATTACAACAGAACCATTTTACTTTGCTCGGTGTTTACTTTGTTTTCAGCTTTGTATGAAAGTCTGTTTGAGTGGAAAGATCTTACTGCAAATATATTGACCTAACTGTTACATCTCAAGGAAATTAAATTATAAAAATGAATGGTAAAGCTATTTAATCTGTCGTTAGAATGTGGTTTTTTTGACAAAAAAAACCCTTAAAGTACATAAAGTGTAATAAAAATATAATGTGAGAAATTTTGCTTTGGGTGGTGTGGGGGGAATTACATGAAACTGCGCTCTGGCAGCGAGTGGAACTTATAACACATAACTGTGTCAGAAAATGGCTCGAGTGAATCAGACAAGAAGCAGATAGAGTTAAATGTCTATGAGAATTTGGTATAATTCCAGCCATGAAAGCGCTAATTGCATACACCTACCGATCGTAAGGATATATTCTAGGTATATGAAAATATTACTGCTCTAAAGTGTTTACAATTAATAAATCCTACCGGGATGGAGAGTAAAATAACGTCAATTGTGCAATGTGTGGATGGAAAACTGCAAAAGATCGGAGTTTTAGTTTCGTAATCTAATATACTAAAATGTATTAGTATTTAGGTTTCAGCATGCAACGAGGCTTACTAAATATTTACCAAATCCCAAATTGCGACTCTACCTATTTGTTTCGAACCTGATGTGGCAAAGAAAACAGTGAGGATGGCTTCTTTCTCAACACAATTTTTAAAGAGTTCGCGTAGTTGAATAAATATATACGCGAGTAAATTACTGAATACACGAGTTTTATTCTATTGACACATTGTGGAATGTGGTACATTTCTGATGTAAACGCGACCAAAACAATAGTTCATTTTGCATTTTTAAATAAAGTTTCTATATGCAAGTATATCCATTAATTTATGTCAGTAATATCATGGGAATATGCCAGTGTGTGTTTTACAATACAGACTACAGGTTTGCTCGTTAGAGTGCACTATCGTCGCAAAAACGTGGCTATAAAAAAGTTCCAACCGAACCGAACTAAACTAAACAACCAAATAGACAATTGGAACACGGCCTAAGTCTATATTTGGAATCTAAATGGCTTATAATTTAACCTACACGATGGTACCTACGCATGCATAAGCTATCAATGAAGGTTTCAGCTGTGTTCTCGCTAAAGTGCTTTTTGTCTTACAGACCGGCAAGTTTCCTTATGTTTTTTTCCTACGTTTCTCCTCTAAGCTGTGTTGTCCAACACAGTTATAGAGCACTTAATATACAAGATACAATATTTATTAAACTTACAGCTTGCACACGAAATCACACATAAATTGCACTCGGCATTACTTTACAATTAATCAGTAATTATTCTCCGCAGTTACCCCGCCTAGCCGTACTACCTTCTTTGGCGGGGGGAATGTTTTAAAAACAGCCGGGCTGGGTCGCCGAGGTCGCGCCATCCTGGACTCACGAGCGCCGCCTACCAGCCCTGGCCAATGGTGACCACACCAGACTGTTACGAATATATCAATTTTTTAAAGTCTACACATTTTCGTACCTTTTGTAACTTTCCGCTAGGAGGTTAAATAGAATTATGTTACGCACTTCGAAATTTATGTGAAATAAATATTTTCCACAGTCCCAATGAGCTGTTTCAATGTGATAAAGCGCAGTCATAAAGAAAGTAGATCCTAATAAAACGATTTATGCTGCAAAAATATGAGCAAAATAAAAGTTTTACAATGTTTGCAATCATTTCTAAGTATGTCTCGTAGCTGTGGCATACACGTAAGGTTGCGTGATAGAATAAGCGACACGAATTGCGTGCTTGGATTTCCTCTTTTTTTTTTGAACTGGATGCTCGTTCGTTTTGATATTTATTCTGGTTAATGCTGTCCTTTAATCGGAATGACCCAACGCATAACTAAAGATTAAATACCTTCTATACATTTTCCACTAACCTCTCACGCTTAAGAGGAGTCCTGCGCGTCCAAGGTCAAGAAGCTAGGGAACGATACGGGCGACACTAACACGCACGCATAGTGCCTCATCGCTCCTACGCGCAAGGCATGCAGTGTTTCCGTCTTGGTCCTGTACTGCGCAAATCAGATCTTTAACAGTGGGATTTTATTACATGCAATGAAAGCCCACAGGGTAATCTACGTCCATATCTTTGACATTTTCCTTAGCCTCTTAAGGAAACTGCATACACAAGCTTTCAAAATGCGATATTTGACCATATTCACATATTTTTTCTCCGCTATACTTAATATGTTAAAAGTAAAAACATAGAGGCATACATAATTTTTTTTCTTACCTTTTCTAGCAAAAATTCGTATTTACAGAACATATATTTACCGTTATATGCGAATACGTGCAAACAACGATTTCACAAAAAATCTTTCACTGCACATTCTTGCAAAATAAATACGCGTGTGTGTATAATATGCTAAATAATAAATAACACAGATATTTTAATAACATGTAAGATGCAGCATGACTGGGATAATGAACTGCTACAAAGCAGCGTTCATTATTAGGGTACACTGTAAAGATAAATTCAGGGAACTTCCCAAAATACTATGAAAAATTCTAACCTTTCCGTAGTATGTAAAATTTACCACTTATCAGGCTGTAATTAAACAAGTGTCGAGCGTCGATTGTACAAAAATTTGGGAGATTTGCAACACTTTTAAATCTTTACTGTAAATGTAGGAATGTTGCAATTAATGAATAAACTAAAAAAAAGTTTTATATTTATACTTTACGAAAACTCATATACACTGAAGTGGTAAGTTTGTGCATAATTTTAAAAGTGTTTAGTTTACTCATTTAATATGATCCCCTCATTTTCCGAGCAGACATTACCAATATTTGCAACGTACAGAAATATTAATATTTCCTTTTATAACTTATGGAAGATTCATACATATTGTGAAGATATCAGTATGGTTAGCACGTATCAAAATTATGTTGGAAAGTTGATATCGCACTTTTATGTACAGTATGATTCACGAGGAGTAACCGCCACTCACAGGGCTAATTTATTACATAATTCTGAACCAATGATGTGCCATACATGTGGGTCTTATCCTCAATATTTACGAAATAGTTCGAAGGATTTTAAAAATGACGAATACAATAATAACCCTTTCAGAATTAAATATAGTGATGTATTAATGTATTATCAGACCGTATTGTTCACAGTTGAGCATCAAAATTGCGTCTAACAAGTTTACAAAAGACGTTCAAAAATGTTTCCGTCTACTTCCATACACTTGGCCACATGCTTACGAACCGGAAGTGTTGCTCTACATAGCTTCACACGGCTATCTTTGATTTCTGTAGTGGCATGCTTGATATGGGCAAGTAGTTCCTCGCGTGTTTGTGCAGTCCTTTGGTAAACAATTACCTTCATTCATCCCCATACGCAATAATCTATGAATGTCCAATTTGCGAATTACTCTGTAAATATTGGGAATATAACCCACATTTATATGACATATTTTGCTCCAAATGATGTACGGAATAAGCCCTGTGAGTGGCGGTAACTCCTCGTGAATCATTCTGAATATAAACGAGAGACATGAGTTCTTTAATTCGTACGTATTCATCTTCCGGTGTCACATATTCGAAGCCAGTTATTACAGAGTGACTAGATTAACTGAAGAATTCTTTAGAAGCCATGCAAAAAAAATCTCTACAACACACTGCGAAGTAGATTCTACAATATATTGTTGGAATTAATAGCCATTGAAGCTACAGCCATCCATTCAGTGAAGGTCACAGTTTGATACTTCATTCTATCAGCGCTTACTTCCAACTTAACTGAAATCTTACTTACTTTCAGGCTTCTAACTAAGTATCCTTCCGCCAAGTGTAAACAAAATTAAACAAGTCCCGAAGGAAGCGCCTAGGATAAAACAAGGCACTCTATTTCTGCGTTTTACAGAGAATCGAAAGCAATATTTTTATACCTAACGATAAAATATATTTTCAGCATTTCATTCCTGAAAACGTAAATATGGCAGTAATGAACTTAATTTTAGAAATGTGATAAAAAGACACAATTTAAAAATATTAAAGATCATAATTATTTATTACTATAACGCTTGCCAAGATTCCTATATACTATGTTTTATTTACATTAAGTATGTATGTAAAACAAATTATAAATTATCGACAAATAAAAGTAAACGTTTGTTTAACAAAAAAAATACAGCACGTTAACGGAAATATAAAACGATCGTGGGTGTATGACTTATTTCGGAGAAAGACAAGCATGTTTTATATGGAATGATTTTTCAAAGTTTTTATTCAGAAGGTGTAAAGATAAGAAGAATGGACTGTATAGGGTTAACAGTCTCTGATGTGTTCTTTGACCAGTACAGGAAGTGGACGTGGCCTTCTGTTCGTGGTCTTCTGTGATTGTGCCAAGCTGAAGAGTACTCTCTGCGCTTGTCAACAGTTAAAACTACAGTCAGAAGGAACTTCATCTCTCGTGATTTCGAAAGCTTTGCGGTGTCACCAACTGCAAATTTGAAAAAAAAATTATTTACGTCAACAATTTTTTCGGAGTTACGGTAAGACTTAAACATAATAACGAGGTTTATTTTACAATATTACAGCTTCTAACATAAACCTAATTTTGAAAGCTTAACGTTAAAAAAAGTTATGATTAAAGTCGATTTCTTCCTTTATGCATACTAGAATAAGGCCTATTGCAATACTAACTTATGGTACTAAAAATCATTAGTTATTTAATTAACGCGTATAAACTAGTCGATACGCCCACAGTGAACAAAAAGAATATGCTAAGAAAAGATTTCGAAAGTGTTCGTTCTACTTTTTAAGCTAAGGATTTTGGAGAGACAAAATAATGCACACCTTCACACAAAACATTCAGCACCAAGAAGAACTCTTTGGCTTCGAAAGGAACCTTTTTTTTTTTTTTTGTGATTGTACAGACAAAAGGAAAGCGTGATTACAATGGCATCACATCATGACAGTGTTTTAGGTGGCTGCTGCACAGAAGAAGGGGACATATAAATCACATCGGACCACTTCAGGCTTAGATATATCGATACGACAGAACGTGGAATTAAATGAAGGCAGAATGCTATTCTGCGGCAGATTCATCGACATTTGTTTCAAACTATCCTCCAAATCACGAAAGCTTCAACATGGATGAAGCTGGCAAACATTCGTCCCACAAATGTTTGACGGACGACAAATAAAGTGATCGGACAAGGAACGAAGATGTCGAAACATAATATAAACTCTTATGAGAAACCAAATATGTGTGTGTTCTAGAGTTACTTTGATAGAATATTCGCTCCTGGGTGCTCAACCAGGGGGGGGGGGATGCCCCGTGTGTCCCTATTAATCATTACCTCAAGTTCCGAAAACAAAAAGAAAAAAAACAGAACTGAGGTTCTATTCCATTATTCCATGCACGTAATATTAAGGCGAACCATTGTCTGCTTTGAGCACTCTAATTTGTTCAAAGTAAACGTATCGGTGAAGAGTACCGCGGTAGGATTGCATCGGACCGCCGACACGCAGTCCGAGAGGTCATGTCCAATGTATTGCTATGCATTCGGTGACTCTGGAGTGACTACCTCTGGCAAACGGAGGGCATACACGATGGTTTCCAGGAGGATCACGTGAGTTGTAGACGTGTGCTGCACTCACCTGTGGTGTTCGAAACTTTGGCACGTTAGCCATCCATTCCTAAGAGGAGAACGGAGCGAGGTGGCGCAGTGGTAACTCACTGGACTCGCATTCGAGACGACTCGGGTTCGATCCCCGGTTTTCCGAAATCACTCCAGGCGAATGTTGGAATGGGTTCCTAACAAAGGCCATGGCCGGATTCCTTCCCATTCCTTCCCCAAACACTCTTTCCTGTCCAACTTGCACCGTCTCTAATGACCTTGCTGTCAACGAGATGTTAAGCCCAACTACATACCTACCTACCCAATAGGAAAGAGAGTTCAGTAGTGTTTTAATGGCGTGGGGAGCCCTCAATTATACAGCTTTCCGTGAACGCACTGCCACACACATGATAGTAACCAAGCCAATGTGCAGTAGACTGCATGTAATCGGGATGCAACTGTCCAAATTCTTTTGGCATCAGGAATCCCCTCCGCCAGACTAAGGAACAGGGTGCAACTGCGCGATGGTCCGACGATATAAGACAGCATATACACTTTGTGCGAGGTCTCTTCCCTGCGCAACATCGGCGGAACATGACGGATCAAGAAGCTGCGTAAGTCTTTCGCATCCATTTTGAAGTCATAAGACTCTTATTTCAGCAGGCATACTGGTTATAAAGTGGCTCGTTTATAAACTTTAATGTCGTTTAAATATAACTCAAAATATTATAAAAAAACTTTTCAAACCTTTGTAATTGTTAGAAATATCAAACTATAACTTCTTTATATCTATACTAATAGTATAAAGAGGTAATGTGAGTTTGTTTATTTGTTTATATGTCTCGGGTAAACTCGGAAACTACACGGCCGATGCTTACAATTCTTTCACTATTAGAAAGTTACATTCTTCCAGATGAACATAGGCTATGTTTAATTGAAAGAAATCCTTGAGAAATTTCAAAATTTATAAACCAAGTCGAAGAAACATGAGCTACTTTGCCGCTTTCTAAGCACGCACTAACAAAACCATTATTCCCAGGTAGTCACCGGTAGTCGCAGGTAGTGATCGGTAGTCGCAGTTAGTCACGGATAGTCGCGGGTAGTCACGGGTAGACACAGGTAGTCACAGGTAGCCGTTGGTTGTCGCGGGTAGTCGCAGTATATATTTTAATAACTCCATAACAACTGAGCGAAGCGATGGCGGGCTGGTAGTATATGTATAAAACGTATGCATTTATAGCAGTTACTAAAGATAATACATCACTCCGTAGCTTTCCATGTAACTCTGTCTAGCACAACTGCAAACAAAGACGACCATGCTGAGGTGTTAATGACAGAATAAACTAAAACTCGTCAGGATCTACGATATGCCTGTGCTAGGCATCTGGAAATTCTTCTGGTAGAAATAATGTTCTCCAGAAAAGTGTCACATCTTGCTGGATGGTGCGAAATGGCAAGCCGTCGGCTCTGTTAATGCCTGCCTACAGTCAAACGGTACTTCTGGATGCTCGACAGGATGGTTCAGAACGTCGAGTCAGAATGGAAACCTTCCCGGTCCTAATGACGGGCAGTTCGGCGAACCTTCCATCCTGCCTCTTGCAACCCTATCATCATCGTCTCTCTCAAACTCAACAATGTACGTTTTTCTGTATATTTACAAAAATTTATTTGGAAACTAGTAACCAAAATTATTTTTGTATCACTATAAATACATTCGAGTAAATTTCACGAAATGTTACCGTGGAATGTGTAAAACTATTGTCGAGTTTTAATAAGAGCGTGTTATAAACTTCAAGCTTATTACAAATATCAAGCTAAACCAATTTTGTATGCTTTTAAAACAGTGAACTTTAAAAAAAATAATTTTTACTTATATAATATCGTTACATGATGCCTGAGGAGAGTATCCGAGTTCGTGAAAGGATAGAGGTCTTAATAAAAATACAACGAAATTTGTCTTTTAATTTATTCACACATATAATTTACAGCATTAATCCATCGCTTTCCACCATTACTATTTTTATTTCTCAGTGAGCTCAATATTTAATGTATATTTTAAGTCTAATTAACGTACTTCTTTTTATATCTGTTTTGTTGTAGTAAATTAACTCATATTCACCATTAGCACACATTCAGTCTGTCACCGACCTCCTGTGACGCAGTCGGTTGGTGCGCCTCAGATCTGGGGTGCGGGAGGTTCTGGGTTCGAATCCAAGGTAAGGCATGGTTGTTAGTTTAAGTTAAGACATAAACTTGTTTGTAAGCCGTCCCTTGATAAGCCTTCTAGCTAAACAACGAAGGACGTTAGAAAGCCATTTACAATTCAATTCAGTCTGTCTGTTGCCATTATTTGTAATGTATTTCACTCACGCATCGTCTAACAGTCCCGCCTGCCAGTCATACTCTTCACTGCTCTGATGCTCGCAGTCGCAGATTTTCCTCCCGCTGGTCACTTTCGGCGCTGCTCGTTTCTCTTCTCGCTCGTCGTCTCTCGCTGAACGTCGCACGATCGCCCTGACTACCAACGCTCATAAATTCCGGCTGGGCGGCCCCTCGCACATGTATACTATCGCTGGCCTTGATCTGGAAGATTCAACGCATCCTGAGTCACGCTGAGAGAAACTAGTGCAGTAGTAATATCCAGAACATTCATTCAATGATATCTCAAAGACACTCGATACCCAAGGTCAAAAGCAGCGTGCGCCCTCATAGTCATAACAGGCACACTTTGTAAACATTCCCTTGTGAAAAGCAGCTGCGCCTCCGGTTGCAACTGATAGCGCTCGCGCGTCCATAAATCATCCGTGCCTCACACGCTCGGAGAGCGGCCGTCTGTAACAGTATTGTTTGTAATTTTACAAATGTTTGTAACCATACAAAAATTTCGCTTGTAAAACTATTTTTTTTTTTTGTAAAACTACAAGAGCCATGTTTGTAATAGACCTCAAGAATCTTTCGGACTATACTGACACGTATCCACGAGCTCAAACAAAATGGCGGACACTCAACAACGTAAAAGAGTATGTAGCTGTTTCTGCAAAACTAGGTGTATTGTAAAGTGAAATTACGTGCAAAAATAAATGTACTGCGAGTTTAAATAACTTTAAACACTTAAACACATAAAATGACTCAAATAATCACAATAGAACGACAACAATTTTGAAAACGCCTGATGATATTACACAGAACTCTTAAAACGAAATAAATACGTTATTCTTAACCGAGTAATTTCACTAATAATTTGTAGGTTTTAATTCCATCATTAGTGCAAAAATTAGTACATATATTTTAAGTTACGTTGGTTACGTGGCTACGGGCGTTGGGTAGTATTGCAAGGGCCATGGGTTCTAAGCCCTGTGCTAGCAATGTGTAGCTTTCTTTTCCGTGAATTATATTTCTTTTCCCTATTCTCTGTTTTTAATTAATCACATTTGTTTTCTAAAAGAAGAAAAAAAAATTTAATGACCACTTCTCAATAATGTAAGTTGTAAAGGTTGTAATAAATAATTTGTAATGTTGTTTTGCAGATTTTACTAGAGAAACTGTTTGTAGTTCTACAGAGAATTTTCTTGTCGACTGGGTTTCCAAGGATTTTTCTTGTAAAAGTACAAAAAAAATTCTACATTGTGTGCCGTCAAAATACAATACTTCAGATGTAGGTCTACAAGAAAATATTGGGCATGTAGTTTCTAAAGAATTGTTTGAAAGAAGTACAGAAAAAGTTTACTGTGCGTCAGTTGTTCCTTGCGGTTGTACCATCCGTCTTCTCGGCATGGCGATCGCTCATTTATGACACTTGACAAGTACCGTGCATGCTACAGGATATGCGCTGTTCTGTGGACTATTTACAGTATATATGCAGCACCATGCGCAACGAGAAAGCCCTCTTACCTCTCATGTGCAACCGGCGCGGCGACCGCACAGAACTTAAGTATATTTGTTACAATTACAGCACAGGAAGCGAGGCTTGGTAAGGTAGGAATACGGCCAGCGACTGTTATTAAAACAATGTTCACAAACAACGGGGACTGTAACACGACTACTTAAAATACAGGAATCTGCAGAAGTACATCTGGGTCTGGCTGACACAGTGGGGTTGCGGCAATTTTATCAACATCTAATGGCAGTAACCCCGCCCAGGCTACAAGGGAGAGCCAATAGGAACCGAGGATATCGGAGAAGGTGTGCATCAACTAGAAGTGTGGTAGACATGGCGGCTAAGGGCCCTATGTCATTCGGTATCGGTCCTTCCTGAATGGCGATCTTCGAGCGGGGATTGGGGGTGTCTTATGCTAGGGTGACAGAGCGACCTCGAATTCCCTTATATCCTTGTCCTTCCTTAGCAGATGTCCTTAACACCTACCCAAAACACCCTAATCCCACTAGCCACATCACGCTGTAATTATTTCAAATATTTAATTTTGTTTAATTAATTGTCTACCGACTTCCATTCATGAACTACCATGAACTACTCTCCGTAAGGAAGTATAACAGATTGCATATAATCTATGTGCTTGTTTAGCAACTTCCACGGTTACGAATAAAAACATGTACAAGATGCGCAAATATTTTATGTCAACGTGTGCTAAATAAAACTGTTCAATACAAATGTATTACGTTGTTTGCTCTGTTTCCCGCAGACTGTTAAATATCAAGTAAGTGTATAGCATTTTTATTACGAAAAATGTCTGGCCCGCACACGACACTGTTGATAAACCCTTTACATTGGGCTGCAATCTTTCAAGCCAATTTCGTTTTGTAAGGAAAATTCTTCTTTCAATGAATGTTTCAAGAAGCAGAATATTTTCTGTGAAGTTCGTAATTTTTCGGAATTTATGAGCTGCTTCTCGTTTTTCACCAGTTAGGTCTAAGTTATTACAATTGTTTTAAATTCGGACATGCTTTCCTATTGAAAAACAAAAGGCAGAAAAAAATTGAATTACGGTAGTTATTTTTCTTTTAAAAACGCGGTAGGGTGTATGCCTTGCATCCGGAAGGTTATGGGTTCGATCCCAATCATGGTCACCGGGGAAATTTTTTCCATTGTAGTTTTACATTCCCGTCTTGGGCTAATATTGGTGCCATAATTTTAAGTGAAACTGTCGTAATTTTTCACCCATGAGACGCTGGACGCTGCAGCGCAATTAAGGTCACTAAAACCAATGCTAATTTTTCCCCGTTAGTTTTATTATTTCAGCACTGTGCTCCTAAAATTGTCGATTTCATTCGCTGGTGAACGGAGTGTCAGCATATTCCACAGTTGGGAGCACTGTTGGCGTGCTGGCAGCTTCACTTCTGTAGAGTTAATTTTGAATTCGGGAATATAGTGAAATTTAATGTAATGAATGATAACATACTTAATATTTCCCACTGCTTAGCGCGTTACGATGGGAGCGTTTATAAATTGCAATACCTATATTATATAACCCATTCACGGTTACTTCGCACTTTTTTTAAGCCCTGCTAAAGTTCTACTTCCAGGATATTTCTCCGCCTCGTGCATACTAAGCTTACCCAAGTCTGGAAAATTACACCAAAGGGCAACGCACCGAATTTGTGATCACTCATTTGTAATAATATTTTTCAGGACAATTATTTTTATTAGACGCTAACAAAACACATGTTTTTCACTATTCTTATTTATATTTATACATAGCCGCAAGAACTTTATTTTATATACATAGTATAAAATAAAGTCGTGCGGCCGCGTGTGTCTATGTATTCGGCTAAGGCTTCTAAACTACTCGATGGATTTTGATATAGTTTTCATCATCATTTGGAGAATTTTTTGAGGAAGGTTTAAGTATACAATACATTAATATTTAATGCATGGAGAGTAGCCAAATGTCGACTTTTCTAATCAAGTCGGAAAAAGCCGATTTTTGGTCACTTAGATGGCTTACGCTGAATAAACCATAAGAGATACGCCAAATTAATGTGCTACGTAATTGTAGATCCCAAAAAGGTCTACAAAAAGTCTGCGACGGCATATGTTTATCTTTTAAGTATGGCCGAAAGTAACCATTTTTGTCTTTTAAAATTTTATTAACAATATAAGTTTTTGAACAACACAGTAATAATTCTTATCAAATTAAATATGTTAGTTATACCATGTCAATTCAGAAGCTAGCAAAGGTTTATTATTTACGCGCAACAAAATAATTACAGCGGTCGAGCGAGCTGATGAGGAAAAATCTATGACGTCACATTGCTCACCGCGACCGGCTCTATATATGTAAATCGCACCCGAGTGATGCCGGGGCGGGTCGCTAGTTTATTATAAATTCGATATTATAGTCTATAATTAAATTTAGGTAAAACTTTAATTTAACGAAAAACAAGATACTTCTATGTAAATAGAGGTATAAAACGCTTGCGATACATGGCATATTTAGGAAACAACAAAACACGTCATACATGGAGATATGTTTTAAATGTTTGATTCAAAAAGTTCTCAGAAACCGCGAATAGACTATAGCACAATTACTAATCTGAATTATGTACGCAAGTTACTCACCAAAGCCAACGGGAAATTATTGACCTGTATCTTTCCTTACAATTAAACATTTCGTAATGACAGGCATGTAACTTTCGTAAATAATTAATAACTTGTCAAACTGGAATACTATACCTTCACAAAACGTTTACAACTCGAATGAAACGAACACAGTGACCGCACCAAGTATGCAAACACAACCAACATTTAAGCAGCTTCGTGAACTTGCCGAGGGTTGTGCTTTTATGTGCCAAACTGGGAATTTGGACAGCGTTAGTATATATATTGGGTAATTATATACGGGGTTAAGCACGGACTGTTGTATATTTGGGACACGAGCTAATTGTTTTACTAATGCTAATTTTACCTTAATGTGCATGATTACAAAAAAAAAGTAGTTTTGCTATAAACGTGAACATTACTCTCGCTAAGAAAGCGTCAAGATATGGAACAATTTTATAAATCTCCACCAACTTAACTGTGATCTAGTGTGTACGGTAACACATATTCAGTTAACCGGCATTTTCTTTATTTGAAGTTTGATTTCTTATGTGCTCACTTTACCGCGTACGTCCTACAGAAATACAGGCAATGTTTATTTACATAGGGCGGAAGAATACGCAACATGCGTGCAAGAAGATCTTAGGCAGGGTTCTCGAAAGTGCTCAGTTTACCGCGAAGAGACTTTAGAAAGATAGCGTCTTTCAATGGAGCACTGTGCCCGACTTATCAGTATGCAGAAATCGTTCGAGTGGAGTACTCACACTACCCAAATTTTTTGTAAAAGTAGAATTTACGTTACACGTGGAAGAAAGGTGAGTATATTATGTAAAACCGTAAAATATTTTGCTTAGATTGGCTTATTTTTAAAGGTTTTAAACAATCAGCTAATAACTTAATTCAAAACTTAAAGGATTTGCATTGTAGTTGCTTTAAAAAGCACATTTCGCAGAAAAAAAGCCATCAAACAAGTACTTGGATTGCACGAAACAAAACATTAACTATAATGTTTGAAAATATTTTAATAACTTATTTTATGCACATCCAGTTCAGTCATTGAAATGATAACATATATGGCTGAAATGGATTTAACAAGGTCTATTCTTTAAAATATTTGTAAAAATTATCAAATAATTTTTACTAAATACACTTATAGTAATTAATATGATGATCTTGCCCGTTGAAGGGGTTGGACAATTTTGCAAGATGTGCTTTATAAAGCATCCAAAATGAAGACACAATTAGATTTTTATTAAAAATAGACCCTCATTAATTGATTTTAAATACATAAAAACAAAAAAAAATTCAAGCAAAATATTTTTAAGTGCTACGAAATATATACATTTTTCTTTCATATGTAACATGACTTGTACTTTTATGACAATCTGGTAGTGTGTGTTATAATTTTAACACTTAAGACTATATGCCGCCCAAGTGTAACTCCGGCCACACTAAAAAGAAAAAAATCTCTGTCACTGGGACTGAGCAAGGTGACGCAGTGGTAGGTCACTAGACACGATTTCGGAAAGACACTGGTTTGATTCTCGGGCCGACCATCCTGAATTCGGTTTACCAGCGTTTCCCGGGATCGCTCTAGGCGAATACTAGGATGGCCGATTCTTTCCAATTTCTTCCCCAATCCTCCTTCCATTAGCTACTTGCTTCGTCTCTATTGACCTCGCTGTCGACGAAACGTTAAGCCCAACTACCTAAAGGCAGTTCATGATAAAGTGAGCACTTTTGAAAGCCCTGCTTGAGATCTACTTGTATGCACGTTGTGTATTCCTCCGCCTTATGTAATATTAACGTTACCTTGGGCCTCTTCACTTTATTCATGCGTCGGTCAAGTGAAACTGTACAATTGTTAGAAAAGGAAAATTTCACAAAATCTGCTCATTTTTACACTTAGATGTATTAGAAAACAACAGAAGGCGAAATAAATAATTTTAAATCATTACAAATAGTTACATAACACTTCTTATTCGCCGTTCAGATATGGAACTACTTCCCCTCCATCGTTACCAACTTTACTTGGCGCATGTCACACAGTACGCCCGTTAAAATATATGTAGGCTGGGGCAGTGACTATTTTCTGAGGTTGTTTTCAAAAGTGCTCACTTTATCGTGAACAGCCTTTACCTGCATATATTTGAATGGGTGCACTGAGTCACATGCGCTGAGTAAAGTTGGTAACGATGGAGGAAAAATAGTTCCATATATTAACGCCAAATAAAAAGTGTTAGGTAACCATTAGCAATAAATAAATTTATTTCGTTTACATATTTTTTTAATGCATCAAATTGTAAAAGTGAGCAGATTTGTAACATATTTGCTCTACTAATAATTTCACAGTTCCACTTGACTGACGCATGAATAAAGTGATGAGCCTAATGGCAAAGTTAATTTTACGTAAAGCAGAATAATACACAGCGTGCATACAAGTAGATCTTACACATGACTTTCAAAAGTGGTCAGTTTATCTTGAACAGCCTATACCTACCCACCTCTGCCCCTGGAAATAAAATTCCCGTGAATGTAGTTCCATTATTTCGTTAATATTTGTCAGGATCTTAGAATAAGTTTACAGCACATCAGCCTTAATCACCATAAATAGATATAATAATTTTCCTATAACAACAAAAGTGAACTAAAGATTGCGGTGGTTGTTACACACGAAATGTTATTTAATTGGGGACTGGCAACTCGGTACTCCATTGACAGGGAGCCAGCCAGTCGACAATAAACTTTATTGGGTGGAGTGTCAAGTAGCACGAACAAACAGGACGGTGGTGAGTGGACGTGCACGGATCGGCAGAAATGGCGTTACAAGAATTTGCGATATAATTCACACGCTTATAGCTTGTCTCGGACGCAAGTGAACGTGTGCAGACCACACAATGTTACTTAGTTCTGCATGTCGGGTATGATGCACCACTGAAAGCCACTCTCTTCCTTCCTTAAGGTTCCCACCCGCCTGGAGCTCTTTTCCGCGTTTGCGTGAGTGAAGATATTGAGTTACAGAGAGTTAGAAAAACACGTTTTTTTTTCTGTTAAACTATTAAACACTCGTCCAATGTGCTAATCTACGGGGACTGTAGAGTGCTTTCAAGGCGTCACACACATCAGAAACACCTTTTCTGAATACTCGAAAATGACTAAAAACTGCTTTATCAAAGCATTGTCTCTCAAAATACACACTTCACATACATACAAAACTACTCAAGGGCCCTACACGGAATATTCCTGCGGGCTTTCTAACAATAATATAATAGAGTCGCCGTTTAAAGTCCCATAGGTACACATAGTGCTACAAGAGCACTGCACGTCAATTCAGAGACTTGTGTTTATAGGCTGTTCACGGTAAAGTGAGCACTTTTTAAGGCCCTTTAAAATTTTTTCTTTCACCTATCTTCCCTCTCCCTGCTGTTTTTTAATATTAATATTGCAATGTGACCAATAAACAGAGGGTATATATTCCACCAACCTCTAAATTAAACGCCTGAGGCTACAGTAAGATATATTTATTAGTGGTTAACGCCAGTTGGAAGGGCCTTAAAAAGTGCTCACTTTGCCGTTAACAGCCTATAGTGACGATGGAGTAGGCTTACTTGATGCATGTGGCAGTGTCGCCGTTATCACTCCCGTGCTGCTCGGCCTCGAACGAGAGGAAACAGTCACCAGGTAGACAGGGACCTTAAGGGGAATGGTGCACGAAAGTCGTGTGTTTACCTTCATTTTGGTCATAAGTTGTTTTTTCAGAGAATTTTTCAAGATTTTTGGCACGACAAGAGATAAAGAATAATTTCGAAAAACTTCTTACATTGATAGATATTCACTACCATTACTACTACCGGAGCACTGACGCAAGGTAAAAAAGAATATCTTAGTTCTCATCCTCCATCAGTGCTCACAGAATAATAACGGTAGTGAATATTTAACAACACAAGAAGTTGTTAAAAATTTATATGGACGTCTTGTCGTGCGAAAAACTTAGATAAACCCTCTGAAAAAAAAAAGTTATGACGAGAATCGGGTAACTACGCTGCTGTCGTGCACCATTGACCCTAACCTTGGAAGGATACGTCGTCGCCCCTGGCTGCAGGTGCGGCGTGGTTCAGTAGTCGCGAGAGCGTGTATGGCGGGCTGGGAGGACGCTAGCGAGCCAGGAATAGCCGGCCAGACGCCCTCACATGCCGCGTGGGGCCGCGCACGACACTTACGTATCTCACCCCCCCCCCCCCATCATCAACACCAAGTGACTGTCTGTCTGCATCGCCGTAGCTCTCCCGCACACACTCCCTCGCCGCACAAAACTTAAGTGAGTGAGTGAAGAGATTTGGGCGGCTCTTAACAGCGAGGCATCGAGAGCCGATGTGGGTGATTGACGTGAGCGTGTAGCAGCGCCGGTATGAGAGGGCGGGGGGAAACGGGAGAACTCCGAGAAAATCCGCCGACAAGCGCCGTCGTCCGGCACGATTCCCACTTGCGAAAATCCGGGAGTGTAGCGGCCGGGATTGAACCCAGTTCGCCTTGGCGGGAGGTGAGCAGGCTAACCGCTCAGCCACCGCAGCCCCACAATACTTGTGGCTCGACGTCACCCACTATTTTCCTGCTGATTAAAATTTTTGTGAAAAATAACTTAAAATATAAGAAGTTACTAATAAACTAACTAACCTACTTTCCCCATCATGTGTGCAAATAGTTTTTAATAAGGGTTTTTTTTTAAACTTAGATGGTAAATAGACCTTGATATCCCGTTGACAGCAATATCATTAAGATTAAGCCAGAAACATAGGCAGCTGTAGTGAGACAATTAAAAATACACAAGTGCTTCAACCGGGACTCGAACCCAGAAAATCTCGTAGAATCAACTGCACAACGGGGGTAAGATTCGGAGCATAAACTTCGAACGTAACCAGTCTAATCTTTTGAATTATAGAGTTTACAAACCTGAAATATTTACATATATATAATTTAAAAATAAATTTCTGAACCACTTAAAGTACGTAAGTCTACATGGGCTACCGTCGTACGACTTGTGTGAAGATTTTGGAGGAAATTGGTTGATTGGTTCCCAAGATATGCCATAAAAACTCTATTTTCCTTTTGGTGCTATATTAAAAATGGCATTAAAAAGAGATCCTGTGTACTATGAAGTCAATAGATAAAGTTACTATAAATTTGGTTCAATTTGGTTAAACAGTTGACAAACTTATCAAAATATTTAATGGTCACCGTTTTGAAAGTGTGTAACTTTACTCAAATCATGCAACTTTACATGGCCTTCTGTAACACTAATGATGTGGAAAATTTGGTGGGAATTAGTTGCATTGTTCCGGAAATATGATAATATATCACATTTCCTCACCTCGTACTGGTTTTCAAAATGCCGACAAAATAGTATCTCTGTATGCATGCTTGCTGCTTCTAATAAATACTGTTAGAGTAAAAATTTGGTTGAATTTTGCAGAATTACTTCACAGATATAACATATAAATCTAAATTATTTACATTAACTTCGCTAGTAATAAAAGCCTGCCGCACCTAAAACATGATAGTTTACATAACCTTCCATGGTAATACTTGCGTGAAAATTCTTGTGGGAATCGGTTAATTGGTCCTCGAGATATGGCATAAAATCTCAATTTTTTTTTCAATTGACGATATTCATAGATGAAGGATAAAAAGGTTAGGTATTAGCTGTTAGCACGTTCGATGATTGTCATGAATACTGCCATTAAACAAAGTTAAGTTAAAATCGTTTACATTTTTCCGTAGTTATTGCACACTAATCTAAAATGCTTTTTCTAACTGCCATTCTGAAAATACGGGTTTTGCACGCTTAAAACATATAAATTAACATAACCTGCCACAGTGCTGCTTTGTTTGCTAAATTTTTAGAAATCTGTTGGGTTTTTTTCCGGAGATAGGATACAAATTTTAATTTGTCGCCATCTTACAAAATGGTGGGAAAAGAGACTTTGTCTCGACAGATTTAATGGTTGTAATATATAATGCAATTATACGAAATTATTTTGGAATTTATTACATAGTTTCGACGATGTAGCATACTACACTGAAATGGCTATATATGAGTGCAGTTTTGAAAATAGGAGTATGAACTACTTAAAACATACCTGAATATATTACCTGCCACATTAATACTTGTTTGCCAAATTTGGTAGGAATCCGTCTTTTTTCCAAGATATGACTTAGAAAATTCATTAATTCACTATCTTACGAAATAGCCGACAATAGTGGTCATGTGTTGACGTATATTATGCTTGTAATATATACTGTCAGCATACAAAATTTGGTATAACGGCTGGCGGTTATACCTAATAATCCCAAAATATTTTTACGGCCACCATTTTGTAAGTATGTACATCAATTTGAAACTCTTGTGTTTGCATGGCCTACCATAGTATTACTTATGTAACAAATATGGCGAGAATTCGTTGAGTAGTTTTCTAGATATAATGTAAAAGTTTTATATTTTCATGTGGTGTTATCTTCCAAAATGACTGATCAACAACAATATTCACATCTATATTCAATGCACATAAGATTCGCCATCAACAACAAATTTGGTTTATATCGGTTGAATGGTTCCTGAGATATGATATCAGCTTACATTTTTTAATGGCCGCCAATTTTGAAAGTAAATTACCAGCTTCGTCGAAAACTATAAAAGTCAGATGTCATAAAGTACTACATGTGTACCGAGTTTGATGAAATTAGGTTGTCGCGTTCAAAATTTGGTAGCAGGAGGGGGGGGGGCAGATATGCGCGCAGATAAACACAAAGAAGACCAAACATACACAAATTATATACACAGATACACAGACAGGAAAGTGATCTCATATGTCTTTCTTTCCGTCAGTAAGTGGGCTAAAAATTACCACTTCAGTTGTCCAGCTGTGTGTATTACTCTGCAGTAGAAGCATGAAATCCAAACCATCGACGTATCACTAATAGCATAACATAAATACATTCCTTTTTTTACGGCTACCATAAACATGTACTAAAAATTCAATGCAGGTATGCCGAACAATACGTTACATGTATTAAAAATATTAAAAATTATTCTGAAACTAATATCATGAACGGGAGCGAAGAATTTCTGCAGGTGAAGTGGAGTTATTTAGAGTTAGTGTCCCTGAATTCTTGTGTTAATCGTTTGTTTGCGGAGCTACGCGAATCTCAGTAATTAGGATTTTATGCAAAAAAAAAAGTAAAAATTAATTATCTCAGCCCGTATGAATGTATTTTTACTATACTTTCAAAAGCCTTGCTTAAGATCTATACTTATACACACACTGTGTATCCTTCCACCATATGTAACATTAACTTTGTCAAGAGCCTGATCACTTTATTCATGTGTCGGCCAAGTAAAACTGTAAAATTATTAGAAAAGTAAATATTTTACCAATTTGCTAATTCATCCACTTATAAGCGTTTAATAACAAATAGTAAAACAAATAATTCCAGCATCCACAGATGTTTACTTAACACTCTTAATTTAACTAAAAGACACGGAACTATATCCTGCTCATGGTAAAGTGAGCACTTTTCAAGGCTGTGCGTAAAAGTTCCTTTCAGCTTGCTTGTGTTCTTCCGCCAACTGTTAATATAAACATTGCCTTGTGACTAATAAACACAGCTAATACATTTTATAGCCCTCAAGAATTAACATCTGAGGCCACAACAACAACATATGCATTTTTTGTTATTATGCTTGCTGGGAGGGCCTCAAAGAGTGCTGAGTTTACCGTGAACAGCACAAAATTTCCCTACGTCGCTATACCAACTTCACTGGGCAGTTGGGAGTCAGTGCTAAGTTTAACTAAGGACCGGATGTTGCAAACTTGATTTATAAGCACTCAAGAGAGAAAGGACCCATAGACACTCATTATACGCGAAGTTATCGCCTCACCATCTTGGTATCCACTACTCCTCCTGGGAATTCTGCCGGACTACTTGCGAGATACTGGATACATGCGTGCTGCGCTTAGTATAGTTCCACACCAACACACGCAATATAGTTACAGACCTGAAAATTTCGCAGATTCATTTTGGGACAAGCTAGGATTCGAAACATGTGTGTTTAAATAATATTACCCATTGGTCCACGTGGTTTTTGACACCTCCTGGAGAGCAGTGGCCTATATTCGCCTTCCACCGTGACAGCAGACAACCAATGTGCAGTTGATATCGGCATATTTGTACACAAGGCTGTAGAGTCTAGCCTGCAGGTCATCGAACTCGCGAATTTTTCAGGTCTCTAGATGTAGTATATGAGAATATACAACATAACCAGTATCTCGCCAGTAGTCGGGCAGCATCTCCATGAAGTGCAGTAAATACCAAGACAGCGAGGCGATAACCTTGGGTATGAAGAGTTTCCATCATTATATTCTCGTAGGAGTGACATTTTCCGAAGTGTAGTTTCAAAAGCGCTCAGTTAACTGTGAACGTCATTTATGCGCATGTTTCTCTCTGCCCTGCTCCCCGCAACATACACTGGACCAGCCTGGACGGACGTCTCGCTTTGGGATCGGGATAGGTACGACTAATAACGAGGAGGGAAAATTCGACTGATGTCTTTCCCCGCCGCACATATGTGTGACGCAAGTTACCGAAGTGCCTATTGTAGATTTTAAATTCTATAATATTTATTATGCAGGGAACGTCAGGTTTCTCAGTATCTCATGACGGTATGCTCCTGGCCAGCAGCAGACTTTCTTCAAGCCCCAAACAGTTTTTGACGTGAATACGTCTTTAAATTTGCAACCATAGTGGGAGGTAATCCAGAAAATCCGATGATAATAAAATCGGGAGACAGTTTGTCATTGCAGCTCCGAATCTATGGTCTACATTCAAAATTCAATTACACCACTCGATTGCCAAAGGATCAAAAAATATGTTACGTTGCGTGAAGACTGTGAAGCACCGCGAAATTATGGAAGGGGGGGGGGGGGGATTCTAAGTTCGTTTCGCTGCGTCTCATAATTTCCGCGTAGTATAACTTTTGACTAGGAGAAACTACGACGCTCGTTTAAGTTTCAATCGACAGCTTTCGTCAAGATACATCGATTACGTGTATAAAAACATGCGTGTGGCGTGGTGATGGTGAAATTGTATGAGTTTAATGCAAAAAAAAAAAATAAAGAAAACTTGACACAATTTCCGCCTATACTAGTCAAAAAGCGAAGTCGAAATACAGAAATCGTGTACGGTTGGAAATAACATCTCAAAAGCAATCCAGTGATATCAATAAAACCCCATATGATCGAGTGAAGCGATGCCGGGAATGTAGAATAAACATCAAGGCGTCCGGGCGCGTCAACGTAGACGTATTCACGCAAAACAAACGGCCGTGGCCCTTAACACAGTCAAACCCAATTTTTTATTACTTGCAAAGTCGTAGCCAGAATTATCTTTCAGGAGGGGCCAACTTCTCTGGCGGGCTCCGGAAGTTGTGAAGATTAGAAGCATATACGATATGCTGATTTGACAACGATACTTTTTTCTTTAATTTTATGATAGTATTGCATTTCGAGGGATTATACTTCACCTTAAATATGTACTAACCTACATAAGCTGCACCCAATGTCCAAAAAAGATTACCAACCGTATAACATCCATGAAATGTATTGATAAAAAAATAAAATATTCCTGAAACCTTTCTTGAAATGAGAAGAACGTATTTAAGAATACCACGCATAAGTAACCCAGAAAATGCAACGAAATAGCTTACAATGACTGGATATAAATGGTATAAGAATAGGGATTTCCCAAGTTTTGAACACTACACAGACATCCGCCCCCCCCCCCCCCCAACCCAAGACGATTGCTTAAATTCGCCACTGTATACTACAAAGTTTAATAGGGCTGAGAAACTTAAATTAAGAGCACAAAATGCAGACATTATCACCTGAATGCACTGCACCAGACGAAGACGTCAAAAAGTGATGGACGTAGCAAGATCGAATGGGAATGGGTGTGAAGAAATATTCTCCACGGGGGCGCTACCGATGAGGTGAAGAAACAAGGAGAACAGGAGAGTGAGAAACACACAGTCGTCGAGTCGAGGTGGCCGTGTTTTCGCAGCTCACTCAGAACAAATTTCCAACATAATTTCTAATGCGGAATTCTTGAGAAAGGAGGTCATTTTCTGTTTGAAGGTGTCAAACCTAGTGACAAATTCGATAATATGTGAGGGCGAATATCACGCGTAACAGTGCACTAAGTAAAACGTATCCGAATATTAGGTAACAAGCACATATTTTTGTGGAGGAATGAATATACAAATTGGTTTATTCTTGAGGTCCGAGAAGCATGATACTTCAACAGTAATTATAGGGTTAAAATTTCCAATTTCATGTATAAAAATATTTTTCTTCTTATTTTAGCTGGGTCTTCAGTCCCCCAAATACCTATGTGAATTTTTATTATATGGCCGACCACTGATTCTACCGCGCGTGATTTTCCGCCCCCCAAACCTGTACCCTTTCTGTAAAACAGAGGGGTATAAGCTATCGTTTACATTCATTGATGTCCCTCGTGTTTTTATTTTAGCCTGTGGCTTTCTGTCTGACCACATTGCTTTTATCCCTTTCACCCCCCTCCGAATTTGTTAAATTAATTTCACTAAGTGGATTGTAATTTCTATCCCTTTGTAACGTTTAGTGGTTGCCCGTAGTGCCTGGAGTATGGAGATGGCGTGGTTGATCTGATCTGCCACCCACCGTTCCCAACACATCAAAAGGATATACAGAACTAGCAACCCGCCCCGACCTCGCTCGGGTGCGATTTACAAACATGGCGTTGTTCAGGTCTACACCATGTATATACACTAAATACTTAAGGCAACTTACATAGGATTAATACTGTGTTGTTCAGAAAGTCTTCGTAAATGAATCCCTATTTTTTATCAAATTTTATTTTAAAAGACAAAAATGGTTACTGTGGGTCATCCTTAAAAGATAAATATATGCTCTCGCGGACTTTTTTGTAGGCCTTTTTCAGATCTACAGTTCTGTAGCACAGTAATTTGGCGTGTCTCTTATGGTTTAGTCAGCGTAAGCCTTGCAAATGACCGAAAAGCGACTTTTTCCAACTATATTAGCAAAAATCGACATTTATCTACTATCCTTACATAAAATATGAATGCATTATATACTTAAACCTTCCTCAAGAAATTCTGTAAATAATGGTGAAAACCGCATCAAAATTCACCAAGTAGTTTATAAGTCTTAGCCGAATACACAGGGCGACTTTGTTTTTATAGTATGTATAGATTATCATAGATTACAGATGCAAACTCTGTGAAGTGAATGCCTATGCAAAACAATATATAAGAGAATATACGAGCTATGTAATACCGTAAACCTTAGGAGTGGTCGGTGCCCTTGAAAATCGATATTTCAAAGAGTTTTAATTAAAAATAATAGACCCTAACTGAAATGAAAGAATAATTCCGTCAATACTGTTGTCTTGAATGAAGACATGGATTCTGCAAACGGTTTTTAGGTAGTATCCCCATTCATGAGAAAATAGTGGGTGGCATGTTATTATCCAAAATATGTGTTTATCGCTTTTAATGACGTCATAATTATGAGTAGACTAACATATAGGCTATTCACGGTAAAGTGGACACTTTAAAAGCCCTCTCATTTTCAATAATAGTCAATAAATATATTTTATTTTATTCTTGGGCGTTAGCTACCGAGCGCTGTGGTATATACACTGTGTTATTACTTACGTGGCAATATTTGTTTAACATGGTGGTTAAAGGCTAAAAAATGGCTGAAAGGAAAAAGTAACTAGGGCCTCAAAGATGCTCACTTTACCGTGAACAGCCTTTACAATAAAGCGTTGCCTTGGCGTTAACTTCTATCAGACGAACGGTTGTCGAAAAAAAACAACGTTTGTAAGAGTGCAGTTGTTTGTCGGTCAAGATTCCGCTCACGCCGGGTTAGCATACATTAACGGCTCATCATATAGATACACTAAGATACAAAATTTTTCACCAGTGTTGTCTAAGTAAGCGAATAGGGGGGCCTGAACTGCCTAAGTCGATACCGCTCCGCCCGCCGAAGTCACGTCCTTACGTCTTATGTACCACCTTCGCGCCGAAACTTCGTTAACCAGGTTCGTTTCCCTTTTTCGTTTGCTGATTACGTTTCAGTTACAATTTCCTTCTCCTTGTTCATTACCCTTTTATCAACGACCAGGTACATTATCATTGAGTTTGCCGGGTCATCGCTGTGTTTATATAAGTTGGGGGGAGGAACACCAGCCATGCCCCACACTTCATAAACAGCCGCATGCTGTCCGTACCTTATTCAAGTTAAATGCGATATTTTATCGGGAAACCCTAAGTTTTCAAGTTGTTCCGCTCCCACTATATGCTCTTCACGGTAAAGTGAGAACTTTTTAGGCCCTAGTTACTTTTTATTTCAGCCATGTTTTATACTTTAAGTACATTTCAGAATAAATATAGTCATATAAGTAATAAACACAGTGCGTAGATTCCCCAATTCTCGGAAGTTAACGTCTAACGCTAAAATAAATATATTTATTGACTGTTATTCAAAATGAAAGAGTTTTCGAAAATGCTCACTTTACCGTGAATAGCCTATACACAGTTTCTATAGCGCTTCCCTGGCTACGTGCCTGAGTTTCAATAACTGCGATGAAAGAAAAAAACACTTGGAGTACTACTCGACAAAGCGAAGTGTGCAGCCAGGGCGGAGTGAGACTCGTGTACTAGTGTAGCTGTTGAGAAGGGAAGAACAACAGCGAGTACGGAAAAACAAGTGCGTGTACAGCTGTCTACATGGATTCAAGCAACTTCTACAGACACCAGCACCGCTACGGCAACGCGAATTAGTCAACACTGTGTGCCACAACTTACAGTCGCCGCGACACCCAACAGTCGTAGCCGAGCACTTTATCTTATACGGGAGGAGGAAGAGGTAAGCGAGAGAAGAGGAAAGGGTGAGAAAGGGCGTGATATTGTGTAGTTCACGCATTTTCCTGATGCCGACAGCCACAACGAACTGGCAACGCTGCGCCGTGGTCTTATGATCCCTGCGGTTCGACAGTGTTGGGCATGGTCAGTTCTGGTCTGGGTGAACGCCAGGCCCGTTGGCCCACATGCACAGTTAGGCAGGACTCCTCAAGGGACAGACAATGAATATGCAGGAGGCCGAGGTCTTTCGATGAGGTAGAGTGCGTCTCACTCTTAGATTGCAGTGAAGAGTGCATGACGCGCGCTGTTTCCAGATGGCTACAGTTCTCAACATCCAAGAGGTTTTGCTGTGTTGGCAGTATAACTTCATACATACAAAATTAAATAACAAGAATTGTCGTATGTAAATATAGAATTGTTTCTTTAGCTACCCACTGAAATATAAGATTGAGACGCACTCCACACCGACTCGGTCCCAGACTTGGACACGGATAACACACACACACACGCTTAGCTTGGTTGAGTAATACACGCCAGCCTTGCAGAAAAAGCAGGGGTTCGCTCCCAGCTCAGGGTCAATATTGCCAACAGGTCTTCTAAAATCCCGCTAAACCATATATAATAATAAGCTATTTTCCATTAAAGAAAGCTAAATTTTTATATAATTACTAGCGAGTACTCGGCGTCCGTTGCAATGCCACGCAAAGAAAGAAAGTGTTTGTGTTTTAAATCTGTTTATTGAAGTGCTTTTGGATACACAATTTTTTTTTTTTTTTTGTTTTTCCGTCTGGTGCGTACACGAATAAGTCAGAAGGTTTTTCGACGCGTAAGCAGGCCACACACAGCTGTCCATGTGAGAAGCATGGATTTTCCAAATTTAGTCCACACACTTGAAGCAATTGTCCCTGTGATTTGTTGATGGTCATTGCAAATGCGAGTCGCACCGGAAACTGCAAACGTCTGAACTCGAATGGAATATATGTAGGAATTATTGGGATGCGTGGCAACAGTACATTTTTTCCTTTAAATTTGCCTTTTAAAATTGTAGCTTCGATTATATTGTTCATCATCTTTTTCACTGAAAGCCTGGTAGCGTTGCAAAGTCGTGGTGGATTGACGTTTCGGAGAAGAATGATAGGCACGCCAATTTTCAATGTTAACACGTGCGGCGGCATGCCTGGCAAATCAAGTGAATTCAAGAATTCAGTTTTATAATTGACAACTTCGTTTTGATTCTTGAAATGATATCCATCTTCTCCTTGCCAAAATAAAATCGGATATTGCAATCCGTCGTATGAGCGATGAGTTTCTGAGACTCGTTGAACATCACCATTTCTGCGATGAAGAATAATATCACGCGAGATAAATTATTCGCCAACTATAACGATCGCCACTTCATCAATGGTTGGTACATTGTATTGTCTTTCGTGTTGGCCGACAGGTGTTTTGTCTGCTCGAACTATAACTTTGTAATTATCAGCTGGCATTTGTTCAAGGGCAGTTCTGAACAATCGAATTCATTCGTTATGTTGATCGAATAAACTTGGTAGAGCAGCGACAATTTCTCGTTTAGTGCCCGTATTGAATCGACAACGTTGATCGATTTGTTTATCAGTGTTTCCCATGAAATAAATTTGAAGAAATTTGTAATCTGCGTTCGGCAGTGGTAATAGAGATCCAACACGATAATAAATTTACCCTTGCACTTTGAATGTTGGCATGTAATTCTCGCGCACAATATTTGTTGCACCGAACGATGTCATTTGGAAACATGAATTGTACTTGCGTATGTTTGCCAAGAAATGTTTCGATTGGCTTGTATCACCTGACACCAACGTTGGTAATGGTTCGGCTGGTGAATGTAATTCTGATAATTTTCACTTTCCCATTCGCGCAGCACATTCGTGGTGATTCATTATTAAATTTAAGGGCACTGCAATACACGCATAATTTGTCCATTTTTCCAATAACCACACTTGGATGAAGACTATAATCATAATTAGCATCGTAATGGAATGCACCAAGATTTAAATCAGCATGCAGTGTTCGTCTGGATCGAGCAGTGCGTACTTGAACGGTTTCCAGTCTTGCTTCCCGTTGCTCGTCGGTTTCTGAAGCTCATGATGCCTTTTTACTTTTTGCTTGAGGTGTAGATCTGCCCATCGCTTTTCGTTTGGATGACAACGTAAGAAATGCTTTGTGATGCCTATTACAAATTTACAATCAACACCACTTATTATGTCACACACGAACAATCAAATCTCTGATCTGCTCCCGTAGATTGTAGATTTGAAACGGAACAAACTGTCATATTTTGATTAGGTACGTCATCTTCATTCATCATATGTATTTTGTAAGACAATAGCTAGAATAAACTCATTTGTTGAAACGACTCACGCGCCACCTATTGTAAAATGGTTTTCCCAACTGAGAAACCTTCGCGGGCGTGCGCACAACAACTTACCAAAGTTTCATCGCAATCGGATGAATGATACAGGAACGCATACGGGACAAACAAACATTCATATATATATATATATATATATATATATATATATAATATATATATATATATATATATATATGCAATGTGGTAAATCGAATTAGGTATAACTTTGCTGTTCAAACACCACGTGTTTATAAAAGCAATGAATAAAAATAAAATAAAAACGTCTTCAAAATGTGGTTCGCTCTGAATCATCGGGGTTAATTTCTGCATCCTTAGGAGAGAGGGAACAATTCGTCGCTTTTTTTTTGTTTGAATTAAACCCATGTTTTTTTCACGCTGCAAGGAAAAAGCTGGATTTATCGCTAGGCAGGATAAAATATTTATGCCGCTAAACCCATAGACTAAATAAAGATGGGGTAGACCACTTGTTCGTCTTCTGCGCATGTGCCTAACATTGACCTACTCCTAAGAAACACAAGTGTCAAAGTCACATGGTCAACAATGATTAACGTATTCGTTTATATCTTAATATTCATAATACAAGCGCTTTTATATTAATTAAATAATTTCACCAATTTGAATTTAATCAAACTACATTACAAATGTGTTCGAGGAAGTATACGAACATTTTAAAGCACATGTTTACTAAACAATGTTCTAAACAATGTTCTAATCTCAAATCCAATCCACACCCATCGTTTTTTGCAAGTCGCGTTGGCAAAAAAAAGCATTTCAATGTTGGGACGCGGGGACTGGTTGTGCGCAGCCGGCGAGAGATCTATCTATCACATCTTTAGCCTATGGTTAAACCGAACTTAGAAAAATCTGGAGTTAATGGTTGGAGAGGGGGGGGGGGGGTAGTATCTAGATTGCCAACACTGTGTCAGGGTCTCGAACTCTCTGTTATCAGAGCGCCGATAAGGCCTCGCTACCCCGCGACCTCCGCGGAGAGGAAACCCACTGACCTTCTGGTTATCGTGGTCACCAGGTCAGCGGTCGCTGGGCCGCTCGATACTGCATGTCCGGCTGCCCTGCCGCGGCACGACTCCCGCTCAGTTTCACCGACCACATCCACTCCAGCCTCGGTGCTCTACTGTACATGTACACGCCGAGGAATATTATAAGTTTAACAACACAGTTTCTGTACCCTTTAAGAGTACATGGCCCCCTGATATATATATATATATATATATATATATATATATACACGCTTTCGAGGGAAGCGATACGGGCGACAATAACATGGGCTCCTACGTCCAAGGAGCTGAACCTGCGTGCAGTGTTCCCGCTGTTAACGCTTTATTGTGCGAATGAGATTTGTAACAGCGGGATTTTATTACACGTGATGAAAGCTCACATATTAAACTACGACTATACCGTTTTTTTTCTCCTGCCTATTAAGGAAACTATGTAGGAAAGAGCTAATCAAGCGATTTTTAAATCATTTTCACGATTATTTTTCCTTTTAGAACAAACTTAATATTATTAAACTCAAACTGTACGGGCTTGGATAATTGTTTTCTTCATCTCTTCTGGCAAACAGACGTATTCCCAGGACCTTCATTTGCCGGCAATATACACAATTATATATAGAATTTTATATATATATATAATTTTATGTATATAACATAGTCATATACATAATTATGTATAGGTATATAAATATGAAAATATAAAAATTATTCATTTTATTTTATACTTAATTAGGTATATAAATATGTATAAGTGTATAAATATGTAAACATAATTTATTTTATACATAATTATGTATAGGTATATAAATACGTATGAGTTAATAAATATGAGGGGCTGAGTTCCAAAACTATTCTCATCCATGCAAAGTGATTTTCAGTAAAATGCAAAAAACTGATTGTGACTCCAGCTTGATGTTAATAAGTACAACTGTTGTATAAATATGGAGGGATTACTGTCAGTATTGTAAATCTACAATGAAAAATGTATTCACCCATTGGTATTAGAGATATATAATAAAATGAATTGGATTAAAAGAGTTTAGCTACAAAATAATGGAAAAGATCAGTTATGGAAACAACATAGAGAATAAGGTCAGTTATGATTCGAGTACTATGAAGTAATATATTTAGAAGAACATATAGTACTATACACCATAACATAACACATAATATCTGTTTTAAAAGTAAAACAATGTTACTGTAGTAATGTTTTTCAAATTGTCACTCAATTACACCAGTTTAAATAATGTAAGATATTTTAAATTATAAACTCATCCTCATCTTCAGGGCGTTGTGGTATTTCTGCTTCATCAATATTATCCATATCACATTTTGAAAAAAGAACCTTCCTATAGTAGTCCATGTCTTCTCGTTGATCTCATCCTTCTCCAAAATGTTTGTGTAACCATTTTTTGTTTTTGACATCTTCAATTTTTGCTGCTTTCACTGGCATTTGGGATGGTAGCTGCTCAGGACAGATTGAAGTTATCCTTTTACCTTTCTTCACAAATGGTTTGAAAGTTCCTATATCCACTCTGTAGTTAACTTCACCTTTTATAACAATAGTGCTGTTCTTAGTTTTCGTCAGCACCACTCTCTTTGATGGAGCAAACTGGAAGTGTATCTGACCAGGGGCTTTGATGACATCAGATACAGAGGATTTCCAGTCGTGAATAGGCACATCTGTTCCCACATTTTTTATGGTTCCATATTTAGAGAAAACATCTTTATATTCTTGTTGCTGGATTATGGTATCTTTCTTCCTTAATTCTTTTTCAATGAGGCCGAAGACACGGTCAGAAGGAAGGGAGGAATGACCAACAACCGGGAATATCATATGAACAGACTTTGCGTTAGAAGTAGAATCAAGAAGCCATTTGACGAGCATGCCTATAATGGTGATATTTTTGTTTTGACCGGTGCAGCCATCTGCAAACATCTGTTTTTCCTCAATATCAGTGAGATCTGCATTACAAAGGTAATAATACACAGTAGACGCTATCTCATTTGATTCTTTCAAGCGCTGCCCTTCAGACCAAGTAAAAATATGTACATTGTACGTACTTTGCTTAGTCTTTGAATGCCCTTCACAAATTGTCATGTAGTATTGATAGAGTTGCCTAGAATAGTAGGCTGCTTGATCAAGAACTTTCGGCAACTGTAAATTCTTCTGTCAGTCGAAAGAGAATTTGAATACCTTATCATTGCCTGTGGTTCTCTCAACATCTCATGAAATGCTTTCACTTTTAGTTTATCCACAGTATATTTGGTCACTGATTCAGCTTTACCCCGATTGGTTGTGGCACTAATTGCCGATTACAACCTAATGCACTCGAAACATGCATCCGTCGCTGGAGACCTGAAACTGATATTCAAATATTTCATAGAAATATCCCAAAAAAAGTGATACTTGACCTGGTTCTGACTATCCACTCCATTGTTGTAGGCTTTCCACAAGTTATGGACACTACCATCACTAGGAAGGTATTGTCTAACACTCTGTTCACGAGTGTAGTGCAACTCAACACATGTAATACTTTGTATGTACTTGACGTCTTTTTCCAAGGTATTTTCGTGACCTCGTGTCCCCACCACGCTTTTCTGAAGGAGATCTCCATGTCTTTATATGTTGTTTACAGGTGTTTAGCACCCTGAATTTAGAAACCCCAAGTATTGACAAGAAAGATTTACCACATGCCTGCATAAGGCCACTGTTTTTAAACCTTATATAATATGAGATTGTTACTCCTTTTTCTGGGCCTTGTTTTCCACTTGGACGTTTACGTTTGGGATTATTTTGAGCTGTGTACTTCAGAATGAAATTGTCCTGTGACACTTTATCTTTGTGCAAGTAAAACGCTCCTTGAAAACGGCGGATGTCTTGCATTGACAGGTCACTACACTGAAAGGTCTTCTTACGATGTATGCAGTTAGGTTTACGAGGCAGTGATTTTGGTTTACATCTGCAACACAGTCATAAAAATATGAGTAAAATAAATGTAGGACAAGCACACAATGAATATTAGCAAGTTATTGTAAACCAACACTTGTTTACCTTTCTTTTTTCACCTTCTCTTTATGCCACGAACTTTTGTCACGTTCTTTCCTTCTTCCTCTTCCTTCAGCTATGATAATGGCATTGCCACCCTCCATTGCTCATAACTTCTGCAAAGTATCTTCTCTAGCCAGATGCAAATTACAGACTGAAAACTACAGACAAACTAACAACAACGCAAATACCAGCTGATATATTTTTTTAATTAATTTTAATATTCGTCTTTTTCCCATGTAGTAATGTTGCCAACATTTTAACGTAACATTTTCCACGGACTTACATAATTTCGTTCGGTTTTGCTAGTTAGAAGAAAACATATTTGTGGGATAAAGCCAGTTTTGGAAGTAATTTTCTATCCAGCATGCTTGTACAGTATGAGATGAGGGCAGTTTAGAAAGTAAAAATGGCAACCGTCACTGAGGAAAAGGCGAGTTTTGCTGCTTAAGTGTATGTGGATAAGGCAAGTTCTGGGAACAACACAGATTTTAATATACACAGTACCTATATTCTATCGCGCTCGGAAGTTAACGTCTAAGACAAAAATAAAATATATGTATTGCCTATTATTCTAAATGAGAGGGCTTCCAAAAATACTCACTTTACCGTAAATAGCATATACCATGTGTTCTCTGTGCAAGGTAGGCAGGATACTGCCACAAAAATGAATAAATATGAATATAAATAAAACAAGCTAATCTATAAGTTTCCTGGTCACAAAATAACACATTCTATTGCTTCGTAGTTTCAAGTGCTTCTTGGTTTCTCTATTCATGTTTCAATGACTGCCTAGATCGCGATGACATTTTCACTCCTCAGAAATATTCTTGGATAATCAGCACTAATCGTATGGCACATGCAGTGATTCAATGAGTTGTTTTGTTTACGCGCATGGTGTAAATCCTAATCTGCCCTTGAATTATTAGTAATAATAATGACTGTTTCCACGTAAAAAGAAATCGGAATTAAATATTTTCACAGCTGTAGACATTCTTTCTGTACTGATCATTTAATGGCTTTTATTGTTAAGACTATCAAATTTATGTATCGAGACACATGCGGTTAGTTTTGGAATAAGCGAATTCTGAACATATTGCTAAGCAGGAAGAGGTGGTCCCAGCACATACAACATATAATAAGTAGCTATCTTTTACCCATAACTTGTATTTTTCTTGTGATAAATCGCCACCCGTTGGCTGTATAGCGTTATGACTAACAACCGTACTTATAAAGTAAAATCGAAATAAACGAGACTTGCCTAATACTGTATCCGAACTAATGTGTACGTGAAGCTTAATTAATTGCTTTTAATGTTAATTATTCATTAGAGCGCCTTAGATTTTGTAGGCCTTTGTCAGCTAAACAATTTTAAGTTAGTTCCACATAATGACTAAAAGCAATAATTTGATACCGCCTTATAATTAAGTAACTTTATAGGAGCCAATTAATTTCTGCTATATCCAACATAATCTGCATGACTCCAAACCAACCAACTGCAAACAATTCGCATATCGTATGACCAAATAAAACAAAAGAATTAGTTCTGATGAGTGTGGCAACTAACAAACCCGCTTTGTTTTTGTTTGTTTAACACTGCGAAATCTGCTGTGGCACCATGTCATAGTGCCAAATGTACGGGCATCTAATATTCAGCGTACAGAATTGCAGAATATATTCAGAACAAAGCGTGTGATTTTGTGTTACAGCTCACGTGCTGTGATTATACCCCTGTCTTGCTTTCATTAGTGACTGTGGTCTACCCTAAATGTTATTATCTCTTACAATAAGTATCCTTTATTTTATGCGTAATTTAGGTTTCTTGCACCTATCATTCCACCTGTGTATTTAATTATGAATATTTTATTTCCTAATGCACACACAAGAGTGATGTAGCAGCGCATGTGTGTAACTGTGTGATTCGAAACATCGTATATCAACTTCTGTTTGTAAATATTTAGAAAACGATTCAAGGAAATAGCAAATAACACTGAATACATGCCGCCAAAACGGGACCTTTCCATGTCATAACCCACATTAAAAGAATCTCGGTATATTTTAGATACTCGGTAAAAGCCTATATACCCCAATTATAAAATTGCATAGAAAACTAATTTTAAGACGTAAACTTTGGTTTTACGTCATAAACCTTTTCAAGGTGTTTCAAGTTTCCTGGTATAGGTACATATAGCGTATTATAATTTGCTATAGCTAGCAACTTCAGATGGGAAACGAAGATGAGTTCAGGACCCATATGATTCGAATCCACGCTATTCTAAATGTTTCAGGCGTTTTTATTTCTTGACTGGCGTTCACACTGCCTTTACCCAAGTAGTATGAACGTAAAAATGCCTGAAGCTCAGCATGCAACCAAATAAATTCAAGTGATTTCCAAGCTTTAGCTAGCTTTAAAAGCGTATTCACGTTTTGTACACTTCAGTACACTGATAATTAATTCTACGAGGTGAAATGGCTACACGTGCAGTGAAGCATGACAAACAAAAGTAATTTGTGGGCTACAGTTGCCATACAGACAGTATGATAATAAAATTATATTTTGTGGAAATCTGATTTTCATGTTAGGTATTAAAGCTCGCATAGAACAGCTGTTCCCGTCATAGCTATCGAATACAGTAGTCTATTCGCTGTTTCTTCACACTTTTTGAATCAAACCTTTGAAAAATCACCCCATGTATGACGTGTTTAGTTATTACCTAAATATGGCATGTATCACAGGCGTTTTATACCCCTGTCAACATAAAAGTAGGTATCTTTTTTAGGTTAAATTTAAGTTTTACCTATATTTTATTTATAAATTACATTACATAAATAATATACATCAATAAAAAAAGTGAGAAAACACGAGCGTTGGTAGCGCTTAGTAAGAAATAGTTCTCATGCAAAATATTAATACAACTGAGTGCGCACGAAATCAGTGCGCTGTCCCTTCGGTGATATTTTCTAGACTTCGTTAAGCTTAGTTTGCACGAGGCGGAGAAATGTCCTAAAAGTAGAACCTTAGCAGGGCTTCAGAAGAGTGTGAAGTAACCGTGAATGTATTATACCATCAGCGCTGCTGCTTGATGTGGCTACAGAATACTTAACGGCGGCTTATGCCGCGCACTTCAGTCTCGCACGCCAAGCGAAACGGCGGTACTGATCTGCGGCACGTCGGACCAGTCAACAGGGAATTTATTTTGTAATACGCAGTAGCCAGTCAGACACAAAGCCCGTTCCCGAGTCCCGCGCAGCCAATCGGCGAGCGGGTACACCCACATCATTCTAAGGAACCACCACGCCAGTTCATTTCGGTCGATACATAGAATGTTGCAAAATTGCATGCCAATACTTCGGAGAAACATTCCTCACACCTCGAAGAAGGAAAAACATTATGAGAACATAGGTACGTAAACGCTTCGTTTCTTTACTACAGCTCGTAATACATAATGTACAGTGAATGTCCCGCGGGCTGGACCATGTTATTGTGGAATGTCATCGCAGCGTTCGTTTACAAAGCACACGATACAATACACCACAACACTACACCACAGGACACTAGGAATTACACAGAAATTAGTTACGCATGTGTGAAAGCTTATCCTCGCCACATTGCAGACTAAAAGAAATATTCAAAATGCCCTACATCAGAAAAACACATGCAAACCCGTCGTTGCATGGACTCCCGGATGTGTTGATGAATCTCAGAATTCCTGATTTTTTCGCAGCCCGCCACAATACGGTTACGAAGTTTATCCATATCGTCCACTGGGGTTTGCATACACAAGTGCCTTTAAATGTTCCCATAAAAAAAGTCAAGTGGATTCAAATCAGGGCTCCTCGGGAGCTGGAATGGGGCTGTCAGTTACAGCCGCGATGGCATTCCACAGTAATATGATCCGGTTCGTGGGCCATATACTGTAGGCGTATGTTGCGTATTACGAACTGTAGTAAAGAAACGAATTTTCATGTACCTGTGTTCAAATATTGATTTTTGTTCCTCCAGACGCAAGGAATGTTTCCCAGAAAAGTTGACATGCAATTTTGCAACAGTCTGTATATTGTCAATTTGTAAGTTGCAAAGGAAGCAAGTTTATCGATGTACACTATACCCAATAGAAAACTGCATTCGATAAGGGAACTCCCTGACGTAGTGAAAGACATCATTCGTTGTTTATAGTCCATTCATGGCTACTTCCAACTTTTCTAAAGCCCTGCTAATGTTCTAATTCCAGGCTATTCCTCCGCTTAATGTAAACAAAGCTTAACAGGGTATAGAAAATTACACCAAAAGGACAGCGTACTGCATCCGTGCGCACTTTGTTTAATGACGTTTCGTATGAGAACTATTTTTTACTAGGCATTACCGACACAACTATTTTCCCTCAGATTTTATCCATATTAGTTACAAATAAAATACTATAACTTATTGTGAAAATACAAAGAAAAGTTCAATTAAAAAAAAAAATATGTTAAGTTAATAGAAGAATAAAACGCTTGTGATACATGGCATATATAGGAAACAATCAAGCGAACATCATACATGAGGTGATTTTACAAATATTTGTTTTAAAATTTGTGAAGAAACCGCAAATAGACTATATAGTATTATATTCCTCAGTTTTATGAACAGCTACTGCCAATAATATTAAACACAAACTCGTTTTATTGGTGCTGGTATACTACAGAGAATAATGATAATATAACAAAACGTTTATTCTTTGCTACACCTAAAGTTACATTTCTGTATATGTCTTAAACAGTCAAACATAATATGCAAACGGACTGGGAAGGAGTAGACCATTGCAAGCTACACGCTTAGTGACAAACATCAACTATGGCGAATCGAATCTTTAAAATTAACAAAATATGGTTTTACCTTACGATCATTCTATTACTAGTTTCACCGAGCAAGGTGGCACAATGGAAACTCACTGGACTCGCATTCGGGAGGACCCGGGTTCGATTCTCTGTCCGGCCATCCTGATTTTGGTTTTCCAGGCGAATGCTGGGATGGGTCCCAACCAAAGGCCATGGCCGATTCCGTCCCTTTCCTTCCCCAATCCCTTTTTCCTGTGCAACTTGCACCGTCTCTAATGACCTTGCTGTCGACGAGACGTTAAGCCTAATTACCTACCTGTTATCAGTTTCACGACATCGATACTTGTTCTAGCCTGTGTACGTTATTGACATTCTTAGATATTTCTTAAATGCTATTCACATTTTCTGTTTACTCGCGTTTCTTCCAGTGAACCAATATGTGTTTTATTTTAATAGTTTTGATGACTTTGTAGGTTGGGTCAATAAAACCTATTAGTTATTTGCAGTGACTTTCTGAAATAAACGACTTACGCCAGCGACGAGAACAAAGAGAGTGATTTTATACTTTAGTCGTATTTTTCCCGTGGTTATTTCCGTAACACTTTGTTGTCAACCAGTCACTGGAGAATGGCCAATACACATTCGGAACGAAATCCAAACTATGTCAGCTTTCTCGATAAATATGTAACGAATATGTTACCCTCGTGAAATTTCTACTATGCGCAGTCTATTCTCAGTTTCTTCACACTTATTGAATCAAACCTTTGAAAAATCATCCTCTGTATAAAGTGTTTGATTTTTTCCATAATATGGCATGTATCACACGCATTTTATACTTGCTTTAAGATAAGAAATACCTCAATTTTGGTTTAATTGAACTTTTAAATTTATTTATCTACAAATTATATTTAGTTTATAATTAATGATACGCGCGTGACCTCTCGTCATGCGCACGATCTCCTGTTACGTTCAGGCCGGCGCTGTGGGAGGACTAACCTTCCTCGACTCTCCTCTTCGCCCAGGCGGTCTGCCCGGTCGAGTCACCCGACAGCCGGGGGAATGATTGACAGCTCCTGGTTGGCGTCATGGTCCCTCCACCCCCCTGCTGGAGAAGCCAACGAGTTTAGAGGATGCGCAAGTATATTCTGGGAACTAGGGCCCTCTCCACAATGCGGTATTTAGATAAATTTCTGGGAGATGGCCCACGACCCTATAAATATTACAGAGGTCTAAGGGCCGACAGTCTTGGTAGATACCTTCTGCCTGAGTGCAGTAACCAGGCGAAGTCGACGAGGGACATTTGAAGAGTACGGGTGATGACGGCAGGTTGCGAGATGACGGCGGACGAGGTGTTCGTGGTGTGAATGGACGAAAGAGCGTGAAACCTGACGAGTGCAGGCTACTGTGCAAGAGGGCGGTCGGAGATCTATAGAACATTGCGGACTGATGGAACCTGCACTAAACTGAGGTGGAACTGAATGAACACATGATACGTATTTTACTGTAAATATTGCGAACTGTCAATTATAGACATAGAATTGATAAAATAATGGAATAGGTTTTGATACACTCCCTAATCGGACTGATTTTTGACTATTTAATTATGTTAATTTCTTTGAGGTAATCGCAAATTGTATTGATTGAATTCATTAGTTGTAAACAGCATGTGATACCAATCTTTTTTAAGAATTTGGGCGTAGAGAATTTCGTTTGTAGTTATTATAAATAAAGTTAGGAAATTAAAATTAACTCTTTCATTTAATTAAGACCTCCATCCCTTAGCGAACCTGGTTTAAGTCCACTGATTTTTGAGAAATTGTGACATTAATATGAACAAAAACAGGGAGAAAATATATGAGTTGGTAATGCCTAGTAAGAAATATTATCACTCTGAGTGTGCACGAATGTGATGCACTGTCCCTTTGGTGTAAGTGTCTAGGCTCGGCTAAGCTTTGTTTGCATAAGGCGGAGGAATAACCTGGAAGTAGAACTTTAGCAGGGCTTCAGAATAGTTGAAAGTAACTGTGAACGTACTTCATACATTTCCCAAAGGAGGCCAAGCGAGGCCCGGAACTCTCCCCAGCATCTACGCCCACTCTGAAGGATAAGGGCTATTAGCAGTTCCGTATTAGTATGAGGGTCAAGTTTCGCTGATGGCGTGCAGACCCAAAGCGCCGTGGTAGATTTGTTTTGCGAGCAAATTGAACCGCGCGGGCCACAAATGAGGGACATAAATTTTTCTCGGCGCGGCCATCCCGAGCTCCCGCCCTTCTCTATCTGTTCTTGCTATCCAGTAGTTTACTCGCTTCATCCCTCCCTTCCACCCCCTCCCCCCTATACATCTTCAACATCCGTCCCACACGCCGAAAAGACCCGCCAAGTTTGAGGTTTTCCCGGCCATTTTGCCCCATCGCCGCCGCGACCGATGTATTCAAATTTCTCCCAATATTTGTTTTTCGCTCGCGTAACATCCAGGGAAATATTCCTGGACGAGGCCAGAAAAAGACGCTTTACACGATGCGGGAGGGTGGCCGTCGGGGCCACCGCCACGTCCTGAAATACAAGCTCCAATTTTCTCGCTTCCCCCTTCCCTTCCCAAACCACCAAACCGGCACCGCTCCACCAAAACTTATTGGAAGCAGTTTCCGCGCCATTTCGTCTCCCGGTCCCATCAGCGCGCTGCCTCCAGATATTCGGCAGCGGAATATCGCGATGCGGGCCTCGTCAGTTCAAGGTTATCGTGCGAGGTCGGAGAACTCTACCCGAACGAAGCCATGTCGACTTTCGATTTGCGGCGAGGGTATCATAATAGATCTAGCTAGACCTCGGAACTTTTGAGATTAAGGGCGCGTTTACACGGCGACAGTAATTCGCGGCAGTTCGTATCGCGAGAGCTACTTTCGCATTACTATCGTCGTGTAAATGGCACGATAGTTACTGCCACACTGTCATGATAGCACTATCACGATATCAGCTCGAGCTAGATAGTTGATAGTAACTGTCGTGACAGACTATGCAACTATAGTACTATGCAACTATCGTGTAACTATCGTAGTCTAAACCGTGTACCATCACTATCGTGATAGTGCGGGTCACAAATCTTAACATGTGTTTACTTTGACAGTAACATTGCAGAATTATTTTGATTCTGTTAATATCTATCGCGGTTCTTACCCTATGTGGCGGTACGACAGGCCGTATACTATCATATAGGTATGACACAACAGTATTGACAGCATATTTATTGTCATATAATAAAACATGGGAACAATATATGTATGCATGTCGTTAATATCCTGCCGCGACCTTTAACTACCCCAACAATTATCACCCTCTTGATAAAAGGATATACACAAGAGTTATCAGACATGTCCCTTTTGAGGTTAACTATCACAGCATGTCTCGATCGTGTGTGTAAACAGGACCTGTCGCGACAGTTACTTTCACACATTCTCGTGATAGCTACTATCGTAGTAACTACTATTACCGTGTTAACGCGCCCTAAGCGCAAGCGTAGCTCGGACAGTATGTTTTCAGCGCTTCACTAGAGCCAACCGAGAAGTCAGGCCTTTAAGAATGCTATATCTAACAAAACAATATATTTCGTAAGAAATAACAATAACAATGAAGCTCAAATGAGAAAATAGGGCTGCAAATCGTGTTAGTTTTCTTCACTCGACTTCCCGCGTGTACCACACGGAGCAGTTATTAATTTACTTTGCCGAAGTACCAAACTAGTGGTTCTACCCTCAGGTCCTAGATCGGCTCTCAAAACCTCGACCGTATCAGCTTGAAAACGGCAATGATTTGCATCAAAATAAATTTTCCATTTTAGTTATTAGAACCGTTTTATTATTGGTTTATTTCTAAGAAACTGTCAACCATGAGTTTTATAATTATTTTTTATAGTAATTTCACGAAGTTTAGAGTTAATAGGACACTATAATTTTTTTTTCCACACAAACTTCAAACCTTCATTATACCCCTTTTGGGTTGAATTTTTGAAAATCCCTTCTTAGTGGCTGCCTACATTACATAAAGAATTTTTCCTCCAAATGTAATGTTTGTAGACCAATGGTTGTGGCTGGGCGTTCATATGTCAGTCAGTCACTCTGGTTTTCCTATATATATATATACACACACACACACACACACATACAGATATGTACGGAGTACATAACTGTTTGATCTCATTGTATATTAATGAAAATGCTATGTCTTTTTAACCATACCATTAAGGGATTCATTTTAGTAAAGTATAACACCTTAGCCGTTCTAAAGAGCCAAACGGAAGCGAGAAAAATTAAATTTACTCTCCAACAAATTAACTGGTTTTTGTCTATGAATATATCTCCAATAGGATAACAAAAATTTTAAAGGCATGGCATTGTTTCATAAATTGAATGAAAATCATAGCGTACCAGAAAATTCTAAAATATTGCAAAAACCAAATTTGCAAAACAAATACTTGTCAGCCCGCCCGATCTGATAAGCGAAGTGTCTGTGTTTCAAGCACGACAGGCGCGAAAGTATTCCCAAATTGTCTTCTCAAACGCGTTTACCTGTATTTGAAGAACAACATTATACATAACTCTTATACAATTTTCCGCAGAAATAAAAACAGCTATAAACGAAATACCAAACAATCAACTGCAATAATTGTTTAACTTCCGGTGCTTCAGTAGGAGACTGATCGTTTTGGCAACTTATTATACATGAATGTATTTAAAAGGCGTGTTCCATTATTCGACTACAACGGCAGCAGCCAAGTACAGTATATACCTACGAGATGGCAGTTACGGTTAGTAATATTATTCACACCAACTCAACTGACTGAAAAACTACTGGTGCAAGTTTGTTACCATCCACGGTTGCAGCCATGTCAACAAATTAAGAGTATATTGGTAATTTAAAACCAACATATGCTTTCCTCACCCCCCCCCCCCAAATAATAAGTTTGCTCCATTTGGGAAGTTATGAACCGGTTTCGATAACTGATTTGACTAGAGGTACGTTTTTAATGGCATAGGCTGTTCACTGTAAAATTAGAACTTTTGAAAGCCATGCTAAAGATGTACTTATATCTACGTTGTGTATTCTTCCGCCTTATGTAAGGTTAGCATTGTCGTGGGCCTCATCAATTTATTCATGCGTTGGTCAAATAATACTGAGAAATGTTTAGAAAAGTAAATATTTGACAAATCTGCTAATTTTTACGCTTCGGTGAATAAAAAAAAAAAAAAACAGAAAAACAGAAACCGAAACAAATAATTTAAACTATCAGAAATGGTTACCTAACGCTTCTTATTTGATGTTAAGATACGGAACTACTTCCCATCCATAGTTACCAACTTTACTGAGTGCATCTCGCTCAGGGCGCCCGTTGAAATATATCGAGATAGATGCAGTGACGTTTTTCTAAGGTTGATTTCAAAAGTGCTCACTTTTATCGTGAACAGCCTTTAGCAGGAAACGTTTGCAAAATTTCGATAGTAACTGAGGCGTCAGAAAAAACAGGTTTGCAAAGTTCGGACAGATCCCCATACTCATGTTCGTTGTTACATAGTTGGTAAATGCAGACAGAGAGTAGACTGGACCGCATTTCCCCAGAAAGAAGTTTCCTCGCTGGCACTTCAACTCGCGCAAACAGACGTGTTCGTTCCGGAGCGCCTGTGTTGTAAGCGAGTAATCCGTTCGTGGCCCCGCCTAACTCAGTTACCCCCCAAGCAGGCTTTGACTTCGCGTCGAGCCAGGCACTTAGACTACAACGGCGAAGAAAGTGTCGACCAGGAACCGCGGTGCGACGTCGCTCGAGTTTGAAATTCACTTCGGAATGACTTTTACCAGTTAGCGTCTCCGCATTGCTCATCCTCCCTCCCATCTAACCCCCTGGACGCCCGCCCCCCACCAGCTACAACTCTTCCTCGGCTCTCAGTTCTCGCCGTCCCTGCGCTCCTCCGTTATTTTTATCTCCCGTATTTTTGGCGGCGCGGAAATATTCTCAGTTCGGGCGCCGCCAGCGCGCCGACTCCCTCTCTCTTGTTTGTTTCCTGTCTAATGGTACAACCAACTTGCACGTGCGCCACCGTCTACAGTAAAGCTGGACTCACAACCATCCGTTTCATCCGTCACAGTCGCCCGTCCGTCCGTCTGTCACGTGATCCTTCAACCAATCGCAGGGCAAACGTTTTTTTCTATCCGTCAATCCGTCAAATATATCTCAAACTTTAACTTTCGACGGACGGACGGATGGGCCACCGCCTTGTAATATCGTTCCTTCAACATGGCTGTCGGAAAACAGTCACTTGTTTATTTTCTGAATGTTTTTCTTTTTAAAGTCACGATGCAATGAAGTTTTTTTTTTTTTTTACGTTTCACCTTTGAATTGAACTGAAGATGACTTGTATATTTTCGGAGGAAATGTTGATAAGTTACGTTAGGGAAGCGAATATATTTATTACATTCATTAAAAACGATTGTCTGTGCGTGATAAAGTTAATGGTGTGGGCCCGACGGATCGACGGATCGACGGACCGCGGACTGTTGTGAGTCGCTTTCAATTGACGGACGAAAAAATCGACGGATGGCTGGCTGACGGACGGGCGACTGACGGAAGCGACTGATGGTTGTGAGCCAAGCTTAACGTGTCTGCGGAGAGTTGGTACCCTCGGTGGGGGGTGGTGTTGCATGGCCGTTCCTAGTTGGTGGAGCGACTTGTCAGGTTAATTCCGATAACGAACGAGACTCCGGCCTGCTAACTAGTCGCTTCTGGCATCCCTTCGTGCTACCGGCGACAAATTATCTTCTTAGGCCCCTTCTACAATGCACGGGTAGGTAAAGGCTGTTCACGATAAAGTGAGCACTTTTGAAATCAACCTTAGAAAAAAGTCACTGCCTCTACCTGCATATGTTTTAACGGGCGCAATGAGTGACATGAGTCCAGAAAGGTTGGTAACAATGGAGGGGAAAGTAGCTCCGTATATTAACGTCGAACAAAAAGTGTCATGTGCGATCAATTAAATTATTTCTCTCACTTTCTGTATCTTTTAATGCATTGAAGTGTAAAAGTTAGCATATTCAGTCAATATTTACTTTTATAATAATTTCACAGTTTCACGACCGACGCAAGAACAAAGTGATGAGGCTCATGGCAATGTTGATTTTACATACGGCGGAAGAACACACAACGTGTATACAGGTAGATCTTAAGCAGGGCTTTCAAAAGTGTTCATTTTATCGTGAACAGCCTGTACATAAGAAAACGGACTCAGAAACGCAAGCGGAACAAGCCGACGACTCGCGATGAATTTGAACCATTCTACAATACGAATACACGTACGGTCTTGCAACTTGCGAAATCAAAAATACTCAACTGTTGCAAATTACTGACACGGGTTTCATAATACGCACATATCATTTCGTATATTTTTATAGTGTTTAGAAATACTTAAATACTACTGCCGAACCATGTGCATTTATTTATTACCACATTAGCCACGAAAACGAATATCAACAAAGGAAATACTCGATTCCTATTGGTTACACGGATTCACGTACACGGAAGTGTTGGGAGATGCCCAGCTTTCTTGCATGTACCCGTACGTTGCTCGCGTCAGCATGCGTCTCATTGTAGATTGTATTACGTGTCTGCTTCCGTAAAGCGTATCCGTGTGCGTGTGTTTGTAGAACGCGCCTTAGAGGGACAGGCGGATTCTAGCCGCACGAGATTTAGCAATAAACAGGTCTGCGGTGCCCTTAGATGTTCTGGGCCGCACGCGCTCTACACTGAATGAATCAGCTTTTCCCTTCTAGCCCGAAAGGGCCGGGTAATCTGTTGAGCCTCCTTCGCGCCAGTCCTGGGATGGACGATGGTCGGATACCGTAGCGTTGCCAACCGTACGATATCGACCGTATGCGTACGATGTCCACGGTTATTTGAGCACTTTTGAAAACAATCTTTAAAAAATGCCACAGCCCTTATAGGCTGTTCACTGTAAAATTACCACTTTTGAAAGCCCTGCTTAAGATCTACTTGTATGTAAATCTGTTCATCTTTACACTTCGATACACAAAAAAAAAAAAAAAACAGAAAGTGTAAGAAATAATCTAAGTTATCACAAATTTTTGCCAAACACTTTTTATTCGACGTTAAGATATGGAACTACTTTCCATCCTTCGTTACCAACTTTACTGGGCACATGTTTGCCAGTGCACCCGTTAAAATAAATGCAGGCACGGCCAGTGACTTTTTTCTAAGGTTGATTTCAAAAGTGCTCACTTTATGGTGAATAGACTTAGAATATTTCAACAGACAACACTAACTGGTATACGGCCAGTAATGTTAGTGACGCATGGAAAGGATCTTCTCATATTAACGTTTCATAAAATAACATTTGTAGTTACTGAAATTATTTCTTTTGCTTTCTATTTTTTAACGCATATTAATGTGAGAACTAGGAAAATTGTAAATTATTTACTTTTGTTATAAATTTACACATTCAGTTGACTGACGCATGAACAAAGTGATCAAACGCATGCCAGTGTTATTTTGTATTTCACATATGGTTGAAGAATACACAACGTGCATACAAGTAGATCTTAAGCAGAGCTTTCAAAAGTTCTCAGTTTACCGTGAACAACCTTTAATAGCATATAAGCGCTTACGATCCAACCAGTAGATCGTAATGGGAAATTTTGTGTTCTTTTATTTTTGTCTGCGCACTTTTGGTAGTAAAACGCACCGTTTTCGACCTATCCATTTTTAAAATAGTTTTCCGGGTAAAAGCTTGGGAAAATTGTAAGAAATTTTAGTGGATTTTGGATATGATATATACAATTTTTTGTTCTTTTGTTTTTGTCTGCACACTCTTGGTCGTAAAATTCACAGTTTTTTAATTATACCTATTTTGATCGTTTTTCCGAGAAAATTGTTGGGAAAATACTAAAAGAAATATTACGTGAATTATGGTGGATTGTAGATTTCATATTTTTTCGTTCTTTAATTTTTGTCTGCACGCTTTTCGTATTAAAATGCACCGTTTTCGATTTATCAATTATTTTGTAGTTTTTTTTTCTGGGGAAATCCTGGGAAAAGAGTGGGAAATGTTTGGTGGATTTTGGATATCAAATGGGAATTTTGTTTTCTTTGATTTTTGTCTACACATTTTTGGTCGTAAAATGCACCGTTTTTGCCTTATCAATTTTTTTATTGTTTTTTCCCCGAGAAAAATCTCGGAAAAATAGAGGGAAATAATATGTGGATTTCGACGGATTTTGGATTTGCTAATCTACGAATTTTCCTGCTAATTTTGATGCAATAAAACCTTTCCTTTGTCAGAAAGAAAACTATGAGTAATGAAATACAATAAAAACATAACTTAAAAACACTTTTACATATTATGCACCCTGTTCTGGATTAACAGTTTACTGATTTAAAAAAAACAATAAATACAATAAAGTTAAATTAACAACGGAAAAAGTCACATAATTTGACATCATGCAATAATGAACGAATGTATTTCTCTAGTAAAAATTATAGAAACTCCAATACAACTATAACTCGGCGCTCTTTATACTCACTTCTTCAGGTAAAATTGTATATGCACAAATGTAAATTTATAAAATAGATTTTAAAAATAATTAATAAAAAACAGTGAAAAAATGTATGGCAATAAATTTCAATAAATGTCTTCAAGTACACATAAGACCTGACCTGCACTTGCTACTAACCGAATGAGAAAGTAGTGTCCATGCTGTATGAGGGAAAGAAGCTTAGCGAGAGGGCTGTGCACGAGGTAGAGGAAAGCTCATACCTGCGCGACTGCTTAGTCGTTGGTGGCAAGCGAAACCTCACTAGAAACACCTACTAACCTTTATCATTGTGCATTTGCAATGCTGGCATTTATTTAAAATAACTTAAATGTGACGCTTCTATCTGCTGTAAAAAAATTACTTCCAGTTAACTTAAGAGTGACGCAATTATGAACACCAAAAAAAAAAAAGCAAACTTTTTAAAAATACATGGCCAAAGAAGGGTGGGACGCCCCCTGGATCCGCCCCTATGAAGAGCCACTTAAAATTTGCTCCCCCCTCCCCCTTCAATTGTGTATATTTTATAAATGTGTTTGACTCTTTCCCTGGTATTCCAAGGTTCTGGGTACCCGAGCACACCGAACAGCCAATGCAACTGTTTAACTTTCCAGTTGATGGTAAAATTTAGTACTGCATTGCTCGTTCATTTCAATATTTTGATTCCCGTGGTTTGAGAGAGAATTAACTACTTTATTATTGAATGTAGATGCCAAACTTAGGGTGGGGACAAATGCCTATATTGTCCCTCCCCACTGTCATAGGGGAGGGATAGTGTCCCCTGCCCCCCCCCCCCTTTCTCCGACCGCCACGGAACGTGCCATCACCTATAACCAAAGAAAAACTAAACTCAACCATACCAACCATACCATCTGCTCTACCAACCGTCATCAGAAGAAATATACGCACCACTCAAACTAGCATTCAAGCAGGCCTCAGCTCACACCGACCTTACCAGAAAAAAAAAATCACAAGTACATGTATGTCATATTATCAGACACCAGCCAAATATCATACCATGCAATAATATCAATCACTCTGTGAACCTCCCATACAAATAAAAATGCTAACCCTAAGGAAAGGTACCTACGCAGAGTAGAATGTGCGGTCCGTATTATACAAGCTCAATCACTCGTGAAATTGATACATGAATAATCGCTGGAAACCGTGTCTTGTAGGCAACGTCCTGCTATACACTCTAACAAATATTTTGTATTTTTACAAGAAAAATCCTTGGAAACCCAGTTGTCAAGGAAATCCTTTGTAAAACTGCAAACAGTTTTCTGGTAAAATCTGCAAAACATTTGTTTGTAATATTACAAATGATAGCCTTTTATTACAATTTACATTATTGAGAAGTATACATAATATTTTTTCTAGAAAACATTTGTAATGAATTAATAACAGATAATAAATTAAAAAATTATTCAAAGTTTAATTTAACAAAAAATACATCGCCAGCACAGAGACTTGAAACCTCATCCCTTGTATTATTAGCCCGCAACCATAATATCAAGACCAACTTAACTTACGACCGTAATACTTATTTTCGTAATATATCTTTATTTAAGTACTTATAAAATATTAAGGAAATTGCGTGATTTAAAAGAATACATTAATTTCATTTTAAAGAGTTCTGTGTAAAGGATGTTCACGATAAAGTGAGCACTTTTAAAATGAACCATAGAAAAAAGCCACTGTCCCTGTCTGCATATATTTTATAGGACGCACTGAGTGACATGCGTCCAGTAAAGTTGGTAACAAGGGATGGAAAGAATTTCCATATCTCAGCGTCGAATAAAAAGTGTTAGGTAACCATTTGTGATAACTTCAATTATTTCTTTCGGTTTTGTTGTTTTTTAATGCATCGACCTGTGAAAATTAGCATATTTGTAAAATATTTATTTTTCTAATAATTTCACAGTTTCACTTGACCGACGCATGAATAAAGTGATGAGGGCCATGGTTATGTTAAATTTACATACAGCGGATAAATACACAGCATGCATACAAGTAGATCTTAAGCAGGGTTGTCGAAATTGCTCATTTTACCGTAAATAGATTATAACTAAGAAACATTAACAGTTAATAAGTAATGTGGTCACGTTTTTATTGGAATTGTCATTTTATTATTATTAGAGGTTTTTTAGTGTTTTACGTTCTTTAAATTTGCAACACATTTCTAATACATACAAAAATTTATTTCTGTACGCACTATACTTTTCATTACCCATAGTTTTTGCACAACCAGCTATATACGGTTTTACGTTGTTGAGTGTCCGCCATTTTGTTGAAGCTGGTGGACACGCGTCAGTATAGTACAGACATTTCTGAAGGTTTAACACGGTCCTTGTAGTTTTACAAGCATTTAGTTTTTGAAGAGAAACCTTTGTACTGTTACAAGAATTTGTAAAATTACATACAATTTCTCAGTAAAAATGACAGCTTTTTACAGTGCAGGAGGATCCAGAGTGGATCCGACGTCTACAGTCACTGGTTAGCGAACCCTTGCTATGTTGCTGATAAGCAAGGCCATCATCCTAGCCCATTGGTTTTTAAAGTGAGGGGCCATCCCCCCCCCCCCCTCCCCCAGGGAGGCGTGACGACATGCTAAGGGGGCGCAGGCGCCGAGCTGTTCACTTGTACAGTTAGTAAATAGAATTCAAACTTTTTTTATCGGAAGTCTCGTCCAAACGACCTTAATGATGTTTTAAAGTGAGGCATCAATGTTGTCAACTGTATTAAAAAGAGTGCGTTAAGTACTCGACTGTTATGGCTCTGTGAAGATTTGGGAACAGAACACAAAACGATGTTATTCCATATGCAGGTGCGTTGGCTCTCAAAAGGAAAGATTATTTGCACTTCGAGACAAAGCAGTTTTGTTTTCGGAAAAATTGAAACTGGTTGAATTGTATACGGAAATTAGAAAGCCAGGTGTCCAAGTATTTTTGGCTTATTTATCCGACATATTCGATTCACTGAACCACCTCAACTTGAAATTACAGAGTGGGGACTTCAATATAATTTATCATCTTTATACCATCAAGGCGTATACTGAGAAATTGCAAATTTAGAAATCGAAAAATTTTAGCAGAGCCATGCAATTACTCCAGTTTTTTTTTCATAATTATATGGAATCTCAGAAGAAACACGCTTTAAAGAGTTTTTTGAGGATACTGTCACTAAGACAAAAATATCAAACCATTTGCAGCACCTGAGTGATGAGTTCAGCCTGCGCCACTTTCCTAACTTGTGCGATAATAACATTTATAGATTAGCTACGGGTCCTTTCCACGTTGACATATAATCGCTGCCAGAAACACACCAAGTGCAGGTGTTGGAAATAAGAAATGATCCTGCTGCTAAATACGATTTTGAGAAGATTGACAAAATACTGTTTTCGGTCGAGTACTTCAAAGTTTATCCCGACATAGCAGAGCAAGCGCTGCGATTGTGTTTACGTTTTCAAGCACCTATTTCTGTGAACGGGCGTTTTCAGCAGTAGTAGCAATAAAAACGAATTACAGAAGAAAACTCGATATTGCCAGTAATTTACGTCGAGCAATTTCTTTTATTCAACCAAAGAATTGGAAACCTTGTTAAAAATATGCAAGCTCTCACGTCTCATTGATTGATTTGTTCACCACAATTTGTGTTCAATAAACATTAAACTTTAATAACTAAATAAAACCTTTGAAACTTTTATTTGTTTTGGTTTTACACTTATAATAATGAAGTTGTGACACGAGGGGCGTGGTTATTTTATTTTTATTTTTTGCAGAAGGGAGGCGTGATAAAATAAAGTTTGGGAACTCCTGTCCTAGTCCATACAGAAAGAGACCACGATAAACGCAACAGTTTCGCTTCTGTGTGTGTCCGCAAGGCCCTGCCATAGATTTCGGCCCCTCGTTCACGAGCCGATTAAATCACATCAATTTACGATTGCAAATCTGAGCTAATATATTCTGTGGATACGTAGAGTGGTACACGTTTCATTATCCGTTTAATCTAACAACCGGTCGAATACGGATAAAAATGCTGGCCTTTACCCACCGACAAAACCATCGGAACCAAAGCCGAATTGCGCTTTTGGGTAAGGAAATGTCATGTGCAAGCACGCACTTATCATCCGATACTGCCATCACGTGCAGTTAAAGACTGTTCACGGTAAAATGAGCACTTTTGAAAGCACTGCTTAAGATCTACTTGTATGCACGTTGTGTGTTCTTCTGCCTTGTGTAAAATTAACATTGTGATTGGCCTCTCTGTGAAATTATAAAAGTAAATATTTTTCAAATCTGCTCTTTTTTTTTACACGTTGGCGCATAAAAAAAAATTAAAAAAATTAAAGTTATTACAGATGGTTACTAAGCACCTTTTATTTGACGTTAAGATATGGAACTAGTTTCCCTCCATCGCTACCAAATTTTACTGGGCGTATGTCACTCAGTGAGCTCCTTTAAAATATATACCACGCAGGAGCAGTGATATTCTTCTAGGTTCATTTCAAAAGTGCTCACTTTATCGAGAACTGCCTTTAGTTGTCTTCTGGTGTCAGCAACATGTATCCCAACTAATGTTCCCGGTTGTTTAGACCGAATTTGACTCATTGACAGTAACTGAGGTAGTGTGAAGTCGCTCACATATTAAAGCGGACGCAGTTTTTCATAAAAACTATACAAAGAACTACAATTTATTAAGAACCTGCAAAAATTTGTGAAGCCAGTTCTTCCATTGCTTTTATTCTCCTTTCCTTCGTAAGTAACACATACTATGAGCAAAGTCTCCTGTTAAGCATTTGAGACACAGGCCTACGTCTTTGATATATAACAGCCTCAATACCGAGGAAGAGCTGGAAAAACAGACCATCAGTTTTATACTTTTTGTTGCAGAAATTATGACATTGGGGTTGGGAGATCCCGTCCGAACCGATATTACGAAACAACGGAATATAACCAGAGCATGTGCAGCCTACTAATCCGAACCCGACAAATTCGGAATTGGATCTGTGTGCGACAATTACTGGCTCATGTGCGTCGAAGCTCAGTTTGACCACGGTTTAATGAGCAATTTTGAAAGCTGTGCTAATTTTCGTCTTTCAAACCATTACGTAACTCCCTGCCACATTGAACCTAATTCACGCAATAAATCTTGTGACGAAGTAAAATATTTATAAAAAATTATGTTAGTGTTACTTGTCGCTGGTCTGCGTTGCTGACGTTGGCCCGCACCGCGCGAACAAGCGAATAGGAGGACAGAGTCGCTATATGACAGCGGCGGCAGCGTGGCAAAGGATTGTGTTTAATGAACAGGCGAGCGATTGGCCGGTAGCCGCGTATCTGTTACAAAAAGCGAACGGACACGATAATCCCTTTTTCGGCGCACGCTGCTGACCCTGATTGTATTGATTTCTGCGTTTATCAGAAGAATGCTCTGGTTTACTAACCTCGTTCTCTCAGCACGACTCGGGGTGCTTTGAACCTTCCAGATGGTCAGGGCGAACGGTATAAATATTGCGATAGGTCTCCGGGCCGCGAGTTGAGTTGTTGATGCATGAATGAGTGGCTGAGTTCCGAACGATAGGAGACGATCGGCGAGAGAAGTGACCAGCGGAAGGGAAATCTGCGACTGCGAGTATCAAGCAGTGAATCATGCGGCTGGCAGGTTGGACTATTGAACTAGATGCGTCAGACATAATAATTGATTGCAACAGATAGACTGAACGCATGTCAATAATGACTATGACTGTAATCAAACAGAGACATTTGAGAAGGAAATGAATTAGAGTTGAAATATACATTAAATATTGCGCTCACCGTTAAATAAAAATAGTAAAAGTAAAGGAAATTAATTCTGTAAATACTAGCTGTGTGAATAAATTAGAAATCAAATTTAGTTATTTTATTTTTATTGAGATCTCCGTCCCTCACGATTTCAGATAAGCTCCTCAGGCGTCCCACGTAACATTGCTATTCCGCCAAATTCACAGATAGATTCATCGTTTCAGGCGTTGAAAAAAACACAATTTTTGTTCGGAACAGTGTTAACGATGTAACTATCTCCCTCTGTCTGTCGTACATCGGGACCATTAAAAACCTGTCCGTGCTTCACGTTACTGGTAGCAGCTGTTCATGAGGTTACCAAATATATAGCAGTCTTAACAGTGAATCAGATTTCCCACAAGCAAAGAACGATGTTTTCAGCTGTGTACAGTACCGACTACCGTGTAACGTCTCAGACATGGGGCCACGGTGAATGAAAGGGTTAAATACTAGACTTTTAATAAGAGGTTACTGTATACAATATATAGCCTATTAGTAGTTTCTTCACACTTTTTTAATCAAACCTTTGAAAAATCACCCCATGTATGACGTGTTTGGGCATTTCCTAAATATGCCAGTGGCTAGGAAATGGTGATTCTGGCACTCTTGGAGTCCGGGCGGGGAGCCGGGAGCCACTGCGGCCATCTTTGATGATGGCATGCTGAAACCTCCTGCTCTGTCATTCCTCGTCAGTATGGTCATCTTATTTTCTTCCTTCAGAATTCCCCTTTTTACCCTCGGAATCTCTCTTCTTTTTCCTATTCCCGACATCCTGCCCTATCATCCCACCTTCTCTCTTGATGCTTTTGCATTATGATTTTTTATCTCATGCTCTGGCATTCCAATTTGACTTTTTCTCATTCTCTCTCATTCCTTCCTTTCTCGCCTGCATCCCATCCTTTGGTTTTCTCATATTCCTTCTGGTATAATTTATTCTCTTTTCCCTTCTTGTCTCCCACTCCTTTCCTCCCCTATCTTGAATTTTACATCTTTAATTCCCGCACCTGCCGTCAGTCACCTGTTGCAAGAGACCATTTTTAACTCTCGCACCTATCACCAGAGTGTGCAAAGTTATACCATTCGCAGCCAGGAGCGCTGGTATCGATGTGGCAATTTTATGTGTTTGTCCACTCGTCGCCTGTAGGGGCGCGCTGGCATCGGGGATTTTAGTTCAACGGTGGCCGCTAGCAGCAGTGGAATTTTTTTTTAGTTTATTGTTGTTCAATAACTCAAAAAATGGCAAGGGCGTGCGGGGTCGTTCCGGCAACCATTCGGTTGCCGGTCCGACGTATATACGGCACGACCACCGTTGCTTGAGGAGTGTTAGGAGATGAAATAAAGTAAATACTCACATTGGCCTACGCACTTGCCAGATAATAAACTTGTCATCGCGGTAAAACAAAAGAGGATGTTTAATGTTGAATACACATAGAAAAAATGCAGGCACTACACGTGCACGCACTAAATCTTTTTATATGTGTAAAACTTACATCAATTATAAAAAATTAATAACACTTGTACTATGCATATTCCGGTCTGCGCGAGCGCTGGCGACTAATTAAAGAACTACATGCATGCATTCACACATACGCAAACCGACAATATTGTTCTGTGAGCACATGCACGATTATCACGTGTATGCATGCACTTCTCTGTCTCCAATTTGTCCGTGTATTCGAGTGTGCGCACTTCTGTACCTTGAACTTGTTCGAATGGTATGGAGCGAAGCCATCACATTGAATGCTCGCCGGAAACATATATATTTTTTTCTATAAAAACAAGCTGTAGGATAAGATCACTCTTTACACTTACAAGGCTTCGTCAGAAGCGCCGTGGTCGCTCCTACTTTCGCAAGGATGATGAGGTTAGCAGCAACGCCCTCATATTTAACCGCCCGCATGGTTATGCCATGTGAACGGCTCCTGGGCTTGGGACCAGGGCAGTGCACTACGCCAGCAAAAAAACACCACCGCGAATTTTCCTTACGCCCAAACAAGTTTTCTAAAAGTGTGCATATAAGAAACATCAGTGGCGTTGCTAGCATACTGCACAGGCAGCTGACGTCATTTAGCGGTCATTATAAGTCTGTCTTGTGAGGGATCGGTCTGTAGGATTCAGAGACTGACTCCAGCACAAGTGATGTCTCAATGCCTTCGTGCGATTGGTCAGCTGCAATCACGTGGCAACTCAGCGATTGGATGGTCGGTATCCGAACAATGTATTAATGGTGTAATGCGATTAGTTCAAAGTCAATATGATGTCATGGGGCTTGCATACACGTATATTATAAGTAGTAAGATGGTCAGCTGAGAGGTTTAGTTTGTCAGCGGCTGCCGTGAAAGGTGGATCGTCTCGGCTAGCTTCTGCCTCTTCGCATCTAAGTCTTACTCTGCATCTGCGATGTCTTCGGGCACTCAAGAGCTAATAGCAGCTATGACAGTGTCATCGAATTCTTCGGGAGTGGTACCTAGAACATCATTGCCGGCGTGACCTGCTTCTTTAGCTCCAACACCTACATATCCAACATGTCCGCCTGAGTCTTTGCCTGACTCACTATACGTCATCAGTGTCGCTTTTGCGATAGGACAATTTTTTCGACCATAATGTACTGTGAAATGAATACTTTAAGTGTGCTAAGAATCCCTGTCGTATGTCATATTTGTGTGATAGGTGCGGTAAGCAGTTCAGCCGTAGCAACAGTTTACTTAGACATGCAAATACCTGTAAAAGCGAGGTGCATTTCTCATCAGTACCTTGGTACCAAGTTTACCGCAAGCAGGTCTCTTGTGAATTCGGTACATGTCCTCAAAAGTGTAGTTACCTATATAACCCGCCCTGCACGGTGTGTCGGTGTAATAAACGTTAAGATATTTTCACACAAGGACAATACGACTGCCAATAGCGAGATGCATAAAAGACTACAACCTTCAACAAAGTTGCATGTTATGAGATGCATATATTTGGATTTATTTGGATTTTTAATTTCTTGGGTCTAAGGTCACTGGGTTAATTTCAAGGTCATCTGCACCCAATATGACGGCAGTAGTCAGTAATGTAATATGCTTGTTGACATGCATTTTTCTCGAGTTTTAATTTTCAAGGTCATACAAGGTGACGGGTCAAGGTTACCTACACCAAATATGATGTCAGTAATCAGTAAGGTAATATGCTTTCTGACTTTTATGTATTTTTTTGAGTTTTTGTTTTCAAGGTCATTCAAGGCCATGGGGTAAGGGTCAAGGTCACCTGCATCTAAGATGGGGGTACTAGTAGTCAGTAACATAATATGCTTGTTGACTTATGAATTTTCTCTTGAGTTTTTGTTTTCAAGGGCATTCAAGGTCACAGGGTCCAGGTCAAGGCCACTGGCTTCTAAGATGGCGGTAGTAACATAATATGCTCGTTGACTTTTATGAATTTATTGCGGTTTTTTGGATTTTTTTTAGGGAAAAACGGGAAATTTTATGGGGGAAAGGGGAAATTTTAAAAGAAAAATGGAAATTTTAAGGGGAAAAAAGGGAAATTGTTAGGGTATACTAGCCGTCAACTGACTAAAATTTTTTAATAATTTTTAAATAATTTTTCATAAATTTTAAAATAATTCTTTAAATAATTTTTTATAAATTTGTTAATAATTCTTGAAATAATTTTTTAATAATACGTTTGTAATAATTTTTAGTTTTTTAAATATTTTTTGGAAATTTTCGTATTTTTTATTTTTTATTTTTTGAAATTTTGGGGTCAAGGATCATGGGCCAAGGGTCAAAGGCCATGGGGCACTGACTTCAAAGATGGCCACTGGGTGACGTCACGACATGGCGACCGGACGGCACTTGACTCCTGTGCCCCGTGCCCTAGCTTTCGACTCGCCATTTCTCTTCTACTGCCACAAAATAAGAAAGTATACAGAGTTGAAATTGTTTGATGGCTCCTTTGATGTGTGCGTACCCATTCGCTGATTGGCAGCGCTACGCTCTGGAAGTGGGCCTCATTGCTGATTGACTACTACGATCTGCGAAATGTTTCCTACTATAGACCATTCACGATAAAATGAGCAGTTTTAAAAGCCCTGCTTAAGTTCTATTTGTATGCACGTTGTGTATTCTTCCGCCTTATGAAATATTAACATTGTCATGGGCCTCACCACTTTATTCATAAGTCGGTCAAATGAAACTGTGAAATTATTAGAAAAGTAAATATTTAACAAATCTTCTCATTTTTACTCTTCGATACATAAAAAAAAAAACAGAAAGCGAAAGAAATAATTTAAGTCATCAGCAACTGTTACCTAATATTTTTATTCGGCGTTAAGATACGGAACTACTTACCACCCATCGTTACCAACTTTACTAGGCGCATGTAACTCGGAGCGCCCGTTAAATATATTCAGGTAGGGGCAGTTACATTTTTCTAAGGTTGATTTCAAATGTGCTCACTTTATCGTGAACAGCCTTTAGTCGGGCTGGCTCCTGGCAAGCAAGTTACCAGGTTGCTGATTGGCGAACGACGTTGCGCGGTGTTGCTCGTCAGTGACGCCGTTTTGCTGGCAAGTGCCATTGGAGTTCGTGGTACACGGGGCAGCTTCAATTCTGTATTCTTAAATATTCTGTGGTATAGCAGATGGACTCCTGTGGGAACCCCGCGTCCAAGGTCGAGAAGCGAAGGAGCGATACGGGCGACACTAACACGCACGCCTAGTGCCTCATCGCTCCTACGCGCAAGGCGTACAGTGCTTCCGTCGTAACGCTGTAGTGTTCAAACTACATCTGTAACAGTGAGGATTTATTACACGCGATGAAAGACCACAGATTAAACTAAGCCCGTATTTTTGCACTTTTCTCATGCCGCTCAAGAGAACTGAATAGGCAAGCTTTAAAAATGTGATATTTGACGACTTTTCGAATTTTTTCCCCCAAGAATACACTTAATATGACAAAAGTAAAAAAAAAAGTAGGGAATAGATTATTGTTTTGTATCTTTTCTGACAAAAATCGTATTTGCAGAACATTTATTTACCGTATACACGTATTCGCGCAAACAACTATTTCACAAAAAAAAAAGTGGGGCTCCATCCCACTCTTATAACGAATTGTACCAAGTTATTAGAACCGTATACGACACTTTGATTCGATAGTGTGAGTTCCGAGTCGTTGGTCGTTTAAATATCGATATGATAGTTCGCAAACGATTAAATAGTACGTGGCGTCCAATTAACGCATAGTTAATTATTCACGCATGAGTTGAACGTTGTTCAACTATTGTTCGGCGTCAACTTTTTATTCAATATTACGTTACAGCAAAAATGCATTGTGTGACGAGAACAGCGCGTGATTGCAGGCCGCAGGCATGCGCGCGCCCTAAAAGTGCGCTGAAATAATTGAAAGCGGTTTTGCCAATTTAGCTGCGAAACGGCGAAATTAACGAGCTCTCGCTGGGCAAGCGCGTGTGCGTGTGTGTTGATAGGCACAATATTCATTAGCGCCGTACCATTAGGCGATTTGAGCGTTCCAAATACTCGCGCTTTCCCTCTATTCATTTTTCCGGTATGGGTACACAGCAATCAGCGTTGTCATAGTACTTTAGAGAAACTTAATAGAGAAACGCCAATGCTTTTATGTGTTTTGATATAAACTTTTTTGACTTACGGTTGATTCATAACCTGTATTAAACTTGCAAACCTTAACTTTATTTGGCTTGAGGTAAAGTGCAAACATCTAAAACTAGTTTTTTTTTTTTTTTTTTTAAGTACTGAAAATTCTTTTGATTCATTTGACTACGAACAGAATTTAATGAACAACATGTACGAACATTATGTACGAAACAATTTTAGCTATTGTTATCTGTAGTGTATTTATATTTGCAGTGAAAATGACAAAAAGCGTGTTTTTTGGGATATTTGCCTCATGTATAAAATGAAGTGGTTCGACTGAATGACACACTCATCAATGCACGGCCCAAACTGCTAGATGCAAAAGCATAAAAATATAGGGATGGATTCCTCTTAGGGCGCAAGGACCCTCAAAGAAAAGATTTTTCGAAACTCAGCCTTTAAGAGGGTGAAATAGAGTAAAATATGTTTTCGACGTCTCCTCAATAGCTCATTAACTGTATCAGATATCGTTATGCTATTTGCTTTAAATAGCTACCAATATAAACGTCGAAAAAAATTATTTTAAGGGTATTTTGAAATTAAACTACTAAGAGGGTGAAAGGGATAAAATGTATTTTTGGGGACTGCTCAATAGCTCATTATCCCTATATAAAATTTCGTTATGATATTTGATTTAAAAGGCTGCCTACATTAATCCCTAAAAACTAACTTTCAACACTTTTTAATTCAACTCGCAAGATGGCGATACGGGTTAATTGTACTTTCGAGGATCCCTCAGCAGTTCATTAACTCGATAAAATACCTTTATTCATTTTGCTTCCGAAGGTTGCCTACATAAATACCTTATACATTAATTTCAGAGACTGCCCAATTTCTTGACTACCTTGCTCGTCGAATATCGCACCATTCTTAAAGGGCTACGTCATGAGCAACATTTATCGAACTCATGTTCCAAATTTAGATGACCTGAAGCAATTGATTGAACATCCACTGAGACCATCGACGAGGAAAAGCCTGCACGAACATGGCAGGATCTTGGATATCGATTGAATGTGCCACGTGCCAATAAGGGCGCACGTGTACAGGTCTACTAGAACCTGTGCGGAAAACTTTGAGAAATGTTCTTTCGTATTCAAAAACCGGACCATTATATACCCTTATTTTATTTTTTAATATGCTAATAAATTTGAAGTGATAACTTGCTGACAATCTGTATAGTTAGACGCTTGTTATGATCACATTTTGATTGAAATTTTTACATTCCTTAAAAAGTTTCTCACGAGAGAATAAATAGAGGTACTAGTACTAGAATATGACAGTCTATTTTTATACGTTTATTCCTTTTGAAACAACGCAAAAAAAAAGTCTTCCTTATACATCGTCTTATTATTTTAAGCCCAGAACCCCTTTCTCGAATTCCTGCTTTTTTAATAACTGCGAAGTGAGTTTCTAAAATGCAATTTTACTAAACGAAATACTGGTAAATATCTATGAAGGGGATATCACTGTAGAAGAAATCGCTCCTATGGACCTACTACTAGACAGTCTTCATTATCGTGTTTAGCGCAATTCCCCGCAGCAGGAATGCAGTTGCTGCGTGCTATATCTCAGATGTTGGCCCTGATTGGTGAGATTTTACTCTGCTGTATACTTGTAAAGGGGCCTGCAATTATTCTAGTATTCGTAGCTATGAAGTGGGTGGGGCTAGACTACCGCAGTCTTTTTATTTTAATAGACGTCCGTGGATTTCGCGAATTGATTCGGCGTCATTTTAGACTTCAAACTCGAATAATTCAGTGTTAGTTTTGTGACTGGCATAAAGTTTTTACGACACGCTATGTATCGCTATGAACCAATAACAGACAGAAAGAAATGTCGCAATTCATGTATAAATTGCTAAATTGCCACTCTCGCTTACGTATAACACACGAATATTATCTCGGGGATGCGGTGGTGTAGTTGTTAGACTACTCGCCTCCCGCCGAGGCGAACCGGGTTCGACTTCAGGCGGAGTCACCCCCGGATTTTCGCAAGTAGGAATCGTGCCGGACGATGCCGCTGGTCGGCGAGGTTTTCTCTGTGATCTCCCGTTTCAACTCGAGCTGTTAACTCTTTCAGTCAAAGATGAAAATATAATTTTGAGTGTTGCAATGAACAAGATATTTTCTTCTGAACTATACAAGTATCAGCATAACTCTGTCTCATATGTCAGGAACAATAGAAACGTTTTTCTGTTCGACGCTATCGTAGCAGCTGTTTACGTGACTGCGGAATGTACCTATATTCAATAACGTATCCCATTACATGACGAACTATCCTTATTGGATACTGATTTCTGCTGTGTACAGTGCATCCTGTGAAGTGTCCGCTATTTAGACCACCATGCCTGAAAGAGTTACGAGTTCAGAGACTTGGGCGGATCTTTTCAACGAGGTCTTGAGAGCCCCACGAGGGTGAAATGAGGTAAGAATGAAGCAGTGCCGGATTGCAAAGGCGGGGGAAACGGGAGATTCCCGAGAAAACCCGCCGTCCAGCGGCATCCTCTAGCACGATTCCCACTTGCGAAAATCCGAGAGTGACCCGGCCGGGGATTTAACTCGGTTCGACTTGGTGGGAGGCGAGCAGTCTAACCGCTCAGCCACCGCGGCCTCGTTCCTGAAAGAGAGATGTGGTCTGTGTCCCAAGTCGTGCTCAATGGGATGACCTTTCGCGCACTCCAACACAATTTGTCTAGCTACGGTCAAGTGGTCAATCACAGCTGGGTCGTTCACACGTACTCTGCAGATTGAAAGTCTGTCTCCGGATGAACGCAGCAGCCATCACAGTGCGCAGGTCGAGGACCTGCACCCCCTCCCCCTTCCCCCTGGGAGCAGAGAGCCTTTGTAAACGGCTCGTGAGCAGCACTGACGTTTTCCGAGCATCGTCCGACCCACTTTGTTGGTGGCCGCGGGAGCGTTCGGCAGCTTCCGCCATCACTTCCACCGAGGTCGGAACTAATTCTCTTCGACTGTGACGAGGAGGAAGTGGCGATGACGCACCGCCAACAAGCCGCACACGGGGAGAACGAGCACATGGCGATCACAATCACAACGTAGCAGTTACCTTTTCGTAAATATTACCCATGCTGCAAGCGATCACGCTCATCTCTTCCACTAACATATCGCACCCCCAAGTAAACTATTGTCGTAACCATTATCCCTTACTTGAGGAAAAATGCATTTGCATTTTATTAGCTTTATAAAAAAATACGTGTAACTAATTTGCAATAATGACTATTTATACTAGATATGTCATGTGCAAAGTCGTGATAGATAATCAGTTATTAAACAGTTATTTGAAGGAAGTCAAGAGAGGTTATATTTTTAGTTACGACACTATTTAAATAAGGGTGCGATATGTTAATGATGCAAGTGATACGTTATTTTGAACACTTTTCAAACAACCTTTACGAAAAAAACTCCCTGTTCGTAACCGTACTTATGAAAAAAAAAAAACAACTAAATAATACGTTTATAGTAAGTGCTAATTAGGAAAAGCAGAAGGTATGCCTTAGGCACACTATATAAAAAAATTAGCAAAGTTCTCAAACTGTAACAATTTTTTTAGGACACCACAAAACTGTTTCTCCCCCCTCCCTCCCCAAGTGTGTATCTTTCCGAATGTGAGTCCATATTGTTATTACTATAATCCATTCATGGTTTTCTGAAGCCCTGCTAAAGTTCTACCTTTAGGATATTTCTCCGCCTCGTGCAAACTAAGCTTAACTAAGTCTGGAAAATTACACCATAGGACAACGCGCCGCTTTCCTGCGCACTCGTTTGTAATATTATTTTGCAGGAGAACTAATTATTACAAGGCGATACCAACACATATTCTCACTGGTTTTTTTTTAGTGTTTACTATGAAATAAACATTATAACGTATAAATAAAATATAGGCGAAACTTCAATTTATCGGAAAATAACATATTTCTCTGTTTACAGAGATGTAAAACGCTTGATACATTGCATATTTAGGAAATAACTAAATACGTAATACATGGGGTTATTTTTCAAAGGTTTGTGTTAAAATGTCCGAAAAAAAAAACCGAGAATGAACTATATCACACCTTGCTCGCTCTCTCGCAACGTATTGGGACTTCTACTGATGGGGACACATTAGGTTTAGAATGTGTACGCAGCAGCGCCGGCACGAAAATGCGATCAGGAACAAAGGTCCGCTAGTGGGGACGGGGGGGAGGGGAGAGGAAAGTGGACAGTTGCCCAGTAGCCCGGACTTGGTGGGAGTGAGCGATAGGCACGGGGAAGGGGGGGGGGATGGTTCATAAACTTTTAAAACTATTTACACCTCACTTTACCTGCATTTTTTTTAAACAACATTTACGGTATATTTTCTCGCATAAGTTATAAACAAAAATAAGGTAAGTAGACTAGTGAAATTTCTTTAGTTACTTTCTTTTGATCAATGTTTTCTTCGTTCAGTCACATCACATTGAGGCCGGAGAAATGTGGCAACCGTGAGATCGTGCCATGTTCAGTTGTCATGGCAAATGCCAGACCCTGATTGGAAGAAAGCTGTGACGAACTCAGTCTGCCCCGGCCCACGCTCAACTCCGACCTTGCCTGGCAAAATAAATACATTTCCAGTTTTCATTCTTTTGCTACATATAGTTGAGTTTATGTTAACGCCAGAATCTCTTTGTAGTTTCAAGTTAAATCGTCTCTTTTTTTTGGAAATAATTAATGTGCAGTGTAATGGTGGGTTTATTATTAAATACTGAATAATTAAGAATTGTACTTACGACTCCTTAGGCCCTAAGTACACGGAAAATAAGTTTTGCAGTTTATGATTGAATTGCAAATGTCAAATCTAGCCAATCTAAATTGTCGGATACCATTGTGCATTTACGTCAGTAAATTTGCAGAAGGTTAAATAAACCGAATTTAATCACATTTTTCAAGAAATACAACATGATTTCGAACGCTTATTAAAATTAAGAGGCATATAATTCATTGCATACGATTTCACGATACGGCATAACCTATATCCAAGAAGTAAATACAGTTTCCCGCAACAACAAATGTCACTAGGCTATTATTGGCCACTTCATCTTGACTTGTACTTAAGATATAATATATAACGATATCTTAAGTCAAACCAAGAGCGTATACGACGCGTCACGACCCGCACACGACAGTCATAAACCAATACCCTTGAACACATTGATTCATATCCTAAGTACATGGGACACTTATTCTGTTAAGTCAATCGTAGGACCATCCTAAGTGTTGTTTTGGAAAATGGTCCATTATCTATCATGAGTCTGGTCACCAAAAACGAAAAGAAATATATCAAAAGTTAGAGAGTAGCAGGAAAGGTTTAAAGGCTTACAGGCATTATTTGACGCTGGAATCAAGAAATCTGAGGCTGTCTGCTCAGGTTATTTTCAATTTAGGTCTAGTGTAGAAAACGAGGATAATCCTAAAAAACTTAAATTCGAAACAATAGGCCTTCGCATGAAACGGTTGAATGCTCAAGTCAATTGTTCGATCTATGTGATTTATCTGGGTGCTCAAATGCAAATATTATTGAAAATTTTCTTTTAAACAGGCCTTAACACAATTATTCTTGATGACATTCCTAGTAATGGAAAAGGAACATTTCTTCAAATAGTTTTACAGACAAAAACTAAAGAAATGGAAAACTTCGTCCAAGAGAATGGCTTTCTTAAAATCAAAAAATCAGTGTGTCTGTCGTTTCCCTTGTTTATTGTTAAGTTCTACTAATGAGCTCACTGAAAGCAACCGTTCCATTCATATGAGCGATAAAGGGCGGAATATGATAACGTGGCCAAAACTCTGTGTTAAGCTCCCGAAACATGACACTAGCGTTCATAAAAAGTGCCTATATTGAGAAGCGAGCACTATATATATATATATATATATATATATATATATATATATATATATATATATATATATATGTTTAAAACGAGTGGATGATATTCAGTCTCAGCTTGATGAGGAATTAACGCACAAAAAGTTAGGTACTAGCACTAATTACTGCATCGTTTACTGGCAGTGATTTTATTTTTAGCAGAGAGGAGAGACTACGTTTTAAGGGCGAATCCTATAATATTGGTAATTCACATAATGGAAATTTATTAGGAATTATAGTGTTGTCAACCAAATATTATCCTTTGCTACGGGAGCATGTTACAAAAATAAAATAATCCCAAGAAAATTAAAAATTTTTGAGTTCATTACTTGCCCTGGATATCCCAGAACGAATTTATCGAAGTTTGTGGGGAAAAAGTTCTTAACCAAATTATAATTGAAATACAAAAGCCCAACTATATGTACTATGCCATATTAGTGAATGATACACCAGTTATAGAACATAAAGAATAGTTAACATTTATTTTAAGATATTTATGGAAAACGAATCCGATTACAAAATTGCAAAGAGATGCCTAGATTTTACAAAGTGCAATAAAAAATCGGAAAAGATGTCACATATTAAATCATGAATGAATTAGTTAAGCATGGTCTTCCTTTGAATAAGTTTAGAGGGTAGGGGTTTTATAATGGAACATACATGGTTATATGTACAAAGGCGTTAAAACTAGCATAGCTGAAATTAACCCCTATGCCTTATTTTCTAATTGTGCAGTACAAGGTCTCAACGTATGTGGTGTCAATGCATCCAAATCTTGAGAAGACGCTGTAACGTATTCTGGTGTTCTGCAAAAGTTATACAAGGTTTTATCTAAATCTCCACAAAGGTGGGATATTCTAGAAGAAGAAATAATATGTTCGCTCCACAAACTTTTGGATACAAGAGGGTCAGCACGAGTTGATCCCGTACAGTCTTTCGTTGAACATCTTCCTGATGTTAAAGAGACTTATCTGAATGTATGAAAAGTGTTATGTATGTTTAAAGTAAAACTGAACTTTTGGGAACTGAACACTGCCTGGAATATTTCGAATGCATATTAATAGCCATAATTTGGTTTAAAATACTGGTTAAAATCGATCACCGAAAAAAAAAAACTCGCCAAACAAGAGAAGTCCTCTTGAGGAAGTGTCTCACATTCAGGACATAAATAGTAAATTAACAATTTACGAGAAAAATCTGACGTTCGTATCCAAGAAATATGACCGCCCACCACTAGCCGCCAATTTGTTGGACAGTGCGACTTCCAAGATAACAGGCCGGATTGATATAGCAGGAAGTTCTGGTCCAAGATGGTGGCTGTGGACTCCAGCTACCTACACCATCGGTCGACCACCTGTCTACCTTTCGGATTCACGAGTTGATGCACTTGTGAATACCAAGTGGTCATATACCTACTTACACTTATTTACAGGCAGTCGTACTCTCTCTTCATGACCTACCCACACTTGTGTACCAAGCCTGCACACTGTACCTTCATTGCATGTACTTGGAGGCAGTCTCTGCACACTCATGTACTGAGCCCACTGCCTTCCATGTCCGTAATTATACATAGAGACATACTTCACCCAAGGACCGATCCTTCGTAGCCATACTCTGTCTCCCACCACCACCGCCACCACTGAGTGTCCGGGGTCCAAGATCGCAGTAACGTGTTCAGACATGACATGCACTCGTGGTTAGGCGTGTACAGAGTATAACATTCAATAAACCGTGTAATTTCCTTACTCATACAGATTGTCAGGTTGGCCGAGAGGTCTTGGGCGCTGTATTTAAGCTCCTCTTCCCTGTGTGGGGAGTTCCTTGCTGGCATGTTTCCCATGTTAGATAAGGATTTCACGTGTGCATAAAACGGGGGTATATATGTGTGTGTATATATATATATATATATATATATATATATATATATATATACACACACACACACACACACACGCGCGCGCGCGCGCTCTCTCTGGCTCATTCGCAGTTATTCTTTCGTTCTAGCTCTGACAGACGTGAGAGTGTATCTTTTTTTTCTAGGTCAGTCGTTTGTACCATAGCTACACATCAAGAGTGAATTGTAGCTTCGTGCTCTTCTTCGACAGTGGAGGACAGATGTTTGTGTCGCGACTGCAAAAATACTTTTTCTCAAAGCTGCCATGCCCGTCGACACGAGACTGGTTGTGCTCACAATATTAAGTATGCTTATGTGTATTGAAAAGTATGTCACTCCCATTTTCGACGACGCGATAGCTTGAAAAGACATAACAACATGCAAAGAGCTCCTTCCTGCTCGTGTCAGTCGGTGTTGCTGAAATTAAAGCATGCTATATGTGGGGGAATACCTGTGAAAAAAAAACCATCATCATTAAAGTCATCATGTCCAACTGTGAAAACATTGGTAGGATCGACTCCTAGACATTCGTGCAATTATTGTAACAGGACATTTGCACATGCATACACTGCGAAGAGACATATGAAGTATAAATGTAAGTTGAATCCATATCGCACAGGTTATCGATGTGATAAGTGTCAAGGTATCTTTACTCGTACAGATAGCTTAAAAGTACATATAAAAAAGTGCAAAGACCTTGGTCCTGCTAAGCAACAAACCTCTGACGGTCAGGTGCCTGCCGTATCGAATAATGGAACGCCAACTTCCGATCAGAACAATTCGTCGGGGAGAAGGAAACAGTGTCGCTATTGTGGTAAGATCTTTAGTAGAAATATCAATGCACGGCGACATGAAAGTTCTACCTGTGTCCCGGTGTAGTAAACCATATACACTACCTAACTGAATTGATGTTTATGGAATGCTTAACTCCCACTGATGAAATATGAAACTATGTTTACAACATGTGAAATTGACGTAATCGTCTTTGTGTTGTTGTTATTCGAAGAATGAACATCGACTCAAGCGAAGTCCTGCCAACCATTTGTGCCGTTTCTGCAAGACGTCATTTTCCAACATCTACAATACCCACAGCCATGAGACTAGTTGTTCTATGAACATGAAGCAATCTACCATAACATGTGAACAGTGCAAGTTTCGATTTGGACGACGTGATAGCTTAAAACGACATCTTGCATCATGTGATGGCCTCTCTTCCGTACCAGCTAAGCGATGTAGGTCCGCATTGGATACATTCTCACCATCGACATCAGACCTGAACATTGCAGGTCATTCTCCACAAGCATCAAGAGTATGGAGTGTACCTTCTATAGTGGATGCTCGTGCACCATCACCATGGGCAACACCGATCCTGGACATGTGTAATTCTCCACAGTCAGCAAGGTATTTATGCTGCTACTGTGGTAGGACCTTTAGTAAATGATCCAGTGCATATCAACATGAGAAACCCGGTCAATGTTTGATGAAGTCGAGCTGGAGACTCTTAACTTACCAGTGTTATAGATGCAAACACGAGTTCACATGTTATCAACCAACAAGAAGCGTTCCAGTCAAAGCACAACACAAAATATGTAAGTATGGCGAAAAAATATTTCGTAAGACAAGTGACAGCCATGTGAAGAATTATACATATGAAAAAAAAAAGCTACTACACCACAACCAACTGCTGCGAGCTTACCCAATGAGAATGGGTTCATCCTGAAAGAATCTGCTTATACCTACCTTAAGCAAATTAATCAGAATATTATATATCAACTTACAGATGAGGTGGAAAAAGAAGGCGCGTTAAAATATAATATATGGTTGGAATGTCAATATTCCAAACCAGAACAACACGATGATTAATTTAGTCGGAGAGCCTTCAAGACCTCGAATGTGACTCTGTATAACATGCTTAACAATGAAGACAGTGTTGAAGCTAGTATACAGAAGATTTGCCAGGAGGAAGAAGAGTACGTAGGAAAGGGTTCCGGTTGGACATTACAAAGTATAGATACTATACAGTTAAGAACGAAATCACTTAGACAACTTCGCAATTAATTGCATGCCCCACTACAACATATCACCCTCTTCGACCGGCAGAATGGGGGTATAATGCACTACAACAGCAGAATGTCACACACATGGTGTGACATCGCTACTACTACTATGTGAGGTGTCAGCCGGGAGGCATCAGCCAGGAAGGGTCAGCCAGGAGGGTTCAGCACTGTGTACGACCTCCAGGATACTAGAATATGTAGTGTAACAACAATTTTGGTAGACGTGATAATGTGAAGGCACCATTCGCTTGACTCGAGACGGAATAGTGTAGGACTGACACTATTCCGTGGCTTACGAGTATTCACGGCTACGCCGGTTAAGTTAGGGGATAATTCGTTTCGTAATAGGAATATTATCGTTCTAGCATGTGTTGTATGTGTGGGGTGACAACTCGTGCGTGCAGGAGGGCGTGCGTGTGTGTGCGCGCGTGTGTGTGTCTACCGATTTAAACTGTTACATTTATAATGCTATCTTTTGAGCCGGTGGTCGTATTGTTTCTTTACCAATATGGTGTTGGGCTATGAATTTGACAACTAAATGGTTCGAACGACCAGAACTTCCTGCTCTGCCAATTTGGTCCGCCATCTTGGAAGATACTCTCTCTAGAAAAATGGCGGCTGGTGACAAGTGCGCCGACGGCGTCCATTTCCGCAGATGAAGGGCGGCCGGGGGGGGGGGGGCATGGCGGCAAGCGGTACACCGACGACGACTGTCTTTTTTTGTATGGATGACGTCTGAATACCGAATCTTGGAAGTCGCACTGTCTAACAAATTGTGGGGCTGGTGGTGGGGCGGGCAGAGCGCTGACAATGGTAATTTCTGTAATGATGGCGGGCACCCATGATGACGGTCAGTAGGCCGACGAGTAACTTACACTTGATGCCTATATTATACGGTTCGGAAATTACAGCCACCTATGCTTCTAAGTTGACATAGGGCATACATGACCCTGCGCCCCTTCTCCTAGTCATGGTTGATGTCTATGTTATGATTTTGCCAACTATGACTCGAATGGTTCGGAAACTATACCCACCTATGCTTATACACATACAAATGGCATACTTGAACCCGCGACGATGATGATGTCGAGGATGATGTCTATGTTATGAATTTGACAACTATAACTTAAACGGTTAGGAAATTACGGCCAAGTACGGAAATTAAAGCCACCTATGCTTATAAGTTGACATGGGGCATATTTGACCCTGCGACCCTTCTCCTAGTCGGGGTGGATGCCTATGTTATGAATTTGACAACTATAACTTAAAGGGTTCGAAAATTATAGTCAACAATGCTTATAAGTGTTATGCACAGAGAGAGAGAGAGAGAGAGAGAGAGAGAGAGAGAGAGAGAGAGAGAGAGAGAGAGAGAGAGAGAGAGAGACGTTCGACAATTGTTCGCCATATTGGTCAGTGGTGCTCGTGATCCAAGATGGTGGTTCTGAGTACTGTCATGGAATCTCTATTCCACCTCCACAATGAGTCAAACGCCACAATGTGGGATCGGCCCTGGCTATTGCTAATTAGGACAAAAAATATGGCAGCCGGCACTGGCTGCAAACATGGCCGTCGACGGCGGGAGGGATATGCAGGAAGTTTTGAGGGGAAAAAGGGAAAAACTTACATTTTTGTACGCGAAATCGACCGTTTTGGACGGGAAAAAGGGGAAATTCTCGCTCCTTGGGTCCACAGCCAGTAGCCCGGTAATATGATAGTTAGGGTCCACCAGTCCACAGCCAGCTGCCAGGTGGCCGTGAATGCTCTATTTATGCTACTTATAGAGTTGAATGTAAAGATAACATTAACTTGTACGTCTTATAAAAAGGACATAATTAAAGTGTCTTATTTACTGAACGTCTAGTAAAGCCCTTGTTATTAAAGTAATTCATTACAGTACTACTTCTTGTACCCTCTTAGGTTCAGGAGAAACTAAGGGAGGTAACATTTGTGGTTTCTGAATTCAGTATTTTTAATTTTATACACACAAAAGCACGAACTTAAAGAACACATTTTCTTTGCAGAAAGTTCCACGGTTTTACATGGATCACGCATGTATGAAGTGAGACGGTACATGGTGACGTTCACCTTGCACATAGCGGAAGGGTACAGAGTGGGAAGAAAAGTAGAACCTGGGCAGGGCTTTAAAATTTACTCAGTCAACCTTGAACTGGCCATACAAAAAAAATTAACAGGCCAGAAGTTTTCCAGATATCCGCGTGACGATGGCCGCAGAAAAAATAAAAGTCGTTGGGCTGTGTCAATATTATGGTTCGGCCAACAGATATCACGCCAAAACACCGAACGACGAAGCCCAGCGTTAAGAGTAGCTTAGTGCGTAGCGTCGGCTTTATAAATAGCATGGATGTGCGAGTTGGTGGAGCAGCAAATAGAGAGCGCAACCACCCGTAGAAGCACTGTAAAAAAATATGTTTAATTTGATACAAATGTATGTGGCAGTAGTGTCTCCACTAGAGTTGGTGTATTTATACACCCATGAATGTAGTTAACTTTTTTTTTAAATCTGTGGTAGTTAAGTTTCTGCCGCAATGCACTGACGCAATTCTAAGTACTTATACCCTCTACCGCTAAATGACTTTTGTATATAAGTATCTAGTTTTTTGAATAAATCACATAACAAATGTAAAATTAATGAAGATTTGATTTACGCAATTCCAGAGTATCTACACTACTCGAAATATGCGAATCCTTGCACATATTATCCAGTTATGTAATTTCACTGTTTTGTTACTAATCAAGTTTGATATTTTAGTTTACAACAAAGCCTTGCAGTTCTGTTTGGATACCTAGGTGCATTAGCGTAAACTCACAAATACGGTACCGTACTTGTGTTAGTAAATAATTCGTTAAAATAAAAATAGCATGCATAAATTTCCATTTATAGATACAGCATATCGTTCTTTATAGTGAGAATGTAATTAAGGTTATTTAAATATTAATTTTACCTATATAATTTAAATATTAATTGTATATAGTAGGTATACATATAAATATTTTTATGTATTTATATTTTTATTTCAAACGAATATGTGTAACTACACAGAAATTCAACGTTTATACAACGGTCGTGTAGTGAGTGAAGAGATTTAGGTGAAGCGAGTGAGTATGGAGAAGCGCTGGAACGAAGGGGCGGGGAAAACGGGAGATCCCCGAGAAAACCCGCCTACCAGCAGCATCGTCCGGCACGATTCCTACAAGCGAAAATCCGAGGTCGACCCTACCGGAAATCGAACACGTTTCGTCTAGGTGGGAGGCGAGTAGTCTAACCACTACACCATCGCGGCTCGTAGGTCGTACACAGTACTGATAACACACAGTTAAAAAGTTGAATGCGTCTGGGCTCGCGAAATCGGGAATTGTTGACAGAGGCCGAGGAAATCTGTGTGCCATATAATGCCACATTAGTAGTGTGTCAGTAATTCCGCTGCTTTATTTGAAGGTAAAGGGATATTTCACAGATATTTAACTCGGAACCGTCAATAACAGTCACATCGATCGATCGCCTTCAAGCACGCGTCCTCTCATACGTTATACACGTGTGCTAGCCGCATCACGAAACAAGCTAAACTGTAGGCTACTGAATGCAGCTTCCAATAAAGGGACATCTGCTTTAAAAGTCTCTAACAGCTTATTAAAGAATTTTTTCTTCTAACCTGCAGAACAAAATAAACTATAAGTTTACCAAAACCACCCTCATAAAGTTTAAACTGCCTAGTACGAAACCAGTTTCCGTAAACTTTTCAGTACCTTTTTTTATTTGCGGATTCTCGTGAATAATGAGGACAAATAAGTATAAAATTTTAATGGCAGGAAGTTGTGAAAAGTGATCATTTTAACTCCCGTATTAATATTTAAACCAATAAATAATGCGCGTCCCACTGTCCTTCGTATCGAACTATAAAATGTGAGATTATATATCCAAACAAATGAACCTTTGAAGCCCAAAGCTGGAAGCAGTCTAAATCTTTTTTCCACTTGGGTTGTGCAGGGAAGGTTCTACGTAGCAATAAGGTATATTGGCCTGCCGAATAAAATTTTGGTGGTTGTTTTACAGTTGATTTAGCATTTCCCAGTGCTTTTCTTAACTGCTCATTTTGTATATACTTCCGTCAAATACAATATTAATATTCCCATGAACCAGGCACGAACCGAGTGACGAATTTGAGATGGGACAACCAGAAGCTACCATATACCTAAGTCGTGTGTAACGATGTGGTTATTAAATATAAACCGCTTGAATACGTGAAGTTTGAAATATAAAAAATTTAGAATTATGCTATGAATACAGGTTTTAAATCTAAATGTCATGAAAACGGTTGACACATTTTTTTTTTCTGCAGAGAAACACACGGCAGCCTTAAATAATAGAGACCACCCCCCTTCCCCCTTCACCAAGCACACAACCAAAAGATTCCTTAAAACTAGAGAAAATTTTCTTTGATTTGAATGATGCCTTACATTACTGACTTTCTATGTTTATATATGTATTTAGGATGGTACTGATACGAACCTAACGGTTAACATTTATGTGTCCATCACAAAAACTTATGGAATTTTTAGAAAAGTAAATATATTTCTATAACGTCGTTGCGTTATTAAAGTGTATAAACGAAGGGAACCAAATTAAACAAATTTCGGTGGCTACCAGATAAAAAATCAGACTTTTAATAAAACCTTTTCTTTGTCATTTGTTCTATTGGATGATTCGTATTTTATAAATTATGCTTTATTAAATGACCATACATGTTGTATATCAGTGGCAATGTTGGCACCAGTATACGTGTTTAATCTTTACCACCTTCGTAGCCTGTGAACTTTATTACTCCTCATCAAACATCTTGAATTCCTTCCAAAAGCACAATTCGCTGTTCTGTCAATAAATGTACAGTGGATACACATGGCTTCATTATTCCTTGTTTACATGCATGTGTGTTAGAGTGGATTCTGAGAAAGCAGATTGCCAATATGTGATTTTCAAGTTGATATGACATTAATGAAGGTAAAAAAAGAAAAACTCATAATTTCTTTAAACTAAACTTGTGTATTTATTCAGTTGGTAATGCATATTTGTATCTACATTGAAAAAGAAAAGTTTTCTAGTAACAAAACAAATTTGTTTGTGGAAAAGAATATATGTTTGTCAATATAGACTTTACGAACGTTTTGTGGTACCTTTTTTTTTTTTCTGTCATTTCAACATTTAGTGGGACCATAAAAGCACTTCGATGACCACCAATATTTCAGTGTGGTGATAGGCAATAAAGTGTTTGTTAGTGTAGCAAAATTTTTTGTAATGTTGTTAGTGCGGCTCACGAAAGTGTTTCAGAGGTTTCTGTTTCCAGTAAGTAGGTGCTACCCTACATCGCGTCGACTGCAGGATCATCGTAGGAAATATACACTTCCTTCATTTAGGAGCCAGCGATCACCTAGAGTGATTTCGGACGAGCACTGAAAGCCGAAATCAGGATTGTCGAAGCAGGGGTCGAACCCTGGTCCTGTCGAATGCGAGTTCAGTGTGCCACCGCTGCGCCCCCTCGTTCGGTGTTTAGTTTTCTCAGACTTTGGCATGCGCTTAAAGGAAATCTAACAAGTGGTGCACACGCCGAGGTCTGAATAATTCCCTTCACGAGAAGTTTATTTTCCGGAATAATTTATGTGTATCAAGAATTTACTTGGAATGAATGGTTAGTTTTTTTTTTTAACTAACATCCCTCACGAATTTTCTCGTAAAGTGATGTGAGGAGACCAACAACAATGATAAATATGGCGTTCTACTCAGACCAAGAAGGTTATTTACAGTACACATACAACTTCGTTGCGCCAGACTAGAAGGTGGCCACTTCCGATACGCCAGTGCGCACGCGCTGAATAAAACGGACGTGGTTTTGCAGTCGAAACATTTTTTTTTTTACTCTGGTCAGCACGAAATCTATTGCTGTAAAGTAATTATTTGGTGGAAGAGAGTAAATAACTTTTAAATAACCAACGTTAGTGAGTTAGAGTGACCAGAAGTCCTGAACGATTCCAGAGACCAAAAAGAAAATCATGAAATGTACTTCTTTAGCACAGTGTTTTGCGGAAAAGTCCTGCTTTTTACACAAAAAACAACCACTTTAATTTTACTTCATGTGTTTGTAGTGTTTTTAACCATGGCATAACTTTGATTTTTTTTTTAAACACAAAAAACCGTATTGTAATTTTAAAATGTATAAGAATCAGCATTTGAAGTACACCGTATTACAAAAATAAGAAAATATATCTGAGGCGTGCCACAATGCATAGAGTCTGCAGACTGTAAAGGCTGTTCACGATAAAGTGAGCAATTTAGAAATTAATGAACCTCAGAATAAAAAGCCCTGCATGCATATATTTTAATGGGCACACTGAGTGATATTCACCCAGTAAAGATGGTAACGATGGATGGAAAGTAGTTCCATACCTTATCGTCGACTAAAAAGGGCTAGGTAACCATTTATGATAACTTAAAATAATCATTTTCACTTTTTATTTTTTAATGCATTAAATGTAAAAATAAGCAGATTTGTAAAGTATTTACTTTGTTAGTAATTTCACAATTTCATTTGACCGACTGAGAATAAGTGATGAGGCCCATAACAATGTAAATTTTACATAAGGCGAAGGAATATACAACGTGTACACAAGTCGATCTTATGCAGGGCTTTCAAAAGTGCTCATTTTACCGTGAACAGCCTATAAAGTGGAGACTCGCCACCTACACGCTCTATGGTTCATATGATATTACTATCATAAAATTATTATCTTGCAAGTTTGTCTTCTGTGGTCGTGATGTCTGTTTTGTTTATGTACGTTTTCACTCGTAAAGTTCGTTACATTTTCGGAGAAAGATATCGAAAGCTAAAAGAAAATGTTTATTTAACAGTGAGCCACAAGGGTTGTTTCCTTTTATTAAAAAAGACAAAAGATATAGCGATGTGCGATGCATGAAATGTTCTGCAGTGTTCTCAATAGCCAATGGTGAGAAAACAGACTTAACACGACGTATACGAACTGCAAAGCGTAAAATAGCCGATAATACCGCGGCAAGCATTTCAATCACAACTTTTTTTCCGTGGTAAGACATTTGGTTATAAAGAAGAGAAATTAGCTGCAGCTGAAGGGTGCTTGACATTTCATACTGTGCAGCATAACCGGCCATTCAAGTCCACTGACTGTACATCGAGGATGGTGCAAAAATGTTTCGAATCTCAATATTCTTGTGTGCGTACACAAACCGAAGCTATTGTGACAAATGCTTTCAGCCAGTTTGCCATGCCAGAGCTACGGAATGACTCTAGCAAAGTTCAGTTTGTTTGGGCCTTTACTGATTCTTAGAATCACAAGTCTACCAAACTTCTCTTCCTCATAGGGGAGTGCATGTAAAAGCAGTCAAGTTTGAAGAACAATGTGGAGAAACAGCGGCTATTGTCTCCACCTAAATACTCCAAACAGTGAAGACGTTTGAACTTGAAGGAAAAATTGTGGGTTTGGGTACAGACAATACAAACTGTAATATTGGTGCTGTGTGCAGGCGTGGTACAAATGGCGTTCCAAAATTGTACAACAATCCCTCAACAAGCCGATTGTAGTTGTTGGTTGTGCTTCTCACATTGTAAACAATACTATACAGACTGCCATGGATTGTATACAAGTTTTCAATGTAAATGTGCTGCACAAAATATATTCATATTCTTTACATATCTACATCTCGTGAAGTCACACTGCGAGATTTCTGTAATTTTGTTCAAGTCAATTTTGCAAAAATTCTCAGCTTTAGTAAAACAAAAAGGTTCATGTTATTGCCAGCAATCGAGCGTGTGCTTAAGTTGTTTTCAGCACTGAAGTCTAATTTGATTCAAAGTTATGCCCTAATATTATTACGAACTTCTTCAATGATCCACTTTACTGTCTGAAGTGTGACTATATTTTATTCACAGCCAGACTGCAACTTCAATAGTATAGTATTCGAGCTTGAAGGTCAACATGTTTCTGTGTTAGAAGCATCATACATTTTTGCCTTTTGTTGTTCAGCCAAAAATATGAAAACTAGAGAACGAGAGGCTCACCGATATGGCTGCTTTCAAGAAGTCCATTACTTCATTTTATTCGACCCGTTTGAGTTACTTAAACCTGTGGACTGCACAGTTTGTTGATGTGACTGTTCAAGATTGGATGAGCCTAAATTCGGTAACTGAATGGGAAAATCTACACATGAGCATATAATTTATGACGAAGTATTCAAGACAGGAAGTAAATGAATCTGAACTTTTTAATGAAGCCTCAAACCTTAAAGGATACGTGACAACAAACAAAATTTAGCACTAGAGTACGGCACTTGCCACTACCAGAACGTAATCAAGATGAGTTAAAATATACAAGCATTTTGAAGAAAACAACATTTCATACAAAAATATCTGCAACATTGTGCAATTTGGTTTCTCACTACCTACCACAAATGCACCAACTGAACGAGTGTTTTCTACTATGAATAATCTCTGGACTGCAGAAAAATCTAAGCTGAAACCAGAAATAATGAAACACTTTACAAAGTGTAATTTAAATTACACTTGCAGTCACTGGCGCCGGAATGTTTTTCTGGTTGGTGGGGGGGGGGGGGGTGACAAATAATGCAAACAATAATTCAGACAAAAAACGTCGCTGGATACAAAATACCCACGAGGGGGAGGGGGGGTTTGGAGCTTTCTTGAATATTTCTAATGAAGAGGTTAAAATGTTGTTTATCATGGTTCCCAAACAACTGCTATTGTCTGACGTTAATTAAATTATTTTTCCTTTTTATATTACATGTTTTCATTTCTGGCTTTATAGTTAAGTGCTAAGGCTACTAAGGTGTAGTAGAGCACTACATCACCTTAGCATTGTTGAATTTTAAATGATAAACTTAAAACACTTCATAATAATGAACATCTGTCGAAGATTGAACCAGTGTGTGATTTACATGCCATTATAATAAATGTTAAAGCACCTGAGAAAATTTGAGGGGAATTTATCTCAGAAAGATTTTTTTTGGGGGAAATTTTAATCGTGGGGCAAATTTCGTAAAACTAGCTGGCGTGGTAATATTGCTTCTTGCAATTGTTAACAACTGTTATAAGTTTCCTAGCTAGTTAGTCATGATAGGTATGTTGATATTTTGCCGGATGTCCGTAGTCAATAAAGTTTTCTAATTGCATGTAGTCTATGTGTTCTGTGTTGTGATACTATAGCAATGCTACAGTAGCATCGTCATCGCGAGTGCAGAGTATTAATAGTTGAGTATATTTCAAAGAAAGAAATAGGACTATGTTACGATGTTCCATATGTATTCGTTTTGCTGGAGCCAGACTTATTTAACGAAAAAAAAAAATAGTTTTCCAACTGTCATTAATAAGGGTACCCGTCAGTAGCCCTAAAGTCACTAGACCTATAAATACTTTAGGGCTAGTGACTTTAGGGCTAGTAACTTTCGGGCTAGTGACTTTAAAACTAGTGAATTTAAGGCTACTGACTTTAGGAGTAGTGACATTAGGACTAGTGACTTTAGGGCTACTGACTTTAGGGCTAGTGACTTTAGGGCTACTGACTTTAGAGCTAACGCCTTTGGGGATAGTGACTTTAGGGCTAGTAACTTTTAGGCAAGTGACTTTAGGGCTGGTGACATTTAGACCTAGTAACTATTAATAATTTGTTCAAATGAAAAATATGTAGTTGTCAAAGGAGTATAATTCTTAAAAAAATTTACTGCTGTTTCTTAAAAAAAAAAAAAAATTATTTGTCAACTGTCATTAATAATTGGTTCAAATGAAAAATAAGTCTTGTCAAATAAGTATAAACCTTTAAATTTGATAGTGCTGTTTCTTAACTTACAAACATAATATGTATTATTTACATAATATTTTAATAGCGTAAAGTGGGTGTGCTCTTTTCGAGTTTTCAATAGCATTACCTTGTATTGACAACATTTTATTATGACTCTTTTAGGAAGTATTCTGCTTTGTGTTTTGAAAAATCTGGTCACCCAAGTTAGCACAAGATGGCTTTATTGATTGTCAATCTATGCGTTACTCTGCACCATAAAACATTTTTTTTTTTTTTTTTTACCAGAAACAAAATTTCGCCTAGTAAAAAAAAAAGAGTATCAACCAAATAAACCACTGTAATCACTAACAGATCTTTTCTTTCAGGAATATTAATACAGTACCTTATTCATTTCTATTAAGTTTACGTAATTAAATGGATACAGTGCCAGGTTTACTCTCAATGAGGCAATTTATCTATTTGGCTACAGTGCCAGAGTCAGTGTCAAAGAGGCTTTGTACCTATTTGATACAGTGCCAGTATTACACAAAATGGTGTGTGCATATACTTGTTGCTTGTAGGCAGCCTTTTTAATCTGGTGCGATATTCGTCATATCATGCCCGCACTAATCTGAGAGTAGCTCTAACTCCCCGCTGTGTTTAGGGAACGAATAAACGATCAAACTATTTTCACCCTCAGTTTTATTTTTTAATTACACTGACGGAGAAAAAAATGCAACGCCCTAAAGAGAGCTGTCCAATTAGACGTGAGTACAACACTTGCATGCTGGTGGAGTGTAGTTAAACCAATAGACGTTTCACGGACATCTGCCAACATATAGCGTTACACCATTCACTTAGTTGCGCCGTCTGCAACACACCAGTCAGTACCGTTTGAGCCTGGAAGTTTGAATGTTGAATACGTGTATATCAGTCGAGATATTGCCATGCCTCTAAGACGGTTACGTACCCATGTTGAACACTTACATTCCGTTTGAGAGAGGCCACATCGTGGTACTTCGCGAGGCAAGATGGACATATTGATTGCTGCACATGCTGGTCATGATACATCCGTAGTGAGGTGGTGTTATCAACTATGGTCAGTTCAGCTGGCCCAAACCTGTACACCGAGTTCGAAATGTCCGCGTAATACAGATGCACTTCAAGATTGGAACATTGTTAGGGTAGTACTAACAGACCGTACTGCATCCACAGCAGACATAAGAGCAAATGTGGCACCAGGGTTATCCACACGTACCACTGGAAATCCTCGACTTGCAGCAGGACTACGAGCACGTGTGTCTTTGGCCAGGCTGCCTCTTCTGCTACAACACCGTCGTGCATGTCTCTTGTGGTGCCGTGAAAGAATCTCCTGGGCTCGGCCACTAGGCGAGGTGATGGACTAATTAGCATTTAAGCCACTAGGCCACATAGCCCAATAAACTGAATTTCAATGTGAATACATTCTTGGTAATGGTAAAGGTCGACGCAGTGAGCGGTGATACAGCTCCGGTACTATTCTGGGGAGACAATGGAGGTTGAAGTGCCTCGACCGGACTACGGTATCATCTGGGCGTGAGGGTCCCAAATGGAAGGGGGGGGGGGAGTAGACAGCATAGTACAGTATCAGTTCAGGGCTTGGAACTGGTCAACTGAGATGTTAGCTAAATGCTCTTTCGTGCTGATTGAGTGTATCTCATTCTTTGTCCATGGGGCCTACTGGAGATATAACTGTTATACTTCTACGGAGCTCGGGCGCAGACGTCCGATGGGTTACCCTAATGGCGACCTGGGAAGCAACTTAGTTGAAGTGTCGTATATACAATGTTGTGTTTAGCGATGAGACCAGTTTCTGTCATCATGCAAGTGATGGCACTTTACAAGTGCGATTTGAACATGGAGAGCGTCATCCTCCTGAGTGCATAAGCCTCTGACATACGGACCCAACTATTGGCAATATGGCGTGGGTTATAAGTTACAATTCCTCTTGATCATTGGTGTTTGTACATGATATGTTAAATAGTACCCGTAGAATTCGGTGCATTGCTCAACCCGTTGTGGTGCCATTCCTCAGCAGGATAATGCTCCTCCACACATAGCTGCCACTACTTGACGTGTTCTTCGTAGTGTTCAACAACTGCTCTGGTCAGCACGATACCCAGACGTCTCTCTCATTGAACATGTTCGAGACATGATGGGACGTCTCACCCAGTATGTTCGATTATCTACTAACCTTGCACAATTGCAACAAGAGGTGCATGAGACTTGAAACACTATACCTTATGATGATATTCATCACATTTACGACCGTCTATATGCGAGTATACATGCCTTTTTTGATGTCCGAGGAGGATATGCTGTATATTGATGTAGCGCTAAGTACATTCAATACTTGGCTTCTATTGCTTCGTTTGTTCTGTATTAATAATCATGTAATGTCATCAAGCTATATTACTTCTTGCTGAATTGTGAATAAAAAGACATACACAGTCACAGTGTTGTGATTTTTTCCCATCAGTGTGTACTTTCCATACTTCATGTTTCAGATGCCTCGTAGCTTCCCATTGTTAATTTTGGCCTAAGGTTCAATGATCACAACAATGAAGACAACGACGGAAGAGGAGTTCTACAATAGTCTACTACTGCCGGTAGGTTTCTTGCTAGAAGGCAAGTGGAAGAACTTCTGTTCCAGGAAATTTGGCTTTGAATAGCGAGGAAGTTTAATACCCTCAGCAAAGTAGGCCAATAACCGTACAAGTACCGCCTCAAATGTTTTAGGGAACATATGTAGGTAAATTATATGAGATAAGGAGGAAACTGCTATGGCATTTGGGCAGAGGGAGGTAAACAAGAATGGACATACTGTATTTTTTTAAACTATGAAAGTGTTTTACACATTTTTATTTATAAATAAGTTTACTGTTTAAAATAAATATTTCGCCAGTGTAGTGTTAACAACAAGTAATCTTAATATATATATATTTTTTTTTTTACCAAGTCGATACCTCCTATACTTATTCTGCGTAAGAAGATATTAATTAACCTGTTGTGTTTCATTCGTTGTATACAAAATTATATACAAAAGTGGCATATGATTCTTCTTTTCCTTGGCTCTATATCCCATTATAAACACATAATTGATTAACTTTCATTGCTTGAATAAAAAAAAGTGTTAATATTAAATGTGAAGAGATCTCGCACGAAATTGTTTGGTAAAACGTAAAGATAAAACTATTTTCCACATTTTATTACTAGAATTATTGTAGATAAGTATTTTCGATTGCTCTTTAAATGAGACTAAGTAACTGAATGTACGAATTATTAAGACACACACCATAGCAGAGTTATCGCGTATGTCGCAAAAACACCATAATATGAATGAAAATACACAAAAACATTAAACAGTCATGATTAGCTTTCGTTAACAGGTAAACATACAGATAATTCCTTATAAATAGTTAGGTCCCTTGCTATAAAGGAAACGAGACAAGACTGAAACGAATAATCAAATGATATATAAAGGACAGTATATGTATATATAAGCATGTAACTTTGAACGACAAAACTAAGACAGCTCGGTGAACTGAGTCCGAAACAGGCATGTATATACGCAAAAACTGGACGAGACTAAGCCGAAAATGCATAAGAACACACCATGGTTAACACACCGAAATTATCATAATTTTTGTCCCTTAATAATCCGTTATGTCTTCAAATACACAAACACAGTGAGGCTTGCCTTCAGACTGTCTGTAAACACTTTTAAAAATATGTACATCACGTTTATCCCTCCTGATGCTACCAACGACAGCCGAGTACTTACTGATCGGCTGCGCAGCTATGAGGGAATGGTAGCGGCTAGTGTCTTCCTGCAGTGGCTGTTGGGACGATGTAAATATTCAGTTAATTGGGAAACTTATTTATATCACAAATGAAGACCGAGTCAGCAACCACAGTGAGAAGACGTTAGCCAGTAGCATAAACTCATAAAATATCAAGCCAATCAGGGTAGTGTTTTGTGGGGTGAAAGGCGCACAAGAAAGACAAGTCGATTTTCCCTCGTTCGCAGTCAGCCTGCAGGTGAGCATTTGTGTACTTTCAGGTGTAAAGAAATTGCAATTCCCAAAACGTCGCAACTGGTTCGTCAATTGAAGTCTGCTGTCATCGCCTGTAACACAGAATATTGAAATATACATTATTGAAATAACGTGGTGGTTCCGGGGCAGCGGTGGTGTAGCGATTGGACTACTCGCATCCCGCATAGGTGAACAGGGTTTGTTTCCCGTGAGAAAGGGGGGGGGGGGTCCGTTGCCGGATTTTAGCATGTGGGAATCATGTCGGACGATGCCGCTGGTCGGCGGGTTTTCTCGAGGGTTTTCCGTTTTCCCGTCCTCGTATTTCGGCATTGCTACATACTCACCTCACCCTCATCGGCTCTCAAGACCTCGAATGTTAAGACTTCCACCTATTTAGCACATTTTTCCCGCGTTTGAGGCCGAGAACCGCGGGAGCGATACGGTCGACACTGCCATGCATATCAATTCCGCCATCGCCGCTAAATGCAAGGCTCTAAACTGGCGTGCAGTGTTCTAGTCGATCTGCGTGGACTTTCAGCTGTGGCCCTATTATTTTATTGTTGGAAAGTCTGCAAAAAGACTCTTTGTAGGGCCCTTGAGTAATTTTGTATGTGTTTGACGTGTGTATTTTGACATAAAATGCTTTGAAAAAGTAGTTTTTAGCCTTTTTCGAGTGCAATGAAGTGGTGTTTCTAATACGTGTGACATCTTGAAAGCACTGAACAGCCCTCATATGAAGTGAGCTTTCATTTCCTAAAGCATGTTCATGATTAAGTGAGCATATTATAAATCAACATTAGAAAAAAATACTGGCCCGGCCTGCTCATAATCTAATGGGCGCACTGAGTGACATGTACCCAGTAAAGTTGGTAACGATGGATGAAAAGTAATTCCGTATCTTAACGTCAAGTAAAAAGTGGCAAGTAAGTACTTGTGATAGCTTCAATTATTTCATTGCCTTCCTGCTTTTTAATAATGCATAGAAGTGTAAAATCGAGCAGATATGTAGAGTATTTACTTTCTTAATAATTTCACAATTTCATTTGACCGACGCATGAATAAAGTGATGAGGGATGTGGCAATGTCAATTTTACATAAGGTGGAAGAAGAGAAAACGTGCATACCAGTAGATCTCAAACAGTGATTCAAAAGTGTACATTTAACGTGAATAGCATAGAGATCAACACACTGGATGCACATTTAAAGGTTTCGTCGAAAAATGTGTATTCCAAACATGCTGCAACACAGTTAAAGTGAATTTCTCAACTCCACTTAGCAGTTCTTTTGATGTGGACGTACAGACCTGATGATTGGCCTTGTTTCTGACTGGCTACAGCATGGTGCGGAAGGTCCCCTGCATTGCCAGTGTAACAGGTGAATATTATTCCCAAGTGGATTTTACCCCCAAGGTATTGACACCCTCGCGATCGAGACAGTAAAAGAACCTACTAGGTACTCATTATACCATTGGTGAGATGTCGGCACAGCGGGGTGCCGTACGGAAAGAAAAGTGGCGTTCACAATAGGGTCTTTTCGGGAAAATAATTTTTTTTCTAGGAAAGTGGTACAATTCCTCTCTACTAATTACACAGAACGAAAAATTACTACACTTGAAAATCATTTCTGAGGAAACTCCAAGCTTCGCTTATGTGTGTAAACGCTTCGCTGTCACGGCCTACAAAAAATAGCCGGCGTGTCTTGAATCTCTGTTTTGGAGATTCACTCCCCTGCTAGCGCTGAGGAATCTGGCTCGGTGCGTAGATTTTGGCTACGCTTGAACAGTAATTTTATTTGCGAGGGGGCTACACTTGTTCCTTAAATTGTTATTCTACCAAGGGATACTGTCCAGCGAGAAAGTGACGAGGGTAATGCTCTCGGGGATTATTGTCAACCTAATGTATTGTGGCCAGCAGATGGTTGCAAACAGTGTTATACTCTATTGTGGGTTGTAAACAGTGTTATACTGTTGTCGCGGTTGTCAGCGGACCACCAAGCTGCTTTGGCACGTGCCGCCACTCAGGCATCCAGGAGATAATAATCGCCTGGGTAAAACTAGCCTCCTACACCTGGGCTGCTGGTGTAGCAGGCGAGTTTTACCCCGGGGGATTTTACCTCCTAAATGCCTGAGTGGCGGAACGTGTCGAAGCAGCTTGGCGGTCCACTGACAACCGCGACAACAGTATAGCACTGTTTACAACCCACAATACATTAGGTTGACACTAATCCCCGAGAGCATTACCCTCGTCACTTTCTCGCCAGACAGTGTCCATTGGTAGAATAACAATTTAAGGAACAAGCATTGCCACCTCGCAAATAAAATCAAGGTTCAGCGTAGCCAAAAATTTCGCACCGAGCCAGAGCCCCGGCGCCAGCAGGGGAGTTAATCACAAAACAGTAATTCAAGGCATGCCGGCTGTTTTTTTGTAGGTGGCGACCACGAAGCGGTCACGCATCAGCGAAGCTTGTAGTTTCCCCAGAAATGATTTTTAAGCATAGTAATTTCGTGTCTTGCGTAATTAGTAGAGTGGAATTGTATCACTTTCCGAGAAAAAAAATAATTTTCCGAAAAACCCCTATTCTGTACACCCCTTTTCTTTCCGTAGGGCAACCTACTGTGCCGGCATCTCACCAATGGTATAATGATGTACTTAGTAAGTTCTTTTCCTGTCTCGATCGCGAGGGTGCCCGTCCTTTCCTACCTAGGGGTAAAAATTCGCCAGTTACACCGGCAGGCAAGTAGATTGCCAGGCGTTGTTTGAAGAATGGCTCCCCGACATGAACCTGGCCAGTGATGCGAGAGTCACATGCCCCGACAACCACATTCCGACACGACGAAAACCGCAACCACGACCCAGCATTTATATTTTCAACGTGACTGCTCGAGTTTACAGCCCGACAGTTTACTAACGCGACATGAAGAGTAGAATTTTTCGGAACCATTTAGAAGGCACTGATTAACTACGCTAGTTTCAAAGGTGGTGGGCAGACGGGAAATTTGGAATACATGATGGTGACAAAGTGTCACCGCTAATGCATACAAAGGTAAAATTATTATTTTTAAGCACTAAATATAGTATATTTGCGTTTGTAGGGAAAGTTTGCCAAACAATTTAATTTTTCAAGGTTGTACACTCTGTGTGTCGTGCCGCACGAAACGACGAAAATAGAAATAATTTATAATCCAAAATGTTGGTCGTACGGCAGAATTTGCCAGGCTTACGTCAGATCTAGCTTGTATTTCATTGCCTGGTTGTATAGTTTTATGTGTCGTGTCGGGGTTGTCGTGTCGTGCTTGTCGGGACTATGTGACTCTGGCATGACGCCATTTTGATGGCGTGTGTGGCTGGAGTTTGCGGTACAGGTGGCTGTTCCGCCTCTGTGCAATTATCTACTCTTTGGCCGGGTGATATTCTTTTTTTCTCAGTCTATTCTCGTCCGTGTGTCCATTTACGTTGTTTTCAGGGTATTTTCTATAGTAATTATTTTGTTGGTTTGTTTTTTAATAGTTTCCATTATAAATTACGGTATCACATGATGTACATTCTTTTCTGAGGAATTATTCACACATTGTTATACAGATTGTTCACAAAATTCATCGACTAACTCCGTCATGTGATTAATCGCATAAAAATAGACGACAAGTATATATAGGCTGTTCACGGTAAAATGAGCACTTTTGAAAGCCCTTCTTAAGATATACTTGTATACACGTTGTGTATTCCTCCGCCTTATGTAAAATTAACATTGCCATGGGCGTCATAACTTTATTCATCCGTCGGTCAAATGAAACGGTGAAATTATTAATAAATTAAAAATAACAAATATGTGGATTTTTGCACTTCGATGCATTAAAAAAACAGGAAGTGCACGAAATAATTTCAGTTATCACAAATGGTTATCCAACACTTTTTATTCGAAGTTAAGATACGGAACTACGTACTTTCCATCCATCGTTACCAACTTTACTGGGCGAATGTCACTCAGTGCGCCCATTTATATATATATATATATATATATATATATATATATATATATATATATATATATATATTATATATGTGTGTGTGTGTGTGTGTGTGTGTGTGTGTGTGTGTGTGTGCGTGCGTGCGTGTGTGTGTGTGTGTGTGTGTGTGTGTGTGTGTGTGTGTGTGTGTGTGTGTGTGTGTGTGTGTGTGTGTGTGTGTGTGTGTGTGTGTGTGTGTGCAGGGGCAGTGCATTTTTTAAGGCTAGTTTCTAAAGTGCTCGCTTTATCGTGAACAGTCTTTACATAACATTTATCCCAACTCGATTCCGAAGGATGGTACACGCCCGAAAGGTGGAAATGAGCGACAGGTTTATTGCGTATCGCATGAGACGAAATAGACTTAAACGTCTGAAAGCACGCACAGAGTATCAGTAAATGCAGTACCACGCTCGCGCGCACAACTACAAAACACAGCAGGAATGCGTCGCACTCGCCTACAACGCGACTGGATGATACACCTGCACGGCAACACACAGTTTTTTTTCCCCCATAACCTATTATTTTCGTATACCGACAGTATTTTCCTGTAGACGTGTATGTTTAATTGCTGGTGCACTGCACGTACTTTCAGCGGTCTAAGTAAATCTGGTCGCGTGCTGTTCGCAATAAACAAGCCGCTCATCCCCACTTTTCACACTTCGAAGTCTTCACACATTTGCCGGCATTCAGGACGAGTTAGAAGTGAAGTCACCTGTCGCCAGACTTTTAGAATCACAGGTTTTATTTATTTTTATGTTTTGCCGCTCACGACCGTTCTACCGGTTCATGTGGTGTCGGGAACGTCTACTGTAGACAACAAGTGCAAGTGTTCTTTACAGAGTAAAATAATTTGCAGTCAAATGTGTCCTTTGAGTTGGTATAAGAAAATATTGTTTTTTTGGTCCGGAAAATTGTTATTGCTGGGATAATATGTTATTGTAGGCTTTGGTTACGTGCAAGTAGAACAAAGAATATACATTCGTACGAGTAAAAACAAGAAAAAATATATGAAAATGGTGTTGTACTAGTTACACTCGGGCGTAATCCCCAAAGCGTTAAGAAGCGTTAGATGGCGAGTTACGATAAATTTCAAGTATACAGGATGATTCTCAATTAGACCGACAAACTTCGGGAGGTGATTCTTCATGAAAAAGTAAAAGGAAAACATATGTGACACTTTATATCTAAACCGAATATTAAGGGAGGTATGAGCCCTTAAATCAACGAGATTTTAAACCGTATTTGTGCAAAATATCGGCTCTTACGCTGAAGGTCCCGATGACATACAATAACGTTCCGAGAGTTGTAGGGCCTGATTGTATTTTACTTCGTTATCGATATTTTGCAAAAATACGGTTTAAAGCCTCGTTTTTTAAGGGCTCATACCTCCCTTAATATTCGGTTTAGGTATATAGTGTCACATATGCTTTCGTTCTACTTTTTCATGAAGAATCACCTCCCGAAGTTTGTCGGTCTTTTTGCGAATCATCCTGTATATATTTTTCATTTGTGTTTATGCGAGAAATCACTTGACGGAGTTTGCCGGTGGATTTTGCGGACACTCTGTACATCTTTTGGCATTTTTTTAAATCTTGGCTTTCTCATGTTACTTGTGTGTTTGTAATATCCATGGTTTACTACGATGTATATCTTAGCGACGGCGTTTGTCTTGGATAGTTCGTACAGTTATCAAGTACGGTCATATCTCAGTCCGTATTTTCCTTAAAATTTTTGTAGTTTCAAACAATTTTTTTGTTTACTTTCTCAATGGTGATTACCGTCAATCGGCTATTAGTTCACCTTGTTGTCGATCAGTTCAGGGTTTTGTTCGCTATAACATATCTAGAGACGTCAGTTTCTGTAAGGCGAATAACAGCGACTTTAACTGCCGTGTATATGAGGCTGTGGGTTTGAGCCGCGAGTACACGAAATCACTCTTTTTAAAATTTACAACAAAGAGTTTCGTACGAGCCGAAAAATAGGTTTTGTCTGTAACGACGAAATATTTAGTAAGATATGTCGTACCTATTAAATATTTTGTAGAGGTGAATGGGTTTTTCAATTTACTTCTTGTCTATCGAACTTTAATACCGTAACGAGCGGCGTGTAGTATTATGGTATTTTTCTACTGTCAACCACGACCGTAAAGCGAATGCTGTAACCCTTCCTAAAGGAAATTCCTTCGATAGTATGGGTCGACAGATTAATTTTATGGAATAGTATGGTGCACTGAAAACTGCGATTCGCTCGCTCAATTGTAAATCAGAATTTATGGAATCGTGTATGTTTGCGCGGCGACTGTCGACGACGCCATTTTGATTAGTACCGCGTCAGTTCTGGTTAAATGGCTCTAGCTCAATTTCTCCATTTATGTCGGCTCTTTTTTATTTTTCACCAGAAAAACGTATTGCTCCTTTCTCGCGACGTAATCGCTCCGAATCGATACGTGTTGTAGTCGGTGACGGGTAAGGGCCGTGGTGGGAAGGGGTGTACACGCTAATAACAAAGTTTTGCTGCGTGAGAACACTGCTCAAGCTAACTTTAATTGGCTGTGCAAATTGGGCCTCTTCTCATCGACTTCTTTAGCCTTACGGACAGTGGTATATTGTGAATTGATGCAGGTGGGGATGATGGGATGTCAGTCGAAGGACAATTCTGCAGTTGAGACAATTTGCCACTGAAAACACAGCTTTAGAGATGATGTGACAAATTTACTGTCACTGAAGGCAAGGTAGAAGTGACCTAGTTGCCTTTATTCTCCACTACATCAGTATCAGTTGAGTTGGAGTCTGCATTGACAGTTGCCATCGTCCTATTGGTCCTGGCTTCATCAGACACGCTACCTGTACTCTGCAACGTCGGCCAATGAGGTCGCGCGTTGACCATTTGCCAATTAACATGTCACGGCGGATGTAAACGGGTTTTACTATCCATGGTGTTCATTTGAGAAACGATTAACATGAAACGATTTATTCTTACGAACTGAATTGTTGACTAGTTGCAATTTTTTTTACTTGCATTCCGACAACGTCCAGCGAAACTATAAAAGAGTCTCTTGTATTCAAAAGCAAAGTGATTTCCATATAAACGTAGTTCCGAGTGTATACGTGCATACCTCGTAAAAGTGTAAAGTGAGAAAGGTGTTTTGTCACTTTCTCATGACATTATATTGTGTTCACATTTCCCCCTTTACATCACGGTAGCTGGTTCTATGAAGGAATATACAGTGATATCGGCGAAACCAGATTCTTGTCTCAGCGGATGTCTAATTATCAAGTAAATATATAACTAAATATGTTTCCTTAATTTTCTTAGGACATCAGATATCCAGTCATAATAAGTCACACTTTAGAATTTTTAAGTAATTGCTAAACGATATGTTAGTACTAATGGACCCTTCATTCCAAAATAAAACTTAATCGTAAGATGCCCATGTATGACATAACTCAGTACCGAAAAGAAAAGTTATTTTCTCAATTAACTGTTTCCACGTTCGTACACTATTATTCGTAAATTTTCCATATCAGTGTCTACGAATAGTGGGAAAGTGCGTATGGTAAATGATTTTTCCATACAAACATAGTACACTGTTTTAAAAATGTCATTAATTTTACGGGAAAGTGCTGGTAAAAATATATCCAGAGGTATCCGTAAACTCTCTGTAAAAGTACGGACAAATTCATTTTTAAAAACGAACTTTCCGTAAAATTCACGGAATGTCTCCGTTAATTTCCTAATTAGTTTTCCGTATCTCTAGTTTTTAATATCTATTTTATTTTATTTTTCGTTATGTGGGTGTTATATTGTGTATAAAAATATATTAAAGAAAGTTAAATTTTTTTATACTTAAGCAACATTTGAACGCGAGTCAAAAATCTGCAAGTTCACGACCCTAACCCCTTACCTACAATGCTCATTGGGTAAATCTGGTATAACTTTTGAATATCTATATTAGTCACATAGGCAACTTTTTTAGTTTGTGTTAAAGTTAGTGTATTTTAAGTGTTACTAACTGTTACATACGCCTGTGGCTACTTTTTAATGTTTGAAAGAACAGATCTTAGTGACATGGATAACCTTAGCTACCACAGAAACGATAATTTTCTGGTTACAGTGGAGAAGAATGTTTCATGTAAACTCGGCATTGTTCGTGCCTGAAACCCGAAGGTTATAGGAAACACGGAGATTTTCCGTATTTCGTATTTACACACTTTTCCGTTTTTCATAATTCCGTATATTTACTATGCATTTCCGTACAATTTCCGTAAATATATGGGAAATTTTAACAGTGTAGCGTTCCTAAATTCACTCACGGTACGGTCATATCCGTATGGAATCCCCCAAATTTCGTATAATAGCGACGTTAAATATTCTTAAATATTTGCAGCCGTATGTGTGGCATTATTCCTATACTGTGTTTGGGTTAAAAATTTCAATTACAGTTTAAGAAGTTTACTAGAACCTTTTTTACAGTGCAGCCATACTGTTTGCCGACTCGCTATCCATACACATATTACAGCAACCAGCACTTCTTGTGACTCATGAAAAAGTCTCTCGAGCTGCCGTACCACATATCTCGTGAGTCTATTCTCGCATTGTGAACTAAAAGAAATCCGCTGAACTGAACTGGACTGACTTTGACGGTCGGATCCATATTGAATAACATCATCGATGATACCAAGAGATTTCTCAGTACTTTCCAGACAAAGAGAGGCAAAATGGCTACTTCTCGGATATAAATACAATAAACGCCCTTTTATGAAAACGCCGACTGGCATTCAAACACTGAGTAAAGAGATTTGGGCGGCTCTTAACAGCGAGGTCTTGAGAGCCGATGAGGGTGACTGAGGTGAGTATACAGCAGCGCCGGAATGAAAGAGCGGGGCAAACGGGAGAGCCCCGAGAAAAACCCGCCGACCAGCGGCATCGTCCGGCACGATTCCCACGTGCGGAAATCCGGGATCGATCTCGCCGGTAATCGAACCAGGTCCGCCTAGGTTGGGGGCCACAGCCAATGTTGTTGGTGTAAACGCGATAATCACCCTGTCTCTATGGCCCGGACAGCAGAGCACCACTAGGGAGGCGGAGATCTCTCCCGGGCATCATTCTGGTGGGTGTTATCCATGTTGACTCGCGAAACTCCCAGACGGATAAGCAAGGAAAAACAAGGGCGCCTCGGAGTCTCAATCCCCCTGGACGTCTGCCAAGAATATCGAGAAGTAACAGTTCCAAGGTGCAGTTTCCTTTCGTGCTGATCTCCTGGCTTCTCTCTTCCAAAATATTTTGGCTACCGCCTGGAGCTACGTGGTTACCAAATTTCCTTTCCTCTCTCTGCGAATATTGATGTTGAAAGTTGTTATTTTGTACTCGGAATATTAACATGTATTTCTATGTTTATGTCTTACACTTTCGGCTCAATTGCTATGCAATTAACATTTGTCGCCAGTGTCTTCATCAATTAAGACACCCAGCTTCCTGGACAATGAACTAGGTTCTAAGCATTTGAAATAATTTCTTGTTGACGTAACTACTAAACAAGTTCTCAATGAGGTCATCTACGAGAAGAGCACATACTTACACTTTCAACACAGTCTTAGAAAGGCCTTTTTACGCTGCTGTGCCTCTATGTTGGTTGACAAATGTAATGATCTTTGTACAGATTTTCCACAAATGAAAAGATTCACGTGTCAAAGCACCTCAGTTCCACACTGAACGAGGAAAACACTGCTAGGCTACTTTAGTGCTTCACGTGGATGGATAATACTGCGTAAGATGCGTCGTCTAATGTCACCCTTAAAGTTGCACCGATTTTGTCTGTCATGCAATCAAACTTCTCACTAAATGAACCTTAAAATCAAATATTTATAACAACATGTACTGTACATAATATCTTATAGTATTTTTCCACTATATAAATAATATCTCGCAACATATTTTCGCAGTATTCCCTTACGTTATTTTTGTGTATTAAGGCCCATACGTAAATACAAATTCTATAATAAAGTTGTATCATATCTAAATCGCGAGATGGCTTCAGAGTCTTGTAAGAAGTAGTGGCTCTATTCTCATCATTTCCTACTGTCCATCTAGAGTCAAGTAGTACTGTAAAAAAAATATAGCCATCTATCTCGTTGAGGCGATATAATCTTCTTAGAATTATATTAAAAGATTCTTTCCTAGACAATCACACCTCTTCGAAAATTAAAACATTACTCTTTTTTCCAGCTAACTTGAAAATTATTTGTGCTGACTTCTCTAAGGTTTTCGCAGATGGTTGGAATATCGCAGGCAGAATGTTTTTTATCTGGAGGCTTCGGCGAGCCTGAAATACTCAATATTTTTTTTATCACAAAAGTTGTCAGCGACTGCTCGGGAATCATTGCGTTGGACAGCCGCCAGATAAAAATTCAGCGCACTCAAACGGGGACAAATTTCTTCCTCCCCAGAGCGAGCGCTCGAGCTGGGAGATTTTAGATTTAAATTGGTTATCTGGATGACATTCCGCATTCATCAGCATGGCCTTGTGCCTTTATTACACCAGGATGCGCCAGACGTTTCATGTGAGCTTGTGAATAAGCGGGGCTCATCGTTCTTCGTTTTTGTAGAAGTGAGCGCGAACATTCGATGTTAAAACGAATCCTTTGCCATCAAAGTAAGAGTTCAATTAAATTATGTTTTTTTCCAAGATGTCTACTGGATTAATTTAAATGTTTTACTGCAGGTGGACATTAAGCTTCTGTTTCACATTTCTATTACGTGTAAAGTTTCCCAGATTAATTGACTGAAATATTACGAACGTACTCCATCCTGAAGTTTCATGCTACTTCGGAGAGTTAAACCCTTATTAAAATGTTTTTATGTGGTTACGTATGCTGTATCACATGTTATTGTGAGTTACAATACATGTAATTCAATTATGACCGGTGACAACATTTCAGCACGACAGATTAATATTGCAGCTTGGGTGTCGAAACGTCTGGAAGTCAACGCCTCGTGTACAGAGATACTGACTTTGGCGATGAATTTTGTTTGAAGAAAAGGAGTCAAATTTTTTCCTATTAATAGAATGAATCTAAACGAATTTCATCCTAAAATACTTCGAGTACCCTTGTACTCAATTTAAAGACAAAATAGGTGTAGTTATTGATTTTGCGAATTAGCTCTCCTCTATTTCCACCATGCTACACACAATACGGTAGATATGCCGCCTTCAAGAAACGAAATACTACATATAATTTGTATCACAATTTTGTACATGGTAGCCTAATACACAATCACCGAAAAACATTATACAACTCATATTGATCAACGGAGATTTTGAGTATAAACATATATTTTTATCAATTATCACACAAGTGGTGAGCACCATCTATATATTTACGACTATATCTGAGCACATAATTTTCTTTTAAATGTGCAAAGCATGAGAAACGCCTGACTGATAACATAATCTACATAAATCTGTTTGGTCTCCGAAGAGTATGCTTGTGAAATGATTTATGAAGCCACACGAGAAACACTTCTTACTATATTTCAGAAAAAAATTTCCGAGTATAAATGCTATCAAGTAGTCATCAACAGAGTATGGACTTGTATTAGTGAAAGAATTGTACAGAAATGATGTAAATCTCCACTGCACAAAATTCGTCTCTTCGGTGGCCGTTGTTGCTAACACAGCACTCTCAATCGGCGAAGAAGATTTTAAATTTCAGTTTTATTTTATATGAATGTATTTCTAATAGCACTAAAAAACATTAAAGATAAAATTTTACATTGCAATTTTGTGTGCCGACTGTCTGGGAAGCTTAATACGACGGTAGCTAAAAATTACAACGGGATTCGAACCACATAACACTGACTCGATTCTCATCGATTGTTTACGCATCAGGAGTCGTCCACAAGGCCCTAGGACGACTCCTGATGCGTACACAATCGATGAGAATCGAGTTAGTATTATGTGATTCAAATCCCGTTGTAATTTTTATCTGCCGTCGTATTAAGCTTCCCAGACAGTTGGCATACGAACTTGCAATGTAAAATTTTATCTTTAATGTTTTTTAGTGCTATTAGAAATACATTCATAAAAAATAAAACTGAAATAAAAAATTTATAATTTAAACCTTTGAAGATTTTTCTTTCACTAACTCCCTTGTCTTTTTCCTTGTACGCTGTTCATGGTAAAGAGATCACTTTTGAGGCCTTAGACACTTTTTCATTTTAGCAATATTTTATTATTTAACCACCTTTTTAAATAAGTATTGCCACATATGTAATAAACGCAGTGGTAATATTCCACCGCACTCAGAAGTTAAAGTCTATCACTAAAATAAAATCTATATTTTGATTATTATGCCAAGTGAGAGTGCTTTCAAAAGTGTTCACTTTACCGTGAATAGCCTACAGCAGTTTATTTCTCTGACTTTCCCAAGATTTATCCCTTGTTTCCAATAACAGTGTCCACCTTGTTTACAATGAAATATACGTAGGTACTACATTCACTGGTTACTTAATTTTAACCACTCGCAATTGTACATCACATTTGTAACACATGAACTTTGTTCACGTTTTATACAATGTCGACATGGTTCAGACGAGAGAATGATGGTGAAAATTGGAGCCAGTTACCCTACTCAAGGACACGCCTCTACTTCCCAGGAGAGTCGATCAGATTGCGAAATACTGCGGTGCAAAGAAGACGAAAGACAAAATGGGAGTACCACGAGAAAACACTGAAAACACAGATAACATCAAACTATTCACTGGAGAATCCCAGCACTGGATCTTTGTCGCATCTTCAGGCTTCGAAATAGAATTTGGGACCTTGGAGCTTGACGCTACGCTTGTGATTCAATTTAGCCTCGCTGATTTTTAAGCGTAGAAAATGCATCAGCTATATAACTGAAAATGTAATTGCTAATATTAAAAACAATATTAGTATAGCTCAATTCATTGTACATCCTGTATTTTTAAAGGCTTGTTTAGTTCCTTTTATTGTGTCAAATGTTTATTCATCCATCTTATGAAATATTATAATTGTGTAAATCTTGATGACTTATACACAAGTATCGAGAACTTAATGTCAAAATATTAGAACTATAAGATTTTATTCTCATACGTAATTAACTGGAAATCAACTGAAACGTTAAACGTTTGGTAGGATGTGTTCCCATAATTCGTCACCAACATTAAACTAAATAATCTGTGATCAACGTTCCTGTTAATCCGCAGATAGTCACGTAGAAGGATTTGCTTCAAATACTAAATTGAAAAGTATTCAACGAGAAGTGAACCAGCTAACATTCTGTGAAAACAGTAGTTTTCAGGGCGACTGACATCGCCAGAGTCGATAGCAACTGTCAACAACCGAGCCATACCCCATGCGACCTTTACGCAGGCACTAACTGCTACGAGAGACACCGAACAGCTGACTGAAGCATTGCATCACGCCTCCCGCTGCTGATAACAAGCTTGTCGCCAACCACAAATCCCATTGCAAGAACACTAAGGGAAATGTCGAACACTTGTTTACGCGGGTGCCCTGAATATCAATATCGCAGGCTTAAAAAACTTCACTCAGACGTGTAACACAATAGGACGTCTAGCCACATCATAAAACATTTTTTTTCGCCTCAAGAAACTCTGTCCTATATTCAAAGGACCGAACACATATTTCAGAATCCTCAGTTTTATTTCGCATTAGAACTTGTGTGGTACTAAGACCGCGCGAATGGCGTAACTGTCGTATAAAGGCCATTCACGATAAAGTGAGTAATTTTGAAAGCCCTGCTAAAGTTATACTTTCTTGTCCATTATGTATCCTTCCGCCACATGTAAACAAACATTGCCATGTGACTGTCATGCGACAGCCATGTGACTGCCACATGTTAATTCAATGTTTACATTTCAAGACTACTAAATGTAACATGTATAATATTATATATAAAACATGTAACATATATGATGTATATAACACTATATATGTTTGTATATATGTATGCATATATATGTATAGAAGAATGCATATACATACGTATGAATATATGCTTATATATGTGTTAATAACCTGTAAAATATACAATATATATAAAATATGTAACATATATAATCGTTTGGGTCATGTCAAAGCTCCGATAGACAAAAACCTTACACAGCAAACAATTGAAAAATGAACGCCCTAGCGATGAAGTCATGGAAACAGTGAAATAGCAAACATTAAACTTGGGTGGCGAACAAGGACCAACACGACATGTTAAAAAAGGACACACATTAGATAAGCCGAAAAATAATTTGGAAGGGCAGCCAAATCCAGATTTCGAAATTGACTAGCACTACTGCACACTCAAGGACAACATCACTTGTCACGGAAATTACCAAACATTTCAAAATTGTACCGCAAACTTAAAGGTTCCCACGACCCACAATTTTCTAAGTGCCCCATCGCTCTGTAGCGTGACTAGTAAAACGTTAGTTTGAAAACATGATAGCTGTGTTTGTCCTCAGCTGACCGAAGTGAAGTGCAACTAAGCCATCAGGAAAAAAAAAAACATCCTGTAGGCATAAGGTAGCGGCGTAACATAGCAGACTTCTGAAGCATAGAGCGAGGCTGTGCAAGGCCTTAAATAAACAACCACGACAAATCCAAAAATAACGACGCACGAAGTGGAAAGGGGAATGCAGCGAGGCAGAATAGCACGGTAAGACGAGGGGATTTGAGCGGAGCAAAGGGTACACCACTGCACAGAAGTAGATGGTGCTAATAAACTTAACGTGGCAGTATATAAACATATGTAATATAAAAAAAGTAAAATATATATAATATGAGCACGTATATGTACATTTTAAGGATAGTTTTATATGCACCTTTATAAATGGAGATAAATATATTTCAACATAGGCATATTATGTATATATATAAAATAAAAATAATTTACACGAAAAATACAAACATAAATGCATTTGTGTATACATGCATTTTTTTGACACCGTTACTGAACATTTGTACTGTGAATTGAAGTGAAAACAGAAGTTGACGCCGTCGGGTGAGGCACGAGACGAACGATGACACAAATACTTACTGGTAATTTGGGCGCCAGCGGTGCTTCCCAATCACCGCAGTATTGAGACACAGGGTTCTCAGGGATGCTGTGGGTTCTGTGTGTCCGTTTCACCCGTGCATACTTACAAACACGTTGACAATACTAAACTTTTAATAAACATCACTGAAAATAAACAATGGATAGTACGTGTATGGCTTGGACACTGTCACTACTGAATAAAAGAATTGAGTTTACTGTAGGCTTGTTTTTATTGATGTTATTCATACACATCAACATGCTAATGAAATGATTATCTCGGTCATGACTAGCCAATTCTGCTCGGGTGCTCCCCAACGTAATTAATCTAGCGCATGCCTGATTGGATGATCTCACTGAGGTGTGTGAGAGCACAGCCTTCACAAGGGAAGAGGGTCATGGCCCCTAGGGTGGACTGAAGGTTTTTCCCTGAAGACAGTACACAGTGAATTACAAATGAAAACCCTTAATACACATTAACACATGTGATTACTCGGCATCACTAACGCAAACTCATTGGGGCTCGCCCTCCAGCACATGGGTAGTGTGGTGACGGCCTAAACACAGCCGGCTAGGACGGGAATAATGGCACCGTACACTAATTACAAAATTACGCAGACCCTTGAATGATACATGAAATAAGATGGGACACGAGATGAATATTCACAATAAACACACACACGTGTGAAAACAAGCTTAAGTGGCGCGGATGCTGCTGGATGAAGTTCGTAGGAGACCACATGGTGCAGATGAAATTGCAATATTTCTGCGTGGAAACAGCAAACTGAATTCAGATAAAATATTATTCGTGTTGAGAAAGTGATTCTCTTTACGATTAGAGTGGTTACAGGCTTGTAACATGCCTGATGGCGGTAAAATCAAACATTAGCGTGACCGCGTGGTCAAGTACAAAAGCATCAATTTACGTGAAAAATACATCGAACCCTGAATAAAATTGACATAGAACCCTGAAAAAAATGACTGCACATAGTATGTTACATAAATAAGCTCTTAAAACGTAATGATGGCGTATACAAAGACTTGACTTCGGTCGGCCACGTGGTTATACGTGTTGTTGCCGTAAAATATTCAAACACGAACATTACCCTCAAATACATACATAAAGATAAAGCTCTTAAAATTGCGTGCAGCAATAACACAGCAGTTACAATGAAATGCCATAAACATAGGCAGATAGCGCCTGATTCAAAATGTGTGGGTCGCGTGACCTAACCGACATCTTTCTCCTCCTCCACGATTAAGTTAAATGCCGCAAGGGCGCAAGAAATTAATAAAGCGGTAGCATTATGCTGGGGGAAATGTCTGGCAAAAACGTACGCAAGCAAAGGTGAACCGGTACACTAAATTGACTATGGAAACCTAAATCAGTGAACAAAAGTTGTAGTGCGTACGTGACAGTGTCTTACCTCGCCAGCTCTCCTCGACAGACTGTCCAGATACGAGTCGCACGGACCTACCATGGCCGCCTACGGGGTTCACATAAACGGAAATGCTATGCACGCCTAGTGAAATATTTTATATTGTAAATAAAACAGCACAAATTAAATAAAATATTGTTTTAGATTTCTATATTTTTCTAATGCATTTCAATATTATTTTCGTGCCTCTTTGTGATGGCGTTCATGCCGGAATATTAAGTGTTCTTAATCTCGGTGCCGCGGGCACTTTGAATTTTTCCAAACAATTAAACTTAGTACAAACACTTTGAAACGTTTTAATACATATTAAACACTGCAAAGAAAATATAACACATTTCACACTAAAAATATCATTTATACGAAAGTTCAAAATTATCGGCTTTTTTGCGCACGTGAGGAACACGTGACACATGAGTGCCGTCATGGGTTCTAGCAGCGCTAACTGTTAGCCGGCGTCAAAGTGTATACCAGGCTTGTAACATGTATTACCTTCTTTTATAAAAAAATAATAATTAGAAAATAAAGTATGTTATTTATGGCTAAATGAAATGCCGATCCGGCGATGGCCACATTTCCGGTGTCTCTTGTGGCCCAAATGGGTGCGACATTTCCTTTTTGTCAAACCCACACAGACCTCAAGAAACGAATTTTACAGGTAAAGTGCATGGACTCTCATCATTGTTGTGGTTCCTTCATTGCAATTACTGCAGCAAAACTGAAAACTTTAATGAGAAAAGTATTTCAAGAAAAATACTATACATACAAAAAATTGTTCATGCGTGCACACACAAAGCTGAGAAGAATGTCTAATTAATGTAAAACCAATACATATCCACAAATGAGAGCAAATTGATAATGTAAAGGACAAATTATAAAAGTAATACTTACATACAAGTTACTTTTAACTAGTGTACGACCGACACACACAACAAAATTACAAATTAATATACAACTTAATTTATAAGATAAAACTATCATGATAATTATATTATAGGCTGTTCACGGTAAAGTGAGCACTTTTTAAGGCCCTTCGAAAAGGCATTAACCATTAATAAATATATCTTATTGCAGTCTCAGGTATTAAATATTGAGGGTTGTGAAATTTATAGACTGTGTTTTTGATCACATTGCAATGTTTATATTAAAAAACTGCAGGAATATAGAAATTGGATGAAAGGAAACATTTAGAAGAGCCTTAAAAAGTGCTCACTTTATCGTGAACAGCATATAACAAGATTCCCAACATGTTAGTATGTTACAATGACATTTATGTTAACAAGTAACTCAATATGCATGACCGCATCGTACCATGCAACACACATTTGAACATTTAGAATAAGTTGTGTAAAAACTGTATATATTATGTAAAAAAAATATCGCTTATATTTGTTTTATACTATACACCCAAATTAATAACATATTTTAACAAACAACATGACAAATACATAAACACATGTGGACTCCAGTAACAAATAGTACCCACCCATAACAGATGTGTATTCTACAAACAAGCAACTCCAAAATGCAAATACCTTTACTTGGTCTTACAAACCTTATCGCCACTGACCATCCAGCACCTACTGTGCAGTAGAACAGCCCGATACCTCTGTCAGTCAATACTTCATCGCCACTGCCAAGATCATCTTGGTCAATGGTGTTCAAATCCAGATTCAGATGATGAATGGAGGTATGTCAGCGGCTACGAGTACCTCCTTCTCCCAGTCCTCTGCAATCAGCTTCTCCACGTGGTATACACACTTTGTCCATCTGAAGGAAAGTTTGTGCAAGGTACACTTAAAAGCTGCGTGTTTAACATGTGGCACCAGAAACATTTATTTTTTCATGCTTAAAAAAAATTCCAAGCAATAATGAAAATCATTTAAAATAAACTATGTACAGACCTCAATTTCTTCGGTACGAATAGAGCAACATAACTAAACTAATATTATTATCATTATATCATCTGTAGCCAGGCCACTGTGCTTTTGTGTTTTGCATGTGCTTATCGCTATAACTGTAAATGTGTTTGGTATGTCAATTGTAGCCCAGCCCTTATTGAAAGCTAGCTCATACAGCTTCTTTAGAAATACTAAATTTAACACATACACTGCGTAATGTAATCTAACCTTTACAAAACATGCATTCGCAAGTAAACAGGAGCTCTGGGAGTCTGGGGTGTTGACTATGCGGTGTAATTTACAGTTACATTAAATTTCAATAACTGCAATTGTTTTGAGGCCCAAGTGGCAGATATAAGAAACTATGCCTACTCAAGAACGCATACTTTATTAGTTGATATTTCTCAAAAGGTAGCAAGTTGTCTTGTCGAACATCCATTTCGAAATTTATACATGGAATTTTTCTATAACTGTCGACAATTAACTATAAATACTTTATAATTATTATTACGGCAAGCATTACCAAATAAAACAATTACACTTGCATCAAGAAATAGTGTCGGGAACAAGCACAGCTAGAGGTCTATAGTTAACAAACCAACTTCAAGATTTTATAGTTAATAGGATGTTGGAATACCTTTGGTGTAGCATCAAACTGTGACGTTTATGTTATGTTAACAGTAGTAAAATTTAACACTGTAACTTGGGATGAATAACTACATGAACACACGTTTGATGTTAGGCCTACCTTACAAAACAACACAGTCATATACAAACGTGTAAAATTAACATATAATTACTGCCGGCAAAATTTGCACTTGTTTTCAAGGCACGTTTAAGAAAGGTTACATGGCTGGGCATAAATAGATACGTACAGACGTATTTGAAGTTAGGCCTGCATTACAGAACAACAGTCATATACAAAGGTGTAAAATTAACGTATAATTACTGCCGGCAAAATTTGCACCTGTTTTCAAGGCAGATTTAAGAAAGGTTAAATGGCCGGTCATAAGTAGATACGTACAGATGCATTTGAGGTTACACCTACATGACAAAAACAACACAGTGATATAAAAACGCGTGAAATTAACGTATAATTATTGACGGCAAAATTTTCACTTATTATCAAGACAGATTTAAAAGAAAGGTTAAACAGATAGGCGTAGGTACATAGGTACACATAACATTTTATATTATTTGTCAAACTTAACATGTACTTCAGAAACTCATTTGAATATATTAATGTCACATTTATGCTGTCGTTTACTTACTTTCATTATTGTTATTTAACTTCTCGTTTATAATATCTCGTTTCTAACTGTAGATTCCTACTTGTTCTTTTTCGACGATTAACTTCAATAACGTACTGGTGGTGGGGAAAACACGTCGTAAAACCTGTTTGGGGAAACACGTAGTAAAAACACATTTACACTTACTTCCGGACAGCTGCAGTTGAAATTTTCATCATTTCTGCAATTCGTTCAGTGACCTTGCACGGCTTCATCTCTCCTCGATCAATTAAAGAATACATACTTTCGGCGAGATTTACAATGTCTTCCTGGCTGACAATTCGTACGTAGTTTGCTGGAACTCATGACTTTACACAGAATCACTACAACACAATTAAATACTATACGACCTCTAATAAAACAACGATGATTGCAGATAAGCTGAAAATAAATGAGAAATATTAAATTACAACAACTCCCAGCTTCCAAATTTGTAGCTTGCCTCCAACCACTCCACACAAGCAAAGCCAAGCAACAAGCATGAAGGAATTACAACAACGAGCCGTTGGTTTTGACCGTTGCGACGATCACGTGACACAATATAATTATGAGTTACAATAAACACATTATCTTTATGTCAATAATTACTTTAAACTGTATAAAATAAACTTCAAACTACTTAAGTAGCCATAAATTTAAACATTGCACTTGAAATACAGCGATATTTCTTAGAACTACTTTTCAAATTTCATTGCCAACATAACTGGGTGTGTTCATCCCCAGCCTGTGCGGTAGCACACATGGTTATACATACGCAGTTGTGGGTAGTGGTTTTTTTAAAGGTTGTTTTCTAGAGTGCTCACTTTAACGTGAACGGCCTTTAGTAGTTATTATTACGTGTTTAATAAGAGCCATGGAAAGAACTAGTTGTGTTTGAATTTCCAAAATACAAAATCAAGAAATGAATTTGAAATTCTTCGTGTATTTTGATGGAGTTTGTTTTATTGACAACTTATTTGAGTGTAATAAACATTACACACAGCAAAGCTTGATATAATGTATAGTAACATGGTAAAATATTTTGACACTTTCTAATAATAACGTATAAAAATCATATATCAGTGCATAAACAAAAATATTAGTTTTCAAAATATGCAATATTTTATTAGGAAAATAGATAACACAAAACTAAAACTGAACCTCTGTCGTAATTTTAACTAAAATGTAAGGTTATTTAAAACCCCTATTAAAAAAAAATTTTAATAGTAAAAAATTATTATTTTTTCGCCATAAGTAAATTGTAAAATTATTTAATTGTAGAAAATATTACATTCTCACTTTTGAAATAATTATTCTGGCTTATTTACAGATTTTGTAGTTTATATCCCTGATGCTTCGCAAAATGTGTGCAATTTCTAAACCGAAACTTATAGAGAGTATAAACGAATAGTCTGTGTGATAGTTATCAGCATTCGAATACAACAACATCAAAATATATTATTCCATATTGCCGCTCTGCGAGGCCTCCCTTGTCCGTCCTGCTCCAGCGTGCGAAGCAGTGTGCCAAGGGCACTATGAGTAACCCGAGGAGAGTGCGGAGCTTTACAAAAGTTTGCCACCACGTGTGCCACTGTCACGGTATGCCTATTACGACTCACACCACCTTTTGTCCTCGAGGATATTGAATGTCTATGGTTATCGTTACGAGAATGTTCTGGTCACCGCCCAAGCCTCTCTCGAAGAGACTTGAGGGGCGGGATAAAATCCGGCATCGCGCCAGCTGGTTTATTTAAGTTTGTATGGGCCTCCGAGCCGAAAGTGTCGAGTTTGGAATATTGTGCGGTCTTAAAGCGTCGGGTGTGCGAAGGTAGCGAAGCGATGAACGGCGATGACAGTGACCAGTGAGAGTGAAGTATGCGGAGTGCGAGCATCTGTACAGTGGACAGTGAGACTGCAGAGCGGGATTACTGAACTTGATGCGTGAGTGTAAGACATTTGGAATCATGTTAAAGAGACAGTTGGATTGAATACATGTAAATAGTAAGTGTGATTTAAGTAACTTGACAACATAGAGACAGGGATAAGGACATTAACAGCGTACTGAAAATAACAAGAGTTAATAGTAGAGATAGGTAGTTTTTTGGTGTAAATAATTGCTGTGTGAATTTTTTATGATTATAAATAAATTAACTTAAATTTAATTTTTCTATTTTTTTATTATTACCTCTATTTCTCACGAACTCAAATACGACCCTGGCGTCCTGTAACGCTGGTGTCAGAAGTGGGGTGGCGGCATATACAAGTCAATCAAGTTAGGCAATATACTATAAATAGTGATACAGGGCAATAGATACAGGGCAAAATATCAAGACTTTTGTGTTATCATCGCAGTGAACGTTAAAGACAAAAATATCTGCATACCTGGAAGTATTGCGAGCATTCATTAAGAGCCTAAATAACCAAATTGTTAGTGCAAAAGAAAGTGAAAATGAAACTGTAATTACAGAAAAAAATTTTGTGTAATACACAGTGTAAATGAGAATGTAAATAGCCAGATAACTACTATAAGTAATTTAGTGGACAGGAAAATAAAAGACATTTACAAATTATAGAATACAAGAGTTTGCTGTGTGGACCAGAGAATTACAATGTACACTTCTCGTCACAAAAAATGAGCGATCTCGTGTAGCTGAAAATATTTCTAAGTCCCACTTCGGGTATGATAGGCAGGCTGCCCCCTCCCAAGTCACAGGTGCGTGCCACGGAGTGGGCGTGTCTAACTGCTGTAGGGAACATGGCTTTGGAGGAAAAAGCATACAAAACACGAATAATATTTCTTTCAGCTCAGTTTAGTCCGAATATATTCAAACACATTATATGTATTGCGGTGAAAGTAAATTAGCGGTGAAAACCATCGGAATTATGAAATAGTCTTTATCAAATCTGAGAAACAAATACTAAATTATAAATTTGAACAGACCACACTGAACCACTGGAAAAAAACTAGTTCCAAATCATGCATAATTTTAAATTTTAAATGAGGTGTTACGTTATAAATCCCCTTGCCAACACACACGAGATTTTTGAAAACATTAAGTGATAATAACTCAAACATTAAATTAAACATTATGTAAAATAATGTTTTCATATGTAAGATAGTTAGAGGCAACGAAATGTGTCGGAATCAACGGTCTGAAGTCTAGACTTCACAGTCCAATGAATACTCGATCAACTACAGTATATTCACTGCGTGCTTTTCCAGTAAGTGGCCAATATTACTCCAAAACACACAGCACGTGATACCAAAAGTCTTTTATTGCAAGTTTCGTATTATCTTCACACATTCCTGAGTGAGCCTTGTTAACTGTAATCCAATGCAAAGATGGATTACGTCTATAAATGTGTAAAGTTTAGCTTGTCTTCAAAATATTTCTGCGCAGTTTTCCTGTTCTATGTGATGATAATGCGGAAAAGCTAAACAATTTTGTTCCGTTCATAAAGTAAAAGCCTATTTACATGCACCGTGATGATTACCCGATATGTCAGCCAAATTTGTATTACAGGAAATAGTTATTGAATATTAAAGTGTTATAAGACGAAATTACTACAATATCATCTGCAGGAGTGATTATAGTCTATTGAAAGATCTACGGTAATTTAGAAATACTCAAAATATTCACCTTTAAAAAAGTAATAACATAAATAAAACACATGCAGCGAGCTACTAGATATATTTCGAAGGAAAATATTCGCATTAAAATAACTGTTTTGCATTAAAGCGAGCACTTCTTAATGCCTATTTCATTTAATATATGAATGAATGCACCCAAATATCAATAAAGATTTCGTATTAAGTCGTAACTCAGTTTTTATTTTCAATTATGCACGAACTGAAGTTAAATAAAAGTGCTTGCAGTTGCCATGTGTGTGTTAAAGCAACATTACGAAAAGTGTAAAGAACTCACTTTGGCGCGAACAGCCTATAGTACCATTACATCTAAGCTGGATAGTTCAACTCGACGTAATTTGTCATGATGTGATTTCTCACCCAACTGCATCCATTGGCGATTCGTGCTAGTAATGTTAAGAAAAACAATTTGAAACTCTTAGTGGCTGGAAGAAACCACACTGATCTGCCCCTCAACTGATTCGTGAATACATGTGTAAGTGTGCTTTCTAGCAATTGGTCTCTCAATGATTGACGCCATGTTATGCGAATGCTAGCCACTGTGGCGTACACAATTTGTTTAATAATATGTCAGGTTGTGATTACAAACATGATAGTCCAACATTCTAATATATATATATATATATATATATATATATATATATATATATATATATATATATCAAATTGGGACATATTTTGCTTATTTATTAGTTGTGGGATTGACAACGATTTATAAACTTATATATATTTATTAGTTGTGGTATTGACAACGATTTATAACTATACTATATACGATACGATACTATATACTATACGATTTATACTATATATAGTTATAAATCGTTGTCAATCCCACAACTAATAAATAAGCAAAATATGTCCCAATTTGATACTTGCATTATCATGGACTGTCTTTTACACGAAACATTCGCACATATAAACATTTACTAAATAAATATTTTTTCTAAGAATTACCTTCCTTGCGGGATAAAGTATAGCATTTTCTAAGTTGAGTCCAAATTGGTTGACAAAAACACGATAGTTTAACCGTCAGAGGACTGTATTAAGTGTCTGTAAGAAATACACAAATAGGGAGAGAGAATTGAATTTTCTTTATAGCACATCTACCAAAATCTGACTTCCAAAACCGTAGATGTTATACTAACGTAAAGGGTTGAGGGATTGGAGGTACGTTTTAAAGATTATTAATATGACATACAGTCAAATGAAATTATACTGATCCAGAGTTCCAAAATGTCGTACAGGGATGTTCATTCTGATCTACTCAAGCGTCATTTCTCAGTGATTGTTTAGCAATATTTATTGATTTATTAACTATTTGTAACCCTTTATTTCTGAACCTTTATTCTCCGTTTATTGTGTTTAGTTGTGCAAGACAGAAAAGGAATAAATTCACAATAACAATCTAATTTTTTAATGTTGTGAGTAGTACATAAAAAGACTTTGGCTCAAAAGGAGGGGTGATAGAAGCGGAGGAACCACCCGCCGCCTTGTTGGAATTCCCCTTTTGTCCATTTCGCCCTCAAAATGCCCCTTTCTTCCCTATTATATGTCCCTACATTTTTTCCTTTTTTCCTTAAACATTTATTATCCCCCCCCCCAAATAATTCTTGTTTTCTCAGGCGGATCAGTGACCATGGGTAAGATCAGCGACCCAGTGTCAGAAATCATCGACCCAGGTGACCGGGATTCGAGACCCCGGGGTCAGGAGAGCAGGACTCAGGATCTTTGAACTTGACCTTTGACGGTTGACCCAGAAAATCCAAAAAAGTACTAAAAAAAAAAAAAGACTAAATTTCAAAAGTAAAAAAAAAAAAAAAATAACCAAAAATCATATTACTAAAAGTATTGAAAAATTATTTTTAAAAATACGAAAAAAATATTTTTAAAAATCGTTAAAAAAAATGCATTAATAAAATGTAGTATTATTTATTAAAAACCATTAAAAACTAATTATATTATATGTATCTGTGTGGATATATATAAGATTTAAAGAGAAATGTTTGGCAAAGTTTTGAAAATATAGTAAGTTTCACATTAATCTTAAATGTATAAGGTGCCATGGTCTACTATAGGCCTTAAGTGTACTAGTTACCTTCAAAATGTGGCATTAATCTATTGTCTAATTTCCGAGATATGATGTAAAATCTTATTGTTTTCATGACGTGCTACCTTCCACAATGGTGAACCAATAAGAATGTACCTTCCTAGATTAAAAATGTACATGATACCTGTGAAAATACAAGATTTGGCATTACCTAGTAAAATAATTCCCCAGATATGAAATATTGTATTAAAATAGCAACAGTTTTGAAAATAAGAAAACGGCTTGGCAGATGATTGTAAAATTGGATGTCCTTACTAAGTTGTATGTGTACCGAATTTGGCGAAATATGTTTCACGGGTTCGAATGTTATTATGAGCGGACATACAGTACATCACAGACACACATTTGCATGATTACGAAACCTCATTATCCCAAGGAAAGTAGCTTAAAGTTAAGTTGAATTGAATGTTTCTAGTTAATCAAGGAAATATGGCGAAAGAATAATTTATTTAAAATTATTAAGAAATTGTTAAATACAACAGCACCACACTATTTTCGAAATATATTTTTTATGACAAAAAATAAATTTCTCGTAAGAAAAATAAATAAATGGTTTAAATACTATAAGCTGAGTATAGAGTTTTTTTTTGGTTACTGTTTAAATGGATTCAAAATGTGTTTCGTACAACTAGGGTCGTACCCTGTTGGGTTTCCTCGCATGTCTTGGTATCACAGAATTCTTTGTGGATGTCAATATTTTCGTTTTTCCCTAAAGAATATAGCTTAATGAAATATACTAAACATTTTGTTGGTTCAACGATACAATGAGATACTAAACTAAGACGTTCTGTTTGACTTCATGCTTCATACTCTAACGCAGAAGAAAACAGTGAGAATAATTAAGTCTGGTGGAAGAAAGTTTGCCTCCACTTGAGAGATAATTTAGGTAACGCCACACAAAAATATCTACTGGAATCACACTCCAAATGTGTTGCTTTTGTTGCCTTCTCTAAAACATGCGGTAATAAGTTATCTTCTTGCTTTGAAACCCGTACAACAAATATTTACTGATCTCTGGCATGGGGAAAATATATTATGTAATCATGTTCATCGTATTTATGCTTATATTCACAATGAATTCATACGTCACACTTTATGATTGTTTAGTTTCGTGTGGAGTGTATAAAGTCAGGAATGCGATTCCCTAACGTACAATATGCAGGCTACGTAAAGAAACATACAGTATGTGCTGCCATGATTACGGGCGGTACACGCAGCGACGTGTGCAGTGCTCACGGCAGGTGCCAGTGCATATACAGTAGTTATATGGCGGAGGCCAAGCTCTTGTAACAGCCTGCCTGTCTACGTGGGTCCCTCGCAGATCTAAGTGTTACACTGCCATTTTGATTGCGTGGAATACAGTGACGTTCGCTGTTCGCTACCGTCTGCCAGATCCAAACACAGTGATTCACTGCGAATAAATGGTTGACCACTGATCCGACTTTAGAGTGTAGCACTGGGCTCAAAGTGAAGGCTTGACAAAAAGATGCAATCAATTCCTGTTCAATTTCAGTTTCAGTTTTATGCCACTGCAAGACAAATTTGTGTGGAGGGAATATTTTATGTACTCTAGGAACGAACAATTGTAATTGCACTTCAAAGATATAAATGTAGTATATCATACAAACATGTAGATACATTACCACCATAAGTAAAACGTTCGGTATTCGGCTATACCACTAGGTTTCCAAACCCAGTTTCTTTCTGCTCCTCGTTAATAGTTTTATTATTCTTGGTGTTACTTGTTTTCCAAACTGTTTTTGCAAATTCGCGGATAATGCAGAAGACTTAACTTTTGCACTGGATTATTCTTTATCATCATCATAGAGGTTTCCCATCAGACTTCCATAATTTCATTTTCGATTTCTCTTCTCTCCACTTTGTCACTAGGTGCAATTAGGAATGCATATTACTATACTTCCGGAGGATCTCTTTCTATTGAAGTGTGTTTCCAGTGTCTATGTAATGTGTATGTGAAATCAGCTTTGTTTTACAACATTTTTGAGAATTTTGGTTAAATGGTTACATAGTACATAAATTCAAAGTGAATAAATCAACTTTCTGTGTTGCCCTGTCGGCCAGATCTTGTATGCGGCCTAATCTTGATCAGTTTATTAAAGCTTTCGATTCTCTAAATCACTACATTACACGACTTTGTACAAAAATGTTTGGAATTTCAGGGTATTATTCGTTTTTACAATGCGATGAAACAATGGTTTGTTTCGTTTCCCCAGTAGTTTCTTTCCCTTTGCGACCTTTTATCGTTCTGTAGCCAACTAGTCACACCATTATGTATCTGTATGTCACAGAATATATCAGTGAGTTAGTCAGTCCGTTGTTTCTCTATTCAAAACAAAACCAAATTAATTTAAGTTATAATGCAATAGGTATTGTTAGCAAAATGCTCTCATTGCATTTGTTTCACACGTTAGCACACTTATAAATGAAAACATATTAGTTCCATCGATACTAGATACTTGCAATGAAAAATATATTATCTACAATCAGTAAACATATATAGCACGTCTACATCTTGTATGTTATACATGTAAGTATGCTGTCGAATAAATAGGAACAGTTAAATTGGCTGGTAAGCACAGTTTTTTGAATTTGTAAATTGTGTGCCTATAAAACACGTATAGTCGCTGGCTTGTGGAAATAATCGGTGGGTCACAACCACGGCTACCTTTCAAGGTTAAAAATATTAAAAATGGCCATTATGTTGAGTTGAGAGATCTGGGCAGCTCTTAACATCGAGTTCTTGAGAAAAGATGAGGGCGAAATGAGGTGAGAATTGAGCAGCATCGGAACGATACGGCGGGGGACACGGTAGATCCCAGACAAAACCAACCAGCACGATTCCCACAAGCGAAAATCAGAAGTTACCCAGCCGGGGATTGAACCCGGTTCGCCTTGGTGGGAGGTGAGAAGTGTAACTGCTTAGCCCCCACGGCCATTGTATAGAGGAATTGATCGAATATGAGCCGTGGTCAATTACCTCCACTATCAAAATTCCCGAATCTCGCACCAGAACTTATCATATATTTGTATGATTCTGTAAATATTAGCTGGCCTTTGATACTCATATTAAAAACGTAGAAATGGAACAAAATAAATAAGTACGAAATACAGTTCGGGGTAAAGTACTTTAGCGTTTCCTCTTTACTGAACTGGAAATGAAAAATTAAACACTATGTTAGTTCAAGGCAGGTAGTTAACACATATTGGAATTTTCCTCTTCGAATTATAAATGTCGGTCTAGAATTACACAAGGAAGTACGAGATATAGTTCGAGATACCGTTAATTCATATTTATGCTTCAATGAACTAGAAATGCAACTGTGAACATCATTTTAGTTCATGGTAGGCCGTGAACATGTCTTGAAATTGTCTACCTTAAATTGAAAATATCGGACTATGATAACATAAGGAAGTACGAGATATAGTTGTAGATACAGTTCTTTCATATTTCCTCTGCAGTGGACTGGAAATAAAATTGCACATTTTCTTAAAGTTAAGGGCAATTCATGGACTTAAATGAGAACGTAATTCGTCAGACTGAATATACCAAACTGAGTGAAATCGCGCAGTAAGGAATAACAGGTCGAGAAATAGTTCAATGTTATTTCAATTTACCTGGAATGAAATACAGAATTGGACAAATAAATATCAGTCCGGGGCGGCCATTAACTTGAACCGAGATGATATTATATTGCCAGTTCATGCTGCCAGCTGTCTGCTAATCGCAATGTGGGCATGATTGCCGAACTTATCGAAGAAATGGCATTTCCCCTTCACACAATAACACTAGGTTTCTGGAGTTCGACTTGAATTTCATTCCCACTGGTTATATTATTTTGTTTCATTGTAATACAAAATGTTCCAGTATTATGTACTGCATTTTATTTGTAAGCATGTGTTTTCATCCATATGAAAAACACACATAACAAACAAAGATGGTCTCGCATGTATGGTTCTGACACCTTCTGTTTCATGTTCGAAACCACCTCACATTTTAGTTTGGATGTCAATGTGGTTATTATGCCAAGTGGTGTACCATTGGTTTTTTGTGTCACACATTTTATGTTATGTGTTATTTGGCCCTGAAAAGGGCCGATGTTGTAACCTCAACAACAGGACCAGTATCCCTCATACTCAACAACCTACCACAGTCATCATGGTAGATAGGCGACCAGAGAAGTAGCATAGTGTTCGCTACTAGCTACTTCATCCCAGGCTTCCATTACTAGTTCTCAGAAAACATCTTTAATTGCTGGTTGTGGATCAGGCCAGTTTTCCGCTATTGTGCGCCTCATCTCTGACCAAACATTCTCCATTGGATTTAAGTTGGTACTGTAAGAGGGCCTATCTACGAGCTCTAGTTGGTCTTCCCTTGCGAACCATTCTTGAAACATCTGAGAAGTGTGTATTGGAGAATGGTCCTGCTGGAAACAAATCTCACCATTGTTATACAAAACTCGCACAAAGGGAATCGGAATATCCTCTAGAATATACTAATACTGCCCGGCATTGAAGCCATGTGTACTCAGACCTCGATCCCACAAGGTCTGAAGACACGCATTGGCCATCATTAGCAGAGGAAAACACACACTTGTCGGAGAAGAAAACATCTGACCAGTAATGGTCAATGCTTTCCTCCACAAATGCGAGTCGATAAATCCTGTGCTCATTGACGAACCTTTGCTTCTTTCAAGCATGTCGGTATTTCAGTCCTGCCACTATCAAGCACCAAAAAATGGTACTCGAGCTAATAGGAAAGTGCATGGCATGTTTTAGCTGACTGGTGCTCCTGAAAGGAGTCATCTGTGCCTGGGTAATAAGACAATTGTCCTCAGCTGCAGTCGACACCCTCCATGAACCCGTTCCTCTGCGACACATCATGTCACCCAGGTCCCAGAACTGTCATACCCATCGACTAGCAGTACTCTCTGGAACACCATAACATTGGCCTGCTGCAGTGGTGGATAAACCTGCTGCTTCAACAAGGCCCATGACTCTATCCTAAACCGATTGGCTGTGGTGATACATCACTATAGAATGATATTAAACTTCCTTGAACCTTCTGGCTCTGGCGAGACATCGCTTCACAGTAATGTGTATTAAACCGACCATCATATAATCTGATGCTGTTAACTTTCATTACCCATCGCATTACAGTGTGAACACAGAGTTGTGTAATAATATGAATATGAACAGTAAAACACAGATGTTATTTTGTGTGAGTTACCCTTTTGTTTGTCAATACATTAACTTGTATTATATTTTGATTTATTATATGAGACACCAACAAGACAGCTGATAAATGTAGTATTATTTGCAAATGACCAAAAATAAATGAAGAAATAGATTTCCTACAGATACTATCGATACCTTCTTGGCCCTGAGATCCTTCTCACCATAAGTGATGAGGCCTGTGTTATGAATTTGGCAGCTATATCTTACAAATTATGGAAATAACAGCCAAATATGCTTATAAGTAGACACAGGGTATACTTGGCTCTGCTACCATTCTCACCATCATGGATAATGACTATGTTTTGAATTAGGCAACTATATTTTACATGGTTCGGAAATTACAGCCAACTATGCTTATAAGTAGATATAGGGTATATGTGGTCCTGTGATCCTGCTCATTGTCATGGATGATGTTCAGGTTATTAATTATGAAACCTTATCTTATACAGCTCGGAAATGACAGTCATAAATGCTTATAAGTAGATACAGAGTATACCTGGTCCTGTGATCCTTCTCACAATTGTAGATGATGTTTATTTTATTGATTTGGCAATACTATCTTACACAGTTTGGAAACTACAGTCATATATGCTTACAAGTATATGTAGGTTATACTGGACCCTGCGATCCTTCTTGTCGTGGATGATAAATATGTTATCGAATTTGCATCTAAATCTTATGTTAGTTGGAACTTACAGCCAACTATGCTTATAAGTATACATTGGATATACTTGGCCCAGTGACCATTCTTGTCATCTTGGATGATGTCTATGTTATAAATTTAGCAACCATATCTTATATGGTTTGGAAGTTACAGCCAACTATGCATATAAGTTGACGTGGTGTATACTTGGCACTGCGACCTTTCTCATTGTCATGGGTGAGGCCTGTGTTATGAATTTGAAATTTAACTTATGTGGTTTGGAAATTGCAGCCAGCTATACTTAGATGTAGACCTTGGGTATACTCGTCACTTCGACTCTTCTCATCATCGTTGGTGAAGCATATGTAATGAATTTGTCAACTATATATATATTATGGAATTTGGAACTTACAGACAACAGTGATTGTAAGTATGTATACTGTTTACTTGGCCCTGCGACCTGTAACATCATAAAGAGTGATGCATGTGTTATGCATTTGATAACTTTATCCTACATGGTTCGGAAGTTGCAGACAATTATGATTATAAGTATACATAGGTTATACTTGACTCTGCATGCCTTCTTGTCATCATGGATGGTGTATATGTTATGAACTTGCAACTATATCTTATGTGGTTCGGAACTTACTGCCAACTATGCTTATAAGTAGAAGTAGGGTATTCTTGGCCCTGCGACCATTCACATTGTCGTGGATGATGTCTGTTATGAATTTAGCAATTATATCTTATGTAGCTCGGAAATTACAGAAACTATGGTTATAATTTAACATAGGGTTTACCTGACCCTGCAACCCTGCTCACCATCGTGGATGATGCCTATATTATGAATTTGGCAACTATATCTTACATGATTCGAAAATTACAGCAAACTATGCATTTAAAAATTTGATGGGGTATAAATGCTACTGTGGCCCTTTTCATCATTGGGGGTGAAGCCTGTGGTACGAAATTGACAATTTCATCTTATGTTTCAGAAATTGCAGCCAACTATACTTATAAGTATACATAGGGTATACTTGACTCTTCGACACTTCTTATCATCGTGGATGTTGCATATGTAATGAATTTGTCATACATTTATATATTATGAAATTCAGAACTTACAGACTACAATGTTTATAAGTAGATTTAGGATTTACTTGGCCCTTCAAACCTTTTAATCGTCAGGTGTGATGCCTGTGTTATGAATTTGACAACTATAACTTACATGGTTCTGAAGTTACAACCAACTATGCTTATAAGTAGACATAAAGTATACCTGCCCTGCGACCCTTCTCATCTTTGTGGATGATGCCTATGTTACAAATTAGGCAACTGTAAATTATGTGGTTTGGAATGTACAGCCAACTATGCTTATAAGTAGACATATGGTTTTGATTTACCCTGAGACCCATCTCGTCATTGGGAGTGATGCCTGTGTTATGAATTTGACATCAATATCTTACACATTTCGGAAATTATTGCCAACTATGCTTATAAGTAGACATAGGTATACTTGTCCCTGCAACCCTTCTCATTGTTGTGGGTGATAACTATGTTATGAATTTGGCAATAAAATCTTACACATTTCGGAAATTACAGCCATTTATGCTTATCAGTATAAATTGGGTATACTTGTACCTGTGAACCTTCTTGTCATCATGGATTGTGCCTATGTCAGGAATTTGGCAACCATAACTTACACAGTTTGGTACTTACAGTCAACTATGCTTATAATTAAACAAAGCTTATACTCGGCCCTTTCAACACTTGTCATTGTCGGGGTTGAAGATCATGTTTGAATTTCAAAATTATTTCTTACTTGTTATATAAATTACAATTCATGGGGCTTATAAGTAGACATATGGTTTTTCTTGGCCCTTCGAAAATTCTCATCATCAGTGGTGAAGCCTGTGTTTGAATTTGAAAACTATATAAAACATGTTATGGTAATTATAGGCACATATGCTTATAATTAGGCATAGGATTATATTTGGCCCTGCGACCCTTTTAGTTGTCTTGTATGATGACTATGTTGTGAATTTGGTGATGTTATCTTACAGAGTTCGGAAATTACAGCCATGTATGCTTATAAGTAGTTGCAGGGTAGACTTGACAATGTGATCCTTCTTGTCATCATGGGTGATTCCTATGATATGAATTCCGCAACTATATCTTGCATGGTTCCGAAATTTCAGCAAACTATGCTTATAAGTAGACCTGAGGTGTACATGGCCTTGCGACACTTATCATTGTCAGGGGTGATGCCTGTATTACCAATTTGACAACTATATCTTACATGGTGCTGATATTACAGCCAGCTGTGCTTATAAGTACACACAGGGTATATTTGACACTCCTTGCCGTCATGGATGTTGCCTATTTTATGAATTTGGCAACTATATCCTTTGTGGTTTGGAACTTACAGCTAACTATGTTTATAAGTCGACAAAGTGTATACTTGGTCCTGCGACCATTGTCATAGTCATGGATGATATCTATGTTATTAATTTAGCAACTATATCTTATGTGGTTTGGAATTTGCAGCCAACTATGCTTGTAAGTAGGGATATTTTATACTTGGCCCTGCGACTCTTCTCACCATCATAAATGATGATTCCTATATTATGAACTTGGCAATTATATCATACATGGTTGGGAAATTACATCCAAGTATGCTTATAAGTAGTCATGGGGTATACCTGGCCCTGCGACCCTTCTCATAGTCGGGAATGCAGCCTCTGTTATGAATTTAACAGTAATATCTTATGCAGTTGGGAAATTACAGTCAACTATGCTTGTATGTGCGCTTAGGTCTGGCGATCGTGTAAGCTGATGCTGGTATTCGGCACCACATTATGATGCTAGGTCGACAGATGAGACTCTGCACCTACCAGGACGCTAGGTGAAAGGGTTCCAACACCCTGGCATCGGATTGACAGAACAGGAGGTTGGTATCCAAGATGGCTACCACGGGCCCAAAGGAAAATTGGAAATTTGGGGGGGGGGAATGGGAAAAAAGGAACATTTTTCCCGCATGGCATCAACAAAGATGGGGTCGTCTAATACCCTTGTGCGCAGCTCCAAGCCCCTCTTAGATTGCCTGTTGGTATACTACTAATAAGTAATTATATCGATAGTAGCTTTACTTGATAGTAGCTCAGTGGTTACTACATTATAAATATAGTTACATGCAGCTTTTTGACATTCCCATTACTTTCACTGATGCCAAATCGTTTGAACAATTTCTGAGAAATGCTAATAAGCATTATATTTGAGGTAGCACTGGTCTTCCAAAATGGCTACAAATATAGACTTATCTAATGGTACCGGCAAACTTCTGTGCACGTAAGTCCCCTCTTACACCCTAGACTGCAGCTCGGCATGGTCTGGTCTCTAGCTGAGCAGCAAGACTGCATCCCGGCAGTATTCGCGCGGATATAAAAACATTCGGTATTTTGTCTTGGGTAACAGGTAGCAGTGCTGTTGTGACAGTGTGTGCTGGAGGATTTCTTAACTTCTGCATGTATTGTTCGATAGACTTCATTAGCTTTTCTATTATTGAGTCCAATTTTTCTTTTCAAATATTAAAAATAGTATCGAATTATAAAACATGTTAGGTAAAACTAACACCGATGGAGATGGAATACTTTCTGTGGTTCGATGCATCGACAGATTACTTGTTCCTTTTCCACATTTTCATCATATATTTCACTATTAAAATGGGGGTGTGGAGGATATATATATATATATATATATATATATATATATATATATATATATATATATATATATATATATATATATATATATATATTTGGTCTGAAAGTTTACGGCGTGGCGTAAGAAATATCTCAACGGGAATGCATTACTCAAGACAACATTATTCACAAAATTTGCAAACATTGAGGGGCCTGAGACAGTATATAGCTAAGCCAAATCGAACACATTGTAAAGAAGAGCAGTTTTAGTTCTAAAAAAAATCCCTAAAATCATGCAAATAATAACACAAATTCTTACAGAGCTGTCATCTATCTAGCCAATGCCGAATGTAATTTCGTAACATATCCATTGTTGTTGGCACGATATTTTTGATGACATAGAATTGTTGAATAGTGTCTCTTGTCGAAATCATAAATCACAATATGGAGCAGCGAATAAATGTATTCTAATAATGAATTAGAGAATTAAAATATTTTAAATTATAGTAATGTTTTATTAAATGATAAAGGAATATTTATTACAGTCACTGCTAGGCAAAAACACAAAATTGAACTGAGAAAAGAATATGGATATATTTCTATTTTTAATTTTTTTATTCCAAAGAAAAGAGTGATGTATGAATGTTAAGATAAACTATAAATGTTTTAAAACAATGTTCAAAACTTTGCTGCAGTTTCTGCATTTAATTTAGCACAAATACAGGCAAGCGAATACTAACAAACATGGCGGTGAATTATAGGTACAATGTGGAGCAATTAGTTAATATATTATTTAAATTGTAACTTAGAAACTATCTCCAATAAAATAAGTTGCTTTTTGTTCACTTAAGATAAGTTCTTATAACCACTGACAGTGTTCCAGTTGACCTATTGACTGCCTACTGTGGCACAGTCGGTTGAGTGTTGAGCATGTGTGGTTTCGGTTTCGAATCCCGGGTAGAGCCAGGGTGTGATTTATGCTTGTCCGTAGGAGTCAACCTTTCCTGGGAAATGTCACTTCCAATAGGAGAACTACGAGAAAAAAGTTGTCACGGAATAAAAATATTAGTGCTGTAAATCTGGAAATGTGTGTGCATTTTATGGTACTTTTACTATTAAAACCTTGAAAACTAGTAACCAAAAGAATACTTGCGTTTTCTTGTAATAAATACCTTAACCGACTAAGTGGGCTTGCAATATATATATATATATATATATATATATATATATATATATATATATATATATATATATATATAACATTACAGTTAAACTTGTATTTCAGTCACATTTGTAAATTGAGAATCTAAATTCATATATATATATATATATATATATATATATATATATATATATAACATACCTTCAAACATAAATTAATTAATAGCCTAAATATAATACAAAGATTATATTTTATACTAGCTGACCAGCGCGACTTCGTTGGCATGATTTTTTTAAGTTATTAAAATATAGCCCACCATAGTTTCATTGAGGTTTAAGTTTAATAATAATATTTCTTCTTTCTGGATTAATGGAGTTATTAAATTATACCCTACCATCGATTCGCGCATGTTTTATGTTAGCACGATATTTAGGACTTTGAATTGATCTTGCAACTTTTTTTATTGGGTTCTGTAGAAACTGAGGTACTGTGGCTACACTATTGGGTGCTCTAGCCCCTGACCAGCTAAGGCCCACTATTGGGTGCTCTAGCCCCTGACCATCTGAGGCCCCACTATTGGGTTCTCTACCCACTGGGTTACTGCTGCCCCGCTATTGGGTTCTCTACCCACTGAGCTACTGCGGCCCCCTTATTTGGTGCTCTAGCCACTGAACGACTGCGGCCCCATTATTTGGTGCTCTAGCCCGCGTCTAGCTGCGGCCCCACTATTAGGTACTCTACCCACTGTGCTACTGTGGCCCCATCATTACGTACTCTAGCCCCTGACCAGCTGCGGCCCCAGTATTGTGTTCTCTAACCACTTGGCTACTGCTGACCCTCTATTTGGTTCTCTACCCATTGAGTTTCTGCAGCCCCACTATTGGATTCTCTACCCACTGAGCTACTGCGGCCTCACTATTGGGTGCTCTAGCCTCTGACCAGCTGCGGCCCCAATATTTGGTTCTCTAGCCACTGAGCTTCTGCAGGCCCACTATTGGATGCTCTACACCCTGACCATCTGTGGTCCCACTATTGTGTTCTCTAGCCACTGGGCTACTGCGGCCCCACTATTGGGTTCTTTACCCATTGAGTTTCTGCGGCCCCACTATTGGGTTCTCTACCCAATGAGCTACTGCGGCCCCACTATTGGGTGCTCTAGCCCCTGACCAGCTGAGGCCTCACTATTGGGTTCTCTAGCCACTGAGCTACTGCGGTCCTCATATTTGGTGCTCTAGCCACTGAGCTACTGCGGCCCCACTATTGGGTGCTCTAGCCCCCGACCAGATGCGGCCCCACTATTGGGTGCTCAAGCCACTGACTAGCTACGGCTCCAAGATTGGGTTCACTAGACACTGAGCTACTTCACCCCCCTTAATGGGTGCTCTACCACTGAGCTACAGCGGCCCCACTTGGAATAACACGGGCCACTGGACCACTATGGTTATTTGGAAGGAAAGGTTTACAGCCCATAGACAAAAACTAAATGAGAAATGACGAAGAAAAATTTTTAACAATGGTTTTGTTTGCAGTAATCATAAGAAAATCTTAATCCAATACCTATTTACATCCCTGATCATCATTTTTTTTCCGGGACCGTTTGAGATATCCCAATGAAACGAAGGCTTAGTTGATCCTGGGGATTATTATATACTGTGTAAATTTGATGTCAATACGTTATGTGGTTTTTGAGTTAAATCCGTTCGGACAGACAGACGGACATGAAAAAATTGACATTTTATACGGCTGAGTTATTAATTATACTATATTAAAAAATAATTAAAACTGAAAAATTCGAAAATTGCAGACAGATACTTCTATTTTATTTAGTAGTATAGATCATGTTTAAATAAATACGTTACAATTAGAAATTGAACCTACAACTTCTTGAGTAAATACGTGTGGCCTTAACTTCAACAACAACAAACTAATTTTACCTATTACTATAACGATAGCTTTATTTTTTAATCTGTTTATCTAATAATTTGAAAGGCATATAATTTCTAACTGATAATGTTTTAGTTTGTAATGCTTTTCAACTAGGATTACACATATGCACATTCTTCGTTTCAAAATCAAGAAAATATTTTCTCTTAATGAACATTGCATTGGGAATAACATTTACTAGCATAAATTATATACAAACCTTTATAACGGTCTGTTAAGTTAGTACAAATAACTGTATCATAAATGCTACAACAATATTTTTATATTGGATACACCATCTGCTGAAACTAGCCTTATTCCGAAAAACATTAATGGCATTAATTTTGAACGTGAATCGAAATTCTAGAAACAATGCATAAAACGACAAGATAATTAACACCTTTTTATATAAGATCTAAATGTTTCCTGTGATTTTCATGAGCTTCTAAATTGGAACACCCAGACGTATGTAGACCACAATTTCACATAAAATGCCGTTTAGCACGGCAAGAATGCTTATACGCAGATTAATTTGGTGGAATTTGTGAAGTAGATGAACATTATGCTGTAGATTGTAAATTTATTATTTTATTTCTTGTTTTATAATCACTGTGTGTAGGCTATGCATTATTTATAGTGCGGGTCAGCCTACTATTAGTAAAAACACCCATTTTCGCGACCTTATGCAAATAATGATATAAAACCTTTTACATAGTTTCAAAAGAAAAGCACTGGCCCGAAATTATTGTTTTGTTATACTTTGATAAATTGTAAATATAAATTATTCACGCGAAATTGCACCGAGTGTTAAAAACTAAGTAGTATTCCAGTTGTATAAATATTTTATATGTGTTTTTATATCAATATTACGGTCAAGTGCAATTCTGTAACGCTGAGGATACATTTCTTGTACTTCTGCGAACGTCCTTCGTCCTCCATTGCCTTACTTATACCTGAACCCGCCGTAACTAATGTTTGTGGAATAATCGATAGTACGGCCAGACCTGCATGCTCATCTCTCTCCCACCCTCCGCTCCAATTAACACGCTCCGCGCGCTCAGAATCTGTCGGTTACAGTAGTTAATACGAAATCTACGTAAGGATTTTATTTTGCAGCGTAGAATCTGGCCTGGTTAAATAGGACGTGGCTTTTCATGCAGACAGCAACTAGTTGCAAGAGAAACACTCTTGATGTGCGCATACAATAATTACATCTGCAACATGCGACAATTGTTTCATTAATGTTCAGTGGCTTTATTTACTGATGAATATAGGCATATATTCCGCTAAAGTTTTAGTTTTCGCAAATACGTACGACAGCAAGAAATTCATTTCTGTGTATCGATAATAAAAGACAAATATTATAACTACTTAACGTCTCACGTAGAAAAGGGTTTATTTTTATTATTAACAAACGAATTATGCATTTCTCTTTTACAGTAATATGTAATTATAGTCATTTCATATACGTTAAATGTTTCATAGTTTGAAGCATCGAATGTCGCGTACATACCTCGAGACAAGCTCTACTGCACAACACTGTAGCTCAGCTCGCATTTATGATTGGTTTTCTTTTCGCTAAGTGTTACCTGCTTGCACGACTCGCGAACGTTTAGTGTGGAGCTTAAGTGAGGTAATTCCGCTAAAATATTTCAGGACAAGCTATGCTGCACAACACTGTAGCTCAGCTCGCCTTCATAATTGGTTGTTTATTCTCCTAAGTGTTACCTGTTTGCGCGTAAGACACGGACTTCCAGTGAGGAGTTTATGTGAGATAAAACGTTTTTGCATTAACTTCATAAATTGTGGGACGAGTTGCTTCATCCAATTAAATGTATTATATTCACTTGGAGAAGCCGATGTCAGAATGATGCTCCAATAGAAGCTAAAGAGCGTCTTGGCACGGTTAAAACGCTGAACGATTAGCCGGATAGTTCTGTCTGCTGGTTGCCTAAGAGAAAAGGCCATACATCTTGTCTAAAGCCAAAGATAGCCGAAGGGGACTTTAACTTTTTCCGTCGCTCATTTATTCTGATGGGAAGTGTACATTAAAAAGAGGACGGTGTCAACGAAAGGATGTGCAGTGTAACTGAAGTAGTGGACTGTGTCAGTGGAATGATGGACAGTTTTGAGAACGAAATAAGTGCAATGAAGAAGAAATGGCACGAATTTCTCCAGAAGCTCAGTGTTAAGAATTGTGGGATAGTCGAAGAGCACAGTATCACGAACACCAAGTCTGCAGCCGAGGAAAGTGGGGATAAATAAGCATGGTGTTGTAGCCAATACAGATATATCGGAGGCAGGCCAGCATATTTGTGGCCTTGGCGCCATGCAGTTAGGAGTGTGGTAGTGGGTCGCAACTAAACTGCCACCTAACGATGACCACACTTCTTGGCTGGAGTATCAACACCAGTATGAAATAGTTGCCTCCACACCAATACTGAATGGAGTACTTGAAATATGTCGGCAGCGAATTGTGATATGCTGTTCCACATCATGAAAGAAACGTTAGAATGGAGCGGAGAAGTTTCGGCGGCTCTTAACAACAGGATCATACGAGTCTGAGAAGAGGAAGCAAGGCAAATACGGAGAAGCGCAGGAATTCAAGGGTGGCAGAAATGTGAAATCCTTGAGAAAGAAAATCCGCCGACCAGCGGCATTGTCCGGGCACGATTCCCGCTTGCGAAAATCCGGAGTGAACCGGCCGGGGATTGAACTCGGTTCGCCTTGGTAGGAGGCGAGCAGTCTAACCGCTCATCCAGCGTGGAAAGGGGAGTGGTAACTGCTAGGATTTTTTTTTAGGTAATACCTCTGGTGAAGTTTTCGAAAGACTCGGTTTTAAATCTTTTGTAGAAATTCTTCGTTTTCATGTCGGAATTTAGGATTCAGAGTAATTACTGACAATGTATGATTATGGACAATTTACATTACACGAGTTGTCTAATATCTTTGTGCTTAACTTTCATTGTGTGTTTTCTGTCAGTTGTAAAACGTCACGATCATATTGATATTTTATTAATAGGTTTCTGCCTTTTTTGCAAAGAGGAAATAACGCGCAGTGAAAATTAGATACAAAAGTATTAAACAACTAGTAAATTGAAAATTTCTATAATTAAACATCTCCAAAAATTTCTCAGAAACTGAAGTTTTGACACGAAAATGAAGAATATCTGCATAATACGTGAAGCCGTGCCTGAGAAGCGGCTTTGTAATTTATCACGAGAGACTGTAAATACGATATTAAGTTATTTTTAAAATTTAGCCACGTATATTTCTTTCTTTGCATTTTCTGCCAGTTGTCTCCTTTATTTTTATCGTGCAGGTCTAAGAAGCCTCTGGCTTTGAGGGCATGTGTGATAATTACAATCTCCCAACCCTGGCCTGTACGTCCCTTCCATTGTATTCCTGATTATTCTGCGGCCCAGTCTATAATTTACTCACGGTTACTTCACACTCTTATAAAGTCCTGCTGAAGTTCTAATTTCAGGATATTCCTCCACCTCGTGCAAGCTAAGCTTAGTTCTGGAAAATTACACCAGACGACAACGCACCGCTTTCCTGCGCACTCAGTTGTAATATTATTTTGCATGAAAGCTATTTATTGTTAAGCGCTACCAACACATATTTTTTATCTTTGTTTTATTCGCGTTTTTCATCAAATAAATATTATAATGAAAAAATAAAATATAGGTAAATTTTAAATTTAAAGAAAAATAATCCATGTAGCAAACCACATATGGCCCATTGATGGTTTACAGTCGGATGCTAAGCCGGCAAACAGTTGGCCAACAGCTGGAATGCACCCGGCACCATTGCTGGTCCTGAAGTGGCGCCAGTAACTAGCCATTCTCTGCCCATAGCTGGCCCAGGTGTGGTGAACACAAATGGCCCAAGCATGTCTCATATGCATACAACAGCAATGGCCCATCGATGTACCATTTCACAGCCACCAGATGGCCTACTGATGGCGCTAGTCATGCTTTCACAGTGTCTTAACTGTCTATCTTAAAAATAATTATTTTGACGATTAATATCAACTTTTCTTTGTTTTTAATTTCCTTTACTTCACTATTAAACACATTATACGACATTAAAATATCAAACTTAGATTGTAAAAGAGGGTGGTCGAACCTACGACCCTTGCAGTAACAGCCCAAGCATGCTAACCATTACTCCGCTGTGTATTCTTATGTTTAACTGAACTAATTTAGAATATAATTGGTCAGGAATGATTAACAAACACTAATATAATATACACTGCACCATTCATTCCCTATCCTTAAAATTTACCATACGAACAAATCCGTTTTTAAAAAGATGCAGATAAAACATACTGTCGTTGAGAGAAATATCCCTACATGAATTGCGATATTAACCCAAAAACTTGCCTTTAAAGAAATTTTTCGCAGTATGTACGTCACCTGGACGCTATTAATCTGTGTTGAAAAGTAGTCGCCAGTTATAAATATTGTAGTGATGTGAAAGAACAATAGCCCTTAAATGTTAATTTTCTAAAGGCGGTTATATATTGTTTTTTTTAACTCCTCATTTTAATTATATGCAGTCATACATGGAAAACATTACATAAGTTATGTAAAACTATGCAATACCAATCACTGTATTTATAACATTTTGGCATAGATATTTTCATCATTATATATTTAAAAATAATCTATAATTATATTAGACACACACTTATATACATGTACGTGTATTTTGAAGAAGCTATCAGCAAAAAGTGGGAGCCATAAAATGCCTATAATAAGCCAAATTGCGCCAGCAGTGGTCCATCGGTGTACCACTACACAGCCATCAAATAGCCTGGCTGCCCATACTTTTACCGGAAATAAGTATAGGTTATGTGCGGCCATTGCTGGAATACAGTTGGTATGCCACTTATGGGCCATTTATAGATCACTTACTCTCAGCCGTAAGTTTCATTTCCATCAGCATTTCATCAGTGGGCCATAAATGGCATGCCAAATGTCTTGGTGCCAGCAGTTAACATTAGCAGGGCCAGTTGTGTAGACCCATAAGTTTTCTGGGCCAGTAGTAATCCAGCAATGCTATCAGTAATTCCACAGTTAACTGACTGTCTCGTAAGTGCGCGAAAAACTATAGTGAAGTGCCATCAATGGCCCAAAAAATGGATAAGTTATGTGCTGCCAGTGCTGTAATACAGTTGACAAGCCATTTATGGACCATTAATAAATCATCTACTCTCAATCATCAGTTTCATTCCCATCAACATTCCATCAGTAAGCTATAAATGCCATGCCAAGTGTCCTGTTGCCAGCAGTTAGCCATAACAGGGCCATTAGTGCAGACCCGTAATTATTCAGTGCCAGCAGTCATCCAGCAGTGCCAGCAGTAAAACTAAAGTCAGCCGACTGTGGCTTGCTACATGGGAAAATACGTCTGTGTTTACAGAGGTGTTCAACGCTTGCTTAACAAATGTCATATTTAGGAAATAACTAAATATGTAATACACGGGGTGATTTTTCAAAGATTTGTGTTATAACGTCCGAAGGAACCCGGAATGGACTATAGAGTGACCTCCCCTAGTCTCTAAATGGCTTCCGTGTTCCTGATGTACAGAAATGACGAGAGCGACACGTCGCCTGTGCCGAGCGTGTTTGACAGACCCGAGGCACAGCTGGCGTATTCGAACGTGTCAGGCAAGCAATGACGCAGTCTGTGCAGGTGTACATTAAGGCGCAAAGTGATCGTTTCGAGCACCTGTTACAAATGACGCGTCATTGCTGGCACACGGACAGAGGTACCACAAGTAAGGCCTTGATGTTGGTAACCACCGAACATAGGACATGTTTTTATATGGGACTTATATGTTGTTTTGAGGTGTGCTATCAACAGCCCAGTCATGGTATTTCAAATTAATCTATACATTTTATGCGACCACATTTTAATTTTTACTGTTTGTGCTCGTTTATTCGCGCTTCGCTGAGAGATAGTAAAACCTATATCATTTTAATTTCGCAATGCTTCTTTATTAATGGCTGTTCTTGATAAAGCACTTTTGAAATCACCCTTAAAGTCACTCCACCTGCCTGCATACATTTTAACGGGCGCACTGAATAGCATGAGCCCAGTAAAGTTGGCAATGATAGATGGAAAGTAGTTCAAATTCTTAACGTTAAATAAAAAGTGTTAGGTTACCATTTTCGATAACTTAAATTATTTCTTTCGCTTTCTGTTTTTTATTGCATAGAGTGTGAAAATGACCAGAATTGTAACAAAATTCCTTTTCTAATAATTGTACATTGATTTCTGATCGACGCATGAATAAAGTGATGCGGCTCATGGAAATGTTAATTTTACTTAAGGCGAAAGGACACATAACGTTCATACAAGTGGATCTTAAGCAGGGCTTTCATGAGTGCTCATTTTACAGCGAACAGCCTATATGTACTTCGCAACATAGGCTGAAAGACGTCTCAGATCAATATTAATAAAGCGTCATTGAAGGAAATAAACTAAAAAAAGTACCCATTCCTTGTTATTAGATCAAGAACAGAGAAAGATATAAAATCATAACCACTAGATGAAAACACAAGAATAATACAATTTCTTTTGTCCTAAAATATAGTATTTTTTAACGTGGTACTTTTCTTCATACGAAACTCAGCGAAGCCGGTTAACAATAATAAGTGTAGGCCTATTCCAATTCACTTATTATTCTGTTACTTGAAAACAGTTATTAATATTATTTCGTTATCTCAAACTCATTCTACATACCATCAAGTCAAAATTAAGGTGGATGTTTCTACTCCCAACATTACGTACAGGAAGGAGAATATTAGCATTAATATATTTTAGGTCTATTTCCGAATTATAGTTAAGAACACTTTAAAATAATTATTTCGTTAAAGAATTTATTGGTGTTACTTTTTGTGTTTTAGTTCGTTATGGTAATTACAACTGGTCTTGCTAAACAGACACACCTTCCAACTAAATTCAGTAAGAACCATAGTGAATGAGATAATGGTAAAATTAGAGCGCCAATTACAGTAACTTGTTAACCTTTTCACGCGGACATGTATATTAAACACCGTGCATAATTTCGTCGCCCGTTTTGATATGACACACGTACTCTGAGTGAACGTTTGATGCAGATGAAGAGAAACATGAGTCGGCTTGGTAAGTTAGACTGTCTCGACAGTCAATTCCAGCCGATGACAGTTAGAAGGCTTCCTGCATGCTCTGGGTTTCCAGACAGATCCCGAGTCTTGTGAAGCGTTTTTTTTAGAGCAACGCTTATACATGAATAAATTGTCTCGGCGACGCACGGAAATGCTTCGCTAAAGCTAATAGCATCCACTGTCTACAGATAAACTTAGAAAATTGTTTCTGTTTAATATAAGACGAATATCAGCACCTATTGCCCGTAAATTATTATATGCTGTTCATAGTAAAATGAGCACTTTTGATAACACTGCTTAAGATCTACTTGTATACACGTTGTGTATTCTTCCGCCTTATGTAAAATTAGCATTGGCATGAGCCTCATTACTTTATTCATGCGTCCGTCAAGTGAAAATGTGAGATTATTAGAAAAGTAAATATTGTACAGATCTCCCCATTTCTACGCCTTTATGCATTCAAAAATACAGAAAGCGAGAGAAATAATTTAAGTTATCACAAATGGTTCCCTAGCACTTTTCATTCCACGTTAATATATGGAACTGCTTTCCCCTCCCCTCTATCGTTACCAACTTAACTAGACACATGTCACTCACTGCGCCCGTTAAATTATATGCAGATAGGGGCAGTGAATTTTTTCTAAGGTTGATTTCAAAAGTGCTCACTTTATCGTGAACAGTCTTTACCAATTTTAATTTCCAGGGAAAAACCTTATTGTTCATATTACTAAGAGATTAATAATAAGTGAAGCGAAGTTGCACTTCGAATAGTAAAGAATGACTGCCATACACGGTAATATATCCTGCGCGTGAGATTTCATACCAAAATTTCTAGTATTGGCACAACTTATTCCAATTTGCGTCACACTTAAAAAGCCAACGGAAGTCTAATAACCTACGGAAGAAAATTTTTTTATTTGATTATTTATTAAAACGGCAGTATGAAAAACAAATCATCTTAATTTTTTCCCCGGGAAATTGGGAAAAGTATCTGAGATTAGTTAACAATGCGAGGTATGTGTAGGTACATGTTAATGGTTTCTATAAGAATATCCCCAGATCGTTACTGCAGCCTTGAAAGATTTGCTTGATAGTACAAAAATAATTCGTGGCCTGTTAACTTATTTTTAACGAACATAGGACATAGGTAGCTATATTTTCAAGGTAAGCTATTGGCGCCATTGCATTATTTGTTTCAGTAATATGGATGATGAACTGATAAAAATGGTGCAAGCACGAGAGCAAGACCTAAGAAGGAAGACAATGATATAAATGGGATGTAATGGAAAATTACTTAATTCAATAGTGAAGTGCGCATTAACCAGGTTGAAAGGACACAGATGTTGAAGCAAATGGAGAAACTGCAAGTACCTATTGTCTCTCATAGTGTGTTGGACCTACATGAGGATTACTGTTAACAATACGCATTAATTATAAACCGTCCGCGCAAAATACTGGACTCTATATTTGTTTTGCAGATACAAAAGACACATATGATTGAATTATATATGACAAAATTTACAAAATACTATTCATTGTTGGCAATGTATACCATACATATAGGCTGTTCATGGTAAAATGAGCACTTTTAAAAGCCCTGCCAAAAATCTACTCGTATGCACGTTGTGTATTTTTCTGGCCTTATGTAATAGTAACAGTGTCATGGGCCTCATTACTTTATTCGTGTATCAGTTAAGCGAAACAGTGGAATTATGAGGAAAGTAAATATTTTACAAATCTACCCATTTTTACACTTCCATGCATAAAAAAAATAGAAGACGAAAGAATTCATTTGAGTTATCGCAGACAGCTACCTAACACTTTTTATTCAACGTTAAGATATGTAACTACTTTCTATCCATCGTTACCAACTTTGCTAGGCGAAAGTCACTCGGTGCGCCCATTAAAATATATGCATGCAGTGGAAATTACTTTATTTTTTAAAGTTAATTTCAAAAGTTTTCATTTTAATGTGAACAGCCTTTAACAAAGGATTGAATGATGCGCATGTATCGGGTCTAACAACCGTTGACAGTACAAAAGAATGAAGAAAAAGACAACAGACAACAAAAACTGTGGTGTTTTTGTCATTATATTCGACTGAAGAGAGACCAGAAAATGTGCATGAAGATTACAGCATACAGATAAACATGTTTCTAGACTTAACCGAAAATTAAGTGCCTATCAGTGGTCTAATCGAATACTAAATCACATCCTTCAGATCAAGACAATGATGCTACCTACGTCTACAACAGACTCTGAAGGTGTTGTATGGTGAGGAGCGAAAAGAAACTACCAACGGGAGTTTCTATTTAGAAACTTTAAGGGAGAAGTATCCTCGCTATCTTGGATTTACGTATTTTCCTCATTAACTTAATTTTTAGAGTCAATATTTAAAAACCAAACTATGCATGGCATAGGGAACATTTTAACAGTTATTTCTAAATCCCACTTATTTTTATTACATGATTAGCGTCACATCTGTAACTGTATCTAATCATTTAATAATTATTTAATTATTTAATCTAATTCTGTAATAATTTCAGTCCCACATGGGAAAATACAGGTATATTTGAAACCCTACAAATTAAAAAAAAAATCGTTAAGTAGTCGTCCATGTCATGTCTAGCTTTGATTTTATATTTCTGGTCATACATTTTCATTACGAAGATTTGTAAGAAAATTCGAAGATGGAGTGGATACTACCCCCTTAAGGGGGGGGGCGCCTACCTCTGAACCCTTCAACACGCATAAAACCCAGAAAATTTAACAATGTTTTGAAACCAGGCAGCACATTGTTTTACAGTTCTCTTGACAAGCCAGAGTAAGAATATGATAGAAAGAAGTGGTGATATGTTCAATAACAACAGCGGTGAAGACAAATGAAGTACTACAAATTATGGCATTCTTAAAGTAGGCAAACAAATGGACTGGAAATAGACTGGCAATAACTGATACCTTGCTTTGTATATTGACATGTTATATTTTACTTCTTATGTTCTGTATAACTGAAAGCCTTAGAGTGTAACTTGATTTAAACCTTGTTTATGTTTTGAACATATAAATATTCGGTCATCCATTTTTTAAATTTTTGTATTGTTTTTTTAAGGTAATGTTAAAAGTAAAAAATACTAAGTCACTGATAACTTCCACTGTACTGTGGGCATTGTTGCCAGATATTGTATATGCTGTGAAAAATTAATTTAAGTTTATTAATATTGTTTTTTTTTTCTGAGCTTTTAGGCTTTACACTTTGTGAAACCAATGTAAACTACGATAACTGTTTCTTTGCAAGAAACAAGCCATGTCAGCGTTGATATTTACATTATTGGCAATAACTGTAAAGTTCTATACATAACGTAATGATATCAAGAGGACAGAATAAAATAATTCAGCTATTTATATCCGTGATTTCCGTATTCGTTGTAATGAAAAAAAGGTGATTTTAAATACTTCCCCTGAAAGAAAATGTTTTGCTTGAGTTCCTTTTCCTTTCTATTACTTTTTTTTTATTTGTTCATAACTACAGGCATAACAGCAGTCGGCTGCAGGAATGACACATTTTAATCTGGTCAGTCACACAAGCTAAGTACAACCTACAAATTATAGAGGACTCCAAACCACTTGGTAACAGACTGGGTGCTGAGAGACTTTCACGTTGTGCAGACCTACTCGGATATGTATTATTATGAACTAAGCCCTGGCATCAATTTACATCGGTATTCCTGCAAGTGGCAGCCAGCGTAATACCTGTTGCTGCCAGTAGCTGTAGGCAGTCACACGCATATTTACGCATCTGCGTGCGGCTGTACAACACGTTATCAAGTGCACTTGTGTTTCTCACTTGTTTATGAAGACAGGAATTCTCTTGTAAACTGCATATTCACACGACATGTTGATGGACGGTGACTGTTATGGAAGGATTTAACACACTATTACAAAGGGTTCCGTATCCAAACAAGAGGGTTCAAATTAATAAACGATCACAGAAAGAAACAAGAAGTTACAGATATAACTATCTCTCGAGATATGACATAACATTTTTTTTTCATGTTGCGCTATCAAATAAAATGGCGGACAATAGAGGTTTTGTGTAGACAACTAAGAATGATGTATTGGATACTGCCAGCATAGAAAGTTAAGCTGAAATTATTTACACGGTTTTATATATATATATTTTAAAGTTACTTATTTAAACATACCATTTTTAATGGCCTGCCGCAGTAGTACTTGTTTGCCAAATTTGGTTCGGATTGGTTTATTGTTTTCAGAGATATGAGAAAATTATAATTTTTTATGTTGCGCTGTCTGACAAAAAGGCGGAAAAATATTCTGAGTACGCCCATTTCATGATTGTGATTGTTACTGTCAGCATAACAAGTTAAGTTGAACTTTTGTAACATGATTTCACAGGCTTAATGTACTAAGTTAAACTATTTGTATAGCCGCCATTTTGAATATAAGCATCTGGCGCTGTCGAAAAGTATTAAAGTCAGACCGCCTTACTAAGTACTATATGTGTATGCATACACACGGGTACAAATAAACAGAAAAGTGATTTAATAAGCCTACCTTTCCTTCGGAAAGTAGGTTAAAGGAACGCTACCTTCATCTCTCTCGTACCAGTATAAATAAACTAGGGACCCAGCCCGTGACTTTTTTAAATTTTTTTTATAGAATTCTCACGTGTCTAGAACAGCTACGATGTTACCAATTTTTGTTATCATACAAAGACTGAAAAAAAGAAATGATGTGAAATTAACTCAACATTGGATTTGGTTCTATCCACTACGCCACTGCGGCCCCACTTGGAATCTCTCTATCCACTGAGCCACTAAGGCCCCACTTTGAATCACTCTATCCACTTGGCCATTGCAGCCCCATTTGATATATATCTATCCACTGAGCCACTGCGGCCCCACTTGGAAACTAACTCAACATTGAAGCAAGACATTTAAAGTAAACAAAAATGATATTACATTACCTTCAAATCTCTTTGCAATAATCTCTATACATTAATACAAAACTTTCATATAGGAAAAAAGTAATTAAAAAATGAGTTTTTAGGGTAAAAGGTAATGATTGCATAATCTGATATTGCTGAAATTCGAACTCGACCTGTATTTGACCCTGAGCATTCGCTATGCAAAATCTGAAAAAGTTATGTTGAGTTTCAAGCGACTTAAGACGGACAGACAGACAGAGATCGTCTCATTATATAGGATTTTATTCACACACTATTATGCAGTACATGTACTACCATTCGTACGATACCTTACTCGTGTGTAAAAAGTTTACACCGCATGTAGAAAGGACGTTTCTGTACCACGTGCACTCTCCTCTAGAAGGTATGCAGACTGAATCTCTCGCATGGAAACGATCACAAACGTGATAAATACACCTCGAGAAGTGGAGTGCAATGTTCATTCCAAGACCGGGACAGACGACGTCCAATTCAGTCCATTATTGGTTATTGGTGGACATGTCTGGCGATCGTGATGGCCACGTGGTTTGACGAGCAACTTGGAGGGTGAGTCGGGTTGTAAAAGCGATATGTCGGAGGGAACTGTACTGTTGGAATAGCACATCTTCTCCTCTCTGGAGTTAATCAATGGTGTAGTTACACATGAGCTATTCATATTGTTCTCTGTGCAAAAAAAAACAGTGTTTCTTTCAGACAATTTGTTCCCTAGAGGGCACGTGAGGAGTTCGGTGTGTGCGGTGTGTGTGTGTGGGGGGGGGGGGGCTATCTAGAGTCCGTAGGAAGGGGGAGGGGGTGGAAAAGAGACAGACTTTATTACGGAGATTCAGAGGTGTACTGCGCAAACATTGCTAAAGGCTGTTCACGATAAAGTGAGCACTTTTAAAATCAACCTTAGAAAAAAGTGGCTGCTCCTACCTGCATACAATTTAATGGATGCACTTGGTGACACGCACTCAGTAAAGTTGGTAACGATGGACAGAAAGTAGTTCCATATCTTAACGTCAAATAAAAAATGTCAGATAACCATTTGTGACAACTTAAATTGTTTCTCTCGCTTTCTGTTCTTTTTTGTTATGTACCTGAGTCCGAAAATGAGCAGATTTATAAAATATTTATTTTCCTAATAATTTCTCAGTTTCACTTGACCGACGTGTTGAGGCCCGTTGCAATGTTAATTTTTCATAAAGCGGAAGAATACACAAAGTGCATACAATTATATCTTCAGCAGGGCTTTTAAATGCGCTCATTTTACTGTGAACACTCTATAAGGGATTGTACTCGTAATTATTAAAATAAAACAATATCATTTTTAAAGGGAATTAATTTTCTTTTATTGTTTCTTTTATTGTTATTAGTGTAATTTATATAGATAACCTGATCTTAACATTGTTTGGAATATATTCAAATATAAGTCTATACTGATATTCAATAATTTACTAAAATTACCTCGATGAATAAAGGTATAAATGTATGTTTTAAAAAATTGAAAATGAAAGCAAATTTCAGATATGACTATATTGATATACTTTATACATGCATGGCCTACAAATTATACAATAAAATGTATAAGAAGGTTGTTGTTACAGCCAAGAATTTAGGATCTGAAAGAAAAAATGAGGGCTTCTAAGAACTAATCGAAGGTCGTGTGAGACATTATAAACTGTGAAATAAAACTAGTTCATAGAAAAGAAGTAATTTTATCAATTAATGGAAAGAATAATACTAATATGCGTAACATTATACGAAATTTTTATTAATATTTGTCAGAAATTTCATTTAAATTACCTGCTTATAATTTTACTAATCATTGGACTAACCAGCAGGAAAGAATAATTTTTGGGAAAGGCCTACAGCCCTGTCACATTCCTAATATTTTACAGGAACCTTACAAGACGAGAATTTTTTTGCATGCGTATAAGGTTTACGGTTTTATCGAGGAACACTTCAGTCGGAATTTCAGGTCATTCGATGCTGATCAGCATACAGTGCTGCAATTTTTCTGCCAGCATTGTGTTTTTTGCCTTGTTTAGTACTCTGTTCATCGTGCTGAACGATCTTTCAACACAACCTGTCGTTACAGGAATCGCCAATATTACTCCGCAGATATTTTGTAGCTCAGAGTAATCTACATCTGCTTCAAGGATTCTTGTCAATGGGCTTTCTTGTGGTTTATATGTTTGGTTACTGAGCATGGGCTTTATGAAAAATTTGAATGATTTTAAGTCTGTGACCACACCTTCTTCATTCAGCATTGAAAAGTTTTCGCAAAACTTACGTACTTCGGCATCTTATAAATCCATGAGAGTGTAGAAGTGACTCGCAAATGTTATGACGTTGATGGCCTTGCCGCTGAAACGGGTTTCTATTTCTACAAGCACGCACTAGTATTCTTTCATTTCTTTGAATACGTTCTTATTATCTTCGTCAGGAAGTAAATGCACTCCCGGTTTGACTTTCTGTATTTCACACCGAACTTGTTTTTGTAAGTGGCTATTGATGGCTTCACCATGGTTTGCTATATCCTACAAATGCAATTTGGTAGTTGTAATTAGAGGAATGAATTTGGTCACATTTAAATCCTTCTTTTGTAAAGCGTTACTGAGTTAGGAGAGTGCACCGAGTATTTTATTCATCACATGACATGTGATGACAAAGCTCTCATTTCTTATGTTTAGCAAGATGCCCCCTGCTAGTGAAGCAAGATCTGCTCCTTCCTTCTGGATGTGCTCACATGCCAAGATCAACTTCAAGCTCCTGGAGACAGCATTCACTATGTCACTTCGATACATTCCGAAATCTTGAGACTCTGATAATTAATTATTGCCTGAATTCCATCAAGAACATTTTCCTTTCTCGGCCATTTGCTAAACAAACTGTACACGTCCTTTTAGATGTGAACAAACCTTTTAATTTTTATTTTTATTCCTGCAGGAAGATTCTGCGGGGGACAAGATATGTGCTGTGCAGTGTGTGCAGAGAATTTCTTTCTTTACCTTTTCTGACAGCTTCCTTATTACGCCTCCAACATTCCCAGCCTTATTAGAAGCCCCGTCGCATCCGAAAGCAACAACACTGTCGTAATTTAGAACGACAGCAGCCAACTCCTGGTGAATAGCATCTGCTATTGTTTTCGCTTTGGCATTAGGAATTAGGACTAAAGCCACAAACTTTTCCACCGGAAATTTATCTTCTACTAGTTTGATCAGTATACTTAATTCTATCTCATTTCTTACGGAGGTGCTTTCATCTCCCAAGATGGAGAATATCTTGTTTTTCAATATTTTCTTGAATTCTAGTTTCAAGACTTCGTTCATACACACCATATCCTTAAAGGCTGTTCACGGTAAAATGAGAACTTTTGAAAGCCCTGCTTACGATCTACTTGTATGCAGCTTGTGTATTCTCACGCCTTTAGTAAAATTAACGCTGCCATGGGCCGCATCACTTCAATAATACGTGGGTTAAGTAAAACTGTGAAATTATTAGTAAAGTAAATGTTTACAAATCTGCTAATTTTTACACTTCGATGCATTAAGAATAACCAGGATACGAAAAAGTAATTTGAGTTATCACATATGAATACCGAACACATTTTTTGCTCGACGTTAATATATTGTAACTACTTTCCATCCATCGTTACCAACTCTACTGGGCGAATGTCACTTGGTGCACCTATTAAAATATATGCAGGCAGGGGCAGTGACTTTTTCTAAGATTCATTTCAAAAGTGCTCACTTTATCGTGAACAGCCTTTAGTACTGTAATTAGATCTTTCACTTTGAGTTTTTCTCCAACCCTCAAACTCTGCATTCAGTTTGTCGAGTACACTCTCAATCAATCTCTCATATTTAGTTTTGTGAGCTATTTCTTCGTTTACTAAAAAGCATAAGCCTCGTATAAGTATTTATAAATATTTTCGATTCAAGTCTCTTTCACATTAACTCTGTTGGACTATTTGAGTGTGAATAGGTTTGTTCATGGCATGTCTCCTAATATTTTCCATCTCCACACTTACAGTGTGAGCTGAGGTGTGTTCGTGCTTCTCTTATTTCCCATCTTTGCCTATTGCGTTTTGAAGGAAGTGAATGGAACCTTTACGAATACACCCCGCGTCTTTTGCATAATTTTGGCATTATTTTTAATGAATACTTGGCACAGTTTACAGAATGCACCTCCTTTTTCACTGAATGTGAACCAATAATAACTCTTTTCCCATTGTTTATTACAATGTCCAACATGCTGTTACTATTAGTGGCAAATGCCATATGCTTTGGTCATAGATTTCCTCCACTGTGTGTAAGCTGAACTTTCCCGTAAAGCATGCGCCACAGTCACGACTAAACTTTCTGAAAAAAAAAAAAAAAAAAAAAAAAACACTTAAATACTGATGAAACACTAACCCCTTGAATACAGATAAGTAAACACGTGTATATAAGTGAAGGTAGAGTTTTGTCACAAGACCAGACGGTTTCATTTCATAACAAGCAACAATAACAATAAGAACTACAGAATTCAAATGACGATTTATTCGGTACTAATTGGTTTAAGAGCGAAATACACTCGGGTGCATTATATATATATATATATATATATATATATATATATAAATTCGCCCGAAGGGAGAATAAACTACCGGGATACCTAGGACAAAAGGCTTACGATGTCAAAAAAACACATTTTAAAATTTCTCTATCACAAAGTAAAATTGAAAAGCAGCTTCAATAATAGTTTAATTGTTTTTGATGTTGCTTTAATGAGAGTATTGAAACGTCTTTTTTATAGCTCAGAAAAACGTAGAAAGTAATGCCGCCAAAGGTACGTAGACAATAATCAAGGTTTGCATAATTCGTACAGTCAAGAGCTGCTCTTCAAGTGAAATGTTTTCATCTAAATCTACGTGAAACTACAGTGTGATGACTACACTATGAAATAAGTAAATATTTTTTTGTGTGCCTGTCTCTGCCAAAATGTGTTAGATGAATGGTACTTTCTTTCAGTCTATTCATTTGCTCGCATACTTTATAAAAGCAGCTGTATATGATAAAGTACAGAGCAACAATGGTCTGTGCAGGTTACTTAAATTTTAGTAGGGGAACTGTTTTATACCTTGATGTATTACAATAGCATAAAAATAATTACTGCTGGTTTGGGGAATACTGCTGATTTACTTTTGCACTGAAAAGAGCAATTTTCTGTACATCTTTGTTTCTATTACTAGACAAAACTTATTTTAATACAAATAATTAAATTTAGTCCTTAAAAATATTTTTGTATGTTAGAGTAAACAATGACGTGATGTAAGTAGTTGTGAAAAAATTTCACTAAAGCGGAGGAATTAATTGCACGAAAATTCGAATGCTATTTAACAAACGCATGAAATTTAATTCTCTCCAAATTTCGGCACATAAAAGCAGACTTGGCACATTTTGTACGCGTCCGGCGTACGTCGGAATTCGCCCTGCCTCATTTCCTGCACTGGGCTAGGAAAAATTAATAAACAGTTCCGCCCACGGTCTTATCTGCCCTTCTGGCCTCCACCGCCCACTCGTGCGGAATTTCCAAATTTCATACTCAACAATAATATTTAATCTTTCTGGCAATATTTCGAGATTTTTCAATTTGTATCCTATATGTTTTAATCGCCATTGCACGGATTTCTCCGGGGGGGGGGGGAAGGGCACCAGACATGCTTTGAGGGGGGGGGGGGGGACTTTTAGCCCCCCCTTCCCCCGAGAGGTACCTGAAAGAAACACGGCGAACAGCGCCCCGCAACACGATTCAAAGAGTTGGTTTTGGGTGTCACTCACCTGGCTGGCCGCTGAAGTAGACGACCCTCATTATCACCGAGGCAGTATCTGGTCTCGTCACTGAACAAAAAGTTTCACCCTAGGTGGCCTTAGGTGCTCCTTTCCCGACACCAGTGTAGGTGGCAGCATGGTGGTGAGGCGTGAATACCAGGTGTTCCAGAGGGAAATCGACATATGGGAGGCGATGCTGTGCTCCATTCTGAAGGGAAAACATCGATTAATATATGTACATTCGTAATGGTGTCCAAGATACAGCTGTGACACTCACGGCGTTTGCCATGTTGACCAGTTGAATGCGCACATCACTTGCGCAGAGATGCGCACGCCGCTTGCGCAAAGGGACGGCGTGCTGGGTCGTATAGGTCTGGATTGCCGCAGTTATGTTGGAGAACTTGACTAGTGGATTTCGTATTCTGTGCTGTGATGCCACGAGTATCAACACGTGCATAATGCCGACATGGTGTACGCCTACGGCCATTACAATGGAAATGCAAGGGCTGCTGTACGGGGATACCAACGACGGTTTCCTGAACGTAGAATACCCTATCAAACAGTGTTTTCATGGGCCTTGGACATACTGCGGGAATGTGGTTCTCTTCCCAGCTTGTACCTCGGACACCTTTGCGAATAGAGCGCATGAATGTTCCATACTATCATCTCTTAACGTATGTTCCTAGAATAACCTTTTATAAGTCAGTCTAGTGGCACTCGTCGTTACCGGGGCCACAGTGGCTGAGCGGTTAGCCTACTAACCTCCTACCAAGGTGAACCGGGTTCAATCCCCGGGCGGGCCATTCACGAATTTTCGCATGTGGGAATTATGCCTGACAATGTCGCTGTTCGGCGGGTTTTCTCGGGGATTTCCCGTTTCCCCCACCCCTACATTCCAGCGATACTTTATATATGCACCTCAATCACCCACGTCGGCTCTCAAGACATCGCTGTTAGGAGCCGCCCACATTTCCTTACTCACCCACTCATCGTTACCCAGCTGGGAACCAACTGTTGCGAATGTTCTCTACGGATACCATCTTATCTGTACTGTGGTCGCAGTGCGGTCCATTATGGGCACTGATTCGACACGACGAACTTGGCGGACATCTGTACGTCACTGTGTTGCCAGGTCTGTTCACCTTTCTTTGGCCAATTACGCCAATACAGTTGTAGTGCTCGTCTAACGTGTTGCGCAGTCCTCCGATACGACTACTCGGCCTCAAAGACACACTGCCTATACAGAGGGACAGGTTTTTTCGCGAAAAGATTTCAAGACTAGTTGTACTCCAAAACACTTTTGTTCATACGCACTATCGTCGTTGGATGATTTTAAATGTAACGTGCCTCAAGTGTCTGTCCACGAATCATGGACGTTCAGTATCGGAGTACTTCATTACGATAGGCCCAGTCCAATAAGAACATGTCTTCTCAAGTAGACACGCTGCCAATAACCAAACGAAGTTGTGGTCGTGGACGTAGGATATTGAAGTCTAACATGAGCATAAATATTTTCGCAAAATACACCTGTCCCTACCTATCCACACTATCTCGCAAACTCCGTTTTGCACGAAGGAAGCGTGTACGCACAGAGCTGACATGCTAACAGTTCAATTGCAGCTTCAGGACACAGTAAATGAGGATATCTGTTCCGTTCGTATTTACCAGTTTCCAAAGAAGTGACATTTTAGTGCGCAGTCCTCCACTTGTAAAAACAAGAACTATTAGGACTTTGACTTTAAACATCAAATCTAATCGAGGCTGGGATATATTAATAGTAGGTTGTTCGCAGTTGGATCATTTGAAAGTCCTGTAATTTGCAATTACATCTTCAGGACACAATAAGACTATTCGTTCCGCAATTGCGAAACTGCTGATAATCCTTGGATATTCAATAGACCATGCCCAACGTTCTGATTATTCAACTGCGCTGTTATCCTTACAAGCCCACATGATGTCTTATGGCAGTGACCTGTACATATATGGTCGTTATATTTTCTTAGCAGAAGCAGCTAGGGGCTACTGTAGTATCCTCTTTCAAAAATCCAGTGTTGTAAGTTCAAAATTCAGCAGTTCAGAATAATATGATTAAAATAAACCAAATGTTACTAAAGAAAGGTCGATATTTCCACTTTGTATACTAATTAACAATTTTTTACTCGGTATATTCAAAGCTTTAATTCCAGAACCGTATTTTATATTTCAGTTCAGTCAAATCTTAGTAAAACAAGTAGTTAATAACAACACAAGTAAAAACAATAACCTTAGGATCCGTTGATTGGATTCCTGAATGATAATACTGTAAAGGTTGTTCACAATAAAGTGAACACTTTCGAAATCAACCTTAGAAAAAAGTCACTGCTCCTGCCAGCATATATTTTAACGGGCCCACTGAGTGACAAACGCCCAGTAAATTTAGTAACAATGGGTGGAAAATAGTTCCATATCTAAAAGTCGAATAAAAGGTGTTAGGTAATTATTTGTGATAACCTAAATTATTTCTTTAGTTTTCGGTTTTTTTATGCATCGACGTATAAAAATGAGCAGATTTGTAAAACATTTACTTTTATAATAATTACACAGTTTCGCTTGACCGACGCAAGAATAAAGCGATGAGGCCCATGACAATGTAAATTTTACATAAGGCGGAAGAATACATAACGTGCACACAATTAGATCTTAAGCAGGGCTTTCAAAAGTGCTTATTTTACCGTGAACAGCCTACAGTTTCTTACTCACTGCATTTATGGGGCCTCTAAAAGAACTTTTTAAGTCTCAAGGGTACGTCCGCTTACGATGGAGATGGAGAATATCATAAAGAAGTATTCGCCTGTGTTCTGTTTCCTCACAATTTAAGGTATGGCTTTACAGTAGAGTTTTAATACAGCAGTCTGTTCGATAAGTTACATCATTGTTGCTAGAGTTTAGAAATCTTTCCACAGAAGAATAAAGACCGTAAACAAAGGGCTACTTACAGCGATTTTTCCTGAATTTGACATTTTCAATTACCTCGTTTATGTTTCAAAAACAAAATTTATGAACTGGCAACAATATACCGACTTTAATTTATGTCCTGAGAACATATTTATAATAATACTAGTGACCCGCCCAGGCTTCGCTCGGGTGTTATTTGTAAATATGGCATAACTAAAATACTTAATTAGATAAGGATTAATACTGTATTGTTCCCCATTTTTAATCAAAATTTAAAATTTAAAATTTGTCACTGTGGGTTATCCTTAAAATATTAACATATGCTGCCGTGGACTTCTTTGTAGACCTTTTAGATATATGCAATTGTAGTACATTAATTTGGTGTATCACTTATGGTTTAGTCAGCGTTAGCTATGTAAGCGCCCGAAAAGCGGCTTTTTCAGATTTTATTATAAAACGCCGACATTTCTCTACTATCCTAACTTTGAATACTATACGTATTATACACTGAAACCTTCATAAAGAAATTTTCTAAATGATGGTGAAACCGGCGTCAAAATTCACCAAGTAGTTAGAAACCTTAGCCTAAAACACAGACACACGCGTCCGAGCGACTTTGTTTTATAGTGTTTATAGATATTCAATAGTTTTTTTTAAAATTAGTATAGACAAAACTTCTTACAACGAGGTCCGTTTGATAACTACGGAAACCCCTTAATGATGGAATCTGACACATTAACGAGGAGTTATTTGGCGTGTCTGCTCAGCCGTATTGTTTGTTTTCAGCACAAAGCAATACTGAATTTGTTTTCATGCGCGCACAGTTAGCATATATGGTTAATTTTTCTTTTCAGGCCACGCGATATAAGTTATTCACGGTAAAGTGAACACTTTTGAAAGCCCTCTCATTTGGAATAATAGTCCATAAATATATTTTATTTTAGAATTAGATAATAACTTCCGAGTGCGGTGGACCATATACAGAGTGTTTATTACTTACATGGCAATATTTATTTTAAGAAGGTGTTTAAAATATACAAAATGGCTGAAAAGAAAAAGTAACTTGGGCCTCAAAAGTGCTAATTTTACCGTTAACAGCTTATTCTAATATTCCTGACCTAAATGGGTGTTAGGTAAGGTCTATCTTAAGAAACTGCGTCAACCATTCCCTGGGATTACGATGCGAAACTATTTTGAAGAAGCCATCCCCAATGCTGTCATCCGGAATAACTAGCAAAACTAAATTAACTTATATTTTTTGTAATTGCTACCTGCAGTTAGACGGGTTGTGTTTCTTTTTAACGTACCTAAAAAAACGAAAATACTGAAATCTCTCAGAGTTATCATTCGGGGTATCATCCCATGTTAACTTAGAAGAAATTGTCTCTCAATCTCCGAAAAGCGCTAAAGATTAAGAGGTGCATTGCATAAACTGTAAAACTGAGGATTTCTCTCTGGATGGAAATGTCCGCGTGATACATGTTAAGGATGAATCTGAAACGAAATTGAGCATAAAGGGTATTCGTGTCCAAAATTAAGGATTATGTAGACTGGTGTATTTCCACCAATTACATCACTTTAGACGAAAAGCATGTTCAGAGACATTTGAGACAGGTTTTTGCCCGCCCTACACTCAAAAGTCGCTCTGGTAATAGATATAAACCTGAAAAATGCGCGAGTTCAATAACCTGCAGGCTAGTTCTATAGTCTTATGTAAAAATTTGTCGATATCAACTGTGCATTGGTTGTCTACTGTCAAAGTGGAAGGCGACGATTGGGCCAGCGTTCTCCGGGAGGTGTCAAACACCGTGTGGACCAACAGTTAATGTTATATAAATACACATGTTTTGAATTTTAACTTGTCCGAAAATGAATCCATGAATTCTTCAGGTCTCTAGTAATAGATCATGTGACATCCAGCACAATCCAATCCACACCACTGATATGGGGTAGCGTGGTAAAGAGTCACACGGCGCTATGATACTTGCATTTAAATGGACTTCCAAGCTATTAACAAGATTGTTCAGAAGTTACTCAGAGAGTGTCTCTTTGGTGCACCAAAGTCAATCCAATTTCCTGGATTGTTAGCGAAGGCAAAGAACACCCTGAAATTCTACAGCCGAGTGCTTCCCAAGCATCTTCGATATGGTTTAGCTTTTGGGGACCTGGGCGGCCAATAAAAATTGGTGACGTCATGGGTTTCCTGGAAGGCGTCATCCAACGAAACCCTCTAAGGAGCGACACATTTGTCCACGAAAAGGAAGTAGATATGCATCAACCACATCTGTGAAGAAAATGCGAAGTATTATTGGAGTATAATATTTTGATCAAACACGTGGTGCGGTTTACGCAAGATGCCGCCATCTCCATGGTGAAAATCTTCAGTGACGTAGGTTCAACTCTACCTAGACTCTTCCGTGAACAGGAGGGTTATTCTAAGTCTCTCCTTCCGACGAAAAATAATAGATTGTTTACAACTGTCTGCTTAGACCACCGCTCGGTGTTCTAAGCTTGAAACGAAGGCCGAGTGTCGTCACGAGTGGAGTAGGAACGTCTCAACTGCTCACAGGCATTTGGCAGGGTAGCAATTCGTCGTTAAACTAATATGGCCGTGTATTTCAATGATACGGAAATAAATCACGTGTAGTATAAATTCAGTGCAGCACGCGTTTGTGTTGCACAGAGTTATAAATTTTCCTACACATATTTTTACGATACGAATAAGCATGGGAAGATTGGTTATGGCTATTAGAAATTTGTATCACACACGTCCGTCCTTAAGCATTGTGCCCAACATGATACAGAATATTTCACGTGTGGGATGTTACTGCAAGCGCGTAAATGTACGAATACTCAATTGAATATATTTATTCAATAAACTGTTATTACTTTCGCTTGGATAAACGTTTATTCACTTATTATGCAGCATGAGTTTGGTGGTATGCTCCTTCTATACAGAATAAATATTTTCTGCACTGGAATGTTGGAAAAGTGGGAAGCCGAAGATATCCGATTGCACCTCATGCTAAACGACTGATAACTCTGAATACGGTTTTGGATCCGATTCTTCGGCTGTGAGACAGTGGGTTCATAACGGATGTCGGAAGTTACCGACGAAACTTATAATAAGCACTTGGAACACAAACCCATTGCTCTACTATGGTCTTCTCTGTACTACACTAAACGGGAAGTTTTGTGGACAGCGATCAGTGTGGCGCATGACGCAAGCCTCCGAGCATTCATTCCCGCTCGAAAGCGTCGATATAGGCTGTTCACGATAAAGTGAGCACTTTCTAAGGCCCTCCCAACGGGCATTAACCGCTGATAAATAAATCTTATTGTAGCCTCAGGCATTAAATTTTGGTGGTGATGAAATGTATACACTGTGTTTATTGGTCGCATTGAAATGTTTATAATAAATACCAGCAGGAATATGGAAAGTGGATGAAAGAAAAAATTTATAAGGGACTTAAAAAGTGCTCACTTTACCGTGAACAGCCTATACATGTAGTGTGGTTTGGTTTATTTCAGGTTCGGGACGATTAGCAGTGCTCCGACTGTGTCGTCTGACTGTTAAATCAGATAACGATTTTCTCGCGATGTCGTTCTCCTTGTTAATGTCACTGCTAAAAGATCGAGCAATATTTCCTGCCCTTTCGGAAACTCAGAAACGTCACTCTGTGGGACGTGTTAGGCTGGGGGGATACCACTGACTGAGTTTGGCTTGCCGCTTGTCATCTGTTCACTCTGTCGAATGCAAACCAAACCCACCTCAAGAACAAGCACACTGTCAGCGCGGTTCTGTCCCGCCCATCGCAGCACTACGCACGTATACAACGCCGTGTTGCGACCTACGTAGACACCACTTGAACAAACAACTCGGAACATTACATAGTTGTGTTTGTTCGGCGGCATCAGAGCTATAGGCTGTTCACGGTAAAATGAGCACTTTTTAAAGCCCTGCTTAAGTTCTACTTTTTATGTACGCTGTGTAGTCTTTCACCTTATGTAAAATAAAATTTGGCTTGGGCTCATCACTTTAGTCATGCGTCGGTCAGGTGAAACTGTGAAATTGTAATAAAATAAAATATGTTACAAATCTGGTCATTTTTACACTTCGATGCATAAAAAAACAGAAAGCGAAATAAATAAAGTTATGGAACTATTTTCCATTTATCATCACTAACTTCACTGGGCGCATGTCACTCGGTGTGCCCATAAAAATATATGCAGGTAGAGGCAGTGACTTTTTTCTAAGGTTGATTTCAAAAATGCTCATTTTATCGTGAACAGCCTTTAGAGGTAATTCACGGTTACTTCACACACTTACCTGAAGCCCTGTTTAAGTCCTACATTTGGTCATCGATTACGTATCCTTGCGCTACATGTACACTTAAACACTGCCATGTGACTACGTTTTAACTGTCAAATGCTTGTTTACTGTTTTCAGCTGTTCAAAGAGTTAAGTCATATTTCAAAAACCATTTCGTAAGAATGTCCACAATTTACGCCTATGGCCGTATCTAGGTCAGCTTAATGACATTTTGACAATGTCTATGTTGATAGTTCTTACGGTTATTATTTTACATTGTTAACATATTTGTTATACATGACAGAATATTGCACATAATATACGTTAATATTTTGCCGCGACTGTGTTTAACGCTGTTATAACTGTGGGGGAAATAACTGTAATATTTGACCTCTTGTTATTAATATGTGTTCAGTTATTTCGTTAAAACGACGGCCTTAGTTGGAATAAAAAATTAAAACGAAGAGACAACCAGTCCAACAAAAATTCACAGTAAATTCAAGCACGCAACTCGTGTCGCCTAGTTATTGCACGTAGCAACGACCAACTTAAATATATACATATGTATATATACACATACATACATTGGTACTTCTGTTTTCTAGGTTTATTGAATTATTTATTTTAATTTATCTGGATGGGCTTAGTATTTTGTTGGGGTTGTGGCAAACAATAAAATCACAGAAACGTAAGCACGTTGTACAATTGTGTTTCAAACATCTACGGCCAGGTCATAACGTTGTGGTAATAAACAGACGCGATTCTCAAACTATTAATTTTGTCATAAAAACAGTTCACGATTAAAACATATAAATTTCCCACGTCCAATATTTGCCATCACACACACAACGGTCTAACATTACGTAATGGCAACAATACTCTTTCACATGCAGCGGTCATGGCGTATGTTACAGTATATTTATTCCTGCCGTGGAAAACATTATTTATCACAACATCGTAACTTGCCTAGGTAGGTTTAAAAAAACACAGAGTACGAACTTGACGCTTCGTCCAGAAACACGCTATGCCATGTCGTCAGTCAGCGTTGCCAGTCACCACTTCTATCTGCCATCTTCGGATTTGTAGCCGTCCCGCCGTCATATCTAAATATATTATAATAAGTATTCAAACAATAAAATCTAGTTTCAATTGCAAATTACAAATTAAAAAATCATTATATTTGTTGTAATAAGCATACAGTATACTAAAATTGAAAACGTGCATAATTTTCTTGCTACTAAAGGCGCTGTGAAACTTCCCGAGGATGGGGGGGGGGGAGAGAGAAGAGAGAGAAGAGAGAGAGAGAGAGAGAGAGAGAGAGGAGAGAGAGAGGAGAGAGAGGAGAGAGACAACAAGCTCGACTCCACCTATCGAATTTTATTCTTCGGACGAAAACAAATACCATTTCACTAGGGCCTATGCACAGTAATTAGCGCTGATATTTTTTAATGTAGCAATAAAATATGTTTCCGTCAGAAGCTACCTAAAAATTAAAATATATCAATAAGCAACGTTTAGTTTACAAATAGCATTCCAAAAAAACTGTCAAAGTTTCATTTATTCAAGAATACGGCACTTTAAAGTTAATCACAGTATTATATTTTTGTGGTAAACAAGTTATTGACAAAACAGGTTGACATGTTACGCCTAGCGTGATTTTTCAAAGCTTCATTTCAAAACATCCGGAACAACCTTGAATGAGTTTGGCTGTACATTGCTTTTCATTATTATCCTTATTTTTGTTCACGAGTGCAGACTTTCCATAGCAAGCTTATCAGTTTTTAAAAAGTTGTACTTTGAACATTATTTTCTGTCTATTGCGTGCCCCACTGACACAGCGAAGTGAGGCCATTCCTGGAATCAAAAGTTTCAACATTACGTTGTTAATAAAGCTTAACATAAGAGCACAGAATATTGAAAAGTACAAAAGTGAAAAATCCGCTTCCGTCACGAGCTCCGGCCGCATACGCCAGCAGAACGGCGGCGCTGGTCCACAACATGTCGGAAAAGCGTTCACCAACCAGCGCCTGGCCAGAATGCAGCCCGGCAGACAGGACGCGTCTTCCGCTGACGCAGTATCCAATCAGAAACCATATCGGTTCCAAAGCCTCGCCGTAGCCAATCAGGGAATGGATACGGCCACATATAAAAGGACACGCAACGCCATTTTACTTTTGTGTTCTTACCTGTTCCATGAAAGGAATTTTTTGAATCGCTTAACCACTGGAGGAAAGTGTGTCTAGAATGATCAGAATTTAGTTTATAGAAAATACTTCTGCAGTAGTGCTGCTATATGGAACTTAGTTCACCTTGCTGCCACCATCGTAGCGCGCAGACATTTCCACCTTGGCGGGATCTTTTCTCCTTGTTGCCTCACCCTCCCACTTCTCCAAACCCGGCTCGCGACTCAGCTGCTCGACGAGCATTAAAGTGATATGAATTCCTGTAATATTGCCGTGTGTGGTAATACGTTTTTACGGCCATGTATCAGATACGTTTTGTCAATTAAATAATGGGAATGCGACGTGCGGTGTGTAAGGCGTCTTTTAAATGGGCATTAATTTGAGTGTATTTGCTATTCTGTGATCGTAGTTCGTAAGCTGGAAAGCGGCTTTTGGATTTTGCATTTAATAATTTTTTATTGCTTGCAAGATTAACGTAAGTAATATTTTTAAATTAGCTTTGGCTTGTAAGAATTTTCATTGGTTTGAAGTTGTTTGGTATTGACCTGTTGCCCTATTCGGCTGGCCCGGCCTCTTTACTTTTATCAGCTGTTCCACACGCCGCGGCAGGAATACATCTTTTATTTGTATTGTCAAGTCTGGTTTTTAATCGTGCGTCGCCTTAATGACCCTAAGTTAATGTATGTTTTGGGTTCCGGCGCATGAGTTTTGGTATGGTTTTAGTAATAAATTTTAACTCGTCTATTTTAGCAAGGCGTCCTTTAATGGGGCTTATTCGCCTGCAGTAGGGCCTATTGTGTTAATCATACAGTAAAAATATTTTGCCTTGTCTGAGGAAACTAAGTTAACCTGAAAGATATTTTCTATCGTATTTTCCTTAAAGAGGGAAGGTCCATAATGACTAAGATTTGGGAGAAATAGAGTTATGAATTTACGTAGTTGGGCAGTGTTAAGGCGCCTGGTCATCCCAGAAGTACCTTGTACGATGAGTTAACAAGAATGTTGAAAGGTTTGGTCAGTGAGCCACATTTTCTCCAGTGGTAATATTTGGTAGACTTGTACATGATGTTAATGAGACAACTAGCCTATATTTTGCCTGTTAATTTTGGCTCAGGTAGTCACGACTAGGATGTTGACTTTGGCCTTAAGCTTTCTACACGTATGTGCTGACGTTTTTTAAAAAAGGTTTCCATCAATTCGTATTTTACAAGGAGACAGATTATTGCGGAATTATGGTAAAATAGCAGCCTGTCAATGGAGACATAAGGATAATGAATTTATCACGCTGAAAAGGCGTGTAGTCAAACTTTGTTAAAAGCTTATCGAGCTTAGTGTACCTGAATAGTGTTATATTGGGACTTTGTTTTAAATGGGCCTGGTGCTATTTTAATTGTGCCCTGTGGTTAGCCGCCCTTTTAATATTGTTTTTTCTTCTATAAAATGTTATTGCTGCCCTGTAAACGGAAACCTGTTATTGAGTATGAATATTTGTGATTTTTGACGCATGTATTTTTAAATGGCTAGTGTGGAATGAAATTTTATTTTTTAAGACATTATATTTATAAATGGTACATGATTCTCTCGTATTTTGTACGAACTTTGTTTTAATTGAAATTTTTTTGGGGTATACTTACCATTAATAAAGACTGATTGAAACGAATTTATTGGTGTAGTGTATGTTATTTGTAGAATGGACTGCTGTGTCAGTTCACTTCATTTACATGAATAAATAATAGCCATTATAAAGCCTATGTAACATTAAATAAACAAATAATTATAATAATATTAAAGAGCTATTCCCTGCAGTCGGAGTTAATATCAACCCGTTCGGTTACACATTGATTTCTGAGATCTTGAGTTGCAATCACGTAATTGTTGGTATAGGCTGTTCACGATAAAGTGAGTACTTTTGAAAAGCTCTTTCATTTAGAACAAGAGTCAATAAATATATATTTTATTTCAGCCTTATATATTAACTTCCGAGTGCGGTAGAATATACACCCTGTGTTTATTACTTATATGGCAATATGCATTTAAAAAGGTGGTTAATGGATATAAAAAGGTTGAAATGAAACAGTAACTAGGGTCTCAAAAGTGCTCACTTTATAGAGAACAGCCTATGCGCTCTACTTGTGTTCAGCATGTCTTGTAACCAGTGAACAAAGTGCTGCGTGCTCTACGAGATTGACACCAACTCAGGGCTGTCACCAGCTCTGAAGATGAAATCCTGACTCCTGTATATAAAATTCTTGTAAAATCCTGGAATCATTAGGTCAAATTCCGTAAAATCCTTGGAATTAAAAAAAAAAAAAACTGGCAAATTACAGAAAAAAATTGGATATGAAGGATTTTTACATACTAAATATATATGTTATGATTTGGAATGTACAAACCATGGTGATAATTATCTCTACTCACACTTATAATCTTGTTTATACAACGACCTTATCGGCGATGATTTTTGTTTCTTCGCCACTGTGATAGCAATGCCAAACGCAAAACGCAGTCACCAAATTCGGATCATGGCAAAGGTTCTTTCCAATAATGGCCTTGACCTTTACATGTGATCACACAGCTAGGAACAGAAATATCTAGGTAACTGTATACCCGCAAAAGTGAATAATCGAATGAAATATTTTGGACATACACTATTGAAACAATGGTGTAGGTTTACAATATTTCACTTAACTATTCACGTCTGTTGTAAGAACCTTTCAAACAAATGCATCAGTGAAACTGATACACATCGCTGTGGGCACTATCGTCGCATGCACGCAATAGCCACTTTAGCAAAGCGTTTAAAAATAAACCTGGTGTGTTTAAAATCCGTAAAAAGTTGACAAAACCCATTAAAATGCCAGGCCTGCCCTAACCATTCATGTAAAAGAGGCGTAAAAAATTCGCAAATCAAATTGTCACAAGGAAGACAAGGCACTGGTGCCTTGCTGGGTATATTACCGGTCATAAGTGTCATTCACGTGGAACGTATTCGCGTTCGTGGACGCGGAGACTGGACGGGTTAAAATCGATGCGGCTATGGGAACGCGAATGATTTCCCCGATACGAATTCCAATGTGTTCCATTAACAGTGCACCACACTAGCAATTTTATTCACAGCGACCGGAGTATGGAGTACTGCACATGAGGTCGTTTTAATAGTCTGCACTGTGTACAACAGAAGACTAAGACTGATAATGGAAGTTTCTCATGTGTGGAAGGTATCGTTGATTGTAGACACTATATACCGCAGAGTAATAAAAAGCCATAATACATTCACGGTTACTTCACACTTTTTTGAAGCTCTGCTAAAGCTCTACTTCCAGGATATTCCTCCGCCACGTGCAAACTAAGCTCAACTAAGTCTAGCAAATTACACCAAAGTACAACGCACCGAATTCGTGCGCACTCGGCTGTAATGATATTTTGCGTGAGAACTACTTATTGCTAGGCGCTACCAACACACACGTTTTCTCACTGTTTGTATTCATATTTGTTATAAATAAAATATTATAATTTATAAATAGAATACTGGTAAAACTTCCATTTAACGAAAAATAACATACTTACATGTTAACAGAGGAATAAAACGGTTGTGATAATTAAAATATATAGGAAACAACCAAAAGCAGTAGGAGCGTGAGCTTCCGAGCACAAAGTGCAAGAGTGCCATTTCACAAACAGTGAGGTTAGGTTCGGTGGGAGCCACCCCTCCCCCTCCACAACCCACTCCCATCCGCACTACTTGAGGTGTGTTGTGATTGGCTGTACCCCCTACCCTACCAGAGTAGTGTTGTAATTGGCTGTACCCCCACCCTCCCCCTACCATAGGTCTGCTGTGATTGGCTGTACCCCCTCCCTGGAGGTGCGCTGTCATTGGCTTGTGTTACCCCTACATCTCCTGAGTGATAAGTGAGGTTAGGTTCGATTATTTGTGGGGAACGATGTTCACTCTCAGACATCCGGCACTTGATGAGCAGAGGGGTATATTGTTATTGAGTATGTGTATTCGAGCTTGGTGCAAGAGTGGTACAAGGGACTGTTTGGTGAGGGAAAAGTGAGGTTAGGTTCAGTCATTTGTGGGGAGCGACATAGGTCTTCACCTGTCGGAGTCCAGACCACATCTTAGCTCTGGAGCGACATAGGCCTTCACCCATCGCTGTCCGACACGATACTGAGCTCTGAGACAAAATATTGAGGTCGGAATTGCATGATAAATGTGAAAGAAACAAATATAGCATTCCAATTGACCCAAACAATTGTTTAAATTGCAACATTAAATATTAACTTGATTCCCGGATGACTCACATAATATTTAATATTAAAAAATGACACAATCACTCACAAGAGCAGCTCTCTGACTGAGGTCTTACCGTCACGATTTCCCACACTCGACTGGTGTAACACCTTCACTGGTGTAAAGGTCGAGAGGGGTATGGGAAATATATGATGTAATCGGTCACTTACATAAACAACGAGTGAATTGAGACATTGTGATTTTTGGTATATGCATGTTTGGTGTACTAGGGTTCGATTCCCGAATGGAGTTTGTGTGAAATTACTAGTGAGGAGAATGTGTCAGAAGCTACCAGAGCATATCCGTTCTGGTCGATGGCTGGCACGCTACTGAACTGTATCGGGGAGAAATAATTCATGACCTTGAATTAACTCATTTCGGAAATGTAACAATCCATTTTGTTATAAAATTAACAGAACTAATACCACGATATTACATACAAAACGACTACAAACATACCGATTTAGCACCTAAATGCGAAACACTGCGCAATTACTAATCGAATGACATAAAACCAAACAATTCAATCACAATTCCTATCAATATCAGTAGGTTTATTAAATGAATAACACATCAAATATGTTTCAATTGTTTTTATTGATTATCATAATTGTACAAACATTATAATGCAATCTTTTAAAATCTTGATTCTGCACCCACAAATCGTGAGCCTTGGAGAAACTTCTCCATCGAACCAGATATATATATATTTTTTCCTTATAATGATTTTATCAACTAAATATACATTTGGAGAACTAACTTTCTGCAATTCATGTTCATAAAAACCTCCTTTATTAGGCTCTCCATTGTAGGTTTCGAGGTAATACACACTAGGAAAGGATTGTCTAACTGAAATAATTTCAAATCTTTCTTAATGTAAATTCACAGTATAGTTTTTCTCAATGACAGATTTCAGTTTAGACACCCATGCATACTGGCCAACAATAAATTTCTGTTTTCTGTCATCAATTACTTTAACATTATTATATATGGTCTTTATTAATGTATTGTCCATCATCTTTTCGGGAGCCATTTTGATAGTTTGATGATATCTCGAATTATAAAATTTAAGTATTTCAGGCAAAACGTTCACCCAATTTTTGTTCCCTTCGACGTAAAATGTTTGTATATTAGCTGTTTTAAGCTTTTGATAAACTACTCCACCACACTGGCTTTAAGGTCCTAATATGTTATGTAATGGTTGATCTCATATTCACCCATTAATTTCAGGAACAGTCCAGAAAAGAACTCGCTCCCTGTATCGGTTTGGAGAGAATTTGGCTTTCTTTCTTGCAAAATGATCTTCATTGTATCACTAACCTGCTTCCCTGTCTTGTTCTTAACAGGTACACCCCAACCATATTTTGAATAAACGTCTATAATGGTTAAAATATACTTGTATACCTTATTGTATTTCGAAAGCAATGTCATTTCACACAAATCAGCTTGAAACAAATAATTTAATCAATGCATTATAACCCTTCTTCTAGGAAACTTCACCCTGGCAGGGGCATGAAATTCCTGAGCAATCTTACTAAACTTCATTACTAATATAACCTTTATTCAACTTTTCACTAATATACACAATTTCATTCATATGTGAATTATTCCCAGACTGTTTTAAAGCAATGAGAAGTTTTAATCTACCCACTGATTCATTAGGATTGTTCCAATATACAGGAGAGAACCCTTTTATTTCCTCATATTGGTGTCGGAATAGCCATTCAGAATGTTTTAAAAAATAATTCAAACAATCCTTCACTGCATCAGTTACGTAATCACCCACTTGGATTCTATTCTCAGGCAAAACTGAATTACCGAATCTCCTAGAAACGATATATTTCCATGTCGATTTACACCAGATACTGCACGGCTTATATGCGAAGATTGTTTTATAGTCAAATAATGTTGTGTTAATTGAGACAGGTGTTGTCTCTTCTTCTTTATAGGTTCATCAGATGTAATTTACAACTGTGTTTCATTAGGTGTACTTAACATGGAATGCAATGTATAAATTCTACTCGTAACAGGTGAAAATATTTCTTTGTTCTAAACACCCTGTTCCATTCGTGCATATTTAGCTTCTAAATATTTCTCCTTTACAGCAGATATGACTTTATGTAATTCCGAAAGTCAAACATTTTCTTTGTTTACAGTAATGCTTCAGAATTTATATATAAATTAAGGCATTGGTTGACTAATCTGGACCTTTTCAATCTTATCGAATTTACTTAAAATTTTAACCCTCAAATTTTTACTGAAATAGTTTATTCGCGATTTCAAATCAACAATTTGCTTTTTCAGATCCGTTAGCATAGCCAAACCAGATGTTTTATTGATCAATTCAACACTTATATATTTCGTCATTTCCTCCATTCGTGTTTCAAGTTGTTTTATAATAGTAGTGGTTACCATTTCATCAATTACAGTTTTTAGACATTCCAACCATTCCTTTGCTGTATATTCTATATTTTGCAGAGTAGTCATCACATTTGCTAATATTTGTGAAATGTAACTAATATTCCTAGACACTTTCGTAATAGTTTCAATTAGGTTTATTAATTTATTTTGTATAATGATTGATTGTGATTTAAATGCATTCAGCATAATAGTCTTCCACGTAACATTTATTTACCACATTGGTATATTTCACAGCCATACCCATATTGTGTAATATATGTCCATTTAAATCACAATTCCCAATGCGATTTCTCGTTAAACACGTATTGTAATGATTGACCGCTATGTCTGAACTTTGAAATAGTTATTATTCATAGGGAAGCAAAAAAACTATCAAATCCAGATATATATCGTTCTTTATATAGTGGAAGCTGTGGTATAATTACCAGAAAACCATATTTATTTTTCCAACAGTAAAAACAAATATCTTAAACTTTGTAAATTTTATATCACCCAAAACATGATCATTGAAATATGTTTGTAGGTTCATATTGTCCATTTTAAACACAATTAAATGGTACTAAACCTGCAAAACATCTGGCATGAAACAATCAAGGAATAAAATCTTTGGATACTGCTTGTAAAGAACACGACATAGTTTACGATCCAACAAACAATTTAAAACAAAGATATGTAGCAGATACAATTGTAGCCGATAAAGCAGCAAATATAAGGAAGAATCCATCTACACCAACAGGAGAAAAGCTTGGCGCTTCTGTCACTGACAAAGTTGTGTGCGCAAAAGTTAAAAGAGGCATGGGCATAAAATGAGACAAAATGGAAAACCAAGAAAGGAGGGATAATGCCTTTCCTTTTTCCAGCATAAACAACTCTTGGTTCGCTCCTTGGAGGTATTTCAGCAATTAGTAGAGCAGTTAAATCAAGTGGTAAAGTAATGTATTTGAAACTGTACAAATTATGTCAAGGACAAAAAAAATCAAAACTTGGAAAAAGATGCAGGAAGTACTCAATAGTCTTCCACAACGTGCATTAACAAACAAAGACATTAATGTAATTGTAAAGAAACTTGATATTCCCTATTTCCAAGGTGTGTATAGGAGAGACAATTTACCAAAGAAACCAATTCGCTGTGAATGTATGATTGTTAATTTAGATTCGGAACAAAACGAAAGAACACATTGGGTTGCATTAATTAAAAATGCAAAGTAATCATTGTATTATGACAAGTTTGGTGATTTACATCCTCCAATTGAAATATGCAATTATTTAAAAAACACACAATTTAGATAAAATTACAAAATGGAACAATGGACATTTATATTTACATTTTTTGACTATAAATAGGATATATAAGTAAGTGCATTAGTAAAGCATATTAGTAATATGTCAATTACATTGACATTAAGTGGAAATTCATTGAAATTGCATTTGGTATATTTTCCAGCATTGTAGTAGATGGACAATGACAAATAATGCTAATCGAATTAGTTACTTACAATAGCATACCAAACATTGATATACACAATCAATCATTTACAGTCAACTTTGGTGAAAAATGTATAAGATTGTGATACCAATAGAATCCTACAAGTTAGATGAATTAGAAATGTTAATTAAAGCAGCATTACCTGAAAATGTACAATTCCTATTACATTGAAATCAAATATATTAACTAGTGTGATATATAGTAATGGCAATATAAATTTCACAGAAGACAATTCAATTGCAAATATGTTAGGATTAGAAAGGTGAGTGTATCCAGTCATTCAATTACATGAATCTTCGAAACATGTTAATATATTGTCGGTTAATGTATGTTGTATAAATGTTAATATTGTAGGCAGAACATATTTAAATGGAAAACTGACAAATAAAATACACGAATTTACATGTGCAGTGGCTCCAGGATACAAAATAATTGAAAAAACCGAACATGTTGATACATCTTCCAGTAATAGTTAATCGAGTGGATGAAATAGTTGTTACAATTGTCGATCAAGACAGTAAACTTATTAATTTTAGAAACAAAGAAATTAATGTTCGATTACATTTAAAAAGGCCATATAAAATTAGCATTATGTGTATATTACAATAAAATTGTATAATGTGTATAATAATCAATGTGGAAATATAGTAGACAGTTCAGTTAAAAACTATGTTTCTAAAGAACATCCTTCGAAGAAAGTAACTATAAAAAGATGTAAATGGAAGCAAAAATGCTCATTTCAAACAAGTTACCAGTAAAGTTAACACGGGGCAACAAATAGTTTTTAAAGGAATTAGGCTATAAGGTTAATATAAATGGAAGTCATACTTAATGTTGAAGAACCAATAAGTTATGAAGATGCAATCACCAATATGGATATGAACTGTTCTGAGAAGGTTCATATACATTTCCATCGGAAATAATGACTGCTATACAAAATCACAACATTTACACATTACCATCGAAATCAAGTTTAAGTTTTATATGAACAATTAAAAAGAGAGCCAATCCAACTATTCCAGTAACTACAGGAATAGTGAGAAATGGAATACTTCATTTAATCGATAGAATTGGATATCTAGTCAATGGTGTTGAAATAAATCAAACACAAGATGTTGGAATTACTTCCACAATAAAGAACTATCTCTCAGAAACTGTAAACAATCTTTATATAGGGCTTATGGCTGGATGGAGCAATGTTAACAATTTTACACTACAAATACATCCAGGCAGAAAATACAAAGTTGTTATACTGTTAAGTATTATACTTAGGTTCACTGAAGTCTATAAACATGTAATATTAAATGCTAAACAAGAAGCAATCATTCTATTCGGTAATACACATTTGAATGCTATATACAACATGGCTAATAACAAGGAAGGTGTAACATTTGAATTCCGTTGAATGGCTAATGCTCCATTTTGAAATTGACACTTCTGAATGTGTAAAGTTTTTAAAATATATCGAAAAAGGGAATAATATAGATATTGCATTCAGGTCATGGGCTTTGTAGACATTTACATCATTAGCGACATCACAAAAAGTGATAAGGAATGTGAAATTAAGTATTTTGTCCAAAAAGCCACGGTTTGTTGTTATTTGTTTTCATATAAAATCGACAAAACAATTTGAAATCAGACAGATTACTATTCGATCATTGCGATATTATAAATATTAAACTGTATCTAAATATTCAAGCCTATCCCTATACCGGTTTTAACACAAATTTTGGAAAAGGGGAATTTCTTATTTGCTATGATATGTACTCAAAGTTCCAGGAAATGTATTATAATAGAATCAGCTCACCGATCCTATAACCCGAATAATTTAAAACAAGAGGAACATTATTTGTATTTGATGTAAGCAAACAAGATGACAATTACCAATAGCATAATTGATTCGCAAATTGAAACAATTGCAAATACATCCATTCTGGCAAATATGCAAGCTTATGCATTGATAATTTACTATAGAGTGGCGAGCTATAATGTGAGAGATAAGCTGGTGAAGATAATGACTTGAGTCAGTAAACAACAATATGCCTCCGTTCAACAATATGCGGCTAATACTAAGTGGTTGTCACTACCTGCAGTGAGGGAATGTATAAATAAAGGAAGCAATTTACAAGACTAAATAACTTGCGATGTAATAATCCCCTACTAACTCACCAGATCTCAAGGTGGAAATGCTATTAATTGGAAAGAAACTTACAACATTCATAACTTTAATATTGGAGAGGGGATTCTCTCTCTCTCACTCTCACACACTCTCTCTCTCTCTCTCTCTCTCTCTCTCTCTCTCTCTCTCTGTATGTTATGATCGGAATTGTAAAGTCAGCAGGACATATTTCAAGTTTGTGAACTAGTGAATGCAATTTCGTATATAAGTACCTGTATTGTGCAAATGTACACAGTATAATAATGGTGGCAGAGACTGAAATTATTTGTTCGTGCATACAGAAATCAAAATGTAAAATCAATGTTAGCAAGTTTTTTCACATGGTTTTGTAAACTGATTAGAGCGTGTTTGTCTCCTTGATGCTGTCCAACCTGTAATTGTACATCGAAGATGTAAATGTTGTAATAAATAGTGTTAAAATTGCATGTGGGAAAATGTTTACTGACTTCGCAATTGTCCTATACAGTGTATGCATATGTATGTGTATCATGTTCTAATCAATAGCTTGGAAGTTCCTGATCTGTTTTATCGTATTGCAATTAATCATCCCATATATATCAGTTTAAAACTATTTTGTTACTTACATTTAAAACACACATAACGAACGAACATTCGTTGCTACAGGTGTCTCACACAGACAACGAACAAACACATTCCAATCGTGCAAGTAGGCCATTACTCGCCCTAAGGCATTTTGGTGGTCACCTTACCAGCATGTAAACAACTGTGTCCTCTGTCCGTGCACACACGTGCACGCCTGCACTGATTGTGAAAGTATTCGTTGTCCTCCAGCTTGTGAATAACTCGTTATGCTATCATACAAAAACTAATATTAAAAAATGGCTTTTGAGAGCAAATAGATCCCCGAGAAAATCACCTCAGAATATAAACCCTGTTCCCCTAAGCGAATAGTCTAAAAGTAAATTGAAAAAAATATATATATACTTTTCTTACACAAATTAACTACTGCTCCCGAACACAATGCCCACCACACACTATGCTAATAACTACATAAATGTCAAATGAATCACTGTAAAGTTTATGCAAGCTTCAATGCAGTTACATCTTAACGACATAAGTAAAATACACGTGAACAAAAAAAGTTATTAACAAAAACAGAACTGTTTTAATAAATCACGTAAAATAACACCTTCTATTGCATTATGCAAGGCAAAGAAACTGCTAGGTTTGTAAACCAAAGTCGTACACAAAACTTTACAAATTGAACACAACTCTATTGAAATGTTTCAACAAAAGTCGGGAATCTCTGCCCGCAACAGCAGCCCTAACTACATGTAAATTGAAGAGAGGTCTTGAGGGCCCATGTGGGTGAAACGGAGCGAGACCAGAATGAAGGGGTGAGGAAAAACAGGAGATCCCCGAGAAAACTTACTGACTACGATTCCCACTTGAGAAAATCCGACGACACACCCGGGGATTGAACCCGGTATGGGAGTCGACCAGGCTAACCGGTCAGCCATTATGGCACACCTAACAACACGTAAGTATGACGAATGTCAACAGGAATATTTATTTAACTCAGATTTTACATATCAGTTAGCATTTCCATCAGGTAAAGGTCGAATCCCGGAAATATGGAAATAGTTTGTGTGATTAATCTAATAAAAAAAATACTTATGATCAATTTTGCTCTAATAAACATAATTTCTCCACGAATGGAATAATTATTGCTACGAAAAACATTATCGTAACAAGCTACCTACATATGAACGATTACCTATCATATTTAGACAATATTGTTTCGTATGCAATTATTATTTTTACACTATCCCATTTATGACAAATATTATTCTTGTAACATACAATTTTAAAATGTTTCCATTTGTAACACATTTCCTTCTTTAAACGTTTCTGTTCATTTATGGTTTCCATTTGTAACAAATACTACTCACGAAATATACACATATTTAAAATATTTCCATTTTTAAACATTTCTACTAAATTTCGGTTCATATATGGTTCCCATTTGTAACAAATGCTATTCATGTAATGTACATTTTTTTAATGTTTCTATTTGTAACATATTTCCATTTGAAACTCATTTTGCATTTTTAACCGTTTACATTTTTAATGTTTTCCATTTTTAAATGGAACATTCGCGTAATATACATTTTAAAAATGTTTCCATTTGTAACATATTTCCACTTGTAACATATTTTCAACCGTTTATGTTAGTAAAAGTTTTCCTTTTTCAAACAGACTATTCGTGTAATACAACTTTGGTATAAAATTTTATGAATCTAGGTGACCGTTCATACGTTCATAACGATCTTTTTATGCCCGTACACAGGACAATTAAAAGGTAATATGGAATTAATACAGTATTAATGTAAAGGGATTTTAATACCTAAAATACTGGTAATCTGTAAATTTCATTTACCACATCCCACAAATCAGAATTAATAATTTGTAAGCAAAATACTGGGTCCGACCGAGCTGACAGTGTATTTTCATATACATCGATGAGGCGGACGTCGACTATATAAGGCAATAAGTTTCGCCGACTTTCGTCATTCCATCGCCAACACCCAACCTGGAAGGTTGCTCTTTATTCGAAAGCCAATACTACTACTGAAAGACACGTCTGTGCTATCAACACTGCTAACCAAAATGTAAGTTTGGACTTCTACTTTACCTTGTAAGAAAACTCTAACTTTACTTTAACATTTGGTTCGTGAGTTATACTTTAAATTTTTTATATTTGAATTTAGGATTTTCGACATGAGTTAAACATTAGAATTTGAGATGTAGGTTATAATTTAAAACATTTGGAGCATTAACTTTTAGAATTTGGGATGTAAATAATAATAATAAAATATTTTGAGCTTTAACTTTTAGAATTTGAAACGTGAGTTATACTCTAAAGCTTGGTGCACACTTAGAATAATTTTACTTCTCATTGAGGCTTTTCGAATGTCTTGTGTAACATTCCTATTTCTGCTCTCGTGGGAAGACCGTGTAAGAGACTTTTGGTGTCTATTCTCCACTCTCGCTATCTGTTAGAATGATAACATTCCTTAGATGTTCAGCTCTCTCTCACGATGTTTCCTTATAGTTTTAACAGCCCTGGCTTTTAATATTTCTCGTGAATTTGTCACTGACTTAATTTACCTGTCATTTTTATTTACTAGAATGCAATGGTTATAAACATCTTGTGAACTTTTTTTAATAGAGTATCCTTTTGCTGACATGTTTACTTCTAGCTTAGTTGGATAATATTTATATATCACTCATGCATACAACCACTCTCACACATGCATACAGCCACGCACATATACACGTACACATTACTTACACTACAATTACAATTTTTTTTCTCTTTCAGCACTATTCGCTGATGTTTCATGTATCTATACAGTTTTGTCTTCTCTTTTGTTACAGACCATGCCCCTGGTTAGTGCTGTAGTTGTTGGTGACCAGAGAAGGGGTAAAAAGTAGATTTCATATGAGTGCTCCCAAGAGTCGGTGCACTGATAGTTTGTTGGAAGAACTTTATGTACCCCATACAGAAAATGGTTCTGGATCGGATACGGAACGTTCGCCTACAACAAACCGTCAGCGCACGATAACATCCCCCACTGGATAGTTTGTTGGAAGAACTGTATGTTTCTGATATGGAACACAATACTCCTGGATTGGATATAGTCGAGGTAGAGAGTAGTATTTCTGACATGAGTACATCCAATACAGTGAGTTTTTCGCCTGACTCGGATACAGAGAGTACTTCTAGCGATACGAGCTAGTCGGAAAGTAATTCGCCTTCCGGTTCGTCCACGACCAAAGAAGCTTTGTTGCCTGAACTGCGATACATCCTTTTAGCATTGTGTTCTGTGGTAGGCAGAATGACGTGCGGATCCCTAATAATATAACCCATATTGACGCGAATTTTTATAGAATTTTTAGGAGGTGTAGGGCACCCCTTCTGACCCCAACATCGGCAACACTCCGGCCATTCAAAATTCTAGTTTCTGTAGTGGGTAAGTTCCCATTCTCCACGCATCCAATGTTGGCGAAATTTATGGTGACAGCGATAGTACCTTACCTCACGATAAGACTTGGTGAGTTCAGTGCACCTGTTTCTGGCTGGAGTTTGCTTCTAATTCCACATTTGGATGTTCACATATCGCAGTTTAGACCATTCGCCATCGGTGCTGTGCACACTGCACTGCCCAAGTTCATTGCTAATCGACAGGCGTGCATAAATGTACAGTGCTCGGAAGATATCTGCTTCCATTACTCGATTGTAGCATATTTGTTTCCTGCCACACATCATGTCAGCAAGCTCTATTCATACCTAAAACCTCATAAGGATTTGAATACTGAAGGTTTGTCGAGTCCTGTGGTACTTCGTGACATTAGGAGATTCGACAAGACCAATTCGATTTCTGCTTATGTCTACTGTATTGTTGACAAAGAGAGTAATATAATTGATAAAACTTTTAATAATGCCTAGGAAGGATTAGTAGTGCCCATGTGTATTGCTCCTGTACATTATGATCACCATGTGAATGTTTTGGCAATTCACACCAATGGCGATACCACTCACTCACACTTTGTTATGATCAAAAGTTTGTCACGACTGCTTCACAGTCAATCGAATGAAGGACCCCACACAACATTGTTTTTTTTGCGATTGTTGTCTCCAGTATTTAAGAACTGAGGAGAAACTCGCGAATCATACTATACTCTGTCAGCAACACAATGCTGTTCGCAGTACTTTCCCCTCTGGGGAGGACAAGTACTTGCAATTTAAAGATTATATCAAACAGCTAAGATTGGGTTTCGTCGCCTATTGCAATACAGAATTATTTGAAATCCTTGTCCACTTGCCTGCCCAATAATGAGACGAATAATCCCACTATCAATAACCAACATGTTCCATGTGATTGTAGCATTTTGTAGGTTTGCTCATCCAATCCTAGTTTATCTAGCTACTATGAGTTTTTGGGTGACGATTGTATGTATGATTAGTCGATAAATTAGTTGAATTGACAAAGTGGGTTGCAGGAATTTACAGCGTGACTGTTCTGATGAAGCCATAAACCCCAGCTGATGAGGCGAGGTTGGCAGCTCTAACAAGTTGTCACATATGTTATAAGCTGCTCGGTTCAGATCCTGTGATCGACCATGACCATCTGATGGAACTGTGGTAATCGAAAACCCGGATAAAATCCAGGCGATTGGAATGACCCTTGAAAAATACAAATCCATCATCAAAATAATTCCCAATGGGATTGATTCAAAAGGAAAGACACAATATTTCAAGTTATGATTTATTGATTCGTTCCAGTTCATGACAGCATCTCTGGAAACTTTGGGAAGTAATCTACAACTTGTGCAATTGAGTATCACCAGCTCATTGTTTCCAGACAATACCCAATTTGAATTGGCCCAAAGAAAGTGTTTCCTTATGACTTTGTTAAGTCGGAAGCTAGCCTGATATGTCGTCACTCCCACCACAGGACACATTTCATAATGTGATGAAAGGCGAAGACATTAGCGATGAAGAATATGCTCATTCCCAAGCTGCATTCACTATTTCCGTGTGGACACATGTTTGCTGGCAGACATTTTCGAGAATTTCAGGACTCTATGTTTGGCTCATTACAGTCTCGACCCTGCGATATACGTCACAGTTCCATCCCTTTCATGGAATGCTTTATTGTCAAAGACATGTGCGAGTCTAGAGTTGTTGACTGACCCAGACATGTATTTTTTTGTAGAACATGGGGCCAGAGGCAGTATTACCCAGTTTTCCAAAAGACGTGCAGAAGCCAATAATATTTAAATGGGCCAAGATAATGATCCCAGTGTGGTTGAGAAATATATTTACTATTTCGATGTGAATGACCTGTACAGTCACACAATGAAGTGTAAGCTTCCGGTTGGCAAATTTGAGTGGGTCGAGTCAGACGTGTTTTCGTCATGGGATTTCGCGAACATGGTTAATGATGGGGACACTTGCTTTTTCGTGGAAGTTGATCTGTATTGTCCAGAAGAGTGTCATGATTCCTTATGTAATCTGCCTTTGGCCCCTGTAACTGGCGTACCTCCGAACGGCTCGCACGAAAAACTTCTTTTGACACTCGCGCCATGAAAAATTATGTTATTCATGGGGAAACACAAAGCACTATTTGAAGTATAGAGCCACATTCGACACCATTCATCGCATTTTACACTTTGAGCAGAAGGCCTGGATGGCTCCATACATTGAATTTCGCATTGAGAAACATGCTCAGGCTGCAAACGAATTCGAGAAATTGTATTTTAAATTGATTAATAATTCTGTATATGGAAAACCTTACAGATTGTCCGCCGGGAAAGGGACATTAGAGTCTATCGCGGTAGACACAATCTATGGGGCTGCAGAGCTGATTGGGCATCCTACATTCATGGCAAGGCAGGTAATCAATGAAAACTTGGTCCTTATCGAGCTGCCAAAGAGCTGTGTTACGTTCAACAAGCCTTTGTACACTAGTGTTGCTATCCTTGATTTGTCTAAATATAAACCCTTTACAAATTTCACTACAACTACATGGTGCCTAAATTTCCTCAGCCTGTTTTACACCTTCTCTACTGTGATACCGATTCCCTCATATATGAAATAGCCACTCATTATGTCTAATAAATATATAACCCCAGATTTGTGTGCAAGATTTGATACTTCAAACTATGATCTTGATAATCGGCAAAAATTCCGAGTAGAAAACCAAGGACATACTAGAGTGATGAAAGATGAATGTGCTGGCCGCATAATCACACATTTTGTAGGCCTGCGCCCTAAACTTTATGCATACATTGATGGTAATTAACAATGTGTATGCAAGGCGAAGGGTGTAAAGCCTAACACATTGCAGTCACTCCATTACAAGGATTATCAGGAATGTCACGACCGTAATTCAATTAAATTTACGTTCGCTTGCTACGACGTCTACACCGAAGGTGTGACAAAGGTGGCTCTGTCGAGTATGGACGATAAACTTTACATTGAGCAGGATGGCATGTTTACGTTACCTTGGGGTCACTACTGCATCGAAAACAAAAATTTTCCCTAGCCCTTACTCACTGTAACAAAAACCACAACAGTCACCAGGGGTATAACATCTGCCAGGTCTGCCATTGCCCATCAATCACCATCGTCAACTGTTAACTGACATCTGTCAACTGCCATCATCACTACCTGTCAACTGCCATATGTAATAAGTCATCTGTAATCCAATGAAATGATACCAACATCCGTAATCCAGTGAACTGATATCAACATCTGGTCGTCAACATCATCACATTGTTCACCATAACTTCTAGAACATCGCCTTCATAAATTGTATACAATCACCCTCTTCGGCTGTTCCAAGGACACAGCATTCTCCGACAACTGGTGCTGCGACAGCGTACATCATTGTACTGTATCATCCATAACAATAACATGGTAGTGGAATCGAATCGAGGACCTACTTTGCTGTGAAGCCACTTCTGTACCTGCTGGAGCGCCTGCCTGCCTGTCCAGCGTGCCAGTCCTCCTGTCTGGGCTGTGATCATCGAACATTGTATTCCTGTTTACGTGAGTAACGCTATCAAGATAACCTTTGAAGTTGGTTTTCAAGATTAATGAAGAAATGTTTAGTGACAAGTTTAATGAAAGAGAAGAAAATTTAAATTTGTTGCTACATTGTACATAATGTGGTTGATAGTATTTAAAACTGATTGGGTGTTTTCTCATTTCTTTTTTTCCCTTGTCATAACAGGGTGGGTTACTCTTTATAATGGGCTATTCACAAGTGCTTGTTTCTCATATACACTGAGTATTAAATATGTACTAAAAATAATAATAATTGTAATAATGTTAAACAGATCTCTTGTCATACATGTAATGTGCTTGAGATTATGTCAGTTGGTAAGTGGACGTGTTTCAGTAGGTGCATAGTTGTGTATTGAAATAATAAATATTTTCTTTGTTAGAGCTTAGGTGACGAGTAAGTGTTGTGATGTTGGGACATATGTGAGTAGTGAATTGGTAGATATGTTTACTTTTATGCTTATGTTTATGCATACTTTTAACTAGGCTGCCAACTGTCTGCTCTCCTCGCCACATCGTGCTCTCTCGCCTCGCTTCACTTCACGCAGCATCAACACTTCCAGCAGCTGACACATCCCGATCTATTATGTAAACATGCCCGGCGTATTCGTATAGCTGCTTAGGATATTTATTTTCATTATTCGAGGACATGGACTGAGTGTGACGGTTCGGCGCAACAGGGTGCGGTCGGTGTACGAGAGTTTAACACATTCAGGCAGCAAGGGGCTTACAGCATTAAAGCACTGCATTGCATTTTTAATTATTTAATTATTTAATTAAATTGATATATTCTCAACGTGTGAATAAGTGTGGCTGTTTTTTCTTTGCTTTTTGTTACAGTCTAGCAGGGAGATCTAGTTTCTTATGTACAATTGTGTTGCATTTCGCAAGTTGGTAAGAGTGGAGCAATTTTCTTGTGACGGATTGTAGGCTGGGATGCATTAGGCTTACATGTAACTTGAGTGTGATTATGTTAGGAGTGAGTTTGAATAGAGTACACTACATTTGGGGTAAGTTATTATTTCGTTATATTTAACATTTAATTGGGAAATCATTGGATGCGATTTGTTAAAATGTTTCTTGTGGTTAATGTTGTATTTTTTTACATTTGTTTGCTTTTATGTCGTTTGATTAGTAATTGCACCCTGTGACACATTTAGGTGCTAAATCAGTACATTTGTAGTCATTTTGTAAGTAATATCGGTGTTTATCCTGAAATCAGGTCTGTTAATTTTATAACAAAATGGATTATTACACTTCCGAAATAAGTCAATTCAAGGTAATGAATTATTTCTCCCCGACACAGTTCAGTAGCGTGCCAGCCATCGACTTGAACGGATGTGCTCTGGTCGCTCCCAACACACTCCCCTCACCAATAATTTCACACATACTCCATTCGAGAATCGAACCCTAGTACACCAAACATGCATATGCCAAAAATTACAATGTCTTAATCCACTTGTCGTTTATGCAAGTAACCGATTACATCATATATTTCACATACCCCTCTCGACCTTTACACCAATGAAGGTGTTACGTCAGTCGAGCATGGGAAATCGTGATGGTAAGACCTTAGTCAGAGAGCTGCTTTATGAGTGATTGTGTCATTTTTTAATATTAAATATTATGTGAGTCATCCGGTAATCGAGTTAATATTTAATGTTGCAATTTAAACAATTGTTTGGGTCAATTGGAATGCTATATTTGTTTGTTTCACATTTATTATGCAATTCCGACCTCAATATTTTGTCTCAGAGCTCAGTATCGTGTCGGACAGCGATGGGTGAAGGCCTATGTCGCTCCAGAGCTAAGATGTGGTCTGGACTCCGACGGGTGAAGACCTATGTCGCTCCCCACAAATGACAGAACCTAACCTCACTTTTCCCTCACCAAACAGTCCCTTGTGCCACTCTTGCACCAAGCTCGAACACATATACTCAATAATAATATACCACTCTGCTCAGTCGAATGCTGGATGTGAGAGAGTGAACATCGTTCCCCACAAATAATCGAACCTAACCTCACTTTTTACTCAGGAGAAGTAGGGGTAACACCAGCCAATCACAGTGCACCTCCAGGGAGGGGGTACAGCTAATCACAGCAAACCTCAGGTAGAGTAGGGGGTGGAGAGAGGAAACAGCCAATCACAGCAGACCTCAGGCCTGGGGAACAGCCAATCACAACACTACTTATGTAGAGGAGGGGGAAGGGTAGGGGGTACAGTCAAGAGGGGGTACGGAGAAGAGGGGGATTGGAGGGGATGGTGGGATGGAGAGGGGTGAGTGAGAAGGGGAGCGGAGGGTGGGGAGGGTTTTGTGGAGGGGGATGAGAAGGCAGGCTCACACCGAACCTAACCTCACTTTTTGTGAAATGGCACTTAGGCTTCACTTTGTGTCTCGGAAGCCCACGCCCCTACTACTACCAAACACGTCAACATGGGGTGATTTTTCAAAGGTCTGATACAAAAAGTGTGAAGATACCGCTAATAGACAATACTGCCAATGACATCAAACACAAACATACGTTGTTGGTCGCGATATATGACAAAGCGTTACGGATACCTGTAAACTTCGGAGCATAATAGTTGTCCATTGCAATGCATAACACGGGGGATATATTAATTCTATCTTTAAAGTTTGATGGTGTTATAGGATTTCTGTGATCACTTTAATGGACTTTACAAATTGCCGAAAATAAGCCTGAGGAAAAAAACAAAGAAACTGAACACCAGACAAATATTATATTGTGAACAACAAATAAGTAGGAACTGTAGAAGTACCTGGCAGTCAACAAAACATGAAGCTACACGCGAAAGGTAAACAAACTGGACAAGAAAATTGGTGCGCAACAACCACAACGAACACAACGACAAACTGAAAGGGTTATAATGGAAGAGAGATTGTATAGTCTATTCCCAGTATCTTCACACTTTTGGAACCGAACGTTTGGAAAATCACCCAATGCATGACGTGTTTAGTTGTTTCCAAAAATGTCACAGATTACAAACGTTTTATAATTGCTTTAATTTAAAAGTACTTTATTTTTAGTTAAATTGAACGTTAACTTATATTTTTATGTATAGAATGTAATCTTTCATTAGCAATTACTATGAATAAATACAGGGACAGAAATGTGTGTTGGCAATGCCTAGTAAGAAATAGTTCTTATTGAAAATAATATTACACCGAGTGTGAACGAATGTGGTGCGTAGTCCCTTTGGTGTAATTTTGTAGGCTTGGTTAAGCTTTATTTTTTTTCACGAAGAGGAATATTCTGGAAGTATAACTTCAGCGGGGCTTCAGAAAAGTTTGAAATAAATGTGAACAGCATATATAATATTTCATGACATGCCAGCTACAGAATTCACGTTTCCTTTCAGTGACAGGACAAACCCCCACTGCCCAAAATTGAGCTGTATCTGTGCTTTTACTGGTCACTGCGCTCTAAGGTCTTATTTCACGGTAATATTTCAGCTCATCATATGAATGAGATTTATATAAGGACCACGTAAATGTAAATATATGTAGTCAAAAATGATTATAGCTTTCATAATATCGCACCGAAAGTCGAGATGTTCTAAATATGGGAGTTTTTCTTGACAACGTTTGACATATCAGACACTCTTGTAAAAAAAACGCTCTGAAGAAACGAAATGACTGCAATATGGTGAAATATGATAAATGATGATAAATGTGGCAAACATACAATACATAAATTCATTTCCCATATACCACTCCACTACACGCGTAGAGATACACGGAAAGAATATATTGCGCTAGAATTGAATATCTCTAAGCTGTATGACCTTTACGTAGAGAAAAGTGAATAAAAAATGGCATTCCTTAGAGGAAGTTGTCCTATCGAAGTGCATTTCATCAATACTTCAACTTATCATTTCACAAACCTCGAAAAAAACAACTGTAATAAATGTTACAAATTTGAAAAATTAAATGATGAAGAAAAAGATCAAGAGCAACAATCTTATCTGAAACACATTAAACGAAAAGATCGTGTGCGACATATGAAAGATGACTAAAACCAAAGCTCAAAATGGTAAATATCAGTTTATACAATCTGACTTTGAATCCGCTAGATATTGCCCATAAATAAATGCTGAGGCTATATTTTATATACGGAGGTAATCAGTGTATCACCTCACAGTTTATAATGTAGCTACTAGAAAAGCTGCAAATCATATATGGCATGAGGCAATTGCAGGGAGAGGATATATTGAAGTAGCCTCTTGTTTATTTTATTTTATGAAGAACTCTTCTGTTAATGGGCAAGAATGGGTTTTAATGTCCGAATCTTGTGGTGGGCAAAACCGTAATGCAATAGTAGCTACTATGTATCTTTATGGTGTGCAAGTATTAAATACCCCGTTAATTAACATTTTATTTTTGAACCAGGTCACTCACAGATGGAATGTGACTCTGTCCATGCCCATATAGAAACAACCAGTATAAATGTAGAAATGTACTATCCCTCTGCCTGGAATGCAGTAACTAGACCAGCTTCAAATGACAGGAAGTACGGAGTTAAAGAAATTGATCATTCAGTGATTCTTAACTTCAAATCAATGTAAGCTGATCTTTTGATAAATAAAAAATAATGATGTGAATTGTAATACCGTGAGATGGTTAGAAATGATGGTTCAGTGCACGAAAGATGACCCCCTATCACATTTATTTAAGGTATGATCCAAGTGATACTTTATTTCAAGCCTTAGAGATTTCCATGAGAAATTGAAAATACTTTTCGATTGACAGTTACTCCCTAAATTAAGCCTATCATGCCCCTTTGAAAATACAAAGGGAAAAGCTCAACGATTTAAAGGAATTGTGCAAAAGTGGTATTATTAGGCAACAATACTATCAATTTTACCAGTGTCTTATTGCAAGAGAAGAATCTGAAGAGGAAATGCATATAGATGAAGAACAGTAGAGCAAGTCAAGGGCTATGATTTTCCAATTACAGAAAGCTAACATTGACATTGTGTTTGCTTTATGTTTGTATACAAGACAGTTTGTGATAGCGACCGCAGGGAGGGTAAAATACACTAATTTAAAGTACTAATAGCAAATAACTTAGGCCTAAGTACCTTTAAATCCAGTTATATGGATAAAACATATGCATTTTTTTCATTTTAAGGACGAACAGATACTTCAATCTAAATAAAAATGAAACAATTTTTACTTAATATTCCTTTCATGTTTCGTCTAATATTGGTATGCTGTATTGTAATATTTAAAGCATGTGTTTCATTGACTAATTTCTGCAGATTATTCTTTGAAATAATTTTCTACGAGGGATTAGTTTATATTTAAATAACAGACGCAAATAGCCTTATCTGCATAACTGTTATTTTAGTTAGAATCAAGAAGCCAAGTCACATACTAATTTTTTGAAAACTTTTCCCACCATATTAGTTACGGTAGTATTAAGCCAAACAGGTACAAAAATTTCCTCAAAGCTGAGATGTTACATATTTACACTATCACACGTATGTAGCTTACTACGAGGATATACAACAACACTGTAAACACCGAAGAAAACCTTCTATTGGCAGTACTGAAACAGTAGATTTTGTAGATATGGTTCTCTGACACCAAGCCCTAGATTTGTACCAATACCAAGCATCAATAAATTCACTAACAAATACTGTTGCTACTCTAATTGTCACAAAAAAATATAAATCAACTCTCGAGCTGTATTTTTGAACGAAGGTATTCAAATGAATGGCCAAATATATTCAGTTGATTCAACTAAATTTTTGTTGACAGTCTAATTTATTTTGACCCAACACAGAGGCCGTGTTAATTCAAGCGTTTATTTCGTTACACGAAAAAATTTATCAAGTTACTCCTCACGTTTTGCTTACTCAACAAAAAATTGTCTTGGGGCGAATAATCTATTTTTTGGCCCTATATAAACAAATATTTGGTTGGATTTACCCTCAGTGTAAGTGCTTCTCAACACCAAAGAACAATGTACTGCTCGTTCGTCGATGTCAGCACTAGCAATTCACAGATGAGATTTGCGTAAACTTCAATAAATCAGGGGGTCGCTGTGGCTGAGCGGTTTGCCTGCTCGCCTCCCGCCAAGGTGAACCGGGTTCAATCACCGGCCGGGTCACTCCCAGATTTTCGCATGTAGGAATCGTGCCGGACGATGCCATTAGTTGGTGGGTTTTTTCGGGGATCTGCCGTTTCCCCCACCCTTTCATTCTGGCCCTGCCCCGGACTCACCTCAATCGCTCACTGAGCCTCGCAGAGTACAGTGCTGGTCAAATATATGCTTCATGCGCAACATGTTGACTATTGTCAAACATGGACATGAAAGGTTTACGGCCATTGGTGCATGAAAGCAGTATATTTATATAATTTGTCATAAATTGTTTCACAGTGGAGTTTTCAAAATTTTTGGCACTTCAAGACGTAAATAACTAATTTTAGCACCGTCTTGCGTTGTTAGATATTCGCTGCCGTCATTATTCTCGGAGCACTGATTGCAGATACGAAAACAAAAATGCTTTCTTTTCTTCCATCAGTGCTCCGAGAATAATAACGGTAGTGAATATCTAATAACATAAGAAGGTTCTAAAAGTTGTTATTTACGTCTTAAAGTACGAAAATATTTGAAAAATCCGCTGTGAAACAAGTTATAGCACAAATTATATAATTATACGTACTGCTTTCACGCACCGATGGCCTTAATGAGTTGCGCAAGTGTATTTAAAGTGCGAAGGTGTATACCGTAGGTTTCAGAAGCTCGGCGATGCGCATCTACTGGAGTGACATAGAGGCAAGGGCAGTCGCGTCCGTACCGCGACAGGCAGCTTCGCTGAACAGGCTCGTCGACGACTCACCATTGGCGAGCCTCAGAGCGTTGTTATAGGCTGTTTACGGTAACATGAGCACTGTTGAAAGCCCTGCTTAGGATCTAGATCTACTTGTATACATGTTCTTCCGCCTTGTGTAGAATTAACATTGCCATGGGCCTCATCACTTTATTCATGCGTCGGCCAAGTGAAACTGTGAAATGATTAGAAAAGTAAATATTGTACACATCTGATCGTTTTCACATGCAGATGCACTAAAAAAATACAGAAAACCAGGTAAATAATTTAAGTTATTACAAAAGGTTACCTAACACTTTTTGTTCGACATTAATATACGGAACTACTTTCCTCTCCATCGTTACCAACTTTACTGTACACATGCCAGTTATTGTGCCCGTTAAAATAGATGTAGGTAGGGGCAGTGAATTATTCCTAAGGTTTATTTCAAAAGTGCTCACTTTATCGTGAACAGCCTTAGCAATGTCGAGGCCTGCGGGAGTTGATGCGTTGTGAAGAATCACCTGGCTGCGAGCGATAACGAAAGTGGCGGTATTGATCCGGGCAACACCGGCGGGTTGGTGTGGTGGTGCACGAGTAGACGTTTGTCGACGGGGGGGGGGGGGGGGGGAGGTCACGGACTCTCACGAGGGGCCGGACCTTACTGGCCGCAGCGGTCGGTATCTTCTCAAGCGAGAGATTTCTATCTGCAGTGTACTTACGAGCGAAAACAATAATCTACGTCATCTTGTCAATCGTCGACGGAGAGAGAAATGCCCAGTTTAATTCTCATTTTAAATCTCGACATTATGTTTACAACTCTCGATATTATTCGATATGTGTATGTATAAATACACAAATACTCAATGGTGTGATATCACATTAAAATAGGTCCTGAAATTTTTCCATGTTATTTAATTCTTCGTTTGATTGGCAACTGCGGCATTCAGTACAATTGTCTTTGGAGCTTTAGGCGGCCTGTGGCTCTTATGGAGTTAATTTGATGGCACTTGGAGTAAACTGCGATTATAGACTGTTCACGGTAAACTGAGCACTTTTGAAAGTCCTGCTTAGGATCTACTCGTGTGCAAGTTCTGTATTCTTCCGCCTTATGTAAAATTAACATTGCCATGGGCCTCGTCACTTTATTCATGAGTTGGTAAAGTGAAACTGTGAAATAATTAGAAAAGAAAATATTTGAAAATCTGTTGATTTTTACACTTTAATGGATTAAAGAAAAACAGAAAGCGAATTAAATAATTGAACTTATCACAACTGGTTACCTAACACCTTTAATTCGACGTTAGCATATGGAACTACATTCCCCCCATCGTTACCGACTTTTACTGCGCTCATGTTACTTAGTGAGCCCGTTGAAATAAATGCCGGTAGGAACAGTGACTTTTTCCTAACATTTATTTCTACAGTGCTCACTTCATCATGAACAGCTTTTCTTCAACTTGTAGCGCTGTGCTTTACGTTTCTTTGGAATTGTGAGTGATTGTCAAGTGAAATTGTTACACCGGATATTTATTTTTCTTCTACTAATGGTCCTACACAAGATATGTCTAGAGGAAGAAGAAATGTTAGCCAAGGGTTCGGGTTGGACCCTGGCTTCAGTAAACGCTCTATAGTTGAGGACTAGTGGGCGCAGACCAATTAGCAAACAGGCGAGTTATTACGTATATAATGCTTCGTCGGTTGAGAGTGAAACAGCAGTACGCGTGCTGAGAATTCTCGACGCTGATCCTGACAAAGCCGTAGGGCGTACAATAGTTAGTGTACGCACGCCTGCTGCGCAGTAATTACTCTACGTGTTCAAACATTAAACAATTTTTTTTTTAGCAACTACCACTGTAAAACAAACGCGAATACAACCAGAATCTATATCACTGTTTATTAAAAAAAAGTTATTTGGAATTTATTTATTTATTTTTTACATTTTTTCTTGCCTAGCTTTGGTGCAACTATAATATTTTGGAATTAATCAAAATATTTTACGAGTATTAGAAAAGCAATCATTAAATAAACGCCTTCAGTTACTGTTCATTTTGACAGCTGAGTGACAGTTATATTTAGTACATGGACAAACTGGCAAGAGTACTAACCTATTCCAAACAGCAGAAAAACCCGCATACAAAATAATTGAAGAAGACAAAATGCTGAATCAAGAGATACTCGCAGTCAATCAACAAACGAGTATCCACCACGCACTCTCTATCTAGTACTTTATATATATATATATATATATATATATATATATATATGGTCTGTTATGTAATGTAGGTTGACTAGGATTTTTATTCTTTATTTGTTCATGACTTACCATTTATTCATCAGTGATGTTATTAAATAGAATATATTTGGTACAATTTTTTTCGACAGTGGTGTCATTAATATCTCGAATCGAGAACGGGAAAGAAATATACGGATGAATTCCAGTAATCGCCTGGATACCAGAAAAACCCACGCAAAAAAACGATATAGTCCGTCTGCACTGGAAATCGAACTGTGGTCCTTCAGAATCCCAGCCCAGTATGTTGACACTGCACGACCTCGCTGGGTGTGGTTAAACCAGCATCGCGAGCTGATTTTGTGTAGAGTTGGGGGGGGGGGGGAAACGAAGAACTACAGCGACATTTCTCGTCAAGACTGGGGACGGGGAACAGCTTGTCTGGCGTGCGGCAGTTCTGGAACGAACCGACGACATCGCGATTGGCCTGAGAAGGTTACACGCTGTTCGCGAAAAAGTGAGCACTTTTGAAATCAACCTTAGAAAAACGTCACTGCCCCTACTTGCATATATTTTAACTGGCGCACTGAACGACGTGAGCCCAGTAAAGTTGGTAACGATGGTTGGGAAATAGGTCCGTATCTAAACGTCGAATAAAAAGTGTTAGGAAACCATTTCTGATAACTTAAATTATTTATTTCGCTTTCAGTATTTTTATGCATCGAAGTGTAAAAATAAACAGATTTGTTAAATATTTACTTTTCCAATTATTTCGAAGTCTCACTTGACCGATGCATGAATAAAATGACGAGGCCCATGACAATGTTAATCTTATATAAGGCGGAAGAATACACAACGTGCACACACGTAGATCTTGAGCAGGGCTTTCAAAAGTGCTCATTTTACCGTGAATAGCCTTTAGTGGTCTGACCGAAACAAAGAGTACTTAAGAATACAGATATGAAATAGTCACTTTATTTCTCGAACTCCAGCCGCACACGCTATCTCAGCTAATGTTACAACTGTTGACACCGGAAAGCTTTTAAATAGAGCAAATATTCGGGCCAACGCAACGTGTGCAAACAGATATGTCAAGTTTTACAGCTTTGCTAGTCAGTTTCTTGCTGCATTGTTTTATTAGTGTGTTTATACGGTTGTTAAGCAGCAATTGATGCACTAACAAACACGGGTTACTATCCTAATTGTCACAAAATATATAAACAAACCCTCGAGCTATATTTTCGAACGTTGGCAGTCAAATGAGTGGCCGAACAAATATATATATATATATATATATATATATATATATATATATATATAGTTGATTCAACAAAATATTTAGTTAACAGTTTAATTTTTTTTTTTTTTTTTGGTCCAACACAGAAATTTTGTTTATTCAAACATATATTTTGTTAGACGAACAAGAGTAATTTTGTTGCTTTTCAAATTTTCTTTGCTCAACAATGTATTTTGTTAGGGCAACTAAATATATATTTGGTCCTATACAAACAAATATTTTGTTCGATTTTCTCTCAGTGTAGAACCAACCGAAACTAAGCGAATCGAATCTAATCTACGATTTCGGGCGGATCAAAGGGGTCTAGCATGAACTACAGGAACATATGCATTCCTCTGGCTCCACCCACGTTACACTGGTGAGTCAGCCACATTTAATAGCCATTTAAAGAGTACTCGATTGCAGTGCCAGCTATAGGCTGTTCACGGTAAAATGAGCACTATTTAAGGCCCTCCCAACAGGCATCAACCTCTAATAAATGTGTTTCATTGCAGCCTGGGATGCTAAATTTTGAGAGTGAAGGAATGTATGCACTGTGTTTATTAGTCATATAGCAGTGCTTTTATCAAAAAGAGGCGGAAATATCAAAATTTTCTCAAATGAGAAATTTTGCAGGGCCTTAAAAAGTGCTCACTTTACCGTGAATAGCCTATACGCCGATTTACAATAACCCGACATCCGACAAAACAGCCCCCACACCTACGAACATTTTTCATCAGCCAATCAGGAGTAAGGTCACTCCGAAAAAATCGCCGCCCCGACAGCCCGACAAAAGTAGATTCTCTTTATACTTTCGTCGGGCGTCGGACTGACCGGGCCGCGGCTTGGTAGTAGAAAATAAAACAAAAACATAACATTACAAAACAAAATGCTGTGCGGATATTACTACTGTGGTAAATTTTATATTAATCATATGTTATTTACGCGTACATCATGGTTATATCGTAACAGAAAGCTAATGAATTGAAGATGAAAAAAATAACAGTTCCAAACCAACAATGCTTCGTTTACAGAGTTATCAAAACAAAATAGTGTACAATGACTTGTGATTACTTCACACTCCATAGCAAGTTACTGGCCATTCTAGGATTTGAAAAAGCTACGCAACACTTGTTGGAAGGAAACTGTCGGGGTACTGTAAACATTGAACTAATATTGGTGACTGAAATGTAGGGCTATAACGTCGTGTCTCACTGTCGGCACGACCTCGTCGTGGCATTGTAAATCCAGCGACAGGGCGCCACGTGAATCGAAGTCTACCATGACCGCTGAAGGTCACGTGTTACGTACATATCCGTACGACGTAAAACTAAATGCCTTTCAATCACAGTAGTGTCGTGTATAGGGATGTTGCACCAGAGGAAGTGGCCTTTAATGGTGTGCGTTGCACACAGAAAAAAAATCGTCCTAATTGGAAAGTCCGTCATGCGTGGGCGGTACATACGTTGCCGAGAATTACATTACAAGTCTCATAAAAATCTGATATAGGCTCTTCACGTTAAAGTGAACACTTTTGAGGCCTTAGTTACTTTTTCCTTTCAGCCATTTTTTATCCTTGAAACACCTTTTAAAATAAGTTTTGGAATGCAAGTAATAAACACAGTGTGTTTATTCTACCTCACTCGGATATTAAAGTCTAAGGCTAAACTAAAATATATTTATTGACTATTATTCCAAATGGTCGAGCTTCCAAGAGTGCTTGCTCACTTTATCGTGAATGTCCAATACCAATAACACGAACCGCAAGCAGATGTTTATCGGTGCCAATTTAAAGCATTATATCGATAACAATACAGTTCCGGATTTACAGTTACTCTTGACAACGCCTAAAACTATACATTTGTTTGTGTTTGAATGAAAGGGTTAAGTAGCCCCGTTCACAAGTGCACTGCGGACGGATGTAAACCTAGCGGATCCGGCGCCGCGACCGCTGTGAACCACACGAGCCGTTAGTTACGACGACGTCATCACACTGCGGCAAGACCACGTGGCTTCCGCGCAGAGCGCCGTACGACACTTCGCCCATTGGTCGCCGTTGACCAATCGCCAGCCGCGGCACGCACCACGTGCTCTTGCTCGATCTCGCCGTCATTCAGACACCCTGCCACCCCCTCACAAACGACACTTTTTTTTCTCTTAATTGTTTGTGGTTACCCGGAACCTAAACAGGAATCGTTTGGCCTTGACCTCGATAACAACCAGAATTCGATAGCTCGAAGAATTCGCCCTAACCTGACGTTTATAAGTTTGTGCGCGAGATGAAGGAAGCACTAGAGGCGGTAAATGCTAGCACGTCTGATAATCCTTTCACCTCTATGTGCAAGGCAAAAGAATATACGTACAGGTCGCCATATTGTTTTATAGCATGTACATGAAGTACAGCGTGTGTTCTACGTAGTTTCTGCCAAACATCTAGTAATATGTTTTAATCGCCTCTGCTCTCAACAAAATACAATTAAAAAGAGAGAAGTATAGAATTTTGCTGGAGGGGAGAGTGTGAATATATTTACGGATGTGAAATCTGCCCTCTCCGGTACCATGGCCAAGAAAAATCGTGAAGCTAAGACTATGATGTATAAAAATAACTTAAGAACTGACAACTCGTATTTGCATTATGTTTCTAATGCACAACACGCCGTTCAGAATACACGACAGTTTCATGTATTCGTACGTGGAGGCTGTGGGGTTAGTCTTTAGACTACCTTGCTTTCGAGTCGTTAAAATAGACATGTACGTCCAGGCAGGCAGTCCTCACTAAACACTGATAACTAGTTTTTAAATACCTGCTCTTAAAGAGTTCATCAACAACTCATTAACGGGAAAACGTTTAACAAATTCCGAGAAATCGAGGAGGCCGTTTGTTAAGATTTTTTCATTGGTTCTCTACCACAGAATTTGACTAATGGGACTGTACACCCTCGCCAGTCGCCAGACAAGCATATTTTTGTGTTTTATAATCGATTGTAAAATAATCGATTGTTGAATTATAATCGAGTCATCGATTATTTAAAAACAATTCGATTATTCACGATTTTCAGATGTTTATTCTTAAACAAAACAAAACATTGCAGATACCTACATGTTTAAAACGCATTAAAAATATAAAATAAAATTTTTGTAGCAACAAACTTCCAAAATAGCAGAAATTATTAAAAATAACCAGAAAATGTTTTGGTGAGAAATGCTTAAAACTAATTTATAGAAATATACAGTATTTGCGGTCAATTTTTATGTGTGAATTAGAACGATAAAATTGATTATTTTTACCGATTATTTATTCGCTTAAAAAGTAATCGTAATCGAGTCATTCCAATTACATAATTATGTGAGTACTGTTGTATTACTTTTCTACTTTTCAGTCGCCTGCTTGTCCTACGTTTCACCCCCCCCCCCCCCAACCCAACAACACCACAACCGCCCTCCACCCTCGCAAACCGGAAACAACGTAGCGGGAGGAAGGGGGGAGGGGGGTCATGCGTGCGTTGACCACGTGATACACGAACTATATGACCTCTTCCCCTCAGAGCATTTCTCCTGCCCTGCCACCCACCCCACACATTTCAAGACCGCAATTTGACGCTTGATTTTTTTCTCGCGGCCAAAATACTACGGTGGTCAAACCAACAACTAGGTTCGCCCGGACGACGTACATGATGTCAAGACACGGACAAATGATGTTTTTTGTATCTCCTACCGCTAACAAAGTTAAGCAGCTTGATCGACTACGAAAAGGAAAATTAGTACAAAACGACTGTTCCCTTACCTTCGTAAAAGATGGGCGCAACAATATCCACTACCCCAGGTATCGTGTCTGCAATTGCCAGAAATCCACTTCAAACACACTTAATTTCAGGGCTGTAACGATGTTAACAACACATAAACTTCAGGTACCACACCGGTAAGCGTCTTTTTAATATTATCACGTTACAAATTTCCACATTGAAGACTACGTTACACACGACACACGTTAAGAATTTTTTTTTCAAAAATACGATTTTCTAATTTTTTTTTTAACGGCCGTGATAGCGAGATAGAAAAATAGGAACGTAAAAAACACACAACACGGGGAAAAAGGGTTTTTAAAAAAAAATTATAAAGTCGAGGACGCACACAGTTAAAAAAAAGACGCGTACAGACGAAACGAACGGACGACACTCTACGATACGATCACAAAATAGAGCCGCGGCCGCTACATATCGCCGCTGCCCGGCTGAGTTACGCAGCCCGACTCTCAGCTGTTTTTAGCCGGAGCGTGGCGGCCAGCGCTCCTGGCGGCAGACGCCCGAGTTAGGGGCCAGCCACCGTCGCGTCCCGAGCTGCGACATCGCGTCGGCTTCGCTCGCTCGACGCCGAGCAGCGTACAAGTCCATATAGGTTGTTCACGGTCAAATGAGCAATTTTGGAAGCTCTGTTTAAGATCTACTTGTATGCACGTTGTGTAGTCTTAGGCATTATGCGAAATTAACATTGCCATGGACATTATCATTTTATTCATGCGTCGGCCAAGCGAAACTGTGACATTATTATAAAAGTAAATATTATACAAATCTGCTTATTTTTATACGTCAATTAATTAAAAAAAGAAAAAGAAAGAAATAATTTAAGTAATCGCAAATGGTCACCTAACACTTTGTATTCGACGTTAAGAAATTGAACTATTATCCTTCTATCGTTTCCAACTTTACTGGGCGTATGTCACTCCGTGTGCGTATTTAAATACATGCAGGCAGGGGCGGTGACTTTTTTTCCTAAGGTTTATTTCAAAAGTGCTCACTCTATCGTGAACAGCCTTTGCACAGGTTACTTCCAGCATTTCTGAAGCCTGATAAAATAGAGCTCTTACATTCTGGATATTCCCCCGCCTCGTGCAAACAAAGCTTAAGCAAGTATAGAAAATTTTCACCAAAGGGACAGCGCACCGCGTTCGTGCTCACTCATTTCAGTAATATTTTGCACAAGAACTATTCTTACTATATAATATATTCACTGCATAGTGAGCACTTTTGAAAGCCCTCTCATTTGGAATAATAGTAAGTAAATATATTTTATTTTAGTCTTAGACGTTAACCTCTGAGTACGGTGGAATATAAACACTGCTGTGTTCATTACTAACATTGCAATATTTATTTTAAAAGGTGGTTAAAAGATTAAAAAAATTGCTGAAAGGAAAAAGTAACGAGCGTCTCAAAAGTGTTCACTTTACCGTGAACGGCCTATAGGCATTATCAGTAAACTATATTTTCCCTGTATTTGCCCACTAATTATAAATGAAATATCACATATTATAATATAAATATAGGTAACATTTCAAGATAACCACAAAAAATAGTTATATTAGCACAATAATAAAATGCTTCTTACGCATGGAATATTTAGAAAACAACCTAACCCATAAAATATAGAATGATTTTTCAGAGGTTTGATTCCAAAAGTGTAACGTAACCGTGAATGGACTATAGTATAGTCTAATCGCAGTTGTCTTCATACGTTTTGAATCAAAGTGAGGTTTATTATACTCAAGTTGGGAAGCTCAGTGCTTTTAGTTTAATAAATTTGTCGCCGCCAGGGTGCCTTGGTGTCCAATGTGTATCGGATTTTTCCGTCATGTAAGTTAAGTAAATTGGATAACTGCAACTCGAATTAAATAAATATAATTGGGGATCACGTAAAGAATAAACTTTGGTCTTCGCTCTGGAGTGGCAATATATAGAATTACGTTCATATGCTTAATATTCTGCCATGAACTATACTTGACGTAATGTTGACTTGCAAATTACGTTGTTCAATGTGACAACTAAATGTGGAAAATAGAGTGACATGGCAAAAAAAAAGCTCTTTTAGGGCTTTCCTCTTCAGTTTCCTTAAGGGATGGACAAAATTACAAAGTTCCATCTGATGACAGCTATAGTTATTTCTCATTTAAGTTCGTAAAGCCTGTTCAAGTTAAAGTAATCACTTTAGAAACGAACCTTAGAAAACTCTCACCGTCCTGCCTGCATGTATTTTAACGGGTGCACTGAGTGACATGCACCCAGTAAAGTTGGTAACGATGGCTGGAAAGTGCGTCGAAGAGTAAAAATTTGCAAATTGGTAAAGTATTTATTTTCTTAAATAATTTCACGGTTTCACTTGACCGATGCATGAATAAAGTGACGAGGCCCATGGCAATACTAATTTTACATAAGGCGGAGGAATACACGACGTGCATACAAGTATATCGTAAGCAGAGCTTTCAAAAGTGCTCATTTTACCGCGAACAGCGTATAACGGTTGCCCATTGCAGTAAGCTTTCTTATGAACGCCCAATGCCAAACGCCATTTTATTTATACTGTATGCTCTTGTAAACACCTTTGAAGAATGTGAATAATGGGCACGATAAACACGAACTTTTACACGCACACAAATAGAACTTCTCAATTTACCGCCAGCTTATAAGCGACGCCTTAGGAACAGCAGCGCACTTTGTGGAGGGAATTTTCCTAAAGCAAACTCTCCCATGAGCAATAACGTTTTGTTCCTAACCTAAATAGAATAAACCTTCATAAAAATCTTTGAAAAAACACACCCATGTATGACGTGGTTGGTTATCTCCTAAATATGTCACCTGTCACAAGAATTTTATACTTCTCTTAACGTAAAAATATTTAATGTTTGTTTACGTTGGATTTTACTTACATTTTATCTATAAATTATAATATTTCATTTATCTTTACATTGTGTAAAACGAAGTCGCCCGGCCGTGTGTGTCTGAGTATTCAGCTAAGGCTTCTAAACTACTCAATGGATTTTGATGCGGTTTTCACCGTAATTTAGAGAATTTATTGAGGAAGGTTGAGGAATATAATACATTAATATTAAATGTAAGGGTAGTAGATAAATGTAGACGTTACTTCCAACTTTTCCGAAGACAACGCAACGCATTCATTTTCTAATCAAGTCGGAAAAGCCGCTTTTTGGGCGCTTACGTAGCTTACGCTGACTAAACCATTAGAGATACACCAAATCAATGTGCTACACAATTGTGTATCTCAAAAATGTCTACAGAAAAGTTCGCAACAGCAAATGTTTATCTTTTAAGTATGACCCACAATAAGCCTTTTTGTCTTTAAAAATAGGGTTTCACTTAAGGAAGACTTTTTGAACAACACAGTATTAATCCTTAACAAATTAAAAATGTTAGTTACCTTTAGGAGCTAGCACAGGGTTATCAATTACGCGCATCAAAATAATTACAGCGGTCGAGCCATATTTGTAATTCGCACCCGAGCGAAGCCCGACCGGCCGCTAGTAATGAATAATAGTTAAAAACAAGGAAAAAATACGTGTGTTGTTAATGCATTCGAAGAAATAATCCTTATGTAAAATATTGTTAATCTGATTGCACACAAATGCGTTGCGTTTTCTTCGGAAAAGTTGGAAGTAACCGTTAATGTACTATAGAATAACCACGCCGTCTTGACACGTGCTTTCCGACTAATAGAACGTTGCACATGACCAGGTAGTTATGGAAATATCTCACAGTCTGAGAAATACATAAACATAAAATCAAGAATTAAGTTTGAACTGCTTGATATATGTTGAGGATATTAAATTATTTACAGGATATTTGAATGCTGTTTAACGATCATATACAGCCAAAAGTTGATCTAAAAATTCAAAAGAAAAGTTTGTATATAAACATTAAAATAAGTAGATTTGCCATAATTACTGCTTTGACAATAACAAAATAATGTCGTCTAAAACTCTAGAATATTAAAATGAAAACTACTGGAAAACAATTTTTTTTTTTAATATCAATGATTGACAGGTGCTTTTAAGAAGGCAAAATTAGATAAAAAATAGTAAAGAGTGTTTTATTTTAATGTGTTTGTTTAGTTACACATAATAAGATTTTAAAATAATTAATTAACTATTTTTGCGTATGTACTGATTTTTGTGGTTTTGTAAACGTTATTAATCGAAAAACAGTCAACAGTGTTTTGTTCAAACACTATACATACATACTATAGTATAAACTATCGTAGTTTGTGTTGGTTTTGTTGATTAAAATAATATATAATCAGTAAGCAAACCTCATAAAAATATATTAAGTGGTTCAAATTCAGTTCTGAGATTTATGTTTTGAAAATTCACCCACAGAGAGACCTTTTCTTTGCGAGAATTAATTTTTTAAACTCAAATGGGAGCCGATATTGTAAAATCGCTATGGCCATTTTGTTACTAATTGTTTTTATTACATATGTTGTATAATTTTTTCAACACCAAAATTGGTATAGTTATATCTAACAATATTTTCAATTATTTCATAATTTGTTAAAATTATACGACTTTTTGTGTTGAATAAATTAAACTGCATAATAAAAACAATTATTAACAAAGTAGTCAGAGTGATTTTACAAATAAAGGCTCCCGTTTGGGTTTAAAAAATTATTCAACGCTAAAGCTGGAGAAATGGGAGATCATGGCCTTAAGCCCGACATTTATTTCCGCAATTCATGAGCGCCGTCAGCTATGAGTTGCTTTAAGGAATGGGAATATTTGTGTGGCTCTTAACATTGAGGTCATGAGAGAATTTGTTTGAGGGGAGGGGTTTTTATAAACCTCCTCATTGAAAACCGATTCTTACTTTTCTCACTGTTAATATCCCTCACGATTGGATGAGAAGTAACGTCATGTAAATCAATTTCAATTTTAATCAGTGCCAATATGTACAGATTAATGATAAATATACATGTACACAAAGTTCCTAGCACATTTCTATCTCAAATAAAACGGAAACTAATTAAAATGAAAAGGAAAATGAAAATTTGCACAAATAGAAACGTAAACTCTTCAGGACAAGAGTCAATGTCTCCCCACACTCGGGCCAGCATACCAACGTCTACAGTTGCTATCGCTCTGGTTATTCTGTCTTTCAAATCACGAGTGTTCAACACCCTTGTCTTGTACACAAAGTATTTGACGTAACCCCAGAGGAAGAAATCCACCGGGATTAGATCGGGTGACCTCTGGGGCAAGGAACCGGACCACTATGTTCTATCCAGCTTCCCGGAAAGTGTTCGTCCAAAGCACTATGCACAATGACACCCCAGTGAGGTGGCGCTCCGTCCTGTTGCAAAATTATCTCGGCCTAAAGCTCTTCGGTTTGAGGTAACACAGATTTTTCCAGCATGTCCAAGCATAAATGACCGCAGTGACTGTATGTTCCGAGAAAAAAAAGGGGCCGATGACGCGATCATGCAGAACACTGCATCACACATTCGCTTTCGAGAAGTCTCTTTGGAATGCATGATGGCGATGTGGGGTCTGGGATCCCCAAACGTGTAAGCAAGCTTCGTCAGAGAAAATTATGACGTTTACGGAATACTTCATTTTCCTCGATTCGCCTCATCATGTGAGTTGTAAGCTCCGTCCTTTTAATTTTGCCATCGGGTTGAATGCTTACACCAGCTGAACGTTGTATGCGTACAGCAGTAATCTTTTCCTCATCAACTTGTGAATGCTTGAGACAGGCATATCGAACTCCCTTGCTCTTTTTCTCACAGATTTACTAGGAAAGCGTTCGGACGCGCGTTAAACACATCTGTTACTTGTGCTGGGCCACCCTGAACAATTCTTATAAAGCACACTTCCTGTTTTTAAGACAGTTTTTTTTCCAAGTCAAAGATACTGTTTCTAGAAGATGGATTTCTCCCGTATCGTCTTCTGAAGTATCTCCACGCCTGTGTCGCCGATTTTGTTTCCAGAAACCAGCTAACAGTCTGTGCGGAGTCCCCATCTTCCTCACTTATGGAAGGAAGTCTCTGCTGGCGCCGTTCATTGACTCACTCGTGATCTGAAGTAAAGACGTAGAACTTTTTGAGTGTTAATAGACATTAATGCCGATATTCCGCTTGTATCTACAATCAAGCTGATTTGATTTATCACTGAAACGTGCCAGGAACATAGTGTACACCGTACATAATATTTGTGGTGTTCTTGCAGCTGGTCTGCGGGCGATGATTAAGTATTCTTTATTGTGGACAAAAAGGCATCGAATAAAAATATGTAAGCGGATACCCCTCGCGTCATACCTAGCCAATTTTGTTTGGTATTTTGCACTGTCTCATAAACATGGTGCCTATAAAGAAGTTACAAGTCCCCCGTTGTGGTCTTTACTCTCAACATAATTGATTACATAACAATAATGTTGATAATATTTAATTTAAAGCCGTGCACAAGAAAATACTGTTCAATTAATATATGTTTACTTGGTGGGAACGTATTACACTAGCTTAAAATAATAGTATTATTGCTGAGTGACATATTTCACGTCGCATGTCCATCCTCAAAAAGTCTAAAGTATCTAGAATATTGCCATTACAGATATCTTAGAAAGAACTTATTAACGAATCGGTACAAGTACTGAGATTCAAGCATTTTTATTGCGAAACAATCACCTCATCGTTACATAAGTGTGGCGGAATGTTCATACAGATTTTACTCCCGAAAAAGGATCCAAAACGTTTCACAACTATTCAAATCACAAAAATGGACTTTGATATTTTTAATGTGATTTCAGTTATATTTCTGGGGGGGGGGGGGGGGAGTAACAATTCCTTTTCGGTGACGTCATCTAAAGGAAAGGATTTAACTGTGTGTGCGTAATTTTGATAAAGCAAGATGAAATAAAATTTTCATATAATTGCACGCTATTCCTAGTTTTCAAGTTGAAACAGGTCCTGACTACTTAGAATGCGTGTAATCTGACTGCAAATTAACATGACCTATTCCACTTGAATAATAGTTCATTGAATGAATTACATTGATTTATGCTCATTCACAGACAACTCTACTAGATACTTTGCAGAGGTTTGGTCGAAAACCCAAGTAGCAAAATATAGTTGGCCCACAAGTGCAGATCTGATTGTGAATAAGCAGTCCACAGGAGGCATCCACAGGCATTCAAGAAGCGGAATGAACCCGCAGATGCATGTGGCAAACATGATGAATGATGACTGTGGTATGATGTGTTTATACGTGGGCCACGTATAGATATTTAACTGTTAACAGGCAAAACCAGAGTTCCAGAGTTCCCCGTGAGTAAAGCACAAGCGGGCCACTTCCGGTTTTCTGCTTCTGGCATGCCGCAAGTAAACCACATGTCGTTAGCCAACTGTTTGTAAGCCACCTGTTGCCCAGCTATTGACCACTTGTGGCCCACATGGACACAGCTTGCCATGCATTTTCAAAACCAAAAATAATTATGTCTAACCCAAATCAAATTTATGTATTTACCATATTCATATGTGTTATCTTCAGCTTTATCTCACAATTAGTACAATTATTTGCAGAAACCTAGAATGGTCCTCACAAACCTTCAGTCTACAGTCACGTATGCTGTCAAATACTCTACTACGTATTTACATGATAAATCTGAATTCTTACGTCACATATATAACGCTTTGCTATATAGACAACGTTAGTATCGCGATTCAAAAAAGACTAGTATTTTAGTTTTGGACTACTTTAAGGTAGAATTTAAAATGAAAAATAATGAATTTTTCTTGCGTGTTATACTTTGCAGGTTTCTTGTCTAAAAACATTTTTTTTTTACTATTACTAACAATGCCACGTGATAATTTTACTTCATATATATATGAAATAAAAAATCAATTGAATATGCATATGCTCTTTGCTACTGCACAACATATAGTCGGTATGCCATAAATGGAACATAAGCTTGCTGATCATGTTTCCTCAATAATAAGGAACAGCTGGCGTATCACATAAAGCGTTAAGTATGCTGCTATTATGTCCCCAGCAGTGAACAACAATTGGCATGCCGTAAATGGCCCATAAACATGCTGCTAATATTTTCCCAACAGTGAGTAACAGTAGGCATTTTCTTTATCATTTTCTTGTGAGGCGTCTGTTGAAATCTGACAATCGTCGTGAGAGCAGTGATGAAACTTCGGATCACTATTAGGCGTATGTTTAACAATCCAAATTTTAACTGGTTATACGAGTATTTGTAAAATAGGTACTGTCACTTTTTTATATGACCTGATTGTCAACAATATAAGAAATGCTAACAGTCATAAATGCGAACGTTGTCACCACTGGCAACAGTTGGTCATCTGTTAACTGCTTGTTGTTTGCTACTTTGGGTACACATGATGATGCCCAACTATAGGCTATTCTCGGTAAAGTGAGCACTTTTGAAAGCTCTCTCGTTTGGAATAATAGTTAGTAAATATATGTTATTGTAGCCTTAGACAATAACTTTTGAGTTCAATGAAATATATACACTGTGCTTATGACTTGCATGACAAAAGTTATTTTAAAGAGTGGAGGAAAGATAAAATATGACAATACGAAAAAAGTAACTAGGGCTTCAAAAGTGCTCACTTTACCGTGAACAACCTACATCAAAAATGAATTGTTTTACTACTGAAGGGCTTTAGGTACAAACATGATCTTATATTATGTACTCTTTGGCAAACATCGCCCACACATTCTCTACATACTCTTAAGATGCCCGTGGGTGTTTCACATACATTTACTTGTGCGCCATATACGAAATTCCGTCAGTCATTTTATATTAAATGGCCCACAATTTCCCACATGATGATGCCCAACTATCAGAAATGAACCACGCGAGGGCTTTATGCGCAAACATGATCTTATAATCATACTCTTTGGCATACATCAGCCACACGCTATTTACATATTCTTATATGCCAGTGGGCGATTCACTGATGTTTGCTTGTGGGCTATATATTAAATTCTGACAATCATTTTGTGTTTAATGGCTCACATTAAAAATACTTCCCAAGAAAATACAGTCACTATTGTTCACGTGGTCTTATTATGTACCACATAAGAAAACACTTATAGTCATGTGGGCGAACATGTACCACCTGTGCCAACAATTGGCCAACTGTGATCTGCTTGTTGTTTGCTACTGGGGAACATATGATTTAAAAATGCTTTGATATTTTGTAGCGGTGTCTAAATACAAAAAAAAAAAAAATTAAGAATTAGGCCTACTTTCATGCTCAAAGATAAGTTTCAAGTTCTCATTCCAACTCCAAGGATTACATTTTTTGGGCGTGAAAATAGCTAAAACGGATGTTTTTGGAATCAATTTTAATTGCTAATTTTCTTATTAAGAAAATTTTGTCTTTAGATACGTATCATACTTTACGCTTCATTAGCGTTCCATCAAAATACAGAGTTACTAAAAGACGCACTCAGATGATTCGCCGGCGAAAATATTGCATGTCACTTGAGCGCCTTGCGCATAGAGGCGATGTGGCAAGTAGTGACTCAGCAAGAGTCGGCCTTACAGCTCACGCGTTACGAGGCCTCGGACGAGTAAAGTATATGCAGGCAGGTGGAATCCTTAAGGGGGAATATTAGACGCCATATTTGCTTGTAATTTGCATGCAGAGCTATCTACCCGATGCGAGGGCTGATACAAACGAAATTGCACGCACGCAGTTCACGTGTTTCCCGCTAGGTAACACTATCATCGCTTAAATGGGACAGAAGTTGCAAAACGTAACAATAAAAGAAGTGTAGCACGGACGCTGTTGCCAGCTCTCTTACAAACACACTCCCGACCGGCTGGAGATGGTTCCTTGGCTCGCGCCATAGAGAAAAAAAGAAATTTATTGCGCTGGTCATTCATGTCTTAAAACTTTCAACCCCCATGTAAACCAATTAAAAATATATACATAACCCTTTTCACAGTTAGAAATATGTTTCATTCTAATTAAATAATATATTGCTTTTTAAGTTCACATATATAATTATATACACCTGTTGTACCTTCAAAAGAAATAACATATATACGGAGTTAGTTAAATACTAATCCAAAATCGAAATAAATAGCATTTTTAACGTACCTTTTCCAAGCACAAATGTGTCTATATACCGCAACTTGAAATATCTGGTTCGAATACGGCTTCTATATTTACATTAACGTAACGTAGTCATACAGTTTTGTACAGTGTAGGAATGTTGGATATGCATTGTAGGATATAACTGGCGTATAAATCAATTTTACATTTTTTACATTTCTGAAAGAAATTATATTTTTACAGTGAAAGGACTAGATATAATTTTATTTCCTTTGAAGATTTATATAAACTAACTTGGTTGGTTTGCAGTTAACTTCTAAACCCACCTTTTCTTCATTTGGACCACTGCGTGCCCATCAATCACATGTAAAAATAAACACTACTTTACACATACAACTGAACAGTACAATTGTATGACGTAGCCTGAGATACCGAGATACTAAACTGTGATACATAGTTTTTATGTGTATAAAACGAAACGAAACCGATCTGAGTTGCCGCCAATTTGGACAGTGAACATTTATTTGGGCGTTAAGATCTCGCGTAATTTACTTTCTCACAGTCAGTATTTCTGTATGCACGCTGGGGGGGGGGGGGTGGATAGGTGAGCATATTGCATTTAGAGGCAGTGATTACTTTGTAAAAGTAAAATTTTGAGCAATGCTCAGTTAACCGCAAACTGACTACAACTAAGCGATTCTTCTGTGCCAGGACAAAGGTTTTCCACGTCTCAAAACCAAACAACATGGGATTAACTTGCCTTATTAATATATCGTCAAAGTTTGAATAAATTTAAAAGCGCGAGGAGTGTGACCTGGGGCACATTAATAACAGTATATAGTCAAGTCGCAGTGACATACTATCGATGGCAAAACATTTATTCACTTATCACGTTTTCATACAGTATTATTTATAAAGTTGGTAATTTAAAGATATTTGCTCCGACTCGAATACAAATCTACTGTGCAGCTGGTCTTTGATGTCCGTCTATGGCTAACAAAAGTGCAGTAGTTATAAGATGATGTTTCCTAAATCCGAACTGGGATTCAGTTAGTCTAACAGATTATAATTGCTTACTTGTTAATAGTTTTATCAATAGGAAATTTCGACCAGTATTCACATTTCTGGAAAAATTTTGGAAAGTTAAATACAATTTTAGGGGGATGGCGATAATGAATAAAGCGGGAGATGTAGAATCTTAATGAAACAAAACATGCGTGCAGTGAGAACATTTTGAAATAATGAGTGATTTTGGGTTTATAAATGGGCTGAACCATAAAATTATGTTCACTGTGCAACTGATACTGATAACGAAGTTAACATAGCATTGTCCCTACCATACCACAACCTCTCATTTTCATATCCTGTGCACCGGCCTGTATGTGTGTATGTATGTGAGTTTGTGTATGTATGTGTGTTTGTGTATGTACGTGTGTTTGTGTATGCATTTGTGTTTGTATATGTGTGTTTGTGTATGTATGTGTGTGTATGTATATGTGAGTATATCTGTGTATCTATAAATGTATATATGTATGGAGTTACGACTCATTAAAAATTGTGTGACGTTTAGCAACTGAACATATTGTAAAGACATCTGTTTCCACATGGTACAAGCAAGGATGATGTATTATACTTCATGCGACATGTCTGTGATCCTTCATTATTTCACTTGAAAACTTATGGTATTGAACCTGCAAGGAACCGAAGGAAACAAAGACTTTCCTGTTTGTGTCTATGTATGTCTGTGTGTGTGTCTACATGTGTGCCCCCCATTTTCAATTTTTGAATGCAGCGAGCGGATTTAACCAAACTCGGTTTATATACAGTACATACTTAGTAAGGATACCTGACTTTTAAAGTTTTCGACAACGCCAAGAACTTCCTTTCAAAATGGCGGCCATTTTTATTAAGGATTATATGTCGTATCGCGGGAATCATTCCATCGATTTAAACCAAATTTTGTATGCTCGCAAAACATCATGTAAGAATTAAATTTTGAAGTCGACGTTGTTGGAGAGCAATTTTTAAAGATAGCATTAAATGAAAAAATAAAGATGTTACATAATATATCGAAGACTATCACAGCAATTCTCACACAATTTGACAAGTACGTCATACTATGACAGGTCAGGTAAACGTGTATAATTGAACTTGCTTAGATACCGATTTCAAAATGATGGTGATACAAATATTTTAGGTTTATTTGGTACCAGGAGCCCGCCATCGCTTCACTCAGGTTTTATAGAGTTATTGAAATACATACCTGTATATACGACTGCCCATGAATATCTGCAACAACCTGTGACTACCCGTGAGTACCTGAACTACCCATGACTACCCGCGACAACTTGCAACAACCTGCGACAAACTGCGACTACGCGTGATTACCCGTGACCGCCTGCGACTACCCATGACTACCTGCGACAACTTGAAACAACCTGCGACAAACTGCGACTACGAGTGATTACCCGTGACCGCCTGCGACTACCCATGACTACCCGCGACAACTTGCAACAACCTGCGACAAACTGCGACTACGCGTGATTAACCGTGACCGCCTGCGACTACCCATGACTACCCGCGACAACTTGCAACAACCTGCGACAAACTGCGACTACGCGTGATTACGCGTGACCGCCTGCGACTACCCATGACTACCTGCGACTACCTGTGATAACTTGCGACATTTTCTTGTAACATTGTTTCAATTTATTTTTAATAGTTTTGGTACAGCGTGCTTATAAATCAGTCAAGTAGCTCACTTTTTCTCCGACTTGATTTACAAATTTTGAAATTTCTCAAGGAATTAAAAAAAAATTAAACATAGCCATATGCCCATCTAGAAGAGTGTAGCTTTTTAACAGTGAAAAAATTGTAATAGTTGGTCCTGTAGTTTGCGAAATTAGCCGTTACATATAAACAAACAAACTCACTTTACCTCTTGAAAATATTATTAGTATATATAACAACTATACCATTCAACCAATTTCGACCAAATTTTGTATGCTGAAAGTGTCTACTACAAGCATCAATGTGCCAACACATAGCCTTTGTCAGCTAATTCGTAAGTTAGTGCCACATGAAGAAATACAATTTTTTAATGCCATATCTCTAAAAAAAAATAAACCGATTCATACGAAATTTGGCAAACAAGTAGTACGTCTTCAGATGATGTTCAATTATTTGTTTCAGGTATCTCAGAAGCTTATTTTCTAGGTGGCGGTCATATAGTTAGCTTAGCTTAGAATGGTATATCGCCGAAATCATGTAATCAATCCCAACTTATTTGTATGGAGGCATTAGATATTACAACTATCAACTGTGTATACACGGAACATTGTTTGTCCGTCATTTTGTAAGATAGCGCCACATGAATAAATAATTTTTGATGAAATATCTCGGAAAACAATTAATCGATTCCAACCAAATTAGTCAAACAGTTTGCACTGCAGCAGGTGGTGCAAACTGCTATGTTTTAAGTTATGTCTGGCATTTTTTTCAAAATGTTTGCTCTATAAATATTTGAACTTTGTATCTTTTATTAACGAACCAATTTCCAACTTAACTTTGTATGCTGGTAGTATCATTTACAGCCATCAAATTTGTCTACACAGAGTTTCATTCCTCTACCATTTTGTAAGTTAGCCCCACAATACAAATGCAATTTTTTTTTTATCTCGGGAAAACAACCAACCCATTCGTACCAAAATTTGGTGAAGAACTGGTATTGTGGTAGGACATATAGCTATAAGTATTTTTCAGTGTGACAGACATGTTCAGAATTATTGCTATAAATTAATGTTATGTTTGTGTTCTATATCTACGAATTTATGCAATCGATTTTATCATTACTTTGTATACTGGTGGTATACAATCATAGAATGTGCTAATTCATAACATTTTTGTCCTCTCTTTGTGAAGATCGTCACATGAAAAACATGGTGTTTTTATGTCATATTTCAGGGACTAATCAACCGACATTTACCAAATTCTGCACACAAGTAGTGCAATGGTAGGCCATGTAAACTTAAGTGTTTTAAGTGGCTCAGTCACTTATTTAAAAAATGATGGCCATGTAAATATTTTAGGTTACTGAACCCGGTCATTCGAAACATTAGATTGATTAAATTCGAAGTTGATGCTCGAATCCGACCATCGTAATGCAGTTTCATTGCACGCTAACTTACGGTACGAGGTTTTCTGGGTTCGAGTCCCGGGTAAGGCACGTGTGGATTTGTAATTGTCTCACTACTTTTGCATATCTTTCTGGTTTCACCTCTAATAAAATTGTTTCAATGAGACGACAAGTCCTACCTACCATCAAAGCTTTTAAGAAATTATTTAAATATTAATTGCATCCATATCGAGAAAAGTATTCTGATTATCTATATCAGAAACTTCTTATTTGTGTTGTCTATGAATCCAGGGATAATTTACTTGCGCTTTTTAAACTACAACAAGTAATATAATGATTCTCACAAATTGATATTGCAACTGATGCCTAGTTCGAATACGGCATCTATATTTACTTTAATCTACGTGATATGTACATTAATATACTTAACGATTACTCGATTATGTCAAGAGTTTGTCAAAATATCTTTCCTACAAATGTGCAGTGTGTAAAACAATATATAAAAGTTCTGAAATCGCGAATCTATTTTAGGATGGCTTACCCGTGCTTTCAATGTCTAATGAGTATGGTCGCCTGTTTTTTTATGAAAAGTATTCCGCTCCTCTTACAGTTCAATATCATATGAGCGCAACTTCAGCATTTCTTTGTTTATTAGACATTTGTCTTGATAAGAAAGCATTTGTTAGTAGACCAAGCCAACCACATTTAGGTTACTCTAGGAGCAAATATGTATAATTCGCTGGCAGACGCTTAAAATCAGCACCAGTTAAAATCGTTCAGTTATGAAAGACAATCTAAGTCTAAGTATTTAGGAAATACAGCAAATCCCGATTTTTTTTTTGCTTGCGAAAAGCTGGCATCTCCGCTAATTAGTGAATACAGACATTAGACCGATTAAAAATTTCTGAAGCAATATACTATACATGCATACGATGATTATGTGATGTTAGTTTTCCTTTCACGCTTTGTTACAGTTGGGTGTCTGTAAATATTTAATTTATAATATTTCACAACATCACATAAATAATATATCCATCCAGAACGTTATTTGCAAATCTGAGTATCAACAATGTGGTATGAATCTAGATATAGGTGCCGATCAAGACTCACATTAGTGATTTAAAATCCACTTGGATATTATTGCAGGGTTTAAAGTAGTCTTGAAAATACTAATGTGTATTTGAATGATAATCTTCCTAAAACAAGTTTCGTAATTCATTCTGTGTGAAGGTACTTTCTAGTATTGATTCAGTGGCATAGCCAGAAATTTCTGAAGAGTGGGGTTACGCTGACTGAAGGAATGGAGAGAGATTATACTGCCAGGTTCTGACGTATTTTTTAAGACCAAGATGTCTACTGAAATTATATTTTGCAATTCCCTAATATTTCCAGTTTTCCAGACAGAATCTTGCCAGTATTACTGAACTGTTTTCAGAACAGAAACATTCAAATACCATATTTTTCTAACATAAGCAGAAAAAAAATGCTATTAGTAAAGTTGAATTAATTTATACTGCAAAAGACCAATCCAGCAGTGCCAATATTTTATTCAGCTCATTAATATTTCTCGCGATACACGCTATTGACTTCACTGGAGTGCCCATTACAAATACGCAAATACTATATTTCGTACGTATAGGCCCTGTGACACTTGGCAAAGGTGTATTATTGCTAGTTCACAAATTTAAATTGGAAATTTTAAAATCAAAATGCTCACAATTACATCATCCTGTATTCACACTACTAACAAATTTTGTAGAGTAGCGATTATTTACATTTTCCTTGGCATAAGGGAAAATGCTCTGACATTTACCTGACGTTTCCCTGTCATATGAAATCCCCTGACTTTCCCTGTTTTCCCTGAGTTATTAGAACGAATGTTACTTAATATAGCCTAATAACTGCATCATTGTTTACAGCAATTATGATTTTATTGAAATGAAAGGCATATTAATAATTTTGATAATAGTTGATATCCGTATGGTAAAAAAAGGGAGGAGGATTTTACAACCATAGCCCACCTCTCTGGCTACGCCGCTGGTATTGGTGTATGCAGTGCATGCAGCGTTAAATACAGTATTTTATAGTGTATTTTCTGTTTGTCATAATGTGAAAGCAATTCTGATGTGCAGGATTTGTAGTACATCGTACAAATACTGAATTCCATTAGACATAAAATATAAAAGGGAAGCATTCTGTTTGCAAACTCAGCCAGAACATTCTCACGTCACATCAACTTTATAAAAGTCTATTTACTGTTTCAAAAGAGCGGGAATATCGCTTCACAATACATCACCGTAATGTTTCTGAGATCATTGAATTAGTTTATTTAAAATCCGGAATATTTTAATACTAGGTAACAAATGCAAATAATATTAAGTAGCAAATGATTTGCTCTACGTATCAGAGCTTCTGGTGTGCGTTCTTGCCAATACCTAGTTACTTTCTTCGTAAATAAGTCACAGAAACCAAATATAAGGTGCCATTTTGTAGAGCACGAACGTAATCTGAAACCAATGTTAGCTTACAGTTTTTCAACTAAGTTGGTTTTGAGCTGTGCTTTGTTTAGTGATCGAGTGCTGCTCGTTTTTTTTATTTTCATAGTCGCATTTGAATACTGAAATTACGTTAGGCGAGTCATTGTACAAAAATTAAATATTTCACCACGGATCCTGTTAGAATGCATCAGCATAACTGGCCGAGTACAAAACAGACATGTCTCGTATTGAACGGAATTTTAAATATATCTGCTAATAACAGAAACATATCGCCCGAAGCTGGTTCTAGTACTTTATCTTCTCTATGGCCCGAGGCCCGTGATATTTGACACTCGAAAGCGAGCTGACAACCAGAACTGGCAATGCTGTTAGAAGACATCACGAGCACATTCCTTGTAGTTCCGTTGTGCCGTGCAGAGCGCAGCAGTAGATAGAGCTATCTTTACGGCGAACGATATGAAAGCCGCGACTATATCGTTGATGGCGTAGTGTTTAATTGCGCAGCTTAGTGTTTGTTAACGGTCACACAAAACAATAATTTGTCAGCTGTTATGTTTCCTATAAACATGGTAAAATGCCACAACGGGCTCAATTTCTAACTTTACAAAAATTAACATATGAAAAAACTTATTTGAATAATGTAGTCTTTGGCACATTGACTATTAAGATTATTTATGTGACTGTTACAACTTCCTACAAGTCAAATCGTTTACGTCTAGGCAGAGTTTATATCTCATATGAAACTATGATATTTTTTTCGTTAAAGAATAAACAGTGGTGTTGTTTATATAGCTTTTTATAAAGAACGTAAAAACCATATAATTTTCTTCAATATTCAAAAACTTTATTGTTTATAATTTTTAAAATTATTTTTGCATGAAATACTTTGACCTTAACTGTAATATTATAAACATAAATTGGCATAACTAGGCATCGGCACATATCTAACATCCCCCCCCCCCCGCCCCCTTAATATGTTTTCTGTGAAATCGTTGTTTCCGCGTAAATAAAAGTCAAATACAGCATTTTTAAAAATCGCCTATGCAGTTTCCTTAAGTGGCAAGAGAAAAGTACAAAGATAGGGACGTAGTTTAATCTGTAGGCTTTCATCGCGTGTAATAAAATCCCTATGTTACAGATCTAATATGCACAATACAGCGTTACGGCGGAAACACTGCACGACTTGCGCGTAGGAGCGATGAGGCACTAGAAAGAAAAACTTCACCGTTACTTATTACTAGGGCACACAATTTTCGCGGAAATTGTACGCCCTAGTAATAATAGCAGTTTCCGCCACCTTATTGGCCGCATGTTTTGCGAGAAAGCGTTGTTAATCAGAATCACAAGTTACTCCGATTCCGTACGTCTGTGACTCGCTTGCGTAAAACTAAGATGCGTAAGAAGTAATTCATCCAATCACGAAAGTAGATCCGGGTCAAAGTGTTTTAGAATATACAACTAGCTACGAAATCTTTTCGCAAAAATCAGGCGCCCCTACAAATTACTGTTTCAGCTCTGGAGTTTACAGAAATTTGTAAAAGCATCCTGAGATTATAAAAAAAAAAAATCGTCAACAACTGCCTCGTTTAATGTTGCGTACAAAAAATGCGTAACGTTTAGCGTTTGTTTGCGGACAGGCAGTGAGACATACTTTATGCGTAACAGCGTTTGAAGGGTCGAAATATTAACTATGGTTCAGGTTAACTGAGCGTAAAACCCAATCAATGATTTCACTCAGTTAAGTAGTCTCTAGTCCATTCAAGATTAACTCCCAACTTTTCTGAAATCCTGCGTAGGTTCTAGTTTCAAAGGTACAACACAATGCATTCCTGTACACTCAGTTTAGTAATATTTTACATGATAATCATTTCTTATTCGGCATTAGCAACACATCGATTTTCTCTCTGTTTTTTTTATTCGTATAAATTATAAATGAAACATTGTAATTTATAAATGAAATCTAAGTATAAATATAATTCAACCAAAAATAAAATACTTCAATGAGTATAGAACGGATGCGATACATGAGATATTTAGGAGAGACATGAAAACGTCATATATGGGGTGATTTTTCTAAGTTTTGATTGAATAATCGTGAAGATGCCAAGAACAGACTATATGAGCCAAATATCCGACGAGCTAGAGGAACCGTACAAGGGGCGACGTCACTGAAGAAGGAATCCATTAGCCAGAACGCGAGGGGTGCGTGTGTAACGGAGAAGATTAGAGCCTGCCACATTATATCAATCGGCGATTGCCGAAGGGAAATGAGTCACTGAAACTTTTGTCCATTCCACTACTAAATAATAATGTATATATGTGTATAACTCATGCCCATTGTGCAATAAGCCGATACTATTAAAGTCTCCCATGGGGAAAATGATGAATAAAACATATTCTAACTGCAGGTATATTTAGTTTGTAGCACATGCTTTTTTGAGCTATAAAAATGAATAATTATTAAGACGTAATTTTTATGTTTAACAGGCTCAGTATAATTTTATCCACATGATTTAGTTTATTTTGTGTCAAATTTATTTATTTTTCCTGAAACAGAGTCAGCAATATTTATTATTTTTTAAACGGTACTTTTATTTGGCCCACATATTTATGTCTTTCTAATTTTACAATGTGTAAGACCATATGTCTCTAGGTATTTTTGAACGTTGAGGTAGCTTTAAGTGGCTTTTTAAATACATTTAAATTGTAACCCTCGTGATTAGCCAGTGTTTAAAGAAAATTGTTACGTTATGTTTTCAACGAAAACGACGGACATCTCGTTACGCGACGTCAGGCAGTCAGCTCGGATGGGACTATACACTAGATGTTAAATTTAGATTTTTAATAGGGAGATCCGAGTTTGCAGCCCTGAAACTGCAGGCCGTCTACTAGAGACGAAGACGTGAGGTGTTTTAAAGCAATAAGTAGGCCTGTAGTAGCCCCACCTGGATGAATCATTTTGTTTTTCTAGCTCCTAGTGTTCCTGTTTGTGTATGTATTAATTATGTTCCCAGGTATTTTTGGTATCAGACTGCTGTGTTGCTGGATGTACAAATGGTATACATTTCTTCGGTTTATTAATATAAACTGTGTGTATATTCCTACTTACAGCCTGGACGGGGTCGGGCAAAAGTAATTCGTCAGACTGCCTTCAGTCGTCACTAAGGTGAATTTAAATTCCAGTTCACGCACTGTTATGTTTTATCAAGAAGTAAAAGGAGCAATAATTCTGATTTTTAATAGGCACACCGATTCAGTACTTAATTTGGACGATCGTGACTGCGCAGCTAGGGTTGGCACTCTACCTTGAAAATTCGTTACACTCACTACAGCTGTCGCAATGTCGTCCTTATTTACACAGAAGTGCAAAACCGCTTTTCCCCCTGAGATTATCATTATTTTGCATTACGTTTTGGTGCCCCACATTGTTGTATACTGTTGTGTGCAGAGTACGTACGAGTCTACTTGTCATTACGTTTCATTACGCAATACACGATACAGCTTTAGTATCACATTTAGATGACTAATTATTACATTACTCGTAAGCTAACATATCCACACATTGTTAGTCAACTTCATCCCACTGCTCCACATAAACGTCCCGTCGGTTGCATTTTTCTGCACGAGTTGGCCATGCTATTAGTTCATCATAAATGGGATGGTGTTCCGATGGTATGTACTGAAGTGTCTTCTTTATGTCGTACTTTTTGTCCACATCGATAGGAATCTTGTTGTGATATGCTCTTGCAGGAGCTGTTATATTAGTACTCCAAATATATCTTGAAAGTATAAATGAACGCTGAATTAACCCATCAATAAAGTCACGTACTTTTGCTTCACCGGTATGTTTACTGGCGTACGTAAACTATACAAAGGGTGATGGTTAATAGCTTATTTTTTAATCTCGTGGAATCTTTTCCCAAGACTTTCATTGAACAGACAAGTTTTCTTGAAATATGTAGGTTATCAGTCCCTAACATCTGTCTCCATATGTTTTTATAATAAAACACTTCCCTGCTTGCTACATAAGCGATGAAATCTCATGTGGAACATACTGTCTGTTATGTCTCCATAACTTTTTCTGAGTACACCAAAATCACGATCGCAGCGTAAGAATGAATGTAACCACATTGGGAAATAGTGAACAATACCCTCAAACTGCTTATTCATAATGAGGCACAACAACAATCGCACAGGCCTGGACAGCCATCGCTGAATAAGTAATCTGTATAGTTTTCATGGGGTGTTTTAAAAAATCCCATCAATAAAGAACAAACCTCATTAGGGGACTTTCTAAGCTGTCCTTTCCAACGCCCTTCCTAATGGCGCTGTAGTGGAGTTTATACAGAGTCCTGAAATTCACTAGAAAACACCCAAAGATGGAATTGTTTCAGCAAAACGCGTAGCATTAAAGTTTTCTGGAATTTAACAAACAACATAAAGATGGATTCCCTTGCAAAATATTGTGTTTTATTAGCATCACATATGCTTGGAATTTCGAGTAAATTGGACAGGAATATACATAAATACTGCGTACAAAAATATATGAATTTGTATAAAATTCAAAATCTCAAACACTGTTATGGCACAATAGGTATTGAGAATAAATACTGTGATATTAAAAATGTAAGTGGGCATATAATTATTCAAGGTGCCTAAAACTTGTAAATATACATAAGCCCACAAAGATTCTGAATGTATGTTTCTTATGTTTTCATTTCTTCTAGCAAGTTCTCGATGATATTGACCATGCTAGAATTTAAACAGTTCCATTATTTGGAATGTAACTTGCTTGACTAGCAATTCCTTTACATTTAATTCCTGGGTAACTGAAGAATTTTAGTTATTTTTACACGTCTCATTTGACTGAAAAAATGTGTATACAAATGCATTTTCTAAAAACTACTTAATTATTTATTATTTAAAATTTGGACATTTTATAATAAGCACACGAGGCATAAATTTTAAGTATCACGTTATTTTAACACTACTATGGTTAAATGTGTGTTATGTCTGGCAAAAATGACCCAAATGTCATGTTACTTGAGACTTCTCATTGTAAAACAATAACTGTAAGTCACATTTCCCTCGTGTTTGAAAAAGGTATAAATATTAAGTACGGCTATTTCCCAAACATATATTATTTACTTTTATCTGCCGTCTATTTTATATGGGAAATCTCCATCAGGAAATGAGAGAAAATAGAAAGTCCCCAACTATCATGACTCACCAAAATGCCATCTTGTCCACCTGCCAGAAGGGCCTTTATTACAACATAGGCTGTTCACCATAATGTGAGCACTTTTTGAAGCTGTTTCATCGGACGTGGCCACCAATAAATACATTTCATTGTGCCCTCGGACTTTTGGTTTTGGGCATGGTGAATGTATACACTGTGTTTATTAATCACACGGCAGGGTTTACATTAACAAGTGGTGGAAGGATATAGATTTGTCGAAAGAAAAAAGTAACTAGGGCTTCAAAAGTGCTCACTTTACCGTGAACGGACTATATCAACATGTTAAATACTTAACTTCTGCATTGAGTGCCCAGAAGTGCCGATCTCTGACCTAGCGTCTATCTCCCGGGGCTTTTATATCACACAAATTAAACGTTAGGGCCCCTACCACAAGGTAGTTTAAAATTATTGGCCAATCACATGCTATGGAAACCTCCATAACATTCTATCAGATTCGAAAATGTAGTTGAACCATGTCTTCCGGGCTGCTGCATTTACTGCCACGTGGTCCCATATCCGGACATTCTACACCTCGATTACAGCACCTCTATCGCCGCATGACAGAATCACGTGCTGCCAATGGCCAGAAATCGAGCAAGAGTGTGCGCGTTGACCGTAGCTATGTTTGTGTGTGTGGCGACGAATGAATCTTACGTGATGTCGGCTCGCCTAGGCGGGCCAAAATCTCCACTGACCATCACGTGTGTACATAATTAAGATATGGAACATCGTCACTTTTAGTTTCAAGTATAAAAACCAGCCCATTTGTAATAATTTTGGTTATATACAGTGTTCATAGACACAAGTTGCACATGTATTTTTCCATGTGGGGCCAGACATTCGAAGTGGGCAGGTGAAGTCGATAGCCGAGTTAACATAATTTATGAGACCAGGGTGTCTCATTCACCTCTCCCGAACTGATGTTCTCAGAGAATATCCGAAGAGAAGTGTCGGTATCTCTGTCGAGTATGGTTAGAGCTCGGCGCAGGCCCTGTACCACCATCCACAAGAAGACACCAAGGAGAAAGACTCTTCTTTATCATCAGCCTCCAGTTCGAAGATTAGCTTCGAAACAAACCAGAAAAACGAGTAGCATCAAGGTTCTCCAACGAGATCCTTAAATCCAGCACCTAACTTCCCATCCTCCTCAAAGGGGCACAGACCATGCACTCCTGGTATTCCTTAATTTTAATTGTGAGGAAGATTTCCCATATATTACAGTCATAGTATTACATACCCTCTCACTTCTAAATGAAAATGGAACACAATGAAATAATGAGCATGTGAGCACATCTTACAAGTTACAGGAAGATGGAAACCCTTACAAAATGAGCATGGGCATATGTCTTACATACTACATTAAAATGAAAACCCTAACGAGATGAGCATGAATTGAGAGAACCACCACTCCTGAGCCTTCCCTGTAATGCTAAAAACATACCCATACAATGATGATTATTAAAAGATGATACATAAAAAAAAAACGCCAAAACGAATTTAGTTACCATACAAAACCCTTTCGCTTAACCTAACCTAAAGTAACAGATTCCATCCCAGTGGTTACAGGAACACTATTCTTCTATGAAGAGGTACTTAACTTTATCTGAGTAACATGAGCCTCGTTAAAGCTCCCGGGATTCCTATCATTCTTTAACAATATCATTACAGAGGTGAGAAAATGTTTCATCCTGAAGGAACCAGAAAATTCAGGCGCCAATTTTGAGCTGAACTGTGCGACCTTATTACACAAAAAATTGAGTTTCAAAATATGCTCTATCCCCAACGTTTAAGGTGACAGATCCACGTTTATAAACATTCCTAGATGCTAAGCGAGAATGATTCTGGAATGCAACTCACATTGCAGTAATGCTGAGTTTAAATCAAACACGGAAAATACTTCGCTTGCCCCATATACTGGAAAACTGACCCAGCAGTGGGTAAAGGGTAAGGATGTACGAAAATTTCCATACTAACCTGGTGGTAATCGCAAATCATCCGATACTACCCAGGAAAATTTTTAGGCAATAAAAAGGCTGGACTGGGTTGACACTGACAGAAGGCGCCACAATACGGTCTTTTTGCAAATCTTGAATCATATTTCTAAACACTTTTAGCTTGGGTGGTGATACACATTAGGGTACTGACGAAACAAGTTCATTATCTTTAAGTCTAAAAACAATAGGATGCTTATTATAATGACCTAATTTAGGAGTAACTATATGGGAAAACTCTAACTGTAATTTTCCCAACTGACTTTCCTGGTCCTGATTGCAGGGTTGAACTGTGATAGCCTGAAAGTTAAATCGTTTAGATGTTATAGGCACTGGTTGACTTTTACAAAATGCAAAAACTAATTCTTTTTTCGCCATGTCGGTAGAGGCTCATGTTTTCCCTAAAAAATCAACACCCAGTAATGTTTCATAATTCAAACCTGGAAGAATTCTTCATTCCAATTTCCATGGAAAACCCTCTATTTTGATTTTGAAAATAGTAACAACTCGTGACATAACAACAACACCACTGGCTAATGGAGACCAGTTTCCTCCCTTTTCTGCATTTTTATTAAAGCCTTCGGCATATTTTCCAATAAGTAGTTACAAAAATCATGATTAATCAATGAACAAGTAGCACCTGAATCTAAAAGTGCTAATGCCTTTACCTGTTCAGAAATAATAATGGGAACATAAAGCAAACCATGTTTTCGCTCAAACCCTTAATTATTCATAGAATCAGACCCCAATCCCTTCTCTCTCTGTGTGCATTTCGCTTTAATGTACCCCTTTTGTTTACAAAAGTAACAAACTATTTCCTTACTTCTGTCTTCTCGAGAGACACTCCTCTTTATATTTCCCCATCTGAGTATACCAGGTCCAAGTCCAATTATTGCTTCTAGTCAAACTATACTCCTGGGCTACAGAGAAAACTGATTTTCTTGGCTAAATGATTTTTCTTACATACCACAAATTATGCGAAACTTTGATATAACCCATTTACTATCTTCCTTCAGCATCTTCCTTTAACATCAGATGAACAATCTCTTAAAGTATTTCCATATCTGTCACTAAAACTAAACTTTGTTTAAGGGCAGTGGGTTTGACAGCAAAAGCAAACAACTGCTATTTTTAGCAAGCAAATTGTAATACATTATTTGAGTAAAATAATCCTTTTAACATGGGTACCCCAAAACCCCTACTAAACCTATTATCTCATGTACGAAACTTTGCATGCTTTGACTAGGTTGTTGCTGCCTCTCCATCAAATTCGTATGCAATTTCATAACAGCAATATCGCTTGAGACCTGTTTCATACATGTTTTAGCTAAAACCTCAAAACTCCAATTCTGTATTTTAGCCTGACAGAAAATGGGCTGTAACACTTCCGGCACTTAAATGTAATGGCAGTATAAAGTAATTGTTCGGAACCAAAATTTTAAAGTAATAGTAGATTGTATAGCCGCTAAAAATGTAACTACATTCTCAAGTTTAGCATCTTTCAAAACTGGTATTTTTGCAGATAATTCATACCGAACATAAGGATTTGAAAATTGGATCGGCCTCACCATCAGCAGCGCTGGCAGTACTTCCCCCCTCACTACTCCGCACCAAGTTATGTGTTTTAATCCTTAACTCCGCGATCCCATCCACCTCCACAACTGTCTTCCATGCTTCCGTTAACAACTGGACGAGGACTGGTTTACTTAACTTCTGAAGCCATCCTGTAGACATAATGGAAATTATAGAACACGAAACAAATAGCAAAAGTAACAAACCCCCAAACCACTGAATTCGGTTATAAAATCTTATAAGTGCAAAACAAGTCATGAGTATACTCAAAATTCCAAAATTCCAAAATGAAAGCCAGGAAACAACAAAACTCTACACAAACAGCAGCAGAGTGCACAGGGATTCTACTGTGACACCCTTTCTTAGGGCGTGAGAGCAGGGCTTATACACAGTCCTAAACATTTACTAGAAAAACCCAAAGATGAAATTGTTTAAGCAGAATACATAGCATTAAGGTTTTCTGGCATTGAACAAACAACACAAACATGATTTCCTTTGCAAAATATTGTGTTTTATTGATATCATATATAGTTTGAATTTCTAGTAAATTGGACAGGAATATATATAAATACTGGGTACAAAATTATATGATTTTGTATAGAATTCAAAATCTCCAACCAACGTTATGCCACAATAGTTATTGAGAGTAAATACTGTGATATTAAAAATATAAGGGGGCATATGTAAACATTCAAGGCACCTAAAACTTGTAAATATAAAAAAAGCCCATAACGATTCTGAATGTATGTTTCTTATGTTCCCTTCTTCTTGCACGTTCTCAATGATACTGACCATACTATAATTTACAGAGTTTCATTATTTTTAATTTAACTTGCATGACTAGTACTGACTTTACATTTAAATCCTGGTAAATCGGAAAATTTTAATTATTTTTACACATTTTACTCGACTCCATAAATGTGTATACGAACACACTTTCTAGAAACCACTAAATCATTTCCTATTTGGAATTTGGAAATTTTATAAAAAGCACACATGGCTTAAAATTGAAGTATCACGTTCTTTTAGCCCTACAAAATTTTGATATGTGTTACGACTTGAAAAATAACCCAAAATGTCATGTTATTTGAGACTTTTCATAGTAAAGCATTAACTGTAAGTCGTATTTCCTCAATGTTTGAAAAAGGTACAAATATTAAGTACAGCTATTTCACAAACAGATATAATTTATTTTTCTCAGTCATCTATTTTGTATGGTAAATCTCCATCAGGAGTTGAGAGAAAATAGCAAGTCCCTAACTATCATGTTACACCAAAATGCCATCTTGTTTACCTGTCAGAAAGGCCTTTATTACTATATCAATATGTTAAATACTTGAATTATCCATGGAGCACCCAGGAGTGACGATCTCTGCCCTAGTGGCATACTCCCAGGAATTTTATATCACACAAAAAACACTAGGCCTCCTCCTACAAGGTAGTTTAAAAGTATTGGCCAATCACAGGCTATGGGAACCTCCATGGCGTTGTAACGTTTGCTTGAAAATATCGTCCGACTTCAGTTATTTTTTCCACCCAACCAACTATCCGCCACCTGGGAATGCTCAGCTACCAGGGTTATGAAGACTTACCAGTATGCTGTCCCCTTCGACGGCGAGCGAGTAACTGACGGGCAGTGTGACTGCTCTGTTCAACTTCGGATTCAGCACTCCGCGGTGCCGCCAGCTGAATTACCTCCTCCCCGCACCATCTCGCTGGCTCCCACCATTCATTGCAGTTGGCAATCGCCAGGAAACTATACCACGCGGCGGTATACACCATCAAAATATTTAAATTAACTGATTTTTGTACTTCCGGCAAAACCTCCATACTGTTCTCCCATGTTCCTCCACACTCTACAGCACTATGTTTGGACTATATACGATGGGTGTTGATACCCAGACAAGACATACAGCACCAGACATGCGACAGACGAAACACACACCACACACACAATTAAAATGTGAAAAGGGAAAAACAGGCAGAAGGAATTTTCCTGCCATGTTTTAATAGATATATCTTTAATGTGCATATTTTAAATTTTAAATACAGGGAAAAACACAAGTTTGGGCATTTATATGAAAGTTAAGTAATATTTCAATTTTGATAATGATTTGGTACTCAATTTTTATCAATTTTTATACGTAGTCCTTTCTGGGAAAAGTAGTAAATTATAACATATTTACGTACCCCTGTTAGCACCCTTTGTATTCTTGGAGCCCGTTTTCAGGCATAATTGTATTCAACCAGTGTTTATACATTTTATATACAATATTTTTGGGGCATTTTATGAAAAAAGATAAAAAAATTAAGCCGATATAAATAAAATAAAAACATAATTGTGGTTTGTTCATTTCTCACGATTTTGGGGGTAAAAACTCTACGGTGTTAATGGGATTGGAAAAACCTTTGTTTTTTTAAACTCTGCTAAACATTTTATGAACTTTGCTGAATATAGCTGTGATCACTTCCACGGAGTTTGAATTTTCCTACGGGTGCTCCTACTTCTGTGACAACATTCATCACATTTGAAAATGTAGTTGAACCATGTCTTCCAGTTGCTGCATTTCCTGCCACGTGGTCCCATATCCGGTCACGCTACGACTCGACTGCAGCGTCTCTATCGCTGCATGGCAGAATCCCACGCTGCCAGCAGCCAGCAGCCGAGCAAGAGTATGCGCGCTGGTCGGAGCTATGCCCGTGTGCGTGGCGACGAAGGAATCTTCTTTGTTGCCGGCTCGCCTAGGTGGGCCAAAATCACCGCAGACAATCACGTGTGTAAATAATTAAGGCAGGGAACGTCGTCACTTTTAGTTTTAAGTTTAATAACCAGTCCCTTTTGAATCATTTCGTCCATATACGGTGTTCGTAAACACAAGTTGCACGCGTATTTTTGTACATGATGCTGGGAGTTCGAAGTGGGCAGGTAAAGTTGATAGCTGCATTAACGTAATTTATGAGAGCATGTGTTTCTCCTTAATGATGTTGGTACAGGTTCGCTGTGTTAGTGGCCAAGTTCTGAATGCAGAATATATGAACACCTTATTTTCTATAATAAAATATTTCCTGCATGAGGATTTCGGGTAACTAATTTACCCGCATAAAATCAAACGCAATTCCTACCATGTCGTCTGTCTCATTGCAAATATCCTTAACCTCAAGTAGTTTCCAGTGAAATTTGTTTCTGCATGGCATCTGTACCATCAGTTCTGCCGCAGCAGCTCTCTTGACATTATCAGATAACTGAGAACTTCTCAGTTTGATGCTGAGTTCTTCACGTGTTGAACCAGTGCCTATCTGCGGGCGACCAAATGACAAGGCACAGTTCTCCTTAAGATATCTGTTGTAAAACTAGTTTGAAACAGACATCTCGGGGTATTTTGTCATGCACAGTACATGCGAAGCTTTTAAATTAACACAAACATCAATTCACTGGCGTGACTTGCCTCCATAGTGCGTCTCCTGTTTAGGAAATGAATCAATGTGGTCTCTTATTTTGGCAAAAATAACCTCTAGACTGCATTTCCTGATACACATTACCTCGTTTACCATGTAGAATTTCTTCGGCGTGTATCAGGGATTCGATCCTTCTAATTGTCTCTTCTGTTGTCCCTTGTAGGGGAAGAAAAGCTTATTTTAACAAATTCTTTCTTTTTATGACCCTACTGTGATATAATACTCAAAGTAGTTTGACCTAACTTTATATTCGTCTTTACGTGATATAATCTGTTTTACACATTCTACCGTTGAAAGACATAGCAAGTATATTATCCTGTGCGTTTTTTGTTTTAAACGTAGATAATTTATGTAGAATACTCATTCTACTAACGTCATCACACTGTTAGAAACACTCCATTGTACGTTTGTAGTCGTTGCCTGCTACACGAGCAGATATAACCCTATTTTTAGAGTTTTTTAGTTTTTCCCCTTCAACTCTTGCCTTTTTTCTACTATTTCGGTCGTACAAGTGTTCGTTTCTTATTATTTTCACGCGTTTCACAGGATTGCATTTTACATCGCAACTGCCGCAATTCGCACCAGAATCCATTTAGAGGTTATACCTACATCAAAACAAGAAACGTACCCTACATTCATATTCTACGCTCAGAAAATGACAATCTGTAATCACGTTTTCAAACAATAACTATGTTTTATTTACCCTGATAACTACACAAAATATCTGCACAATAATTATTGCAATGCATGTATTGCTGCCCACAACATAATAACTACGAACAGGTGTTTTTCGCGAAAATACTTCAAGACCAGTTGTACTAAAAAAACACTTTTGTTCATATGCACTATCGTCGTTGGATGATTTTAAATGTAACGTGCCTCAAGTGTCTGTCCGCGAATCATGAACGTTCAGTATCGGAGTACTTCATTACGATAGGCCCAGTCAAATAAGAACATGTCTTCTCAAGTAGACACGCGGCCAATAACCAAACGAAGTTGTGGTCGTGGACGTAGGATATTGAAGTCTAACATGAGCATAAATATTTTCGCGAAATACATTTGTCCCTAATAATATCTCAGCTGCTTTTTGTTAGCAGTGGTGTTGTTCTTTTGTATATTAATGCACCAGCCAACTACCGAGAGCATGAAGGACATGAGTCAATCACTAATGCCCGCTCTGTAGTTAATGCGAAATTAACATTGTTTTTTCCATGGCTGTAGTAAGGGGACTGATGCCCTATTTCCGCCACACTATTTCTCTACCTTCAAAATGGTTGACAACGTACAAAATGCAATTTGTAAAAATAATGCTGACTCATTCCCTTTCTGCAATGACCGATTCATAAAAAGAATAACTTTTCGCTCATAGCCCCATCACATTTTCAAAGCCATCCACTGCTATCATCGAGATTACATCATAATCGTTTCTGCTTCCACTGTTTACACTACACAGAGTTACTATCAGTTAAAATATACTTTGAAGTTTGAAAAATAATGCACCTTCGTAGTGTTGAAATTATTGAAGGATTCAGTATTTCCCGATCAGTTAGTAGGGAGATTTCCGCGCTGTGTTTTGAAGTTACCTAGTCCCCCGTCCTCCTTACGAGGGATATATGTAGTGCCTGATAGCAGGGCTGTTTTCAACCGTCGAGGCTCACAGATGTGTCACGCAGTATAATACTCAATGAAAATTCAGTCAAAATGCTGTTCGAAATTGGCGAAGGTTAGATAGCACCGAGGGCCCATAAATGAGAGCAAATGAATTCACTGGTTATATAGATAAATTCGTTACGCTGATAAGACTCAGTGGGCTATCGATGTTTCCAGTTAAGCAACTTTATTAATTAGATTATCTGTTTTCTAGCAGCCAGCTAAACGCTCATAACATGGTAGCACACTGTAAAGCCTTAAATAATCACTACTTATTCCTGTCACGGTTATCTCAGCTTATTTTTCCAATGCGTACGTTGTAATTTGTTTTATTTATTACTAGCAGGTCAGTGCTACTTCGTTAGCATGACATTTAGGACTTTTAATCGATCTAGCCACTTCTCTTGGGAAGGAAAAGACAGCCCATAGAAAATAAAATTAAGAAATTGTTTTAACAATTGTTTTTATTATGCAGTAATCCAAAGAAAAGCTTAATCCATTATCTACTTACATCACTCATAATCATATCGCTCCAGCCACTGCGGCCCCATTTAATATACATCTATCTATTGGGTCACTACGACCCAACTTGATATAGTTCTATCCATTAAACAACTGCGGCCCTACTTCCCCCACAGGTAGCAGTAATCATAAGAAAAGCTTAATCCAGTACATATTTACATCCCTGATAATAATATTGCTCTAGCTACAGTGGCTACATTTGATATATATCTATCCAGTGGGTCACTACGCCCCACTTGATATAGTTATATCCATTAAACCACTACGGACCTACTTGGAATAACTCTAGCCACTGGGTCACTATGGATTTTTGGAAGGAAAAGAGAAAGAGGACAAGTTAGATAGACAAAAAAGAAAGGAGAAATGATGGGACTTTCTTTTTAACAATGCTTTTCTTTTGCAGTAATATTTCGTAATAAAAGTTTAATCCAGTACCTATGTACACTTCCCGTCAGAATAAATAAGGGATGAAATAAGTTAAAGTCCCCTTCGGCAATCTTTGGCTTTAGACAAGATGTATAGCCTTGGCTCTTAGGCAAACAGCAGACAGAACTATCCGGCCAATCGTTCAGCGTTTAAACTACGCCAAGAATCTCTTTAGCTTCTATTGGAGTATCATTCTGACATCGGCGTCTCCAAGTGAATATAATGCATATAATTGGGTGACGTAACTCTGTCCTGCGATATATGAAGTTAATGCAAAAAACGTTATATCTCACACCAACTCCACATTGGAAGTCCGTGTCTCACGCGCAAACAGGTAACACTTAGGGGAATAAACAACCAATTATAAAGGCGAGCTGAGCTACAGTGTTGTGCATCATAGCTTGTCCTGAAATATTTTAACGGAATTAACTCACATGAATGTTCGTGAGATGTCCAAGCAGACAGCGGAAAGAAAACTAGTCATAAATGTGTACTAAGCGACAGTGTTGTGCAACATAGCTTGTCCTGAAATATTTTAGCGGGATTACCTCACATGAGCTACACACTAAACGTTCGCGAGTCGTGCAACCAGGTAACACTTAGCAAAAAGAAAACCAATCATAAAGGTGAGCTGAGCTACAGTATTGTGCAATATAGCTTGTCTCGAGGAATGTTCGTAACATTCGATGATTCAAACAATGAAACAGTAAACGTATGTGAAATTATTATAATTACAGATGACTGTAAAAGAGAATTGCATAATTCCTCTGTTAATAATTAAAATAAACCCTATTTTATGTGAGACGTTAAGTAGTTATAATATTTGTCTTTTACTCTCAATACACAGAAATTAATTTCCTACTGTCGTACACATTTGCGAAACCCGAATATCACACTTTAGCGGAATATATGCCTATATTCGTCAGTAAGTAAAGCCACTGAACATTAATGAAACAATCGGCGCATGCTGCAGATGTAATTATTGTATTCGCACATCAAGAATATTTCTCTTGCAACTAGCTGCTGTCTGCATGAAAAGCCACGTCCTATTTAATCGGGCCAATTTCTACGCTGCCAAATCAAATCCGGAAGTATAGTAATATGCAATCTTAATTGCACCTAGTAACAAAATGAAGACAAGAGAAAACGAAAATGAAATTATGGATTTCTGGTGGGAAACCTCTATGATGTTGATCAAGAATGATCAAGAAAGATGCAAAAGTTAAGTCTTCTGCATTATCCGCGAATTTGCAAGAACAGTTTGGAAAACAAGTAACACCAAGAATAATAAAACTATTAACGAGGAGCAGAAAGAAACTGGGTTTGGGAACCTAGTGGTATAGCCGAATACCGAACGTTTTACTTATGGCGGTAATGTATCTACATGTTTGTATGATATACTACATTTATATCTGTGAAGTACAATTACAATTGTTTGTTCCTAGAGTATATAAAATATTCCCTCCACACAAATTTGTCTTGCAGTGGTATAAAACTGAAACTGAAATTGAACAGGAAGATGAGGTGTTGATTACATCTTTTTGTCAAGCCTTTCCTTTGAGCCCAGTGCTACACTCTACGTTCGGATCAGTGGTAAACTATTGATTCGCAGTGAAATTCATCCACTTGAATCAGCGCAAATAGCTTCACTTAAAATCAGGGGATAACCACTGATTGGTCCAGTAAAAAACTTTCTCTTATTGAAGTAGTGACGTGAAACAATTTCACTGAGTGAATAGCTGACTACCGAATGCAGTGGCGAATTAAATATTGATTTTATTGAATTTAGAAAATAAAAGTACGTGAAATGAACATACGTATGACAGCTTAGTATTTAAATTGCGCTATTTACCGTAGTTTAAAGAAGAAAAAACATCAGAGGTGGCCGGGATTGAACACATACACTATTTCCATTTATCTTCTAGGCCGTTACCTTAACATCTGTGCTACCAGGTTAAGTTAAAAATGAGAGCAAAATATATGTCTTATACTTTTTATCGAAATCGTTAATATTTAAATTGTGTGCCCTAACTTTTAATATGTGGTTTTATTGGTACTGTTAGTATTGTTAAAATAAATACTATGTATGAATGCACTCTCTTCACCACGTTATATGCAGTTTAAACCTTCAAACAGAGAGCTGTGGTGATTACATGAAAACGAAATGAAAGAGGTAAAAGTGTAATGAAATGCTGAATGTCCATATTACCTAGTAAAAAGGTGATTTGCAAGAAGAAACACATTTTAGACAGTATTTTTATTGAGCTTGATAATTTATTCGTTGTTATTTCACTTGATACACATTGTTAAATGGGCATTTTTAAGCGTTGTTTCACTGCCATTTCTACACGCTGTTTAACTGAGACATCAGTCAAACAACTAACCACTAAAAACAGTGAAATAGTGACTGATGAATAAGTGGAAAAGTCACTGAATGAATATGTGAGGTAAATCTGGCATGTTTTCACTTATTCATGAGTTAAATTTATTGAAGCGACTGATGAATCAGCCAGGTACTGATGACTAATCGTAACAGTGACATTCTCCCTGGTTCAGATTTAGAGTGTATTGCAGCGTTTTGGTGGTATAGGCTATTCACGGTAAAAAGAGCACTTCTGAATGCTCTACTTAAGATCTACTTGTGTGCATGTTGTGTATTCTTCCGCATTATGTAATATTAACATTATCATGGTATCATTACTTTATTCACGCATCGGTTAAGTGAAACACTGAAATTATTAGAAAAGTTAATATTTTACCAATATGCTCATTTTTATACTTCGATGCATAAAAAAAACAGAAAACGAAAAAAATAATTTAAATGATCCGAAATGGTTACCTAAAACTTTTTATTCGATATTAAGATATGGAATTACTTCCCAGCAAATACGGAAAATATGGGCCAGAATCAGGCCGTAAAAGTTAGCCGACAAACTCTGGCCAGATGATGCCGGCCCGCTGTCTTATGCCGGAAACGGCCTGATGGAAATATGGACTGACGGCTAACTGTTGACCGACAGTGTCGGGTCTGCAAAGGCTGGATGTTGTTACGATGCTGGATCTGCGACGGCTGGATGTCACTACGATGCCGGGCCTGCGACGGCTGGGTGTTGTTACGATGCTGGGCCTGCGACAGCTGGATGTAGTTACGATGCCTAGTCTGAGATCTCTGGATATCATTACGATGCCGGGCCTGCAATGGCTGGATGTCGTTACGATGCCGGGCCTGCGACGGCTGGATGTTGTTACTATGCAGGGCCTGCAACAGCTGGATGTTGCTACGATGCCGGGCCTGTGACGGCTGGGTGTCATTACGACGCCGGGCTTGCGACGACTGGATGTTGTTACGATGCCGGGCCTGTGACGGCTAGGTGTCGTTACGATGCCGTGCCTGTGGCGGCTGGATATTGATACGATGCCGGGCTTGTGATTACTGTATGTCGTTACGATGCCGGGCCTGCGATGGCTGGATGTCGTTACAATGCTGGGCCTGCGATGCCTGGATGTCGCTACAATGCCGGGTCTGCGACTGCTGGATATTGTTACTATGCCGGGCCTGCAACACGTGGATGTTGCTACGATGCTGGGCCTGTGACGGCTGGTTGGCGGGATATCGTTACAATGCCGGGCCTGCGATGGCTGGATGTCGTTAAGATGCCTAGCCTGCAGCGGCATTATGTACAGAAATAAGCAGTATATCAACGAAACAACCTTATCTTTTCGATTAAAAATTTTAGTAGTAGTAATTTCTTGTTTACAATTATTCATTTCATTGAGTTGTCAACACATTATACGATATGAACATGTTTTGCTTGCCGAGCGAGGGACTCGACCCTAAGACTATTGAGTTAACAGTCCATCATGCCAACCTATACACCATGGGGTTAGTTGCTGGTATTCTCTAGTAAGTTAAAATATATCATGACACAAATTATTATAAAGGAGAACATAAATTTAATGACAATATAACAAATACTTTCAAATTGCAGATTATTTAGAAACTATTTCTTCAGAGGCCTGCAAACCAAATAGTTTTTGATAGTTTTTAATATATCTGTCGGATAGTTGTACCAAGGAAAAAAATTTCAAAGCCAACAAATGCCACTGACTACCACGTGACACATATATAATCACGAAAAAAACCGACTGTCGTAGAGGGTAGGTTTTTTTTCGTTTGAGTACATTCCTGAAGATTGACGCTGTTAGCCTTCACAACAGCGATGTTGTACAGATTTCATTGTCTATATAATTTGTCTATGGCTGAGCACGATTGCGTTCAGGAATTACTTGGCCTTGAGGATTTACAATATTTTCCTTACATATAGTTTTCATACATTTCATGATTGTCACGATCAAATGGTGTACACTGTTGTGCATAGTTTGCATCTCGTTGTTGTATATACATGTCTTTTAGTTGTGAATATATAATTTTGATTAATATGTCATATCACTGAATCAGCTTAAACGTATGAGAATCATGAGTTTTATTACAAGTTTCCACAAATTGCCAAATCGCAACGCAGATATCAGTACAGAAGAAGAATTAATATAATATATGGAACATTTGTTTTATCCATTTGAAGAAAAACAAAATACAGTCTACATTGATGTTCGTTGACGTACGGTTTATTTTACTCCAAATTAACCTACTCTGATCTAAAACTCGGTACTGCTTTTCATTTTCGTATATAGGAACTTAGTGCACTTACGCATCATTACAAAAATATGTAAATATATTATTTAGAGAAAAACTTTTAAACCCAGTAATGATTTTTCAAACATTTAAACTAAAGACAAATATGATATTATCTAGAAATAATTAAAAACTAAACCAGAATTAGCATTAGAATGCCATAAAACTGTTTATTACCTTCATTTACTCTGTCAAGCTTAAACTTCTAGGAGTACTGTGTGAATGCTCGTATGAACGCTTAGGCAAGCTTGCATCGCTTATAAAAGTAATACACGGATTTTCTTACACAAAATTTTGCTTCCTGATGACACTTTATTCATCTTCTGATGCTGCCTTCATCTGCAAGATGCTTCGCCAAATATTGTATGTATTGGATTAAAATAATACCATGTACAATGCATATAAATCGCCAGAAAAGTAAATATTATTTCCGAAACTTAAAATGGCAATCTTAACTTACATAATATTTTTAAAAAATGTGAATACAGAAATCTATATTGTCCGTCGTGCTTGGTGAAATTATTTGCGTTTAATAATAATGTTCTTGAAAGAATGTGTAAATTGACCACATTTTTTTTTTTTCAGCATTGAATAATTCTTAGGCTACAATTTCTTAAGAATGTGGCAACATACATATAGGTACACTTTTAATTCGTATTAGAGGAAAACCACTGGTTCGCATTGTAATTAAACTGCCCGAATGAGTGAAAGTATATCTACTTAGAATCGGTGGAAAACCACTTAGTGTTTCAGTGAAACAATTTCACTGAATGAATGCAGTAAAACCAACTGCGTGCAGCGAATTAAACATCGTTTATATTGCATTTAAGGATGTCATTTCCAAAATTTGCTGTTTATATTTCGGAATTTTACGTAATTTCGATACCGAAGTAACAAACATTTTGTGGAGTCCAGGATTTGAACATAAAGCATCCATTTTATAGACCATTATCTTACAAACAGTGCTACCAAGTGAACGTTGAAATCAGGAGGGAAAATATACAGCGTATTATAATTATTTTTAGAAAATATATGTAGCTTTGTATTGTATACCATTTATTTTCGGTTTAGTATCATTGCTAAAATTAAGGCTTGTTAAAGCCCTAGTGTGCATATACAGTGACGATCAACAATATTCAAACGTCCTGTGCCTTTCACAACGACTGTACAATAAGCAATTATGTTGACACACACTTATGTGTCCAGCTGTATTTTATACTCCATTTCATCAAATTAAACAAATAAAAAACAATCCTTATAAAAGAAACAAAGCAATATATTACGCTAATGTAATTAAACTCACGTTATCCGAATCAGAAATGTTCATACGCCTTCGTACAAAGAACAAATGTTTTCGTACATCAACACAAACAAAATAAATTCTCCATTTAATATTTTGCATGTCCTCACTTTTGCTTCAGAACGCTTCTCAAGCGCGCTGGCATTGACTACTACCATTTGTATGACACTAGTAGGGATATTGTTCCACTCATGAAGGTTTTTCTCCTTCAAATCCCACCGCGTGATTTAAATATTATGTTTTAATAGCTTTATGTTTAAGTATGCCTAAATATGATCAATTTAATTTAAGTTTGAGGGTCGGGGTGCAGTTTATATTACACGAGGACAATTATACAGCAGCCATATTAGTGTTGCACAGGATTTACGCTTAGTACCATTATCCTGGTAAAATTTGCATTACTACAGCAAGTTGTATGGCATTATGTCGCAAATTATGTTTAAACAAGTCAATATATTTTTATTGATACAATCGTCAATCTATAAACGTCACTTCACCTATGCCACATGCATAGGATGCCCTAACACCATAACTGAACCAACACCATACTTGATGGTAGGATAAGAATGTTGGGGATGTATCTCTTTATTGGATTTTCTCCACACTTTTGGCGAACTGTCATGACCGAAAACTTTGAATTTACTCTCATCTGGAAATATTACATCAGTCCAGTAATCATTCTGTAAATATACCTTCGTGAAGTTAAGTCTCTTCTTATAATTATATTTGCTTGCATACGATTAGTTACGTGAGGTTCTTGCAGTAAGCACTATAGTCACTATTGCTGAGTACTCTTCTCATTGCCATTGGCGACAGTGGCTTTGATAGTATTTCGCAGGCCTCTTGTAATAGCGCACGAAATGGTAAAAGATCTCTGACGAATTTGTTTCACAATATAACTTTCTTCTCTACGCGAAAATACGTTTGGCCATCAACTCCTCGGTTTGTCTCAGCATGTTTGTACTTATATAATATTTTACGATACATTGCACAGTCGCCTTGGTGGGTAGTACTACGGGTGTCATTAGAGTACATGAAAATATTTGTTACTTGTAACAGTTTGTATGAATTTTTTTTTGGTTTAATAATGTTTGTTTTTGTGAGATTTTATTTTATGTTTTTGTATGTATGGACTCTATGTGTTTCTCAAACCTACAATTTACTTAACCAATACACTTTGTTTTATTCGCTTTAATTTTTGTTTGTAAATCTTTCCTGCAAAATGTCTGAAGTATGTATACAGAACAGCATGGTTTTTGTAAATCATTGATAGGCACTGTATGTCTTTTCTACCTCCCACTTCACATGCACAGGGATAGAATGCATTCAGTTTAACTCCAAAAACCCCTTGCCAAGAGTTTTTATTTTGTAAGTTAAAGTGTTTCTGTTCACACCATGGTTGCCTGCATTTTATAGGCCATTCACGGTAAACTGAGCACTTTTGAAAGCCCTTTAATCTGGAATAATAGTCAATAAATGTATAGTACTTTAGACTTTGACTTTATCTTCAGAGTACGGTAGAATATACACACTGTGTCTATTATGTACATGGCCATATTTATTTTAAAAGTTGGTTATACGTTAAAAATGGCTGAAAGAAAAACGTAACTAATGCCTCAAAAGTGCTCACTTTAGAGTGAACAGCCTTTAGCAGATATGTACGTAAGTCGGCATACTTGCTAGAAATAAACAATATGTGAACTGATTTCCCGCTTTCTTTACGACGCAAAACCGAGCCACTTCACTTTCAATATATGTTCGCCGTGGTTGTGACAGATATTTGCTTGATATCTTGTCTGCGTGGTCAGGGGCAATTAAAACGCCTTGCCACTCGCCACGCGCCTTGTAGCATGAAGTAATTAATTGTTGTAAGTTCCAGACATTGACTCAAACGGATCTGTACACCTGGCAACCCTGCGTGTTCCTCGCTCGCTGTACACTCTTCCCTCTCTATCTTCGCGTATGCTAACCAAGTTTATAGCGTCAGTTCAGCTGCAGTGACATTCAGAGTTTATAATGTTTAGTATTTAGAGCAGCCTATCAGAGATATGCTACCACCAACGTTTTTGATCTGCATTTTTTGCTGTATATTGCTATAAAATTGTTCCGTTGAATTAATAGTCTGTTTTTGTCTCTAGGACAACTGACGTTTTAATGGCATAAATTTTATTTGTTACATCTAAAAAATTAAATATCAAATTCATTGCCATTATTTTTGTTGTACAAATCTTGCCAGAGTTGTTGGATTCAAATTGCTAACTCAAACAAATATGAAAATAACAGGGATCGCTATTTCCCTATGTTAAAGCTAACAGGACAAACGTAAGAAGAAACTTGTGTTGTTATAGTCGATAAAAATATATGCTTTTCATGAACGCCTCGGGGTAATGGACTGCATTCAGCCATTTTATACACTGTGTCTAATTTGTACTTCATTTCTACCCCTTCGAAAAACTTAGGCAAACCATTATATAGTCATATAGTTATTGTTGCTCAAATCTCGTAAAATCGTCTTCTATGGCAAGTGGCAAATATTTGTCTATTAACTCCCAAAGTACAGAATATAGTTTGTGTAAACTGATCTTTGTTATCTGAGCATTTATAGTTGTAATGCTACGGGAATATTATTTTCAAATGTGAATAAAACCTCAGGTTTGCTGGGGAACGAAATATAAATAAATGGCCTCGCCATTGTTATAACATGTTATTTTAGCAGTTCTTAATATGATTCGCGAGTTTATATTTCTGATCGTTCTGTTCCCAAGAAATCAATTAAATATTTCTACTCAAAGATGGTTACTATGTAGATGGAATTGGTTTCATATCCCAATTCACTCTTCATTGAAAGTTACGTGTGAGATTATTAACCGCGACATAAAGTGTAATTACACATTATGTACGCACAGAGAACCTCATAAAAAAAATAACCTAGCGTGATATACTTCACTGACTATTTAATTATTGAACCTGTTTGGATTTAATAAATGTTTGTTGAGAATGTAAGAAACATATTTTTTGTCAGTGCGACAGGTTAATTTTTATCCATATTTTTTCGTTTCGTAAGTTCACAAAACATCATTGAGAAAACATGCGAACCTTCTTCATTTTCTTAGGGATTTGAATTTGGACAATTTCTGAAATGGGTTTTAGGTATTTATATAACCAACCGTTTACAGCAAAGATCATGGCTATATCATATCGAGTTACTGGGCTATTGATGAGTTTTCCAAAACAAATTTTACTTCTTTTCGTCCACTAAGGTAATGACTTTCAAAAAATAACCTGCAATGAACTTTTTGGCATTTGTATAGGTAGGCTTTTGAAACATACAGAATAACAATATATTATCACTTTAATGCGCGATTATGGAGACGTTGATAGCATATTTGAACTTTTTTCACCCTCTTAATGGTTAAATTTTAAAATATGTTTATATGTTATCGTTTAAAGTTAAGATCATAGCGATATCTTATTAGGTTAATAAGATATTGAGGGATCCTCGAACATATATTTTACCACTTTTCACCCTCTCAGTTGTTGGATTTCAAACAATGCTGAAATCAGTTTTGTGGTATATGTATATGGTAAATTTTGAAGCTAAAAGCACAATCATACCTCATCGGATTAATCACACCTCGTCGGAGTCCTCAAAAACATGCTTTACCTCTTTTCACCCTCTTAGGGGTTAAATTTTTTATAAAATCCTTTCTCAGTTGATGCCATACATCCAGAAGGAAAGCCAACACTACATTTTCAAACTTTGCATTTAGCCGTTTTGTCTGTACATTGGCGAATGAGTCGGTCAGTCGGTAACTTCATTGTGTACACAGATATTTTAATTCGAGAATTGAAAATAAATTCCTTGTTATCGTTTTAGTTCGACGGTATAGTACATTGTTCCATCCAATGTTCACATTTTGCAAAACAGAACACCACTTATCAAAATACATTTACATTAACAAAGTGTCAATATAAGGCGGCAACCTCAAATCCAACATGATGATATTGTGAAAAATGGAAGTTTAACTGTCGTATTATAAATACAATAAAGAAATTAGTTCTGATAATTTAATGAAGACCGTGGAAGGAGGGATATCATAAAAATGTATCATGAACAGAAATTTGCTTTTACCTTCATTTCCGGTTCAAATATAAGTACATGCTCTATATCATCCTAACATGTGCATCCGGTGCGAGTCCTGTCATATTATGTTGTTTTCAGATACACAACATATGATAAATATTTAATTTACCCGTTTAATTATACATCTATTTGTTTTGACGATTATAATACATGATTCACGAATGCGACTCTAAGTTACTAGTTATAGATTACTGATAATGTCATTTTGGTTCTGTAGCAGGCATATCTACTGGCTTTTGTGACCTTGGATTTGTTACATTTTCACCTTGAAAATTCTAAAGGAAACACTAAAGAAACAGACAACTCTACATCGAGTTCAAAGCATATCAATAAAATAATTAAAAAAAAAGCTTTCCCTCGCTTTACAATTACGGTTCAATGGACATAATCGTGGAATTAGTTGTTTATTGCGCAGTCAACGAATAATTCAACAAATCCGGAACCATGCATGGTAACAGCTTAACTGATGACTAGTTATTTGTATATTATATACTTATTCATTAAAATGTATGTAACTGTGATCTCCAAATATCGCCTTGCAGGACAATGATGATTATATATACCCTTTGCGATTCGAAGACTTCATTTTAAAGACTTGAGAAGAATTCGCTTGCTGCATGTTAACCTAATTGCCATTTTGGGAAAGTGGTAACTGTGAGTAAAATTGTAGCTCTGAGAAACGTAGCGAACTGTTATATATATATATATATATATATATATATTGTATACAGTACATATTCGAAACAGCAATATCAAATGTTAATCACTGTGTTTGGGTCTGAGAGACGGTAGCGAACAGCGAACGTCACTGTACTCCACGCCATCAAAACGGCAGTGTAACATTGCGATGGACCCACATAGACAGGCAGGCTGCTACAACAGCCCGGCCAACTTGGCCTCCGCCATATAACTACTGTATATGCACTGGCACCTGCCCTGAGCTCTGCACACGTCGCTGCGTGCACCACCCGTAATCATGGCAGCACATACTGTATGTTTCTTTACGTAGCCTGCATATTGTACGTTAGGGAATCGCATTCCTGACTTTATACACTCCACACGAAACTAAACAATCATAAAGTGTGACGTATGAATTCATTGTGAATATAAGCATAAATACGATTTGAACATGATTACATAATATATTGTCCCCATGCCAGAGATCAGTAAATATTTGTTATACTAGTTGAGAAGCAATAGGATTACTTATTACCGCATGTTTAGGAGAAGCAGCGAAAGCATCACAACATTTCGGAGAGTAATTCCAGTATAGGTTTTTGTGTTAGGCGTTACCTAAATAATCTCTCAAGTGGAGGCAAACTTTCTTCCGCCAGACTTATAGTTCTCATAGTTTTCTTCTGCGTTCGAGTATGAAGCATGAAGTCAAACTGAACATTTTAGTTTAAACGGTATCTCATTGCATCGCTGAAGCAACAAAATGTTAAGTACTTATCATTAAGCTATATTCTTTAAGGAAAAACGAAAATAACGACATCCACAAAAGTTCTATGAAACCAAGACATGCGAGGAAACCTAACGGGGTACGACCCTAGTTGTACGAAACACTTTCTGAATCCATTTAAACATTAACAATAAAACTTCATACTCAGCTTATAATATGTAAAACATTTATTTATTTTTTCTACGAGAAATTTATTTTCTGTCGTAAACAATATATTTGGAAAATAGTGCGGCGCTGCTATATTTAACGGTTGTTTAATAATTCTAAATAAAGGATTTTTCCACCACATTTCCTTGATTAAATAGAAACATTCAATTCAATTTAACTTAAAGCTATTTTCCTTGGGAAAATGGGCTTATGTAATCACGCAATTGTCTGTCTGTGATGTACTGTATGTCCGCTCATAATAACATTCGAACCCGTGAAACATATTTCACCATATTCGGTACACATACAACTTAGTAAGGACAACCAGTTTTGCAATGTTCTGCCAGGCCGTTTGCTTATTTTCAAAACTGTTGCTATTTTAATACAATAGGGCGCTATTTCATACCTGGGGAATTCTTTTACTAGGTAATGCCAAATCTTGTATTTCCACAGTTAATCATGTACTTTTTTATTCTAGGAAGGTACGTTCTTATTGGTTCGCCATTGTGGAAGGTAGCACATCATGAAAACAATAAGCTTTTAAAACCTATCTCGGAAATTAGACAATAAATTCCTGCCACAATTTGAAGGTAACTAAATAGGCCATGGTACTTTATACATTTAAGATTAATGTGGAACTCACTATATTTTCAAAACCGTGCCAAATATGGCTTTGTAAATTATATGTATATATATAAACACATACATATCATTAAATTTGATATGAAGAACATATCACCTAAACATTAAATATGCCAAGAATTAACCAATTTTGTTCACCTTTTTGTAATATAGCGCAACACGAAAAAATTTTTTTTTTTAAACTCGTAAAACAATCTACACATTCCTACCAAATTTGACAAACAAGATGTACGCTGATGTGAATTAATTGGACTGGCATTTATTTTTAAATTGGTGGCAATATAGACATTTCAATAACTATACTGTGTGTATGAAACGATGTGACCAATTTCAACCAAACTTTGTATACTGCATCTAATACTATGTATGCCATGTTAACATATGCGATTTAAATGTGTAAGAAACTTGTTTTCGACATGGTGACTATATAAATATTTTAGGTTCATTTGGTATACAGTGTACCATACTGTTTGACTAATTTCAACCAAACTTTTTGTGTTGAACGTATCATCTACATGTATTAAACATGCTGGTATATTGTCTCTTTTGTCCGCCATATAGTAAGGTAGCGCTACACGACAATATATTGTGTCAAATGTCCGGAAACAATAAACCTCTTACTATCTAATTTGGCAAACAAGATTCACCACGGTGATCAAATAAAAATATATGTTTTACGTGGGTCGGTCGCATATTTTTTTTATGGCGCCATACGAACATTTTGATTACTTAGCTATAACCACATAACCGTGTGACCAAGGAACGAAAAAACAAAACAAAAAAAAAGGGGGGGGGGGGGGGGGTGTTACAATTTTGAAATATTGCACATGTACTAGTGAATGTTATCGAAAATACGGAAATTTGATCAAAATAACACAGCACATTGAAAATAAACATTCGAATGAAATTAAGCTTTATAAGTGCTAAGCAAAACATGTTATGCATTACAAAATATCTGGAAGAATTACTTTCTGGGTCCATATTGTTAGGTTAAATGTTGTTTAACATAAAATAATACAGAAATTATCAGTCATTCCACTTAACTTTCTTTTTATCGTTGATAAAGTGGGTACTTATGCCCAAATATATGTTTAATTCTGCGCATATTCTCAGCCATTAAAATATCGACACAATGAATCAAAACATTTTTTTGTAAAACATTTTATTCTGTACACAATTTCCCATGCAGAAAAATATATTGTGGCTGTCTGTTAAAAACTGGATTAATTTCTTTAATCGGCAACCATTCTGCAATGAGAGACATTGTAAAACTAAGATGTCTGAGGGCATATCGCTTGTTTTCTGACAGCTTTGACTATTTCAAGTGTCAGATTTCAAAACTCTATAAGCTAGTTCACTTAATCGTTCTAAATGTGTATATTTTCTTCGCTTTATACGATAACTTTTAGAAAGCACGGCCCTCTAGGAAATTGAAGAACAGTAGTGAAGGAACTGTCTATGGCCTTATACGATAGTGTAGTCCAAACATAATGGTGTGAGTTGCAGCGTTTGTTTCGCTGCTGCATGCATCTCCGACCTGAAACTTCACTTCCTCGCTCGCTTAACACAGCAGTAGAAATCGGTATATTTGATTACTGTGGCTTTATTGGGCAGTCTGCATTAAAATATTTGACATTAAATTGTATTACAATATTTGACTTGGATGGTAATACCAGCTCGCCAAGAAAAGGGATGTGTATTTTTATAATATTTAATCGTTTATAGGAGCTGTGGTGTTGTAACTGACATACTACTTGCCTCGCCTCATGACAAACCGGGGTCAAGACCGCATTTTCGTGTGTAGTAAACATGGCGGATGTTTATGTTTGCCGGTGGGTAGTGTCAGGGTACTCCCGATATTCAGTTTTCTGTTGCTGCTCCATCTATACTTCTCTTTATCACTATCAGCGCTGGAGACCTTAGTTGTTAAGCGCCGCTTACGTCTCTCCCATGTCACTGGTGTTAACTTAACACTGTGTTTCACCTACACACAGTATATCACAACTACATTGATCGTTCAAAGAATTGCATTACATTGTACGTACATTGTACGTGCCATACGAAAGATTTCCTATTATTTCTATTATGTTTTAACTTGCCGACTGGATTATGATTATGTTCGGAACCATAAGTCTTTGTGGAAGACTTTTTTCCTTACGAAACTCGCAAATACTCAGCTTCGATTAATCTTGCGGTCTGTAATACACAGACTCCAGTTCCCTTGTTAGTGTTAATACTTTCATCCCTACAATTAAATGTTTGGTGAGAAAATTAAAACAAGTAAGAAAATTGTAAAAGAGAAAACATACGACATGAAAAAGTATACAGAAACAATTACAATGCACTTGCAGTGTTATACATTATTTAGTCAAACTATAATTTTGTTAATCTAATGTATACGTGTAGCTATGAATAAATACATATTAAAAAACAATCTCAACATGTTTGCACCCTAACTTTGGTTTCCAAAAATATTTTTGCATGAAAAAATAATGAAGTTGATTTTATTTATTAACTTAGAATTTGTTTGAGTTAATAAGCCTAGTAGACGTCTTTTTATACAAGCCGAACACACAGTCACAAAGTCTCACCCATTCATCCGATTCATAGTCCGCCTGGCTGTATGAGGTTCCCACTGCTTGCAGCTCGCACTACTGTCCGCGCCAGACATCGTGGCCCTTGAGCTCCCTCGTCCGTCAGTAATGGGCTGGACACGGACGGGCGCTGCAACGGGCGGAAATTACTAACGGCACAGTTATATATACTCTTTACTAAAAGCATTTTACAGGGTGTCCGTTGGATGATTTCCCACTAAAGCCTGGTTCAGTTCACATTTTTACCGATCACGCCAAACGAAGCTGTCCAAATGTAAACATATATTCAGTATTGCCGTTTTCGTGCATGGGTGAAAGCTCAGTTTACGAATACAGGATTACGATGTAAATGCATGACAAGAAACTAGAAACTAAATATATTTTTACTTTATTGTTTGGTAATCAGAAAATGTTACAAATATTTTATGAAATAAGCCCAATTTTAAAGTTATCTCAGAGGTACGTTTTTGAAGGAAAGACTGCACACTTGTTCAGTACCTTCCACATAGAGACGATTACGCGTGTGATGCGCGTGCCTGGGTCGTCCTTAGCGTCTCGCCCTTCTAGACAAAATACGACCTGGTAGGTAGAATGCATAATGAGCGAATGAAGAGATCTGGACGGCTCTTATCACCGAGGTCTTGAGAGCCCTTTAGGGTAAAGCGAGATGAGTATGGAGCAGTGCCGGAATGCAAGGGTGGGGGAAATGGGAGATCAGTGAGAAAACCCGCCGACCAGCGGCATCGTCCTGCACGCTCCCCACATGCAAAAATCCGGGGGCGATTTGGCCGTAAATAAAACCCGGTTCGCCATGGTGGGAGGAGAGTATTCTAACCACTACACCACCACGGCCCCGCGAATGGTTAATGTTCACTATCGGATTATAATTATGTTTTATATACACAATGACGACGTTACAACAAATATGTACTAACACACTAAAACCAAGTGTTTTTAAGTGTGTTATTATCAGCGCAACGTTTTTAAACGGTCGTGTCTGCCTAAAAGTGCTCACTTTAAAGAATATTTTCATAACAGGAATAAAAACAATGTAGCTTATGAAACCAGTATAAAATAATAGCCGAAAATATTACTTTGCCATGTCATTAACTGAAGATAATGCAGGCAAATTATCTCTAAACTTTAAGCGCTCAAATATTTCGAAAAGAGATGACACTGCACGATCAGTTGCAGGGATATTTGTACGAGAATGACTGAAAGCTTCCCGAATGCCCTATAAGATTGTTTGGCCTAGTTACGGAGCAGACATGTATATGCTCGCTCGACCAGGTCACCGTCAGCGTTTAAGAAGCAAGCTACTGTCTGCGACAGACATTGTGACACTTGTTTGAACGTGGGTGCGGGGTTTGTTGGGGAGAGGTGAAACAACTACGTACGCGGCTCTGGATTTGTAGCATCCGACCTAGAAACATTACTCCCACACACGCAGTTTAACTGCTGATTTCGATTTCAATAGATGTTGGTAATGTTTAGGAATATATAAGAAGGCTATTTATAGAATTGAAAGGTAAGTAGTAAAAAGTATGAGTAGGTGTTGGGACCGTAAGGCTAAATAGGTATAAGTGTTAAGGAATGCCGATCAACAAAGCAGCTGATAGGGTTGCCAACTATTCTGGCATCAGTAACAAGTTTATCCAAAGGGTCAATGAAGATTTGTTGTAAAGTAGTCCATATATATCACCTTGTTTGATATCACAAGTGCTACATATGAATATGCCATATATAGGTTCACCATATTGAAAATTGCAGGCAATTGTGTCTACCAGAAGACATAAAGAATAATGGCCAAATCGTGTTGTTCGAGGACACAAGTTGCACCTAAGTCATAAATTTGGCAGCTGTAACTTCAGTGGATTGAAAACGGCATACAACTATTCATACAAGAATTTTAAAGCAGCTTGGACCATATTGCCTTGATAGAGGTCAAAAGTAGTACTTATGATAATTATATATTAAGTAGTCATAACATCAACTAATCCAAAATTACAACGAGCAATGCTTACCAGAGGGCTTAGGATATAATGCATATTTTCTTCTTGAACAGGCTTTTACCCACATCTTCTAAATTATAAATGGCTTTGAACATGTTAGAATAATTAAATATGATGATAGTAGTCTGTAATGTCATATACTTGCTGACTTTTATGTATGTTTTCTAGTTTTTTGTTTTCACGGTCATTCAAGGTCACGGGGTCACGCTTCAGGTCACCTGCATCTAATATGGCGTTAGTAGTTAGTAATGTAATTATCATATTGACTTTTGTGTTTTTTTCTCGAGTTTTTGTTTTGAAGGTCATTTGAAGTCATGGGGTCCTGGTTAAGGTTACCTGCATTTTATGTGGTGGTCGTAGTTAGAAATGTAACAAGTTTGTCGACTTTTGTGTATTTATTCTCGATACTTTGTTTTTAATGTCATTCAAGGTCATGGGGTGAAGGACGAGGGTACCTATATCCAGTTTGGTGGTAGTTGTGTGTAATATATTATGCTTGCTGACTTTTATGTATTTTTTCTTGGGTTATTGTTTTCAAAGTCATTCAACATCATGGGGTCAAGGTCAAGGTAGTCTGCATCCAATATGGCGGTTGTAGTCAGTAATGCATTATGCTTGCTGACTTTTGTGTATTTTTCTCGAGTTTTAGTTTTTTAAGGTCATTCTAAGTCATGGGGTAAAGGTCAAGGTAGTCTGCATCCAATATGGAGGTGGTAGTTAGTAAGATGTTTTGCTTTGTGACTTTTATGTATTTTTTCTCGAGAATGTATTTTCAAGGTCTTTCAAGGTCATGGTGTCAAAGTTAAATGTCGTCTTCTTCTAATATTGTGAAATTAGTTAGTAATATGCTACGATTCCTGACGTTTATGTATTTTTCTAGAGTTTTTGTTTTCAAAGTGATTCAAGGTCATGGGGTTGAGGTCACTGTTACGTGCATCCAATATGACGGACAGGTGATGTCGACCAAGATGGCGGTCGCCTACCAAGATGGTGGAATGGGTATGTGTGAGGGATGGCCTCTGGAAATTCATTTTTAAATACATTTTTAAACGATTTTTGAAATATTTTTTAAAATCATTTTAAATAATATTTATATAACATTTTTAAACGATTTTTAAATAAATGTAAATCAATCATTTCATAATTAGTTTTTAATGGATTGTATAATTTATATTACGTTTGTATTTATTTTAATATAATATTTTAATACTTTTAGTAATATGATTTTTAGAATATTTTTAGTTTTTTTTTTTTTTAATTTTCTCATTTGTTTTTTACTTTTTTGGATCTTTAGGGTCAACCCCTGGGTCGATGATCCCTGACTCTGGGTCGCTGATCCAGCTCCCTGATCTTACCCATAGTCACTTATCCGCCTAAGAAATCGCGATTTTTTTGGGTGGGAAAAGATACATTTTTAAGGAAAAAGGAAAAAAATGTAGGGACATTTAGTCGATTGTTAGGGTAGAAAGGGAAATTTTGAGGGCAACATGGACAAAAGTGAAATTCCAACATTGCGGCGGGTGGTTCCTCCTCTTATACCACCCCTCCCTTTGAGCCGAAGTGTTTTTATATACTAATCACAACATTACAAATTAAATTGTTGTTGTGAATTTATTCCTTTTCTGACTTGCACAACTAAGCACAATAAACGGAAAATAAGGGTTATAAAGTAGCACTAATTGTTGATAAATCAATAAATAATGCTAAACTGTCACTGAGAAATAACGCTTGAGTGGATCAGAATAGACATGCCTGTACGACAGTTTGGAATTCTCGCTCAGTATCATTTCATTTGACTGTATGTCATATTAATAATCTTTAGAACGTACCGCCACTCCCTCAACCCTTTACGTCAGTATAACATCTGCGGTTTTGGAAATCAGATTTTGGTAAATGTGTTATAAAGAAAATTCAATTCTCTATCTCTATTTGTGTATTTCTTACAGACACGGTATACAATCTTCTGACGGTTAAACTTTCGTTTTTTGGTCAACTAATTTGAACTCAAACTTAGAAAATGCTATTCTTTATCCCGCAAGGAAGGTAATTCTTAGAATAAACATTTATTTAGTAAATGTTTATATGTGCGAATGTTTCGTGTGCAAGACAGTCTAAGATAAAGCAAGTATCAAGTTGGGATATATTTTGCTTATTTTGTAGTTGTGGTATTGACAACGATTTATAACAACATATATATATAGAATGTTGGTCAATCATGTTTGTAATCACAATGTGACATATTATTAAACAAATGGTAGTTGCGTACGCCACAATGGCTAGCATTCGCATAACATGGCGTCAATCATTGAGAGACCAATTGCTAGAAAGCACACTTACACATGTATTCACCAATAAGTTAGGGGACTGGTCAGTGTGGTGTCTTCCAGCCACCAAGTATTTCAAATTGGGTTACTTAATATTACTAACACGAATCGCCAATGGATGCAGTTGGGTGAGAAACCACATCATGACAAAATACGTCGAGTTGAACTATCCAGCTTAGATGTAACGGTACTATAGGCTGTTCGCGCCAAAGTGAGCTCTTTACACTTTTCGTGATGGTGCTATAATACACACATGGCAACTGCAAGCACTTTTATTTAACTTCAGTTCGTGCATAATTGAAAATAAAAACTGAGTTACGACTTAATACGAAATCTTTATTGATATTTGGGTGCATACATCCATATATTAAATGCAACAGGCATCAAGAAGTGCTCACTTTAATGCAAAACATTTATTTAATGCGAATATTTTCCTTCGAAATATATCTAGTAGCTCGCTGCATGTGTTCTATTCATGTTATTACTTTTTTAAAGGTGAATATTTTGAGTATTTCTAAATTACCGTAGATCTTTCAATAGACTCTAATCACTCCTGCAGATGATATTGTAGTAATTTCGTCTTATATAACTTTAATATTCAATAACTATTTCCTGTAATACAAATTTGGCTAAGACATATCGGGTAATCATCACGGTGCATGCAAATAGGCTTTTACTTTATGAACGGAACAAAATCGGTTAACTTTTCCGCATTATCATCACATGGAACAGGAAAACTGCGCGCATTATTTTGAGGACAAGCTAAACTTTACACACTTATATACGTAATCCATCTTTGCATTGGATTACAGTTAACAAGGCTCACTCAGGAATGTGTGAAGATAATACGAAACTTGCAATAAAAGACTTTTGGGATTACGTGGATTGTTAAAATCTAAACCTCAGACCGTTGATTCCGACACATTTCATGGTCTCTAATTATCTTACATATGAAAACATTATTTTACATAATGTATAATTTAATGTTTTTAGTTATTATCAGTTTATGTTTTTAAAGATTTCGTGTGTGTTGACAAGGCGAATTATAACGTAACACCTCCTTTCATATTTACAATTATGCATTATTTGGAAGTAATTTTTTCCAGTGGTCCAGTGTAGTCTGTTTAAATTTATAATTTACTATTTGTTTCTCAGGTCTGATACAGGCTAGTTCAAAATTCCGAAGGTTTCATCACTAATTAACCTTAACTGCATTATATATAATGTTTTGGAAAATATTCGGACAAAACTGAGCTCACAGACCTATTATTCGTGTTTTGTATCATTTTTCCTCCAAATCCCTGTTTCCTGCAGCAGTTAGCCACACCCACTCCGCGGCAGGCACCTGCGACGTGGGAGGGGGCAGCTTGTCGAACATACCCGAAGTGGGACTTTGAAATATTTTCAGCTACACGAGATCGCTCATTTTTTGTGACGCTAAGTGTACTTCCCTGATCATCATTTTTTTACTGAACCGTTTGAGATATCTTGATGAAATAAAGATTAAGTTGGTCCAGGGGTTATTATATATAGACTGTATATATTTGATGTCAATACGTTCAGTGGTTTTTTAGTTAAATCCGGTCGGACAGGCAGACAGACATGAAAAAAAATTAACATTAGCTACGTCTTAGTTATTAATTATACTGTATGAAAAAATAATCAAAAGTTGTAAATTCGAAAATCACAGACAGACACTTCTATTTTATTTAGTAGTATAGATTTGTTTGTGGCCGATATGTTTTATTTAATACAGTTCTAATTCATAATATTAATTGCATGTTGTTTTAAAATCAGATAATGTTTAAATGTAATTACTAGCTGACCCGTGCGACTTAGTTCACATGAAATTTAGGACATGTTTCCTAATTTTTGAAATATAAATTTCTCTTCGCTTAGGTTGTATGCAGTTATTAAAATACAGCCCACCATAGTTTCATTATGGTTATACGTTTACAATAGTAATATTGCTTCTTTCTGATTTAATAGAGTTATTCAATTACACCCTTCAGTCGATTCGCTCTTGTTTTATGTCTCTAATGAAGTAGATACCTATATACCTAGCCACTGGGGCACTCAGGCCCCACTGGATACAGTTCTATCCACTAAGCCACTGCGGCCCCACTTGAAATCGCTCTAATCACTGGGCCACTGCGGCCCCACTTGATATATTTTTATCCACTAAGCCACTGCGGCTCCACTTGAAATCACTCCGCTCTACTGAGCAGAGTTATTATGCAGTAATCCTAAGAAAAGTTTAATCCAGTACCTATTTACATCCCTGATAAAAATATCACTCTAGCAACTGCGGCCCCATTTGATATATATCTATCCACTGGGTCACTATGGCCTCACTTGAATTAGTAGACCAATGCTACACTATTGGGTGCTCTAACCTCGGACCAGTAGCGGTTCCGCTATTGGGTTCTATAGCCACTTAGCTACTGCGGCCCCACTATTGGGTGCTCTACCCACTGAGCTACTGTTGCCCTCTTATTGGGTTCTCTAGCCCCTGGGCTACTGCAGCCAAACTATTGGATTCTCTATCCACTGAGCTACTGCAGCCCCCTTATTGGGTGCTCTAGGCAATGCGCCACTGCGGCCTCACTATTGAGATCTCTAGCCACTTAGCTACTGCGGCCCTCTTATTGGGTGTTCTGTCCAGTTAGCTACTGCTGTTCCCTTTTTGGGTGCTCTAGCCACTGAGCTACTGCGGCCCCACTTGGAATAACTCTAGCCACTGGGATACTGCGTTTTTTTGGAAGGAAAGGATGACAGCCCATAGACAAAAAAGGAAGGAGAAATGATAGAATTTTTTTAACAATGCTTTTTTATGCAGTTATCAATCCTAAGAAAAGCTTAATCCAGCACCTATTTACATCCCTGATCATCATTTTTTCCGGAACTGTTTGAGATATCTCGATGAAACAAAGACTCAGTTGGTCCTGGAGTTATTTTCTATAGACTGTAAATTTGATGTTACGTTCAGTGGTTTTTTGAGTTAAATCCGGTTGGACAGAAAGACAGACATACAGACAGACACGAAAAAAAATTAACATTAGATATGGCTTAGTTATCAATTATACTATAAGAAAAAATAATTTAAAGTTGAAAATTCGAAAATCACAGACAGACACTTCTATTTTATTTAGTAATATAGATATAGCTGTTTATAAGTTTCTGTTTTCAGTCTGTTTTTATATGAGTTGCTTTGCATAGAGAAATTTGTTGGTTGGTTGCTATGTTAACGCAAGACGTATGTGGAAAATATGACTTAACCATCTCGTAATTGGCGCGATGTTTAAACGCGTCGTTTAGGTATGCCGCTTTGAAGGCTTTGGCCATCTTGGTTTTTCCATCGGGCAGGCGATGACATAGTGGGTTATCATCAGTCTGAGTGATATTTCTATTTGCTGGTTAATTGGCCAAGTCCCTTACAGAAACGCAGACTGCCGATAAAGCGAAGATGCGCGCGGCTTTTGAAGAAGAATATTTTAAGTGCGCACGAACTTCCTTCCCGGATAATTTTTTCAAATCCAAGTTCGAACTACCGCTATTGTGTGTGGTACGGCAAAGACTAGTGACGTACCTAAGTCTCGAAAGTTTAGTAAGGGAAGAATAAGGCCCATAACCAGCACAACTGGTGTACAGAAGGTATTAACAAATGTGATATCGACCAAGATTTATTTTAAGTTAAGAATGCTAAATTTTTGATACAGAGACTACGCCTGCAAAATAAATAATGATTTTTGAGAAATTTATCTGGTTTACGTTACGCCATTTTATATCGTCAGTTATTTTGAAAGTTGCACTACCTCTATGCCTATGGAGCCCCTGAACTGAGATCTTATGTTCTCCCAACTGAGTTGGCGTGAGGAAATTATTTAATAATTTTAATTAGCATATTTTGAAATGGTTAAAAAAATAAAAACTGCAAATAAGAGATACTTACGAGAGGACTACATTCATAGTTACGGACACACAATGCAAAGTAAATTTAAAATAAAAGAGATGATACGCAATACTCAGTATTTACACAGATATTCAATTAATTCATGATGTTCCAACTAAAATATTGTTACGCGCTCGCTGTATCGCCTACCGCGCGAGCTAGTGGAAGAGAACGACAGAGAGTAGCTTATATGATAACGACGGCTGACTCTGGTTGTATTGTTTTCTGCGTTTATCTAACGAATGCTCTGGTTTACTGACCTCGTTCTCTCAGCGCGACTCGGGGTGCGTTGAACCTTCTAGATTGTCATGGCGAACGGTATAAATATGGTTACAGGCCTCTGGGCCGCGAGTTGAGTTGGAGTTGATGAGTGAATGAGTGGCAGAGTTCCGAGCGATATAAGAACGAGCGGCGAGAGAGTGACAGGAAGAAGGGAAGTCTGTGACTGCGAATATCGAGCAGTGAAGGGCACGGGTTGCAGGCTGGACTACTTGACCAGAGTCGTGAATGTAAGACATAATAAATGATGGCGACAGATAGACTTAACACGAGTTAATAATGAGTATGAGTTAATTGACTGTAACCAACAGAGGTAATTAAGAAGGACGTTAATTAGAGTTGAACTATACATTAAATATTACGCTCACTGTAAAATAAAAAGAGAAAAAGTGGAGACAGATAATTTAATGCCATAATTAATAGCGGAGTGAATTTCAACATTGTAGAAAACATTCCATCGAAAATTTCACGCGAATAATTACAAAAACGTCTATGAAAACGGCTAGCAGTCGGCCAAATCTTCTATGTAACAATCCATGCAAGTTGTCGTGCAATCTTGCATGCGGTCTTCCAAGCAAATATTCATCGTGGCACATAAGTTTCCAGTTCAAATTTTATATCGAGCAAAGTGAAAGACAACAGAGTGTTGGCTTCACTAACATAAATAAATCACACCACAGTCCATTTTCAATGGCGGCACACAGGGAATAGCATCCGTGGAATCGGCGCAGTGTTGCCAGTCGGTCAAATTTCGAAACAACTCTCGTGTATGCATTAACGGGAAGGAAATTTTGCAAAGACTGTTTTCAGAAGCACTCACATTAACCTCGAATCGGCTCTGTAGGATCTGCACGTACACCTGCCTACAGTGGTGGTAGGAAACCACTCGGTTTATCATCCTGGGTGCAATCTGTGAGTATCAAGCCCACGGCATCGCAAATTCAAATCAGACACGTGTAACAAAACACTGCTTGGAAGTCAAATCTCGCTAATTTGGAGAAACACCTATCACACCAAATTCATAGCGTAGCGCAAACACCTGAGCGTCATTTAATAGTTTGAAACTCTTTGTAAATGAGTACGAACTTGTGAGAAATGGCTGTGATATATAAACGTTCCTATTAATCAAGCGATAATACACAGTGCAGTGGCGTGTGATTTTCCACCGCATCATCCCTCCGTTTCAGCGTACCAGTATCAGAAACAGATGGTGGTGATTTCTATGGCGCAATTCACTTTTGAGAAAAAGACAAAAAGAGTGTCATCGCTTTGGTGTATGTTGAAACACACGAACAACAAACACACTTGAAGCTCCAGTATGGGGCATGACGTGCACTGATTAGCATACTGGAAAATTGGACATGCAACGGAAGGATGACGTGCTATCCCTCCATAGTAGCTTTATTCTTTGAGGTTCGAGTAATAACTTGGGGGCCACGGTGGCCTAGCGGTCAGACTGCTCGCCCCTCCTATAAGCAATTCACGGGAAAGTGAGCACTTTTAAGGCCCTAGTTACCTTTCTCCTATCAACAATTTTTTATCCTTTCGCCACTTATAAAAATAAACATTACTTTTTAAAATAGAAAACACTAAGTATATATACCATCAGGCTCGAATGTTAACGTCAAAGGCTACAATAAAATATATTTATTCACTATTATTCCAAATGAGAGGACTTCGAAAAGTGCTCAATTTACCGCGAATAGTCTATACCAAGGCGAATCTGGTTCGATTCTCGGCGGAGTAACTTATAAGTTTCACAAGTGGGGATACCGCTGGTCGTGGGACGATGCGGCTGGTCGGCGGGTTCCTTGGGGATCTTCCATCCCCCCTCCCTCAACAACACGCAACGGCATTTCGGCGCTGCTCCATAATCACCTCGCTTCGCCCTCATCGGCTCTCAAGACCTTGATGTTAAGAGCCGGCGAGATCTTTCCATTCCGCACCGCACCCCTTCCAAAAATTATTGGTCGGCCGCAAGGCTGTTCGTTCGTCGTGAAGTGTCGAGGTCGCAGGTGCGTGATCATCCGAACGCAGTTATCTCAGCCATCCGTACCATCACGGTACCAGATTTCGTAAAAGCTTGTGCCATTATACCGGCCTGTACGGCACCCGTCATAGCATTTTTCGCCTGGCGCGGCCGGATATCATCTCAGGTTTGGTAATTGGATCTGTCCTAGTTTCCGTGGCAGGTTCCATACCGGCTTTTATTACCTGGCCAATCACATTGCAGTTCAAAAGCGTACAGAGCTCCACGCAACACTCCGTGAAAACACACTACAGTAAGTATTTCGTGTGTTTAGAAATGGCGGCGAAATTGTGGTCAACCGAAGATATTATCACTTTATGTGAAAATTACAGTAAACACCCATGTCTCTTCAATTCAAAATACGATGTTAAGAGCCGCCTAAAATCTTTCCACTCCTCTCCGCTACTTATAACACCGCGACCACCGTCACAAGCGACAAGCTGCAGCACCTTACAACAACTTTCGCTGAGTGGAATCATATTTATTGTTTACCACCTACTCAATTTGCGCGCTCATCGACTGTTCTCTGTGCCAGTACGCCAACTGTTGTGTAATATAAATATCGCATACCAGCCTGCATAGCGCCTGGTATACTGGCTCCCGTACCAGGCCCTGTAGAAACTTGTACAAGAACCAAGTACGACAGCAGGTAGAAGTGTAATATCCGCATTAGCCACCAGTGGCGTGTGGTTAACTGTTGCAAGGTAAACTGACGTTATCTGTCTGCTGTACCCTGTTGCTTGCAATTTACACTTCCACCACTAAAACGTAGCTCGGCAGCTGACGCCACAGTACGCTTGTAATGGATCCCTTCTTGCTCACCTGTGAGTGGTCGGAATGTATTCAGTTTCACTAGGTTGCACTGTGGTTACTAACTGTTGCGGAGTGCACCGAGAATGTACATTAGTGAGCAAGCACCAGCTCCCCTTTCAACTGTTCACCACTAGCCACTGCTGTTAGCCACGTATCGACGAGCGAAAGGCCAACATCGCTTTTACGGCCAGCCATTTATCGGTTTGTTGCAGAGCGTGCACATTCTCGTCGGCTATCGCCGGGTGCAAGAGAGGAAGTGTTTAATTTTACCAACACATTAAGGCGGTCTTGAAGTGCGCTCTTACCCGATCTTTGAAATTTCTTTGCATGATGTTAAGGTACTTTTTTTTTCAATGAAACTGTGGAACGTATTCCCTGTACCTTAATCTACGTAACACACATCAGCCGAATGAGGAATAAAACATATAATTATTACAGACTATTTTGCAACCCATCAGTAGGGATAGATGTTTTTCGCGAGAATACTTCAAGACCAGTTGTACTCCAACACACTTTTGTTCATATGCACTATCGTCGTTGGATGATTTTAAATGTCACGTACCTCAAGTGTCTGTCCGCAAATCATGGACGTCCAGTATCGGAGTACTTCATTACGATAGGCCCAGTCCAATAAGAACGCGTTTTCTCAAGTAGACACGCGGCCAATAACCAAACGAAGTTGTGGTTGTGTACGTAGGATATTGAAGTCTAACATGAGCATAAATATTTTCGCGAAATACACCTGTCCCTACCCATCAGTGAAGTCAAAGGTGACGTCCGATCTCTGCATCTGAAAAGAAGATGATTTTATGAATAAAAAAGTAGGACAGGTGAGTGAACTGAGCTTTGCAAAAGACGTCCCGTTAAGAGTGCGATGGACCCCGCATTTTCTGTGAAGTAGTTGTTTGCGCGAACCTGCGATTCTCCGTAAATAAGTGTTCTGCAAATACGACTTTTTGTCAGAAAAGACCAAAAAAAAAAAAAAAAAAAAAAAAAACAATTATCTATGCCACTATTTTTTTTACTTTTGTCATATTAAGAGTATTCTTGGAGAGAGAAAAAAGCGAAAATGGTAAAATATCGTAGGGGATCAGTCCCCGCCATCTTGGATTTTCACTATTTTTGCCATAAGTTCCATTTAAGAACGTTTAATGAGATTTCTCGCACTACATGACATAAATAATAGCTCCTTAAGTTTAATCAAGCTATTACATCTCTATAGAATTGATTGTTGTTCGACTAGTGATTGATGGCATGAAATAGATAATTTTTTCTATCTTTCGCCTACAGAAATGGTCCTGGAACAGTAACCTAGGAATACATGTTGTAGAATATGTGCAATGTAATGTCCTACGCTTTGTCGAAGCCCAAAATAAAATACAAAATCTGTAATGCAATTTACGGCGGAAATTCCGAAAATCCAAGATGGCAGAGATTGATCCGCCTTGACGCTTGCCTACGCAGTTTCCGTAACACTGCGTAGACTATGCTCGAGTGTAACTTGAGCAAAGCTAATTAGAAGATTTCTTTGTTCTTCAGAACATAATTCTCACGGATGTGCAATCTTTGTTCGGCCGGTGTTTACCACGACCTCACAAGAACATGACAGCACAGCAATAATGATATTGCTAACAATAGAATATCATTATTATAGCTACTCAAAGGGGCATGATTGAGTGTAAATCCTTTAGCACGGTAAAGGATATTTGATTGGGTCAGTATCAATTCGGCTCTCCATTGGTTGATGGCCGAACAATAATGAACGCTATAAAGTACAGGGTAGGGTCCGGTGTGGCATGGACCAATAAGAGGATAGTTAGTTGTAAAAAGGAAGCGGTGTTCTTGCAATAGTGGATATAGGTGACCCATTTATAATCTGTCTTAAGTGCCAGTTGATGTGTGCAGACTTCAAAGTGTTAAGCGGCAAGAGAAAAGTACAAAGATATAGGCGTAGTTTAATATGTGGTCTTTCATCGCGTGTAATAAAACCACACTGTTACAGACCTAATTTGCACAGTACAGCGTTACGGCGGAAACACTGCACACCTTACGCGTAGGAGTGATGAGGCACTAGGCGTTCGTGTTACTGTCGCTTCTTGACCTAGGACGCGGGGATCCGCGGGGGGTCCACCCCACTATTAAAGTTCACATTGTAACATGCTACACGACTAAATCGTTTCACGCTGGTTCAACGTACAAAAATCCATAGTTGTTTGGTTTCATCTTCTCTACGCATGTTGCATGAATTACGAGAGGCTCCTATCACGGAGTCATCCCTGAATAGATCACACCCTGTCTTCCTAAATCACCACTTCGTTCTCTGAGTACTCAATATATGCCCCAAATCCAAATACTATTCATGTACAAGAGAAAACAATATATCTATTACAAATAATTTGTGGACAATAAATATTTCGGTTAAAATAATCCCTTTGGTTAAAAAAAAAAAAAATTCTTTTTCCAGCATTAAATACAAAATTGGCAGATATTATTTCTAACATAACAACATGTAGGGTTAATATTTTCTCTTGGGAGTTAACCGCTTACAGACTGTTGAGTATACAGCCAATCCAGAGTATTCATACTACCATGACCTACTTCCGGAAAGTTTTTGGAGATCAACTTTTTTGTGCCCGCCAAATCGGGAGATCCATGTCATTGTATGTATATCAAGTTTCCTTGAACGTTTATGCCAACGTGTGAGATTTCGGTGGACAAGTTGTTCGCCCCACCTCTTCTGACGTCACAGCTTTGCCCGCAGCAGCCGCGTGAGCTGGTTTGTGGGATAATCGCCGGAACTGCAGATAGGTCAATCTGCCCGGCTATCAGGACTTGTGTGTTTGCAACCATGCTCATCGACCGGCAAGCAAGCAGTCATTCTGCCCATTCGCTTTTGGCGTTTGGCCGCTGATCGGGCTGATGTGCCCACTGCGATGTTGCCTGTCGCTTCTATATTCCTCTCACGGTTATTTCACACTTTTCTGAAGCCCTCCTAAAGTTCTACTTCCAGGATATCCCTCCGCCTCTTGCAAACTAAGCTTAACTAAGTCAAGAAAATTACACCGAAGGACAACGCACCTAATTCGTGCGCACTCAATTGTAATAATATTTTAAATATATTATCATTTATAAATTAACACCAGTTTAATGAGAAATAAGATACTTTTATGTTAACAGAGGTATAGAACGCTTGTGATACTTGGCATATTTAGGAAATAACTAAACGCGTTATTCATGGGGTGATTGCTCAAAGGTTTGATTCAAAAAGTGCTAATAAACCGCGTACAGACTACGCCAGCCTTCAGGCTGACAAACTTATCATCGATTCCTACGATAACGAGTGTATGAAGTCGTGGTTGCTGCGCGTGCGCGTTTTCACCCACCTTTCAGCATAGTCTCCCAACATAACACGACCTCCTAACTAACCTAGGATAGTGGGTGAATAAAAGCCGTTCACAGTAAAGTGAGCACTTAAGAAATTAACCATAGAAAAAGCCACTGCCCCGGAATGCATATATTTTAATGGGCGCACTGAGTGACACTCGCCCAATAAAGTATGATAACGATGGATGGGAAGTAGTGCCATTTCTCAAAGTTGAATGAAGAGTGTTAGGTAATCATTTGTGATAACTTACATTTATTTCATTCCCTTTTCATTTTTTTAAAGCATCGAAGTGTAAAAATAAGCACATTTGTAAAGTATTTACTTTCTTAATAACTCCACAGTTTCATTTAACCAAAGCATGAATATAGTGATGAGGCCCATGGCAATGTTAATTTTACATAAGGCGGAGGAGTACGCAACGTGTGTACAAGTAGATCTTAAGCAGGACTTTCAAAAGTGCTCATTTTACCGTAAACAGCCTGTACGTGTTTTACACTTTTCTAATCTAACCTGAAATACCATGTTAATGAGTGTTTCTGAAGTTTAAACCAATCTAGGATAGTGGAGGAACGTGCCCAAGCTTCCACATGAGCATGCTAATAGTGAACGATTCTGTAATCGGATTTGAGGGCAGCAACAACAGAACATTCTGTTATGTTGTTACAATCCCAGTTGTTGTGGGAACAATCTAAATATACCTAGTTGAAGTTGTTCTGTTGGAGGTACTACCTGTTTTGTGGTAAGAAGGCAGTGTTCTGTCATAGGAACCGTACGTACAGTAACAAATAAAATTGCATACAGAAATACAACAAACAATTCTGTATGTATTACTGGGGCTGCGGTGGATGAGCGCTTAGCATGATCGCCTCCCGCCAAGGCGGGTTCAATCCCCGACCAGGTCATCGGATTTTCGCACGTGGGAATCGTGCCGGACGATGCCATTGGTCGGCGGGTTTTCTCGGGGATCTCCCGTTTCCCCCGCCCTTTCATTCCGGCGCTGCTCCATACTCCCCTCAATCACCCTCATCGACTCTCAAGACCTCGCTGTTAAGAGTCGCCCAAATCTCTTCATTCATTCACTGTTTGTGTTAACAATATTTTTGATGGTACCTAGAACAAATCATATGGCTGTCCCTATTTTGGTAGTTGTGTTCTCGGACTTTGTGTGTCGCTGCCTGAACACGGGAACAGATAGCAGTTACCGAAACGTCGCATTGTGTCTGTTCTGGAAAAACTACTGTGTTTGTGCGAGTTACTTCGTTGTGTTTGTTTTATTTGTTTAAGTACATATATAGCCTGTGACGTCTTCAGTGTATATATATTTGTGTATATATATTCTTGACTACAGCTTACCTGGCTTGCATTATGTCGTATCTGGTCAAACTCCTGTTTTATTGCGTTTCTTTGTTGTTTTGTCCCATTTTGTTCGTACTTATATTGTCAGTGTTGTCCTAATTTTTCCAAGCAGGTTTCTAGCCGGTGTTTTTTTCTATGTGTTGTCTGTTGGTTATGTATATATACACATATTATTCGTAATTAGTCGCTGTTCTGTTTTTCGACTCTATCCCCTCTTGGAATTTTCCAGTGTTGTAAACACATATTTATTTTCTCGTCCATTTTTTTATCGTGCTCAGTCCTGTTTTCCCACGGCAGACATCTGAATCGCAATGGCAAATGTCCAAAAATCCCCATCCAGTCATGGTTTCTACAACTATAATGTTTTTCCTGGTCAGTGATAATTTGGAAATTTATTTTTTCAAATTCGTCACTGAGGCAAATTAATTAACTAACATCTTCAAGTATGGATAGAGACCTGTAAAATTCGCGTTATTATTTAAGGACTATGCGTTTGACTAACTACAGTCATTAGCCGGAAATATGTCTATCTCGCCTAGGAGAACTCTTGAGCCAGTAAGATCAGATCAGCAGCGAAGTGGCCAATCTCTTTTAAGGATATCGATCAGGTAGGTGACGTTGATGATTAAAACTCCATTGGCCAATGAAACCACGGACGGCGCCCACTTATTTATAAGGCACTGGGGTATATCCTGTCACCGAAAGATAACGCGATATTTTGCACGTCTATATGTGTGAAGGATGAGGAACTTCTGTCAAGAATGGACGACAAGTGTCAACAACTGTGGCCAGGGAAGTTAACCCGCCCTATTGCCGGGCTACGTATCTTGTGCCGAGCGCTGCGAACTACTCACAATAAAAGCAACCCCCTTCTTCACCCCGGCTGCAGTGCGATGCCTTCACCTAGTTGTGTGGACTATTAATTTGCGGGCTCCACCTTGTTTCGTTTTTATTTTCCTCCTCCTTGCATCCCCCGTTTTTTTTGTCTGCCGCGTAGTGTCGCAGCTCACTTCTGCAGACTACATACATTTATTTTACCTCTCCCTCTCCTCTTCTCCTCTTGCACCCACTTGCTGGTATGCGAGTCATTATTTTTAATACCGAGCACGGGTTTATCATGGTTTATGCGCCGTTTGTCCAGTAAGGGCGGCAGTATTTATAATTCCGGAACACCGCGGGACGCAGAACACTTTAAAGCGTGCAAGCTAGCAAGCCAAGCCGCTACTTTCAACAACGCACGGTTATCTGTCGTTACTAATACGTGGGTCGCCGTTCACAGAGATACGATTTATTCTTCGGTTCAAAAACGGATCACATGTTAAACTATGGGTTGCATAAACGTTGTTTATAGGGCCGTAATTTTATTGGTCTGGTATACTTTCCAACCCCTCTCCCAGAAACGATGACGAAGTGCTTTGGCTTTGTAATTACTTCATACTCTAGGTTATATGTTTTGCATGAATAGCTACGCAACAACGACAACTTCACACATTATACCAGAAAGCTATACTATATTGTTACATGGACGCTTGAGGGGTGTATCTGAATTTGTGAGGGATGGAGGTCTTTCAAAATATATAAAATAACTAAATCTGATTTTTAATTTATTCATGTAGTTATTATTTACAGCATTCAGCTATTTATATTTACACATACTGCTTTTTATTTCTTAGTGAGCGCAATATTTAATGTATATTTCAACACTAATTAACGTTCTTCATAATGTCTTTGTTCAATTATTGTCAATTTACTCAAACTCATTAGTAACACATGTTTAGTCTATCTGTTGTCATAATTTTTAACGTCTTTCACTCACCCATTCACTCCAATAGCCCAGCTTGCCAGCCGCACTCTTTACTGCTTGATATTCGCAGTCACAGATTTTCCTTCCACTGGTCACTTCTCTCACCGCTCGTCTTCTATCGCCCAGGACTCAGCTACTCATTCACTCATCAACTACTCGGCTCGGAGGCCCGCCGCACAATTTATGCTCTGCTGGCCTTGACCTAGAAAGTTTGATGCACCCCGAGTCATACGAACAGAATCTACGGCAGTAAACCACTATAATATTCCTCAGATAGATGCAGAAACTCAATACAACCAGAGTCATCAGCGCGTGCCGCAAAAAGGATTGTCGTGTTGGCTCGCTGTCTGTAACAGATGCGGGGTCAGCGGCCTATCGATCGCCTGTCATTCAAAACAACCCTTTAAGTTGCTGCCGCCGCTATCATATAACTGATGTCTTTCACTTCCACTCGCTCGCGCGGGATGTGAAACTGCGAGAGCGTAACAGTATATATACAGTTTTCAACCATAATTTTATCTGAACTTTAGAATATACGACACAGGCGGTTGTAGTATTGCTTCCTTCACAATTTGAGCTCACAGATTTAGTTACCACTTTAAGAATTACTACTCTCCAACAAAATAGGTAGCAAATTGTGCATTCTAGTTAAGTTACATGAAAACGAGAAACAGTTATTAACTTGCATATCAATTTTAGTACTCGGCATAATTTTAATTTAATGTGCGAAACATCTGTCGTAATTACTGTGAGTGGCTCATGAGCAATTGAGCACTTAATCAAAGTTATAAATAAAAACACCTTCATGCACAACGTCATATTCAGGTTGTTCGTGATCAACTGTTGTGTCAGCTTGAGGTATCTACACTGACTTAGCTTGTCTGAATCTTTTGCTACTGGATTCCATATGAAGGGGGGTAAGGTAAATTTTAACCCGGGTGGGCTGGTGTGGTTTGCTTTTTGCAAACCCCCCCCCCCCCCCCCCGCCACCCGTTTTCTTATTTTTGCATCTCTCCTTATCCTCGTCTCCCAAGACCAACAACCACACGATTTCACCGTGGTTTGTTATTCTTTTAGAAATTGGCTTCCAAAGATTAGCTTGTAACTGCGCTACTGAATTGTATTATACTTACAACACATTGTTTGTGAAACACACAAAGTTCTTTATGTAGCTCTGGGTTCATAATACACTTAGAAGTCGGCAGCAGTTGATTGTTAAAATTAAGTTAATTTTACACATTCCACGGTGATGTTTCATAAGATTTCCTTTAATTTCATTAATGTTACAAAAACAATGTTGGCGACTAATTTCTTTGTAAAAAAAAACAGTTACGGTGTAAGGGCAAGGATATCCTACAATCGCTTCTTGTTAACCAAGAATATGTTATGACATAATATCTCTTAACTAAATAGCTTGACGGTTTACTACTAAGCATGATTGATGGTTGTTATACAAGATTTATAGTTTTACATTTGTAAGTTTTATTAATTACATTATGCAGGTACAATAATACTAAATTACACTGAAGAGATAATTATTAAAATTACATAAATTATATCAAAATTTACAATTTGTAATTCAGAGTTTGAATATTTATAAACAAACTTATAAGAACCACGCTTATTTATACATAAAAGTTAACCGTGCACTTTGCAAGGCTTTTTATGTGCAGTCTTTAATAATCGAATCTGTGTCAATCTCTTCAAGAACAACATAACATTCTATCGACACCGTTACAATTCCTGCTAATCGTCCTGTGACATTGTGGATCTTAAGCAGTTCATAATAAATTTGCATTTAGAGAAGCTGCTTGTCCTTAGAAAGAGAGAGAGAGAGAGAGAGAGAGAGAGAGAGAGAGAGAAAGAGAGAGAGAGAGACTCGCAGTTGAAATAATAATCTTTGAAGAATGCATCAGTTACGATGTTTTTTTTGTATACTTCGTTATTCTATAGACTCCTCAAAATAAATGTTATATTTTTCCCTTAATAAAATACGACAAACTCTAAAATATAGGCCTAAACCTGTATGTGAGGAAAAAAAACCATGCTCCTTACTTGCTTCTAAACAAACGTATTGAAAGCTAGCATGGAAGTATGGGGGAAGAGAAATAAACTTTTGCATTCGTGCACTTTGTAAATGTGCATACAAAGTGATGTGCCAATCCTAAAGCTTTTTCATATTAGCTTTATCCTCCCTCTGGATAGAAAATATATAATTTACGGTATTATTTTTATGGGCAGTGGTTGCTAATGGCATTTCGCTGCCTATGGTGGAATTTTTTGATGTTGGGCATGTATGTCTTGAAAGGCGGAGACATCGGGAACCATGCTATGCTTACAGCGCTACTCGATGCAGGGTGGTGGTCGGTTTTAAATTATTAGGACAATCATTACTAATTATAAAAAAAAAACCGCACGAATTGGCGTCATGAATTTAAAAAGGCAACTCGATGAATTGAAATTCTTAAATGTAAAATATATAGATTTGATGGTAAACTGGCGTGATTGGAGAATCTGAAAGAAAGACAGAGAGAAATAGACAGAGAGGGAAATAAAGACAGAGGGAAAGAGAGAGAGAGAGAGAGAGGGGGCGGGAAAGAAAGATAACGGAATACATATTTCTGTATGGTTTCGCAAAAGTCGATGCACATACGAAATTTAAAAATTGCTTAGTTTATAATTTGATAAAAATGTTTACTTGCCATTTACGTTAAGTTTTTGGTATTGTTTTAATAACTCTGATAATTATAGGTAGCAAAAAACCACACCCTATGCACCTTATGTGTAGTCGCTCTGCCAGATATAAAAAAAATTAGATCGAATAATTAATACAGTTATTCGATCTACTATACCCTACGTCTTCAAATGTAAAATGGCTACGAGAAACATACATGTATGCTTGAAGGGCTATTCGTAGAGCCCCGAGTATTTCGCTGAATGAGTTGGCAGCAAGCTAGGCTGGACAGCCGTCTATACACTCGATACATTATTGTTTGCTTATTGGTTGCTGTGATCAGGCAAGGCCTCTGTACAGGAGTGTTGAACACTCACTCACGCTACTGCTCCCTGCTTATTACTGACGTACAGTTGAACGGGGCGTGTCTAAACAACTGTCGTCCAATCAGAACTGTAGGAGAAAAGAACAAGTGTTTGGAGTCTACCTCGCCACCGAATCGATTCGCGAAATTCTTGTGTCTCTAGTTAATGGACGTAACCGTTGAACTCCGTCGGGTAGGCCAGCAATCCCGAGTCGAGCCTAAGAAACCCAGCCACAGCCACAGCCACAACCACACACTCCCATTTAAAAAGCATTGCTCCCGTAGCCCCATTTATTCACTATTAACGCTAATTATGCAATGACAAATAATTTATTTCAAATGAGTTATGCCGATATCAGTTAGTGCTTCTGTCAAACTGTGTTTTAGGACGAACCCCAAAAATTTTTATATCGTTTTACTATCCAAATCTTGAGACACTGTGGGAACTATTCTTCCAGCATGATAACGCAGTTTCCCATGTATAGTCCATTCGCGGTTTCTTCGCACTTTTTGAAACAAACCTTTGAAAATATACCCCATGTATGACGTGTTTGGTTGTTTGCTTTAGATGTCGTGTATCGAAAGCGTTTTATTCTTGTGTTAACATAACAGTACTTTATTTTAGATCAATTGATCTGTTATTAATATTTTATCTATAAGTTTTAATACTTCATTTATAATTTAATATGAATAAAGACAGGGAGGAGATACGTGTGTTGGTAAATGCTGTTCACGATAAAGTGTGCACTTTTGAAATCAACCTCTGAAAAAAGTCACTGCTCCTACCTACATATATATATATATGTATGCGTGTGTATATATATATATATATATATATATATATATATATATAAATGGGCACATTGAGTGACATGTGCCCAGTAAAGTTGGTAACGGCGGATGGAAAGTAGTTCCATATTTTAAAGTCGAATAAAATGCCAGGTAACCAATTGTGATGACTAAAATTATTTCTTTCTCTTTCTGTTATTTGTAAATGCATTGAAGTTTAAAAATTATAAGATTTATAAAATATTTACTTTCCTAATAATTTCGCACATTCACCTGACCGACGAATGAATAAAGTGATGAGGCCGATGGCAATGTTAATTTTACATGAGGCGGAAGAAAAACATAACGTGCATACAAGTAGATCATAAGCAGGGTTTCAAAAGTGCTCATTTTACCGTGAACAGCCTACAATGCCTAGCAAGTAATGGTTCATTTGCAAAATATTATTACACTGAGTGCACACGAATGCGGTGCGTTGGCCCTCTGGTGTAATTTTCTTAGCTTAGTCTGCATGAGGCGGAGGAATTTCCTAGAAATCTATCTTAGCAGGGCTTCAGAAAATTGGGAGTAACCGTGAATGGACTATATCTAAGGAAACCCTGTGTACTCTACGTGATGCACGCACGCTACCCCGGCCGGCTAGATCTCCAGATCTCATCCCCATCGAGAATATGTAGGACTTGAAGTGATGGCGCCTGATATTTAGCGCAGTCCCAACAACGATCATGGTTCAGCTACATCAAGAAGTACGAGTGTGGGATACGCTACCCCACAGAGACATTCAACATTTATACGACGGGATATATATGTAATTACATGCCAGAACTGTTGTGTACGGCCGTTCGGGGGTCTTTACATTCTAGCTGAAGTGCCTGCTGTAAAATATTTCAAAATTATTTTCACTAAAGGAAACTACCTCATCTCCGATACTCGAACCCGCTCTTCACCAACGACCGCTTTGTCTTATTGTGTTAAAATCTCTTTATCTAGATAGGTTACGTGAGCACTGTTGACATAAACCTTGAAAAAAAAGTTACTGTCCCTATAAGCATATATTTTAACGGGAGCAATGAGTGACATGTGTCCAGTAAAGTTGATAACGATAGAGAGAAAAGTAGTTCCGTATACTAACGTCTAACAAAAAGTGTCAAATAACCATTTGTGATAACTTAAATTATTTCTCTTGCTTTCTGTATTTTTTAATGCCTCGAAGTGTAAAAATGAGCAGATTTGTACTTTTTTTTTCTAATAATTTCACAGTTTCACTTGACGGATGGATGAATAAAGTGGTGAGGCCCATGGCAATGTTAGTTTTACATAAGACGGAAGAACACACAACGCGTATACAAGTAGATACTAAGCAGTGCTTTCAAATGTGCTCACTTTAACGTGAATAGCCTTTAGTAACATGGTCCAGAATATAACGTCACCTCTTGGGAAGATTTGGAGAGTATCTGCATTTTAGAGTGAGATTAAACGTCTCCAGAAACACTGTACATTTTCGCAGTTGCAATTACGTAACTGCAGAATGTATCTCTTTATAAGCTGATCACGAAAAAGTGAGCAATTTTCAAGCCCGTGCGTAGAAGTTTCTTTCAGCTTATTTGTATGATTTTGGAAAGTGTTGATATAAAATCTGCCATGTGATTAATAAATACGTTGTATATATTTATTGTTTTCATAAGTTAACATCTGAAGCCACAATAAAATGTAATGTTTTTCTACTCTACCTGCCTGAAGGGCCTTTCAAAGTGCTCACTTTACTGTTCTTTAATATCGCTAAACTATTCTTACCTTTGATATGAAGTTATTTTTCTTCAAATTTTCTGAAACAATATATATTTATTGGCTACGGAATGTGATATTTCCATACAATAAAATGTATGAAGGAAAGATTTATTAGCTGCAAACCTATGTTTCTCTAACCTTATATTAAATTAAAAACAATATTGTGCTATTTTTGCAAACAAAACAGCTTCGAAGAAATGGTTTTCTCTGCCGCACAGAAAACGTTTGAGTTGATTTTTTTTTTAGAATGCATGTGTTGCATTAAATTTTCTGGTTGTCCCACGGATTTTATGTATTTACCAGTCCAACATACCACCACTTTCTTATGTACCAACTTTGGGGCAGATACGTGAATTCCTAGGGGGTGTTCTTAAATGCATTTCCACTAGTGTATTTTGTAGTTGTTCCATACCTATCTTCCTTCAAAAAATAACTGTCCAAAAACTCAATGTTCCTTCTTAAATACTTTCTGTAATGTTCCTAAATCAGTTTGTGTTCAGCTCTAACCTTAAGATCCATCTGCGATCATAAATCGTACACGTGTTTAAGATTAATTTTTTCATTAGTTGTGCGCTATATAAATGTGATTAAAATTGTTTATGTCGATATGTTGATGCCATTGGTTATACTATTACAGCTAGTAATGAATTAAATGTTTCATTTTACTGTAGATACTTTTTTTGATAAAATTGCTTTTAATGAAATATACTTTACATCAAGAAGGTGTGCATTGAAATTATGAAAATCTCTACATTATTTTGTAAACTTGACTTGCCCCGGTATAATCCACTATTCCAAATAATATGATCTATACACGGTTGCTTCCAACTTTTATAAAGCAATGCTAGTATTCTACTTCTAGAATATTCCTCCGTCTCAGGCAAACAAAGTCTACAAAATTACTCCAAATGACAGCTCACCGCATTCGTGTGCACTCGGTGTAATACTATTTTGCATAATATAATAACTATTTCTTACTAGGTGTTACCAACACATCTACTTTCACCCTGATGCTATTCATGTTAATTATAAATGAAATATTATAATTTATTAGTAAAATAAAAGGAAAAATTTAATTTAATTAAAAGTAAGTAAATTTAATTTTAACACAATTATAAAACGTTGGAACACAAAATATTTAGGAAACAACACTGGGAATATTTTTGAAAAGGTTTTTTCAAAAATTGTGAAGAAACCACTAACCGAATACAAAAGATATTGCAGAGGACAATAGTACATAACTTGCTATCCGAAGTTTAAATTCGATCAACGAGCGTTAACTAACGTTAAAACGTACAGCAAAATAGTTGGTTAACACACTGGTGCAGAAGCTACTTGGTTTTCGATTGGGGTCTAGACAAATCGCGGCGATTTATTTCCGGCCGGAGGTAATTAACGACGCGAGGCAGGCTGAGCGAGCGCGTGTGTGTGTGTCGATCCCGGCGGAGGCCGCGAGCTAATTAACAGCGCTAATTAAAACACAGTGATCGAAGCGACGGAGGAACAGACAGCTGAGCGGACTGTCACGTCGCTGATGGTTACCGCTGCGCCGCCGCTCGCAGAACAAGCAGCCAATGAAGACGTGGCGCCAGGAGAAGGTTCTGAAAATGCTCTTCCGTTACACGTCCAGTCGGGAGAGACACGTCATTCACGACGACGACGTGTTTGAGGAACTGCCGGAGGACAACGACGGGACTCAGTTAATCCGACGTACAGCTGTGGTGCGAGCAAACCATAGACTGAAGACGAGGTAGACCGATTCCTCGTCTTCTGCGCATGCGCCCAACGTTGACCTACGCCAAACCAACACAACTGTCAAGAGTCACATGGTCAAGAGTGATATAACCGTAATATTCAAAAGACACGCACGATTATACAGAATGTTGCAAAATTGTATGTCAATACTTCGGGGAAACATTCCTCACATATGGAGGATGAAAAAATGATATTTAAACACAGGTCCGCAAAGGCTTCGTTTCGTCACGACAGCCCATAATACATAATATACAGTGTATGGCCCGCGGGCTGAATCATGTTACTGTGGAATGCCATCGCAGCATTCATTTCCGTTATGTACACGATAACTCACACCACGACACTACACCTAGAACAGTGGAAACTGCACAGGAATTAGTTACCCACTTGTGAAAGCATATCGTCGGGTCTAAAGGAAATGTTCAAAATGCCCTCTATCGGCATTAACACATGCATCAACCCGCCGTTGCATGGACTCCCGGATGCGTTGCTGAATCGCAGAAACATTCCTGGTTGTTTTGCAGTCCGCCACAATACGGTTATGGAGGGTGCCCACATCGTCCACTGGGGTCGTTTACACAAGTGCCTATAAATGTCCCCACAAATAAAAGTCTAGTGGATTCAAATCAGAGCTCCTCGGGGTCTGATATGGGGCTGCCAATTACAGCTGCGATTGTATTCCACAGTAACATGATCCAGACCGTGGGACGTACACTGCATGTTATGTATTACGAGCTGTAATCAAAAAACGAAACCGTTTGCGCACCTGTGTTAATATATATCTGATTTTTTTTTGTCTTCCAGATGTGATGAATGTTTCCCGGAAGTATTGGCATGCAATTTTGCAATATCCTTCATGAATAAAATACTTTTACAAATTTAAATTTAATCAAACGCCAGTGCAAATTGGTGAGAAGGAGTATGCAAACATCTCAAAGCACTCGTTTCCTATTGATAGTGTTTTGACCTCAAACGTCAAATCCTATTCACGTTGTTTACGAAAGTCGTGTTGGTAGAAAAGCAGTTAAATGTTGGGACATGGAGACTGTTTCTGCTCAGCTAGCGAGATCGTTAAAGCGCATTTTCACTCTACAGGGAAAAACGAGCCCCAGTGCTCAGTCCAAGGCCCGATAAGGTAGAGGATGTTCACGATAAAGTGAGCACTTTTGAAATAAACCTTTCAAAAAGTCACTGCTCCTACCTGCATATATTTAAACGGGCGAACTGAGTAACATGCGCCCTGTCAAGTTGGTAACGAAGGATTGAAAGTAATTCCATTTCTAAACGTCGAACAAAAAGTTTTTGTAAATTATTTTTGATAACAATTTCTCTTTATTTTGATGCATCGAAGAGTAAAAATGAGCAGACGTTTAAAATATTAACTTTTATAATAATTTGACAGTTTCACTTGATCGATGCATGAATAAATTAATGACGTCCGTGGCAATGTTAAATTTACACAACGTGCATACAGGTATATTTTAAACAGGGCTTTCAAAAGTGCTCCATTTTACCGTTAACAGCCTTTCGGCACTTTTGGTACCAACCTTTGAAAAAAATTATTGACGTTAACTGTATCCTATGCTACCTTACACAATGTTACGCAGGCTCCCATTAAGTTGGCGGAGAACCAAGAAAAAATAGTTCCAAGTTGAATTGTTTAAATTTATGGCGAATCAAGTTAGTATTTTTCTGATCTATCCGGACAGTCAAAAATACGAGGCATATTTATTAGTAGCGTATATAAAGGTTGGTAAGAATTTCGCATTTTCACACGGCGTTAAAATTTCTTCTCGACGAGAAAAGTACATCTTGCAGTCTTTATCTGATCAGTGAGAATTTCACTGTTTAACTAAACTAACAGCACATGACTTATTCAACAGTAAGCTAGGCCAATTTATCTGACGAACTAGTGATAAAATGCCGACATTCCCTCATTTATTGATTAAGAGACATTTTCCACCGATTCATCAACCATTTCAATCACTGTTTTAAAGTTATTTGTTTTAACACAGACGGATCAGTTAAACAAGGTGTTTAAAATGGAATAACAACGCATAAACTAGTAAACCTCATAAAGTGTTTTTTAAAGAGTTTTTCATATTTCACGATACCACTTCACGGAGTAACGTAAACATTCAGTCCTTCATTTCGATTTTACGTCTTTCCATTTCGTTTTCACGGAATCATCACAGTGCACGGTTTGATGGTTTACACGGTTTTAAATGTGAAGTGAGTGCATTTATGGGGACTATTTGTTTTAACAATCCTAATATTACCAATTAAACCAAAATTAAAAAAAATAACATACACTTGTGAAGTGCATTTCGTCAGAGTTGCCGACTTGTAGTCGGAGGGCCGGGAGTTCGAGTCCAGGTTCCTCCACGGCGGATTTTCAGTTCACATGTGCTCTGTGAATTTGTAATCAGGTTGGTCTGTCTACTTGAGCTCGTCACACGTCAAACTACACACACATACACTGTCAAACGTCCCCACACGCTCTGTCCAACGGCAAATGTATCAGTCAATAAAGTCAACTATAAAAACAAAATGTAGTGCAATTGGTAAGGTAACAATCCACAAGCGGGATACTGTGGGTTCAAATCCTGGTCATCCTGAATAATTTATTAAGTTTTTTTTTAATCACGTTAATTGGTACAATATAAACAATGACTACCGGAAACATATTTATTTCCCGTTGTTATTTAGATAAATTCACTAAAAAAATTATATTTAATTCGCACTCAGTTGGCTGTCACTTATTCAACCGGTGGGATAGCTTCACTCAAACAATCATAGGTTTTTCCACCGTTTCTAGGTGTAGCCATTTTCACTGATTCGAGTAGCTGAATTCCACTGCGAATGTGTGGTTTTGCACTGATTTGAATTTAGAGTGTAAGCGGAGTTTTTGAAAGTGCTCAGTCACCCATGTTATGTGATATCGTCAGTTACATGAATATCGTATCTTTCAGCAGCAACGTTGCACATATGTTGCTCAGAAAGTGACTTTGTTGGCGTGTACAGCACACAGTAGCAGACAACGTTCTGTAAGTGAAGTGATTCACCTGTGAGAAGCATCATTCGCTCTTGAGATTATATTCCCTACACTCATTACTGCTGCAGCCAGTAATATGAAGCACAATATTTTTTTCGTGTCAAAATATGAAAGAGCGTTATAGACAGCATTAAAATTGTGTTTGCTGAGACACCTAAACTAATATATTTTTATGTGGCCCTAAGGGTTATACCGTCGATGTCTGTGCTAAAGATTGTTAGAGAAGCCGAAAAAAAAAAAATGCTGCTGGGGATGTACTCTGACTGATGGAGACATTTTATACAAATAATATTGACTTCATGAGTACCACAAATTTTCTTGTACCACCCAATTTAGTTTTTTTTTTTTTTTTTTTTTTTTGCGTAAGTTGAAAGAAAATTACAGCTTGTGATGTTTCCTAATACAAGTATTTTATCCAAGCACAACTTTTGTATTTTTCTTTTTGTTATGACCAATTCAAGCAATCGGTAAGCACACAGAATGGTAACCGCTGATCTCTCATATGCCCCCTGAAGGCCGTGCTGTCGCGAAACCGCGAACCGAAATTCCCATAACTCGTTCGAGGAGGTTCGCAAATCCTAGTTGCAGCCCGACAGACTTGGAGTCTAATGACAGAGCCGGCGGTGGGCCGCCGTTTTCGTGTTTCAGCTGGACTCCGGGCCCGTATTTATGAATGTTGAGGATTCCGCCTACCTAGAGCATTTTACCCGCGTTCGAGTCCGAGAATCGCAATAAAGGTAAGGGCCACACCGCCATGTGGATCATGTGCGCCATCGCCGCTAAGCGCGAGGATCAGAACTGGCGAGCAGTGTTCTCGTCGCACTGCGTGTACCTATGGAACTTCAATATGTGACCCTATTATTTTATTGATGGAAAATCTGCAGAAATATTTCCTACGCCTCACTGCGCAAACAGGGAAAAACAAAATAATAAAAAGTTCAAAAACACAACACCGCGTCAAAGGCTCAACAGCGGTCAAGGGGGAAAATAACTGAAAGCAGAGTTTAAACGCAACATAATATTTACCAAAATATACATAAATTTAAATGCGTGGGTTGGTAGAACTTCAGTGTATTTGTTTTGTTTTTATTTATATGTATAGCAGAATATAAAAACATGTATATATAACATGCAAAGTTTCATAACAAATTAAAACTGTATTTTATTAAATTTCCAAAACAGTAAATTAAAAAATGTGCACTATATGATCTGCGCTTACAACAACGCTACTCATATAACATGTTTACAGGTGGAATAGCCATCATTCATTTTTGTCCAAATGTGGCAGATTTGCAACATCCTAAAAATGTTTTCCAAACATTTTTAAATTACTCATAGGCTGGCTCGAACAACATTAAAAATTGATCTTAAAAGAGCCTTCTGTAAAAACTTCAGGACACTTTCAGTGACAGAAAATGTTAGCCTAAGTTAATTACACGTTCGTGACGCCTTCTTTAGTCATCCTCTGGTTTATTTTAAATCTATCCCCATTTTGGGGCATATTTAGGGAAACTTTAAGGAATCTAATATGCTTGACATGCTCTGCATAAATTACATTTTCCTTTAAAAATCATGTCCACTCTATGCAAAAATGCGAAGTACAAAATTGTGCTAAAATACTACCGAACCCCTCAGGGTCCTTCCTGCATTACGACTAACCTGAAGGGCTTTCTAACTGCGTAGTACAATATTTCAGGTACATAACTGTCACGATCCCAGGAGTCGACTTGCTCCGAGGCAGACTCCGGGTGTCGTTAAATACAGGTACAAAACACCAAAACAACGTGACTCTGACCAATTATAATTTCAACCAATCGATATGTATACGAACATTCTAAACATTCGATATTTCCTAGAAAACGCGTGCCTATTTTGCAAAAGCCGCTCGGCGCAGCGATCCGAGCGACGGTGCTGCCCTCAGCCCGGGGTCTTGGGGGAAATGCAGCTGCCACGCCATTTTTGCTGGCTTACGGCCTGTTTGCTGGACGTGTTGCTGCTTCCGTGCCGGAAACCTGCAGTGCCCAAGCTATTGATCGCGTCGCTGCACGTGGTGGTGTTCGATCAGAGTTTTCACCGCACCAGCACACAGGAATCAGAGTAAGAAAGAATATCACTTGTATTGTCCGTACTATTATAGCCTGTTCACGGTCAAATGAGCACTTTTAGAAGCCCTCCCTAGTATCTACTTGTATGCACGTTGTATGTTCTGTCGCCGTATGCAAAATTGTCATTGCTATGGGCCTCGTCGCTTTCTTCGTGCGTCGGTCAAGTGAAACTGTAATATTATTAGAAAAGTAAACATGTAAAAATCTGTTAATTTTGCACATCGGCGCATTAAAAAGAAAACAGAAATCGATAGAAATAAATTAAGTTATTACAAATGGTTACCTAAAACTTTTGATTCGACGTTAAGATGTGGAACTACTTTCCCCTTCATTGTTACCAATTTTACTGGACGCAAGTCACTCAGTGCGCGCGTTAAAATATATGTAGGTAGGAGCAGTGACTTTTTTCTAAAGTTCATTTCAAAAGTGCTCACTTTATTGTGAACAATATTCTTGATATAACTCTGTAAATGTATTTTTCTGACGAAAAACTTCGGTGCATGCGGGAACACGTCATGGCGTAGGTGACAAATGGGTCAGGTTCCACTCGGCCGTCGGGAATTACCGTCTGTCTCAGGTTCGATGCAGGGCCCTGGAGTATATTTGTACGTCTCTGACGCGTATATTTTGATATAAAGCGCTTTGAATAAGCCATTTTTAGGCTTTTTGAAATACTATGGAATAGCATTTATAATGCCCGTGACGTTTTGAAAACATTAAACAGCCCTCGTCTGAAGTGTGTATTTTGATCGTAGACCAGCACATTTGACGCGCGTCTAATAGTTTCGTGGGAAAACGTGTATCTCAAACACACTGCAACGCTATTCCAGCGCCATGTATACGGGGACATGAAGGCCATGTTTAAGAATCATTTTTATTTCATTACCTAAAATAGATTTGTATAAGGACCACATAAATATAAATATGATCACATTTTTCAAAATAAGGTACAGCACCGATAAGTGGAAAATTTCGGAATATGGAAGCTCAAATTTCTATCCTCCTAATTAACTTTGGAAACTAAATGATATATCATGTGATCTATGTCATACATACGACAAATTAATTAAAAATCAAAGATCTTTAACAATCGATACTTGGATACTGGCATCCTGAGTATATTTTAAAATAGGTATTGATGTTTTCGCCAACACCTTTTTATTCCTCTGAGAGAAAATAATGTTAATATTTATTAGTGAGTGGAAATGTTAAGCATATTCGAGAACTAAAGGTGTAGGTATTCTAAGTGCGATACAGGCATGCGTATCAAATGCTACATCGTCTCTATACGCTAGATATTGCATGACGTGCAGCTTCGATACTCCATACTACGTTCAGGTTTGACGTAATAGTAAAGATAAATTATTCTGTCCATCATTAAATTATTTTAAAGTCATTATAACTGGGTTCCCGTAACTGAAAATGATTGTAAGAAGGCCCGTTTTAATTATTTTTACTGCTCAAGAAATACAAATTAAAACTAGAAATTACAGAAAGCAATTCGGTATTCGTACAAAACCATGAAAAATATCTCCTAAATGTTATTCAATTTAATTTGACCTTCACAAAGTTACTTCGCTCCTAGAAGCAGTGTGGCTTTGTATATTTATCTCTTACTGAACAAAGACATAAAGAAAGTTAATTATTACAATGCAAAATATTTTACCCGAATCTGCACTTTAACATTTCGTAACTCTAGGCGATTAACAGTTTGCAGATCATAAAATTCACAGCTAAACACAAGACATTAAAACAAGTGAATTGTAGCCTCTCATGTGATCTAGGGTAATGATGTTAATCATGTTTTGTAAGCGTTTCAAGTTAGTGTAAAAGGGAGCATTAGAAAAAAAATACCAGCACAGCAACTGTAAGTAAATACAACTCTCAAAGGCAATTTAGATTTGTGATACAATCCTTATGATGCAGCATTCTTGAAGTTGTTCCACGTATCAGTTGTTAGAGCCAACAGATTTCTTTTAAACTGGCGGACAACTGCCTAAATCCTGGCGGGGCTTAAGATGATCCGCAAGCCATAAGTTATACGCTTCCCCATTTCTATATAAAATAAAACCATAAAAGAAAAAAGTTGCAGATAATCTCTTCTCGCCTTACTGATATAGTCGATTCACATTAAAGTGGCCACTTCTTGGGGCCCTACCAGCAGGCACAATGACCACAAAATAATATTTTACTGTGGCATCAGGAGTTAATTTTTAAAGCCATAAAATATATACACTGTTTATATTAGTCACAGGCGAAAGGTAGGAATAAGTTTAAGAGAAGTTTGAAGCTCGGAAGCTCGGCCTTAAAAATGCTCACTTTACTTCAACAGCCTATGAAAAAGTGACAGCTATACCCGGTACAAAGTGATACACAATTAATAGAAACCTCATAAAACACTTCGCTTAGTCATTATTTTAATTTACAAAACAACATTATTTTATTGAAACGATAGCTTTTTTTCATTATGTTTATTTGATTTTCGCCCTTAACGGCTCTCTCTCTATCTCTCTCTATATCAAGTGCCAGAGCTCATGCCAGATCACACGATGTAGTATAAGCAAACATGGTAGAAGGACAATATGGGAAAGTAGCCGAGAAAAAAAAACGCGAGACACCGATGCCAGCGCTCCTATAGTCCAGGAATATTAGTCAAATGAGGGCAAGAATCTCGGAATGAGAGATAGTCAGCTATAAACTTGTATAAACCTTTATTTTGACACCCTAAAACTTGTCTCAAAACCTACCTATCGTAGGGTGTCCGCGACCACAGATATTTCAAGGTCAAAGGTAAAAAAATCGATTTTTTACACATTTATTGCAAATATCTCGTTTCCTATGGGTTTTATGCTATTTGTATTTATTATAAATATTGTAGAGGATTAAATTCTCTACAACTTTGTTTAAACATTTTTTTTATATCTTGAACCATTTTAGAGATAGAGGGCAGAGCGCGCGCAGTGTTTAACTATTTAGAGTATCATTCGAGGTCAACCTGTAGTCCCGATTAAAAACACGCCGTATAAAGTTTATAAATTATTGATAAATACATAATTCTAAATAATTTGCATTTTTTATTAACTATTACGTTATAATTAATAATTTTTTTCAATAATTCAGTATCTATTCATTTAATAATACTTACCTACTCGTGTACTTATAAAGTTATTAAGGGAAATACTTTAATTATTTTTTAATTCTAATCTTATTTATACTAATTACTTTCTAACTAAATAAAAAGAAAAGAATTAAATTTTTAATTAATGTTTTTATTGAAAAATACCATTTCATACATTTATGAACGTTGAAATTAAAAAAAATGAATAATAATAAGAACTACAAGTTCTAATTTCAATTTTCGTCTTCTTCATCATCGTCTTCCAGTCGCTGTAAAATTTCAAATTCCTCCGTGTTCTCTTCTTCAACGACATTTGTCTCCAGTTCTTCCAGGATTTCGGGTCAAAAGTACCGTCTTCATTGATATCACTCTGATATGGTGAAGCATTAAGACAAGCTTGCCATTACACTGGCCGCAAGCTAAAGAGCACTGCAACCCTGCTTTCCTGCATCCACATCGCGAACCACAACCATTCTTGCAGTTGCAGAATATTGTGTTAAGCAATTCCTCCGGAGCTGGGGGATTCATTGTCATAACAGGTTCCAGGAATTGTACTGGGAGGCGGATAAGATTTAGTTTCAACAATGGATGATCGAATGTCTTCTCTAATAATAGCTGCTGCAGCTTCTACAGTTCTTAGTCTTTCTGCTTGAGGATTTAAGTTTTTATTATCGTACCAAGCTTTTGATAAAATATTAGCGTGTGAATCACGAAAAGAAATGATCGTAAAAGCTCCTACTTTTTTCGTAATTATTATATTGGTTAAGTACTTTTGTTGTAGCCTTGAAATAATAGTTTTATCATCTGGTACATACCCTGTCAAGACATCTTTAAGCTCTTTTAGTGTAAATTGTGAATCGTTATTATTTTCTATGTAATTGAAAATTTCTATCATAGCTTCTGAAACTTGATTATCTTGACGAAGTTTCGGATGAGACTATGGTACTTTAATTGTGAAGAAATTCGTATAACAAACAGCATGGTATTTAGCTTCAGCAGCATCTAAATCATATTGAAAAAATATACGATTTTTCACCAATTCTCCGAAAGTATCACCACGTTCTTCTGCTTTTTTCATAACATTGTCTTTAAACTCAAGAGTACTCACTGCACTTATCTTGCGTCTATACTTTTCTTTTTTCTTTGTCTCTGCGGCCTCGTCAGCTATTTCACCACAAAATAAACACTGCTTCTTGAAATCGAACACTTCACTTAGTCTTTTATGCGGTACAGTTGGAGAAGCTGTAGTTTCATCTTGTTCTAGTCGCCGTTTTGCTGCTAATATACAATTTTTGCTAATGTAAACAGTTCGGCACTTTTCATGCACTTGTACATAGGTTACGGTTTTTAAATAATCAATAAGAACGTCGTTTCGTTCGATACTTGCAGTTCTCAGAGTTTTTATACCACGCACTAGATTCACTAATGATTCACCTTCCGAATCTGACTTTTTACATATAAAACACAAATTATCCATCACTCTTAAAATTGTACGTCCGTAGTTACCAAGATACGATTCAAAACTAACGAATAACAGTGCTTCCTTGAAAAAGAAACCGGTCGTGAGTAAGCAATTGAACATCTGTCCTTTCTGGCTATAAATAGAAAGGTTTGTACTATACAATAGAGGTCCGTTGTCCCAGGTATAATTTTTAACGTTTTAAAAGAATCTATAAGTTTACGGATTTCAATATAGATGTACTTAATTATTTTCTACTTAAAATGTAATTAAAGTATTTCCCTTAATAACTTTATAAGTACACGAGTAGGTAAGTATTATTAAATTAATAGATACTGAATTATTGAAAAAAATTATTAATTATAACGTAATAGTTAATAAAAAATGCAAATTATTTAGAATTATGTATTTATCAATAATTTATAAACTTTATACGGCGTGTTTTTAATCGGGACTACAGGTTGACCTCGAATGATACTCTAAATAGTTAAACACTGCGCGCGCTCTGCCCTCTATCTCTAAAATGGTTCAAGATATAAAAAAAATGTTTAAACAAAGTTGTAGAGAATTTAATCCTCTACAATATTTATAATAAATACAAATAGCATAAAACCCATAGGAAACGAGATATTTGCAATAAATGTGTAAAAAATCGATTTTTTTACCTTTGACCTTGAAATATCTGTGGTCGCGGACACCCTACGATAGGTAGGTTTTGAGACAAGTTTTAGGGTGTCAAAATAAAGGTTTATACAAGTTTATAGCTGACTATCTCTCATTCCGAGGTGAAACCCCTAATATTCCTGGACTACTAGCGGTTTGTGCTGTTCGTACGATGTTAAGCTGTGCATTGAATGGGTAGTTTGAGTATTTAGGATGCGTTTTAATTCAAATTTTCTCGCTTGCGTGGTTATTTATTATGGCAGGAAAGATTTGTGCACTTTTTGGCTGCAATAATTACAACGTTGCGAACTGCAGCAAGTCCTTTTTTAGATGTCCAAAGGATGCGAGTCGGTAAGTACACGAGCTGCAGTAGGTAACTTTTTCCATTATCTTATTATTGTCAGTGTGTTTTATTGCATATTCAGATCACAATACCTTAATTTACTTAAATACTGTTTTATCATTTCGTAGGTGCATTCGTGCAATGGGTTCAGCAATGTAAGAGATCAGACTTGGATGTAATAAAGAAAAAAAGGGCCTGTCTGTTTATACACGCGAACAGTGTATTCCAACTATTTCAGAAAAGAGGATTTTCGCAATCCAAATTTGCATTCACCTGGACAACAACACAGTCAGTTAAGTGTCACAGCTGCTATTTCTAATCTTGTACACAGAAGGGTCTTGCAAAGTTTGATAGCCCTTTTTACTGGAGCGACACCTTCGAAAAATAAAAGCAAACAATGTTTACATATTCAGTGTTAGTGTAGTAAACTGTCTGGAGCCTCTTGTTTAAGTATGTGTATAGTTAAGCAAGTTGAGGTAGGGATATAATTTATTAATTGCTTTAAAATAGTTGTTTTCTAATTTAGGCCTAGGCCTATGTCAATGATTGCTCGTAAAATTTTTACATATTCAGTGTTGCCGTATTGAACTGACTGGAGCCCTTTACACTCCCAAAGGTCTGCATATCATTATTGTTTTACTGTGCAGATATTTTAATTTCTCTACATACTTGTTTGAAAGTAATTTTCATTTGAATGAATGGAGAGATGCCGAGTAGAACTTTTGGTGGTGAGAATAATTCTTCTCCAGCCAGTGTATCAAAGTTAATTCTGATTGCTAAACGCCATGTAATGAGACCACACGCCAGACACCACTTTAATTACAGTAGTGGAAATGTCATCAGGTTGTCTACAGTTGGTAAGTCAGTGTATATATTGCAGAGCGTGAACCAGCTGTAGATTGAGAGTTACCGTCTAAACCAATCAAAAGTATTAGCAACATTTCCCCCCCCCCCCCACCTCATCATTCTACTCACAATTGTTTACACAACTGCGTACAAAACTTTCAAACAATAATATTTCACTCCTGAGAGTCATCGTTACATTTCAGTGGTAAGCCTATTTATTACAAATTTTTACAAATAAATAACGATTTTTTTTTAATATTTCACTTCCTCTTATTTACTCCCTGAAGTACCCAACATTTTAACTTTGTGCACATACCTATGGTAATAACATAAATTATGTGTTTTTGAATGAATTTTTTTGCCACATTCTGCAATGCAGGTAAGGGAATGATGGTGATATGCACCATTTATTTTGACCTGTTAGCCTATTTACACGGTTTTGTTGGCGGCGATTGCAGTATTGGAGAAAGTACTTGGGCAAATTGCATTGCAATAACAAGTGCCCTTGAGTTTGAACAGGAAGTATGTTAAAACCATGACCAAGGTAAGTTATTTTCAGTTCCGTTGGTTTTGAATTCTGCGCCATAATTTCCAGTCTTCTCACCATAAAGCATATGAAAATATGTGGTAAAATTTATTGTAAAAAGCATGTATTCAGGTTGGTTATTAGAAGTGACTTGTTCATGATCGAAATACGCTTTGTTATTTCAAGTGAATTACAAAATTAAATGTGCTTAATGCATGCAAAACTTAGGTGGAGTAAATTGACTTAATAGCTTGAGTACATATGTTAGTATGTACTATAAAATATTTTGACCCATTGTATTTTCATCCTAGCGCCAGCTGTACTGCAGAAATTACATTAGTAAAAGTGTTTGAAAAACGGGGGGGGGGGGGGGGGGGGCATTATCTCATCTATAATCTCTCGAATGTCACTTAAGTGGCATGATATCAGAGGCAATGCTACATTTTCATATTTGGTATAGGAGTACCATTGTGTTGTTGAAAGCTGTAAGAATTTTGCAGTCAATGTTGCTGCTTTCTCCAAGGATTATGTGCACTAGCCAAGAAAATGGATGTCTTAAGTAGGAAGTTGTGTTCCAATGCATGTATTTACTATATGAACACACCATGTGAGGTGTTTGAATTAGTCAAGTAAAATACTGGCGTATTTGATATTTTACCACTGAACGAAACTTATTAAAATCCTAATTTACTAAATTGCAACCACTTCTGAATACTTGAATTAATAGCATCTGAACTGAACACTACTACATATTAAAATACTGTTCTACTAAATGGTAACTTTCAACACAGTCTCACTATGTGTGGTATGTTTGGGTGTTGCTGTTTATTTTACATAAATACGTAGAAATAAAACATTTTAAAAGGTGCGAGGTGAGCGGTTTACCATAATTGATAAAAACTTGCTAAATGATGACGTGGTCACTTAGCGTCTATCAAACCAGCATTTGGAAATGAGCCGGGGGGGGGGGGGTGATACTCTTACCCATTCTGTACTCGACTGTGCCTTCAGTACAATTACAAATTAGAATATGCCCTATTCAATAAAAAAGTCCAACCCCGAGTTGCTCAGTACCACAAAGATCCTTTATGTTTTGTTGATGAATAGGCACTAAATATTGCCAAGCTACAGAATAGTCCTTTGTTTATAATTTTTGGTTACAGCCCTCAAAATTTCACAACTGGTTCAATCGGAATATAAAGAAGTGACTGAGGTTTCAAATGTTTATTACTTTTGGCTGAAGCATGGCCGCCAATGGATTAACCATAGCTGCCTGTGTTTCACTTGAGGCAGTGTAGTTGTGCCATAACTGCACGAAAAAAAACTGATTTATATGTGTAAAGGTGGACTATCAACCATCCATCGCACCTGTCAGGCAGTCATGTGATCTTCGGCGAATAGCAGGGTAACGTTTTCCTATCCGTCAAATATATATCAAACTTTAACTTTGGACGGACCGACGGATGGGCCACCGCCTTCTGACAACATTCTCTAGACACGAATATGCACTTTGAAATAAAATTCAAGGTGCAAGATATATGTTTATTGATATTAGTTTGGTAAATTCAGGAATTTAAAACGTAAACAATAATTCAGTATACATTTTAATCATGTAAAAATATATTTCCCCAAAATGTTTCTCTCTTGAAAATGTATTTCCAACCAAAATATACCTTCTACGAAAGAATAAAGCTGAACGAAAGCCATATCTGTTAGGAATATAAATTTGTGAACAGTTAATTTTGGTGCTAATTTAATGATAATAGCTTCAAAAAGCAGTAAGTTAATATTTCGGCAACTTATTATGTTGCGAGGTTATTCTTAATATCTATAAGATATTACTGCTTATAAAGCTAATAAAAGCCACAATGTTAAATAAGTAACTGTGGTAGAGCTATTTTTTAATTAATCTTGCGTTATTAAACCACAGATAAGTTGTGGAGATTTTGCTGTCCAAAAAAATGTTTGGTTATGTTCATTCCTGATTTTTTTTGCAGAAATTTAAGTTTGGTGACAGCTCTATTCTCAAGAATTTATTGAATAAATGCTGTCATTTAGGTGTCTGACAAATTAAATACTGTTTAGCATTCCATTATCTTACTTATATTTGATTAACATTTGTCCTTTGTAACTTGCTACATCTAAGTCTGTGTCCAGTAACATGATTATGTTACAACTGTTTGTTCTTGTTTCAAGTGATAATATTTATGCTTTAAGTACTTTTTTTAAACACGACATATGAATAAGCAAATAATATATTACATTCGGACCAACAACACATTTTAACACTACGAGACGACAATGCTCTTAAATCGCGCTTGCCGAGCCATGTAAATTTGAATTTCCCGGGTATTCGTCATGTAGAAACGCTGTTGTAGCGTGTCACGCATGTTGACAATGTTAAAACGCCTCTTTTTCTCATATGGTCCTTCTACCATATTTGGTATAAGCTTTAATAATGCACTCGGCTATTTTGCATCGAAATTATTTATTACAAAATGTTCACGGCTACTGATTCATATCTTTCAAAAAGTCAAGCGAATACGCCTTTGTCAAAGGTCTTTGACGCTCTACAAGAACTAAGGGCCAGAAGCGAGGGAAAAATATCATAAACAAAGATGTTAGATGTTCTTCGCGTTGTTGAAATAAGCTAGCCTGTGTTTTCACACCAGCTAGCCAGGGGGCGTTTAATTAACGAAAATTATCACAAAGAAGGCAGCTTTTGTTGTTGCGCTGCTTTCGAACGAAGGCGCGCTGTGGAGAGCAAATAACTGAAACTGCTTCATCCTCTATCCCTTTCCGTTTTCATGTCGCTTTTCAACGCTCCTCGGCGAAAAATAACTGAGCGGAGACTCTACGCTGCTGTCGTCACCTTTCAAGGAAGATTAATTAAATTCTCTCCCATTTTGCAGCGGGCGAGATATTTCAACAACGCACTTTGTTATTGCTTTGCTGGCAGACATGCCGCGGGAGTGATTTAAATCTGCGGCGTAGTTGTGAGTAAGACATCCGTGATTGGCCGGTTGGCCGAAGCTAGCCGAGATGAGTTCGAACCTACAGACTAAAGACGAGGTAGACCGACTATTCATATACCCAACACTGACCCGCCCCAAAGGAACACATCTGTCAGTCACATGGTCAACTATAATGAACAGGTTTGTTTAAATCATAACTTTTAAATGACGAGTACTATTATATTGATAAAATGCTTTTACCAATCTGAACTGAAACAAACTGCATTAGAAATTTGTTACATAAAGTTTTTTTTTTTTTTAAAGGTGGGGGGGGGGGGTTGTGGCTGTGTTGGGGACACAGCCGTTTGTTTTGCATGAATACGTCTACGCTCATGCGCTCGAACGCATTGATTTTCTTTTTACGTTTGCAGCACATCCTTCACTCGATAATATGGGGTATTATGGGTATCGCTGGATTACTTTTGAAATACTCTTTCCAACCGTATACGATTTCTGTATTTCGACTTGTCTTTTTGACGAGTATAGGCCGAAATTGTGTTACTTTTCTTAATTTTTTACATTAAACTACTACAATGTCACTATAACCACACACACAAATGTTTTTATATACACTATCGATTGATCTTGACGAGAGATGTCGATTGAAACCCAAACGAGCGTCGTAGCTTCTCCAAGTCAAAAGTTATACTACGCGAGCATTTATGAAACGCCGCGAAACGAACTCAAAATTGCCTCAACCCCCCCCCCCCCCCACCTAGCCCGCGATGCTTGGCAGTCCCCACTTAACATATTATTTGATCCTTTGGCAATCGAGCTGTGTAATTGAAATTTGAATGTAGACGATAGATTCGAGCTGCAATGCCAAACTGCATCCCCGATTTTGTTAACATCGGATTTTCTGGATTGCCTCCCACTATTGTTACAAATTTAAAGACGTATTCACGTCAAAAATCTCAAAGAACTTGTTTACTAAACACTACTATAACCTCAAATCCAATCCATGCCGTTTTTTGCTAGACGTGTTGGCAGAAAAGTAGTTCAATGGTGGGACACGGATACTGGTTGTGCGCAGCCAGCGAGATCGCTCTACCTTATCGTTAGTCTTTGATCGAACCAGTTCATCCCGCGAAGCGTACGCGGACGCTATCAAGCAAGGAACGCATTTCATAAAACATCTGCGGACAGTCTTTGCTGTGGTTTCTGCGTATGTGTGAGTAAAAATGATCGAGTTTGTTTGTTAAATTGCAAACAAACACTCATTCAAGTATGGTCTATTCGCGGTTTCTTCACACTTTCTGGATCAAACCTTTAAAATCTCACCCCATGTATGACATGTTTAGTTATTTCCTAAGTTTACCATGTATAACAAGCGTTGTATGTCTCTGTTAACGTGAACATATCTTACTTTTCGTTAAATTGAAGATTGGCCTATATTTTACTTATAAATTACAATATTTCATTCATAGTAAATATGAATAAAAACAGTGAGAAAAAAAAGTATGTTGGTAGCGCCTAGTAAGAAATAGTTATCATGCAAAATGTTACTACAGCCGAGGGCGCAGGTTTCGGTGAGTTGTCCTTTGGAATAATTTTCGATACTTATCTCAGCTTAGTTTGCACGACGGGGAGGAATATCCTGGAAGTAAAACTTCAGCAAAGCTTCGGAAAAGTGTGAAGTAACCGTGAATGGATTAGAGATATTTAAATTTGAAAACACGTATTCGCCCTCTAACCTAGGTTAGTTTAGGTGGTATTGCTCGTTTGGGACACTGTGTTGAGTAATGATGGGTTAAAACACACACGTGCCGTAATTCTGGCCGCATGCAAACACATGCGCAGTAGCAATGGACTCGTCGACTGCATATCCTTTTGCAGACGCATGTAGAACCTAAACATTTAGCATTGCCTTAGACTTAATGACTAGTGTTGCAATGTGTGGGGGAATTCCCCGTATATCAGGTGTTTTACATGCTTACACCGTAAACCAAGTGCCTAAGAATGTTGCGAAGAACTACTAAAGGTTTCTTGCAAACACGCATGTTTAATATTACAAATTAAAGGTTAGTTTTTCATTTTGCATTGCTGAGAAGTGAAAATAATATTATTTTTATGAACCTCTCGAAAATATCTTTAATGCAAAAATATGACAGATGGAGGGAAACATTTTCGAATGTAAACGATAGCAAAAAAGTCTTCAGCGATACTGAGGCACTAACTAGTATCCTTCGTGCTACTACAGCCATCAATTTCTCACAGGACCACTCCACTTTACAGAAAATGGTTATATTTGTGTAATAACTTTGTTATCTCGGGCAACAAAATTGCATTATAACTTCTGAGAACCATTGAGGTTATGACAGAATTATTGCGCACCAGAATGATAAGTCAGCAATTGGACTTAACAGTTGCACGGTAGGAGATTTATAGTTGTAGAACATATTGTAAAATAAACGTTTCCATTTGGATGACATTTACTGATATTACAAATCTACAAAATAAAGTCAGTTCGATTGGTTACAGGGCTGAGAAAATAAAAATAGCGTGATTTTCTCAGCTTATCTTTCTTAGGAAAGCAAAGCTAAATGGAAATAAAGATTGAATACTCCTGAAAGAACGTTATATAGAAACACCCCTCCATCTCCCCTGTAAATGATAACTATTTAATTACCCGTCAGTAGTAAATACATTAACTTGTTTTACGTAAATTATTATTACAGAATGTAACGGTTTGTAATTTGTACTTTACGCCTTAATCTGGATTCTGATCATTATAAACACTCTTAGACGTATTACACGGCTTTTGTGACGTTTCAAAATAGAAAACTTACAAGGCATTTTATTGTATTTTTACGAATTTTTGTATGTTGAAGTAATCTCTTAGTTAAATTAACAAAGAAATGTTTACATTGCATGAATAGAAATATGAGTTGTCTCCATTTTCAAGTAAAATAAAAGTGTATTATTGTTCTCAGAGGAATACGAATTTCGAAGTGAATTAGCTTTATTTAATGTGTAAATAATTTCAAGTTCATTGTTCAGTGTGGACTTACTTATTGTCATATATGCTTTAGTTTACTTAGTCGTTTAGCTGATGCATCGTTGTGTTTATTCTTGCTTTGTGGAATGTATTTTTCTCTTTATGCCTCTGAGGTTTGTATTCCGAAGAGTTCGTCATTATTCTGATCCCGGATTGGAACTTTTCAAAACATAACCGGGTTAGGAAGGGTATTTTAGCTTCTAAAACCATAGACTAAAGGAGAGGTAGGCCGATTGTTCATTTTATTAGCACCTACCCAACATTGACCTACCCCAAAGGAACACAACTGTCAAAGTCACAGGATCAACAGTGATGAACGTCTTTGTTAATATATTAATTTCTAAAAGACATGCACATTTATATGAATAAAATACTTTCACCAATTTGAATTTAATCTAACTGCATTCCAAAAGGGCTGTGGTGGCTGAGCGTTTAGACTGCTCGCCTCCCATCGAGGCGAACCGGGTTCAATCCCCGACCATGTCACTTCCGGGTTTTAGCAAGTGGGTAATCGTGCTGGACGATGCCACTGGTCGGCAAGTTTCCTCGGGGATTTCCCATTTTAACCACCCTTGCATTCCGGTGCTGCTCCATTCTCACCTCATTTCACCCTCATCGGCTCTCAAGACCTCGTTGTTAAGAGTCGCCCAAATCTCTCAACTCAACTGCTTTCCAATTTAGTTAGAGGAAGTATACACACATACCATAGCTCTTGTTGAGGTACTAAACGGTGTTCTATCCTCAAATCCAATCCACGCCGTTTTCGCTAAACTTGTAGGCAGAAAAGCAGTTCAATGTTGGGACACAGAGCGTTGTGCGCAGCCAGCGAGCTCGGTCTATCTCATCTTTATTCTATGATACAAACGGGCAGAAACGTGAAAATTTTCATCCGTAACACTGTTAATGACTAGCTTGTGAAGTGACACGGTAGATGTTTTTCATACGAAGGATCTCGCTGTAGACTTATTTGCTACCCTGATGCATATGAAATAAATCTAAGCAGATTCCCATTTTCATTTATTTAAAAAGTTATACGTCTTCAGCATGACTTTGAACTTATAAATACTGTTTCCTGTTATTCTAGGCTTAAATTAGTGTAAATATATTTCCATTAAAATAGAGGTTGTCCATTAACAACTGCTAGAAAATTTGAGAGTCGATAACTCGTGCAAAATGGGACAGAAAATATAATACATTTCGTGGCCTAAACTGATTACTGATTAAGGGACAAGTAAGAAGTTAGACAATTGTTTTACCATCACAAAATACGATAGACTAAGTAATATCTTTAGGATCATGTTTTGTTAAACGAAGGTATTAAATGAGTGGTTTGTAATTTCAGAACTGCGCGGCGCTTTGTTGGGCCCTTATAAACTTGTCCGATTTCCTAAGGAGGAGGGTTAGTTTGAGAGTGTTACCCCAATGAAACATTTCTTGTTAGGTTAAATATAATTATTAATAATCTATCGAAACAAGTCGACTATAATCTAAGTTTACGCTATTGAGTGCAATAGTAGTTTGCAACTCTGATGTTACTAATGCACATGTATATCATAAAAGAACTATTTACACAACTGTCACCGCCATTCAACGAAACACTAACCCTGGAAGTGTTTTACTCGCTTGTTTTTTTAATTTTTATTAAGTAAAAGTACTTTATAAAACATTTAAATGCGTACCTCCAACTATAGGCTACAGTTTTATTACGTTTTCCGATTTACGTTGCATAGGAAATTTCCTCGCAAATTTGGTAGAAATTCGTTAGCTATGTTTTCGCATAGGCGCGAAAATGCAAAATCAGGCGACCCACACATCATTTGTATCAATGTTCGGGCTAATGAAGTCTGCGTTGTGGACAGGATGGTTTATGAGCTTGGCCATCTGGGAGCCAGCTCGCACAAGGGCGCAAAGCTGAGGGCAAAATTATTTTGTAGTTAAAATGTAAGGAAATTTTTTTTCCGGAAATGTTGGGTAGTCTGTATGTAGTCACCTGTTTTCCGCGATAAGATTTCAGGACCACTTATACTTCAAAACACTAGAGCACAGATCCACTTTCGTGACTGGATGATTTTAACTGTCACGCTTTCCAGGGCGTCTGCCCGCAATTCACGGACACACAGTGTCGGAGTTACCTAATTCTAATTGACCTAGTCAAGTAAGGAACTGTCTCTCGACAAAGACACGTAGCCAATTACCAGAGGGAAAGTGCTCGTAAGCCATAAGACATTGCAGTCTAGCCTTCGCGTGAATCTTTTTGAGAGAAACAGGTGGCCGTACCTATGTGGAGTGCATTGTAAGACAACATTTACCCTTTGAGGAGTATACACGTATATTGCTACTCGGGCAACGGGTTTTTTTTAGAAATTTCTTTGCTCTTGAAAACAAATATCACACTTAAATGGTTTTGCTGTTTCACCTGACTCTAAGGGAATCTAAGTAAATAATTACAACTTGTCTACATATAAACTCACAAGAACAAATCTGTTAATTTAAATAACTTCTCAAATGAACACGATGGATTGTGAAACGTGTTACATCTGTCACAACAAATTGATTGGCACATCCTATGTAATAAGCAGACGTACTCTGTCTGTATGTCCATCTGTCTGTCTGTCTGTCCGTCTTTATTACCTCTAAGTCCCTTGAAACTCAACAGAAGTTCTTCAAATTTTTCACAGCGAATCCTCAGGGTAAAATACACGTCAAGTTCGAATTTCAGCAAGATCAGATTACTCAACCATTACCTTTTACCCTAAAGAAATCATTTTTTAATTACTTTTCCCTTATGAAACGTTTTGTATTAATGGACAGATAATATTGCATAGAGATATGAAGGTAATGGAATATCATTTTTGTTTACTTTAAATGCCTTCCTTTAATGGTGAGTTAATTAAGTGGGGCCACAGTGGCTTGGTGGATGGAGCGATTCTACGTGGGGCCTTAGTGGCTCAGTGGATAGAGAGATTTCAAGTGGGGCTTTTAGTGGCTCGGTGGATAGAACTATGTTAAGTGGGGCCGCAGTGGCCAAGTGGATAGCGAAATATTAAATGCGATCGCAGTTACTTGAATGTTGAGCTAATTTCACAGCATTTCATTATTATCTACATATATCTATGCCATATATTTTTCAGTCTTTGTTTGATAACCAAATTTTTTAACATGGTAATTGTTCTAGCCCCGTGACAATACAAAAAAAACAAGGCCACGGGCTGGGTACCCTAGTTGTCAATATGCTACTCCATTGGAATGTGTAAAACTAATGTTGAGTGTCTGATATCAAGACCCTACTGTTAAGTGCCATCCAAATATCCTCACCTCACTAATGATGAGCTTTCAAATTCAAGTGTTAAACCGATGTGTTGTAAATATACAATATTTTAGCTGTTGCATTACAATAAAATCTTTGGGAACTAGTTTCCAAACAACTGTTTGTAACAACTACACACATTTTTCATCTGGGCGTAATTTTGCCCATTCGCTGCACGAAGATTTTAGTATATTTGCGAAACACTTTATTTTCCTTTACCTCAGATTCCACGCGCCATTAACACCATGCCTCAAGTCACTAAAAGTCGTGGTTGTTTTGCATTTAGCTATAAGAGAACCGTATTATGAAAGTATAGCACAAGAAAATCATTAAAGGAAAGGAAAGCACGCGAATAAGAAAATAACAGTTCCCAATTATCATGAGTGAATCACACTGAGAGAAAAGTCAACGAAATATTTTATGTATAGGGTCAAAAATATATTTCGTCGGACAAACAGAACTTGAAATGCAACAAAATTACTTTCGTTCAGTTAACAAAATAGATGTTTGAATAAACAAGACCTCTGTGTTGGGCCAAAAATTAATTAGACTATCAACCAAATACATTGCTAAATCAGCTGTATGTATTTGTTTCGCCACTCCTTTGTATGACTTCGTTTGAAAATACAGCATTAAAGTTTGCATGCATTTTTATGACAATTATGGTACTAACAGCATTTGTTAGTGCGTTTATAAATGCGTAATAATAATATAAATATCATAATAAAACAAGTTCAACAGGAAACTAAAAAGTAGAAACTGTAAATATTGATTTTTTTTCACGTTGTTAAGTATTTGAAATATATTTATTGTAAGAAATACCTGTGCGAGGGAAAACTTACATAGAGATACAGTTTACATATGCCCCACGTATGAGTGTTAGTCCCTGTAAGAAAACAGGTGAACCCTGCTATGGTTTTCTAGTCAAATGTAATGTATACAGGCAGAACTGCATAATTAAAGTGCAACGACCTGGGAGAAATCCATAGCAATAACATTAACATCAAACATTAGCTAACTGGCAGTTATTTTGCATACCACAAACCATCTTCGAAGTTGCTGGTATTCCACACCAACAGAATTTCAATTACCGGGATAGCCCTGCTCACAATCAGGTTCTGTACAGCCCCCTGCATAGCTATACAACACTACAAAACACACCGGAAGACATAGGAACCAACTATGTATTTATTTAAAGAAATGAACAATGAAAGGCTTCCCATTTTTAAGCAATAATTTAATGTGGAAAATTATGATAAAAATAAATCGCCTGAAAGGTTTCATTCCTTGGTAGTGTTAAAAATGCAAGGGATATGCACGTAGCAGCTAGACTAGGTCTATTAAGATGTTTCTCATTATGCCTGCTACAAATGCCAATTAAGTGAACAGAGTATTTTAAAGTAAAAAAAAAAATTATCTAAACATCTTGAATGTTGCACACACTTAAAGTTTTGCAGAGTATATTTGATTTCGTTCAAAATAAAAGTCGCTAATGTTCTCACACTTAGCCGTTACAATAAATTACATGCCTGTATAATTACATATTTGAAATGCTCCTGGCTAGCACAGTTTATGTTGGTAGAGCAATCAGATACTTATTTAAATATCAGACACTTTGTGACCACTGAAAAGTGTCGGGAAATGATGCTGCTTACTTTAAAAGTATATTAAACACTCTCACGTACGTATAACGGTCACTGTACATTAAGGTGGGATCATACCTAATATAAATGTAGAGTTTCTCACACTTATTTTATATGTAGACCTGTTCTGACGGTAGTACCGTGTACCGTTGGCTTATCACTCAAATTGTAATACACATTTTTTGGGTCTAATTAACCTTAAAACATCTAATTTATATTTTTAATGTAGAACTAAGGTCTCACTGGCCTGCTGCCGTGGTGACCCACTTAATTCAAGAGGGAGTATGGATCATTCCGTCACTATCCATTATCGGCAGCGGTTAAATATTCAAATTAATACAGAGTACATCGGGCTTAAAACCCAGGGTGCTTTCCAATACCGTGACGATTCAAAAGGTGCGCCTAAATGTTGCCAACTTGCACAGAATTAACAAGTTACTTGAAACCTGATAAAACAAAATAAATTTATAACAATTCACATATGGAAAATTAACTTTTCAGCTGCTGCGTGTACATTAATATTACGTAGAATTAAGGAAATAAAATTTAATATATAACAATATTACATGTGAAACATATGGCATTTATAATATTTGTTTACAAAATAAACGTGCGTGTACTAGTAATATAAATTTGCATGCTAACTTAAAAGGTGTTGAAATGCAAATCGTATGTGTTAAATAATCAGATGTTACATTATTAAAAAAATTCTAACGTCATCCGTAGTAACTCAGATGAAATTGCTAGGGCGTAGAGTTCGGGCGCATGTGAACAAAGTTCTGATCTATTTTGGGCTTCCAATTACTTTTATACTAACCGAAACTGTATGATGAACATACAGCCAAACAAATTTCTGGTAGCACCAACTAAATCTTTGTTTAGGGCAACCAGATAAGAACAACAAAGAATTTAATACCAGAAACAAAATATTTCATTGTCTCTATAAAAACGAGTAATTTGGTTGCGTCAAACCAAATTTGTTTGATTCAAGAAAACATTTTTCTCAGAGCAGGTGGAGAAAGAAACGTAATTTGAGTTGAGTGTCTCGAGAACCATCACCTAAAAAGAGGGAAAGTAGACTGGATTCGTAGTGGTTGTCTTGGCTTCGGGGATGGAGATCAGTCTTGGTACCTCTAACCAACAATTCGCAGTAACTTGCAGTATGATTCTACAGGATCCTTCTAACTACATTTAAAGCCAGAAATTTGATTAAGCATTTGTATGGTAAGCCTCAGAGTGCCTTGTTTGTGATAGGCTGTCCAATGAGCTGATTACGAACTCCTACCGAAAATTGCGGTAAGCATCGGGTGCTGAGACATGTGCGGCAAGTAGTGAGTACACACATATCTGTGGTGTCTGTTATTTTTATTATAATTCTGTACAGTTTTGGATGTAACAAAAACCTGTGACATCAAAAACAGTGTGTTAGTGTCTCAGAGGAGTGTCGCGCATCACGTATGGGTGCCAAATAATTAAATGGGGGTTATGTTGTAGAGAGGTACCAAAAAGTGTATAGTTAGAGTATAGTGCACGATTGGTGTGAGCGGAATGTGTTTTTGAGTGAACTGAGCAGTAGACGGACAAGCGACATCAAAACCTTAAATTCTGAACCACTGCCAGTGCTCATAATTGTCACAAACTGAGGGTAAATAATTGCGTCCTCTAGGAATACTGCACTTACCATAAAGGACAAAGTGAAACAGCTGGAAAACAGCTAAAACAAAACATTACCAAATATTCTCATCCTAAGACTAACACAACTGAGTCTCCAGGTAACCTTCAAATTAAAATTATTTATTGCAAATAATCCTAACGTAATTAATTATGTTTATTAAATATTATACTAAGCTTGGTATTATTTGCAATAACAAACATTTTTATTTGTTACACCTAATATACATGAAGTGGCCGTAATCGAAGTAGTAGCCCTGTGATATACGCCTTGTAAGAATATTATGTCTGCGCATATTTGTATAGCCTTTTAGAAATTATTATTATTATTTTCACAAATCAGTTAAAGCTCAAACCAATCTGATTAGGAGCAGAGCTCTTTATACTCAGGAGTTGTAGGTTGTACGGTTAGCTAAGTTCACTTGGCGTCAGTTCAAAAGCATGGTGTCTGTAGCAGTAGGTATACAATGGAAATTAAATCGGCGGACATGTAAAAATTACGCTTCTTGTTGCCGTAGAAAAATTACAAACACACACATTGACAATTGATTCTGAAGTACGTCGGAAGGTGGCAGTTAGTGACCTGCGAGGCAATCTCCTACCTGCGCTTCCCTGACTTTAGGCTCACGGGTCTGGGTACAACGAACCATAAAGTCCAATAGGTACCACACTGTTGTTCGCGGTAGGCGAACTAAATTAATCTATTTAATCAGTTTACAGCCCGAACAGGCCATCTTCTTTGCTTGACGATCGCCCAGTGTTCTTCCTGGTGGTCTGTTATGTAATTGCGGTACTCCATCACTTTCCCTAGCTTCACTTAATAAAACCCTACCGGGTTAGTGACATGCCTCACGCCCCACCTAGACGTAGGATCATACTCAACATGACCACGTTAAGCTTAAGGTGATGCTAAAACTTTAGCTAATTACAGAACGGCTACTTCGTTCAAAATCAACAGACTATGTTGCCCATGGCTTCCGGTCTGTAGCCTTCACTGACAAAGCTATCCAAACATTAAACAACATATATGATATCGGAAACAAGTGATAGTCAATAGACACAATTAATTAACTCTGTCACATGAATAGTTACACAAATATCCTGTAATAGAAGCAATTTAGTAAAACACATTCAAATATGTTATACCTCCAACAGAAAATAAATTATCGTAGTGTAGAGTGGGGCAATTCTGATCACGGGGCAAATCCGACCATAATAAGAAAGCTGGTAACACTGCAAGCAGCGAGCAGAAAGAAGACTTTGTCATCCCATCAGTCGCGAGCAGGAGCCTTGGTGTTTGGTTCGTGAAAAGTTTTCGCCATTATCATTAAATTTTCAGTTTACAAGGATATCAATGTCGACACCAAGTTAAGTTCCAAAATTATTTTTATCTCAAAATAAACGTTCATGTTTCAAAATAAGGGCCCGCAGTCACAGAAATTGATATTTTTGTAGTATATTGGTTTTGTCTTGTAGCTTACTCATTGAAATATAATATCCGTGTATTTTTTCCGATAAAAAGTAGTTTCCACTTAACAGTTAGGCCTTCAGAGATGGAAGTCATCAAGGCGGGGTTATTCCGATCAAGACATTGGGGCTATTCCGATGAAAATTAAATATGCATTTATGTGCACAATAGAAGATGGAATGGGCCATAGTTACCTCCAAATAGTAATATCTGTTACTTGTTTTTTTTTTATAGCCACATAAACTCAGCTGGCAAAGAAAAGGGTACGCTTAGTGTTCCAAGGTCAGTCCAGGCGATAAACATTATGTTAGTGTCTCCTAGCTGTCGCCATTCGGGCAGTGGTGATGTTTATCTGTTTGATGGGGCACATTCCTAGCAACTAATGGTTTCGCTGCTGCTGATAACACTGTGGCAGGTCGCACCCTATATCATTCAAGAACAGACGGCTGGCTGGTCGCACTCAGTATAGGCCTGATTACCATTAATATTTTCTATTCAGTAGTTACAAGAACAAATGCATCACCCATTCATAAAATATAAGACGAGATGCATAAAATAATACAACAACAATTTGAGGATTGGTCAGCATACAGTTAAAACACTCAGCATCCCTATAGGGCCTATTCTGTAGAGTTTTCAACTCTTGTCAATGTGTGTTTGGAATTACAATAACAATATCCAAATTTGGTCTGTGGGACGCCATCTTGGCAGAAGATTTATCACGATGCACATCCATTTATATTAGTTTATTAATTTGTCCATCCTTGATTTGTACCTCAAACCACTTCTGGAATATAAGGCAAATGCACTAGAAATCCATGCTACCCAAGTGATATGCAATGCTGGCCTATTCTTTCATGTATTTTACAAGAGCCTTACTTGTGATGAAGAAATTATGATTGCAAATTAACATAAATCGGTGTCTTTATGAATTTCAGGTGGTAAGAAACTACAAACGAAAAAAACACTACCCTTCAGTGGTCCGAGGAGTCGATGTCGCAGGCTATAAGCAGCATCCTCCATGGGGAGACAAGCATCAGAGCAGCTGCTAGCTTACATCAGATACCGTTTACCACACTTCAAAATAGGATCCAAAAAGTGAAATATATCAGTCATTTGGAGCCAAGGGGAAAGAATATAAACATAGAGTAGGTCATCCACCTGTACTCAATGCTGAGGAAGACGAGGAACTGTGTGAGAGACTGTTTAACTTGTCAAAGAGATGCTCTGGTTTGACTACCATTCAGATAAGAAATGCAGCATACGTGTACGCAGAAGTGAAACGTCTCGAAGTTCCCTGGATTAATTCCGAAAAATTTGCCGGTAAAGAGTGGCTTACTGGGTTTATGGGCAGACATCCTCAACTATCTTTGATAAAACTGGAAGGTTTATCAAAAATGAAGGCAGCTGCCATGAACAAAAAAGACTTTAGCAGTTTTTATGAGCTCTATGGAAATTAACAGCTGAACTAGGATTCGGTGAGAAGCCAGAGAGAATTTCCAATGTGGACGAGTCAGGGTTTCCTTTGAACGACAAACCATCAAAAATAATTTGCGAAAAAGGCCAAAGAGAAATCATCAAGCTGACTAGTACAGAACGTGGTGAAGATCTACTAGTAGTGGCTTGTTTCAGTGCTAGTGGGGTGTACATCCCACCGTTCGTCATTTTCAAGGGTGTGTGGTATCGGGAGTCATACTGTGCGAATTTGCCATCTGGCACTGAAGCAGCAATGTCTGAATCTGGTTACATAAATGAGGGCCTGTTCCTTAAATGGTTGCAACATTTTCAGGAACACCGACTCCCAGGGAAGTACCTACTTATTTTGGATGGGCATGCATCGCATTGTTCATTTAACTGTCTGAACTTCTGTACAGTCAATGAAATTGAGCTTCTCTGTTTGTCACCCCATACCACATACATTCTCCAGCCCTTAGATCGAACATTGTTCAAACCATTAAAAACTTTCTACCACCTAGAATCAACTGCATTCATTCACAACAACCCAACACAATCAATTACCAAGTCTGACTTTGGAAATATTTTCACAGCATCATGGAACAAGGCTGCATCCCATGGAAATGCTACCAAAGGGCTCCAGTGTACTGGCCTCTACCCATTTAACCCTAAAGAAATCTCAGTGGATAAATTTCTACCATCTGCAGATTTCCAAGCTAACTATTCTTCAATCTCAACAGGAAGTCCTCCTACTATACCCACTTCAGGTCGACCTTCTGATGTTTCTCGTGAGTATTCTCCAGACCATGCTAAAAGTAAATCATGTTACCATCATTCCACATCTAAAAACACATTTGATCGCTCCATTTCTCAAGCTTCACCTACCTTGTTTGTACCAGCTTCTACCTCAGTCTCCCAACAAGTAGACAAATTCTCTATTTAATGACATCATTGCAACTCCACACAAATTATCCAGAAATCTAAACACCCCGAAGCAAACAAGAAAGAAACTGACAGCTCGACACCTGACATCGGAAGGAAACATCAAGGAAACTGCAGAAAAATTTAAAATTGCGATAGAGAAAAAGATACAGGTGAATGGCGCAGTGAAAAGGCGTAGACAGTTTGCAGAAAAGAAATGTGCTCAAGCAAAATACAAACCCCTTAATGAAAGATTCGAATGTTGCACCATGTGTTTTTGCAACAGAAGATGGAGCCAGTCTACCAATAGAGGGGATTGGATCAAGTGCCAGAAACGTGGAAGCTGGTATCACGAAATCTGTGTTGGTGCCGAAGGACGAAATCATTTCATATGTGGTAGATGTCTGTGATCATAATTGCCCCACCATGATCGGATTTACACCACTCATGATCGCAATTACCCCACAAAATTTTGTGTATCCTCTAATTTCATCTTTCACTAAATTTTTTTTGTGAATGTTAATTATGTTATTAATATCCTAATAATTGGTGGTAGCAAATGTACATGTTGAAGTTTATGTTCATGTGTTTTTATTAACTAATTCTTATTTCCACTTATTTTATTTACAAAACTGTTTGAATTGATCGGAATTGCCCCACTTTACCCTATGCTTGTATCTGAAATATCATGTTAAATTATGCAGTCTTTTTGTGCATAAATTAGCTGGTAAATTACCAGCTGTTACAAATTAGCGCCACCAGCATTTTCACCGAGTAAGAACATGGGAAAATGTCTATGAACAGTGACATCTGGTAAAGTTCAAAACTCTATGTAAGATCAACCACTTATCATCATTCACTGCAGAATTTAATAATTATTCATAATATTCTCTACAACAGGTAACGGTCAAATTATACAAGAAAATTTAACTCTCATTAAAAATAACATGTGACTTTGAACAATACTAAAATAACCTTTATATACATATGATTACATAATATTAATAATATTATGTCTACCTTATGAATAACATAGAACATAGCGTTATTTGCCATACTCTAGAAATTCAGTTTGGTATCAACATAAATTAAGTTATGTTTTACTTCCTTAGTAGTCGAGGTGATTGTCCTAGGTCAGTGACTTATTCCATACCTTTGTGTCGTTCGACAGTCCTCGGCTCGACTCGTTCAACGAAGTTCGAATGCTCGCTGGCGTGTCGAGTTTCTTCATCCATTACGTTTCATCGCGCATTCTTCTCGGTTCATTAGCTCAGGTGGTACGTAATTATATTCGACAGGCTGTTAGTTTATAAAACAAAGTCGTCTAGCGAATTAAGTCTATCCTTGGATTATCATCGGCTTCTCCGGATTACATGCTATCAAGAACTAAGCATGTTAACCTAGCCTTGCCTTCGAACAGTGTTTATTAGACGAAAAACCATGGCGTGCATCTGTTGAGAATTCGTACTTTCCAGTACCGCCATATTGCGTGTGTACTTGTGTACTGTGTAATCAGTGACGTGAAAATGTTTATGACAGTTCAGTTTCGTGTGTGTTAAAAGTGCCATATTATGTGTGCGTGTAATTGTACACTCAGCACACACCAACGCACACACATATGTACACAGAGAGGAAAGTGATCTCAGAAGCATGCACCACATTTTGAAATAAGTTGTAAACTTGCTTGATTTTTGCTTAATATTGGGGTAAATTTGAATTTTTTTTATGAAAATGTGTGGTGGTCCAGGATCCGCCTTTTTCATCTACTTATTCACACAAACATCTTGATAGAATGAACTCAGGAAAGGATTTTTCCCCACTTTTTTTTTGCCTACTTACTGAAGGAAAGAAATCCATGGTATATCCACTGAAACTTACAAAAAAATAAAAAGGATAAGCATATAAATTTTCTTTATTTCGAAAATGATAAACCTCACATTACTGTTGGATTAAAGATTTATCGAAATAGCTTGCAGTACAAAAAATAAATAAAGAAAGAAAAGATAGAACTTATATATGCGATATGTGCCTTCAATTCTTTTATTCTCAACAGAAAGTAAATATGCACACATAAGACTGTTCAAAAAAATGAAGCAGTAAAAATTCAATTACCTTCGAAAGGAGAGCAAATATTAAAAAAAATTATAAACATACAATGAAGGTTCCGTTCACAATGTATGTAGATTTTAAATCAATCTAAAGAAAATATCGACAACTAAACCAAATCCAAAGAAATTAAAAAAATTTATAGTGATCAAAAAATATCCAGTTTTAACAGAAGATGATATTGATAATGGCCTGTATAAAGAAATACTTAAAGAATGACATAATCTTTCTAACAAATAAATAACATTGAATTAAACTTAAATGATGAATCATATACAATGAAATATCAGTTACATGAAGCATCTGGTTTTTGTTATTATATTGTATCTAGTTATGGTGATTATAAGCCACCACTTGTATATCGAGGTCCAAATTCACATAAAATTTTTATACAATCAATAAAAATGGTAGTAGAAGAAATTGGTGAAACATATTCACAAATTGAACCAATGCATCCACTAACAAAAGAAGAACTTGTTATATAGAAAATAAAAAAAATGTACTGTATGCGAATGCGTATATATATATAGAAGAGAGCAAAAAAGTATGCCATCATGATCACATAAGTAGAAAACTCATTAATCCTGTATCTAATAATTGTAATTTACAACTAAAATTGCCCAACTTTGAACCAATTTATTTCCATAATTTAGCTGGATATGATGCTTATTAATTTATTAAAGAGTTAGGAGATGATGATAAAAATATAAATTTAATAGCAAATAATGAATCAAAGTTTGTAACTTTTGGGAAAAACACAGAAAATTTAAAAATGAAATTTATAGACACATTTAAATTCATGGCTAGCAGTATAGATAAATTATCATCTAATTTAACTTCAGATCAAATGAAACACACACAAAAACATTTCCCAGAAGATCAAGTTGATTTAGTTATAAGAAACGGTGTTTATCCACACAATTATATGGATAGTTGGCAAAAATTTGAAGAAACTGAACTTCCACGAAAAAGTGAATTTTATAATAAATTAAACTAATCTGATATAACTGACGATGATTATGAACATGCAAAATGTGTATGGAATCAAGTTAATATTAAAAATCTTGGTGAATATCACGATTTATATTTAAAAAGTGATGTATTATTGTTAGCAGATATATTCGAAACTTTTAGAAACACGTGAATAAATTCATATGATTTAGATCCAGTGTGGCATTTTACAGCACCACGTTTATCGTGGGAAGCAATGTTAAAAGTGACTTAACAACCACTAGATTTATTACTTAACTACGATATGATTTTACTGATTGAAAAGGGTATTAGAGGTGGTATATCACAATGTTGTAAGCGATATGTTACAGCTAATAACAAATATTTAGATGATTTTAACTCTAATCAATAATCAAAATATTTAGCATAACTCGATGCAAATAATATATATGGTTGGGCGATGTCTCAATATCGACCATATAGTGGTTTCGAATGGTTTTATTATACATTAAATGATTTACATTACTGGAGTAAAAAAAATATTAGATTTGGAGGACGATTCTGAGTATGGTTTTATATTAGAAGTTGATTTAGAGTATCCACAAGAACTACATAATTTACATAAAGATCTTCCATTTTTCCCAGAAAATAAGGTAGTTCCAGACAAATCAATCCAAATTGTTAACAACTTTACTTAATAAACAAAAATATGTACTACACTATCGATATTTAAAACAGTGTCTAAAGAATGGTTTAAAATTTACTAAAATACATAGCATACTTACATTTGATCAGTCCAATTGGCTGAAAAAGTATATAGATTTAAATACAGTGATGAGAACTAATGCTAAAAATGACTTTCAAAATATTTTTATAAGGTGATGATTATTCGGTTTTTGGTAAAATTGTGGAAGATATAAGAAACAGAGTAGACATAAAATTAATATCACATGCAAAAAAATGTGAAAAATTAGTAGCAAAACAAAATTTCAAAGAAGTACTATATTTAATGAGAGTCTTGCAGCCATACATATGAATAAAACAAGCATAAAATCTACATGTGATAAATTCTACACAAAAGATGTTTCTTCTAGAGTTGGCGGATAATCTACATTTTTTTGGAACTACTAGAAGTAATGTGTTTATTAATTTTTTTCACTAATGTATTCTACTTTTTTTGCTAATATTTCGTAGTTCGTTAATTAATGGCAGCTCTTTCTTCTTGTTTTTTTTTTTTTTTCATATTCTACTTCATGGTGCTTTTTATAATTTTTATCTCTTTCGATGAGTAATTTAACTCGAGAAATATCCTTTGTTTCTTTCATATATATATATATTTTTTTTTTACTTATAATTGAGTTATACAAATAGAGTTTTGAGAGGCAAACTTTTCCCCCAACTGATAAAACTAGGGGGAATTTAAATGTTTACAATAATAGAATTAAGTTTGATATTCCAATAGGAGAAGGCTTTTCTTTTCCTAATGATGCTTATGTTTACAAACAATTTATATTACAAAAGAGATATAACGTGGGAGATGCGGCAAACTATAAGTTAGATAACATTTATGTTTGTTCTAACTTTTTTCCTTTTCAATTTTTTAGAGTAGGAATCTCAAAAAATGGACATATTATTGATGTTATTGATAATCTGGGTATAACTTCGACAGTGATGAATAATTTGTTAAGATCTCCAGGTGAACAAGATTATTTTGAATTATCTTGTGTTGATGGTTATTATCGAGTAAAAGCTACTCATAGCGCTAAACCAAATGAAATAATTGATCCACTTAGATATCTGTTTGGTTTTATTCGAGATAACAATGAAATTTATTGGAAAGGTGGTTATAAAATTACTTTTATTAGTAATTCATCCGATAACAACTGTTTATTTGTCTTTCAAAATAAGAAAGCAGATGGTACACTAGGTAGAGATTATGCTGGTCCGGGTAAAATTGTTATTCAAAAATTAGAAATTATGTGGCCTATTGTTGAATATGAAGGTATCACAGCCATTGCGATTAAATAAATAATATACAAAAACCCTAAAATACCTATTAGTTTTGATTATTGGCAATTTAAAAAAAAAGAAGTTCCTACTGGTACAACTGTTTTTAATTTTGATATAAAAGATCAGTTTAATAATTTACAATTTGACGTGCCCGATTTTGTAACTGTTGGGTTTCAAACTAATAGAAAAAATCGTGCTGAACAGTATGTTCACTCTTCTATGTTTGACCATTGTAATGGGGAAAATATTTGTGTTAAAAATGGTAGAAATTAAATTTTTCCAAAAGAAAATTTGAATCTATATATTGGCAATAATTTTCGTGATAAAGCGTTTCTTGCTTATAACGATTTTCGAACTTCTAAAACAAAACTGGCTGCTGTATAGAGAAATAATGATCTTCATTTTAAGCCTGTTCTAAATTTAGATGGTAAAACCACTTATTATTCATTTTGAGGTCGAAGTCGTTTGTATACTATTTATTGTTTATATAGAAAAACAACTGTAGTTAAAGAAAAAAATAAATATAAAAATTAGTGTTGATTTTAATAAAGCTGTTGTTCTTGTTAGCCAACGAAATTTAACTTATGAATATTTGAAAGAGAGGACTACTGAAGATATATAACTTTTTTTTTTTTGCTTAAATGGAAGAACCAACAAATAGGTTCGATGTTTTAATACAATATTTTAGACTCATAGTTGAATGGTTACATTTAAAACTTTTACGATTTTTTAGAAATATAGATGAATTATTTTATTGAATAAAAAATCTTAATTCTAATTAAAATTTTCTCGCAATACCACTTTTTTATTAAACATATATACATTTTTAAATAATATAAATTAATCAAATTATAGATCTTTTAGAACTTTGGGATATTGGATATGAAATTATTAAAAAACAGCAACTTCCATTGATAAAGAATTGGCCATTGTTTATTTCAAAATAGTTTTAAAAATCAATAAAAACGATTTAAGATCAGATAAATTTTCTAATTTTAAAGACGATGTTTATTATTTGGATTGCTGTGATGGTTGGGATTATGGATATGGTTCAGATTTTTCTATTTTTTTAGACTTTAAAAAGTTGTATTGATGTTTTTTTTTGTTGAATAAATTTATAAATTGTATTAATTTGTATCTTTTTATTTGATTCTGAACTTAATTTGCTTGATTTAGATTGCTCGCTTGCAAAATTGGCATTTATAAAAAAAAACCTGAAAATTTGCTCTAAAATCAAAAAATGATCTTGATTTTAAGGTAGCAAAAAGCTTTCACGCCATTTTGAAAGAAGTAGTAAATTTACTTGATTTTTGCATAATTTTGGGGTAAATTTGAATTTTTTGATGAAAATGTGTGATGGTCCACGACTCGCCTTTTACATCTACTGTTGTAATACACACATTACTTTTAATGGGCACAATACTGCTTCTGTTAATCATATTCCAGAAGCGGTATTGAGTAAACACTCAAGAATGTAAAACAAGATTACATCATGATGACGAGAAAAAAAAAAAATTATTTGCCTGCGCGACTTTGAGGGTCGGTATGGCGAGTTGCAACACCAGATAATGTCCCTGCGCGCATTGTAGCAGGTGAAAAGTACAGAACGTCGGTGCATGTCGCCTGAATGATTCGTCGCCGCGCTGAAAATGTTCATCGCTCTCTTTACGATCCATAAAACCCTCACGGCGGCTGTGGTTCTCCTCTCGAGCGCTATCAATCCCGTACATCGCTCCGGTTCGCCGTCGTTTTAACACGGCTAATCTGGGCCCGCCGTGAATCATTTTGCGGAGCGCGGAAAAAAACACGCGAAGGTGCGGTAAAAAGGGACGAGCGGATAAACAAGAGGGGGTAACGTGTGCGCCTGGGAAGAGGCCTCCAGCCGATGTGGGTTGTTGGGGGGGGGGGGGATGAGAGAGCAGGAGAAGCAAGTGGGATTACCCGGAGGTGTATAAACTCGGAACCAAAGGCCGGGAGTAATTCCCTGCGACGTTCCCAAATTGCTCGGAGCCACTTCGACACTGGCGTCCCCCCCCCCTGGGGCTGCTTCCGCATGATTTCATTACTCTGACAAACAGATGAGGAGTTGATCTGGCTACGGATGCTGGGTCCATTTTTTATTCCTGTCGTCCCGGCCCGAAAAAGACCGGCTCTAAATGTTCGATGCCCCGCGCTCAACATCCGTGCAGACGCCCGTCGCCACCCTTGTGTCTCCCATTTACGTGTCGTCGTCCGTGCGAGATCCACTTTAAGGGAAACTTTGCCCCCACCATATTGGATTCTTGGTTTTTCGAGATTGTTTATTCTGTGCATCGGAGATAAAGGGCACTATGTCACAAACATGAAAATTTACAGGGGCGAAGTTTACCTCGATAAAGGCTGTTCACGGTAAATTGAGCATCTTCAAAAGCCCTGCCTAAGGGCAGGCTTCGCCATGCATTGGCGTATAGGGAATCAAAGGCAAAATTCGGACAAAGATCTCTGTCATTTTTTGAGCTTATATTTTCAACTAAGGTTTTTTTTTTTGTTGAAGATTTAACGCATCTAGATACATTTGTAAACCATTCAAATTATTTTTTATTATTATTTTAAATGCACTTTTTAACTATCTAAATGTCACAAGTTTATAAATAATGAAAACGTACATTTGAAATTAAAAATTTTTAATTTGGAAGTTACAAATTTAGATGAATTCAATCTCTAACAAACTTTTTATAGTAGAAAATACTACCACAAAAAACGACTGAGAGATCTTTGTCCAAATTTAGCCTTTGATTTCCTATGCTGCCATGCATGGTGAAGCCTGGCCTTAAGATATACTTGTGCGCGCGTTTGTGTATTCTTCCACCTCGTGTAAAATTAACATTGTCATGAACAGGATCACTTCATTCACGCGTCGGTCTAGTGTAACTGTAAAATAATCAAGATAGTAAATATTTTACAAACATGCTAATTTTTACATTTGTTATGGATTAAAACCTGAAAACAAAATAAATCGTTTCAGTATTCACAAATGTTTAATCTAACACATTTAATTCAGTGTTACGGCGTGGAACTACTTTTCCCTCCCTCGTTGACAACTTTACAAGGCGCATGCAGATCAGTGCGTCCGTTAAAATATGTGCGGGTAGAGGCAGTGACAGTTTTCCAGGGTTGATTTCAAAAATACTTATTTTACCGTGAACAGCCGATACCACGGTGGCACATCGTGTCCTTTCCTATGGGCTAAATCGCCTATTATTGCGAATAGTGTACAGTGCTTTGCAACCCAGAAATACAATAATTCAATGCCAAAACCTCAGTTTTGTACAAATATACATGGTGCCCTTTACCTACAATGCACAGATTTTAAAAAACCACATTTCTGAAAGTACCTGTATACCCAACTATAGGGTGTTCACGGTAAAACGAGCAAATTTGAAAGCCGTGATTAAGATCTACGTGTATTCACGCCGTGTATTAATTCGCCTTATGAGAAATTAACAATATCATAGGGCTAATCACTTTATTCATGCGTCGGTCAAGTGAAACTGTGAAATTATCATGAAAATAAATATTTTACAAATGTACTCATTTTTACACTTCCATGAATTAAAAATATAGAAAGCGAAAGAAATAATGAATCACAAATTGTTACCTAATACTTTTTATTCGACGTTAACATATGGAACTACTTTCCACTCATCGTTACCAACTTTACAGCAGTGCAGACATAAGGGCTGAACTACAAGCGTGTATTTGTGTCACAAATTTTATTTTGGTAAATTTTGCAGAAACAATTCTGTGACGTAATTGTGAGTTCGTAGTTCCCTTTTGGCTTGTCTGTACCGCAGTGTAGGGTCAATCACAATGTAGGGAAACTTTCAGAATTTTCTTTTTAAAAAAGACACAAACACACTAGAAAAACCAACAATCCAATATGACGGGAAAGTCTCCCTCTTTGATTTGTGATTTAAAGTGTTGTAAGATGTGTCGTACTTACGGGAAAACAGCATTTGTTTCGTATCACAGACAGCGAACTGTATGCTTTATGATCGGCTGTAGTAACAAGAAACGTTCATAACCACAGAACAGCAGTACGGCTTACGGATCAGTACAGACCTGCAAAATTCGCGTTATTATTTTGCGGCAGACGAAACTTCAAGATGCTGTATGTTCTATTGCCATTAGCAGACAACTTGCATGGATCGTTCCAAACACTTCGAGCAAATAGGAAAGTCTCAAAGTTTCAGCAACCAGTCTCCAGTAAATGCCATAGTATGATCGCAGGTAACCAAAGAAATCACACATTACCCTCAAGCAGGCGCAGGGTAATGAGTGGTGAGTAATGAGTAGAGATTTTGACGGCTCTTAACATCGAGGTCTTGAGAGCCGATGAGGGTTAATGAGGCAAGTATGAATGAAAGCTGGAATGAAAGGGCGGGGGAAGCGGGAGATCTCCGAGAAAACCCACCGACCAACGGCGTCGTCCGGCACGATTCCCACATGCGAAAATCCGGAGTGACCCGGCCGGGGATTGAACCCGGATCGCCTTGGTGGGAGGCGAGCAAGCTAACCGCTCAGCCACCGTGGTCCCGCCTAATAATAAAGCGAATTTTCCACGTCTCTGTGAATCAGTTACCCATGAGGAAGATCTCCGGTCACTGAGCCTTGCGGTGTACAGTATCGTAAAAAAAAACTTTCATATGAGTTATGTGGACGATTATATATACTGGACCTGAATGTGTTATCGTATTATAGTATATTCCCAATATCGTCACACTTTTTGAATAAAACATTTTTATAAATCTCTCATTTATACCGCGTTTGTTTATTAAACACTAGCGACCCGCCCCGGCCTCGCTCGTGTGCGATTTACAAAATTTAATATGGCATTATTTAGGTTTACAGCAAGTATACACACTAAATGCTGAAGGTAACTAACACAAGATCAATACTGTGTTGTTCACATTGTCTTCCTTAGTGAAACCCTATTTTTAAAAAGACAAACATTTTTACTGTGAGTCATCCTTAAAAGATAAAAACATATGCCGTCGCAGACTTTTTTGTAGACTTTTTTTATATCTACGACTCTGTAGAACATTAATTTGGTATATCTCTTACAGTATAGTGAGCGTAAGCCATATAAGCGCCATAAAAGCGGCTTTTTCCGTCTTCATTATAAAAGTTTGCATTTCTCTACTATCCTTAAATAAAATATTAATTTATCGTACACATAAAAGTTAACCTTTCCTCGAGAACTTCTCTAAATGATGGTGTAAACCGTATCAAAATCCATCAAGCGGTTTAGAAGCCTTAGCCGAATACACACACACACACACTCACGCGCGCTGCCGGGCGACTTTGTTTTATACTATGTATAGACGCCCAGTATAACAAATGTTTCATACTTAAGTTAAAATAAAACACCCATTATTTTTTTGTTAAATTAAACTTACATTTTATCTATAAATTATAAGAATTAATTTAAAATTAATACTAATAGAAACGGGAAGAATATATATATATATATATATATATATATATATATATATATATATATATATATATATATATATATATATATGTGTGTGTGTGTGTGTGTGTGTGTGTGTGTGTGTGTGTGTGTGTGTGTGTGTGTGTCGGCAATGCCTAGTACGCTATAAAAAATTTGTAATTTTTACTGAGAAATTCTTTGTAATTTTACAAATGTTTGTAACAGTACAAAGATTTTTCTTGAAAAACTACTCTTTTGTAAAACTACAAGGTCCGTATTTGTAATAAACATTAGGAAATGTTTGTACTACACTGAGCCGTATCCCGAGCTTCAGCAAAAAGGCGGACACTCAATAACGGAAAACCATATAAAGCTGTTTGTGCAAAAACTATTGGTGATATAAAGTGTAGCTGCATGCAAAAAGAAATGTATTGCAAGTCTGGATAATGTAAAAAAAATAAAACAACTCAAATAATCATAATGAGACCTGACCGTATTATTCAGTAGCTAACTGTTATTGTTTCCTAGCTACTCAGAACTCTTAAATCGACTCTCAGTACTTCGTTGTAAAGAGAGAACCAAATATCTTAACTCAACAACTAAACTCTTGAAAAGAAATAAATGTACCTATTCCTCTTAACCGTGTAACTACAATCTTAGTTTGTATATACTTTCACCAATATTTACAATAGAAATAAGCATAAATATCGTAAGTCAAGTAATCCGTACTAGCGAGGTGTATTTTTTTTGTAAATTATTTTTTGAATTATTATTTTTTAGTTATTCTCTGCTACAAATTCATCACATTTGTTTTCCAGAAGAAAAAAAGAGTATTTTATGTACACTTCTCAATGTCAGTTGGAATACAAGGATGCCATTTGTAATTTTAGAAAGAAATGTTTTGCAGATCTTACAAAAAAACTCTTTGTAGTTTTACGAAGGCTTTCCTTGGCAACTGGGTTCCCAAGGATTTTTCTTGTAAAAGTACAACCATTTTTTTAGAGTGAAATAGTTCTTAAGAAATATGTTATTAAATCGAGCAAGCACAATTACTGTGCGCTGTCCTTTTAGTGTTGTTTTCTAGACCTGGTTAAGCTTTATTTGTATGTGACGGAGGAATAGTCTAAAAGCAGAATTTCAGCAGGGCTTCAGAAAAGTTGTAAGTAACCACGAATGGACTCTAAGTCCGAATCACATTGCTCCTGCAAGTACGACACGACAATCAAAACTAAATAGCCAGTCAGATATAATACATGTTTGATGCCAGCACTATGGAAAGTGTCAAACTACCAGCTATTGCAGCGTTCTGGCAGGTTAGGGTTTCGCAGTAACATTCATGTAGCCCTAACCTCTAAAAGGGCAGGTACTGTTGAGGTACGGCGCAGGGTAACGGACTGTACGCCATTTATACCCTATCGAACATATTAAGCGCACTGTGCTAAATATTTATCATGTTTTTTACGTTGCTAAATGCTCGTAACATCTTCTATAGTATTATTTTTAACTATTAAAACTCTAGACTAAAGATTGGATAAACAGGTTTTGTCTTCTATGTGTTTTTGGCATTAACGCTAATGCAAAATATTCATATTAAGTTACATGCATGGAACCGATGTAATATAAGTAATATGTAATAAAAAACACATTTTACACCATTTCACCATCTTAGGGTTTTTAATTTATAGAAATGCATAAGTGAGTTTTTACGTATTTATGTAGCCAACATTTAGAAGCAAAGAGCATAACGATATTCTATCGGGTTAATGAGCTATTGAAGGATTACTCGAAATCACTTTTTAACACTTTTTCCCTTTCAAGGGACACAATTTCGAAAAATGTAGAATTTAATTTTTAGGTATTTATATAGTTACTTTTTTAAATCAAAGCGTACAACAATATCTTAAAGAGTTTAGTGAGTTATTGAAAAGTCATCAAACACAATCCTTATCTCCTTTGCCCTTCTTAGGGGTTGAATAAAAAAATTATAAACTATTGTTTTGGAATTTGCATAAGTTAAATTTTCAAAGAAAGAGAACAACGATATACAGTCTCATTAATTCACAAACAAATTTTACCCCTTAATCCACTTAGGTGTTGATTTAAAAAACCTAAATTAAATCTTCTGCATTTTTATAAGTAACCTTTTAAAGTAAAGAGAATAACACTATCTTATCGCTTTTAATTCGGTATTGAGGAGTCCTAAGAAATATATTTTATTCCTTTCCATCCTTTCGAGGTGAAATTTTTAAACATACTAAAATTGATTTTTTGTTATTTATAAAGGCAACCCTTAAAAGCAACAGCATAATTCTATCTCATCTGGTTGATGATTTTTGGGAAGTACTTGAAAACGCATTTGACTCCTTTTCACCCTCATAGGTGTTGAAATTGAAAAATTGTGAATTTATTTATTTTTAGTATTTTTAGAGACTACCTTTCGAAGCTAAGAACACAACGAAATATCATCCCTTTATCGGTTGGATTGCAAAAATCCTGGAATTAGTTAATAGTTTTTGTATACGCTACATTTTATAGATGAGAGCATAACTCTACCTCATTGTGATAATGAGCTGTTTAGCGTAAACAAGTCTTACCCCCTTTTCACCCTCTAAAGTGTTGAATAAAGAAACTTACACCCTAATTAGAAACCGTCTCTAAATTCCCATGCCTTTGAGTCCAGCAGTTTTAGCTGTTCGCTTGAATGAATAAGCGAGTGAATGAGTCAATCAGTCAGAAGGAAACTCAAGTTTATACATAGAGATTAGTTACTTCCTGTCGTGAAACGTAACAACACTACAGCAACCAAACTCAACGGATTAAAAAACCTTGAAGGAACTTATCTTACAAACACAGTGTTTAATCCGATTTGAACCTAATTTTATATAGTTTTCCGTTATTTGTCCTATCCTGCTGGTGGATGTAAGTAGTTCCAGAGATCAAAGGTCCTTAAGCTATTTAATTGAACTCAAAAATTAGTTCAACTTTCTCCTCTACCAAAGCAGAATACGAGTACAGAAGCAAAAAAACAAATAAAACATGCTATAATTAAATAATAAATAAACTATACAAATGTTGAAGAGAAAAATTTACCAATTATCGTAAAAAAAAAAACTGGAAAAATTTAAGTTTTATATTCATGCTACTTTTTACTTTATCAGTATCGACAATGGAGGCAGGCCAGTGAAATTTTGTGTCAAATTCAACTTCACCATTGCCGCAGTATTACAAAAAAACACAGCATCGTCGGGTTTTAAAGTTTGTTGTGAATCTTTGAAGACGAATAACTGTGAAAACGTGTCTTTAAAATTCAGTTTATGTTAAAGCCATACCGTTACTCATCGGGAATCATAGGAGTCACCATACACAATTTTGAACCCACTTTTGGCGACAAGTTCGAATCCAGATAAGCCATGAGTGTGAATATGTTTATTATTACGTTTTCGTATCTTGTAAGCCACTCGTCCATTATTAGCATACAGAAAAAAAAAAAAAAAAATAATAATAATAATAATAATAATAATTATTATTATTATTGTAATACAAATTTCAAACGATCGAAAACAAATTTCTGACTAAGCAAAAGTAGGTATTCATCTTATACTTACGCATTATATGCTGTTCACGGTAAAAGGAGCGCTTTTGGAAGCCATGCTTAAGATCTACTCCTATGAACGTTGGGTATTCTTCCACGTTATGTAAAATTAACGTTTCCGTGGGCCTCATCGCATTATCCATGCTTCGGTGAAGTGAAACTATGAAATTACTAGAAAAGTGAACATTTTATAAATCTGCTCATTTTTACACACTGATGCGTTAAAAAGAACGGAAAGTGAAAGATATAATTTTAATTATCACAAACGGTTACTTAACACTTTTTATTCGATCTTAACATATGGAACTACTTTCTATCCATCGTTACCAAATTTAACGGGTGCATGTCACTCAGCGTGCCCGTTAAAAATATGGAAGTATGATATTTTTCTAAGGTGGATTTCAAAAGTGCTCACTTTATCGTGAACAGCCTTTATTGGCATTGTGATCTAGGCAGAGGAAAAAAGTCGCATGGTTTTTGTTTTTAAATTGGTAGGCCTACTCGTAACAAGCTGTTTACGTTAATTGAGCTTTATTAAAGCCAACCTTAAAAAATTGGCTTTGCTCCTACCTACATATATTTTAATGGGCACACGGACTTGCTTGCGCTCAATAAAGTTGGCAATGACGGAACGAAAGTAGTTCCATCTCTTAAGAGTGGGACGGACTCCCGCGTTTTTTTTGTAAAATAGTTTCTTGCGAGAATACGCGTATCTCGGTAAATAAATGTTCTGTAAATATGAATTTTTGTCAGAATAGATTTTAAAAAAATATTATTTATGCCCCTATTCTTTTTACTTTTGTCATATTAAGTGTAGATATTCTTAGAGAAAAAAAATCGTGATATTGGTCAAATATCGCATTTTTGAAGCTTGCCCATGCAGTTTCCTTAAGCGGCTAGAGAAAAGTACAAAGATACGGGCGTAGTTTAATCTGTGGATTTTCATGGCGTGCTGTAAAACCTCACTCTGTTAAAAAAATTTCGTTCATTTTACGGAAAAGTGCTGACAAAAATTTATCCACAAGTGTCCGTAAACTCTCCGTAAAAGTACAGACACATTGATTTTCAGAAACGGACTTTCTGTAAATTTCACGGAACCTCTCCGTTAATTTCCAAATTAGTTTTCTGTACTTTCCGTTTAAAATAAAAATAGATAGTGAAAATTGCTTTAATTTTCGTTATATGGGTGTTCTGCTGTGTATAGAAATGGTATTAAAAAGTTAGAATATTTTGTACTTAAGCGAGGTTTGACCCCGAGTCAAAAAATTACCAGTTTGTGTCTCTAACCATTCATCTACAGCTCTCACATGTAAGGTTTGGTATAACTTTTATATTTCTATATGAAATTCAAAAGCAAATATTCAGTTTCTATTAAATTTAGTGTATTTTTAGTATTGCCAAATGTTAGAGGCCTGATGCTATTTTTTAATATTTGAAAGAATAGGTCATATTCGCGTGGATAACCTTAACTGCCACAGAAACGATAATTTTCTTGTTACAGTGGCGAAGAAAGCTTCGTGCAGAATCGGCATTGCTCGTCCTCGTAACTCGAATCCAAAGGGAATACGGAGACTTTCCGTATTTTCTATTTACGGACTTGACTCCGTTTTTCGTCATTACGGATTGCCTTTCCGTATATACAATGTACATTTCCATAAAAACATTCCGTAAATATACGGGAATTTTTAACAGTGCACTGTTATAGATATAATTTGCACAGTACAGCAGGTACGGCGCAAGCACTGCACGCGATGAGGCGCTAGGCGTGCGTGTCGCTCCCTAGCTTCTTGACTTTGGCCGCGAGGGGTTCACCCCATTCTTTAACATTGAATTCAAATTACTAGGTAAACGTTTAAGAATACTGAAATAACTTTTCTGATAATTTAATAGCTTCTTTTGATCGAAGCATGAATAAAATTATCAGACACGCGATAATGCTAATTTGAAACATAATGGAAGAAAACACAACGTGCGTAGAACTAGATATTAAGTAGGGCTCTCAAAAATGTTCTTTTCCTAGTGTGGACAGCTTGCATGTACGAGTACAAGAAATAAATACTATTTCTGCGTTACTATGGACTAATCGAACAAATTACATAATGTTTATAAGTTGTGAAAAAGAAACTGGATTTATTCTCTAAAGCTATCTACCCAAGTAGCTTGTATATTACTGAGCTATTATAAATAATTGTTATTAAATTTCAGGTTTCTTCAGTTACTGAAACACCCGTGAAAATTTGTAATTTTACCAATTTAGTTCGCAAGATTTTGCATGGAATAAGTGAAAGGGAAAGAGAGTAGGTTTTTAATTTACACCTTTCAAAAGTATTTTCCATAACAATCTTAGCCCTCTCCCTCCCCCCAAACCATCTTTTTTTCACTACGTAAGAAAACTTCCAACAAATAATTCAAGGTAATATGCTCATAACTGCTCCACAGTTAACTAAACACTTAACATTTGAAAATAACTAATTTCGATTAACTCAACTGCGTAAGCACAGCAGCAAATGTACAATTTCATTAAAATCGTATACGTTAGTAATTTTTCCATTTCAAATTTAAATGATCAAAATGTAGAAAAATTACTTTTCATTCACTTCCTTAACATGGCACCATATGAACACTGTCATTTAAATATTATATTCTAGTGATATTTACAATTTAAATATAAAAGCTCGAAATCTGGAAATCTTTTTTCTTTAATTTATCGAACTGCATAACTGCTGAGCCAGGGTAGCAAATTAACACAATTAGATTTACTCGGCTGCAAACATAAGCAGCAAATACACATCAATTACTATCCAATTGAATAAGATCACATTTACTCAGCTGTATCTTTAAGGCAGCATTTAACAATGTGGTAATAATTACAGATAATACGCCCTCCAGATTCCGAAATGATCATATCGTAAAGAGCTACCGAAATGAATTTTTTTTCAAGCCAATTAGGCCAAGTTAAAACTCAAGTATATTTAGTGTATGACAATAAAGCTAGCCAAATATTAAAATTTACATGGCCATAAAATGGTATATCAACTCTGTGCTCTTGATATTTTTTGACAGTTGCGACTTCATTTTGTACACATGGTAAAACGTTTAGGACTATTTATAACAGTAGCTCCAATATGAAAAAACTTATTTGTGTAGGCAACCGATAGTAGGTTGAAGAGGGCAAGCATGCCAACTCACGTTGATTGCACCGATTCCCAACGGACTCGGGCTCAGCCACCGTCAGGATGCCCCGTTCACTGCGCCGCTCGATAAGTCTCGTCCCGCGAGACGTACAGCAGAGTACGAGACAAAGTCCATTATTCCTAAGCAAGAGAAACCGCCCAGTAAAAGAGCTAAGCTGTCATCGATGTGTGCAGGAAACACTCACGTAAAATTTTAGGAGACAAAAAGCGATGTTCTAAATGGCAAGCAATCATGCTATAGGCTGTTCACGGTCAAATGAGCACTTTTGAAAGCCCTGCTTAAGATCTACTTGTATACACGTTGTGTGTCCTTCCGCTTATTTAAAATTGTCACTCATTGCACCCGTTAAAATATACGTAGGTAGGGGCAGTGACTTTTTCTAAGGGTGATTTCAAAAGTGCTCACTTTATCGTGAACAGCTTTTAGCCGTTTCGTACGGCAGAAAACGCCGTTTAGCCGACAACACAGCCCAATTCTAGCCCCCCATTAGCTCGGACGCTCACACAACTCTCTCCCCACATAAACATTTCACTCTCTCCCTCTGCACCGTGACCACCACTGACTACAATCCCCGCTCAACTGTCACTATCTTTGTCATGCTCACCCTCCTTCCCAGGCAGTGGTGCGGCGTGCAGCAAACAGCAGAACTATCGCGCTTAGAAGAAGCTCCCAGAAACATGTATACACAAACTTTCGTATAGATTAGATGTATCCAAACATGAGCAGCTGAATACATAGTAAAATACTACTATTATAAAATATTGCAATAAGCAGAATAAACTAAATATTACAAAATTACCTTGCGCTATAAAATCCAAAGAACATACAAGGCAAATATATGCTTAGGCTCATCTATATGCAACAACCAACGAACTAGGCATGCAGCGCAGAAGTCATGCAGATAAAGCACTCCTACAAGTGACGACCCGTCACACAGCCTTGAAATGAGTGCCAACTGAAAAGGATGAATTTTTTGTTTTACACCCAGTCCAGTAAACTATTCAGATTGCCACTAGGTCGACGTTTGCACATTTGGCATCAAATCCATATCAGTGTTAGACTTTAACGTGGCAGGAGGGTGGAATTTAAAACATCAGGAGTTTGAGAAATGCCCACTTGTACGTGAACCGACTATACCTGTGTCTGCATCAGCAAATGGCGTTATAAGAATATTTTACTGGTGGGGGAAAAAAGGGATGGGAGAGGGTGTTCTTCAAGGTATGACGGGCTTTCTTTCAAAGCAGCCACTCAGCGAATCTGATATCCATCCAGGGTCGATGAGGTCGCCAGACGAGTCCCTTTGAAAGGGGCAGATCACCTTTCGCATCCTTACCCCTTCATCCTTATTCCTACCCCCCCCCCCCCTCCTTTGTTACCGTTAGACACCACTCTTTGACCGCACGGGTGGATAAATACCGCGGAGAGGAGATCTGGCGACAGGACGACGGAGGAGGTGCGGTAATGGGATCAAGGATGCGGGGAAGCAAGGAATAAGATAACCGGTGTTCTGCCGCCAAAGAGCAATTACCCTTTGACTCTCGATCCTCCTTCTACCTCTTCCCCCCTTGTTCGTGCTCTCCACTAAAAGGTTTTATCTCCCCTCTTTTTTTTTTCGGGGAGCAAATAAAAAGAAGGTAGGAACACAATTTCCATATTTCTCGCACCGGAATCTTTCCGGGCGATATTGTTTGATCTCCTCGCCCTTTATGGGGCTCGGGGCGCCCCGCCTCGTACTTGCGCTTCTCATTAAGTGGAGAGGCGAGAAGAGGTAATCCAGCAAGGGAGGTGCGGGGGCGTAACGCGGCAGCACCGCGAGGAAACCAGTTAACGGGACGGTCGTTTGCCGTTGTGGCCGCGCGGTCGAGACTGGCGGTTAATGGCTCCGCACATCGCCTTAACGGCGCGTGAGGGCGACCCGACGTCCTTGCCGGGTCACTTCTGGAGAGCATGAGAGGGGAGGTGGGGGCTTCTCCAGGGCTCTCCCTGCAGCGAAACTGTGGGTTGTAAAACCGTCCACCAGGGTTTATACACTTATGAGCATTTGAAATAGAGACACCTGCCGTGTTGGTAAAATTACGCTGTAGTTCGCTTGTTGAACGGAGTAGTGCCCAGCCACGTATTACTGTTGTGTTGTCAGTCCTTATACTGACCGTCCGAATGGGGGAGAAACAAGATCTCAGCGTATTTGATAGTGGCCATATCGTTGGGACCAGACGTATAGGGCACCCATCTCCGACGATGAGACAGGCACTGGGATTTCCACGGGTCGTCGTGTCAAGAAGGGCCCTGCATTCATGGATTCGGGTAAAACCGCCGCAGCTAGGTACATCTAACATGGCGTACAATGTAAAGATGACAAGAGTTCGCCGTCGGCTTGCTCTGTTGGTAACAGCAGACAGACAGGCCAAAGTGCAGAAGATCACTCTCCAATTCAGTGATGGACAACAACGACCTGTGAGTGTACATACCGTCCATAACCAATTCCTTTCCGTCATCAGGGCGAAAACGGATGGTACAAGCTACTGTCTCTAATTCAACTGTTTATGAGTGCATCTGTGTCACACTAGAGTCAACTGTCGTGAAAGTAAGATATTAATTTCTCATTTCAAACTACCGTGTATATTTTCAACGCGTGTTAAAACCAACATTTCCCATGAATCAAATTTCATGGGAACGCGCTATAAACTTTAAGGGCTCTGCCTATTGTATACACGGCCCCGTTGTGCACTACCTGTCGCAATAATACCTGTGAAGTTCCACAGGCGAGTTTACGAAACTAATTAACCATAACAGCGAGCCGAAATGGAATCTCCAAACGTCAATAGTAAAATGCAGAGACCAACAGAAAATGTGGGTCCAACAGACATCAGGACATTGCAGACAAAATTCGATAATTCTATCAGCAGATTCCACCTTCAGTGCACAACGAGAGCCAATCAGAAATCATCACGGCACACACACACACACACACTCGTGGATGGGCACGAAGTGTGGACTTGACTGAGAGGTAGGAGATCGTCGCAGTCGGCGAGTTACTAGTGGCGTGAATGGCGACCATTCGAGGAGCTGGTGGCGATCTGGGCAGAGGGTGCGGAGTGCGAGCCTGGGCGAGTTCCTCACTAAGACCCGGTCGCACCATCGTGTTTCGAAACTCGATGTGAGATCGTATCTAATATCGATATAGAAAACTGTTACATCATCTGAGTTCAGAACTGGACTGGAGATCGAGATTAAGTTCATTTTTGGCGGTTCGAAATCTCGATCCGAAATCAGCAGCCATCGTCGACAAATGTAGTTTGAAAACACGTCAGCAGATAGAACTACGTTCGATAGTTTTTTTGGGAAATTAAAACAACATTTTACGTACTTGAATATTATTCAGTGAAATTAGTACAACAATAATTCACTTAAAACAGATAACAGATCGCACACCTAGTTCTATATATCATGAAATATACGCCTACTTCCATAACGTTATACATTACGAACCAATAGCAAAATTTGTCTCGTACTTAACATCGATCTCTCACTTTGGAACCAAGATCAACGAATCGGAGATCCAGAATCATTAAATTTCGTTGGTTCAACACTTTTACATTGGAACCAAGCTCAAACTGTAGCCTGGTTCGGAACTAGGATCATTTGATCTCGGATCGGGAAAGATGTTGCTGCAACCGGGCATAAGTCATGGCCAGTCTACTTTAAAACATTTCCTTTCTTCCCTTCTTCCGATGGCCTTATAGCCGTAACTTCTGTATGGCTTATTACCTACTTCTGTTCAAATTGTTTAGTAAATAATTTATTTATTTAACTCTTTAAAATGAACTTCTTCTCTGGTTCTAATTTCCTATACTAATGCTACGCATTTCTTTATTTGTTCTTATTCCCGTAGTAGTTAAGAGCATGACACTACTATAATCCATTCACGGTTACTTCACCCTTTTATGAAGCCCTACTAAAGTTCTACTTCCAGGATATTCGTCCTCCTCGTGCAAACATAGCTTAAATAATCCTGGAGAATTACACCAAAGGACAACGCACAGCATTCGCACGGACTCAGTGTAACAGTATTTTGTATAAGAACTATTTCTTACTAGTCGCTACCAACATTCCTATTTTTTCCCTGTTTTTTATTCAAATTATTTATAAACAAAGCATTATTAATAACATTTCAATATAGCAGGAAAAAAATCACTTTTATGAATACAAATATAAAACACTTGTGATACCTACACGATATCAGTTGAAAATAACTAAACACGTCATACATGGGGAGATTTTCAAAGGTTTGATTTTTAAAAAAATTCGAAGAAACCGTGAATGGACTGTAGAAACGGCTATATTTAGAAGGAATTTCCTAACCATCGATTCCCCAGTTAAAAACTCTGTGGCTGCAGGTTTGGAAGGCAACAACTCGGTTTCAAGACACGTCTGACATCAGCACGAGTGAGTGAGTGAAGAGATTTGGGCGGCTCTTAACATCGAGGTCTTGAGAGCCGATGTGGTTGGCGCTGGGCGAGTGTGGAGCAGCGCCGGAATGAAAGGGCGGGGCGAAACGGGAGATCCCCAAGAAAACCCACCGTCCAGCGGCATCTTCCGCCACGATGATTCCCACACGCAAAAATCCAGGAGCGACCCCGCCGGGAATCCGTCCCTGTTCGCCTAGGTGATGGGGGGGGGGGGGGGGGGGTAGTCTAACCACCACAAATTGGCACGACGAATCCTGTTGCATGTACAGCAGTTTTTGATTGGAAATGAATTCTACCTTTGTCGCGTCGTGCAGTATAGCAAACACGGTATGCAACGTAGTAAAACGAAAAATTTAGACTAGCTTTCCCTACAGTGGAATGTTTACATATATCTTACTACGGAAAATATAATCTGATTTTTACTGGACTTAACTCATAAAATTAACATTTATACTTTGTCGTGCGTTATAGTAATATCTGCACTCTTTTTCAAAATAATTTTTTCCAAATTTCCCTTTCTGTTTTTGTAGGTGTGCTACTAAATTACCGTGTAAAACATTTGTTAACACGTTAGCAACAATATCTTTAATACGTAAGGAATAACATGAATAACATGAATAACATGAATAACTATTTCCACTTACGATTGTTTTCAGCAAAGATTGCGTCAATAAGATTATGTGTGTGGATAACAGAAGAACAATTAACATAAGACAATCCACTTATGGATATTCAGCGTAATCAAAAAATAAAAATAAATAGATTTAGATTAAAATTGCAGAACAACTTAAAATAATAATGTTCAGAAAATAAGATTAATTAAGTGGATTTTACTATTACTTCAATAAAGAACACATGATTCACAAAACGATGAAAAAAAAACAACCCTTTGAAAAATACATACTTATACTAAAATATTGATAACAGTGCTGTCAGATATTATTAAGTGGAACTTTAAGATTTAACCATCAAATATTATATAGCAAATACCATGTATGTTGCACACTAGTGAAGCTTTTCATAATGTTGATAAGCATAGTAATCAAATTAGTCTCTAGTGGATTTAAATCACTAAGTTTCTCCGGGCTAGCTCTCAATCAGTAGAGCAAGAAGCTCCTAAAAAGGTACCACTGGAATGTGTTGATAATTAATTGGGAAAAACATTCTCAATATACGTAGTTAGTGAATTTTTGAAAGTGACAAGTTTTCGGTATTGTTCAATATTGCTCTGCAAATCTTGAAAAGTTTCCAATTAAAGTTTTTGATGTTTAATCAAATTAATTCAATTAAGTAGGTCTTGAAGAAAAGAATGTCTCGACAAAATAGCTGACAGCAGAACTAACAGACATAACGCTGACCTTGCTTGGAGACAAACTGTGGGTGGAGATGGCAGCTCGGTTTCGACGAGCTGGAAGCAGTGAAGTCCTCGCTTAATCAGGAATCAGTTTCCCAATTTTGCGTCCTCGAGTAGTGGGATGTCGAACAGTGCCTCTGCAACACCGGATCAGGCCTCCAGTCGATCCTGGCCGATGCTAGCTGTCTTTCGCGTCATTTCTGCGACGAAGACGTCCTCCTTCAAAGACTCCATTCGAACGACTCTTTCTCCTTAGAAAATTCACTTGACCTCTAGCAAAAATACTATTTTTCGACAGAAACTCGTTAATGCATTGTTCTTACGTTCCAAACAAACAAAACTCCTTAGACAGAAACGTGTCTTCTTTTCCTGAATATCATATATGTTTTTATTACACTTCTGCACTAACCTGAGCAATGTTTATGTAGATCTGTTCGTTCAATTTGCAATTAAAATAAGTTATTATACATTTATATTTAAACATATGCAAATATTTTGATTAAGCAATGTTAATCAACAAAATACATATATCATCCAAAGATATTTTAGTATGAAAATTAAGCAATGTAAATTAATATCAGTATTGGGTAATCTCTGGTAAGGCACTTCCTTACACTATCTGCCGCTTATGATACCATTATAATGGTGTCTAAATACCTTAACATTCGTGTAAAACGCCGTGCTGTAATTTCAAGCAGTCACATAGAAAATGTTTTCGCTGTATCGTTTTTCCCATTTTCGTTGTGTCGTGTATTGCTCGTTGGAGCTATGCGACTCCATCATAATGCAGGTAAAACAATTAGAGCCCAATTATTGAAGCTACCGATTTAAACACTTCATTTTAATAACGCTTTAAAGTGCGCCGCCTCCTAATTAGCGCTTGAATATAACTGCAGTGTGTTTTAAATCCGCCTTTTTTTTACGAAACTACTAAACATATTCCCTTCGTACATATATACGAAAATAAAAAGGAACATAACAGTGGGGCTACGATGGCTGAGAGGTTAGACTGCTCGCCTCCCACCAAGGCAAACCGGGTTCAATCCCCGGCCGGTTCACTCCGGATTTTCGCAAGTGGGAATCGTACCGAACGATGCCGATGGTCGGTGGGGTTTTTTTCTGGGATCTTCCTTTTCCCCGCCCTTTCATTCCGCGCTGCTCCATTCTCACCTCGCTCCACCCACATCTCTTCACTCACTCACACTTCAAACGAGGGACTCATTTCATCATGAGTGTTAAAGACTGTTCACGATTAAGTGAGCACTTTAGAAATGAACCTTAGAAAAAAGTCACTGGCCCTGCATGCAAGTATTTTAATGGGCGCACTGAGAGACATTCGTCCAGCAAAGTTGGTAACGATGGATAGAAAGTAATTCAATATCATAACGTCGAATAAAAAGTGTTAGGTAACCATTCGTGATAAATTAAAATTATTTATTTCGTTTTCTGTTTCTTTTAATGTATCGAAGTGTAAAAATGGGCAGATTGGTTAAATATTTACTTTTCTAATAATTTCACAGTTTCGCTTGATCGACACATGAATAAAGTGATGAAACCCATGGCAATGTAAATTCCACATAAGGCGGAAGACTACACAACGTGCATACAAGTATAGCTCATGCAGGGCTTTATAAAGTGCCCATTTTACCGTGGACAGCCTTTAAAGCATTTTTAACGTCTTAAGTTTAAGTATTGCTATAAACATGCATTGTGACCAGCCTCCAAGGCTGCGATATACATTCGCAGGGAGCTGAATTTTTCGCCAGTTATATATGATACAGTAAGTTATTATTACACGCAAAGTAAACCAATGGTTTCAACTTCAAATGCGACTTTGTAATATTCGCTTTTCTCTTAAGAAAATTTCGCAGGAAAACATTAATAATGCTATTTGTAACTATTAAACTTTTTTTTCTGTTTAGGATATATTTAATAGGGCAAAAGTAAAGTTTGTTGTTGTAGATTTACTGTTTCCTTACATTTCATGGGAAAAGTCGTATTCTCAGGACATTTATTAATTGAGATACGTGCATATACTGCACAAGTACTTATGTAACAGACCGTATAAAGCCCACTTAATGCACAAAAATACTTGTTATGGTTTGTTGCCAAAATTATTTCAAGTATTCCACTCAGCAGATACATTCTTCAAATGTGTTCTGCGAATCAAAAGCTCTGCAGTAGCAAACAAATTATAAATTCCAGTTCTCTTCTATTAACTTCATAATAGCGTAAATACATTGTTATAACTCAATTATAGTCTTTATGGAGATTACTCAGGGTATTTGCTAATTTTTATAATTTATTATCCAGTGTACTTGCGAACAAACGGAGTTATTATGATTCGCCAATTCGCCGTTGTGAGGTAGACGAATTAAGATTACACCATGCTACCTATCTGTAATACCTATGTTTGTGCTGAACTGTGATTCTCACAGAAAATCCTGATTTGGGTAGATTCGCTTAGTAACATCAATTGTTAAATTGCGTCACTCGTGGCGTTTTGGCCTGACTCCGTTCAACTCACATAGAAGAAATATCTTAGACATAGCAGCTCTTGTCACAGGTAAACAATGAATTAAAATCTTGCGTTCCAGTTAATCGTTATCAAGTTATATATGTCGCCATTTGCCTGTATTTTATTACTTGTAAATTTATATAACGTTCTAAGAGGGTTTCATCGTTATAAGTTGTTCAATGTTGCGATGCGGAAACGCTGAGAGTACGCAGTTCTCGTGGCCTATCTGTTGAACATTTCCGTATACTCACGGAATTTTATACAGAACTATAGAGTTAATTTACGAAGAAGTGATATGTAACCACGAGAGATCCGGAACCGAGCCCCGTAAATACGAAACACAGGAAGTATACATAGGTATTTCCTTTAGCTTGAGATTTACGTAAGGAAAATGCCGATTCTACACGTAGCTTTCATCGCCACTATAACCAGAAAATTACAGTTTCTGCGGCAATTAAAATATACACGCCACTTAAACCTATTCTTTCGGACACAAAAAAAATAGCACCAGGCCCCTGTACCAGTTAGCACCATTCAAATTTTACTAGAAACTGAAAAAGTTATATTTATCACATTAATAAAATAACGGTTACCGGTATATACCATACGCCGCCACGAGAGCACCGTTAAGAATGGCTGGGGTCATAACTTCCACTCTTTCTTCGTTTACAAAACTCTTTATCGACTGGCATATATTTCTTAGAATTCCTTCTTACGCAGTACAACTACGGCATTACGATAATTGAAGTGTATTTTCGTCACAGATATATTTTTTTTTCAAACCAGAAGTACAAAAAATTGACTAACAAATTTACGTAGAGTTTACGTGAAATCACGAAATATTCTCTGAATTCGAGGGCGATTGCGTGGAATTTGGGGAATCTCTACTGTTGAAAAAGCAACGTGTGCGTAATTTTACGGGATGTTCTAGAGAATTTTTCCAAACAGCGCTTTTCCGTAAAGTGAAGGAATTTTTTTATCAGTACACGGGTGTAAGTCGCACAACACAATAACTCCCAGCCCGGTCGTATGCAACCTGCTGTACACTTGCGTAGAGATAGCTGCGTTACATCCGAAATTGCTGCGACATATCTAGGGTCAGTGGGAAAAGGCACATGAAACATCTTACAACTAAACTGATTAGAAGCAATTATCGGTTCAGTGTCACTGTCTTTAATTTTAGGGTGATAAATAATTGTTACGCTATATTATAAAATAGCCCTTTAAAAATATTAAATAATGAACTTAATGTACTACTAAGGAAAAATACGAAGAACACTGGTATTATTTACATTAACCATAATAAGCCATTCTATGATTACTTCCATACCTACGTATAAAAAAAACAATTAACTATAATTTTATCATAAACATAATCATACATACACTGTTGAATTAAATATTTTTACCCATTTAGTTCCTTTAGGAACACCAGCTGTATTAATAAATGATATAGTATATAGTCATACTATTAGCAGTGTAATATGACTGGGACACTAGCAGTTCTACCTGCAGCCAACATAATTGCAAGGAATTGAGTTTTAACTTTATTACGTAACACGACAATAGATATTGCGGCGCACTTAAGATCAAACACTACATCCTACAATGGAAAAAAAAATGTGATTGTAGGATTTATCTAAACTATTTAAAAGCAATCCGATGGGGTGTAGGTTTAATTTAAATATTGTTAACATTGGTACTAATAACAACATAGCTGATGATTGTTGTATTCAATCTGTGATTGCATATGCTATTCTACGTATGGTTGTTGCAAACAGAGCACTGTGTTCCTACAACTAAACAGATAGTGCCTCCGACAGAACAAATTAAACATTATCTGTATTGTTCCCACAACAATCAGAAGTGTCATAATGTAACATATTTCTGTTCCTAGTACTGAACAGTTCTGTAGTGGAGATTGCGAGTAGCACCAACAGAATATTCTGTTGGGTTATTATAGTCCCAGCTGTTGTGGGGAAAATCCTAAAATTGTTGAAGTTGTTCTGTTGGATAACCTATCTGTTTGGTATAGGCTGTTCACGGTAAAATGAGCACTTTTGAAAGCCCTGCTTAAGATCTACTTGTATACACATTGTGTATTCCTCCACCATATTTAGAATTAACACTGCCATGGGAGTCATCACTTTATTCATACGTCGGTCAAGGGAAATCGTGAAATTATTATAAAAGTACAAATGTAGCAAATACACTCATTTTTACATTTTGACACATTAAAAAACAGAAAGAGAAAGAAATAATAAAGTTATCACAAGTGGTCATTTCACATTTTTTATTCGACGTTAATATATAGAACTAAATTCCCTCCATCGTTACCAACATTACTGGGCGCATGTGACTCAGTGAACCCGTTAACATATATGCTAGGCATGAGCAGTGACTTTTTCTAACGTTCATTTCAAAAGTGCTCACTTTATCGTGAACAGCCTTTAGTAGGAACACATTGCTCTGCTCTAGCAACAATATGTATAATAGCATATACAATCACAGGTAGGAAGACAACAAACATTTCTTTTGGTATTATTATCTACGTTAAGAATTTTTTAAATAGTACCTACAACCCACTAGATGGGGGTCCCTATTTTAACAGTTAAGATTGTTCCTACAACCTTATGTTTTTCTATTTTTCTGCACAGGATTTTGACAATTTCGTGAGATGGAACCAATAACTGCCAACCACCCCGTAATTGCTACATGGTATGAAACACATATGTGGGACTGAGCAGCAAATTAACGCTCTAGTAGAAAAAACGGGAGTAATCTGGCTGGAATTGGCTATGCCTGCCAAGTGTCCCAAACTCGAAGATCTGATATTTTACCCGGAACGCCTTATTAAAATGGTAGCCTACTGGCAAGTAGAAACAATGAGACCCTTGAGTTCAAATTACGATTTTTTTATATAATTCGTCCGTTCATATTAAACCGCTGCGCAGATAAATTTTTTCTCCTGTTGATTTATTCGAAAGCCATCGCTATTTATCTGTATTTATCTGTCTGAATTTGCGTTTCCTTCCGTCTATTGAAACGAATGAAAACAATTTGCTTTGTTTCTTGTTGCTTACAACAAAGACGTGGACTTCTCTCTTTTTTTTTACTTTCATTTCCGTGCTTTCGCACTTTATTTTCCCAGTGGTAAAACGGCGATAACTTTCCTTTAATTCCAAACAACGAAAGTTTGTAGGATCTTTTGGATGTTAACAAATTCTGAAGAGACTTCAATTTCCCCTCGAGTTATCCCTCCTCCGTTCGTTACATCACCGTGGATGGTTAAAACTTCCGCGTACGTTGTTGCATTATTATTCCGTCCTTATTTTTAATAAATTATTTCCGCGAAGCCCTGTTTGTCACCTCGGATCGCGGAGCTTGTGCTACTCATACCTCGAGGGCTGCGCCAATTCCACTTTTTTTTTTCTTCTTTCTGCGAGAGAAAATTTTTTACAACTTTATAATGGAGTTAAGAGAAAGAGTTATTATACTTCCCGTTCCTCCACCTCGTCGTGCTTTGTGAAATTTCGCCTGAGGCTTTTCGGCATGCGAATGCGAGCCAAATCCTTCTGTACCTTGCTGACAATGACAGTACAATGCTCGCCTCATTTACAACCGCAATCTCTCAACTGGCTTTGTCTAACTCGAAGATTACAAAGCAGAAGATCTTTTTAAATAAAACTGGTTAGTATTTTACGAATATTTTGGTTAAAAGCCAATGTTACAACTGCGGAGGTCTTTAAAACAACTTTTAGCTTACGAATACGTTTACGACTTATCGCATACAACAAATCCATGCAGTTACAGGTACATCTGTCTCCTTGAGTGTTACTTGGAAACAGTGAGTTTATAAACTCAATGTTGACTATAGATGCATTTGAAACGTACTGTGTTTATTATAGTAAGTAGCGCGTAATTAAATTGAGCCAACCGTCGTCTAATATTGAGGAAAAAAGATAACATTATTCAAACTAAGAACAAAAATTTAAAAATGTCGAATGCTAGTTGAAGTTTAAAGATGTACTTCATGAAGTTAGAGTAGTTTAAAAGTGTCGTGGTGAAACGCATTGTTCATGCAAGCGAAAATATTATATTATTTAATGAACAAGCAAGTCGAAAAGTATGACTTGTCGTTATAAGCAAATTTCAGCACGACAAATGAACTCGGACAACAAACTGCATTCTGGGACACAGCCAGTTTTAGGTGCATAAGCGTGGTTGGCCTGTACTGCCGTATGGAACAGACCAACTGGGAATTATTTACCACGAGCAAATAACACTGAGTTTTGCCAAGCGTAAATAGGCTTTTTGTAACTAAATTTACGTAAAATTGCAATTTTTACCTTATCCTCGGAGGTTGTAAAATATTATACTACTATTATATTTTGTACTTTATGAGATAATTGTTGCGTTTAGGTTAGACGAGCAACTATTTTAATAAGCATTTTCGTAATGCTATCGTAAATTAAGAAAAAATTACAATTGCAGTGTTTTAAACTTAAAGGTGAGCAGAATAACACGCGGAACACATTTTTTTCCCTTGTTAATTTTTTCCGGTTGCTTACATTGTTATTCTTATAATGTTTTATATATCATAGAAGTGTGTATTTTCTCAAGCGTATGTTAATATGAACCACATTTGCAAAAAATGGAAAATTCTTTCCCTCAGCCACCAAACCATTCGTGAAGCAAAGATTTTTTTTTCAATGCACACATTGGGAATTGTGTCAACATTTTCCTGGGCTGAGGATGGAAAATGAAGTGGAAAATATCACCATTAGCGCAGTCGATCATAACTGAACATACAAACAAACTTCTAGAAGGGTATGCTACCGAATGTAAAATTAATCTCGCTTTTCTTTTGTAGGGAGTTATAAATAAACAGATGTTAATTCATCAAATTTTACTAACTAAAATGAATTATATTGCTGCGTATTCCTGACAGACTAGAATATGGTAATAATTGCCGTTTAGTAAGACATTCATATAGTTATTTTAATGTGGTTAGAAGTGTTGTCATTTCCAAATGTTTTTATGAGTTTAGCTATCTTTATAAACTGGAATTTTTTTAAAAATTTATTGTTATTAAAATTAAATCCCGATACATATATACATACACACTCACAGTTTGTTCGGAAATTAAATGCCCAGACTAAGGGAGGCGATTACTTAGGAAAAATAAAGTCGAAAATATATGAGACACCGTATACCTAAACGTAATATTGAAGGAGATATTAGCCTATTAAAATTGGGTATGGAAAACATATTTTTCCCGAACGCCTCGTACAACACAGAGTCTACAAAGTCCGCAGCAAAAAGGTTATACTTATACTTCCCATGTCGCACAGACACATGCGTAATACCGGTAGTCCTCTGTCTGTGTGCACTGTTCGGCTTGAGGAAGTGATACGTCAGCTCATCATCGACATACTCTCCACTAGTACACGCTCCATAGCGCGCCAAATGGGCGTGTCCCATTCAACGGTGTGGGACGTACTGTAGGTACCATCCCTGCCGCTGGTAGAAAGTACAAGGCATTCAGCGAAGATACGTATCACGTGGCGGTAGTTGCAAAGTTTCGGAATTTGAGTATAGATTTTCATTTTATTTATTGATGTTTCAGAGTGAATTTTTTTACATAGTAAAGAACTTGTCAGTGAAACACAAGAAAAAATATATATTTAAGTATATTTTATAATACATAAGAAAATAACAATACACATTCTGAAAATGACAAGATTCAATTTTCTGTACGTAGTCAAGTAGATAAGGAAACAATAATGATCCATAAATAGACAAATGTCAGTACTATACACAAAGATAAAAAGGCATATTTACAATATTTTGTAATAAGTTACTTATGTGTAGCTGATGCGAAAGTGAAAATATACATATACAAAGTTAACTGTTCACAAACATTGTTTAGTTGAAGGGTGGAGTTGAGAGGTTTGGGTGGTTAACATCTGTCTTCAAAATCGATGAGGGATGGAATGAGGTTGATTTGGAGCAGCATCCAGAACGTAAGGGTGGGAGAAACGGGAGATTCTCGAGAAAACCGTCGACTAACAGCATTGTTCAGGCACGATTCCCGCACGCGAAAATTCCGGAAGTGACCTCGCAGAGGTTTGGAATCTAGCTCGCCTGTGTGCTCTAGCAGCTCGATCACCACTGTTTAGTGGTTACACATGAAAGTAATTTAAACATTTAACAAGTAGAGTTAGATATTTTTATTGGACACTTTGTATCTTTACTTCATGAATGAGAGTTGTCGATCATAATACCAAGGAAACGGGTGTTCATAACTGATAAATTTGTGTTATTAAAAAATAGAACTCCTAAATATTTAGTAGCAATAGCTTATTCTGCGCAAATTATACTGAAAATGAATTTTTTAACATTTGGTGAATAATTTGTTTACATTATCTAGCACCTAAAATACTTAGATTTAATAAATATTAGTTTCTAAATGTATACCGTACTTGCAGTTTTGCAACTGCGTGTTACATTAATTATGTTTGGGATTATTTGAAGAGGCAGCAAAAAGTCGCTTCTGCAACTGTCACAGGTAGATAATTCAGTATGTATAGTATTTTTCTGCTAAACAAAAACTTTACTGGGTCACTTGAAATTTGGTTGCCTATTTTTACAAAGAATAGAGTCCAACATTCCATAACAATTTTTTTTTTTTAAGTCTCATAAAAAACGTTTCGCTTAAAATATTGGAACACCAAAACAAACACAATTCGACTAGTCTAAAAACAATGTAATACCAATAACAGTTATGTAATGTAATAAAGTATACAAATTTATTTTAAATTATTTTTTCGTCAAACTCTCCTTGTAGATGCATGACGTCGGGGGGAAAATCTAGCTACCAATTTAGTTTCACATACAAACAATGACTGGACAAACAAACCCGGAACTATATCCTCTCCAGGTCAAAATAATTACAGTAAATCATGGGGAAAAACCGCTCCTGTACTGATACTTATACAGTAATAAAGGCTTACAATGACTTGTACAGGATAGTAACACAATATCTCAACTACAATGCACTAAACTTGGCAGCAATTTCTTCAAATTCCTTATAGGTGTTAATTGAAATTAGTAGACATATTCATGTAGACCCATTCCTGTCTTACATGCTAAATGAAGCTGGCGTGTAAGCTAAATTACAAGATATATTGTGGCAATGGGTTGTAATACAAAGACCAGTCTGTACAAAATAAAGAAATTTACTGACAAACAGTACAGAATACTTTTAATGAATACAAGTGAAATGACGACATCTTCTTTGCAATAAAATGTGGGTAAAACACCTTTAATCTTTGCAGCTTTTGAAAGTACATTTGTTTGCAATGCAATTACATGTTTAGTAATAAATCGTCTCACAAGCATTTTTTACACAAAGCTATCTATTTTATAGGCCATATCGTAATTTAGGTATTAAAAATAACAATTTTCTCCGGATAAACTTATTAAAATTCTTATAATTATTAAGCTGATCAGTAAAAAAACGTGTCACAATGGTAACGTTACATGACAATGAAAAGTCGCACTTTCGTCACGGATGAGTGTATAGGGGCATAACCAGCACTCTTTCGGAAATAATTTCAAAGATGACCACTATCAATATACTCCATTATACGAGTATCCCCTGGCTAATAAATCTTTTAATGATAATTTGGAACATCTACATACTCGGCACTATGTTGAGCTCCAACAAAACGGTTTATTACACTCCATAAATTGATAGAAATTTGCCGGAACAATGTTAATTACTTTGCCTGTTATGTTAGGGGTATTTATTTATTTCATTTTATTTCGTCTTTCTTTAGCGAAGCTTGGCTAAAATGCTTTCTCCCACACTTGACAAAATTGAATACGATGGAACACATACATAAAGGTTATTTTAAGAAACTGTACCCCGTTAGGTATTTTGTATGAAAACTGTAGACATAATTGGTCGGAATTGACGAGCAACTTACAGGAAAGTTTGAGTAACGCGATAAACTTCATGTTTTTATCGTTAAGAGGGGTGAAATGAGTTTATGTAGGAGCGAAGAATGCAGTAGTGGGGGAAATGTGAGTACCTCGAGAAAACTCTCAGGCTAACTCCATGGCACGTCATGTTTCTCTCTTACGAAAATTCAATAGTGACCACGCCTGGGATAAACCTATATAGTATTTGTGGGAGGTAAGTTCTGTAGCCAATACACCACCATGGTCCCCACATGCATTTTGAAACACATGGAGCTAATGGTTATGATTTACAGTATACCATTTACAAATTTTGTGAGTTATGCGTTGGAGAATATAGGTTTGTCACTCGTAACACTCAGTGAAACTTAATGAATACACAAGGAACTGTTTAATATAAAACAAAATTTCCAACTTAGTAATATCAACTAGCGCAACTAATTTTTGAAAAATAGTACTGCAACTTTGAGACTGTAGTATTTTCTTGAGAAGTGCGTGTTGTTAATGTTCTGCGCGCATTCAAATATGGGATAAGGAATGGAAAAATTTCCACACACTCAATAGGCTTATGCCCGAAAAGATTCCATGATGCCTTAGGTTCACTCCGCAGTGGCTGAAAGAGAAAATTATTTTCTCATGCAGCTTATCGCACGTATTTTAAGCGACTGCCGTAACATTTTCATGTCAGAACGTGTGCGGCAAATTAACGTTTCAGGAACAAAAACCTACAATAACATACTCATTCAACACCTTTCACAGTTCGCTCCCGTGAGTTCCTGGACTTGATATTGTCCAATCCCAGTGGCCAAAGCCCCCCATACTAAAGCTGTATTGATATTTCACTGACATCCAATTTTTTCGTCCGTTGTTACGTTCTCTTCTAAGTCACAAACATCACTATTGTATCTTCACATGCAGCGGCGTCCTGGGCGAACTTCTTGATCAATTTTCATTCTGCCAGTTGTGCAGAACATGGGGTTTACCACACGTCGTCCAGGAATCACTCCACATAGTGGCAAAGGATTTGGATGTTCCTCGACAGTGAGAGGTGGATAATCCGTCTCGTCTATCTCAAATCCACCCCACACTCATTCTGAATTCTTATTGTCATGAATATCTTCTGCTTCGGTGTTGGCGTTTTGTGTGACTGGAGATGAGGGCATCTCTTTAAATATAACTTCAGCTGCTCCACTGAAAATCCTATTACAGAGTAACTCTTTCGAATGCTATTAGCGATCATCAACAAACTAATAACCTCGATAAACTTACGTAATGCGTAGTGTAGTTGCAATGGTTGGTACAGTAATTCATTTAAAAACGAGTGGAGAAATTTGGGTGGCTCTTAACAGCTAGGTCTTGAGAGCCGAGGAGGGTGATATGGAGCAGTACAGGAATGCGAGGGCAGGGGAAAACGGGAGATCTCCGAGAAAACCCACCCGCCAGCGGCATCGTCCGGCACGAAACCCTACGTTGTGAAAATTTGGAGGTGACCCCACCGGGGATCGAACACAGTTCACCATGGTAATAGGCGAGCGTCCTAACCGCTGCACCAACCGCGGCCCCTATTTGAAACCTAAAATTTAAAAACTCATCTATTTTACTAATTTTTTCATAACTGTGAAAGGTTAATGTGAATTAAATGGGGAGTTGCTGTACTATGCACAGCTGGTTGCCATAATCAGACAGGTATGACGTTCCCTCTCAGACCAAGGAGGTGACATGGCATACGGGTATGTATTTACTTGTATTTTATTGTGTATTACTGGTGTCAATTTTATACTAATAGAATACATGTATATGTAAAGACTGTAAGGGACGGTTTAAACAAAAAATGAATATAAAACTTGTTTCCGTTTAAAAATGGCACTGCCTCCGAAAATGTATCCATAACTCGGATGTTTAGGTTGGTGGTTTGGAGATAAAGCAAATAACTTGTTCACGCATGATCTTCACTTAAATGTTAATTTCTAAGTCAGAAAATCCTAGGGCTCTATAAAGACGTTATAGTGTCTTAGAAAAACCTGTTACGTCATAGGTGCCGGAAAGAAGAGCAGACAATTGATATTATTATTTTCGATGTGTATACATACAGTGGTTCGGAATGGCCATAGTTATTTAACAACACACACTACCTATGACCCACAAAGCAAAAATTACATATTACTAAAACGTTTAGCAGTTTGTAATAACGTAACAAAAATATAGCTGTTTAATTTGCAGATAAGTAATTAAATGACGGGGAAATAAGTTTCAGTCATCCTTTCACTACGTTTAATGTTTTATGATTGATTGAATACAATTTTGTGTTACTCAGTGATATGAATCATGTTCTCATTTATCACATTTCCGATATTGTCATACTGAGTAAGTATCGATAATGTAAAAACGCAAGGATAGACATATTTATGAAAATAGTGTCCATTTAGTCGATGAGGCCATTTAAAGGAACACGTAATTTAACAAAATTATATGAATGTAGTCCGGAGTGACAAGCATAGAGATACGAAACGAATTCCAATACGAAAAATGTGTATTCGCGTACAAATGATGTTAATAATTTTAAAATATATTAATTAAATAAGTATAATTTAAGACATCACAAATGTCACTCTTACTTACCCATACTCAGTCTACGTCCCGATTGTTTTGGTGTGCCACGTAATATTTTCACCATTAAAATTATCAAGAGTTATATAAATGTGAACTGAATCTTTTGTACTGCGTCGCAACTCCCATTATACGAGATAAGAATATTATGTCATTACCTACCGTTGAAATCCATATTCGTCATAACACAAGGGGTAACATCCTCTTGCCTTAATGTGTAATAATTAATGCACTTTATTTACTTGACATGTGCCTTCTTATAAATAGATGTTGACAGTTTTTTAAGATCCAAAATATAAATTGGTATCAATTCCGACTTGTACGTCTTTTTATAACGCAAACATTATTTTTGCATACGTTTTGTGACATGTGCATATATATATATATATATATATATATATATATATATATATATATAACTTGAAACCTCACTAATCGATCTGTGATGATGCGCAAATAGCATGTGCGCTCTTCCCCAATACATATCAGGCGTAATATAATGACTAGTGACTTAAGAAAATCACCAATAATGACAAAAAATGTCATAGGCCACATTCCAGTAGTCTGAAATGAACGTTATATGTACTAAATTTTTTCTTATTGAAACGACCAAAATGGCACTCGTCCAAGCAAATTGACAGATCGTGGACTCTTCAATAATTGCCAACATACTGAATTAGGGAACACTTATTCATTCTTTAGTTAAGTGTGGCAAATCATCTTTGAATGATCAGATACTGTATATGCAAAGCCACAGTTCTTAACTAACTATTTTGACATTTGTCTGACGATTTTCTTACGTACTGAATCCTGGCTATTATAAATAATCAAATTTAAAACATAAATAAGGGCTCAGGTTGACTTTATGAATACCAAGTTTGCTTATCTGCTTATCAAGTGTAGTTTTCGTTGGGTATTATAAGGATGCACGTGTTTGGGAGATATTACACAGCAAAACATTTGGATATGTAAACAGACGTATGCTCATACACTCGTCAATAGCGCATACCTGTAAAATCTCCAACGTTGCCTTTGAAAGTCCTCTAAAACTATAATTTTCACAAACGAAAATGTCTTGGAGACACAAATCGAAAGCAAGTTCGCATGAGCTGATGTTGAGGCTGTAGTAGAGTATGTTTGATTGGAAATATGTAGATGAATGTCAAGGATTCTGAACGTAGCATATTAACTAAAGAACTAATCCCAAACGACATGTTGTAACGTATTGCACAGAACAGAGCAACTTGAAAATCATCAATAAATAACCATTTTTATACCAGACCAAAGATAAAACAGTGTTTGATACTCAGCCCGCGGACGTACTTGTATATGTCTTTTCAGTTTGTTATGATATCGGTAACACTTATAATAATCAGTGGTGTTTTGTTGACTTTTGCGTGCTGGAATATACAGAAATAAATGGTGACGAAGATCGTAGTGTTTATTTTCATCACGTTTATTTAAAAAAAAACTCCCTTACGGTTCAGATATATAACCCAATATGTATACCAGCATTTGTTGAAGTATGGAAAAAAATATAGTAGAAATAACAACATGTACATTGTTATCGAAAGTGACATATTTAATAAGTTTACTTTTGTATAATGTGAAAACACGAACGATTACACTTCATAATTAGTGTAGTATTGTTTGCTAGTCGTTTTTACATAGCTAACGGTCAAATCGATACCGTGAATCCAAATTTACGTGTACGTTTACGTTTCTATTAACTAGAAGGACACTTATCCTTTGTATGTAATTTTAGTTTATTTATGATGCGTTTTTTCCTTTGCGAAACGAAATATAGTTTAATAAATGGAAAGTTTGATTTTGTGCTTTCTCCGATATATGATTCCCCCTGTCCCCCCTAATTTGGTCCCTTAATAACAGGCTTGCAAATATATTACTTTGTTAAACTATTAGTTCTGTTGTAGTTCAAAAGTAAAAATATTGACATTTCCGATCCTCCTGTCCGAAGCCATATATTCTGTGGGTTTCAGATACTGGCGAAAGTAAACAATTCCCAGTGATATTTTTCGTATAATGCCTTATTTGTTACACGTGTATATACAAATAAAAAAAATACACTTTGCAAAAATCTGAATTTGTTTACAGCCTGCATCATTAAACGAAACCGTAACAAATATTTCAATTAAGGCATTTTCCCATGAAAGTTGATATATTAGTAGAAATGCTTACCCCGAAATACCTTTAGTTTTTGGCGAAAGTGGCACACACATATATTATTTATTAATGCATGTAATTTTATACACTATAATATTTGCATGTTTTTCATTACAGATGTTTTGCAGACTAACAGAACGGAGTCAAACCCTTGGGCTAGCGTACGCGATTCATGTACGCTTACCACATATACGAAGAAACTAGATGGATAGTAAATTAAGTTATGGCTATACTATAAAGATACAGCCAACGGGAATTATTTCATATTTGACCTATGAAGCCACGGTTGTGTGTTTCTCGAATGATTACGTCATATGTTTCACTAAATACAATGGTAAAATTATACACTCAAAAAATGCAAAAGTATAAACTAGTATTCACGATAGACCACTGACAACCGTACGGCACAGTTTCAAAGAGCACCTCAGTTGAGGGTAGGAACGGGTGTGGGTGAGACTAGCCAGGTAATAAATTCCAGTTGTGAGGGAAGTGTAGGTTTGGCAACCCTGAGAGAAAGAGCTGGTCCGTCCAGCTGCACACACAGGAGGAAGAGGTAATACCCTGCCAGACACCCTCAGGCTCCCTGGCGCCAGGCGTGTGACGGTTTGCATCCGAGATATTACAGTATGCCAGGCGTAAAGGAAACATAAAACACTTTTGTAGCAGCTTTTCGCTATAATAATAAAAAAATCGAAATTTTTTGCATTTTGTTTTGAAAGTATATTGATGTAGCTACTTCATGAGTGTATTCTCTTTAAATTATTTCTTTTTGTTTTTCGTGGATGCGAAAACAACCCTGTTTTACATCGTGCACATTACAAACTGACAAATTTTCGACAGTTTCAAATCATATCACTAAGTAGTTTAGATAAAATTCTCATGGTATCCCAAAAATTAGCCTGTTTCCTTTTCTGTTTCTTCAGAAAGTTGCTGCATTAGAAAAAAAAAAAAACCTCAATGGCCTATAGCTCTTAAATTATAAGTTGTAGCGATTCTCATTTCGGCTCAAAAGCTAGTCTGTACGATACCTATATGTAGGTATAATAATCAGCTATAAAAAATTTGGGGTCCAACAGCCTTTTAATTTACGACAGGGCGCTACGTGGGTCCAAGTTCGTTTAGCCGCCCGGATGGTATGCAACCAGTCGCATGAAGAAGCATTGGGGGCTGCCGACCTCGTAGCGAACTTTGTTCAAGAGAGAACTCATGAAAATTAATTTATGACAGACAGGCCAGGAATAATAGCTACAGGCGTTGTTTATATGGTCTCTTATAATTACTTGTGTACAACTAACTTGAAATAATATTTTACGCAACAAACCAAAATTTGTAAAGGCTGTTCACTATAAAGTGATCACTTTTGAAATCAACCTTAGAAAGAGTCACTGCTCCTACACGCATGTATTTTAACGGAGGTAGAGAATGACACGCACCCAAGTTGGTAACGATGAAGGGAAAGTAGTTCCATACCTTAAAGTTAAATAAAACGTGTTAGTTAACCACTTGTGATAACTTAAATTATTTATTTCGTTTTCTGTAATTTTTTAATGCATCGAAATTGAAATAATAGCAGATTTGTAAAAAAAATGTATTTAGTTTCGTAATAATTTCAGTTAAACTTGATCGACACATGAATAAAGTGATGAGGTCCATGACAGTGTTAATTTTATGTTAGGTGGAAGAATACACAACATGCATACAAGTAGATCTTAAGCAGGGCTTTCAAAAGTGCTCATTTTACCGTGAACAGTGTCTCATGCTGTTCATTTTGTTGTGGTGTGGGCAAGCCATTGCTTTGCCGCTTGCGTGAACATACCAACATACCCCTAAAGAGAGTGAGGTCAGAATGCGGCGACTAATAGAACACGAGCCGCAGGAGCAATTTGCAACCAAAATGAAAAATAGTAAATGTAAACGGCCCTGATATTTAAGCTCGGACACGAGTCGAGCTCGGGCCTGTGGTCTTACCACAGCAAAGCAGAAGACGGGACAAAATGGAACAGCAGATGGGTTTCCGGACGCCTTAGTCGCAATAGTATTCAGCCATTGGAAACGCTAAGGTAATGCTGTTTCAGCAGAGACGACTGATGAACTTCCAATAGCTATAGATGCGTGTCCACAGTGTAGCAGATAATATATAATTACTTGCAGAGATAGTGTAGATTAACGTAACACGCTCCCCCGGCGCAATTTAAAGTATTCGAGTACAATGTAAAGTGATGTATAAATTATAGGTCTGTTGTAACACGTTTGATTATAGTTTTAAATATATTTACTTAGTGATTTAATATTGTGTTCTACATTTGAGATACGCATCCCAACATTTACTTTGTATGGCCTCCATAAAACTCCATAACAATTAGGTAAATCTGGGCTGTTTATATGTATTGGAAAAAACGAGGTTGTAATATAAAAAATAGTAAGCAGAGAGTACTTTAAAATTTAAATATTGATTTAGGTTGTTCTGATCTGCAAACATAGCCTATTTCCTTGATGACCTTTCAGGTGTGAAAAGCGGAATCTTAAAAATTATTAGTAATTTTTTAGTTTAATCAGCGGAAGATACCGATTAATTGTTTGAACTAATAAAGGATTGCTGGCTGCATTTTACAGTTAGATTTCTGCATAAATTGTCATCGCCCTCCGAACACATTAGTAAAGTGTGTTCTAAATCCATATCAACGTTCAGTATAAACAGTTCTTACGAAATGAATTTCGTTTCGCAGTCATATAAAGTTTTGGAAAAAGATTGATTAAATTTTACAGTAACGTTACTCGCATTTCACGTAGGTCAACATAATTATATTGGTAATGGTACATACGAGCCTGTTTTATGAACGGAATTCCCTAGGCAAATATTATATGAATAATAAATAACGTGAAATTAATTTGTAAAAAGGTAATTTTGGCAAAAATAATGCCAAGTATAAATGAAAGAATGAATAGGTTGTTTTTAACAGCTGTATAAAATGTTCCCACTTATGGCATCGTAATTTGATTTGTTGTGTATAATGAAAAACAAAGGAAATCACTTTTTATATGTTTACTTTTTGAGCCTACAGGCACCACGCATTCAACAGATTATCAAATAAATACAGCCGACAATTAATTAAAAAGAGTGAATCAATAAAGCTGAGTAAAGTGCACACTGTGGCAAGGTTTGCCCTCTAAAATAACGACACTTGAATAAAAACACCGAACCAGAGCTTTTTGGTTTTGTGAATGTATCAATCAGTGGCGCCAGGTTAGACAGCTATCTCACTCACACGAAAGTTGGTTTACGCTCTCTTTTTTTCCCTGTTATGCAACAATTCGCAGACGTGCAGGTAAAAACATGATTCAATTTACATGATTTGCATAAAAACTACCCGTACAATCGCTTGCAAATTTCAACAACATTTCTGGAGGAAAATTTTATCATCAGTGCGCGGTTACATTCGGTTCACATTTGGAGAGGCCTATAAAATCTAGTTGAAATATTTTCCACGTTTTTAAGATTCATCGCGGACCATTGTGTTGAATTCATATCTGAGGTTACTTCGTTGTCTCTTACGAAAGAATTTATATAACATTTTTTTGGCCAAATTTTCGAAGGAAAGAGGCTGTGTGTCTGTGTGTATGAGTAATTCTGCGTGTGTGTGTCCGTCCCTAAAACATTTTAACGCTTGAACAGAATTTCACCAAACTCGGGTGACTTTCATAGTTTTCGACCACGTCAGGCGTTCATTTTCAAAATGGCGGCCATGCTAGAATTCGGGGTCATATGCTGTATCTCGAAAACCATTTAACCGATTTAAAACAAATTGCGTAGGTTGACAGTGCATCGCGTATGCATTGCATTGCATTTAGTGATGTATATCGTTGTTGGTCTGTCATTATGGAAGATAGCACTACACGAAGCAATAAACGTTTTACCTTATATTTCGAATACTACGCATCCGATTCTCGCCAAATTTTGCAAAAATCTGGCAGACCATATAAGCGTATGCGATTTAAATGTCTACGTAGCTTATTTTCAAAATAGCATTAAACACAAAAAGGTTACGTTTATGTGCCATTTGTTCTATACCGTTCCGCCAATTTCAACCAAACTTCGTAAATTAAAAGTCCCTATCACAAGAATCATATAAGCCAACATATAGCCACTTTTGTTCACCATTCTCTACGATAGCGCTACTTAAAAAATTTTTTATGTCATCACGAGAAACAATTCACCGATTCCTACCAGATTATTCTAACAAGTAATACTACGGTAGGTAATGTAAATTAGAATATTTTAAGTGGATCGGCAACTTATTTCTTATATGGCAGTCATATAAACATTTTAGTTTATTACACTAAACCTACGAAACCATGGAACCAATGTCTACTGAACTTTAAATGAAGGCAGTATTTATTACAACCATAAAATGTGTCCACACAGGGCTTCCTTTAGCCGCCATTTTGTAAGATACTGCCACATAAACAAATAATTTTTTTTTGTAAATCTCGAGAAAAATATCTTTCGATTTCTACAAAATTTCGCAGATGGTAGTACTATTATAGGCCATATATATTAATTGGCGTGTTTTAAGGCAAACAGACACTTATTTTAAGGATAGCGGTCATATAGCAATTTTAGCTTAGTATTCTATATCTATCCAACAATGTAACCAATCTCAACTTAGCTTCTGCCATTTTATAAAATAGCACCAAATACAAAATGGAGTTTTCATGTCCTCTCTCCATAAATTATTATATGATTCCCACGAAATTCATGCACAACAAGTTATAATTTTGTACTCCACCTAAATTTATATGATTTAACGTCTTGGTCTTATATTTTTAAAATAACAGCAATGTAATATTTTTGCTTAGTATGGCACATGTCCCATAAAATTTCAATTTATCTTCATATGCTGGCAGTGTCTATGACAATCATCAAATTTTCAAGTACCTAATGTTTTTGTCCGCCATTTATGAAATTCATCACATTATAAAATAGCGGAAGTTTTATGCCATATCTCAGGGACTATAAACCGAGTCCCACCTAATTTTACAAGGAATTATTGCTACGTAAGGCAGTGTAAACTTACATGTTTTAGGCGAGGCAGACTTTTTTAAAAAGTTGTGATAAGACAAATACTTTAGATTATTATGTCATATCTACTAAACAATTTTACTAAATTCAACCAAATTTTGTACGCTAACAGTATTCATTAGTATGATCCATTATGGTTACCAAAATTATAGATTTCTGGCATTTTAAAAAGCTAGAGCCAGATGAGAAAAAAGGAACAATATTGACATATTTTCGGAACCATTTAACTGATTTATATCAAATTTTGTGGATCAATATTGCTACACAAGTTCTTGTAAACAAATATGTTTTAAGTGTGTCAGGTACTGATTTTCAAAATACCGATCATATAACACATTTTTTAAGCTTGTAATTTTAACTAATCATTTCAGCTAAATTCAATCAAACATCGTATGTTGGCAGTATCTATCCGAAACATAATAAACAGAACTTATTTTCAGGATTTTTTGTGTTGGATATCGCCAAATGAGAAAATGAAGTTTTTATCCCGTATTTCGTGGACCAATTAATTTATTTTCACCTAATTGTTCATACATGTAGCGCCACAAGAGGCTATGAAAAATCACGTGGCTTAAGTGGTTCATCAGACACTCGTTTTCAAAATAACGGCCCTGTTAATATTTCAGGTTAGTAAACTCTATCTACCAAAACGATACACTGATTAAACCCGAAGTTAATGCTCAGACTCCGAATCCTACCTGAGAAATGCAGTCGGTTGCTCGCTAACTTGTGGTATGACGTTTCCTGTGTTCGATTACCGGGTAAGGTATTTGTGTACATGTAGATGTCTCACTACTGCTGCATATGTTAATGATTCCATGTCTAATGTTACTGATGTTAACGTGACGTTAAGGCTTACCTACCGTCTAAGCTTTTAAGAACTTCATTAAAAATTATTTTCACCCATGTAAAGGAAAGTAGGCTGAATAGTTATATCACCATCGTATTGTTTTGATTGTGTTTATTAACAATCTCGCTTTTATTGCAAATGTATCGAGGGTGTCCTAGTTACACTTAAGCTCGCACATTTACAGCTTGCTAGGGTTTTGTGACCTAAACTCTTGATTCATTGGTAGCCAGTAACGAAGTTAACCACGAAAGTTGCTGATTTGTGTAATAAAATATACAGTTACCACATCTCCTTAGAAAATTTAAAGGGTAGTGTAACATTTCTAGCATTTGGAAAACGCATTTTTAAATGTACTCGACTACGCGGACACCCTATTTTCCCAAAAATAGTTCTGTGATTTATTGTATTTCAAAATACTTTACTCGAATCCACTTTTGTGACTGGATTATTTCAATCACTAACTTCATAAATATCTCCTAGCGAATTACACGCGTTCGGTATCGAAGTACCGTAATTACCATTTGCCCAGGCAGGTAAAAAAAAGCGTCCTCTCGCATAGGAAAGCTGTTAATGTTCTCCAACGATACTGAAATATAGCCTGTCTGTAGACCTTTTCATGGAAAACAGTAATCCCTAGTAATTACTAGGAAATCTCGTGACCTTGTATGGGAACTACCCAAGCACAAACGTTCAGCGTAAAAAAATAAAAATTGTAAATATTTATCGTCTGAGAAATGGAGGAGGAAATAAGTGACACACATGCTTTTAGGCTACGCATTAACAGACAGAAATGTACATGTAAATCCGTTCACTCACAAATTTGCATCTTTGTACATGCCCAATTACCAAGCGTAACGGGACGAAAAAATACGAAAATTGTCACCCATTCCAGTGTAATATGCTCAAAAACAGCGATCCAACTAAATTAAGGATAGGGTATTTAAAAAAACAAATGGAAGTTATAAATATTTTTATGTGACATTATCTTTGCTAAACTCAATATTATCTCCACGTAATAATACTAGTATTGTGTTACATTTTCAGCGGAGGAGCCATTAGATGAATGCCGCTCTCTTCAGAGTGCATTAAATAATAAATAATGGAGATCATTAGACTAAAAGTGAGGACAAAAAATACTGTCACAGGGTGAGGAGTGTCAAGAAAAATAAAAGAGTAAGTGTATTAGGTGATGACACCATCTTCGGAGGTGTAGGAGGAGGTAATTAGTTGTCTGCATGTGAAAATCGTGTACGCACGATGCCAAAGTTATTTTCCATCTGATTCACTTTAAGGTTACAAACAATAATACTGGTAGCGTAGAAAATGCAATGAACTCTGGGGACGTCTTTAATCGAACCATTTCCGTAAACTAACTATTGCGTGATTGTTAATTATTACAATTTTTGCAGGTCTTTGATTCCTCACCAGGATTCGAAAAAGGACATCAGTTGAAACTCTCCACTGTCTAGTACGATTACCAACAACGAGCCCCTGTAATCTTCCAATTTCCTGCAATCGATTTTTTTTTCGGGGATATTTTTAGGAGTCAACAAAATGTCAAAGTCAGTGCCAAGGTCTAGTTTGTTATTTAGAATCTTATAGGGCTGGCCACCATACACAGTAAATGGAGTGAGGAATAGGGATCCTCTAGTTTGCACTTAGAGCCTGTAGCTGTCTACAAACACACATTTTAAATCATCTTATATATGTTTTGAAGCTTCTGTACAGTAAACCATTGCAGAAACTAAGGAAATTACTGTTCCAGTATAATATTCAGCGGTCGTGCTAAGCAAGGCGTATGGCTCATGTGACGTGCAAGACAGATGGATTGATATACTGAAAAAATGTGTAAAAATACGTGTACAGTCTTTTGGTGATTTTAAATTTTCTGTATGTGATTTGTAAAAACAAGTACAGTACACGTAAATTTACAACAATGTACAATTTTATTCATAACATAGCACAATGATATTATAAAAACACAAATGTATTAGTATATTAACAATAAGATGGGTGTAAATTTACAAATTTGAAAGTACGTGTAAAAATCCACGAACATGAAGTATTGAAACCCAAATATGTGTATTTTTACAACTACACCAATGTTGTATTGAAACACGTACATCGGCGTAAAAGTACATATTTTTCTATTTCATTCAAAAGGTATTACAATCTTACTGTAAAAACACAACTGTACTGGTATATTGTAATTTACAAGGGTGTAAAATTACACTGCAACAGTATGTGTAAAAATACAGTAATAAAAGACACTAAAATCCTAATCTTGTATGTTTTTACAACAACGCCAATGTTGTATTAAAACACGTACATCAGTATAAAAGTATATATTTGTTATTTCAATCACTAGGTTAGTACAATATTACTGTAAAAAACACAACTGTACTAGTAAATTGAAATTAAAAAGTATGTATAAAATTTTGGAGATAACTTTTTGTAACTCTGTTGAATTACCAAGCTATAAAACGGAGAAAAATTACATTACAATTATAAAAATACGCATACAAAGTTTGTGAATTAACATGACACAGTTGTAAAATAACATATGATGACTATAAAATTACTTAGTAAAACCGTGAAAATGTACAGAAATTTTGTAATTACAATTAGTGTGAATCTGCGATTTACTTTTTTGTTAGTGGGAAAATACACATACACAGTGGTGAAATTACAATTGGGATGTTTGTGTAAATTTACAGTATGTGGCAGGAATTTATAATTTACATAGTCAAATTGCATGCACGGAATGCTTGTTATTTAACATCATAATAAGTAAAAATCACAGACAGGTATGGTAACATTACATTTACAGTGTACATGTAATTGACTATAGTGAACATTAAACAGTAACCGACTGGTGTGGTAAAATTAACATAACAATGACTGCGTTAATTTACAATGTGTGGTGGAAAAATTAGTAGCAATTGTAATAAAATAACATGTACAGAGTTCATGTGATTTAACGCGATGATTAGTAAAAGAAACAGACAGGTATGATAAAATCACACTAACAAAGTTTGTGAAAAATTTACATTATGTGGCTTTATATCGGTAGCAAAAAAAGTAAAATGACACAAACAGAGTACTTGTGATTGAATATAATGATTAGCAAAAAGAATAACCAGTACAGTAAAATTACACCCTCATTTTAATTGTAAACATACATGGGATACACAGTAAAAATACACGTACACATGTACATGTAAAACACGAACATGTGTGGAGATTGTGCTGCCACGTACATTCGTGTGAAAAGTTACACAATATTTTTATACACATATCGAGCAGCAAGTTTGTAACACAGAGATTACGAGCTGCTTGTAATGTAAACTCCAATCATGTGATATGAAATATAGAGGATTTGGGAAGCCAGGATGGAAAAACCGAAAAAAAAAAAGAGAAATCCTAGAGAAAAGATTTTGCAAAATTTATGAGCAACTATTTTGAAATATAGACGCATTTATTCCGCATAATATCTTTCACTGCACTAAAGTATAAAAAATTTACGGCGGAAGAAATAGCTCGCGAGAAATACATCTCTCTGGTAAAATATTTGCTGCCAATTTTAGTAAAAAAAAAATTCTCTAGGATTTCCATTTATTCGTTTTTTCCTTTCGGCTTCTATAAAACTTGAAAATACGAGTAGAATCTGTAGCATTAATTTATGTGTCATGCTTCATTAAGGGGGTATGGTGTTTTGCCTTTTTTGTGCATAAACAGACGACGCCGTGTTTATGGGCATCGTTGCATGCTATATTTGTATGTTTAACGTTAATTAAATGTTTTACGCTACGTTTACTATATATTTCAAATTGCATAACTTGTAATTGGTACAACTCCACGTTTTACTTTGAATTATGCTACAGGAAATATTTTATAATTTGTTCACTATAAATTGTAAAGTGTATAAATTAAAATTATTCTTGTTTAAAGAAATTAAAGGTAAGTGCTAGTAATTCATTGAACAATATTAAACCTAATTATGAAATGTATTTGTTGGAGTGGCAACATAATTAATTTAGCACTATTCTGTCCTTGAAATTTATCTTGATTTTCGGCTTGTGCTTATAATTACTGTTAGATAAAAAAATCTTAAAAATAAGTTAGCGTATTGAATAATGACTTTACTTTCATTTGCTATTTGTTTTGTTACGATTTGACATAAAACACGTGTTCGGCAACACATGTTACGACAGTGTGCGTGAACTTCTCAAGTCTCAACGATTGTCTTATGAATGTACCTGGAACTGAACTTCATACCTCCCTGTGATCCGTCTGGCCTCTTAAGATGTATTTGTACACTTTAGTAATTATGTCTAGAGAATGTAACATGATTCCGAGTTGTAATCAATTTCATCGCGAACCAAAAGTTTTAAATTCAGCAGGGACATTACAGAATCCATCCTAAGAATGTATTCTGAATTTATGTAACAAGATATATTGGAATACAAATTTTCATCACTCGTCATTTTAAAATAAAAATGTGTTTTCATTTTGGAAGTGTTATATTCTGTTTTGTAGTTTGCTGTCGGTATCTTTATTTTTATTTGATATTTATCGTGATGTTAAAAAGAGAATGCTTAATGGCTTTAAGTCCACCATAACAGAAACTTTTATTTAACAACTGCAACAGTGTAGGTACTAGCTGCCTGACATTTATAATATTCACTTTAAATACCCCAAAGACATTTTGTTTGGAATTTTACCACTGATCTAACGCCAAAACCCAAACTTTAACTTCTGATTATGACTAATCTCCAAGCAGAAGATGGCAATAGTTTTTCCAAAAGTCTAGATCACTGGTCTTCATACTTCTTGCCGATACGGACTGCTATGTGTAGAATGTCAGTCTAACGAGAATCACCTGCCAACTTAACACGCACCACCTACCATGGTATCGTTTCTATCTAAGTACCAACATTGTGGAATAACAATTTAACTTATCATTAATATGCATCATCACAATGAAAAATGTTGTATTACCGTCATAAATATTATAAATTTAAAATGATCGATTGTAGTAAAATTAAAAAGTGATTAATATAATAACAAGACTGGCCTAGCTCATGTTCCCGAACGTGTTTATCTGCGCCCTGGCGTGCTGTTCGCAACTTACCTACAGTAAGCAGTGCTGCATTATCCTATAATTCCGTTTTCACCCAAGGAAGGGGGATTGGGGGGGCGGTAGCTGAGCGGTCAGACTGCTCGCCTCTCACCAAGGTCAACCGGGTTCAATCCCCGGCCGGGTCACTCCTGCAAGTGGTAATCGTGCTGGACGATGCCGCTGGTCGGCGGGGTTTTCTCGGAGTTCTCCCGTTTCCCGCACCTTTGAATTCCGGCACTGCTCCGTCCTCAACTCTGTTGCACCAGCAAGAGCTCGAACGCGAGACATCGGTTTCAACACACAGCCTCACCCGGGCAGGACGATGCAGCGCGGGGTGGAAAAAAAAAATACAAGTGGACAGGGGATCGCTACCGCAAGGAACCGAGTTGCGCACAGAAATAAAACAACACAAATGGTACACCGGCGTTTCCCCGCAGTAACTTCGTGGTCCCCCTAACGGCCATAAATAAGAAAAGGGGGGAGCTTTAACGCGCCGCTGTGTAGCATTCCGCGCATAGAACAAAGCCTCTGGCCAGGCCGGGTAATTCCTCGCTATCACGGAATCTCCATCGACCGTGCTGGGAAGGTGGGGTTTGGCGGCCGGCTCATTCCGCGTGTTCGAACAAAAATAGTAGCACGGCGGGGATATACCCGTGGAATCGTACCTACTCCTACCGGGGAACGATTATACTCAGTGGTTACAGAACTTTTCCAGCAGATATCTCTCTCCCCCTCCCACCCTTTCTTTGAGATGTGCAAGTCACCACACCCCCTCAACACTTTTTTTTTTTTCGACAAAGCTGACGGGGGAGGAATGGAGACACATACGGTACTATTTCGATATGTACACGGAAATTCAGTGATTCTCAAATCATTCTCTGCACCCTCTACCCCACCTCCCCTCCACCTAGACTGACTAATGCCCACTGGGGTTGTGGCAAGGAGAGCACCACTAGTTTGGGAATCCCTGGTTAGACGATTAGACATCTGCGCGAAGGCCGAGAGATTCGTTGCCCGACCATCCTGACTTCGGCTTTCGATAGAATTCCGAAATCGCTCCAGACGAGTGACGAGTGTGATACCTTACGATAAGACTCGCTCTCAACGAGTTTTTGAGCGAGAATTTATAGACACATACACGCCGACAAAAAAATATTTAAAACAACTTCAGTTCCCGTGCTAAAAAAAATTCCAAAAAATTATCTTTTCGTTAATTTCTTTGTAAAATTTTTATTTCAATAACAAAAGAAATTTGAAAGAAAAAGTATGAAACATAAAAGTTGGCAATATTTCTTAAGGTGCCAACATTCCTTAGGAAGTGTTCAGTAGATTACTTTTTGTTTGAAAGTGTCATTTTTAATATGGCAGTATTAAAAATAATTTCTATAACATTGATTTACATTTGAGCTCTGTGGCTGTAAACTAGGTACACCACGTCTTTGATAAGGCAAGCTACCTTTCAGCGAATTACTTCATATTTATGTGCAACACTGATCAATTTGCAAAGTAATATAATTGTTATTATTTTTAAATCAGCTTTTAATTTTACAACATGAATTATTCAACAACAAGAATTTAACAACATGAAATATAAAGATTACGTTTAATTGTATAAAGTATTTTTTTATTGATTCCAACGCATTAGAAAATGTACGTAATTTTTTATGAACAAATTTCACTGATGTCTTCATAGAGAAAAGTGAAAAAATGTTTAGTAATACTGTTTTATTTCGGTAATTCGTTTAGTTTGTCACATTCCTTAGTCATATAAATCGAATAAATATGATTTTGACAACTAATAGAGCAAACTATAATCTGGCAATGAAGTTATATTATAACTGTAATGATAAATACATAAAATTTAACGTAGAGGGTTATATAATTCGATACCTTTTTTTCACACTAATATGATAGAGTCGAAATATTTTCAGCAGGGCTGCTCACAAGCGGCGTTCATAACGCAAACTGCGTCATAGAAATTCTAAGTTGGAAAGTCGACAGGTTGTATCAAATAGTTTTGTACTGGGAACAGAGATACAAGAGACTAGGAGAAGAGTAACTAGAATGAGAAGTATTGCAAAGTATAGTCTGACACCATTCTAAATAAAACTGATTATTTTCTCCTCCATCCCCTTCACCATCCCGTCACCACTTTCATGGTCTTACTGATATGTTATATAATACAGGTGCTAAGAATGGTAAATTATCTAATGGAGAAAAGGATCAAGGAATTTTCAATGCGTATTGCCACTGTGTTAGAAAAATTGAGTCCATAATCACTTTTTTTTTTGGCATTATATTGCTTAATGTGCAACTCCAAGGAAGGTATCATTAAATTGGTTCTGCCGTTTGTGAACCATAGGGGTAGGTAATTTCACAATTGGTTTCTCACCAATTAATAAAATCACCTCTGAAGAGAAAAAAACATCGAAATCTTGTCGATATCGGCAGATGTATAGTGCAGGCCCTAACAGACTGCGGGGTCTCCCTGGATGTGGTACCACGTTTTGCTAATACACGTCGTCTGACACGACCATCTTCTCTGCCTTCATGAGGGAGTCACATAGCCTCGACAAACACAGCACGACACGACAAAAACCGTGACCACGACACATCTATATTAACTATGTGACTGCTCGACTTTACAGCCCTACTGTTTATTGACGCGACACGAAGAGTAGAATTTTTCGAAACCATTTAGAATGCGCTGATTAACTTCGCTAGTTTCAAAGGCGGTGGGCAGACGGGAATTCGGAATACGTGATGGCGACGAAGCGTTATCGCTAATGCATGCGAAGGTAAAATTATCATTCATAAGAGTTAAATACAGTAATTTTCAAAAGTTTTCTTTTTCTTTTAAGCTGCTTATTTGCCACTGTGGGGAAAGCTTGCCATACAATTTCGTTTTGTAGGGGTGCACACTCTGTGTGTCGTGCCGCACGACATGACGATAATAGAAATAATTTCTAATCCAAAAATGCTGTTCGGACGACAGAATTTGTCGGGTTTACTAGATCTACCTTGTATTTCATTGGCTGTTTAGTTTTAAGTCTCATGTTGGGGGTTTTGGGGCTATGTGATTCCAGTATTAGTGTGTCTAGTAGAACCAGTGCGTGACGTACGACATGTACGTATCCAAACATTCGCACATCACGTCACAGCGGTGATAGCACGGCCAAGATGAATTTGCTACACGACAAGCCGACCAACTGGCTTCGTGCATTCCGATCATACGAATCCTTTCAAATGGGCCTGGGTTGTGATATTTTCTTGTGAGCACGACGCCGTGCCGTTTTATGGCCTTCCAGCGTTTTGAATAACCCTTTTAAGAACTGGGTACCTGCCACGAGCGTTCCGCTATCACATTGTGCAGGGATGTTTCTGTGGCATCACGTATATAGGCTCTTCACGGTAAAATGAGCACTTTTGAAAGCCCTGCTTAAGATCTACTTGTATGCACGTTGTGTGTTCCTCCGCCTTATGTACAATTAACATTGCTCATCACTTTATTCATGAGTCGGTGAAATAAAACTGCAATTATTAAGAAAGTAAATACCTTATAAATCTGCTTATTATTACACTTCGATGCATCAAAACAATTTAAAGTGAAATAATTAATTTTTAGCTATCACAAATGGTTACCAAATTCTTTTTATTCGACGTTCAAAGATGGAACTACTTACCATCCATCGCTACCAACTTTACTGAGCAAATGCCACTCAGTGCGCCCATTAAAATATATGCATGCAGGAGCAGTGACTTTTTTCTAAGGTTCATTTCTAAAGTGCTCACTTTATCGTGAACATTCTTTAATCAGTTTCACTTCACATAGGTCTTGATTTGATTGCAAATGAATGCAGCAATTTCCATGTCCAGAAATTTATATCCGTAGGTAGTAAATGTAAATCTACATACTGCAGGAATTTCATATCAGATTTAAGATATCGCGTTACAATTAACAGTTCAGTAAAGAAAATTGTAAATTGCCCTTAATTGTTAAAGTTTCAGCAACCGCATCCAAGGGTGATGATGAAGTACGAAACCCTTCCAGCAAACTTTCGCAAAGAAATGAAAGTAAAAGCAGAAAATAAAAAACGAAAAGAGAATGTTGAGACCTACTTTTGAAAGATAAGAGAAAAGTTTGGTGAAAACAATTTCATAAAAATATGATTTTTTTTTTGGCAATCTTAATGCTGTTACTTATTCCCCAGTGTTACTATGAAGATTGGGTACGTAGCACATCCACAAAACTGGGGTGCTATTTTTACGAAGTACATTCTTAAGTTTTTAAATTGTCGCACGTATGTCAGCAGTCTCTCTTCCCCTAGAATAAAATGTAGTTCTTATTCTCCACTTCACTAAAAGCAGACTTCAAAACGACATCCGACGTGTTCTCCACTGCCTAGCATAGAACATTTTGTTACGCATGAGGGAAACAATACTGAACCAGAATTTCAATGGTAATATTGATCAAAGTACCATCAATGTTTTAAAATATTTTCGTGTAATTTTGGTAGGTAATTTGTTATTGGATAATTATTTTGTCATAATGGATAACAGTAAGAACGGAAACTCCACTTTTTTGAGATGCCAACGGATGATGAAAAACAATGTAGTAACTACAACATTATTAAATTTGTAGTGTAATAGCATGTATACAAAAATGAAATACTTAATAAAACGTTCCCGTTAGTATTCACCAACCGATTTAAAAAATCAAAAGTTAAAAATTTATTTAATTGAATTCTGAGACAGCTTTATTGATTAAAATCGGTTTATTGATAACTTAGTTGATAGCGAGATATGCATTTATGCACGCGTGCGCATTCACATACAGTACACTGCCATAGGCGGGTGATCTCGTTAGTGTTTATTTCCAGCAAAAACTCTTAAACTAATCAAGTCGACAAATAATTTCCAAACATCATTATTATTATTTTATAGGGCTCTCCAAATTTTTTGAATATGCATCTGTGCACAAAGTTGTTATTTTAAAAATTGAACGATTGACGAGGCTTTCAGCGGATTGTCACAAACAACAATTTTTTTTTCCTTCACGAGCGGACAGTGGACAGAACGCCATGTCACAAATATGCAGTAAAGTGGCTCTCCACGAACACCAAAGCGACCGGTCGGGGGGGGGGAGGGCATTTCCCATTTGGCGGTCCATTTCAGGGGTTACCCGCTCCACGCGACCCCGCAGAACGCTCAAATTAGCAGCCCCCTGCAGTTATTTCGTGAAAATAAAAGAAAAAAAATTTAAGTGCCTGCTAAAAGAGCCGTAAAAATCATGCAGGATCTTCATGTGGAACAAATGATACAGTCAAACTGTTGGGGAACCACGAATTCGCTTTTTTCAGGGATTCCCCATACATAAAATGAGCATGTGCATGAGTGTATGAAAATGTTAAAAACATTAGCGCACTCTTTGTGTTTGTGTTTGCAAGGCAGAAGCAAAAAAATATATATAAAATCTCGCTATTATCGCAGTCTATAATCTATTCAGAGTTACTCTCATCTTCTCTGGAGCCCTGATAGAGTTCTATTTCCACTACATACAAACAATTATACCAGAGGGACAACGCACCATACATGTGTGGACTCAGCTTAATAATACTGTTACAATTTCTCTTCCTAGAAATTGAGTGGGCCATATCAAGTACGTTAAGGGATGGAGGTCTTAATCAAATAAAAAATTATAATTTCCTTATTTTATTTACAATAACTACAGCAACATTCTCTGAACTCAAAATCTCACAATAAATTGATATCACTCTCTGTTCACAACTAATTACTCCAATTTAATACAATTTATAACTACAACAAAGATATCAATTAGATTAAACAATTAATGATCAGTCCCAATAGACAATGTATCAACCTATTCAGATATTCTGTAGAATATGTGTCCAAATTGAGAGTTCGAATATTTACAATAAAATCCATATTACACTTCCATTCAGTCCCACCTCAGTTCAGTCCATGTCCCGCCAGTTGCAATGTTCTAGAGTCCTCGAAGCGCCCTCACGCAGAGTAGGCTTCACTCGTCGGTTTCACACCCTCTCGTCCATTATCGCCACGAACACCTCGCTCGCCATCGTCCCGCAATCTCCAGTCGTCGACCACACTTCACTTCGCACGCGCACACTCGGCCAAGGTGGCCTCCGTCAAAGACTGCCGGCCGCTGGGTTGCGGCAGTATATATAATGTTCTATGCCGTCACCTAAAATTTTCCCCAACTCGTGTGATGCTTCGCGAAGAGCCGAGGTGCCAGCCAGTCTCACCAGAACATTCTTGCGTCGTCGCCAGAACCGTTGAAACCTCCAGCGGGGGGAGGGGGGACGTGACGCAAGCAAGGCGCTGAGCAGCGCGACAGACCGACGGCCTTTGTCCATTATTCACGGGTTTCCCAGAAAGGGGGGTCAGGAGGCAACAAGCATGTCTGCCCGGGGCAGGGGTTATATGAGTCCACCGCCACAGTACCCGGCAGCAGCGCATAACAATGCCCCCTCCTTAAGTCCATACGTCCCGAACAGACTCTACAACATCAGGACCTTCGTACAGCGCCAGTCGGTCGATGTGGACAAACTTAGGCTTCGCCCGAGAGCCTTGTCGACAAATACTACAGACCACATAATTTATCTGCTTCAGAATTCTGTAAGGGTCTTCCCATGATTTCTGTAGCTTCGGGCAATATATCCTTTGAGGGTTGTACAACTACACCAGCTGTCCTTCTTGAAAAGTCTCTTTAGGCATTCTTCGGTCATATCGTGTTTTCATTCCGTAACTGTTAATTTTAAGGTACCTCCGGGCAAACTCATGAATCTCGGTTAATTTCTGACGTAGCTAAATAGCATATTCTGGAGTGCCTGCTTCTGCCGCCACTGGACGTCCGAACAGCAGATCACCAGGTAGGCGGAGTTCTCTCCTAAACAGCATCCTTGAAGGTATTGCCCTTGTGGACTCGTGGACCGCCGAGCGATATGCCAGGAGAAATAAGGCTACCTTAGAGTCCCATTCTTTCTGATTGTCTTCTACGAAGATAGCCAGATACTGTTCCAGGATACGATTTAGCTTCTCAACCATTCCATCCGACTGAGGGTGTAATACTGTGGTTCGAGTTTTCTTCATTCCTAAAATCCTCGTTAGCTCTTGGAAAAGATTTGCTTCAAAATGTCGTCCTTGATCCGAATGAAGCTCAAGTGGCACTCCAAACCTGGAGATAACATGTTCGACAAGAGCATCAGCTACTGTGCCTGCCTTTTGGTTTGGCACCGGTATGACCTCGGGCCACTTTGTGAAATAGTCTTGTGATACCAGGAGGTATGTATTTACCTTCTCAGTGATTGGTAGGGGTCCGAGAATGTCAGCAGCCATCCTCTCGAATGGGGACCCAACATTATACTTCTGGAGGGGACTGCGTCCCTTCACCCTCGGACCCTTCCTCGCAGTACATGCATCACACAGACGGCACCACTTCTCAACATCCTGCCGGCAATATATCCAATATAATATCATTCGGACTCTGTCAAGTGTCTTATTTACACCGAAGTGACCACTTGCTGCTGTGTTGTGCAGCTCTCTTAGCACTTCTGGGATTCGGCACTCTGGTAGGACCAATTGTAAATAATTCTGTCTCCCATCGATACTTTCCCCATTCCTGTAAAGCACACCATTCATTATAACAATTAGCAATAGCTAGGGCTACCGGTTTTTCGCGAAAAAATCTATGCGGAGGTCAGACTGCAATATTCTATATGCACACTTGCGGTCTTCATTTGACTATTGGCCGGTCGTCTTTGTGTGAAGGCAATCTGTTACATGAGTGAGCCAATCAGGGTTAAGTTTGTCCGATACTGACCGTCCGTGATTTGTGGACAGACAGACAACGACGCTTAACAATTCAAATTATCCGATCACGAAAGTGGTTCTGAGCTAAAGTGCGTTGCAATACAACTTGTGCTGAAATCTTTTCGCGAAAAATAGGTGCCCCCAGGAATAGCGAACTGATTTGGTCATGCGGTAGGGTGTCTGACTCATATTTGGGAGATATGTTTGAACCCGGTCGTATACAGTGGGGACGGTCAATTCAAAGTGTTTTCCCATTCCCACTCCAAGTACAAACGGAACTGTTCGTCACCATCCACTATATCGGATTCATTCATTTCCTTCTGATTTAAGTTTTTGTAAAGCAAAATTCTTAAAAATGTTATTGTTATAAGTATATCCATTTTGCCTTACTCTGCAGTGTAACCTTGAAATTCGAACTATCAAAGTAAAACTTTGTTACAAATAGCATAATCTAAACTTTAAAATATCTATACATTTCTGTATTTTTATAATTACCAAACAATACATAAGAACATTGAGTACAATTAAAAAATTTGATGAAATAAAATTTCTATAGTCATAACTTCTCAAGAGTTACTCTGAAACTCAAACCATCATACAGAAACAGAAAGGCGAAATTGAGTCTAGCATGAACCTTCGCCATCACGTGTCCACAATGCAAGGATTGTGAATATCTTACTTATGTAAAATTAATAGTTGTAGAGTTTGGTAGGTTGAAGAGTTAAGGGCGTGGGGCGTCGAAGCCGGAGCTGGAGGAGCTCCCATGTTGTTACGGCACACGATCGCCATCTTGGATGTCATTGACCTCGACCATGACCTTTGACCCGTGACCTTTACCTTGACCCTGAGTACCTATGACCCCAAAAACCCTAAAAAAAAACTTTTAATGAATTTTAAAAAATCCTCAAAATATCCCAAACAATTCCAAAATATTCTAAAAATTCTATTAAAAAAAATCCGAAAAACATGTATTATAAAAATATTAAAAAAATTATTAAAACATTATTAAAAGGGTCTACAGAAATTACTTATTTGTTCTCAGACAGGTGATAGGGACCTGTCACTCCGGTGACCTTGGAGCCAGGTGACCGGGACTTACGACCTATCACCTTGACCTAGAAAATGCAAAATTCCAAAAAAAAACCGAAAGAAAATTAAAAAAATAAAATAAAATAAAAAAATCCCCGAAAATGTATTACTAACAATTATTTTAGAAACATTAAAAATTTATAGTTAAAAATTAGTAAAAATTTATTTAAAAACCTATACTTTTTTTTTTTACTTTTGAAGGTCCCCCCAGCACCACGCCCAGCAGACGACTGACTCCCTCACCCCCACTCCCCTCGCCCATACCCAGTCAAACATCTTGGTAGCCGACCACCATTTGGTAAGCAGCAGCCATCTTGGTTGGGGGACACCATCTTTGTAGGTGACTACTATCTTGGTAGGCGACCACCATCTAGTTAGACATCACCCATCCGCCATACTGGAAGCCAATGACACTGACGTTGATCCCATGATCTTGAAAACCAATACTAGAGAAAAAATACGTAAAAGTCAGCAAGCATAATATATTACAGACTACTACTGCCATATTAGATGCATACAAACTCAAACTTGACCCCATACAATTGAATGACCTTGAAAACAAAAACTCTAGAAAAAATCCATAAAGTCAACAAGCATATTACATTACAGACTACTACCGCCACATTAGATGCATACTACCTCAATCTTGACCCCATGACCTTGAAAACTAAAAACTCGAGAGAAAATCTATAAACGCCAGCAAGCATAATACATTACAGACTACTGCCCCATATTGGATGAAGACTACATTTACCTTGACCCCATGACCTTGAATGTCCTTGAAAACAAAAGCTTTAGAATAAATTCGTAAAAGTAAGCATGCTGGAGGCCAAGCGAGCTGTCGGCCCTTTTATTTATAGGCACAAAAAGACTAGCAAGTGCCCATCCTATTTAAAACAGATGTTTCATACCGGAAGTATACCTACAAGCCTAATGCGAGACTTTGACTACATGCATAATTTATTAAATATATATTTATTATTAAAAATGTTATGTTGTACAATTTTTAAAAGTATTTTTTAAAATTATTAATATAATATATTAATATATTAATATACATATAGTACAATAGTACATTTTAAAATGCTTTTTTTAATTGTATTTATTTTATAACTGTATTATTTTTTTATTTTAATTTTATTCTGACAAATTAGGAAATATCTTCATCTTGAACATGAATGCATATAGGTAAAGTAACCTCTTGCTTGATATTACGTATGTTACCACTGCAATCTTATGGTGGTGGTGGTAATGGTGGTGATGACGGTGGCTGCGACGGCGGCTCTGGTTGTGTTGGCAGTGGAGAACCAATGCTGCAAATTTTAGAATGCCTCTTTAAATATCACGCTGTAAAAATAGCTTCTGGCAGAATTGGCACTGAAATGTCTTTTGGAATGTCCGTACTGTTCCAAGTCAAGAATGATACTGAAACGAAAATGCATAAAAGGCGCGTATTTATACTTTGGCGAAAACTCGATCGCAGAATCGACACTGACGACAACCAGTTAGCGATGATGCAGGTTCACGGCTCCATGATCGTTGAGGTCAAAAGGCAACCCTTCATCTTCGCAATTCACATTCGTGGTATGGAAGCATTCTGAGAAAACCCTAATACTCATTCGTACAAGAAAAACTCGCAGGTATTTATATAGCAATGTGTTACTTAAAAGTGCATGTAGGCATATGTGTATATATATATACCTATACATAATTATATATAAAATAAATTGAAAATAGTTTTATTTTTCTATATTTATATGTACGTAAATACATATATAAAGTTAATATTATTTTTTAGATTCCCATATTTATATGTAAGTAAATATATATTATCCCATATGTATATATACATAATTATGTACAGAATAAGTTGAAAATTATTTTTATATTCTCATAATTGTATACCTGTACCTATACATAATTACGTATAAATTAAAATGAAAATCATTTTATATTTTTATTGTTATATGTGCATACTTGCCCATATATGGAATAGTTTCTCAAATGCGTAGCACTTAATGCTAAGTGTAAGCGTTTGTAGTAATTGTGAAATCAAATATAAAATACCGTAAACTGATTATGAGATATACACGAGAATGGTTAGATTCTCACTGCCGCCTAACGTGTTGCAGCAATGGTCAAACCATACGATGTTACCATTGGTTTCAAAGAATTGGTAACTGGAGTAAGATACCAAATATACGCTTCCTTCATGATAGAAACAAACTATGATGGCAGTTCAAATAGGGATTCAACTATAGCATTACAATTTTAGACAACATTAAGAAAACAGTACTACAGAAAACTTAGGTAAAACAAAGTTTGCAGATAAAACTCATAATAATCCTGTAAGCTTTTGGTTACCGTTAATAAGAAAACCTGCAGTTTGTATGAAAATAATAAAATTACATAAATAAGCATAAACAAGCCTGGCTCCAACAAAATTTTTTGCCTCTCTCCATATCTACATCTTCCAACCAGAAAAAAAAGTATTTTTATAAATGCACAAATCCCATGAACACCTCATTAAATAAGTCCGGTTGTAAGTTGCTCTCCTGGCGATCGGGGCAGGACACGAAAAATTTAAGCTCCCCACGCTGTGTTCCTGGAAAGCAGTTTGTATGTGGCAGATGGCAGTCGTTCAATAATATCAACTGAAATTTATTTCGTACCTGCATGAAACACTAAATTATACTTTTGAACTTCAATTTAACTTACTTAAAATATCATGAAAGTTATGTTATGCAAATACATGTTTTGAATATACCCCATTCGCTGTTTCTTGGACTATATAATGATTTCTAACGTGTCAGAAAATTTCATACACGGAACGCAGTCGTTGGCTGAGAGTACTGAAATGTCTCTGTTAATGTAAACAGCTGTACCAAACTACAGTGATCTAATTTTAATGGCATGAGGGTGATTACCATTTTCCTTACGAATTTCGTTGTCACCAATGCATTCTTCCGGCTCCTTAGTTGTTATACTGCATTCACGGTTACTTCAAACTGAAGTCCTGCTAAAGTTCTACTTCCAGGGTATTCGTCCGCCCCATGCTAACAGAGCTTATCCGAGCCCAGAAAATTATACCAAAGGGACAACGCACCAAATTCGTGCGCATTCAGTTGCGTAAGAACTATTTGTTTCTAGGAATTACCAGCTCGCCTATTTTCTCACTGTGTTAATTCATATTAAATACTAGTGGTTAAATACTAGTAGTACTCTCGCCCGCTTCGCCGGGCATTTATTTATTATTCCATATACATAATTAGTAATAGTCGGTAATATAAGCCGTCTACGGCAAAGTGAGCAGTTTTGAGGTTTTAGTTATTTTTTCTTTTCAGCAGTATTTGTCCTTTAATCGCCTTTTAAAATAAATATTTCCATGCAAGCTATAAACACAATATGTATACTCTACTGCATTCGGAAGTTTAACGTATATGGGTAAAATAAAATAAATTTATTAGCTATTATTCCCAATGAGAGAGTTTTCAAAAATGCTCACTTTACCGTAAACAGCATATAGGTTTTATTATTATATTTATTTCATTACGAAATTTCAAATTTACATTTCTAAAGTAATTAAAAAATTTTCTCCGTAATTACAAATTAAAGTAAGAAAATTAATTTTAACATATTGTTTTAAATAGCAAACGCGTGCGACTTAAGTTATTTTTAACATAGTAATATTTCTGTAATTCATTGATCAACTCAATTTTTAAATATGGGGCAGTGTTTGACCGCAAGGAAAGTTGATCTCCATCAAACATGAATGAAATTTGTAAAAATTGCGGACTTTGGCCTGACGATTGGAGTAAACCGCCAATCAGGTGATATATCGGTCTTTCTATCTTAAAAGTAGGCATAAAGTGGTTTTTTCGTATTTCTTTTGCGTCAAATGACGTCATCTGAAGTAGAGTATTATACCTTACTATATTATTTTTAAAAAATGCATACATAAAGTAAGACTGCTTGTCAATAGACTTTTTATTGTTTGTGGGGAGGTCCTGAATTTAGGGACGAACAACTTTTCCCTCAGCACAGATAATACTATTGGATTCATTGCTCCATTTTTTTTACGAAACATTTAGAGCATGTTTCGTTCGTTTGCCTAGTTTGCATATTTCTCTGCTGAGCGTAATCAAAATTTGGATCATAATTGAAAGCCGATCTATTACCATGGGCTAAAATTTGATTATGCAATCTAGATGTGGATGCGCTTTGTCTCTGCGCAGTAAGCCGCTGGGAGCATTTGGTGCTGGACTATCTGGCGCTTTTCCGACGAATGTGTTCGTTCGGTGGACAGCAAGCCGCTGAGAGCGTTCCACGATACTCACTCATATTCGACGTATTTTAGCCGCCCTAGCCACGGGCGTATTTTTAGAAAGTTGCAATTTTCTTTTAGGCATGGTGTCATCTCTACATACTATTTGAGCCTTAATAGCAACCACACACATTCAGTAAGATAAGTATATTTCTTAATTGGCTATTTGACTAAATCAACATTGGTATTATCTATGGCAAACAACCAAATAAAAAGTAAAATAATTAATTTGCAATGTAGACAAATTAAAAAAGAAATAGATTCGATTAATTTTTTCAGTTAGCATTAAAAATATATATCCAATATTATTTAGTTTGTCTTAATAACAGTTAATTGTTAAGCTAATGCTCAAACAAACAAAAGAAGATATCTTGTTTACAAAAAAACTCTAAATAACCACAAAATCATTAACAAAACTATTCGCTGGGCATTGATTTATTATTTTGAAAATTTCTTTTCATTGCAAACTTTCAAATTTACATTTAAAATTAAGTGAAAAAAAAAATAAAAATTATTTCTAAACTAATAGCCTACAGATAGGGCAAAATTATAGTTCAGTGGCTAATTAAATTTTCTACAAAATATTTACGTACATATAATCATTTCACCGTAATTGTAAGTTAAAGTAAAAAAATTAAATTTAACATTATTTTTAATGAACTGATTTGATCATTTCCTCCGTAAATATATATTTTCGAGTATGAATGTAGATACAAAAATAGTAATTTAATGGTTTTATGTTTAATCATATTTTTATATAAAAAATTTCCCCTGTTATAACGTTATAATATATAGCCTATGTTTATCCAGAAGGTTTAGTGTACTAACAAGGGAAAGAATTTTTTTCAATCGGATAAGTAGTTCCAGAGATTACCTCTAACAAACTCACAAATTTTACCTCTGTATTATGTTAGTGTAGATAAATGTGATAATATAATGTATAAATTAAATATATTCAGTCTAACAAAAAATAAAGTATTTTAATGTTAACACAAGTATAAAACGCGTGTGAGACGTAACATATCAGGAAACGACCAAACACGTCAAAGGTTTGATTCGAAAAGTGTGAAGAAACCGCGAATGGAGTATAAAAGCGAATTAACTGAATATCCCCTGAGTGCTATTTCATTGGCTAAAATTGCTTTTAGAGTTAACAAATATGACTGAAAGCACACGATGTGCGAAAATGCACTGATTGATTTTGAAGATCCCACTTGTGAGTAAATTGCCTATTGTCTCTTTAATCAATGCCAAACAGGCTCCTCATCCCCTGTACGATCAGCGTGGGAAAACTGTCCGTTATCAGGCTTCAAATAATAATCGCCTTAATTTAAAGCTCTTGTCCTGTGCCCGCTCCATTTCTGACTCCGCCCTTCTTAATAACAACTAATTGGCCAGGCACTGTCCCGTTTCACCCCTCCCACCCTCGTCCCATCCCCTTCTCTCGGCAGCCTGGATCGATCAGCTGTCCTCGAAAACTTCCAAATTGCGAAGCAAACAAGGGTCAAAGAGCCGAGGTGGGCGCCGGAGGAGTGGAGGAGGGAGGTTCGGCTTGCAGCGAATTGCGAGGGGAGCGTTTTAATTAACGCGATTACATTAAACAATGATTTAATTTGACGCGGGCGCAAGTCAGGATGGGCTGTGACGGCCTGGAACAGGAGCTTGTTGATGAATTGACCTCGTCAGACTGATTCAGCCGTCTGTCGCTGGGCGGCGCCACCGATCTCCCTCGGCGGGTGGGGGCTGTCACCGGAAAGGCGGTCGTACACGCGTATTTCGGATGATGATAAAGTGTGGAAAGGACACGGTTGAAATAACAGCTACAGTGACTGTTCTGGCTAGTTTTGTGGTATTCATATTTATTTGTTATTTTCGAGCTGGGGCCACGGTGGCTAAGTGATTAGCACGCTCGCCTCCCACCAAGGCGAACCGGGTTCAATACCCGGCCGGGTAACCGGATTTCCGCTAGTGGGAATCGTGCCGGACGATGCCGTTGGTCGGCGGGTTTTCTCGGCGATCTCCCGTTTCCCCCGCTCCTTCATTCGTTTCAATCACCCTAATCGGCTCTCAAGACCTTGCTGTTAAGATCCGCTCAAATCTCTTCACTCACCCACTTACTTACTTTCGAGCTTTGAAAGTACACTCGCCATAGGCCAGGTAGACTAAAAACACGGACGATATTAAACAAGGTCAATAAATGGAACAATTCTTCAGATACAAGGTTAACACTACAGTATAGCAATTACTACCAAAGTGAGAGGTGGAATGTCCGACGTGTCAAAACTAAGGTTATGCACATTGTTTTGAAAATAACGACCTTACAGTGCACGCTGGACCACTCGAAAACTAGATCGTTTTTCGAGTGAGTGTATAGATTTGGGCAGCTCTTAACATCGAGGTCTTGAGAGCCGACGAGGGTGAAGCGAGGTGATTATGGAGCAGCGCAAAAACGAAGGGGCGGGGAAAACAGGAGACCCCCGAGAAAACTCGCCGACCAGCGGCATTGTCCGGCACGATTCCCACGTGCGGAAATCCGGGAGTGACCTGGCCGGGGATTGAACCCGGTTCGCCTTGGTGGGAGGTGAGCAGGCTAACTGCTCAGCCACCGCTGCCCCTGGCTTGTAGTTGGGGAAATGTGTGGCTCTCGTCGGCATCTGGGCTCTTAACATTATCTGGCTCGGCGTCTTCGCAACATAAGAGCGTTCAACGCCACAATAAAGGAGACTATACTGTTAGGTAGCAAAAAGCCAACACGGGATTCTCGAAGCTGTTTTCTGTATCGATCCACTTTTATCTATAGCTTAGGTAACGAAAGATGTATCATAGTATTAGAGTGGGGTTTATGAAGGGAGGATGGGAGGTTAGGCCATTTTTTAACTCTAGGAATGATATTGCAAAACATTCACCACTATACCCTATTAGGATATTGAAAATAAATCACAATCACAATAAATCACAAAAAATCTTTTTTATATAGTATCAAGTAAGTCAAGTTCTCGTTCACCACCCGTGCGAGGCTATAACAAAATAAGGCCACTCTGTAGGCCTGAAGCGTTCATTTGCAAGTGTTGTACCAAAAAAAAAACCTGATTTTGTATAAAAATTTGACGTAGCGCGTGATTTTTTTAAATGGTTTTTATCTATTGAAAATTTACAAATTACAAATACTAAATCTCCGGCTGAAATGATCAACAATCACAAAGGAGACCTTCGTGTACGATGTCGCTTAAGCGGTTTCGAACTGCAATGTTATGGGTTTGAATCCCACGGTAACCTGTCCATCGAATAGCCGTTCGACATAAAGCAGAAACTTCATAATTTTGTTTGTTTATTTAAAAATATGTGACACGTTCGCGAGCGAGTTCACGAATTACTGATCTAAGCACATAGTGTACTTGCATTCAATTATCATTTGACCATTTTACTCGATATCACGAGTAAAATTTATTTGCTTAAATGTAATAATTATGTTCTTGAACAATTTAACTATTACAATTATAGTTATTGACATGCTAACGTTTTTCTCTAAACATTATTTTCGGTTTAAGGAAGGCGTTCCTTCAGCAGAGCTAAAAAAATATTTTATCTATGGCTGTAGCGACGAATTTTCGCGTGTCTGCCGCCTGCGTGCGAATTGAAACCTGCCAAAACGCAAATTACAAAATGACGAATTGACCAATTCAAAACGACCTCGTTACTCGTGAGATGTATGGCATACAATGACCATTCGGCTTTTCATTTAGCGCGCTGTTTTTTTTGTGAGATAGGGTTATGTGAATAAAAGTACAGATAAAACAAAAAAAACTAAACCCTTATTTTACATACATCCCTGGGCCACGAAACGTTGTGTGTAAAGTTGTAGTGTAAATCGTAGTGTTTTAACAGAAGTCTTTAGGTTTTTAGAAGCATATTTACGAATAGCTCGTTTTCAAGTCGTGTCTCAAAGTAAAAGTTGTTGCAGTCCATGCATGGTTACTTCCATATTTTCTGAAGGTCTGCTTTAAAGTTCTACTTTCTGGTTATTCCTCCGCCTCATGCCAATAAAACTTAATTAAATCACTACATCACTACATCGTATAAAAGGAAGTCCCTGGCGCGCGTCTGTCTGTCTGTCTGTATGACTGCGCTAATCTCGAGAACTGCAAACCGGATTTGGATACTCTTTTTACTGTTATGATCTGCATTAATCTAGGAAGGTTTTTGTGTATTAAAATTTGCTGTAGCACTTATAGGAGCTGAGCATCAACAGTATTAGTGAACCAAGTCGGGAAAAAATGAGCTATTTTGTTGCTTCCTTTACCAAAACTGCAGAGACGATTGTTATAACTCTTTCATTGGTAGTAAGCTACATTATACCATATAGCTTAAGACATATACTAAGTGGGACCACAGTGGCCCAGCGGGTAGAGTGATCTCAAGCGGTGCCGGAGTGGACCAGTGGGTAGAGCGATCCCAAGTGGGGACGCAGTGGCTCAGTGGCTAGATCACTCTCAAGTGGGGCCACGGTGGCTCTAGTGGATAGACATATATCAAGTGGGGCTGCAGTAACCCAGTGGCTAGAGCGATCCCAAGTGAGTGGCTTGAACTATTCCAATTTTCGAAATAAATCAATGGCCAACGAAGCGGACAAGGGAACAGCTAGTAAATCTATAAAATTACACCAAGGAGACAACGCGGCCAATTCGTGCGTACTCAGTTTGACAATATAATGCATGAGAACTATTTATTACTAGGCATTACTCAGATATATATTTTCCCCCGGTTTACATTCATATTAATTACAAATAAAATATCATAATTTATAAATAAAATGTACGTTAAAATTTTAGTTTAACAAAAAAGAAAATACTTTCATGTCGACGAAATTATGAAACGCATGTGATACATGACATATCAAGGATACAACCACACATGATATATGGGGTGTTATTTTTAAGGCTGGATTCAAAACGTGTGGAAATACAGTGAAAGGACTATAAACTGGTAATTCCAGGAAGACAAGACAGGAAGACATCATTTGAAAATGCGAAGACACTTTTTTTTTTTTTTTTTTTAAACAGGAAATTACTGAACCGCCTCAAAGATTCATGAAACCACAAAGTATTTGTTTATACTTTTCGTTTTAAAAGGCTAAAAGAAGCTGTCGTTTTGACGCAAGACATGCAGTTGATATTAATTGTTTTTCCTTTAAAAAAAAGGGCATTAATGGCTCAACAAGAAAACAACAGGTTAGCCACACTACTACATGTACACTAAATCAACGTGTTAGTGAGTGCCGTAAGCAGTTTAGTTCCTGCTGGAGTTGTTCTAGTCCACATATTTGATGTTATTCTACAGTATATGATATTATGTGCTCATGAATGTGGAAAGTGGCTAAGAACTGTTAATTGGTAGGTACACTTCTGTATGTGAAAAACCCAGCCAATTAGCCTGCATATGGTATTCAGCGCGCCCAGCAGTAATAAATTGTAGTGTCTTACTCAACACTCAACTGAACTGTCAATAAATAAAGCAATAGGCCTACACCTATGTTTGCAGTACATATTTAAGAAATGCGTATTATTCTCAATGAAGCGCAGTGAGTATCATACACCTACCTGTTATTAATTGTATGTATTACAAATACTCAACACTGAGCAGTGTGGTGGCCTATATCAACTCAGAGAGTAAGGTTTTGTGTATTACATACTAAAACTGGCTTACCCAACGTGGTGGCCTTGTAAGTTACATTAACTGTAACTGTACGATATGTTTGAAAATGTGTTACAGTGTCAGGTTTTTAATGGAAGAATGTAATTTTAATTATTATTTAAAAGTCATTTTCATAGCGAGATATTGCTTTTGTTCTTCCACGCAGTTCATTAAAGGAATAAATGTAAGGAATGTTGTAATCTATTTTCGCTTCTTTACTAAATTAAAATTTTAGTTATTGGATATTTCCTGAGCAATGAAATTTAATGCCTTTGAGTTCGTAATATTATGATGCGCAGTATTCACTTAAAATATCATTCATGCCCAGGCGGATTCTACATCAATTAATCATCTTCATAACCCACATCGTTTCCAGCGATTGTTCGTTATTTTAAAGTTTCTTGGCGTCAATTTATTGTCTTGTTTGATTCTGATTGGTTGAGACAGTCGACAATCAAATAAATTGTATAAATGTTCAAATCTTTAGATGTTTGACGTAAATTCAAGCAATACAACTTTCCCAGACAAATATGGCGGCGTTTGGGACGTTTCGATGACGTCATTATTGTCCGAATTTATTTGGCCAAACTTATTGGAAGCAGTTTGACGGAAAAAATTTGACGGTGTGACCGGGGCTTAAGCAAGTTCCTGCCGAAGTTTGTCCCCATGTTTTAGAAACGCGTGGTATATAAAGGCTGTTCACAATAAAGTTAACACTTTAGAAATGAACCAAAGAAAAACGTCATTGCCCCTGCATTTTAACGGGCGTACTGAGTGACAGTTGTTAACGATGGATGGGAAGTAGTTCCATATCTTAAGGTCGAATAAAAGTCTTAGGTAACCGTTTGTGATACCAAAAAAATTCTTTCGCTTTCTTTTAATGCATCGAAGTGTAAAAAAGAGCAGATTTGTAAAATATTTACTTACATAATAATTTTACAGTTTCATTTGACCGACGCATGAATAAAGTGATGAGCCCCGTAGCAATGTTAATTTTACATAAGGTGGAGGAATACACAACGTGTATACAAGTAGATCTTAAGTAGGACTTTAAAAAGTGCTCATTTTACCGTGAACAGCCTATAGTGGCATAGACCGTGGATGAGGTAGACCGCTTATTCGTCTTCTGCGCATGTACCCTACATTGACCTTCCCCAAACATATACAACAGTCAAAGTCACGTGGTCATCAATGATTAACGTTTATGTTTGTTTATACCTTAATTCTTAAATGACAAGCACTATTATATTATTACGTAGGGGATGGGTGAGGAAGGGGGGGGGTGTTATCACTCAAATGAATTAAAAGAAAAATTAAGTTTAATCTTAAAGAAATAACTGAATGTTCAACTACATCCACCACCAGGCTGTTTATAATAATCAAAACCAAAGTACGATGAACGAGCAGAGGGCCATCTGGAAGCCATTACCTTCAGAATCGTTTAGAACCTCATAGAATTGCCTCTGAGTTACACTTTCAGAGTTTACTGAGTATCAATGTATGGCAAAAGAGAATAATCTATACAAAACTTTGAATAGGTATAAATCACAGGAAAAGTTAAAACTTTTAAAACATAACCAACTTGTTATATCAGGAAAAGAGTTATCAATTAAAAATTCAGAAATTAGAATGAAAATATTCCAATGAACAAAAGTCTGAACAACACATTGGCTAAATCATACAAAAGCTTAATCTTTCGAACTGTGGGTGACCAAAAAGTAAAACTTACAAGCAATAATTCTTACATATATAAAAAATAAAATATAGTAGTAAAAGAACTGGATTGTCTATGTCAAGAGCAGACACCAAAGATGAAAAGAAATAAAATGAAAATAGTAATAATTAGTTATTAAAATCTTGACAAAAATTCGAATGATTCTTTTTAGTAGTGAGCCTTTACAGATTCATCAGTGGCTACAATACTCTTTTGGAATCAGTGCTAAAGAGAGCAATGAAAAGTAAATTTAATTCTTTATAGACTTGGTTTGATATTTATAAAGAAGCTAATGAATCGAGTATATTCTTTTACAAAAAAGGGCGAGTGAAATTAATACGCCATATCTATTTGTTAACTTATAAAAAATCCCAATAATTTCCACTATAAAGAGGTTAACTAGCTTACTCAACAAACAGAAATAAAAAAATTAACAAAAGATGATAAATTATCAAGTCGGTCTGCTAATACCCGTTTCACCACACAGCACTTTTAGGTTATTTATTATTTAGCAGGAATCTATGTGGTAAAAAGGTAGAACAGCTCGTGTGTATATCTCTGCGAGGTCCAGGCAAAAAAATATATAATAAAATAAATCGACCAATAAAACAACTAAATGTTACTGTTATTCCAAAAAAAAAATCCAAGAAACATTAACTTTAATCCTATTCACACTTCTTAAAACTAATGTACATAACAAAACTTTAAAAAAACTTAACATACGAACTATAATATCTGGAGGTTTGGCCAATAAGGGAAACAACTTAACTATCGGCAAACCGACCCGACATAAATACTACAGTGTGTAGGTTATAATACACGATCTCTGTTACCAAACGATACCGCTGGAGCGGCCTACATACAAACAAAATCTTTCGTAGAAAATTATTATTGTCCACTGGCACAAAATTAAACACTGCTACCCGAAAAACATTTACCTCCACGCGATACCTTAACGACTAAACCAGGGCTTACGTGCGACAAAAATTAATCAAACAAACATTTTAACTAACGACTAAATATTAAAAGGAACAGTCTTACCTTTAGACCGTACCCACAGCTAACGACAGTACTCTCTCTCTCTCTCTCTCCGACCCCTTGACTCGTCTATCCACCCGAATGAACGGCCAACAAGAACTAACTTACTCTACCCTAAATAACTACTATTTATTAGATTGATCGGGGCCATCCCTCCAGAAAATTCCGAAGGTATGTCCCGATCAATCAAAAATAAAAATCAAGAAATTAAACTTAGCTCACGGAATTTGTTGCAGTCACAGCCTCCTCCAAGCCGACGTCTGCTGTCACCTTCCACACACGATCACGCCATCTTGCCGACTCCTACACGACGACTCACTACACTCGCAGGTCTCTTTGTGTTGTCTTGGCACGCCCTTGACCTCGACCAATCAGATCGCACCAAGACTCCAAGGGTTCCAGCTGATGGGAATAGCAGGAGGCCTACCTCTTTCCTCTCTCACAGCCCTAAAACTCCACGGCTGCTTCAATGTAACCAAGCTGTGCTAGTGCCAGCTCAGGACTTGGCCACGGAAACATCTGTACCGAGGTGTCTCAAAGCTCCGGGACACTCCCCAAAGAAAACTGGGCCTGCTGACCAGGAATTTGCTGCGTTTCACAGCACTACGAATTCTTTCAGGAGTCAATCTGGAAAGATCTGGCCATTTGGCAGTCATTAAAAAATTTTCAGCTACCAGCACACACCGTCTGGAGCTTTCTCCAATCAGCTACTGCCAGAACCAAAGTAAAAAACAAAGCCCCGACTGAATTCAGTTAACCTAACGTTCTTTATAAAGAAATTGAATAAATTAATATTCATATAAAAAACAACAAAAACACAACAGCACTGATCTGAGACCCAACCTAACACAACCGAACAAGCTAATTCCTTTAAAAAAAAAGGGAGGAAATTCCTATCATAAAAAAAGTATCCTAACAAAAAAAATCTTAAGGAAAAAGAAAAAAAATCCTTACTATTGTCACCAAAGGAAATTTTTTAAGGCCACGACAATATGAACAAAATACTTTTTACCAATTTGAAGTTTATCAAAATGCATTACAAATTCGTTATATGAAGTATAAAAACATCTCAAAACATTTGTTTATAAATGAGTTTTATAACCTAATGTCCAAATCATGCCGTTTTCGCAAGACGTGTTGACAGAAAAGCAGTTCAATGTTGGGACACGGAAATTGATTGTGCGCAGCCAGCGAGATCAGTCTACCTCAACTTTGTTCTATGGTTAGTGGAACACGCTGTCCTACCCAAAAAGCACGCTGATATGCAACCATCGTGAAGAGCACGTGAAATAAAACTGAAGTAGCTGATAAATTAGGGTGGGTGAGGGATCAGGAGAGCCTTGAGAAAATCCTTGTACAACACACATTTGGATTGTAAAGGGCTTATTAACATCCCCGGCGGTATGCCTGAAGGTTTATCAGGAGACGGCTTACAAACTAAATTGTGACCTAACTTTAACACTCATGCCTTATCTGGAATTCGAAGCCAGAACATCTCGCACCCCAGATCGAAGGCGCGCCTATTGCGCCACGGGAGGACGGCTATGCCACACAAGAGTCCACCACACAACTAGTACTTGGTCTAGATACATCAGGAGAGTGAGGAAAATGACTAAAGGCTGGTCACGATAAAGTGAGCACTTTTGAAATCAACCTTAGATTAAAGTCACTGCCCGTACCTTCGGGTGTTTTAACGGGTGCGCTGAGTGACATGAGTCCAGTAAAGTTGGTCACGATGGACGGTAAAATAGTTCCATATATTAACGTCGAACAAAAAGTATTAGGTGACCATTTGTGAAAACTTAAATTATTTCTCTTGTTTTTTGTATTTTGTAATGCATTGACGTGTAAAAATGAGCGGATTTATACTATATTTACTTCTCTAATAATTTCACTGTTTCACTTGACCGACGCATGGATAAAGTGATGAGGCCCATGGCAATGTCAATTGTACATAAGGCGGAAGAAAACACAACGTGTATACAAGTAGATCTTAAGCAGGCCGTTCAAAAGTGCTCATTTTACCGTGAGACTCACGCGCACATCAGGGGACATTCGAGAGCGAGCAGCAGTATTCTTGCCATACTGCTGTTATATCACAAGTTATAACCCATTCACGGTTACTTCACACTTTTCTAAAGCCCTGCTAAAGTTCTACTTCCAGGATATTTCTACGCCCCGTAAAAGCTAAGCTTAACAAGTCTGGAGAATTACACCAGAGGACAAAGAACCGCATTCCTGCGCACTCAGTTGTTTTAATATTTTACATGAGAACTATTTCTTACTAGGCGTTACCAACACACATGTTTTCTCACGGTTTTAAACTCATATTAATTATAAATGAATTATTAATATTTGTAGAGAAAATATAAATAACTTTTCAATTTAACTATAAAATAAGTTACTTTTATAAACACAAGTATAAAACGCTTATGATACATGGCATATTTAGGAAATAACTAAAAACGTCATAAATGAGGTGATCTTTAATAGGTTTGATTTAAAAAGTGTGATAAACCACGAATAGACTATACATAAAATGTTTGTAGCATAGGGAAAACTTTGAGTATCTCATTTTCAAAGTCAAAATGTTAGATACAACGCACTGTGCCTTTACGTAAGACTGAAGGGTTATTTTTAAAAACGACATATAAGTCACACAAACTCGCATGATAGCGTAAATGGGAAACCATAAAGGTTAGTTGAATAAAAATTATTAAATTTTTATATCAGTTATGTGTGTAATGTATGATAAATTTAGTAAACGTGGAAACACTGCACTGAACATTACGCCCTACGCTGCCTATTGTAGTGTACTGAAAAACATAAATAAACAAGCACAATTTAATGCCAAAAATTTAATTTCTTTTAGGAAGAAGCACTATTGTTGGGACGCAGTGGCCTGGAGAAATTTCAATAACGAACTTCGTAATTACAATTTTAGACAAGATATTTTTATAAGTCCTTAGAAACAGTACTCTCTCAGGTGGTAAAAATACCACAATGACACTGGTTCAAAACACAGACAGAAGGACCCGTAACCTAATTCCAGCACGGAGTATCCAACAAAGTATATTGAAGATTACTGTATACAAAAATGTTTACGAGTTCATCCCTCATATACATAAATTTGCGAAATCAACATTGAAATGTATTTAATACCAAAGAGAGTAAAGGGATGTATAATAAATTCACTCGGTTAAAAGTGCACTAAACAAAAACACCCTGTTCAGAATTAGCAATAGATATTTGAGCAATCTGCTACAAAATTATACCGAGGTATTATGATGCACATATGGATTTGTAAACTGTTTTGATTTTAATTGTGGCATGTCACACGCATATGGTAATCTCCTTACGACTACTGCAAAAACCCTTTATTTGCCGTTATACGGATATTCAGCTCGAGCATTTACAATTCTTCACAATGACAGTTCTATAAATAAAGAAAATACTGTACGCTACCAACGCTTGCAGTGAGGTAATAATTCATGTTTTCATAAACGATGTGTTAGCAAACTTTAACCTGTCCGTGTGAATATATCCCACCATATTTATATTCTATTCGGTCTGATACAGAATGCAAGACATGTAATTTTAATTCGCCATATTTATGCTGAACTCCTCGAGTCATGCAATTGCTACCGACCTGAATACTAGATGATTTTGATTTTACTGCAATCTCTCCTGATAACGGATTTTACTGACTGGTAACAAATATTATGGCTGGAGTTAACCGGTACAGTGTATACAGCGTTATCCTGAACTCATATAAAGGCAGTTCACGGTTAAATGAGCACTTTTGAAAGCCCTGCTTAAGATCTACTTGTACATACGTTGTGTGTTTTTCCGCTTATGTAAAATTAACATTGACATGAGCCTCATCACTTTATTCATGCGTCCGTCAAGAAAAACTGTAAATTATTAGAAAAGTAAAAATTGTACAAATCTGCTCATTTTTACATTTCGATGTATTAAAAAACAGAAAGCGAGAGAAATAATTTATGTTACCACAAATTATTACCTAATACCTTTTATTCGACGTTAACATAAATATAACTACTTTCCCCTCCATTGTTACCAACTTTACTGGACATGTCACTCATTGCGCTCATTAAAATATATGGAGATAGGGACAGTGACTTTTTTCTAATGTTGATTTAAAAAGTGTTCACTCTATCGCGAACAGCCATTGCCAACCCTGTGAGATGATCCATTATGGAAAATGGAGTATTGAACATTTTAAAAATACCCATGACCTAACGCGATTATTAAGGGAGACAGACAAACTTTAAAATGGGAAACTAAAATTGTTATTTTCGAAATATCACAAACTCGGTGAGATGAAACACATAAAGTTCTTAAATAGTGTTTGCGTGAATTGTGTCCCTTTAATATGCACATAATTATTACGTCATAACAATCGATAGTCACCTTCGAAATGTTCACAGACGGCAGATATCAAATCAGGCTGGCACTCTTCGCGAAATTTTCATTTCACATCACGTAGTTTCTAACATTTTGCAAATAACTAATTCTAATTCCCTATTTTCAGGTGACGTTCACCTGATAGTCACGTTACGCCATAGGTCGTCTTGTGGGCGAATGGCTGGAAACTGTGCGTTTTGGACTTTATAAGTGGCCAATAAAAATTACTAATACCCAGTTTGAATGCATGCGAACTTAATGGAATATACCTTTCATATGTGATGTAACAAGGATTATTAGAAGTTAAAAGTTTTAGTGACTTTATGATGTATTTTCTGAAAATGAGTACCCAGAAGTTAGCAAAGGTGCAAGAGATTGTAATATTTTGAAACTTAACCTAATACTAAAACTTAACCTTGCCTGTTCCTAAATGAGATTCATGTTAGTGAAAACCAACTGAGAAAACCAAATATCAAATTCTTATATAAGGAGGGCCCACGGTGACTGAGTGGTTAGCCTGCTCGCCTCCCATTAGGGCGAACCGGGTTCAATCCGCAGCCGGACTGATTGTTCGCAAGTGGGAATCGTGCCGAACGATGCCGACCAGCGGCGGGTTTTCTCGGAGATCTCCCATTTACCTTGCCCCTTCGTTCCGGCGCTGCTCCATGCTCATCCCACTTGACCCTCAATTCTCTCTAAAGACCCCGATGTTAAGAACCATCCAAATCTCTTCACTCACTCACTCTAATATACGTAGACGTTTACTTTCATATGTGTATATTTGTTTGCATGTACACCACACAATATGCTTATATGAATAACTATATTATGCACGTCTGTAATTATGATTTTATTTATTTATGCATGTTTCTATATTATTGTATTTGTGCAGTTGCATGTAAGTAAGCATATAAATATATGTAAATGCAATTTATATGCACAAACGTATTTATTCGCATATGTATATGCCTACATATCCAGCTATTTATCAGTGTATTATGTATAAACACTTTCACGCATTACATTAATTGTTTCATTTGTATAAATTAATTGGTCGGTTTTCATGTTAAATGAGTTAAGCAGCATACATGCATGTTGCTTGACATTTTTTTTTTATAAAAGCCGTTTAAGTGACACCAATGTTTAAAAGAAACGCTGTACTTTTTACTATTGGATTCTCACTAAGATGAATATTATACTCTTCCTTGTACTTTATACTTTTGTAGGATGGATATATATATATATATATATATATATATATATATATATATATATATATATATATATATATATATATATATATATATATATATACATACACACACATGCATATTTATCTCTTTATCCATTTTTAACAGTGCGCATTGTGATTTTATCAACTGCCAATAATTAATGCCCGAGACACTTCCGGGTTGTACGGAGATATTTTTAATGCGTTTATTTTATTCATTTCACTCAACGAGGGATTCAAAGTAGATATATATTATTTATACCATGATGGGCATTCATCGAGATTTCTTTTTTTATAGCACTTTAAGTTTCAAAAACAGGATTATGACTCGTAATAAAATGCTGTACGAAACTTCGTGAATCGAATTTTTTCGGTTTTTGGGAGTAATTTTGAGCATTTTATCTCCTCATATTATCCAGTGTTTACTATATTTCGTTCTACAAACCTACTATTATTTTATATATTCGCCTACCTTCTCAGAATCAGAATATATTTGAAATTAGTACAATTTTAGCGACAGATTTTTCTCTCGTAATATCGCTTCAACTTGACGAGAATAAACAAATAATCTGTCATTGTATGGCATTTGTTCCAGAAAGAATACATATTACTATAAGAAATTATATATATATATATAAATTTCAGTGATAACACTAATAAATAATTTTATTTCGCTACCATCATTACTATACGTCAATGAGTTTTAAGCTTGAACCGCACCGAGTTATGAGCAGACATTCTGTAACAAATAATGGGAAAATTACCTGACAAGTGTGAGGTAAAATTCGCAAACTTGTGTGGGAAACATAGTTTTCCTCGCGGGTAAGGTAAAATTACCGCACTCTGAAGTAAAATTCACATACATGGTAGTGGAAAATCACATACATGGATGGAAAAATTGCCTTACGACGCGTGCATCTCTTCAGCATTGTCATAGCAACTAAGTGGGAGAACGGGCGAAGAAACAATACGTTAAGGCTGTTGGACCCCAATATTTTACATCTGATTATTATGCCTACATATAGGTATCGTACAGACTATTTTTTGAGCCAAAATGATAGTCGCTACAACTTATAGTTTAAGAGCTATAGGCTCTTAAAGCTGTGTTTTTTTTAATTTGCTGCAGCAGCTTTCTAGAGAACCAGAAGAGGAAACTTGTTAATTTTTGGGGTACAATGAGAACTTTATTTAAACTATTTACTGATGTGATTTTAAATTCTCAAAAATTTGTCAGTTTGTAATGTGCACGATGTTAAAGAGGGTTGTTGTCGCAGCCATGGAAAACAAAAAGTAATAATTTAAAGAGAAAAAATAATACAAACATGAAGTAGCTACATCAATATAATTTCAAAACAAAATGCAAAAATTTCGGTTTTTAAATTATTATAGCTAAAATCTGCTACAAAAGGGTTGCGTGTTTTCTTTATGGCTGGAATTCCGTAATATCTCGGATGCAACCCGTCACACGCCTGGCGCCAGGGAGCCTGAGGGTGTCTGGTAGGGTATTACCTCTTCCTCCTGTGTGTGCAGCTGGATGGACCAGCTCTTTCTCTCAGGGTTGCCAAACCTACACTCCCCTCACTACTGGAATTTCTTACCTGGCTAGTCTCGCCCACGCCTGTTCCTACTCTCAACTGAGGTGCTCGTTGAAACTGTGCCGTACGGTTGTCAGTGGTCGATCGTGAATACTAGTTAATACTTTTGCACTGTTTGAGTGTATAATTTTACCATTGTATTTAGTGAAACAGATGACGTAATTATACCAGAAACACTAACTTTTCTTTATGTTCAATGGCTCCGCAAAAATTCAAGAATGGCAGGTGTTACATAAAAACTAAAAAGAACAAACTTTCCCAAGCAATCATCACGTCAAAATGGCTGCGGTTCCGAAAAAAATTTAAGCGGTTACACCACCCATGTCGACGGAAAACGTACAGGAAGTTCGTGAAGAGACAAAGTAAATTATTAATTTTATTAAACTGACATAAAAAATTAGGGTGGTTAAATGTGAGAGTTTTTACCGGCACTGATTATCTGAGGTCCTTATTTAGTGCCGATGAAGGTGAACTGAGAAATTAAGATTGAGCAACGATGGGATGCAATGGGTGTGGGTGAAGTTGGAGTACTCCGAGAAAACCAATGCTAACGTTCTCCGTGTTTTCTGAATACGAAAATACGGGGTAACCCACCGATATCGAACCCGTGTCACCTCTGTAGAAGGTGAGAGCTCTAGCTGTTACACAACCGCGGTTTCATTGGTCGAACGTGAAACAATTCCCGTTGGCTTTAGCTTTATAGTATAGCCATAACTTAATTTACTGTCCATCTAGTTTCTTCGTATATGTGGTAAGCGTACATGAATCGCGTGCGCTAGCCCAAGGCTTTGACTCCGTTCTGTTAGTCTGCAAAACAGCTGTAATGAAAAACACTTAATTATTTTATAGTGTAGAAAATTGCATGTATTAATCAATAATACAGTGCCACTTTCGCCAAAAACTAAAGGTATTTTGGGGTTGGCATTTATATTAATAGTTAAGCTTTCATAGGAAATATTTGTTTCGGTTTCGTTTAATGATGCAGGCTGAAAACAAATTCAGATTTTTGCAAAGTATATTTTTTTAAAGTTGTATATACCGTGTAACAAATACCGCATTATATGAAAAAGATCACTGGGAATTGTTTACTTTCGCTGGAGAATCGGGAATGTCAGTTTTTTTTTTTTTTTTTTTTTTTTACTTTTGAAATACAACAGAGCTATGATCTTCGTCACTATTTATTTCTGTATATACCTGCACGCAATGGTGAACAAAACACCATTGCTTATCATAAGTGCTACCGATATCATAATATACTGAAAAGACGTATACAAGTACGTCCGCGGGCTGAGTATCAAACACTATGTTTTATCTTTGGTCTGGTATAAAATTTCTAATATATTGGTGTTTTTCAAGTTGCACTGTATTTGTGCAATACGATACAACATGTCGTTTGGGATTAGTTCTTTAGTTAATATGTTACATTCAGAATCCTTGAAATTCAAATACATATTTCCCAACAAACCTGCTCTACTACAGCCTCAACATCGGCTCGTGCGAACTTGCTTTAGACTTGTGACTTCAAGACATGTTCGTTTTTGAAAATGATCGTTTTCGAGGACTTTCAAATGCCACGTTAGAGATTTTACAGCTGTAAGAACGTACGTATGTTTACATATCCAAATGTTCTGCTGTGTAGTGTCTCACAAATACGTGCATCCTTATAATACCCAATGAAAACTACACTTGGTAAGCAAACTTGGTATTCATAAAGTCAAACTACTTAAGGAAATTGTCAGACAAATGTCAAAATGATTAGTTAAGAACTGCGGTTTTGCATATACAATATCTGACCTTTCAAAGATGATTTCCCACACTTAACTGAAGAATGAATGAGTGTTCCCTAATCAGTACATTGGTAATTATTGAACGGTCCACGATCTATTAATTTGCTTGGATGGGTGCTATTATGGATGTTTCAATAAGCAAAGGTTTAGTACATATGACGTACATTTCAGACAACTGGAATGTAAGTAAGAGTGACAATCATGATTTCTTAAATTATACTTATTATATAATATATTTTAAAATTTTTAATATCATTGTATGCGAATACACAGACACCTACATTTTTCGTGTTGGAATTCGTTTCGTATCTCTTTGCTCGTCACTCCGGACTACATTCTCATAATTTTGTTAAATTACGTGTTCCTTTAAATGGCCTCATCGATTAAGTGGACACTATTTTCATAAACGGGCCTATCCTTGCGTTTTTACATTACCGATGCTTATTCAGTACGGCAATATCGGAAATGTGATAAATGAGAACATGATTCATATCACTGAGTAACACAAAATTGTATTCAATCAATCATAAAACATTAAACGTAGTGAAAGGATGACTAAAACTTTTTTTCCCCATCATTTAATTACTTATCTGTACATTAAGCAGCTATATTTTTGTTATGTTATTACAAACTGCTAAACGTTTTGGTAATATGTAATTCTTGCTTTGTGGGTCATAGGTAGTGTGTGTTGTTAAAGAACTATGCCCATTCCAAACCACTATATATATACTGTACACATCGAACATAGGCCTAATAATGTCCCTTGTCTGCTCTTCTTTCCGGCACCTATGACGTAACAGGCTTTTCTAAGGCACTATAAAGTCTTTATAGAGCCCTAGGTGTTTCTGACTTAGAATTCAAAATTTAAGTGAAGATCCTCCGTGGACAGGTAATTTGCTGTATTTCCCCGAACCACCAACCTATAGACATTCGAATTGTGGATACATTTACGGAGGCAAGTGTCATTTTAAAAATAAAACAAGTTTTATTTTCATTTTTTTGTGTACGCCGTCCTTTACAGTCTTTGCATATGCATTTAATCTATTAGTAATAAATTGATGCCAGTAATACACAGTAAAATACAAATGAATACATACCCGTATGTCATATAACCTCCAGCAAACTTTACTCTGAAAGGGAATGTCATACCTGTCCGATTACGGCAACCAGCTGTGCATAGTACAGCATCTCCCCATCTAATTCACATTAACATTTCACAGTTATGAAACAGTTAGTAAAAATAGGTGACTTTTTAAATTTTAGGTTTCAAATAGGGGCCGCGGTTGGTGTGGTGTAGCGGTTAGGACGCTCGCCTACTACCATGGCGAACTGTGTTCGATCCCCGAAGGGGTCACCCCCGAATTTTCACAACGTGGGGTTTCATGCTGGACGATGCCGCTGGCGCGGGTTTTCTCGGAGATCTCCCGTTTTCCGCTGCCCTTGCATTCCGGCAATGCTCTATATCAACCTCATCGGCTCTCAAGACCTCACTGTTAAGAGCCACCCAAATCTTTCTACTGGTTTATAAATGAATTACTACACCAGCCACTGAAACTACACTACGCATTACGTTAGTTTATTGAGTTTATTAGTTTGTTGATGTTCGCTAATAGCATTCGAAAGAGTTACTCTATTTTGGGAATTTCAGTGGTGCAGCTGAAGTTATATTTCAAGAGATACCCTCATCTCCAGTCACACAAAACGCCAACACCGAAGCAGAAGATATTCATGACAATAAGAATTCAGAATGAGTGTGGGGTGGATTTGAGATAGACGAGACGGATTATCCACCTCTCACTGTCGAGGAACATCCAAATCATTTGCCACTCTGTGTTCCGACCAATCATGTCTACAGTTTTCATACAAAATACCTAACAGAGTAGAGCTTTTAAAATAACCCTTACGTATTAGTCCATCGTATTTAATTTTTTAAGTGTGAGAGACAGTATTCTAGCCTAGCTTCGCCAAAGAAAGATAAAATGAAATAAATACCCTAACATAACAGACATAGTAAGTAATATTGTTCCGACAAATTTCTATCAATTTATGGAGTATAATAAACCGTTTTGTTGGAGCTCAACATAGTGAAGAGTATGTAGATGTTCCAAATTATCATTAAAAGATTTATTAGCCAGGGGATACTCGTATAATGGAGTATATTGATAGTGGTTATCTTTGAAATTATTTCCGAAAGAGTGCTGGTTATGCCCCTATACACTCATCCGTGACGAAAGTGCGACTTTTCATTGTCATGTAACGTTACCATTGTGACACGTTTTTTTACTGATCAGCTTAATAATTATAAGAATTTTAATAAGTTTATCCGGAGAAAATTGTTATTTTTAATACCTAAATTACGATATGGCCTATAAAATAGATAGCTTTGTGTAAAAAATGCTTGTGAGACGATTTATTACTAAACATGTAATTGCATTGCAAACAAATGTACTTTCAAAAGCTGCAAAGATTAAAGGTGTTTTACCCACATTTTATTGCAAAGAAGATGTCGTCATTTCACTTGTATTCATTAAAAGTATTCTGTACTGTTTGTCAGTAAATTTCTTTATTTTGTACAGACTGGTCTTTGTATTACAACCCATTGCCACAATATATCTTGTAATTTAGCTTACACGCCAGCTTCATTTAGCATGTAAGACAGGAATGGGTCTACATAAATATGTCTACTAATTTCAATTAACACCTATAAGGAATTTGAAGAAATTGCTGCCAAGTTTAGTGCATTGTAGTTGCGATATTGTGTTACTATCCTGTACAAGTCATTGTAAGCCTTTATTACTGTATAAGCATCAGTACAGGAGCGATTTCTCCCCATGATTTACTGTAATTATTTTGGCCTGGAGAGGATATAGTTCCGGGTTTGTTTGTCCAGTCATTGTTTGTATGTGAAACTAAATTGGTAGCTAGATTTTCCCCCCGACGTCATGCATCTACAAGGAGAGTTTGACGAAAAAATAATTTAAATTAAATTTGTATACTTTATTAAATTACATAACTGTTATTGGTATTACATTGTTTTTAGACTAGTCGAATTACGTTTGTTTTGGTGTTCCAATATTTTAAGCGAAACGTTTTTTATGAGACTTAAAAAAAAAAATTTGTTATGGAATGTTGTACTCTATTCTTTGTAAAAATAGGCAACCAAATTTCAAGTGACCCAGTAAAGTTTTTGTTTAGCAGAAAAATACTATACATACTGAATTATCTACCTGTGACAGTTGCAGAAGCGACTTTTTGCTGCCTCTTCAAATAATCCCAAACATAATTAATGTAACACGCAGTTGCAAAACTGCAAGTACGGTATACATTTAGAAACTAATATTTATTAAATCTAAGTATTTTAGGTGCTAGATAATGTAAACAAATTATTCACCAAATGTTAAAAAATTCATTTTCAGTATAATTTGCGCAGAATAAGCTATTGCTACTAAATATTTAGGAGTTCTATTTTTTAATAACACAAATTTATCAGTTATGAACACCCGTTTCCTTGGTATTATGATCGACAACTCTCATTCATGAAGTAAAGATACAAAGTGTCCAATAAAAAAATCGAGCTCTACTTGTTAAATGTTTAAATTACTTTCATGTGTAACCATTAAACAGTGGTGATCGAGCTGCTAGAGTACACAGGCGAGCTAGAGTCCATCCTGTGCAAGGTCACTTCCGGAATTTTCGCGTGCGGGAATCATTCCTGAACAATGCTGTTAGTCGACGGTTTTCTCGAGAATCTCCCGTTCCCCCCACCCTTACGTTCCGGATGATAGTCCAAATGTACCTCATTCCATCCCTCGTAAATTCTCAAGGCCTTAGATGTTAGCCACCCTCACAACTAAACAATATTTGTGAACAGTTAAATTTGCATATGTATATTTTAACATCAGTTCCACACAAGTAACTTAATACAAAATATTGTAAATATGCCTTTTTGTCTTTGTGTAAAGTACTGACATTTGTCATTTTATGGATCATTATTGTTTCCTTATCTACGTAACTATTTACAGAAAACGGAATCTTGTAATTTCCAGAATGTGTATTATTTTCTTATGTATTATAAATTATATTTTAATTTTTTTTCTTGTGTTTCACTGACAAGTTCTTTACTATTTAAGAAATGCTCTCTGAAACAGCAATAAATACAATGAAATTTTGTACTTAAATTCCGGAACTTCGCAATAACTGAAGATATGGTGTACCTATTGCAAAGCTTTGGTGCTGTCAACAAGCAGCAATGAAACGGCGGGAATGACCTGCCATCCTGGAACTGGTTTATCCGATAGCAGTTTACATTTGGCAACGCTGTGGTTTCCAGGTAGTTGTTTTGGGACTGTCTTGTGTTGGAGATCTTTATCGCACTTTGGGAAATCCTCACGTTCTAAAGCGAGAGCTGAAACACGTGAGACAGAGATATGGGCAACAGTTTGCTACCTACACGGTACCCGTGGCGCAGACAAACGGAATTTCTCATAGGTGTAATGTATCCTTTCATGTTAACACGCTAATATTTACAAATTTTGTCACGGTGTTGTGATGTAGTGGATAGCGCATCGGCTTGTATTGATAGAGGACACAGTTCGAGCCCATCTACTAGCGTAAGTCGAGTATTTTCGAGTTGAGGTTTCGGTTACTATTCGTCAGAGGTTGTAGGTAATAAAAAAATCAACAGCACTAATACTCTGGGATATTTTAAAAGTATAATTTAGTTATACAATATTGTTAACATTCCCTTATTTATATGTGATTTTCCCCCAATTTTGTAACGTCATTTTTCTGTGGGATTAGGGAATAGTACTTATCTTGTTATCTAAATTTACTCTACGTTTTAGAGGTAATTTTACTTACGTGTAGAGGTAATTAGCTTCCCTTACATGTAAGAGAATTTCACTTTAATTTTTTATACAGTGCAATTTACTCTGAATCTTCGGTATTCCCTATAAGTACGCTCTATCTTGCTTAGCCAGCAGATGAGTGTTATATCATTGCATGATCCGATTGAACCAGAACAATTCTTCTTTCTTGTGCCCGTGACTTTCTAAGTAAACGCTTGAGGAGTTATTATTGATTCCCAAATTTTCCCTCCCCCCTTCGCTATCATAGCAACCAACGACGGACAAAGCACAGACACGTTGCAAAATAAATCGTGTGAGATCTCAACTGTAGGTTTTTTGCACGCGATATTGCTTCTTCTACCTGTACGTGTCTGCTGGCTGCAACCAGTTATTCTACACTACTAAAAATGTTTACCTCCTTTTACGGAAAAGTGGTAGTAAAATATTCTCCTGGACTCTCCGTAAAATTACGGAAACATTTGTTTCTCAATTATGGATTTTCCGTAAATTTCACAGAATGTCTCTGTAAATTTGCTGGTTAGTTTTTACATACAATCGAACAATCGATTTAAAAAGCGAGACTATGGGGAAAAGTGTTGAATTTTTACTATGCGTATTTTTTTTACTGTATGTAAAAAGAAGTTTTAGAAAGTTAATACATTCTATCCGAGAATGAGATTTGAATACTAAACAACAAGATCTCAAGATGACTCTAACCGCTCAGCCATGACCTTCTTGCGACAATTTAAGGTATGTAACGGTTTCAGTTTATAATAATGTTAGAGCGTGTTAAGTGTTGCTGTTAAAGGTTCTTGATGCATTATTTTCATGTTTGAAGGAACTGGTACAAGTGGCATGGCTATCATAACTGCCGGGAATATTATTATAGGCTATTCACTGTAAAGTGATCCCTTTTGAAAGCTTTCCTATTTGGAATAATATTCAATAAATATATTTTATTTTAACCTTAGACGTTAACTACCGAGTGCGATGGAATATACACACTGTGTTTAGTACTTGGCAATATTGATTTACTAAAGGTAGTTAGAGGATAAAATATGGGTGGGATAAAAAGTAAATAGGATCTTAAAAGTGCTCACTTTACTGTGAACAGCCTATACTTTCTGATTAGAGTGTGCGAAGTAACCGTCGTTTGGACTCAGAACCGTTTGTTTCTTAAATCCGAAGCTGTAGGAAATACGGGGAAGACCCGTATTTTGTTTTTACGGAGTTCAGCTTCTGTTTTTCATCATTACGGATTGTGTTTCCGTTATATTGACTGATAGTTTCCGTAAAATATCCGTAAATAATACATAAATGTTTAACTATGATTGTATAGTGTCCTAGATCATATTCTTCGAGACAGTCTTTCTCCGGCTACTAGTATAACAGCGTAACATAACGTACTTCATTAGCAGTTTACTTGCACAGAATATACCGAACAGGTCATAAGTCACGTTACGCTCATTATATCCTAGGTACTATAGATATTGCCGTTTGTTTTTTATCACCACGTACATTAAGCGTTACGTTTAGAGGGAATTTAACATCACTGTTAGCCCATCCTTTACATGCATACAGAAGTAGTAACACGTATTATGCCTTTCGTGTGGGCGTTCTCCGTTGTTGATTGGCTGAGGTCTTGGATGTGGCGTGGTGTGATTCGGTTTATTATAAACTATGAGACAGGAAGATTTAGTGAGCCAGATGACCATCAGGCTAGACTCCATTGTCATCTGGATACTCGAGCCTGAGCTACTTGTTTATTGACTGCCAAACTAGTGAGTACCCTATTATAACCCACGACAGGTAGCACGTGATTCGGTGCAGTGTTTCGTTAGTATAGGTTTCTCGTTAATTCGAGATTTCTTAATACCGTGTTTCATAAACTGTGTTTCAGTTAAGTAAGTGACACAAATCACAGAGTACGTAAGAATACAAAGGTAAAGAGACAGTTAATTCCATGAACTTCAGTTGCGCACACCATCAAAATGAATGGCGTCACTGGCCATTTTTAATACTCTTAAGACCTCGTTGTTAAGAGCTGCTTCATCTTCATTTTGAATATTTCTTGGCAGCTGTATCGTTTAGCTTAGAACCTACTACTCCGAAGAAAAATATACCTAGTATTTCCACTTCATTGAGAGCAGCATTATTCCTCTATCCATAGGATTCAAACGCGGTACTCGAAAGGCAACCTTCAATATTCGCATGACGTAAATCGAAGGCGGTTACGAAAAACGGCTGTAACGAACCGACCAGTCGCTTCTTCCCATCCGGCAGGGGGTTAACGACACAGCGAACTCTGAAAGCACTCTAATCTCCATTAATTCCGAATCCAAGGAAGGTCCTTAACAAATACGAACCTTCTCTCCTTTTGTGTGTGTGCCTTCTTCTCTCTTGCCTTCGTGGGGCCCTATTATTTTATTCCTTTTGTGCCGGTATCTTGTATTCAGTTGGTGGGTGGGTTAAAGGGAAGAGGGGGTGGAGGGGAGTGTGCTGTGTGTCGCAACAGGAGTAGCTTTGATACGGCGCAAGTCCTGGCGCCAACTTTCCATCCAATACTCGGGGGAACCATTGTCAAACCTCTGCCCACGCGAAATGGCGGGCTCCAAGGTAACCCCAGCGAAACACAAAGCTGGTAAGGGGGAAGGACTTCATGTCAAGTTTTGTTAAAAACCTCCCCCCCCCCCCCCGTTGCTTTCTTTCTTTAAGTTCGTTTCTTCGCCCAGCACTTCAAAGAGAGGAAAAGTACTTCTCAGGGGTTAGCAGAGGTGGCAGGAAGAAGTTTTATTTTTTCCGTTCTTGACTTTTATTTTGGCTGTATACGTAAAAGGAAAATGGTGCCATATATGTGTGTAGCAAGGAAAAAAAAAGAGCGTAAGAAAGGTGGGCTTCCACCTGCCTGGTACAAACCAACCAAATAAGAAAACGTGGAGATATAGCCCCATAGGGCGAACGAAAGGATGGCTCTACAAATAAAGTGTTAATGTTCCCAGCTATTCTAACTTTTTTGCAGTTGCGATGTGTATTCTTAGATTTTTGTTCCAATAGATCGATATCCTATTCACATTGAAATAAATAGTGTGTCTAATTCCAAACAGCTTGGTGCTTCCGCAAAAGAAGTGCAATAGTTTTTTGTCTTCCAACAAAGGTATCATCCACTCGATTGTTGTTTCTTAACACTAAAATAAAATTCTAAATTTGCATGGCCACCGTTCGCATTGTGCTATCAAAAGGAAATAAAATAATAAAATCTGCCACAAATAATTTCCACAATTTTTAACGAACGAACCATTCAAAAACAGCATTTTTTTCATGCAATAAAAATAAAACTTAATTAATGACGAGAAGAATTAGTATATTTTTATAGTCTGTTATAAATTGTATCAAGATTTAAAGTTCGAATTCGAGACCTTTCACTTACTTCTTGTTCTTGAGGCGGAAAACATTTCAATCAATGAACAGACGATGTTGTGATAGTACATGTAGGAGTCTAAACAACTAAAGATTTTTGAATCTATATTCTGTAAGTATTCCATGAAGTAGCCATGAAAATCCATCCTAAAAATTCGTGAAAACACTCTGTCCAAATGTGTATAGGTCTATATTACTTCGAACGGGAGCTGTACTAATTATCATGAGTTTTCCAACTTTGGTTAACAGTAGTTCGACGGCAAAGAAGAGGCTACGATGAAATGGTGAAATTATTGTATTATTTTCACACCTTTTACTAAGTAGTACCGGTGTAATATGGAAAACTTTTGTTAGGAAAAACATGAATTAAAGGAGCTGTATTTTATTTGTATTAATAAGTCTGGAAAGTTGAAAGAATCATCCGTCAAATAAGGAATAGGCGTACTCAATATCCGTGTAAAATAGACATCCAGCAAACTGAAAGTACAATTCACTTGAAATGAAGCGCACCAACATTGTCTGCTATTATTTGCAATTCAGATTATTGTTAACATATAAAACAATTGTAACCTAACATCCAAAATAAAATGTCTGAAATAAGTGATCTTGATGATATTGTTTTTTGAAATCACATAAATTAAAAATAATATATTTGTATATGTTTAAAGTTCGTTTTTCGTACGGCACCTTGGGTCGATCAAAATTTCAAGCTAGAAAGTTTCAGAAATTAGGTAGCACAGCCAGTACTCCTGCTAACTCTTTATATACCACAGGAGCACTTAAATAATATAAGTAATAAAATAAAGAATAGCGACCTGCATGGAAAGCAAAAATTTACTCAAGTTGGTCTTAAGCCTGATGTAACTGAAGTAATCTAGCATGATAATCTCGCCACAACTAAATTTAATTCGTTTGGAAAAAAAATGTGCGTGCAAGCAGGAAATTTAAGTTATATAGACAGCTATGTATACTCGTACGTGAGAAATTATGGGATCTTCTCTTCTTCCTTGATGAGCCTGATAAACGCCAGATACATCAGCTCGCAGTCGATAAGGAACACCGAAAAAAAAAACAGCGTATTTATACTGTACGTAGACACAAGGAGGTCGAAGGTGAGCGCTAAATTGTCATGCTTACAAACACAGTTCATAGCTTCACAAATTACATTAACAAGGAAATGTGTTAGTTAGCTGTTGAAAATTCATATTTCAGTGGACTTGCATCAAAGTTGTAAAAGACGAAAAATTATTTCGCGAATATGTATTATCAATTCCTAAAACAATTGACGGTGTGTATTACGAGCAGCTCCACTTGGATGATAATGCTTAGTAAGTGATTTAATGAATTATATAACATTTCCCCTGAGATTCGTGTATGAACAATACCTAAGGATCAACATTACAGAAAATAGCAGATCTGTAGATGTACAATCTGATCTTCCAGTTCAACTTGGAAAAGGTTTTGTTTCAACCAAAGAGAAATTAATACCTATGTTAAAATTAATCCTGTGAAGCAGGCATAGAAACATAACACTTTTTTGGTCATTTAAACATAGTAACATTCGTTAAAATTCATTAAATTTCACCATAAACTCCAGCATCATCAATACACTCATGTAGACACTTCGGTCGGTGATCCACTGTTTTCTTAACAAATTGGAGGAACTGCCCTCAAAACGTCATATATTTTGTCCTCAGGAAGGAGTTCTTGGTCAAGTCTTTTCAAACCTCTTCTTTGGCCCATCTCAAGAAGGCATAGGGTATGAGGTTTGGGGTTTTGACAGGCCGCTCTGTTGGTCCACGACGACTGATCCATCGTCCTAGAAAGTGTGTGCCAAACCAGTTGTAAACTTTTACACCAAAGTGTTGAGGTGCCACATCTTGCATAAGTATTAGCTCTACAGCGTTATCCCATCGAGAGATGGTAGGCCAGCCAAAGTTCTGAAGCATATGCGAATAGCGTTCGCCATTCATTGTGTCCTGAAAGATAAGGATCTATCACATTGGTCGATGTCAAATCACACCAGACTAGGATGTGACTTCATTTTTTTTAGCAGTAACACCTGGATCACTTGCAGCGCAACAATGAAAAATATGCCTTTTAAGAAACCCACTAAAATGAAAAACAGCCTCTTCGGACCGTATGATATTATCAAGGACAGAATGAGTAGGCCTATATTCTGTCCATCACAACATGATTTCCGAAAACTCCATTCAGCTGCCACAGTACCCGCGAAAGAGTTCCTGGACGTAATAGCTCTTCCAGGGAAAGAAGTGCAATTAGTTTTTTTTTTTTTTTAGCTATCTCATTGGTGTGGCGTGTTAACATGCTTTCAGTGGATGCGCAATGAATGCACTTATTGGGACTTCGTTCAAACATGTTCCGGATAGTAACAACATTGTCTTCTCATCGTGACGATGAAGGTCGACCTGAACGTTGCAAACCCTAGACAGAACTTCTTGTCATCAATATTCTGTTGCAATATTTGATGGTTCTGGGGGTGAGAGTAGCGTTCCTTCCATTTTTCAGCCCTCCGTCAACCCTAGACTTGAATAACTCATTTCCATACCTTGCTGTAGTTCTCTGTTGATTTTAGATTATAAGTATGGGCGCCATATTCATGTACCTGAAAAAATAAGAATCAGATAATATTAAAAAATGAAATGAAAACATAAAATGTGCATAAAATGGTCAAAAAAAATTTTTCGTTACCTGTTATATCTATTGTACTACCCTACCACAGAAACTGGAGCGCAGAACATCCCAAAGCTAAAAAATATATAAAAGCCTGTTCACGGTAAAATGTGCGCTTTTGAAAGCCCTCCTTGAGATCTACTTGTATGTACATTGTGTATTATTCCGTCTTATGTAAAAGTAACATTTCCGTGGACCTCATAATTTTATTAATGCGTCGGTCAAATGACACTGTGAAATTTTTAGAAAAGTAAATACTTTACAAGTCTGTTTATTTTTACACTTGCGATGCATTAAAAAAACAGAAAGCAAAAAAATAATTCAAATTATCACAAATGGTTACCTAAAACTTTTTATTCGACGTTTAATATGGAACTACTTTCCATCCATCGTTACCAACTTTACTGAGCACATGTCACCCAGTGAGGCCGTTCAAATATGTGCAGGCAGGGGCAGTTACATATTTCTAAAGTTAATTTCAAAAGTGCTCACTTTATCGTGAACAGTTTTTAATAATAATTACTCTAGACTGCCGGCTTACAACCTAGCTGTCGCAGGCAGGGTGAGGCCCTAGACGTGAATTCAGAGCTACCCATATGAGATTGAGGAAAAGCTAGTTAAATGACACACTGGCCGAGCCACAAGGTTCTTAGGTTCCTTACAATACGCGAAATAAACAAATGCTTCACCAAGCAGTCGACAGTAAAGTTTATTATTAAAATGCCTACAAACAGGTATGTATGTGTGTTTGTATGTGTATATACAGAAAGTCAGTTAATTCGCGGATACGGACTCCACCACACGAATCTGTGATCAAAACTAAGTAGAAAATGCTCTTTGGTAAACATTCGTAAGACACTTCGTTAACGAGAAAAACGACATGAAAGGTCCAAAAACTATTGTAGCATACATGTGGTGTACACCTAGATAAATGTGAGGTAATGATGCAATACTGCAACTAATGTATCGGTCGTAAGACATACGGTAAGGGGACGAGCAAAGCTGAGTAGTGCCCAGAGTGTTCATGAAGTTCACATGCAGCGAGTACTGGGCCGGCAATGGTCATTGGTGGATCCGGCGGCCAAGCTCCGCGCATACTGATTGCATCGAACGTGCGGGAAAGTGCATTGCTATGAGCAGAGCATACTTCGAACACCTATTATGACGTTTTGACGTTTTCTATGCTGATGTTGTATGTTGTGCTAAAGGTGCATTATAGTCCTCTTAACTAATTTTATGTCTTTTTCTCGTAAACTAAGGGCCTTAAAGTTTTCTTACTACAGAGTATTATCTACATACTTTTGATCACAGATTCGTGTGGTGCAGTCCGTATCCGCGAATTACCCCACATCACACATACTGTGTATTATGTGTGTGTATATATATACATACACACATACATACACATTTGAAGTAGCAATAATGATATTGATGTGTAAAACAAATAAATTCCTTGCACTCATATATACAAAAAAAAACTACGTTGTGTATTATTAACTTAACAAAAGTATTGATTTATCAGACATATAGTCTATTCGCGATTTCTTCTCACTTTTTAAATCAAACCATTTTCGACGTGTTTGTTTGTTTCGTAAATATGTCGTGTATCACAAGCATTTTATTCTTCTGTTAACATAAAAGGACCTAATTGTTGGTTAAATTGAAAATTTATTTACGTTTTATAGATCAATTTTAATATTCAGTTTATAATTAAGACGAATAAAACAGTGAGAAAATATGCGCATTGGTAATGCTTAGTAAGAAATAGTTCTTATGTAAAATAGTATTACAATTAGTGCCCACGAATGCGGTGGATCGTCCCTCTGGTGTAATTGTCTATATTCTACTAAACTTCGATTGCACAAGGCGGAGGAATATCTTGGAAGTATAACTTAAGCAGGGCTTCAGAAACGTCTGAAGTAACCGAGAATGGACTATAGAGTATTTCTTTGAATAATCACGTAACAATACTTGCTGTTGAAGTCAAAATTAATTGATCAAAATGGGACTAACAATAAATTGATTTTAAAAAACACCAATATATAATATAAACATATCAAATGCTTTTATAATGCAAACTAAATATGATTTCAAACCAATTCTTTCGTGAACAATTTTGAAACTACGTATTCGATTATATTTTACTTGATCCATAGAATATCTTTATTTTTCTATAGCACCATGTTTTGGCCTGTAGTTATTTTGTAATGTCTCTTGGAGTTAGTAATCCCAAATATAGTACAACGCAAGAAACATAATTTGGTGAAATTACTATAATTTTGCACACAAACAAAAGTTAAATTTTTTATCCACTAACCCTTTATAACTTAATTTTTAATGATAAGGAAAACAAATAAATAGATTCCTTGCAGTCTTAAACACAAAATGAAATTTCTGCAGTGTTTGAGATATTACGTTATTGGTGTATCTTTTGACGTAGCACTTCAAACCATTTTTAGCTGTTACTAACTTATAAATAATAGAAAACAATACATTTGAATATGCGTATAGCATGCTGAATCGCTTATGTTTCTCTTCCAGATATCAAATTAATTTTCAGACCACATGTAGATATTAATGTTAATCTTAAATCGAGAAAATTCGTTTGAATTAGGCGCTTTACCTGAGGTATAATATACAGTTTTATTTAATATATTTGGCTCCCTTTAAGCTGTATTGTAAAGTGAAATTTTTTGAAAGTCAATATTATTTCTTGTTTGGGCCATTAAATATCTAGTTACTGTTAGATTGATATGTAATTCCTTGCACTCATTGAGTACGGTTTTAAAAGCGTGTATTAGGTACGGCGCTGTTCGTGATTTCTTCCCTTAATAACAGCATGTAAATTATTGTGATTTATCTTTTGTAATACTGTAATACTCGTACCAAGTAGTCATCCTAATGTGCGCATCTGAATGAATTTCTCTTTATAAAATTTTTAGTCCAGAACTCCTCAAAATGCTTAGTTACTTTATAAAAAAAAAAAAAGGCGTATTTTGTTGTTGACTATAAGTTGATTTTTGTCAGGCATTTTACAAGTTATTAAATATCAGCTTCCATTTGAACTTTTATATCACTTTTATTATTGTGGTAGGAGAATAGGGTTGTTTTATCTGAAAGAAGAGTTATTTTGCAAAGAAGTTTCAAATGTCGTGTGTCGTTTACATAAATTTATAATTATTATATTTCAGGTGTAACACGCAACTTCCATGTGTGACATATAACTACCAGTTGTTACGAGGGAACAAGGAAACAATTTTCTCTGCTCTTCCTCTAAATCTCCACTAAAACGAGCGTCTTTTCATTTACGTTTATTACTATTCCTTGTAATGATACCGATGTGTAAATCCAATAATATTCTGTTCACGGGAAAATGAAAATTTTGAAAGCCTTGCTTTTTTCGTATATATGACCTTGTGCAGCCTTTCACAAAATGTAAAACTAACGTTTCCATGAATTGTATGACTTGTGCCCATGCATCCGTCTATTGGCTATGTGGAATTGATAGAAACCAAAATATGCTAACACTACTCTCGCATTAAATTTAATGTGAGTAAAATAAAGATGGATAAAGATAAAATATTCACTTTTAGTGAGGCATTCACGAACCTTTCAAATTTGCCGACGATATTGCTGAATGTGTGCAAGTCTACTTTTACAATTATCGTGGTAGGTTATCAGGAACTAACTATATATATTTTATTTTCATCATAACAAACTCACACACGTATGTATGTGTAGGTCAGTGGCATGTGGTGAAGTGTTGAAAGGTAAACTCGTGCTAGCTCACTGCTGTTCACACACTCGGCGCACGCAGCAGGAACCAGTACGCAAAGTGGAGCCGGGAGAAACTGAATGTACTGCGGCCACTCACGAGAGAGCGGCGAGGCACCTATTAAACACGCGCTGAGACGTCAATTGCAATACTACGTTTAAGTGGCCGATGTGCAAACCCGCAAACGATTAGGTACAGCCCTGAGCAAAACACAACTTACCTTGCAACAGTTCACCGCACGACGCTGATGTAGTTATACGGTAAATATATGGTGTTATAAATTTATTTATTTCATTGGAAAATGCTTTAAAGAACTTTATATACAAACACAGGAAAACCATATCTGCAGCATTTTAACTGCCTCAAAACAACTGTTAATAGTTTGTAAAAGATCTTATAATAAATGTATATATATATATATATATATATATATGAAATAAATTTCTTGAAGGCATGTTCCAATAAAAAAAAATTAATGTATAACACCAAATTACCACGTTCTTAAATAGAGTCATGGGCATTTCAATAACCACCAAATTCTTTACTGAGAGCATCTTAAAGGTGACGAAAAGGATTAACTTCTTGGGAAAAAGACAATCAAGTTATGAGTCCTTCCTACACGTACATCGATTTTTAATGTTCGTGTGATGAATATCCACGATTAAACTGGAACACTCAGTCACGTAAAGTACTCCTACAATTAGTGGACGAGCGAGTGGCCTCGTGTTATGCGAAATCCGGCGCAATTAGCGATCCTTGCGAGAAGCTGGGAGGAAAGGTTTTTTTTTTGGGGGGGGGGGGTGGCATGCGAGAGTTGAAGGATGGGAAAGCAACCTGGCAGAACAATGGAAAGTGTTCCGGTAACACAGAGACGAGGCGGTCGGATTAATTAAATTTCGCCGTTCCTCACAAAGAAATGCAATTAATAAGTTGATGAAGCGGGGGCCCCACTTGACGGCGTGCGCGTTCTGCTGATGAGAACTCTAACCTCCCTCACCCCTCCTAAAACTACCCTTAATGCCTTTTCCGTTCCACACTTTTCCGCCGTTTAGTCTCTTCCTGGAATTCGCGATGCACCGTCAACGACTGCAATGAACGAGTGACACATATTGAGGGGGGTGGGGGAACTATTTTTGAAAAAAGAGTTTTGTAATTCTACCTCGCTCTTATTATTCTCTAATGCAATTAAAATTCATTGTTTAGGGGCGGAGGAAATGGTGAAAATTACACGGCTTCTGAAGTTGGCACCAATTAACATTTCTTGCATAAGGTCATCCTTTTGAATCCCTGGTAAGGCATGTTGAAAGGTGCCATGTTAAGGCGTAGGTTTATTTGTTATCTATACTTTTATTAACCTACCACATTAGAAAGAGGCTTAATAGCAATTTTAAAAATTCGCAAGTGGGCCCGGAAACATAATGAGTAGAATATATATGCCGAGTCTGGGACAAGGGAATGGGCAAGGAGAAGCATGGCAACGGCCGCCATGCTGTGACGTCACCTAACCGCCGTATTGAATCTGGGTGACCTTTAACTTGATCTTTGACCATGTAACTGACCCTTTGCCCATGACCTTGGATAACCAAAAAAACGAAATAGTTAGAAAAATGTCAAAAAAATATTAAAAAATTATAAAAGATTAATAAAAACTAAAAAATTTTAAAATAAATATTTTAAACAATTATTTAAAGATGTACATGTAGGAGGACAGGGGTTCGATGACAAATGGATCGATTAAGATCCCGACACGACCGAACCTCGCCAGGTCGGCCGGTGACGACCTCGTCTACCATATTAGAGGTCGATGACCTTGACCCTATTCCCGTGACCTTGAATAATCTTGAACACGAAAATTTCCAAAAAAAAAAAAAAAACAAAAATCCCAAACCATTTCCAAAAAAGTCTAACAAATTCCCAAATACCCATGGCACTTGACTCAAGATTCAAAACTCAAGACCCAAGAGCGAATACCATCGACTCAAGACTCAAAACACTTGACTCAAGATTCAAGACCCAAGATACAAGACTCAACATCCAAGATCCAAGACCCAAGACTCAAAACCCATGGCACAAGAACCAAGACTCAAAATACAAGACTCAAGACTCAAAATTCGTGACCCAAGAGCAAATACCCAAGACTCAAGACTCATGACTCATGACTCAAGACTCTTGACCCAATATCCTTGACAATTTACCTTAAACCCAAGAAATCGCAAAAATTCTAGAAATTCCAAAAACATTCTTAAAAAATCCTTAAAAATATTTTTAGAACATAAAAAAATTATAAAACATTTACAAAAAGTTCTATTGAAAATGTATTTTAAAATTTATAAAAATGTTTATTTTAAGAACTTGCATTTACAGAGGTTCCTTCAGCACCATGTCCAACAGACGACTGACACTAATCAAAGATTCTCATTGGTAAATTAGTTGGTTCCCCACCACACCCTCCACCAATGTTTTTCATTGGTTCATTACTTCTGCTCGCTTTAACCCCCGACACTGTTTTTTATTAGGTGATTACTCACACTTGTTCGACCCGCCACCAATGTTTCTAATTGGTTAATTAATCGACAGGCCACCACCTTCCTCGCCTTTGTTCATTTCGTCTTATGCAGCCATCTTATTCTATTCGTTTGTCATTTGAAATAATTTTCAAAACATAGGTGATGCTGGATTATTAATTATCAATTTAGACGAAAGAGGTGCTGTTGATTCAGCTACCATGTTGCTGTCGATCTTGGCACTACCCCAATGACATTGAACTCCAAAAAAACGAGAAAAATCTCAGCCCTTACAATTTTCAATTACTATAGTGCGTCTCACTCTTAGATTGCAGTAAAGTGTGCATGACGCGCGCTGTTTCTAGATGGCTAGAGTTATCAACAGTCAACAGGTTATGCTGTGTTGGTAGAATAAGTTCATACGTAAAATTTATGTAACCAAAATTATCAAATTGTATAGCAGTGTATAAGTATATAATTGTTTGTTTAGCTATCCACTGCAATCTAAGAGTGAGACACTATAACTGATCACATCAAAGGAGCATACAGACTAACAATATTAAATAAAGACTGATTGCATACAAGACCGACTCCACCCAAGACTAAATCCACCCAAGACTAACTCCACCCAACCGACTCCACCCAAGACATTTTGCCACCAAGACCGACTCCACCCAATACTAACTCCACCCAAGACTTACTCCACGAAAGGCTGGTTCCTGACAAGACTGACTTATCCCAAGACTAACTCCTGACGAGACCAGTTCCTGCAAAACTATCTAGACTAACCGACAAGACCAAACTACCATGCCACCCTCCTATATAATCAAACGATGATGGAGAATCTCAAAAAAGGTCTCCTAATAGGAGTTTTATAACTAACCTCATCGCAGAAAATCTTCGCATAATCTTCTCTAAACATTTCTACCAGAGCCTTGCATACCAAAGTGTCATACTAAATTACCAAGCCAACTTACCAGACCAACTGACCAGGCCAACCAACTTGCGAAACATTCCTCAAAAATATTCCCTTAATTTCATTCGTTCGCCATATAGACCTCAGTCGATTTTAAATGACCACGAGTAAGGTATATAGCTTGAAATAATTATTGCATACCTACTCCATGCGTTCACATAAATTTAATTTAAAACAGACTCTCAATTGTACGTTTACACCACTCAATTAATAAGTCTTTCCGAGAAGCAGAACGTACTTTATGACAAATTAAACATGCATTATTATATGCATAAATTTTATTTATTTACATACTACATATATTCTATCTTTCTAATTATTTTGAACATTCCATCTTTACATTTCTCAGTTGTTTGCAGATAATGGATAGTAGTCAACAGTCTCATCTGAAGTAATCACGATTACTCAGTTCATCGATGATTGAAGATATCTCAACAATGCGTGAGAAATCCCCGTGTTTTTGCAGGCCAATCAAATATCTATGTCTATCAACAAGTTCATTCGGGTTTTCAGGAAATATGTAACGATCATTATTGACGCCTACTACCTTCTCCACACCACTTGTCGAAGGAAACTCGTTGGTGAAATTTGTGGGAACATTGAGAGAATCATCATATATATTATGAGATACTTTATCAACACACTCTTCATATTCATTACCATCAATGCTGTCTTCATGATCGTCTTCACCTCCTGTTTCATCCTCAATATCAAGATTACTTTTCCTTGCAAGGGTCGCACAGTCATCATCAGTATTTAGAACCGACAACTGTTTATTCTGAAATTCGACACTTTCACGCGAACATCTTGCAATTGTACATTCCACACATATTGATCTACCAAATCCCATAGGTATTTCATTTTGTCATTAGCATTACCTGTAACATGATAATGGTCTGTGGAATCAGTACCTATCGATGCAACAGAGGGTATTGACGACATCACTGGCTGGCTCTTAAAAGACGAATTCTTGCAGTTCTTGATGTGGTTCTTGAATATATAACTTTGCATAAATTGAATGTGACCATTGTCATGATGATTCATTGCACGAAAAGGACTCTTCATACAGGTTGTTCTCTCATGTCGTCGAGTATGGCAGCATTATTGAAGATCTTTACACAGTAGCAACACTGTCTTACATGCAATTTTCCAGCAGTTGGAGAAGGTACATCCATATAAGCAAGTTCTACGTTATAGTTCATACAATCATGGGCTTGCATTATCTTCTTGAAAAAAACTAAAGTCCATTCCACAGTGGCAACATGTATATCTATTTGGCCTTGATAATATATATATATATATATATATATAATCACTAACACATTTCAGCATTGCAATTTAAGCATTTTTATGCCTCCATTCGACCAGACATTCTGCCTAGTTCTTTGATAACCCACCATGTAGTTATATCATCAACAGTTTCTTCCAGACATGTTCTATGCTCTTCTTGAAATCATGGTCACACTTAAAGCAGACAAATGACGCATGCCAAACCGACCCATAACAAGACTGACCATACACACACACCACACACATACCACAATCAGCACTACATTCACCATGATCAGCACTATGTGAACCAAAATCAGCAGCAGATGTACCACAATCAGTACTATGTGAACTACAATCAGCAGCATATGTGCCACATTTAACACAACATGCGCCATAATCAGCACCACGATCATCCCCACATGCGCCACAATCAGCTGCATGCACACCACACTCAGCACCACATGCACCTCAATCATCATCACTAACAGAACCAAGATCAGTACCACATGCTTATTGTGGTACTTGTGGTGCTGATTGTGGTGCATGTGGTGCTGATTGCGGTGCATGTGGTGCTGATTGTGATGCATATGGTGCTGATTGTGGTGCATGTGGTGTTGATTCTGATGCATGTGGTGTTGATTCTGATGCATGTGGTGTTGAATGTGGCGCATGCGATTCTGACTGTGGTGCATGTGTTGCTAATTATGGTGTGCATAGTGCTGATTGTGGTGCATGTGGGGGTTTATTGTGGTGCATGTGGTACTAATTGTGGTTTGTGTAGTGTTTGTAGGGTTAGTCGTGTTAAGGGTCGGTTTGGCAGGCGTTAGTTTTCTGCTTTAAGTGTGACCATGATTTCAAGCTGAGCAAAGAACTTGGCTAGAAAAAAAACTGGTGATGATATAACTACATGGCAATGTGATAAATGAACTAGATGAAATGTCTCGTTGAATGGAGGCATAAAAATCCTTAAATATCTAACTAATGAAATATATTAGTGATTATATATATATAGTAATAGCTAGGCCAAGTAGGTACACATGTTGCTACTGTGGAAAGGACCTCGGTTTTTCATGAAGATGATGCAAGTCAATTATTGTACAAAATCTACTGTATAGCTTACTTGTATAATAATTCAACTTTCGTCTATTACAAAATGATAACTATAAAAAGAAAAATCCTTAATTACTAAATAATAAATTAAACGAAAACTATAACTTACGGTCAACCCCGTAGAAAAATAATAGATGAACTATGCAATTATATTAATATATCCTATAGAATAAATTTCTAAAATTAAATCTTTAGAATAAAAACCAGATAAAAAAGGCATCCCACATAAACATAAACTAGCAATAACAAAACACAAACAAGTTAAAGATATTTGAAAAAATTAATTACCTAAACAACGAATATCTTGACAATCTTTAAAAGAATGAATAACAACCCCTGAACATATAAACAATAAGGCTTTAAATAATGCATGAGTTAATAAATGAAAATAAGCCAAATATACAAACCCAAAAGAAAGAATAGATATTATTAAACCCAATTGACTTAAAGTAGATAGAGCAATAATCCTCTTTAAATTAAATTCAAAATTAGCACAAAACCCAGACATTAATACAGTAATTAAAGAAATAAATAATAAAAAGTTGATAATGTTCTATTAACATAAAGAGGGTTAAAACGAATTAATTAATAAATACCAGCTGTAACCAATGTATAAGAATGTACTAAAGATGAAACAGGAGCAGGAGCAGCTATAGCTGCAGGTAATCAAGGGGAAAATGGAATCTGAGCACACTTAGTTATACCTGCAATAACAATAAGTAAACTAATTAATTTAACATCAAAATTAAAAGAAAAAAAAATCAATATTTATATAAAATAATTTCATCTACCATAACTAAATATTCAAACAATCGCTGTTAATAATATTCTATCACCAACACGATTGGATAAAGCAGTAATTATACCAGCATTCAATGATTTAACTTTCTGATAATAAATAACCAAACAATACGAAACTAAACCTAACCCATCCCAACCTAACAAAATTCTAATTAAATTAGGACTAACAATTATAAACATCATAGAAAAAATAAACATTGAAACCAAGATAATAAAACGATCAATAAAAATATCACCCATCATATAATCTTTTCTATAATAAATATTTAAAGAAGAAATAAATAAAAAAAAACTTATACAAATTAATGATATTAAATCAAACAATAAAGTTATTAATAACTGAGTGCTATTAAATATAAAAAGTTCATATTCAACGAAATAAGTCAAATCATTAAATATAAATAAAATACCAACAGAAAATAAAATTAATCTAATAATAATTAAATAATTTAAATATTACATAATGAATAACGTCAAAGAATAAATTAAAGTAAAAAATACATTTCCAGACCCACAAGCTGATATTTTAATTAAATTATTTAAGTTAAATAAATATTAATCTAGTTATAAAAATAATTCAATTTAATGGAAATGAAATCAATGAAGGAATAACAATAAATATTCACGTAAATAACCAATACCAAAAGAAATTACACCAGAGTAAATTATACCATGTTGACTTTAAGAATACATATATAAAATATATGCAGCTCTAAAAAAAAGATATAATTAAAAATACAAATGTACTAATACTACTTCAAGAAACAATTCTATTAAATAGTATAATCTCTCCTATTAGATTTAATGAGGGGGGAGCAGCCATATAATATGATCTTAATAAAAATCACCACAAACTTATCGTAATTATGAAATTAATTAAACCCTTAATAATAAATTAACTACGAGTGCCTAATCGTTCATAAACAATATTAGCTAAACAAAATAAACCAGATGAACATAAACCGTGAGCAATTATTATAATAAGAGAACCAAATAAACCCCAACAATTAAGGGTCATAATACCACCTAAAACTAACCCCATATGAATCACTGAAGAATAATCAATGATTTTAAATCACTTTGACGTATACAAACTATTCTAATAAATAAACCACCTAATAGTCTAATTCCAACTCAAATATAATTATATATTATACCAGAAACAATTACTATGCAAAATACACGGAATAAACCATACCCTCCTAATTTAAAAAGAACACCCACTAAAATCATAGACCCAGAAACAGGAGCTTCGACATGAGCTTTAGGTAACCAAACATGAACAAAAAATATTGGTATTTTAACCAAAAATGAAAAAATCATACATAAATAAAAAATAAAATAATAATAATCAAAATTAAAAATCAAATAAAAATTTAAACTGCCATATAAATAATAAAAATATAAAATACAAACTAATATAGGTAAAGAAGAAAATAAAGTATAAAACAAAAAATATATACCAGCCTGAAGACGCTCGGGTAGATATCCTCAACCAAAAATTATAAATAAAGTAGGAATCAAACTAGACTAAAAAAACAAATAAAATAAAATAAATCCATTTCTAGAAAAAGACATAAACAAAATTAAAAATAATAAAATAATATAAAAAAGTTAGAATAATAATCATAACGCTAAATGGACTCACTTGCTATAATCATTAACCCACAAATAAAAAATCTTAATAAAATTAATAAATAAGGAATAATATCACACCCAACATATTATCTTAAATTACAAAATAGTAAGGTCTAGTAAAATTAAAATAAAACAAAAATATTAAAATAAATAAACTAAAATGTACTAATCACCAACAACTAAAATAAGAAAGAGGTATTAAAAACAAAGAAAATAATAATATTCTCCCACTCCTGGAAAATTATTATATCTAAAAAAGGGTTGCTACTGTATTACGATCTTTAGCAAAATTGCCATACTCGGCGACATGAGAGAACTGCCTGTATGAAGAGTTGTTTTCGCACGATGAATCATTCAGACAATGGGCACATTCAGTTTACACAAACTGATATATTGAAGAACCACATTAAGAACTGCAAGGATTCGTCTTTTGAGAGCCAACAAGTTATGTAGTTAATACCCCCTGCTGCATCGATGGATACTGATTACACAGACGATTGTGATGTTTCAGTTAACGCTGATGACTGAATGAGAGACGTACGGGATTTGGTAGAGTCAGTATTTGTGGAATGTTTACTTGCAAGATGTTCGCGTAAAATCGACGTTTTTCAGAATAAATATTTGACGGCTTTAAATACTGATGATGACTGTACTACCCCTGCAAAGAAAAGTAAACTTGACATTGAGGATGAAACAGGTAGTGAAGACGATCATGAAGACTGCTTTGTTGATAATGACTATGAAAACAGTGTTGATAAAGTATCTGATGATATGGCTGACAACATTCTCAATTTTCTCACACATTTCACTAACGAGTTTCCTTTGGCAAGTTGAGTGAAGATGACAGCAGGCGTCAATAATGCTCATTATATATTTCCCGAAGACCCGAATGAAGTTGTTGATAGACTTAGAAATTTGATTTGCGTACAAAAACACGGGAATCTCTCACACATTGTTGAGATATTTTCGATCATAGATGAACTGAAGAATCGGTATTATATCCTCATGCTCTGCAAACATCTTATAATAACTAAAAGATAGAATGTACGTAGTAAGTAAGTAAATAAAATTTACTTATAAGTAATGTGTGTTTAATTTCTTATACAGTCCCTGCTGTTTCACTGAAAGACTTAATATTTCAGTGGTGTAAACAGTCAATTGAGAGTCTTTTTTATATCAAATTCATGTGCGTGCATCTAGTAGGAGTGCTATTGTTCCATTTTAAGTTATATGCCTTACTCGGGTCGTTTATAAAATCGACTGAGTGCTATATGCAAACGAATAATATGAGGGGAAATTTTGGAGAAATGTCTAGCAACTAGTTGGTTGGCCTGGTCAGTTGGTCTAGTAAGTAGCCTTGGTAAGTTAGTACGATGCTTTGGTATGTACGGCTATAGTAGAAATGTTTTGAGAAGATTCTGCGAAGATTTTCTGCGAAGTGGATAGCTATTAGACTCTTATTAGGAATTATTTTAGAAATTTTCCATCATTGTTAGCTTGTATAGGTGGGTGGTATGGTAGTTTGGTCTTGTCGGTTGGTCAAGTGAGTTTTTCAGGAACTGCTCTCGTCAGGAGTTAGTCTTGGGCTAAGTCAGTCTCGTCAGCAACCAGTCTTTGGTGGAGTTAGTCTTGGGTGAAGTTAGTCATGGCGTGGAGTTAGTATCTGGTGGAGTTATTCTTGGGTGGATACGGCCTTGTATGCAGTCAGTCGATAATTAGCATTGTTAGTCGGTGTACTTCAATCATTGGGGCAAGGTAAATGTGGACAAGAAACATGGTGGCTACATGGACAGCACATTTGGCGACTGAATCGATCAGTAATACACTAGCATCACCAAGGTTTCTAAAATTATATCAAATGACAAACGAATAAAACAAGACTGCATACGACGGAATGAACAAATGTGAGGAAAGTGGTCGCCTGCCGACTAATTAACTAATTAGAAACACTGGTGGTGGGTCGAATGAGCGTGAGTAATAAAGCAATAAAAAACACTGTGGAGATTGAAGTGAATTCACATAGTCAATAAATGAGAAAAATTGGTGGAGTGTTGGAGGGCAAACGACTAATTTACCTATGAGAAACAGTAACGAGGGTCAGTCTTCTGCTGGACGTGGTGCTGAGAGAACCTTACTATGTGTAAATTTTTTAATATTTTTATAAGTTTTTAAAATAAATTTCTAATAAACGTTTTTATAAATTTTTTACAATTTGTGAATGTTCTAAAAATACTTTTAAGCTATTAAAAAAATGCTATGGCAATTTTTAGAATTTTTGCGAATTCTTGGGTTCAAGGTCGAAGATCGAGGGTATTGGGAAATGGTCTTGATTCAAGTTTCATGAGTCTTGAGTCATGGGTCAAAAGTCTTGAGTCAAAGGTCTTGTTTCCAGGGTCTTGAGTCAAGAGTCTTGTGTCTAGAATCTTTGGTTTTGATTCTTATGTCTTAGGTGTTGAATCTTGTGTCTTGATTCTTGAGCCTTGCATCATGGGTCTTGCGCCTTGAGTTCTGAGTCTTGAGTCAAGTGTCAAGTTTTTTTTGGGGAATTTGTTAGAAATTTTTTGGGAATCTTTTATTTGGAATTTTTTTGGGTTCATGATCATTCATAGTCACGGGAATTGGGTCAAGGTATTGGGTGAAGGTCATCGACATCTAATATGGCTGACGAGATGGACACCGGCCGACCTGGCGAGGTTCGGTCGTGTCGGGAGCTTAGTCTATCCACCTGTCATCGAACCCCGTTCCTGCTACATGCGCATCTTTAAATATATTTTTTAAACTTTTTTAGAATTTTTAGAACTTTTTATAAATTTTTGGGGATATATAATATTTTTTGGGATTTTTTTAGGATTTTTGGGTTCAAGGTTATCGAAGGTGATGGGTACAGGGTCAAGTTCAAGGTCAAAGGTCAAGTCCAAGGTCGCCCAGATTCAAAATGGTGTCTGGGTGACATCACAACATGGCGGACGGCCGGCGCCTGTCTCCTACTTCCCCATTCCCTTGTCGCAGACTAGGCATTTATATTCTACTATAATGAAATTGTATGATGTCCTAAAATAAACAAACCACCGTATTGCGTTTGTAAGATATACAGGAGTACACCGGGAATCCCTTTGGCAATTGGCAGTGTCTGCCACGTTTCACCAGGTGCCGTCGGGGATCGATCCAAGGTCGACAGCGTGGGACACGAGAGAGCTGATCGCCCGCGCATATTTTAATCTACGCACACGATTTAATTTATTACTGCATTGACAACATTATTTTGAAGCAAGCCCAAAAGACTCGATTCATGTTGTGCGTTATCCAATAAATTTTATGGGCGAGTAAGTGAAGAGATTTGGGTGGCTCTTTACATCGAAGTCTTGAAAGCTGATTAGGGTGAAACGAGGTGAGTATAGAGCAGCGCTGGAATGCAAGGGCGGGGGAAACGGAAGATTCCCGAGAAAGCACGCCGACCAGCGACATCGCCCGGCACGATCCCCACATGCGAATATCCGGGGGCGACCCCGCAATAAATCGAACCCGATTCGTCTTGGAGGGAGGCGAGCAATTTGATGAAATAAAAAAAATTATTTGAATCGTAGGTTTTGAATATTTATCTCACGGCTTCAAGTCAGCTTTTTTACAAAATGAAATGATTGATAATGTGTTTTTTTTTCAGATACTGCACTACTTAGTCTTAATAATTAACGTGTTTTGAAACAAAAAAAAATAACATTAACAGTTTGTAAAGATTTGCTGAAAATTAAATAATTAAAAATACCCACATCTTTATGGGAAAAAAAGTACATTCTTTTTTTTTTGGGATGGTGGTGTAGTTAATGGAATTCTTTACCAGAATTAGTTTCATTGTGAAAAAGTCCTTTTAAAGATTTATATTCTGATAAACTGAGGATTGTTGTACAGTATAATTTCTCCATTGTTAATTTATGAGAATAAAAATTGCTTTTCACACGCACGAAAAAAAGGGGTTGTAATTAAGACCATTCATGAGATTCAAACATTTATTCTAGATAATAAATACACTCCTTCTGTTTAGAAACTAATTAAATAACATGTTTTACGCCCATAAATAACATAGCAGAATCGTGCTATATTTTAATTAAAGTGCTTTGTGACCGTAATACTAATTAATTACTTTTATCATATAGCCCGTAACAAAGACCCGCCAGGATCTGCAGCACCAGACACTACTCTCACCAGCTTACTTTCTACCAGTTGACGGAGGATATGCTTTCCCTTACAACATGTGCGTACAGAAAAACCTTTTGAAATTAACGGCATCTTGTGATAAGAAACTAACATTTTACAAAAATAATCTGCTGAAATGTTTTCTACAACTGAGTTTAGTGACATTACTGCCTTACTATTTATGTATGAAAGTTTATGGATGTCTCAAATTCCCGTATACATGTTATGCAGTGGTTAACGCATCCTTTATAATTTTCTCCGATAAACTATCCTTTGGTTTAGCAGTACGCATATCTGAATGAGCTTTTCCGAGTGTGAAAAATGTTGTTCCTTGTCCTAGGATTGGGTAATGCATCGTTTCATTTACCATCAACCGAGGTAGCTTTTTCTATCTTGACGTGACTTTGTCCCACCTGCTTGAATAATATATGTGGTGGTAGTACCTATATAGAACAATGTTACGAAAATAAAAATAACAGAATTTAAATACAGTTTTTCATGCAAATATTTTCTTTCTTTAGAAATATTTTGTACTTGAAAGTTATGTGTCTGTCTAAAATAATGAAAGTTACTTGTCAACGATTGAGTTACATTGTCTCACGAGGTCTTGTAAAACAGCTATTCAAGGCACATCATACATACATCGAGACACTACCCTGTGTGGAGGCGGGATGATCCAACTCTTTTGGAAAATAATTTTGAGAGTTAGGAAATTTGTATAGTTTTTCAAAATTATATTAAAATGTTTGTTAGAATGTTTTACATTTGAGAAAAATATTGAAATAGTGGGAAAAAATAGCGTAATATTTGATGTACTTGTGCTCTTTCAGAAACAACAGGTAACTATCGACTCAGTCATTCTAGTAGATGGTAACAAACAAATAAAGGCTGTTCACGTTAGAGTGAGCCCTTTTCATTTCAACCTTAGAAAAAAGTCACTACCTCTGCTTCTATATATTTTAACGGGCACACTGAGTGACATGCGCCCAGTAAAGTTGGTAACGAAGGATGGAAAGTAGTCCCTTATCTTAACGTCGAATTAAAAGTGTTAGGTAACCATTTGTAATAGTTTAAATAATTTCGTTCTCTTTCTTTTTTTTAATGCATCGAAGTGTAGAAATTAGCAGATTTGTAAAACGTTTACTTTTCTAATAATTTCACAGTTTCACTTGACCGACGTATGAATAAAATGATGAGGCCCATGGCAATGTTAATTTTACATAAGACGGAACAATACACAACGTGCATAGAAGCAGTTCTTAAGCCGGGCTTTTAAAAGTGCTCATTTTACCGTGAACAGTCTATACGTCAGTTATCTGCAGTTTGCACTAAAAACCCTAACCATACTGACTGAACAGAAAACTTCATTTCTGTACCTCAAAAATTTGTAATTTTACATCCACTATGAATAATAAATTATTTCGTTAAACTGTGGGAGTGATGTCACGAAATAAAAATCGAAAATTCATAAGTACACTTCTGAAGTGCTTCCTCAGGGCATTATATTCTTTGACAGGTGGCTACGTAATACACATTTATCGAAAATACTACAGACGATATCTACGGGTACATCAGCGCAAGTTTAGACTATACCTAAATGAGCTAACATTTGTAACTAATATTAAATCGCTTATCAGATAACTTCGTAAAGCTACGGCTTTCCGCAAGTATTTCCCAACAAATTTTACGACTTGGAGGCGCAATTACCCTTTGAAACCGGAGTATTTATCAGTATGTCAAAATTAACAAAAAAAAAAAAACCCCTTTGCTCTAATTCCCATCGTTTTATGGGAATATCATAATTTGTCGAAAGAAGTTAATTGTACTACGTAGAAGATGGGCAACCCGCAAACACACTGTATGATTCAGTTGCGGCACAGTAAAGGCTGCCAATAGAGATAGCCTCCGTAAAACAATAGTTCACAAAGGTTTTAATTCCACAGTAATTATAAAATGCCATACGTGTGACAAATGTAACAGATAATTCCTCTGTGCCGGAACACACACACGCACACACACACACACACTACCGGCATGCGCGCGCAAATGCATGAACATACACGCCTACAACACGTTATAGCTAGCCGATTTCTTAGTAATTTTCACTAAAATTAAAATGTTGGCAGTTAATTTTACGTGGTATGCACTTGACGTCATCAGCTCAATTAGTTTTACAGTAAGAATCCCTGAGAATGGTTTCTTTCAGTGGCGTAGTTACAGGAAGGAATACGGGTGTCATGTCACTTTCACACATTTATTTTTAATTCTAATAAAAATGTTAGATATTTTAGCTTACTAGACATACATGATATGTTATATTATTCATTCGCATTCACTTGTTTTTCTTAAAGAGTCAAACTTTATAATGCAAACTTTATTCTTGATACTGAATGCGTCCAGTATCCGTCCTTCGAGCCCTATAGCTTCAGTATTCCTGAAGTAACTATTGAACTACTTTTTAAAAGACCACAGTGCCAATAAAAGAACACATAGTTTTCCGGATGACCACTGTTGTATTAAATTGTTAGCACTTTATCTGCGCTGTGTAAAAATAATTCATACCACAACACACCGTATCCTCGTGCACCCCTCCACAAGAAAATCGTTTCTACGCCATTGGATTACTATATATATATATATATATATATATATATATATATATATATATATATATATATTCGGATCAAGGGTTTCTATACATAAGTGATGCTTCACACCCTGCAAGACGCTTTTCACACGAGACCTTGGAAACAAACATTCATACGATAATGTCATACGAAACTCTTAGCAAACAGCTTAGTAACATAATTGTTCATGGGATTTGGAAACAAGCAAAACATTCCAGATAATCAGTTTGCTGCACCTGTAACATTTACACTGCCGTGAATCTGAAACACAATTGCGGCATTCAACCACTCCTGTTCTAGCAAATATGGTTCTGCAAAAAACAATTAGATTAGGCCTATTATCCTTAATATTTGTGTAGAGCACAGGCAAAAATGCAATTTTAGTTCGATCCCCAAAAACTAAGGCAAAGTTAGCATACGGTTTCACCAGCTAATGTTGCATCCCTACAGCTTCTAGTGTTTTACGGTATAGTAAGTCACACAATTATACAGAATTATTAGTAACGACATTAAAAAGATTGCCTGATACCTGCAAACTGCATGGTCTCGCATGAGAAAATAACAATTCAGCTTCAGAATCCAACATCAAATAAGGCTGCTTAACTTCACCCTTATCTTCTTTTGTCTTGGTGCCTTTCCATAACTGCGCGAGAATTTCAATCACGAAATCAAGAGAATATGTGTCATTTTTCAAAAATTTGCATGCTCCTTGCTCCAAATTTTCTTTAGTTGGCCACTCTATATCCGTTACAACTTCCACAGCTATTGTGTTCCAATGCAGTGAATTACAACTGTCGATGTTGACACACTCCGATGAAGCTGTCTCCATCTGCAGTCCAGACGGACTGCAACTTGCCTACGTTTCTGCGAGGCAGCCATGCTGTCCGACGCTAGCAGGGATTGCAGTGGAGTGGTAGTCAGAAAATTTGCTCTCTACCACGGTGAACCGGGTTCGATTCACTACGGGGTCTCACCCAGCTTTTCGGATAAGGCAAACACAGTCGAAGTTTGTCGTTGGGTTTCCTCACGGTACTCTCGTCTCTCTCATCATTGCGTTCCGTTGCTGTTTCATCGACCAGTCACTTGACTCTCAGCGCCACCTAGATATCTCTCTCCCTCACACGTGAGCCCTACATCAACCTGACTCGATCACCCACTCCACTTCATGTTTGAAAAGCGACGCGTAATAACTCCCGAAGTTCATTCAACGAGATCGCCGCCAGCTGCGACTGATACGTGTTTTATTTTTACTAATTTCTAAATCAAATTTTTGATGCGTCACCCCGTGATTGATGGGGTTCACACGAAACTTCACAATAGAGAAAAAAAAAATATTGTTCGAGCTATCGCGTCGGACAGTTTACGAGGGCGAGGCAAGTCAGCGCAGCGTGTTCGTGATCGATGGCGTGGCTTATACATGCCGCGATCGCGGGCGCGCTGCCATCTACAACTGTCACGGAGTGTAGTCGCTGGTACCAAAGGGGGAAGAAAATATAGTTTTTTTTTTTTTAGCCCCCACCGCTTCGCCACCAATTCAGCGTCGGACAAATGAACCGAGAAGTTGGGCGCGGGACGCATCTGACGGTGACAGCTCCAGCCGTCCACCCTCGCACGAGGAGTGCCACGTGACGAGACCATGCTGACACATTTTTATTTTTATTTCTTTTTTTCTAACCACCTGAACTACTCCTGCTGGAAACGACAGCTACCCGCTTTCCTTTCCTGTTCCCCTCCTTTTTTTTTTTGAGGGGATGAAAAAAAAAGGGGGGGGGAGGTAAAATCTCTTCGGAATACGGATGTTAGAGCCAAACCCCCCTCCGAACAGAAATAATACGTTGCACGTGGGTGAATGACCAACCTACTACCAACCATATGAAACAGTCCTGTGCTTAATTAATCATGAGCTTTGGGAACCTCCTGAACAGTGTTAACGCTGTCACCGATATTTAGAAATGACAATTTACACAAATACGATAATAATTAGTCGCCTCCTGGTTTTGGGGTAGAGATACGGACATATGTTTACCAGCCCAGCGTAGGCAGTTCCAGATGGGGCAAACGAAGTATGAGTGAAGAATTTAGCCAACCGAATATCGTTAAGAGGTGTGAAGATCTACGAGAGGAATTGGGGCCAGGACACTAAGTTACAGACTTCCTACCAACGAAAGAGAAGACCTTGTGGGCTAAAAACTCGCCGGCTTCAGAAATTTTAAAATAATTTTTTACGTCTCTGCTATTATACCGTAATGCTATTCAGAGGACGGCTCACGCGCTAATGAAAACTTACGTCAACGAATTAATAAATATCTAATGCTTACTGTGAATTATAACCCGGTGAAATGTTAGAAGCTTTGGCGATAGGCGTAGCCTAACGGCTCCAGAACGTCAAAGAAGACACGAGCACAAAGCAGGTAAATAAAAGTCGTGGCAGTCTGATATAGGCCCTCTCAGCAATGTATTGTGCTACGTAACTCTAAAAGCGAATTTGTTATTGGTTGTTGCGTGCTGTGAAATATTCCGTATTAGCCGTGCCAATGTCTGGCAAGTTGGTCTCCCAGCACTGTTTAGCGAATCGCGTTCTACCATGTTACTAATACGTTTGCCATTCAGCTGGGTGGTACAGCTGGAGTATGCATTACACGCAGTATCGAAGGCTCTGCAATTTTAGACATTCTGAACTCCATGGTATAATAACCGTCAGCAAATGAGAGAGACTGACTCAAGAAAAATGTCAGAGGGGTAAAAAAAAAAAAAAGCCTTCATAAATCACACGATCTGCTTGGCCTGAATTTACAAAGAAGATGTTAGAGGTTGTGTTGCTGGTCAGAGTAAATTAAGAACGTCTTATAATGACATGTATGACGTGATCAAAGAATTCGTAATTAGACCAAAATTGAAATCGTCATATGGCCATAAGTTCGGTTTTTCTAACAGAAAAATAGAAAATTACGAAAAAAAAATTAACACGTGTCGTTATTTAAAAAATACCTGTAAGATTTCCACTGCATAATAGGCCTATCTACGCACACCATTTACATGAGTGAAGAGTTCTAGATGTACTTCCATTATTGTAAAATTTTAGTATGTTTTTTCTTTGGGATATGCCTTGAAATAGCATATGAAAGTTTCTCAACAGTTCTCAAAAAAAGGTTTTTTTTTTTTTTTTTCAAAGTGAAAATCGCTGAAGCTTATAGATCTGGAAATTATGGAAGAGACACAGTTTGGTTTAACTGGTATGCCCAGTCTGCATTAATATTTTTTATTACAGGTCGTAAAATGATAGGGTTACTGAAAGAGGTTCTAAGGTAACATTCTGCAAGACCGCACACCATTTCAGTGATTTGGCGTGTAAACACGATGGGTAGTTTGGTGTGCGTGACAGCGCCGCCTTTAGCGTTCCCGTACTTACGTGATCCGTAAGTCCTGAAAACGCTAAATAGATTTAGCCAGGCGGAAGTTTTAATAATGCTCACCTTTCACACTAATTCGTTTCAGGAACGAGATTTCAAATTTCATTATTCTTATAGGCAAACTAGTGCACAGACACCACAATGCATGCTACAGGCTGTTCTCGGTAAAGTGAGAACTTTTGAGGCCTTAGTTACTATTCCTTTCAGCCATGTTTTATCCTCTAACCACCTTTTCAAATAAATATTGACACGTCAGTAATAAACACACTGTGTATATCCCACAGCACTAGGGGAGTCAACGTCTAAGGCTTCAATAAAACATATTTTTTGACTATTATTCCAAATGATAGGTATTTCAAAAGTGCTCATTTTACCGTGAATGGCATATACGCATTAACCACTTACACATTAATTTTTCGGTTCATGTCTTGTAAAAGAGGAAATCTGGGGAGTGAAGAGTAATTACTGATTTATTATAAAAACTAACACTTGATAACCTACGGTAAGGTTTTCAGCAGATCCATGGTACGATAAGCATCCAATTACATAATGCTGGTGTGTCAGCAGAAACCAATAGCATTGTCCAAGGAAAGGCGCTTTCTGTATTATTGGTGATAGCTTCTGGCCTTTGCTACGTTTTATAAAAATATGTGCTCATGTAGTTTATAATAACGTACATGTTGAGGTTAGGCGTAACTCAGTGGTGAACACTATTTATCTCTTTACTGTCCCTATATTGAAATCATATAAATTACATCTCGTTTACAAACCTTCTAGTTGGTATTTTACTCGGAGTAGCTGTAAATATATTAACTGATTGCATTGTGTTAATTACTGTTATTTATTTAATTACTTATTTACTTTAAGTTACGCCACTCTAAATAGTCCACAACACACAACAAATAGAATCCAAAGGTCTCGGATTCGATTCACGGGTTTTCAATTTGTTTAAGGACTAGAAATTCTGATGTCCTTTTGACCTTACACTGCGGGATAGAGCGGGAAGTCACTTAAAAATGATCCTGCCAAGTGCACCGCGGTTTATATCACGGTGGCGTTGCTTAACGTCAAGACCGGACATCAAACTAAATATCTTCACCGCCATCATGTCCACAATGCGTGTTGAGAAGTGCCATGTGCTACTGCCGTCACTGAAACAGGACCTGAATTGGGGCCACCATATTGAAGAGACGATGGAATACATTGGTGAGAGAAACGAGAGGATTCAGAGAAAAATCCACCACTCACCAGCTCCTCGTTTCCCAAAAGTGAAAATCCTGATTCTGAACATTACAGCAAGAGTCTGTCTTGATAATACTAAGGAGAAGAGTCCAATGACTGGACTATTAGCACGTTCCTTGTTCTGGATGATAAATGGTATGAAGAAAATGTAATTAACACTTATTTTGCTATGAATATTTATGAACACGCAGTTATAAATTGTTTTAAAGTATTTCTGCTCCCTTTTGAGAATATTCTTTCGAAAATCTGAATCAATTAAATATTTACGTACTTTGTGCTGAAAAAAAAATTCATTAAAATAATTTGTTCCTGGGGAGGAGGGGTGGTTGCATTGCAAATAAATGAAAGTTACTTAGATTATTAAATTTTCTTTGTGAGGTTGGTTGGAAATGGAAATAAATAAATTATTTTTAGAAACATTTAACTAAGTATCAGTGTGGTAAAGGGCTAGGAAGGAATGACGCCAAAAGAATATTCATTTATAATTTCCATATAACTCATATTTCAGTGAATTCTATATAATACTACGAAGAAAATATCAACGACAAATGTTTAGATCTCAATTCATTCACAATGTTAACAAAATCTTGGACTAAAATTATGTACGACCTATTGATTAGTTCAATAATTAATATTCAACCCAGAACTTTTAGTTTCAGTAAGTAGAAGAACATTAACTTAACGTGTAATAGTTAACACGTAGTGACCTTTAAAATCTTACCTTTGCAATTGAACGATTAACAACACTTTTCCAACATGCATCGTAATAAACCCTTTAATATTTCAAAATAGAAGTACATACCCCTATTCAAAAAATTAAATTCTCGTTAAAATTTACAACTTTTAAAAGAATTTACATGAGGAAACACAAAATAAAACAGACCATTTGACAATAATAATCAATGACATTTCCCTCTCTGCTGTCAGATAGTAAAACTTCAGCAACCATATGTGATTTACTAGTGCACTTTTTGACTGAACATCAGAATCGTTTATGCAACTCATCACCAAAACGTGAGTCTACAAACCTTATTTTGGATTTACAAAGTGGCAATTTCAGACCAAATTCTTTGATGTTTTAATGTGCCCGACTAACAAGATTCGTTTAAAGCAGTCACTCTTTTCTTTGGACCACTGGTTTTTTTAATCGTTCGTAGTACGCCCCGTAATTTTTTTATTTTTATTAAATTTAGCGCTGGCTTCTGTTAAATTAGAACTGGAAGTTTATAATTCCATCAAATTTAAAATTAGCCACAATTTCTAAGTTCAATTTATCTCACGTAAGGGTGATAGTTCTGCGTAATAAAATAAACACAAAGTTATGCAAACAAACATGGAACAATCTGTTTTATTACACCTGCTGTACTAAAAATATGTAATGAAAGTATAAAATTGTACTGAAAGTTTTTGTGCATTACTAACAGCATATATAAATTCAGCACTATTTACAAGCATTATGGAAATATATAAAACTAACAAATATTAATACTATTTTCTGTTTGACGAATAAAAATGCGTTGGCAAAAATGTCGATATCTATTTCATAAAAGATTCAGGATGCCAGTAACTAAGAACCGATTTTTAAATATCCTTAATACTTAATTTTATATTGTGTAGGCCTGTATGATATAGGTCGCATTACACGTGATTTTGTTGGAAAAGTTAACTGAGAGCATACGGTACATACCTGGGCTCCCATGTTCCGTAATTTTCGATATTTTTGTACTATATTTTGAAAACAATAAACGTTTGACTACAAATGTTTACATGCATGTGGTCCTCAAATAAATCTGTCTCCGATCATGAAGTAAAAAATTATCGTAACATGTATCCTTAAAGCACTTTAAATCAATAGCTGTGAATGATCATCTGTTTCAGAAGTTTCATTCCGTTGCAAGTAGAAACGGTTAGAGACATACCTGCGGCCGTCGAAATGGCCAATCTCGGAGAATTAAGTATCGAATGTCTCCCCGCCCGCTCGTCCCTTTCTCCTGGCCCGCATTAGCTGATTGGTCCATTAGCCAGCAATATCGCGGAGCTGGCCGATGGGCTGCGATAACCGGGCCGTGGCCCACGAGCCCCGGGCCCCGTTACTTCCACAACGGGTCCCGGAGCTCTTTGATTTGCCCGCGGGGCCGCATTGTCGACACTCCCGCCCTAATGGAATGTTTGCGATGGCTTTCCGATAGCCTCGCGGGAGACCGGGACACAAGCGTGCCCTGGCGAACACTTGAATAATTTGTCGTTATGGCAGCGCTACTCCACGGCGGGCGCGGTGCATTCGAATATTCAATATAGTCTATTCGCGGCTTCTTCACACGTTTTAAATCGAACAATGTATAAAGTGTTTGATTGTTTCCCAAAAATGTAATGTATTACAAGCATTTTATACTCCTTTTAACATAAAAATATTTCTTTTTTGGTTAAATTGAAGTTTCACTTATAGTTTGGGATATAAAAATTTCGCGAGTTCAAAGACCTGTAGGCTAAATTCCACAATTCTTTGTACAGTCGAGCCTCAGATGTTTTTTTCATTGGCTGCTGTCCCAGTGTTTCTTCACACCTGGCGTCTTGTTCCCTTGCAAGTCTGCTATTGGCTCAGAGTCGTCTAGGGCGTGCATAATAAACTCTGATCCAATAGCAAAAGTGACTTCAGTGTACACGCGTTTGAAATCTATCTTGTCCTGGAATGAATTCACGAAATCTTCCTATACCTACTTATATATCATCCGTAAAACTACATATTCCACTTGCATTTAATATTAATGAAAACTGTGTTGAAATATTTGTGTTGGTAATGCACAGTAGGAAATTGTTCTCTTGCAAAATCGTATTACACTGAGTGTGTACGTATATAGAGCGTTTTCTCTTGGGGAATTTTATGTCGGCTTGGTTTCGCTTTGTTAGCATGAGGCGGAGGCACATCCTGAAAGAAGAACTTTAGCATGGCGTGAGAAAAGTTGGAAGTAATCATGAATCGACTATACTCGCCTTTTTATAAAAGGTTGGAGGTGGCGGGGTTACCATGTAAAAACAGTCATCATAGTTTTCTCTAACCATGAGTAGGGACAGGTGTATTTCGCTAAAATATTTATGGCTATGGTAGACTTCATAACCTATGTTTACAACCACAACTTCCTTTAGTTATTGGCAGCATGATTACGGCAGAATACATGTTTCTATTTGACTGGGCCAGTAGTAATAAAGTACTCCGACACCGAACGTCCATGATTCGCAGACAGACACCTGAGGCACGTGGCATTAAAAATCATAAAAATGATGGAAAATTGCGAAATTATTTTGCGCCAAAATGTCTTCTATAACACCCTAGCTAGTTTATTCTTTCGTGATTGGATGAACGAGGTTTTGACTCGATTAAGTTGATTGCAGACCAATCATGAACGTTCCGCCTTATAGTATCAGAATCCTCATTAGCCCAGCGAAATGGGATAGGATCTTCATACATACATTACAGCCAATAAGGAAAGAAAACTGTCTGGCATGTGTACAGTACGTTGAATCCTAGCAAACAGTCAACTTTTGCCGCGATAAACCATCATCACTGAAAATCATGCAACCACGACAGTGCATATAGAAAACAATTTTTTGGGGTGTAGATGGACTTGAAATCGTTTCGCGAATTACACCTGTCCCTAGCCATGAGTAAAGTATCGGTGTCCGTATGACGATGATTACAGCTTCGACGAGCCTTCACTACAAGAGTATTATCATCTCCTTTACAAATAATCACGACAAATGCGATCGCCGTTTATATTCGGTTCGTCTAGAAAATTACACCGAAGGGACAGTGCTAAGGATTTGTGCGCAGCCAGCGTAACATTATTTTACATAAAAACTGTTTCTTAACAGGCATTACCAACACGCATATTTTCTCCTTGAGTTTAATCATATTAATTATGCACTGAGAAAAAAGTTTTGTTGAATCAAACAAGATTTGTTTGGTGCAACAAAATTATTTGTTTGTATAAGGGCAGTGAAATATTTCGTTGCTGAAACCAAATTATTTTGTAGTTTTCATTTGGTTGCCCCAAACTGTAAGATTTGTTTGGCTACGCGTGCACTTAACAGTTTGGGCCGATATAAAAAAAAATTGACAGTTTCTACAGAGTTTCGAATCTAGATCACCTGCGTCCGAGCACTACGCCATAGCAGCTAATGTAACAAATGGTGATGCTGGAAAGCTTTTAAGTAGATATACTGCAAATAATCGGCAACGTGTACAAACAAATATTTCAAGTTCTACAGCAATATTTGTCAGTTTCTTGTTGGATTGTTTTATTAATGTGTTTATACTATTGTTAAGCATCAATAGATGCACTAACAAACACGGTTACTATCTAATTGTCATATATATATATATATATATAAACTCTCGAGCTGTATTTTCGAACGAAGGAAGTTAAATGAGTGGCCAAACAAATATGTACAACTGATTCAACAAAATATTTAGTTGACAGTCTAATTTTTTTGGCCCAAAATGGACATTTTGTTTATTCAAACATATATTTGCTAGACGAACAAAAGTAATTTTGTTGCTTTCAAATTTTGTTTGCACAACAATATATTTTGTTAGGGCAACTAAATATATATTTGGCCCTATACAAACAAATATTTTGTTCGATTTTCTCTCAGTGTATAAAGTACTTTGTGTTAACGCAAGTTTACAATTCTTATAATATTTTATATATTTTGGAAACAACTAAAAACGTCCTCCATGGAGAGATTTTTTAAATGTCTAGTTCCAAAAGTATGAAGAAACCGTCAATTGACTATAGTTCCTCGTCAAGGAGTAGATAAGTATACAGAGGTAAAATAGCGTTACGGTTTTTTTTTACCTTATCCATTCGAGACTCTGTAATGGACCTTGTGGCTGAATGGCTATACCGCGTGTTGCGAAATATATCTTACTGGCTCAGCTGCCCATAGACTAAAGATGAGGTAGACCGCTTATCATACACAACTGTCAAACTCACATATTCGACACTGATGAACGTGTTTGTTTATATCTTAATTTTTAAATGACAAGCACTACTATATCAATAAAATACTTTTCCCAATTTGAATTTAGTTAAAACAGCATTACAAATTGGTTAGAGAAAGCATAAAAACATCTCCAACCACTTGTTTACAGATCAGTTCTCTAGTCTAAACTCCAAACCATGCCGTTTTCGCTAGTCACGTTGGCAGGAAAGCAGTTCAATGTTGGGACACGGAGATTGGATGAGCGCAGCCAGCGAGATCGGTCTACCTCATCCTTATTCTATGGAGCTGCCGGCTGACAATAAGTCATCGGGCGCTGATTGGCGACCGGCTTCCCAACATGTTGCTAGTCAGAACCGACATTTTTTCTGACGGTTGGCGGCTGGATTTCGTCGTATAGGCGTCTATAACAACTCTGAATTCTAAATGCCTCCGCGCCCGGCTGGCGGATGAAATGCTTCACAGTGGTTTGGTTGTAAACACGCGATTTAAAAAAGTTGCATATTTTTTAATGGTGCATAAACACAAAAAGCGTTTAGAAAATGTTTCATTCCTAAAGGCAATTTTCAAGTTCTCATTTCAGCTCTAAAATTATACTTTTCTGGCGTGAAATTGGAAAAAAGGTTATTTTCAGGATCAGTATTATCTACAAAATGTTCTTTACAGAAACTTCAGAGTTGTCTTTAGACACTTATCATACTTTTATCTTCGATAACATGGCGTAGACATATATAGGATTTTCACGGTAAAATGAGCACTTTTGAAAGCCCTGTTTAAGGTCTACTTGTATACACGTTGTGTATTCCTCCTACTTATGTAAAATTGCCATTGCCATGGGCCTCATCACTATACCAATGCGCCGGTCAAATGAAACTGGTGAATTATTAAGAAAGTAAATACTTAACAAATATGCTCATTTTTACACTTCGATGCATTAAAAATACATAAAGCGAAATAAATAATTTTCAGTTATTACAAATGGTTACTCAGCAGTTTTTATTCGACGTTAAGATATGGAACTACTTCCCATCCATCGTTACCAACTTTACTGCGCAAATGTTACTCAGTGCACTCATTAAAATATCTGCATGCAGGGCCAGTAACTTTTTTTCTAAGGTTCATTTCTAAAGTGCTCACTTTATTGTGAACAGCCTTTAGCGTCACTGCGTAAAGTCACGGTCGGGCGAGCCGCCGACGGAAAGCCTGCGCGCCAGTTGAGCGCCTTGCGCGTGGAGGCCATCAGCCCAGTGGTGAGTGAGCAAGAATCGGCTTTACAGCACATGTGTTACGAGGACTCGTACGAGTAAAACTGCTGTAGGTAGGCGGGGCGCTTAATAATTGCTCTGCGGCCTCGTAGTGAAACACTTTGCGTAGACTGGGGCCGCGGTGGTGTGGTGGTCAGACTACTCCCCTCTCACCTAGGCCAACCGGGTTCGATTCCCGCCGAGGTCGCACCCGGACTTTTCGTACATGGGAATCGTGCCGAATGATGTCGCTGGTCGGCGGGTTTTCTCGGGGTTCTCCCGTTTCCCCAGCCCTTACATTCCGGCGCTGCTCCGTAGTCACGTCCCTTCACCCTCATCGGCCCTCAAGACTTCGATGTTTAGAGGAGTGTGAACCTGCGCTTCCAAGATCAAGACGCGAGGGAGCCATACGTGCGACACTAACACGCATGCCTAGTGCCGCATCGCTCCTACGCGCATGGCGTGCAGTGTTTCCGTCGTGCTCCTGTACTGTTCAAATTATATCTGTAACAGTGGGTTTTATTACACGCGATGAAAGACCACATATTAAACTACGCCTGTATCTTTGTACGTTTCTCTTGCTGCTTAAGGTAACTGTATAGGCAAGCTTTAGAAATTCGATATCTGACCATTTTCGCGAATTTTTCTCCGAGAACACTCTTAATATGTTAAAAAGTAAAAACATAGAGGCATAGATATTTTGTTTTTTACCTTTTGTTTTTTATATTTTCTAGCAAAACGTAGTACTTAACACAACATATATTTACCGAGATACGCGAATACGCGCAAACAACGATTTCACAAAATATGTTATAGTTCACACTCCTCTTAAGAGCAGCCCAAAATCTCTCTACTCCACTCTGCGTAGACAGGATTAGTGTACATTCGCCGGTTCTGAGACGATGTACGTATTTTAAAGGTGCAATAGGGTTTCTGAGGCTTCGGGTCGATTCGGCAGCGCTCGGGTGTCTTCGCTATTGCGCCGACAGAGTACTCTTGTATCTCAGAGTTCGGCAGTCATATTTGCTTTGGGCCACAGACTGTAAAATATGGAAATTTTGAAAATATGCCCGATTCCAAACTTTTAGCTAATTAGCAGTGCAGCCACATGACAGTCACATATACATTAAAACTGGAGCAGGGAGCTGTTTGACAATATTATGTCCTTGCCGGTATCAGAACCACAACCTATTGCAACAGCCTCGTTTAGCCGCGTTTCACGTTGCACAAGAAAAAAGTAGTCTTTGAAACAATTATTTAAGTAATTTACAATAACCTTACTATGAATACCAACCAAAATTTGGGCTAAGCCATTGGTCAAGGGTACAAAATTGAATTTCCGCAAAAATCAACCACCTCGCTTAAAGTATCCTCCTTAAAACTGATTTACTGGTATAGTGGTTTTTCATGTTTGCTGTACTCAAACGAACTCTACTTAACGTAAACTATTATTTGAAATTTTTTCTTCCTGTTTATTGCTCACTTTTCCCTATTCCTTAAGTATCTTTAGTAAAGAGGCACTTCTCTTTATCCGTTGGTGCAACCACATTCTTTTCCTTCTACTTATACCACATGATGTGCATAACTTCACCAGAAATCTTACATTTTCCTGTTTTGTCTATTCACGTTATCATTTCAAACCTTCTGCATGCTCATAAATCGAATGTCTCCAATTTATTCCTTTCATATTGATTCCTTAGCAGTCAAGTTGCGACCTCGTTTAGCGAAATACTCCATGCGCTAACACTATGCTAGACAATTTTGCAGTGCTACTTTCATTCTGATACAATAACAAGTATTTTTTTTGTTCGAATACTCCGTTCGCCTTTGAACTTTCGGTTTATTCGTTACATAAAAAAGGCAAAGAAGTATTAACAATCCAACTCGTGGTCGTTGTACTACGTTTAAGCAAACGCGTGGACTGAATTTGTTTAAATCCACAAGGCTACTGTTTCGACACTAGGAAAATGTGTTTTGCACCGTGGTTCGGTAATAAATTTCACAGGACGAGCTTTCTTCTCGTTTCCTGCTCCAGAGATACTTGAATTGTTTCATCTCCTCCTTGCGTCATCCTAATGAAATTCCCCGTCTATTCACTCGCAGCCATTACGGGGACCGCAGGCACTCCTGCTGGCGCGGTGGCCGCGGTGAAATGTATCCCCACACGACCGCCAGTTTAATCAGCCTCCCCGCAGCTCTGCTCTAGTACTGACCAGCGGTGTCGGTAAATTTCGGAACGCTCCACTGCTACACCCCCCCCCCCCCCCCCGGCCGCTACCGTGGCGGCAGTGCCGCCAGCGAAATGCGGAACACGACCGCACCAAAGTACTCGAGGAACACATTCAAACAGCGAGCGTCAACCCATGTCCTCATTCTGATGTTGTGCGAACACAAAGGGGTTTTAAAATATTTATTTATTTAATTTTTTACCAACGCTACTGAAGGTGGACGCACTGTAAAAGAAAATGTTTCTGGTAAACTTCCTAAGCTGTAATGGAAGTTATCAACCAATGCATTGTATGGGAATAATACCACACGTAAGGCTCCAAAAATAAGAATGTTTAACATCGATACTATACAAAGTTGGGGAAATCTATACGCTTTTGACTGTCACATGAGTGAACGTAGGAACGCTATCATGTATGTATGGAAAAATCATTTACAATACAAACTTTCTCACTACTCGTAGGGACTGGTATGGTAAATTTGTGCATACTTTTATAGAGTGTGTAGAGTCGCTTCAAATGGAGCTCTAGACGTGACTGTATAGCATGCAGAGATCATTATAAAGTAGTAGACACACTGTAGCTTATTCATGGTTACTTCACATTTTTAAAATCAAACCATTGAAAAATCGCCCCATGTAGGCATGATGTTTGGTTGTTTCCCTATATATGCGTGAATAAAAAGCATTTTATACTTCTGTTAGCATAAATTGAGTATCTTATTTTAGGTTAAACTCAACTTTTGCTTGTATTCTATATGTCAAGTATAATAATTCACGAATAATTAATATGAAAAAAAAAACAGAGAGAAAACAGGTGTGTTGGTATCGCCTAGTAACAAATAGTTCATATGCGAAATACAATTACACTCTGAGCGCACGAATGCTAAACGTTGTCTCTTTGCCGTAATTTTATAGACTACGTTAAGCGTTGTTTGTATGGGGTGAAGGAGTACCCTGGAAGCAGAACTGCAACAGGGCTGCCAGTTAACACAACGCCGGGCTCGCTTACTATATTATACAACGTTCATTACTCGCCGGCACCAAGGCCGGATTTCCCACGTTGCCCCAGTAGGCACATGAAAAATTTCCGCCCCCTCCCCAAAGCGTTATTTTTTTAAAATTTTTCTTTATTTATTATTTTACAGTCCATAGCAACGGGATTAAATGCGTCATCATTAAAACATTAATACGTTTAAATTACTTAATCAAAAAGATAAGCAAGTTATAGTCATAAAAAGTTAAAATTTAAGTTATTGAATTAATTTGCTGTGAAACTCTATAATTTACGATGGGGAAGCTTAACTTTCTATTTGTAGGCTTGAAAACCTGAAACTCAACAAAGATCTACTAGAAAGTCTCATGCCCCAACTATACCAGTTTCTGTCCCCTGATAATATAAAACTGGCGGATACCGAGGCAACAAGGGCCTTCGATAATATCATAAAGCAATTGACTCACAAACACCAGTCTCTTTAATTGGATTAATTTTAGAATCGGTATACATTTTATTCTAGCACACAGTCATACAAAAAAAAACACTGAAACATTTTTTTTTGCAGTTTTGCCCAATGTTATGCCCCCCCCTAAAAAGTGCCACTCCAGACCCGGGCCTAGTCGGCCTAATGGGAAATCCGGCCGTGGCCGGCTCTCTGCCAATATAACGATGAGTTAAAATCGTCACAATCGAATGTTCTTTCCTACGTAGAATAATACACATCCCATCCGCTTCATTTGAGTAATCTACGGTTTAAATATTGCTGACATATTAAGTTCCATGAAAACCGCTGGCGAAGTAATAATTTTTCGTCCTTGTCTTCAAAGTGTGTAGTGGAGAGATTTGGACTGCTCTTAAGAGTGGGATGGACCCCCGCGTCCAAGGTTAAGAATCGAGGGAGCGATACGGGCGACATTAACACGAACGCCTAGTGCCTCATTGCTCCTACGCGCAAGATGTGCTGCGTTTCCGTCGTAACGCTGTACTGTGCAAATTATATTTGTAACAGCGGGGTTTTATCACACGCGATGAAAGCCCACAGTTTACACTACGTCCGTATGTTTGTACTTTTCTCTTGCCGCTTATGGAAACTGAACAGGAAAGCTTTAAAAATGCGATATTTAACCATTTTCACGATATTTTTTTCTCCAAGAACACATTAAATATGACAAAAGTAAAAAAATAGGCCATGAATAATAACTGTTTTTTTTTATATTTCCTGACGAAAAGTCAGATTTGCAGAACATTTATTTACCGAGATACGAGTAATCGCGCAAACAACTATTTCACAAAAAAACGCGGGGTCCATCGCACTCTTAACAATGAGGTCTTGAGAGCCGATGATGGTGAAGAGAGGTTATCTCGTAGCAGTGTCGGAAAGAAAAGGTTGGGGGGGGGGGGAAGCTTCCCGAGAAAACCCACCGACCAGCGGCATCGTCCAGCACGTTCCCCACATGCGAAGGTTAAAATTCCTGAGGTGACCCCGCCGGGGATCGAACCCGGTTCGTCTAGTTAGGAGGCGGGTAGTCTAACCACAACATCACCGCAGCCCTTACCAGGCCTTCGAAGAATGCGGGTGTAATGTGTCGGCAGAACACATACAACTATGAGTTAAATTCAGGCGACGTGATGTTACGTCAGCAGCACTGGAATTGTTATACGTCAACGTCTTACTAGTTCCTTCCAAAGTGACGTGAAACTAACTCCTCGGGGAGGTAGCTCGAAGTCTTCGCTATGTCGCGTGTGCCGTTGATGCACGCGACGGGTTATAACGAGGGACGCCTGCAGCCCGAGTGAAGAGCACCACTCCCTGCTAACAACCAAACTTTTGCTGACTTAAGCGCAGAAATTAAAACGACTTCCTTGACTTTCCTTCAATTACACTCGACTTCATTTTCAACGCGTATTACTATTATTATTTTTGTGCCCTATCTCTGTTTTATTTCCTCTCCTCCGGCTGGTCTTTCTCCACATTGTTTTTATTTGTATTCTCTTCCATTTCGCCTCCTCAACATCTCTTCATTCTTTTGTCCTGTCTCGTCCGCACTCGAATCTCCCCCCCTTTTTTTATAGTTTGCAGTCAACAAAAAGTTTTTACTGCTCTAGGTATCCGGGGTTGAGAGTTCCTCTCCTCGCTAATTAATGTGATTCCGTGCTCTCCAAGCGTTCCTAATTTCACGGTGTTCTAAATAACAACATCTGATTGTGTGCAGGAACGACTTAATTTCGTTTAACATTAATTAAACGCGTGCGAAAATTCTTAATGTACAGATGTCCCACAGCTTCCTAAAATGTGCTAGCATAGCAGTAAATTGATAACGATCATATCACGGCTAATACTGCACTTGTCTCGTAATAAAGTTTTTGCTGATCTAATTAACGTGGCTTCTAATGTGTAAGCACTTGCGAACAAACAACGCTTTAGAAGAAGAGGAGAGATATTAAAACCATTAACAGTAAGTTTTCTAGTAAAGAAAAATGGAAAATTCTGATCATTATACCTAAGGCCACCTACACTGATTGAGGTTACCTAAACAGACTGACTTAACCTAACTTAACTTAACGTAACCTAAGGTAACCTAAGCTAACCTAACCTAATAGTGAGAATTTCTGGATTCGCATCTCGAGTGAGACATGAATGAGACCTTACTAACACCTGCAGTTTTTGAGGCTACGGTATATAGTTGCAAAGCGGATTATGTTTCTCACACTTAGGAAACCTTTCTCATTGGACGGTATGTTCTAATGTGTACCTGCAGTACCTAAACTAACCAAGCTGCCAGCCATATTGGCCACTTATGTTTGCCCATTGGTAGTGACGTCACTAGCTTGGCTAAAATATGTTGCGAGTCTTTGAAATCTCGGTGGTCATGGCCTACCCAGGTAGCTACTTTATGGGACTGAGAACTTAATTTAATAAAATAGTTAGTAATAATTTCCTCATTTATTTTCAAACAATCCAACAAATACTCGAGGCTTAACATCTCAACAATAAATTGCAGTCACATACTAGTTACAACTGATATTTGCATAATCGTCTGTCACCTGACGGAAATTAACCAAATCGAAAACTTAAAAAAAGTCTTTTTAAAATGTTTTCCAAAATCTATTGGATTACTATTAAAATTATGTGTTTGCTCTTTTGCAGTTCCAGTTTTTACAATAGATCCTGTGTCACTCGTCGATTCTGACCCACATTTTTCTGTCCATATATCACCATATATTCTGTCTGGAATTTTTTTGAGTGCCATGAGAGCTCCCGTACATATCCGCACTTAACTCATTGGATCCTCGCGTTCCATAGCACTCGCTCACTCTCATTTTTTTTCCTACCACACACACACACACACACAAATTAGTTTGTCACAGCGTCTCACGCCGTCGCTCGTTGTTGGTTCACACTTAGCACCAATTCGACAAATAGCTATCACAGACTAATGACCATCCTACTGCGATAGTATTTATATTGACAGGCATCTTGAACCGGAATGTTCTTCATACGTCCATCTCTGCCGAGGGGGTAGATTACCAGAAATGTAACAGTACCCCCACCTCAAGTCCATTCATCCCGAAAAGACTCTCCAACTTCTGAACCTTCGTAAAGCGCCAGTGAGTCGATGTGGACAACATTATGATTTTTCCGAGAGTCCTGTGGACCACATCAGGTAGACCACATTATTTATCTGCTTCATAATCCTGGAAATATTCATTCTGTTTCTGAGGGCTGTGCAGCCACAACAATTGTCTTTTTTGGTAAACCTCTTCAGGCCTTCTCTTATTATATTTATTTTTTTCATCCAATCACATCTAATTTTAAGGTGCCACCAGGAAAACTCATGGATGTTGACTAACCCCTGGGGGCCGCATGCTGCGTTTGTCAAACTACCTGCCTCCCACCAAAAGTGAAGCAGGTTCAATTCCCGCAGGGTCGCCCTCGGATTTTCGCATGTGGGGATCGTACCAGACGATGCCACTGGTCAGTAGGTGTCCTCGGGGATCTCCGTTTCCCCATTTTTGCATTCCAGTGCTGCTCCACACTAACCTCACTTCTCCCTCATTGGTTCTGAAGACCGCGATGTTAAGTGATGCCCAAATTTCTTCATTCAACTACTCGACCAACTCCTGATGTAGTTTGCTGGCATATTCTGTGATAGCTACTTCTTCTTCCACTGGACGTCCGAATATAAGGTCACCAGGGAGACTAATCTCTCTTCTAAACAGCAATCTCAGGGTGTTATTCTTGATCTCTCATGGACTGCCGAACGATATGTAAAGAGGAAATAAGGGTACCTTGGAGTCCCAACTCTTCTCGTTATTTTCCACGAAGATCACCAGGTATTGTGCCAGAGTACGGTTTAGCCTCTCACCCATCCTAACCAAGTGACGGTAGAATGCTGTGGCCTGGGTTTTCTTCATTCCTGAAATCCTCATTACCTCAAGGAAATGAGTGGCTTCATAATTTCGCCCTCGAACCGAATAAATCTCTAGCAACACTCTAAACCTGGCAATACATACTCTACAAATACATCAGCTACAGTGTAAGCTTCCTGGTCTGGAACTCGTGTGACCTCAGGCCACTTTGTGAAATAGGCTTGTGCTTCCAGAAGGTACCGATTCCCCTCAGGTAACTGGTAATAGACCGAGTATATCCACTGGCATCCTCTCAAATGGGCCCCAAGGGGAAGGGAACTCCGTCCCCTAACATTCAACCCTTCCTTGAGGTACAGGTTTCACACAGATGGTACCACTTCTCAAAATCCTCTCGACAATGCAGCCAGAAGAACCTCAATCAAACTCTGTCGAAAGTCTTATTTGCACCAAAGTGACCACCTGCTGATATATTATGTAGTTATTTTACCACTGCTGTGATTCTGTGCTCGGGTGAGACTAATTGTAAGTGAATGTGTTTCCCACCATCACTTACTTTCCCATTTCCTGTAAAGCATGCTATTTTTTAGTAGAAGACAATTCCACTATACGCAATATGTATTGACTGCCAAACTCAAATTGGATACCTCCTCGCATTTTGGTCAACATCTATCTTCTTTCCACTTCATTATTGGTTGCAGAGTGGGGACATTTAGCTGATATTCCATAATGCCCTCATCATTCCATGTTGGTGACATATCACAATATACAGTGCCTTGAATTATTGTCCTCGCCTTCCACTATACATTACCCTTACCACCTGATATTCACAATGATGACATTGACTCACAAGGTCTCCTGAAAAGTGCTTCTGCATTGCTATTAAAGGCAGCTAGACCTGGGGCATATTTCAAAGCCATATTCTTACAGGCACTGAATCCTCTAAGCTATTTGACGTAAGAGGTTCCTGAATCTAAGCAGCTAGCTTAATTATGCGTGATCAGTTTTTAAGATAAAATGTCTGCGATAAAGGTAGTGGTAAAAGTGTACAATTCCCTTCATTATGTCCAGAAGATCCCTGCATGTCACACAATAATATCTATGGGCTTCTGCAGTACCTTACTGAAGCATCTCAGTTGTCTCTCCCTACATTCTTAATTTGAGATGATACCGCCCCAATGCTTACATCATTAGAACGAGAATCCCGAATGAGCCCACCTTCATTATTCGGGAAGCTCAGGACAAGGGAAGATAGATAACAGATTGGGTTTAGTCTATTAAAACAACATCGCAACCAGGGGTCCAATAAGATTTTCATTTTGCCTCGGTCGATTCATGCAGTGGCTTGACAATTGTGTCGAAATCTTGCAGAAATCGGTAGTAGTAAACACATTGGAACAGAAAACTAGCCTTTTAAATTTTGTCAGCTAGCAACAGACAGTCTCATATTATTCTGGACTTCTCAGCGTTTGTTTCAATCCCATTCCAGCAAACACAACCTGTTGGCAAAGTGTCGGCGAATTATGGGCCCGATACCTGTACTGTTGGCAACTGCCGTTTCAATGCCAGAAGATAGCCATCTGACAACGGCGTGACATCTTTTTTTGAGACAGTACTTTTGCCATTAAAAAAAAAAAGACAACGGCCTACTGTATTTTTTGGATAACAGATGGATTCACCTAAATTACGTCGGCGTGATATCTCACAGCCAACATGTTGCCAATACCAAAAATAATATTCAGGCCCGATTCGGATATAGCATCTTTATTTTTTAGGTAAGCTGACCTTTATCTTATTTATTCCGGCCCGCTAAAGTTTTCGATACATGGTTCTTTATCACAATAAAGATACAAATACTATGTATTTTTGCCGACAAACTTTTGTAAAGTGTTTTGAAAAGGCAAAACGTTAGCAAGCTGTTAACAGCATGACGTCTTTATGAGACAGAATGTCTGCCACTCGAAAAAGACAAGAGCCCACTGCATTTTTTAGGATAACAGATGGATATCAAATAATTTATGTCGGTGGGATATCTCATGGCCAATATGTCGCCAATAGCCAAAATTTATATCCTGGTCCGATTCCGATATAGCATCTTTGTTTTTTCGGTAAGCTGGCCATCATGTTATTTATTCCGGCCAACTAACGTTTTCGAAACATGGCTCTTTATCAAAATAAAGATACAAATATTATGTCTTTTTGCCGACAAACGTTTGGAAAGTGTTTTTTGAATACGCAAGATGTTAGCTTGCTGTTAATGGCATGATGTATTTTTTTGTCCATGTGTTTACCATTAGCATGTTTTTTTCATGATTATATGTGTGTCATGTGGTAGCCCGTGGCATTTTTTATTTGAATTTTTTTTTTATTTGTACAACCATCCGACATATATATTAAAAACTAACAAAAACTGTTTCGTTTGCAAACCTTTGAAGAAACGAAGAAACAGTTTTAAAATAATAAGTGTTTTAAAATTATGTGTTATATTGTCATGGAATTTATACATTAATTTATAATAATTTGTGTCGTGATTGATTTGAAATTACTGGAGAGTATCAGCAACTTACCCTGGCTGTGTAGGTTAGCATGCAAGACTGGCAACTCAATGGTCTTAGGTTCGAATCCTGCACTCGGCAAGCAAAAGGTTTTCATGTAATATAATGTGTTGAGAATGAAATGAATATACATAAAGAGGAAACAACAATCACAAAAATTTTTTATCGAAAATGTAAGGTTTTTTTCGTGGTTATACTGCTTAGTTCTGGACATCATGCCGCTGCACTCCCGGCATTGAAACGACATCCAGCCGTCGCAGGCCCGGCATCTTGCCGCCATTCAGCCGCCGCAGGCCCGGCATCTTGCCACCATCCAGCCGCCGCAGGCACGGCATCTTGCCGTCATCCAGCCACCGCAGGCCCAGCATCTTGTCAACCATCCAGCCACCACAGGCCCGGCATCTTGCCGCCATCCAGAAGCTGCAGATTCCGAAACTTGTTGACTAGCTTTTACCGGTACGATTCTGGCCTGTACTTTCTGTCTATGTTGGGATGCAAAAAATTTTTTATCTTGCCATTAGCGGTATGGCGTATTTTTGACACTGTTGGCAAACAGTCAGCCGCCCGTCCATATTTCCATCGGGCCGCTTCCAGCATAAGACAGCGGGCCGGCATCATCTGGCCGGAGTTTGTTTGCTATCTTTTACCGGCCGATTCCGGCCAATATTTTTCGTGTTTGTTGGGATGGACCAGTTTTAAAGGTCCATTTTTTTTGTAATTGTAAGCATCTCTTAAGAACCAAATTCAGGCTGACAGCAGCTACTTTCTGAAACACGCATTCTATATTTGTAAGATATTCTTTAAATTTTCTTGGTGTAACCAAAATATGGATTTGTTACACTTAGTAAATGTCTAAGGAGAGGAATTTTTTCATCAGACATTCAAAGGAGGCAAGGGCATTGGAAAACCAGAAAGACATAACTCTAATTGCTAGGTTCCTTTTCATTGGATACAAAAGGCAGTTCTTAGTCTTCTGGGGCCACCTCGCATTGCCAGTACCTGCTCTTTATGTCCAAAGTAAAAATCCACTGATACCCTGAAAGCCTATTCAGTGCATAGTGTATTATTGGGAGTGGATAAAATTCTTTCTTAACCACCTTATTGAGATGGAAGTTACCATGAAAAATCTCATAGAGCCATCTTACATTAAAAAAGAAAAATCGGAGAAGACAAAGGGCTGGCTGATGGCTCTATCACATTTAACTCCTTCATACCTTTCAAAATACCTTCAACCACCAAATATGAAACTAGTGGTGGCCAACTTGGTGGCTGCTTAAAGGGCCTGGTATCCCTTAGTTTGATGTGATGGTATGGAATATTAGTTATGTCAGTGTCATTTGACGTACTGTAAAAGTATCCCTATATGCCTGTAGGAATTTCGAGACTGCCTTCTCTCATCACAAGTTAAGGTTTTTCTTGTACTTGTTAACAGTTCTTCTAGAGCATCTGGCGAAGGATATTTGGTAGTTTGTGGCATCAAAGCTTCTGGAACATTTCGAAGTACCTTTGAGACCTGTATGCAAAACCCCTATCTTGGCCCCCTCCTCAAGTCAAATAGCCCCATCAAATAAAATAAGCATCCTTACTGGTAAACTACCCGATTTTTAAGAGGCCAATGTACTTACTTCAATGACACCCTTTTGCATTAAGGTGCCTTTATGAACTGGTCATATTACACCAAAACACTTGACAAATTTTCCCTGGCCTATCTCTGGAATAATGATTTCGCTAAAAACAGGGGATATAAAAGACTGAATACACACTAGCTCATTGACAAAGACAAATCTCATTTTGACACCACTAACTCGATATTGCCTGCCTGTAGCACACCCAGTTGAGTGTCAGTACAGCACCCCAGATTACATAATGCAATAAGTTTTAAAAGGATTCCATCCTCTATTTCTGCTATGTAAATAACGTGCTCTAGACTAAGATCACCAATCTGCAACTTGTGAGGTTTCGTCTGTTACTGTAGTAAAAAAATAACACTGCTCCATGCTTTTGTTGGACGATCGTTTGAGAGAAGGCCGATGATGTCTGGCCTTACTACTGTGATGGTTGCCCCAGTGTCAATGGTCATCTGACAAGGAGCAGCATTAAAGCTCCCATCTACCAATATGGCATTCCAGTTCTGTTTCACGAAACAGACCTGCAAGAACAGCGGGGCATTTCCTCCAGCAATCACCGACATTTTCCCTTCAAGATCGATGTTTACAATTTTCCCTAAAATTATGCACTCTTACCTTTTCCTCGCTGCCTGCTTCTCGTTTGCTGCTACTGTTGTTGCTGCTGTTGAGTGCAGTTGGCTTTCAGATACCCTGGCTGTACACATGACCAACGCCCAGCGACAATTGGTTGGAGCATGGCGAAGCTCTGTAGTACAGATCCTGGAATCGATGTCCCTCGTGGTCGTCCACATCCCATTCTTTGTCTTCTTGATGCTGCCATTCATGTCTTTGCTCAGCATCACTGCCCACACTAGACATCGAGGCACTGATGCCTGTCTTACTGTCTCCACCTCCAGTGCTCTGGCCGGGACATCCTGGATTGTGTGCGGCACTGCCAGGCATACAGCTTGTCGCACCAATGTATCGGCTCTAGAGTGGACAAAGAAGCAGACTGCGATGGCATTTCGGGCCTCCTCAGGCACCCCTTAAGAGACAGGTTGGACAACGGCCCAATGTGTTGCCACTGCTTCTGTAGTGATTTCGTTGGTCGATGGGCGCGCCTTCACAGTTGGGCATGCTGGGTATGTCGCAAGTATCACTAATCTAAACTCATCTCCAAGGCCAACTCCAGTGTGGAGTATTCTAGCCCATGTCATTCTTGAAGGAACTGCAGTATGCTTACTTTAAGTCCCACCAGTATAGCCGTGAGGCTGTATGCTAGTTGCTTGTCAGTCCAACCATTCAGGGCAGCGACGATTTCGCACTGGTGTCAGTATTCTTGCCAAGGTGTCTGTCCATCGTAAAGGTGGATGTACACAGGAAAGTATTCTTGGCCAACAAGTTGTCTAAGTGGCTCGCTCCATGTGGACAGGTTGGTAGTGCAAGTTGTCATGCTGGCGAGTGACGGCAAGAACTTGCCAAGTAAGATCTTGTCTGGGCATCTCCACTGCAGAGAGAATGTTAAAAATTGTCATATCAAGACCTACACATTTCCAGGAATAGCTCGGAAGCAGAAAGTGAAACATGCTGCAGCTATGGCGGTTTCAGTGTGTCTGAAGATGAAAGGAAACAGAGTACATGTTGGGTTAGAGAGTGGATAAACAGGTGTGGGAGGTTACGTGCATACACAAATCTAATTAAAGAGATGGATATTGAAGATTCACAACTGTACAGGAACTTTACGAGGATGTGTGCAGTGCAGCTTCTCATTGATAGAGATGGTCCAACATTAACCAAGAAGGATACATCAATGAGGAAGGTGATTTCAGTTCACGAACGTGTCTTGGTCACTCGTCGATTGTTAGAAACAGGTGCGTGGATAGTGTTACGGTGTAGGCAACAATATATTTAACGCTTGCTAGGGACACACCCCACGCAGAGGCGACAAACGACAGTATTCAGGGCGAGGCCACAAACAGCGAGATGTTTGGAAAACAGCATCATGGTTTATAAACGTGTGGGAATACTAAAATGCAGCCAGATCACGAAGCGCGTTTTCCTCCACCAGCCACCAACCATTGAGATGTGAAGCTGCCTTCGGCAGCAGACAAGATTATATAAATCCAGTGGATCACGTAGGGATAAAATACTTTAGATAATGGCGTGAGTAAACTTAAAGCAATTAGGTAGTCTAATAATAGTAATTATATTGAACTCCCTGGTTTTAATGTAAAGTAAATTGTTGTAAAATTATGCATTTAACATATTGTAAATGACGTGAGTTCGTTGTATTAAACTAATGACGTAGTGAAATGATATTGTGTCGCCTACCATTCTTGAGTTAAGCACCCCATAGCTGTTTGGTAAGCCCATCAGGCTTATTGGAACGTTGGTAGAGGCACCTCACATTTCCACCCTCTTACGCAGAGCGAGTAGTAAAAGTTTTAAATTACCCTAAAGTAAATATCAAAACATTGGTGGAGAATAGGGCTTTCCCACCTCTTTTAGAGTGCACAGCTCCGCCAAACGCCGTTAAAGAATTTTTATAAATTGTTTAAATATTGTAAAGATTAAATTTTAATAATATTAAAATTTCGTTGCGAGCGATAAATTATGTACCACCTTCCCCCAACTAAACTAGAGTAACCCTCCCGCCCATGCAAAATTAAAAAAAAAAAATGGAATTCTGTGGCAAAAGAATAGTTTTTTGAAATTATATTTATTTGCATTGTAAAAGACCAGTAACTACAGTTGAAAATTAATAAGATACTGTAACGGTGAATATTAAATACTCTTTGTGCAACGGACGTGTAAATAAATGTAAATAAGAAACATTTTGGAGTGTTATATTGCTAATGTAAATAGTATTATCATCAGAATAAAACGAGAAATAAAAAATGATTTTTGTACAGGAATGAATGAACAGACTATGTGTTAAAAGCGTAAATTTTAACAGTAAATGAAGAGTGGCAGTAATGATAAAGGCGACTAGCATTTAGGCATGCCAGATGTTATGTTCACCAGCGGTCATGCGACACCGCAACGACGTAAGTTCTTGAAACTCGGCATTGTCCTTGTAATGCAGGCAGTTCGTACGTGCGAGTACTACGCACAGGGCAAACCGTCATGGTAGACGTAATTCCTTAACTGACATACCCCCCTCCCCCCTTCGAGCATTAGACATTCTCGCAATTCATTTTCATTATATACATATTTCGGGCACACTTTGAGGTCAAATACATGGTTTGTTTTACTCACGAGCATAGAAATACAATGGGCACATTTTCGGGAACTGACCCAAATTTAATAAGTCTCATATATGTATATATATATATATATATACTGTCCTGTGGAGGATTTTCCAGGCAGTATAAGCGTTGGAATGCGCTGGGATTTTACTGTGGATCCCAAAAATATTATGCAATGTGCCACCGAGGGCACTGCAACTAGGCCTCAATGCTCTGCAGAGCACAGAGAAAGTGTGCGTCCCGATAATGTCTGAAGTGTAAATAAATTACGATATAGTTTAACCAATTAAAACGACATTTAGAAGATAAGGCATGATATACAAATATTTTTCTATGTTACACTATGTGCTAAACTAGACCTTTAGATGATAAGGTATCTTATGTAAATATTTTCTATGATAAACTAGAATAAGCTTATGTAAATAATTTTTATGTACACCTAGAATAAACTTATGTAAATATTTTGCTATGTTAAGCTATAATACCCAGCCACCGCAAGTACGCGCGACCATTACGCCATTTCAGTACCTTTAATTCATGATCTGTTTCGCATTAATGCACTCCTTATAAAAATATATATGTGCTAAATTTGCTCGCCATAAAAATACATAAGGTAAAATGGTACAAGTATGTTTGGTGAATTAAAAAATTTAGATTTTCAGGATTGCTCTCTCAAAAAGTATAATTACAATAATATAAAACATGGAGGAAAAAATTAGATTTGCTAGATAATTTTATTAAATGCTCACTATGACAGAAAATTATATTTGAAACTCACAGCATTGGAAAAGGTATACTTTCCTCGCAATACTTTCAATGCATGCATTATTGACTAAAACATGGAGAAATAAATGAAAACTTCATTACTTTAAAGAAAAAAAAGTTTTTTGTCTCCTCTGTGGCTTTGAAAACGAGCATATTTCGCACAATATGTTAACAACGATTTTAACCCGCCGAGTCTCTGTGTACACGATCGTGGACATGTTGAAGGTGAAGCATATTTATGATTTGAACTGTACACAAGGTATCAGTGTTTTGTTCGTATTTCTTCTTAGCAGTCTGGTTTGTTGACGTTTGTACATCTCTTTTTTATGAATGGTCAATGCTGTAGTCAGTAAGCACGCAGTATGTTGCTTACTGGCAGCGAAATTCTTTTTAACATTTAATACATATTATTGTTGGCGAATTTTGATCTACCGAGAAAAGTAAAACTCCTATCGCTCATTCGTAAGTGATCAGTTCTCTTCGGCATGCGGATAAACCAAATTTAATGAGCTTTTTAAACACGCAAGGGATACACGGCTCCAAGGCCGCACAGCAGGTGACGTGTTATCACCGCCAGTGCGCTCGCACTTGACTCGGGGTCATTTACACTGGACCCCTTACCCGCCACCCCCCCCCCCCCCCAACCTCCTTTTCTGTCAAGAGGTGACCTACGGACGTCACCTGCCCCACGCGCCTGTTATGTCAGGTACGCGTGCCTCGCGCGCCTTTCGGTGTGTGAGTGTGTGTGTGTGTGTGTGTGTGTGTGCGGGCGCGCGTGCGTGGTTACAAAGCCAGGCTGCTTTATTATTTTTATAAAATTAAATTATTATTTTTCTACAATAGTAAAAACCAATTGAAGAAAGTGAATATAAAAAATCTATCGTCACCATGTAGATAGTGAAAACGACGAGGAAGCATGTTCGCATGCAGTCTCCAGTTACCTGGTACCATGTAGGTGCAGGACTGTGAAGATGCTAACACTGCTCTTGCCATGCAAGCACAGGTATTATTTTAGATTTTGACAAGGTCAGCCTGAGACGCGAGAGTGGTGTTGGAAAAGGTGCTGGGCAGTGATTGGGTAGGGGCACACCTCTTGAATCCAAAATGGTGGTCCTCACATTGGGTTACATAATAGATATGGCATCACGATCGTATGCACCTTGAAAAGACGAGTCCGGTGATATGTAACATTCAATACTTACGCCCGCAAAATTTTCTAAATATAAAAATATATTTGAATTAATTAATAATTTTTTTTTCTAATTTCTGTTATTTTACCTTGATTTCTCTTGATTGGGCAGAGTGAAGGGGGTGGTCAACGCTTTTCGTGATGGTTAGACGCCTAATGGGTGGTGGACTAGAAGCAATAGCCGAGCCTCCCAAATCACCACGAATTGTCTGAAAATTGAGGCTCGTTGGTTCACTACTGCATATTCTAGAGCAAGGCTTTTTTTTTTTTGGGGGGGGGGGGGATTTTTAAGAAAAAAAAGGGGAAATTCTGAGGGAAAATGGCGGCTGGCCGATCGGAATGACAGATCATGATGTCGGAATCCAAGATAGCGGACGGCGCCACGCGTCACTACCGGTAGTCGTTGCAACCGAATTGGCATAACCCTACTACTGTTGACAATTTCTTCGCATACTTCTACGGCACTACACGTTCCTTTGTACTGCATTCACTCTTTCATGGTGAAGTATTTCATGTGGCAGTCAGTGTAATACTTAATTTTGAAAACTAGCTCTATATTTAGTCTTTCCATTACGCATCGTTCAGTATGTAACGTGAAGATATGTTCCGCAATACTCAAATAACACACTAACATCTACATAATAAAAGAATTATATTGCTTTCCAATAACTTCACAAAGAGTTAGAATTCAATAATTGTCCATCACAATTCAGTGAGTGACTGATGAGAGAGTTATGAAACTAGATAGAGTTATCAAATTAATTAAATTTTTTTAAAGAGTGCTAGTAAAAGTACCAGACTGAAGTCAGCCAATCCCACGTCTTACCAAGTCCATAAAAAACAGTCTTCTGCTCATTTTTAATGAACAATGTTGAAATAAACCGCTTGTAAAATATCCCTTTCCATTATTGAGCATAATGCATTGCGCTAACCTGGTCCCGCCATTTTACATCACTGGGACGCTACTCCCTCAGCGCGGGGGTAGATCGATCCCTTGTGAGGGACCTTGGCCACCCATTTGGTTGTCAGTTAGCTTGCGGAGGCGAGGAGAAGCTAACCCCCTCCCCCATCCAACGTGGCCGCGAATGATAAAAACTAATTCACTATCATATCTTCGTGCAAGTGAATGTTACTTAGGAACTTAGGAAATTCTTATCTCTGTTAAATACACACATTGCAATAACAACTGACGCAACAATAGCATATTTATCATTCTAATAAATCGCAGTGTCGTTTCATCGTTCATTAGGATTATACGGTTAGATACTGATAATAGACCATTAATGTGCGGACGTATGCAAAATGAACAGAAAGAAAAAACCAAACAGTTTTAAAAATGAGTTAATTGCAATAAACCTATAGACGGGTTTGAATCTATCAGCATTAAACCTATTCACACGTGAAACTAAAATAGTCAATTTCGTCATTACATGGAGTACGTGACACTTAAGCTAGCCTGCCTACTCACCGGTACATTTATATTGCGCTTCGTTTAGTTTTTTTAACACATTTTCCAGTATCATCCAATAATCTCCTCCTCTTCTCAGTTATCAACGTTTCCTTTATACACGGTGCGAGAAGAATAATGAGTGCTATTATCAGTAATATCGAGAGCGCTCGGACAAAATACAATGTAATATCTCCCGCAGGCGAGGCTGCAAATGGATCGCGATTTCTTTTCCGCTGAAAAAGAGAGCGAGCGAGAGAGAGAGAGAGAGAGAGAGAGAGAAAGAGAAAGAGAAGAAATTGGTGTATCGCATATTCGAGTCGCGAGGGCTATTTGTTGATGTACGGTCCCAGAAGGCTGCGCTCAATGGATGCGTATCTTTCCTCTTACCAGACCCCCCCCCCCCCCAACACCCCACAGCACAAAATTCGTTAGCGGGGGAACTACCAGGAGGAAACGACGGATAAATGAAGAACCAATCGGTTATTTCTCAGTGGAGCGGAATACAAAAAAAAATGACATTTCCGTGCCTTGCAATAATTCGAGTCTAGATATTTTCATATCAAGGGAACAAAACAAGCGCAAAACGTTTTATGGGGGAAGGGAATAAGAAATGACTGCGATATAAAAGACGGAATACGGCGCAGGGGTTTTCTTTTTTCCAAGGTCTGTAAAATAGAAGCATAAGTTAGAAGTCTGTGCAGAATCCCGGGGAATGCCTGTCATTCATATTAATGTCGCATACTGCAGCATCGCCGTAAGGAGCGAGGAGTAGACGTTGGGGGCTCTCGCGGCAGGAGAAGATTCTTCCGAGTCACTAAGCATCACGAATCGGGCCAGGGATGACTGGTTAAGAGGGTGGGTATAGAAATCTCTAACAAGTTGGAAAACTCCCCGGGTATACAGGTGGAATGAGGGGGGTGGGAATTGTAATGGCGTAACTCGGTTCCTGCCAAGCCAAGTGATGGGAGGAGCGTGTGGGAAGAAGCAGCTATGTCCTCGTTTCGGGGCCACTAATGGCCTGGTCGATACCGCCGTGTTTTTTTTTATTGGTGCAACGCGCAAACAAGTTTGTACGATATAATCCAGTTGAGTGAGGTAACTTGCTTAGCAGCAATGCTATTCTGCTACAAACTCGACAGTAAACATGATTTAATTTACATATGAAAGAGATTGTAAAATATAGTAGAATTAATGTACAATAATTGCTAATCCTACAATTTATTTCATAAAATCGATGCAAGTGTAAAAAGTGCCGTAAGCATGTACTACAGTACTTATAAATGATCTTGTGTCAAATTATTATAAAATTCCCTATCCTGACCTTGATACATACACGCGCAGTTTTCAATATCGCCTGTTATAACGTATTAATTCACCGACAGGTAATTGAACACTGTAAATTGTAATTTGTTATATAATTTTTCTGCTGTATATTATTACGTTAGTGATAGTACAAAGGATCTTTAAAGCAAAACCACGGATTTATTAATTACTGTGGTACTATTTTAGCAATTATTACTTTAATATGTATAAAATAAAGACGAAATTAATGACAAGCCGTTTAATCGCTATATTTATAATAAGAATTTAAATTTCAAACCACTTTCAATAATGCACTGCTTCATTATTGTAGATATGTCACTTAGTATTCTCGACAGAATATTAGCAATGACTTTCACAGGCTATTTTCGTGTGATAATATGTATAATAGTTTCCGTCGGCATCTGGATAAAAATAATACAATACGACAATTATTTATACGAAAAAGTAACATTTACAAATTTCTAATTTTATTGAAATATTAAAATTAGTTTTATTAATATTATATACGAAATATAATATAATTTAAGAGTAATATCAACTTGTAATATAATAGACAAAAGGAATATTCTTATGTACTGTAATCTATTTTGAAACAAAAATTGACTCTCAACAGCGGAGCTATAGGTTCCTTGGCCTGAGATAGTGTTATGTAGCTACGGTAATGTACAAGTATTCAGCTAGCCGATAAACAACTAAATATGTACGTATTCATAACTGTTATGATATAGATATGAAGCAAGTTGTTACGCCGCTTCGATGAGTCACTTGTGCCACTTCGCCCCTGGCAGCTGGTATCCACTCATCCTTTCTGAATAGTCTTATTTGCATTCGCGAAAATATTCATCCTCTATCTGTTGCAAATGCCCTGTACGGCGCGAATGTGCCTTAAATAATTAGTATTTTTCCATCTCAGGGCTAGAAGATTACAGTACACTCTAAAAATAGGGAAAATTACTTAATAAGTGTAAGGTAATATTCGCGAACTTGTGTGGGAAACGTAGTTTTCCTTATGGGAAAGTTAAATTACCGTACTCTGGATTAAAACTCATGTACATGGTAGTGTAAAATGCCATACATGCATGTGAAACTTACCTTATGACGTGTGGATCTCCTCGTCCATTTGTAACTATTTGATAATTGTATTTTATATAATTTTTTACCTTCAGATGAATTTTTGTTGTGTGGTCATACAAGCTGTACAACATGGCTTTTCATATGTATGGTATAATTACCGCACTCTGGAGTAAAATCCACGTACATAGCGGTGGAAAATCCCAAAAATTGATGGGAAAATTACCTTACGACGAGTGCATCTCTTAGGCATTATCTCAACAGCTAAGTGGGAGGACGGGTGGAAGAAACAATCCCGTAACACGCTAATATTCACTAGTATTGGCAGGCGGTCGTCGTGGTGTAATGGATAGCGCATCGACCTACCGTGATAGCGGACCATGGCTCGCGCCCAGCCACCAGCAAGCGTCGAGTTGAGGTTTCAGTTACCATTTGTCATTCGTCAGAAGACGTAGGTATAAAAAAAATTAACACTGCATATACTCCGGGGTACTTTAAAATGTAATTCTATTATACAATATTAGTAGTAGGGGCGACGGAGTCCTACCCCACTTTTGATTTATAGGATTAACCATTTGCTATCAAATTAATCGGATTTATTCTTAATCGAATCAAAAAAATTATCCTATACTATTCCGACCAAAAAAATTAATCCTAATCCTAATCCTATAAAATGCGATCAAAGAAATTTGATCAAAGTTTTTGTATAAAACTTGTTTGGTGAAATTTCTTCGGAGGATTTTTGTATAGTTTGGTGTGCTTTATTTTCTTTCTTTCTTTTTGGGTGGGGATCAGCTCTGGTAAGTCCTCGCCCTCGGAGCTCTGTCGCTGTACTGAGGTGTTCGTGTGTTGGGGAAGGGGTGTATATAGGGGAGCGGTAGTGTCAGCACGACGATTCGCACTCGACTAAGGGGAATCTTATATTGTCTAGGGTATATATGTGTTATGTTTTGTGCAAGAGTGGCATCAGTTTTTATGGCATGAGAGTGATATCGCTTGTAGACTTTGATGGGATATAGGCGATTTTCTGGTTCTAGTAATTAAACAGAAATAGAAAACGATGTATAGTTAACACATGAGAGAAGTGTAGGAGTGTTTAAACTATAATGTAGCCCAGCTATGGAAATAAATATAATTATTTTGGTATATGTCCATTGGGTTTGGGAGATCGTGGAATGAATTGTTAGTACCACCCCACCTGATTAGATATGTGATTCAAAATTAATTAATTAAATGGCTTGCAAACACAAGTATGTGACTATCACTAAACTAATTATGGAATCCAGCTATCCTGTTTTTTAATTAATGAAACTGTACACGGAGGAGAAACATATCCGTCCAGCTGCGAGGTTTGCTGAAGGAATGGCATCAGTATAGGATTTGCGGAGACTTATAAGCACAACTAGAGGTGTGACCAACATGGGGAAATTAATTTACATTGCAGTGATTCAGGTGATAATAATTCAGGAGAAGGTGGAGGAGATGAAGACACAAAATTGAAATGTAAAATTTCTTCTAACTCTTGGCATAAATAGTTGTTATACACCTCTTCACCCAGATTATTAAAGGGTATAACCATTAAGTCTAATGGAGTGCAACAAGAACACATTTTTAGTTTTCATACATGTTGCTCACCTGATTTGATTGTTGTTATTAAATTTAGAGCTTCTATGCTCGACGCTGGATGTGGCGCAGCAGTGGCTCTCGATGCTGGAGGCGATGCTGTAGGTAGTCTCATAGGCGGAGGTGGTGCTGTAGGTAGTCTCGATGCCAGAGGCAGCATTGTAGGTATTTTCGACAGTGGAGGTGGCGCTGTAGGTAATCTCGATGCTGGAGGCAGCACTGTAGACAGTCTCGACTGCATATGCGGTGCTGAAGTTAGTCTCGATGCTGGAGGTGGCATTGTAGGTAGTCTAGATGATGGAGGCGGCACTGTAGGTAGTCTCGATGGCGGAGGCAGCACTGCAGTCACTCTTGGTGGCAGAGGCAGCACTGTAAGTAGTCTCGACTCTACGCCAGACACTGTGCTCCAGTTCCTCTCGACATTGAAGGAGATTGTGTAGGTAGTCCCGACTTTATAGTCGCTCTCGATGCCAGAGGCTGCGCTCCAGTTCCTCTCGATGTTTACAGAGGCAGTGTAGGTAGTCTTGTTACAATAAAAATTTTCAAGCTCTATATCAAAGTCTTGGTTCGATAAACCAAGCAAGTAATATTCGTAGGAAATCGACATCACAGTGCGAACCGCACAAGTGAAGTACTGGAAACAGTGGAAGGGGGCTTACATGCTAAACTCCTATTTATAAAAATTTTCAAAATCCCTCCAACCAGCAGGTCAGAAAACCGCATGTCCCCTTACCTTCCCTTGCCCCACCCTTGACTTTCAAATAACTTCAACACCTCATCCGAACCTCTGAGACAAACCTCTATACTAAGTTTCCTCCTCGAAGAAATGAAAACGAATCGATTTCAATAATAAATAAATATTTTATATTTCATTACAAATAAATATATAATGGAATTTCTAATGCTGGTTATTTATTAACAATGATATTATAATGTTACATATCAATAAAGGCATATATAATTTATATGTTGCTGATTTACCAGACTTAGTATAATCCATACAACAAATCATTATTGGTATACGATAATCCCACATTAAGGTTTTCTAAGGTTTTTTTTTACCTTTTAAAGATAATGTTCATATTTTTTATTAATTATTTTTTTAAGTTTTAAATGTAATTACTGTTTAATAACATTAACTATTATTAACAGCTTACCCAATATTTCTGTAAACCTTAAAATAAATTTATCTTTACCTCTGAACTTATTGAATTCAACATACTGTTGCAAAATATGTTAAGTAAATTACGTTCCCTTTTTATTATGGTGCATATTCTTATTATTATTCTGTCTAGACATTTAGTTATCTTCTGTTAATTTGCATTCAATTTTCACTATGTTTAAAATTATATTTTATATGATAATTTTTGTATAGCTTGGTGCGTGAGTGAAATAAAACTTGTTGCATAAATGAGAATTTGATATAAGTCTGAGTATTTTTGAAAATTTTCATTATATTTTCTATTGTAATGGAAGCTGTAATGTATTTCAAAATTTTATTAAGTAGAAATCAAAATATATTACTCTAGAGTTCGCATTCAGGTAAGAAGGCATTTTGGCCTTGGTATGCTCGATGGTTAAATGGTTTACCTGAGCTAAACTCTAGTAAGGGGACTCAGAGCGACCGTGGGTGTCTGCTTCATGAAAATCTTCATGCCTGGGTGTCTTCAGCATATTATAAAGGTAAAGTGTTTGTTGGACTAAGGCGTACACCCTCTGTGAGCTCAGTTTGTGATTGGTAGTACTAGAAAGTTATTAAATTTAATCTTTATAGCTTGTGAGTCTGCTCGAAGGTTGGTAGCATTACTAAGCATGAATAACTCTCAACATAATGGTTTTTACACTTCTGGAGACATTTGCATATGCTATAAGTTTACCAATTCGAAGCAAGTATAAATTATTCAGTTTACAATTTCTTCATCAGAAATAATTCTTGTGATTCACTTTGATTGAAGCATCTATAAAACTGAGCATGCCTATCTTTTACCACAACATGAGTTACGTTAAGTTTATTAACCAAGGATAATATTTTTCATTTATTAAGAAAATAACTTCACTTTTAAAAAGGGCTAGTTTAAACAAACATACAAAAGGAATTCATTTTAAGACATATTTATTGATTAAAACATACAAATACAGTTTGTTTCACAAATTTATGAACTTTTTTTACTACAGAATGTTTCAAATGTTAAAAAAGCATTTCTTTCCAAAACAGAGTCTAAATGGTTTACTCCAACATGCTAATAACTTACTTATATTCAATATACACTTCGATTTCTGTATGCACGAACAGGTGATTTCGTTCTCTTGTTGATTCATTTTTAGGAACTACTGGGTTACATACAACCAAAATATTTTTTATACTAAATTCCACTCATTAGTTCACAATATTCTCTCATCCCAAATAATGCCATATCACTCGTATAATATTCACAGGTGATTCAGGAGGAGATTCATAATAATCTATTTCACCCCAGTCAGACATAATTGCCCAAGGTAGAATTTAATTTAGAGTTTTTCTCTGCAGCAAAGAATCTTGAATTATATCCATATGTTATACACAATTGTTTGAACGATGGACAATGGCATTCCTTTGAATATATGTTACTTTCCATTCCAGACACTTTCGAAAATATGTTTTCACCCAATTCCACCTACATATATTTCATGATTATTTAAGTATTTTTTGCAAATATTTTTGATATTCTCATACTCCATAGGCCTATCTCCCCTCTCCCATTTTAAACCATGGTGGTGTTTGCTTACCCACCTATTAGTTTTCTTGCATTTGGGTGTTAGATATTTCCAGTCGAAAGGTGTTTTAAAGCTGAATACAGTTGTATGTTCTTCATTTTTAGTAATAGCTAATTCTTTAATGATAAATTAATCTGGATATTGAAATCCTTGTACATAGCAAAACATCTTGTCGTAGTTGTGGTTTGTCACCTACTGACTCAATTCATCATTTTCGCCAGCTTATCTCTTGCATTGTAACTTGCTAATCTATTGTGAATTATCAAAGCAAGTGCTGAATATTTTCTGGAATGAGTGTATTTGCAATTATTTCAATTCGTGAATCAATAATGCTATTGGTAATTGTGTCTTCTTGTTTGCTTACATCAAATACAAATAATGCTCCTCTACTTTCAAAGGTGTACTAGTATCGGTGAACTCATTTTATTGTAATACAATTCCTGAAACTTTGTATACATAGGAAGCAAATAAGGAATTCCCCACTATCAAAATTCGTATTAAAATCAATATGGGGATAAGCCTCACTGTTTAGATATGGTTAAATATTTTTTATTTTACAATTATTGAATAATGATCAACACACTTTTAAATTATTTTGTCGGTTTGTTTGAAAACACATGACAAAAAATTGTGGTTTCTCAGACAAAAAACTTGATTTCACATGTCACAACTATTTTGTGTGTAGTTGGTAGGTTTGGAAAGGATTCCATAGCCCATGATATGTATGCAATGTCTAAACTATTCCCTTTTTCGATATATTTTAAAAACTTTACACAATTGCATTTGTTAATTTTAATATGTGGCATCAGCATTCAACACTTTTAAATTCAAATCTAGACCTTCCTTATTATTAGCTGTATCATATATGGTTCTCGAATGTGTGTTAGCAAATAGAATAATTAATTCTTGTATATCATTTAAAATAATATGTTTATAGTCTTCAGTGTAGCCCAAAACCATACTTATTGGAATAACAAATTCATATTTTCCTCCTGGATTTATTTCTAGTGAATAATCACTAGCAGTGCTCCACCCAGCCATCAGCCATGTATAAAGATTGTTTACAGTTTGCAAGATGGTTTTTTTTTATCATGGAAGTAATTCCAACATCCCTTGTCTGATCGATTTCCACTCCATTTACCAAATATGAGATTCTATCTATTAAATTAAGCATTCCATTTCTTACTATCTTTGTAGTTGCTGGATTACTTTCATCGACTGTTGTTTTAATTGTTCCTCTAAACCTTCAACTTTATTTCAACAGTAGTGTGTAAATATTGTGAATTTGTATTGAAATTCTTATTTCCAATGGAAATGTATACGGACCAACTTTGAACACTTCATACACATGTATTTAAGTATTTGTGATTGCGTCTTCATAACTGATCAGTTCTTCAACTTTAAGTACATCTTCCATTTCGATTAACAGTATAGCCTAATTCTTTTTAAAACAATTTGTTGCCTTGTGTTAACTTCACAGGTAACTTATTTGAAGTGAGTATTTTATGCTTGCTTTTACATATTTTTATAGTTCATTTCTTGTAAATACATTCCTAAGTGAGATACTTCTTAAAATAACCACCTACTTTACGTCTGTATTAGATGTTATATACAATACCCATTTTGAGTGCAATATTCACTGAATGCATCTGTTTCTACAGATGTTTTTTACATGTAAATGGTTGGTAATTTCTTCATTTCTAATAGTAATAAATTTACTGTCTTGATCGACAATTGTAACAATTATTTTATCAACACAAATCACTATTACTGGAAGATATATAGCAATGTATTCAGTTTCTTAATTATTTTATATCCTGGAGCCACCACACACTTGAATTCATGTAGTGTATTAGTCAGTTTGACATTCAGATATGAACTGCCTACAATATTAACAATTATACAACATACATTTACCGACAATATATTAACCTGTTTAGATTATTTGTGTAATTCATTAGTGGAATACACTCTCCATTTGTAACCTAACATACTTGTAATTGAATTGTCTTCCGAGAAATCGATATTGACATTACTATAAATCGCACTAGTTAATGTATTTGGATTTCCATGTAATTGGAAATTCAGATCTTTAGTTAATGCTACTTTAATGAACTAAGTCATTCAACACATCAGATCCTATCAGTATCACAATCTTATAGGTTTTTTTTTACCATTGTTAACCATAAATGTTTGGTTGTGCATATCAGTGTTTTGTATACTGTTGTAAGTAATGAATTCGATTAAACTTATTTGCCATGCTCCATCTAACTCCAACATAGGGAAATATACCACACACAATTTTGATGAAATACCATTAATATCAATGTTATTTACATATTACTAACATGTTTAATTTTGCACTTACTTATATATGCTATTTATAGACAAAAAACTTAGACATAAATGCCCACAATTAATTGTATTTGGTAATTATTCTGTTTGTTAATTGTACCTTAATTGTGTATTTTTAAAATAATTATGTAATTCAATTCGAGGATGTAAGTCACCAAAACTGTGGTAATACAATGATTGATTTATATTTTTAATTAATGCTACCCAATGTGTTCCTTTGTTTATTTCGAATCTAAATTAACAATCATATATTCATGGAGATTTGTTTTCTTTCATAATTTGTCTCTCATATACACACCTCGGAAATAGGGAATGTCCAGTTTGTTTACAAATACATTAATATCTTTGTTTGTTAATGCATGTTTTGAAAGACTCTTTAGGACTTTCTGTATTTTTTTCCAAGTTTGGAGTTTTTTTTGTCCTTGCCCAATTTTATAGGGTTTCAAAAACATTCCTTTACCATTTGAATTATCTGATCTACTGATAGCCGAAACTCCTCCGAGGATTGATCCAAAAGCTGTTAATGCTGGAAATAGGAACAGAATGATTCCTCCTTTATTTGTTTTTCATTTTGTTTTACATAATAAACCCATGCCTTTTTTAACCTTTGCGTGCATGACTTTGTCAACAACCCAGGCACCTAGCTTTTCACCTGTCGTAGACGGATTTTTCCTTACATTTGCTGCTTTATCGGCTAGAATTGTATCTGCTATATGTCTTTCTTTCATATGGTTTTGTCGATCATAAACTATATCGTGTTCTTCACAAGTGTTATCCACAGAGAGTTTATTCGTTGATCATTCCGGGCCAGACGTTTTGAAAATTTAATACCAGGCCCACAATAATTGTGTTTTGGTAAATGCAACTCAAATGGTAATTTATTAATCAATGTATTCAATACTCTGCATCCTTTTTTGATGCGTTTAGAATGAGCCATTATTTTCAACTAAATGGAAGCCTATAAATAGACCCGCATCTATAGTTTGACAGTAGTACATTACATTATGTAATACCATATAAATGAAGATTATAAAACAAAATGTACATCTTCCTGTAATTGTAAATATGAAAGAAAAAACATAATTGGGCAGAAATATGGTATTCATTTACCATCAAATATATATTGTATAATAAGTGGTCCTTCTTCATGTAGAAAAATGTGTGTTACTATGTCGCTGTTGGAATATCCAAATGGGCTTAATATTTGAAAATGTATATGTATTATCGAAAGCATACAGCAGGAGGAATAGCAATGATTAGCAAGTATCTTATCACTAATAGAAGGAATGCGATATTTCCCTTTTACAAATATAGAAAATATCGTGCCTCCAAATGAAGCATTACCCAATTATGTATTTATTTTGACGATATTTGGTCAAATAGAGCAATATTTTAATTTTGGTAGACATTCAAATGTTGATTGTTTTTATGTATCACAAAGTTATGCAGGTATTCCAAAACATAATTTGCACAATAATGCAAATATGATCATTGTATTTAAAATGGATAACATGGACCTGCAACATATTTACAATGACCATGTTTTAGGCGATATGACGTTTACAAAGTTTAAATATATGTGTTTTTACTGTTGGGTAAACAAATATGGTTTTCTGGTGATTAAACCAACACCTCCCTCATATAAAGGCAGATATAGGTCTGGATTTGACAGTTTTTACTTCCCAAACAAGAATAAATATAAAGTATAAAATACAATCATTACAATAGTTGTTTAACCAAAAATCGCGGTGGGACTTGTGATTTGTACAGGCATATATTATGAAATGTGGGAATGGCTGTGAAAGATACTGATGTGGCAAATAAATGTTATATGGAAGACTTAAACACCATTATGCTAAACATATTTAAATCACATTCGACCGATATTCAAGAGAAATTAATAAAGTTGGTTGATTTGAATGATAATGTTTATAAAACACGAGAGTGATTGCAAACATTTTAACCAATATTAGTAATGATTTACAGAGTAATGAAATTAAAATAGAAGAACATTTAAATGGATTTATTAAGGGCTTTAATGATATGACAAACATAATTTTTACAACACAACTTGCAGAAATGCCAGACAATTTAAGAGTTGTAATGAATGAAGTGGTACGTGCTAGTATTCCAAAACAACTTGAAATACGAATGGAAGAAATAACGAAATATATAAGTGATGAATTGATTAATAAAAATTTGATTTAGTTACACAAACATATCTGAGAAAACAAAATTATTATTTGGAAACTTGATTTACTTATTTCATTAATGATTTGAGAGTTGAAACTATAGCTAAACCTAATGGTATTTTAAGTAAAGTCGATAAGATTGAAAAAGCACAAACTATTCGATCTAGTGTAGCAGTTAGTCGACCTACTACAGCAGTTCGAAAAGCAACGACTTAAGTCATATATAAATAACTGGAATTTAATGTAATATAAATAATTTAGCCTGCCTATGATTTGGAATTACATAACGTTATATCTGCTGTCAAGGAGGAATTTTACAAGCCAAATGAGCCCATATGGAACAAGAAGTTTTAAATGAAGAAATAATTAAACCTGTTATGAGTAGAATGGATGTTTTACATTCTGTGTTGAATACGCCTAACTAAACACATTCGAAAATTAAATAGAAAGAAGAACATTTCAAGAAAAAGAAAAAGCAACCCGTTTCTCATTTAACACATTATTTAGTTTTAAAACATACTTCACCTATGTGCGATACAACATTTGGTGTACATCGAAATGGAATCGCATGGTTTCTGGGAGATTTGGTAATTACATTTTTGTCTGACAATAGAGTTAAAATAGGTTATTACACAATTGATGTGAGTGAAGGTTCGTTTGAAGTATTATTTGAAAATGTTCCAAATGGATATTCCGACACCGATTTCGAGAAATATAAAGAACTTCTTCATTGTATGAACGCGAATAACTGTTTAGGAGATGAAAATCATCCGTAACTACATTTAATAGGCAATAGTGTCGGAAGTGGAATAAATAAAGATGAAATTGGCGATCGGTTTTCTCCTGTATATTGGAACAATACTAATGCATTGGTTGATAAATTAAAACTTCTCATCGCTTCGAGAGAATCTGGTAATAATTCACATACAAACAAAATTGTTTCTATCATTGAAGAGCTGAAATAAGACAGTCATATTATCAATGAAGTTTAGTAATATTGCTAAAGAACTTCGTGATCCAGACAGGATAAGATACCCTAGAAGAAGAGTTATTACTAAGGGGTTAAATGATCATTTTGAAAGCGATTTGTGTGAAATGACATTGCTTTCCAAATACAATAATGGATATGAATATATTTTAACCATAATAGACGTTTATTCCAAATATGGTTGAGGTAAACCTTTGAAAAACGAAACTGGGAAACAGGTCAGCAATGCAAATTAAGACCATTTTGAAAGATAGAACCCCACATTTACTCCAAACCGACAGACGAACCAAATTTTTTCTGTAGAATTACGGAAACTAATGACAGATTATGGTATTAATCACTATGCAATGTTTTCAGACCTTAAACCCAATTATGTGGAATAATAAAACAAATTGATTAAGCAGTTAATAAATAAGCATTTCCATCGGAAGGGACTTACAAATGGGTGGATGTTTTACTTTAAATAATTAAATTTTATAATTCCAGATGTCATAGAACTATCAAGATGGCCCCCAAAGAAGTTATGGACAATACTTTGATGAAAACCATTTATAATAATGTTCAAAGTGGGTGAATAATTACAAATCTCGAAACAGAAAGGAATCTATGACAAAAAAATTACGATTAATTTGTCTTAAGAAAAATTTAAAATTATTTCAGTAAGGCAATAATTTCCCAGAGTGTATTACCTTGAAACCTATGATGGAGAGTATATAAAAAGGTGGATTTTGTGAACATGAATTGCCAAAAGTTAGTTTTCCACATTAATATTTGATTGACAAAATCATTAAAAGGAAAAAAGATATGTCCTTGGTTCGATGAAGGGGCTTCTCATAAGTACACAACTCGTGGGTAAAGAATAAAGCTATTAAAAGATTGTAATACAATGTAAAATTATGATACTAAATAAAAATATTTTAAATAATATTTTATGTGTTATTTTATTTAATTAACATATCGATAATAATGTTGTTATGATGTGCAATCAATCTGCCTGTTGATTGGTTTATCTTTCATTTGATTATCGTTTAAGTGATAATACTTTATATTGTAACACCCATAAATTAGGGTTTTTATGCATACAATTAACTTAAATTATTTTTTCTGTTCTTATTGCTACACATATTGTCATGTAAGAGTTAAGGTAATATTTTTCACACATGTCACTTATATGATTTCAACTGCCTATGTAAATTTCATTTCTTTTTATTAATTTAATTTTTCTGAACACATAATATTTTTAAAAACTTAGAATTATGGTAGCAATAACAAACATGTGTAATTTTGATAGTCTAGTTCATTTTTCATTGTGTATTTATTTTTATAAAATTAATATTTATTTTTGGTGTGATCTCAATTTTATAAGAATTTTTACTTTTTATTATATTATATCTCAGTTCTGAAAACACGTATTCTTTGGTTTTTCTTCATTTAGGTCGTTAGAAGTGGTTCATGTGACTGGTTTGAGTAATTTTGATCCACATTAGCCCGCAGGTTTAAATCCTGATTGTTGATTGGCTGATGCTATAGGCCCCCTTAAACTAGTGTCAGTCTGCAGAGATGAACATTCTCTTTGCTAGCAGCCTCCAACGACATCAGATGTAGGGTAGGACCTCCCATCTGAACTGGATGGATACATAGGACTTTAAATTAGTTTTATGGTGTGTAGACGTATCCCTGAACCAACTTTTAAGTAAACTTATAACAAGCAATGGAGCTTGTGTCAATGGACGCCCATTCGCGAAGTTAAGTGGTCAGGAGATAGATAGTTAAACATGCCGTTTACATACATGCAGACCAGAGCTCCATGTATCTACACCTTAATCCTGCTACGCCAAATCCTGCAAGAGCATTCTACCTTCAATCCGCTTGGTGATTAAAAGATAAGTCCTACCAAAAGATCTGACATTTTCATCTGGACCTAATTTTATTTACAGTTTGATACAGCTCGAAGTCAATTAGCAATAGTACACAAGCAATGCCATCTTGACTTTTATAAGTATGTAAATTTCCAGCACACATATGCCCACTGCAAAACCTATGATAAAAGTAGTTTCTACCAGAGCTAGACTGTTTAGTGAGAACATAATATTTACTACAGAGAACAGTTTAATTAATTGGATTTTGAAACCAGTCTATTCATACTCTGCCAAACTATGTCACATAACCGTAAACGGGTTCTAGTAGGCTTGGTATGACTACTTTCAGTGTTGTTAGGATAGTATGTTGTCTTTGTAGTTTTTCTCATGTTGCCATGAGGGTTTTTAATTATTTCTGATTTAAACAATTACAATCCAAAAGGAAATGAAAAGTATAATAAACGAAATTTACTTAAAGGGCGTATCTGATTTGTTGTTTTCTCTACTGTAGTCTCAAGTGGACCTATTTCTTACCCAGGGTCTTACATATGTGTTTACTAGAGTTTTCAATCGTCTGCCTTATTTTGATGTACGTGCATAAATGATGTATGTGCCATATGCTAGTTTCTAGAGGGTGCTAATGGTATTAGCCTTGTGTGTATTCTTCACAGCTCCCTAATCACTGTATTACATATTTATATGGAATATAAGTTATATTTCAACATTTATTTCATTTTAATATTATAATTCTTGGAAAATTATTTAAATTAAAAAACATTTATAATTTAATTATTTGTTTTAATGGGGATAAATATATAGTTTTCCAAAGTGATGTATTTCTTCACTTCTGTATTTTACCAGAAAGAAAGTATTGTAGGCGAGAATGCAAAGTTTTTACAAACAATGTGTATGGCAAAGGAAAGGTGTTATTGATCCTGTGTAAACACATCGGATTCAAAGTTGAAGAGAGAGGGGAGTACAACGAGTGCGGTAGGATAAAACCTAGGTCAGTTTTCATTGCGTATTCCTAGCAAGAATTTCATTTAGTTTCCCTTAAACATTCGGAATGGGTTAGAACATCCTATACACAGGCTTGGCTTCCAATGTTATTATTAGCTAATCTAATTCTACGAAGGAAGTGAAAGTATATCACTGGAAGAAATTAAATTTCTTTTCTGATAATTTCATCTAAGAATATTTTTTCTTTTATCTTTTGATTTTTGTAAGCTACACAATGCGAGAGTTGATAGGTTTCCAAAAAAGGGCGATAAGAATAATTTATCATGTTAGCTAAAGTTATTCGGAACTGAAATTGCAATTCCGTGAAGATATTTACATGCCTACAGATATCGCTTCTTTAAATATAGCTTTGAATCTTGACGTAATAAATTTTTCAGTGAAGATTAATAAATAATTATTAGATGGAAATAAACGTTCAGACATCTTAGATGAAAATGCGAGAATTTTTCAAACATCCTCTGACACAAAGGCTTGAAAGCTGATGACCTGCTCCATACTTGGCGAGTCAGGGGATGGATGGAGAATAGCTATTTCTTCCACGCAGTCAGACAGGTCAACAGCCAGGCGAAAGTAAATGTTTGTGGGGATTATACGGGAGAGGGGAGGTAAGCAGGCCGGTCAACTACACATTCGTTTTTGCAAACAGGTTACGTCTTCAGGTGAGTTCAAACTTCTCTGTTCAAGGGTAGGTAGACAGGTGGACAGCTCTTGTGCTGGACAAGGGGCTGGTGGAAGGGAGGTTCGTGGGGGAGTGGGCGCCTAGCCTAGGCAGTGCTCAAGCTAGCCAAAAATGTATTCTGGGCTAGAGGTCGAGTGGAGTGCATGTCTGAAGATGCACTCTGGTCTAGTGGTACAGTTGGGAAGGGGGCGACACTCTCCATGGACAGCACAGAGCTCCTTGCGGCCGCAGCTCAGAATCGCCATTTTAGTTCTTTGTAAACCATTGTTCTGGATACATACACCACTGAGCATCTCCTTCAATGGACAGCTGCCTGCCTCCCTTGTCGCGAACAGACGCTATGAGCTATGCAAATCCAGGATTTCAATCCTACATACAGCAGAGTTCAACTCTCATTAAGAGATATTATATACACATTTTAATATAATTAATTTTTATTTTTATTATCGGGAAAATTTTTTGTGTGTTAACACCAGACCAATATAGTGAGTCCATTATTTTATGAACGTTTATCATGACAAGTACGTTTCTGAGCCTGGTCTACGAAAGTTCATAGGATTTTCAACTACTGTTTGTGTTATCTAGTGCAGCGAATTTCTCAGACTTAACAGAATGTGTGTTAACATAATTTTAAATAATTTTTCTTTGAGAAATTTTGTGGATTTATTAAAAATATACTACATTTCTATAAAGTGTTGCAGGATTAGGTCTCCCTACGCTTCAACAGAAATTGTATTAAAAATTAATTATTTTTCTTCTTACAATAGTGAAATTGTGAATTAATAATTTAAAATGCGACATTGAGGTAAGTTTTTTCTAGATATAATTCAGAATGTGTATGAGTAGTGTGTAAAACATTTCATTGTCTGTGTAGTGTATTCAATCAGTTTGTTAATAAGTTTTCATATTTTGAATGTGTGGTTTATTCCATCTTTAAGTTATCAGAATGGGCAGTAAACCAGTTTTCATTTTGATGAGGAAATTTATTTTCTAGGGAAATATTCATTCGTAAACATAATTTTATCCATTCACGTAGTTGTGTGTTCAACTCTCTTTCCCCGTAATTTTAACTCTGCAAGCTCCACGTCTATAAGTCATCCTTTGCCTGACCTCCCAGTCGACCGGATGTGTTTTGGGAGAGGTGCTTGTGCGATTTCATTAACATATTTTTTAATTCAAGTAGTGTAATTTATATATTTATATGTGCATCGTAAACATAATTTTTATACATTTGTCACGTTGTTGTCTATTCGCATCTCTTTCCGAGTAGCTATAACCGCATTTGCCTGCCAGACACTGGCCGTGCTCAATGTCTCTAGTCGTGCTTATAAGTCTCTGCAAAACCTGTACTAATGTCATTACTTCAGCAAACCCCACAGCCGGACGGACGTGTTTCTCCTCTGGGTACAGTTTCATTAATTTAAATAACAAGATAGCTTGGTTCCATAATTATTTTAGTGATAGTTACGTTCTTGAGTTCATTAGATGTTTAATTAATTAATTTTCAAATGCATATTTCTAATCAGAGGAGTAGATTTCATTTCTCAGAAATATGCACTGTAAGTCATTCATTTTGCGATCTCCCGAACGTAATGGACGTATATTAAAATAATTTTATTTCTTTCCATATCTGGCTATATTATAGTTTAAACAGTCCTGCCTTTCTCTCATGTGTCAACTATATGTCGTTTTTTCTTTATATTTAATCATTATATCCAAAAAATCACCTATCTCCCACCAACATCTACGAGTAATATCTCTTCCAACCAAAAAACTTATGCCACTCTTGCACAAAACTCAACACACATATATATATACACCCTAGACAATATAAGATTCCCCTCAGTCGAGTGCCAGTCGTCATGCTGACAACATCGATTCCTATATATACACCTTCCCCAACACACGAACATCTCAGTACAGCGACAGACCTCCGAGGGCGAGGACCTACCAGAGCTGCTACCCACCCAAAAAAAGAAAGAAAGAAAATAAAGTACACCCAACTATACAAAAAATCCTCAAAGCAATTTTATCAAACAAGTTTTATGAAAATACTTTGATCAAATTTCTTTGATCACATTTTATCGGATTTGGATTAGGAATAAAAATGTTTGATTGGATTAAGATAGGATTAAAACTTTCGATCGGAATAAGATAGGATTTTAAACATTTGATCGGATAAAGAATTAATCCAATTAATTTGATATAAAATGGTTAATCCGATTAATCAATAGTAGGGCCCCGTCGCCTCTACTACTATGAGTGTTAATATTCCCTTACTTGTAAGGGATATTTCTCCTCTTTTGTCAGGCCCTTTTTCCGTACGATTAAAAAATTGTACTTTACTTGTTATGTTAATTTACTCTATATTTAGCTTCTCTTACATGTAAGGGAATTTAACCTCAATTATTTTTACAGTATTTAATAAAAATGCTTAGGCATATTTATGCAGAAAAGAGTTGACCGATTGGCCGTTTTGTACTGGGCGGAACTAGACTGGCGTATAATTTTGGTCCTTTACGATAAGAAAAAAATACAATTAAGATGACGAAAACGAAACAACTGCTTATACCGCGAACTCAGCAGCATTTGCCAGAAAAATGGTAGCAACGGCAAGTAACTTAATAACAGTACGCCGCCCATCCGCCAATCAACGCCTGGTAACTTGCTTGCCCGGCCAATAGGCAATTTTCCTCGACTCGCACTAGCCAGTCAGACCGAAGCGAATAGTTACGCTCATGTCAAAATAACCACTAGGCCATTTCAGTCCTATATATAGGTATTCTATTCAAGGTTTCTTCACACTTTTCAAATTAAACCTTTCAAAAATTACCCCGAATGACGTGTTTGGTTGTTTCCTAACTACGTCGTGTTTCAAAAGCGTTTTATACACCCGTAAAAATATTTGAGGTAAAATTTCCTTACATGTAAGGGAAGTTAATTACCTCTATATGTAAGGTAAAATTACCATTTAAACATTGAGGAAATTTACATATCAAGTAAGGTTCTATTTCCTAAACATACTGGAAATGTGCCTGACAAAAGTGGGGGAAAATCTCATACAAGTAAGGAAATATTAACTATATTGTATAATAAATTTATATATAAATGCACGAGTTATTAGTTCTGTTGATTGTTTTTAATTACATACATTTTCTGATGAAGAGTAACCGAAAACTGAACTCTAAAATCCTCGACATTTGCTGGTGGGAGTGCACGAACCACGGCTTCTACCACGATAGGCTGAAGCGCTATCCATTACACTACGGCAATGACATGACATCACGAGTGAATATTAGTGTGTTAAATGATTGTTTCTTCCGCCCATCCTCCCACTTAGCCATTGAGATAATGCTGAAGAGATGCATGCGTCGTAATGTAATTTTCCCATCCATTTATGGGATTTTCTACAGCTATGTACGTGAATTTTACTCCAGAGTGCGGTAATTATATCTTACATAAAAAGAGTCATGTTGGACAGCTTGTATGACTAAACAATAAAACTTAATTTTAAGGTAAAAAATATATATATTATACAATTATCGAATAGTTACAAATCGACTAGGAGATCCACAAGTCGTAAGGTAATTTTCCCAAACATGTAACATGTATATTTCCCTCACAAGTTTGCGAATATTACCTTACACTTGTCAGGTAATTTTAACATTATTTTTTTCTAATATAAAATTCCATATTTTTGGTTAAATCAAACTTTTACTTATATTTTATCTTTAGTTTATTATTAATTTTTTATAGTTGATGTTACTTAAAGAGGGATTTAATAGGGGTATTGGCAATGGCTAGTAATAAATATCATTACACTAAGCGCGCATTGGTGTGATGCATTGTCCCTTTGGTGTAACTTTCTAGACTCGGTGAAGTATTGTTTGCACGAGGCGGAGGAATATCCTGGAAGTTGAACTTTAGCAGGGCGTCAGAAATGTTGGAAGTAACTACGAACGGACCATACTCAACCGTCCTATTACTAGATTCAGAGCCATGCATCCAAAAGCTCTAGTTTTGTGTTTTACATCTGTGTTTTCACGAATCCCTAGGTTATTTTAGGTCTCGAAAGATACAGTTCCAACGCATACTAGAATGCGGTTATAGGCTACTGTGCTCGTGCATACCCTGCGAGGTGATATTATGATCTCCAAATCTCTTCTCCGGTAACCTTCGGTCCGGTGGTCTGCCACGTTCTCTCTGTTCACAAATATCATGCACTTACTTTGAAATATAACCCTTTAGAGCTGTTATGGATATGATCAACATTAGATATTGTTTTGCTGAATACATCTAATCATTGGCAATGGGTATATTTATTACCATTCAGTGAACAATTGTAGTTTTAGTCGACGTGTTTTTCTATAAAAAAATTTAAATCTTAGAATAAGGGTAACATGGTATGCAGAATATAAACCCGTATTAATATACATTACCGGGCAATAATGGCTCACAACTTATTCATCACGTATAGAGAAAAAAGCATAAGGGCTTTGGTTCATTTCACTTTGTAAATCTGCGTTGAAAGATTGGGTACCCGCCATTTGGCCTAAAAATATTTGGCCATAAATTAGGCTAAATTTATTAGGTCAAGTGAATTTGGGCTAAATAATTTTTGGCCAAGTGACTAGGTTTAATAATTTTAGGCCAAGTGACTTTAGGCTGAATAATTTTAGGTCAAGTGACATTATGGCACATAATTTATGCCAAGTAACTGCAGAAAAATAATTTTAGGCCAAGCGACTTTAGGCAAAATAATTTAAGGCCAAATTTCTTATGGCAAAATAATCCTAGACCAAGTGACTTTAGGCCAAATAGTTTTCGGCTAAATGGCTTAAGAAACATATTATTTATTTCCAAAATTTTCTGTTAAAATGCCCTAAAGGAAGAAATATATATGGTTTCTCTGATATATGTACACCTCTCATAACATATAGCATTGCTGTAGCACTTTTTCTGCAAAAAGTCGATATAGTTGAAACACTTTTCACCTAGTTCAGAGAACTTAATATAGGTGGCATTTTTTTCCAAAGGAGTATTCGTACAAGCTGCGGCTAGTAGTTAGGCATTAGGTTTTCATCTAGAATCTATTTCTATAACACAGTGAATGGAATTTTTTGTAGATAGAGTTTCTGGACAATGTTTCTTATGTGTATACAGGTGCGTCGTGAGGAGGGGGAAGTCATGGGTGCGCCTATGGATCCCAGACCAGGAGTCCTAGAAAATATTTTAAAAAGTGAAAACCGAAATAATATATAATTTTATTTTTAATCTGAAGGGGAAAAATTACTGATCAAATGAACAGTTTTAAAATATTTACATCCAAATATATAAACACTTTTTTTTTTTAATTTGAAACTTAACTGTCTTATAACTGATGGTAAAATAATAGAAAATTAATTTAATAACTTTTTCACAATAACAAGAGTTAAACTACTAAATGACATGAACATAACTTTAAGTATAAGAAGTAGGGGCGTGCCGATTCTAACCCCAAAGGGATGTCGTCTTTTTTGACTGACCTAATTAATTTAACATAAAATTGATTGAAAGGGTTAATCAAAAAAGTTAATCAAATTGAAAGGGCTAAATTTAATGAAATGGAAAATTTTAATGATAGTGTCAAATTTATTGAAAGGGTTAAATGTACTGAAATGGTTAAATTTATTGGATCGGTTAGATTTATTGAAAGGGTTAATTTAATTTTCTTTATTTTGTTGTACTTATTTCTTTCTTTCCTTTTGTGGGGAGCAGGAGCTCTGTACGATGTTGACGCTATGGTATCTGGAGGCAACTGTCAAGAGAGGTGGGTTGCAATGTGTTACATAGGTGTTGAATTGAGTGCAAGAGTGTACTAAGGATCATTATCTTTATTTTTTTCTAATTTTGATGTGTTTGTAGGAATATTGGTGGTAGATAGGCGATTTTTACGAATATATTTTCAGAGTGTTGTATGTATGAATAAATTACACACATCGAATCACAAATTTCAAACTACTACGCAAATAATAAGTGCAATTTCTCCAGTATGCAATTAAAAGTAAGATGATTTTACTACCCCAAGCCTAGAAATATAATTTACACGAGAGAGAAGTATAACACAATTACATGAGTATGGAATTAACGATCTACAACAAAATGTCCCTATAAATTAAATGAACAAGATATATATGATGCCTCTCGCACATACCTTACATGTCCATCTGCCTGTCAGACTGGCGAGGAGAAACTTTAGAAACATAATCCACATGTAAAAAGAAATTAATTGATTTCCATGCATAGTAAAATTGCACCTCTCCCAAAACACATCTGTCTGGCTGTGAGTTCAGTGAAGCACTAAGTCGATCTTATGTCAAGAGCCTGACAATATATACGTGGAGCATGTGCAGAGGCTGACAAGAAACTAAGGTTATAGCTACTAGGAAAAGGTTGTGAATACGATTTATGTGACAAATGGAAAAAAAAAAATATCTTTACGATGCACATAATAATATAAAAATTAGACTAGTTGAATTTTAAACAGACACAATAGAAAAACACGCAATGAAGTCGCAGCAGGAGCTCCCCGTCAACACATCCGTCCACCTCGGAGTTCACTTGATGAATGAGTGGGTCGTAAGAGGTGCACCTGCTTATAACGTGAAGCATGGCCGGCATCTTAAAGGCAACTGAGTAGAAATTTACAACTGACAGAAAATCTACCAAGCTACAGTTAACTAATTGATTCGTCCTACAAGTACGTGAATGTATAAAAGTTAATTATTAAAAAATAACGTCCATACTACAAGAGAGTAATTAACAATAGAAAATCTTATCCCAAATTATTTGTTTCAAAATAATCAATTTGCATCGTAGTGTAGGTCAGACTCTTTCAAGTATAAGAATTCATGTTTGTGATAGAGTTGAATTTTATTCTTTATTTTCGAAAATACTTTAATTATATTAATGTTTTTCTTTGTTTTTTTTTTTCACCAGACATCATCGTGTTGGATCTTGAATAGCTGTAATCAGTGTGTATGTAAAATTTAATATTTTTTATATTTGAAATGTTCGCTGGTCTCTGTTCTGTGCAGACGTAAATGATTTAACTGGAGAAACTTTATTGTAGACTAGGATGGTCAGAGGTATTTTTGTACCTGCCCCTGTAAAGGTATTCAGGGCTCTCTTTCATATATCCCACTGGGATGTCACAAAAGGTGGTCAGCAGGACATCGTATCTCCTGCACCAACCTTCAATTTTAGTAGCCAGAGTGGACAAAGGTTTTAACCTGCTGGCTCATTTCTTTGCAGAAACTAAGTCATTCCAGTGCTGGTTTTTTCCATGATAGATACTTAGCCTGTTACCATCAAAGTTTAGATATTATTGAAAAAAGTTAGTGACATGAGGCTTTAAAAAACAATAAAACACACACTATTCATTTTAACATGAAAAATTTTTATTATAAAATATTCTTTTCAAAATCATCCCTATAAGGTAAATATTTACAATGTCACATAATAATATTCAATTTACAGCAAACATTTCTTCAATCAAAATTTGTTTTAACCAAATAAAAGACTTTAGAGTAAAAACAATATTACTTAAAAAAATCTTTATTTCCTAACATTATGAAACAATACAGAATATTACTTACTAAAAGAACTTTTTCTAAAAGACACTAGCTTCTTTATTAATCAAGTTAATATTGACACACACACACACACACACTAAAACTCAATTTAACAGATTTTATATACGAAAAGCAATGACAACTATTTACACCAAAAAATTGTGATTTTTCATTTTTTTTTCAAAAAAACTTCTTTGCAAAGCATCTTTTCAAAGAAAGTTAATATTTACATACACTAAAATACAATTTTTATAAATTATATTTTTAAAAAATTTATAGAGTATTATGGTGGATGTCCCCTTCCTAAATGGCATTCTTTTTAGGTGTCACATCCGGGTATGTAAATACGTTGTTGCGAATGAGCAATGTAAACATAAGGCAGAGGGTGTAAAATCCAAAGTACGAGGATTATTAAAATTGCCTCGAAAATTGCACAAGGGTAATAGGTACCCAATATCAGTTGTTCGTGTGCTCATCAAGTCTACACTGAACACGTAACAAAGGTAGTGTTGTCAGGTATGGATGATAAGCAATATATTGAGGCAGATGAAATATCAACCTTACCTTGGAGGCACTACAGAATACCTGAGTAAGCTATTTTTATTTTCCTCCACTAATATTTTCAGCACCACAATAAATTTATAGACCTTCCAGCACCACAACGCCAATGACGTACATCTGCTGCCACCACACACACCTCCTATTCCACACTCATCACAGCTGACTACAATCATCATCACAGCTGACTATACAAACTACAAACACCATCACAGCTTATTACACCAACTACTAATATCTAGAACTAATTGCATCATTTCTGTTGCATTAAAATCCAACACTGCTGTAGTCTATTTTCCTAACTACAGTATAAACAATAAACCTATCTTTGATATCTTTACATATTGTCAAAAAAGAAAATGAAATTCACAATTTAAACTGTGTGCATGGGGTTGTGTGGTACACCCTGTCTTTAGCTTGTGTGAGTGTCTGAAAAATTGCTGTAAATTCCTGCAACCCATTTTGTAAGTTTAACTAATTTATCAACTAAACTCGAAATACTGAGATAAAGCTGGATTATATGCGCACACCAACAAAATGCTACAAGTATATGGAATATGTTGGTTGACGGTAGTTGTATTACTTGTTTCATCACTAGGCAAGGAAGTGGACATGGGTTTCAGGCAACTTTCAACATCGTAATATTCGACGAAATGCAATCTCTGCTGTTTGCTGTAATCTTTAAATTCCAAGTATTTGTTATTACCAGTGGGGAAAGTACTGCGAACAACCTTCTATTGCTGGCAAAGAATACTGTAACTTCCGAGTTTCTCCTCACTAACAAAGTATTGGAGATAACGCTCACAAATAAATTTCTTATGACCATGTTTAACTACCACCAGCTATGACAAACTTCTACTGAATACAAAATGTAAATGAGTGGCTTTTCCACTTGTGCGAATTGCCAAAATATATACGTGTTTGTCATGATGTACAGGAGAAATACGCATGGCTCTAGAACCCCACCCTTTGTCCACCACAGAGTAAACATCAATAGAAATAGAATTGCTCTCCTCAAACTTGCGAATATCCTGTATGACTTGAGGTGTCGACAGACATTCGATAATCAAAACCTGGAGATGTTTTCGATATGAAATAACTCTCTCAATATGTTGTGTGGCAGGAAACAAAGATGCTATCACGACATAGTGGAAACACATTCCCTCTGGACAGTGTACATCGACACAAGATTTCCTATTAGCAATAAACTTTGGCAGTTTAGTGTGCGCAGCACTGACAGTGAATGGCCGATATTGGTCACATTAACTTTCATGTATGTCAACATTTGCAGACTTCAGCCAGATCAATACACATTAAACTCCTCATGCCTGTTTACTTGCTACGGAAAAGAATAATCTAATAGGCTGAGGTGAAGCCATTACTAAATTTAATAAAGTGACTTTACACATTTGGAAAAAAAATGAGAAAAATACATGCCACATTCTAATTGATCATTACATATTCGCACAACATTTAGTCTTCCCACTAATCCTGTAGCCAATACCTGGTACATCAGGCTGGCAAAGCTTCCACTGAGGCTTGGGAATCAGAACAGGTATTATTTTCCAGCTCCCTTGGCTAAATATCTCTAACCGACTCGAATGTCAGTTGGAAATGGTTGGAGAACTCTCTGAATCACAAAAATCTTCCGAGTCTGATAGAAATAAGCTGTAATTCAAAAGATCAACCTTCTCATGTTTGGAGGAAGCAGACTTGTTTTTTCCTTTGACTGTAAACAATCTCTCTGTAAGCGAATCTGTGCTCGAATCACTTAGTAGAGATCATCATCCAAAAGATTAACTTGTGTCAGCTTAGGCGAAGGGACACTGTCTCCACAGCTTGTTTGTCTTTCCATCTGCAATTCCGATTCGGAATCACATACATGAAGATCTTCAAGCAAGATGTCAATACTGGATGGCTTAAGCTCACCCATTTTTTTAAGTAAATTTTTCATTAGTTTCTCTGATATGACTTACAACACCACAAGAACTTAATATATGTAGGTGTTCCGCATTTCTATAAGAAAAAAAATTATTAAAAACACACCCACATACACATAATATAACTGAAAACATAATTTTATTAATAACATTCTAGACCAA